>CM026081.1:27698237-28957612 GCA_014839685.1 Anableps anableps
TGATCAAATTAAAACATGTTCTGTTGCCGTATGTTGCAAGCAAAGCTGGAATCAGCTCGTTTTCTAACTCATGCACATGCCTGAACTGCACAGCTCAGATTGTAGTGGACTTCAAAGGTATTCAGAATGTCGTCTTGCAACGATAAACCTAAATGCATCTTTTTTTGCTTTGAGCTTTTTGTTTGTACATAAAAGAAAAATCTGAAAGGTGTGACATGCATTTGGTTTTTAGCCCCCCTGATTCAATACTTTGTTGAACCACAGTTTCCTTCAATTTTAGCTGCAAGTCTTGTGGAGTAAGGCTGCAACTACCAATTATTTTAGGAATTGATTAATCTATCGATTATTATGATGATTAATTGGATTAAAAAAAATTACCACGTTCTACAGATTTTTCATTTAACCACTTTAGCCTTTTCTGTAAATATTAGAAATACATTAAAATAAGCAAATAAACAAATTCAGTTCATTTTTTAAATAAGAAAATAAACATTTTATTGCCCAAAATGCAATAACGTAGTATTCCTTTCGTGAATTTGAACCTGGTGAATATAAAATAAATGCCAATTAGGATGTTTTGGGTAAAACATATTTACAGACAAAAGGTGTTTTTGATCTTAAATGCTATATATGCGATTAATCGATCACTAAAGTTAACACTAAGTTAACTTTTGGTCTCATCTAACTAGAGCACCTTCTTCCTTCATACAGAAATTACATTAAAGAGAAGGAGATTTAATTTATTAGGTGCTTCTGAAGCAACCTGTGGCAATCTAGGGGTAACAGAGTAAAGGGGGCTTTTATTTGTTAAAAATTTGGAAACCCATGTATTATTCTCATTTTAAAAATACATTGAAGTTGGCAGTTATAATGTGAAAACACATTTGCAAAGGCACAATACTTCAACAAACACTGATTCCAATAATGAAAAGAGGGTGAAATGAAAACAGAGCAGTAGTAGGAACACAAATTTAGTCTACAATAGATTTGTCACAGATTCAGAAGAGAATCAGTAGAAGGAAGCTACTATAGGGAAGTGAGTATCTAATGAGCTCTGGGTTCTTGCCTAATTAAAAAAAACAGGGATGCCTTCAGGATCAATCATTGCTTGAGTGACATACGAATACATTTAAGCCTGTAGGAGAGGAGAAAATGTCTCCCAGCTACATTAAAAGCTAAAGGCAGAGAGATCTGAGAACATCTTGACTGAGATCTGTGGAGTGGACAAAGTTCATCAGCAAAAGGATGCAGAAAAACAAGATCCAGGTTTCCTACTGATTTTTCATGATGCAATTCCACACTCTCCCAGTTTTAATCCTGCAGAGTTCCAAGTCCCATATATGACATCTTAAACTGGAATATTTATACCAAATGTCATTAAGAATTGATGGCAGATCTTCCTACTGTGGGTAAACCTTAAAAATGGATGGATGAAAGGATGGATGGAACAGAGGAAGGAAGGACAGAAGGAAAGATGGAAGCAAAAAGATGGCTGGACATACAGAAGGCATGAAGAAAGGAAAAGTGGAAGTTAGGAACAAGAAAAGAAAAGAAGAAATACTGAATGAAAAGCAAATGGATTATTGGGAGGAGAAAAAGGATGAATTGAAGTCCTGAAGACAGATAAAGGACAGAGAATGGATAAACTGTTGGTTGTGAAAGGAAAAATTGATAGAGGGCAGAGGGATGGAAGGAAGGAAGGAAGGAAGATAACCATAAGGAACAGAGGTAGAGAGAAAGAATAGGAGGAAGGAAGGTTGGTTGCGGGTAGAGGAAGGAAGGAAGGAAGGATAATGACAGATGGCTGGATGGATGAGGGTAAATGGGTCACAGAAGAAAAGAAGATGGTAGATGAAGGAAAGAAGGACATAGGGAAGGAAGGAAGATAGGAAAGATAAGGGTAGATGGATGACAGAAGGAAGAAAGGATGAATGAGGGCAAATGGATGATGGAAGGAAGATGGTAGATGAAGGAAGGAAGAAGGGAACAAAGGAAGGCAAAAAGATGGAAGGGAGGAAGGAAGGAAGGAAGGAAGGAAAAAGGGAACGAAGGAAGACAAAAAGATGGAAGGAAGGAAAGGATGAATGAGGAAGGATGAATGATGGCAAATGGATGATGGAAGGAAGGAAGATGGTAGATAAAAGGAAGGAAGGAAGTAGGGATGGAAGGAATGATAAGAGTTGATGGATGACAGAAGTAAGGATGGACGAGGGTAAATGGATGACAGAAGAAAGGAAGATGGTAAATGAAGGAATGAAGGATAAGGGTAAATGGATGATGGAAGAAAGGAAAACAAGGAAGTAAAGAAGTAAGGAACTGAGGCAAATTAAAGGAAAAAAGGAAGGATGAATGAAGGACAAAGAGAGCAAAGAAGTATAGAGGTAGAAGTTGATCAATGGATTGATGTAATTCCCAGACAATGGCATATGGAACAAAGTCTGTAAAAACACATTTTTCCTTCACCGTTCTTATTCAAGCCTAGAAATCAGCTTCAATCTAATTCCATAATCTTCCTGACGGTCTGGGACTTCTGGGGGTCCCCTACTTCAACCGGGGGGGGAGGGGGGGTAACCTTCACTAATACCACCTGGGATGGAGAAGAAGCTGGGATGGAGCGCGTGAGCAGCGCTCCATGACAGCCTCCTCTGTTATTAACGGATAGTTGTAGCATCTCTGCTGGGGACAAAGAACAGCAGATGGGCCAGTGACAGAGCTGTGGGGGGTTTCTGTTTGCCGCTTAGGCTAACCTGAATGAGGAGACCGCTAGCTGATGACACCCTACATCCGGTTAGACCCCCCACTCAGCTGATAAATGCGACACTAGCGCTGCCTTTTTCAAATGTTTCACTAAAACGTGGAAAAGCCTTCATCCGGGGATTACGCTGTGCTTTTTGTGGCTCAGCATCATTACATAACGGACACCGTTAGCTGCGGCGCTAGAACGCGCTAGGAAGAAACGCGGCTAACGCTGGCAACAAACGCCACAGTTGATAATGACACACACCTTCGAGCCCTGTGGCGTGTTAGAGGTTCATCTGTGTTATTAAAAGTTCCTCACCAATGCAGCAGAGGTGTTAGCAACCGCAGTCCACAAAAGCCTACAGCGTCCCTGGCGTGATGCTGCTGAGAGGATTGACAGCTAGCCTAGCTAAGTGCTCCTTTTTCTACAGACAGGGCACAATGAAGGAGACGTACTACTGAGCATGCGCGCTGCCAGAGCCATCTCCTGAAAGCTAGACCGTTATCTCATATTTATTCAAGGTTTGTTCGAGTGCTTGGAATCTTTGAAAATGCAAGAATTTCATTTAGGTGTTTTCAAGGTTTGCAAAGTGCTTGATTTCTGTATAAAGTCCCTGAAAGTGCTTGGTTTTCAAACTACTCAGTTTTGTAATAAAGTGTAATCTAACGTTTGATTAAAAGCCTAAATTTGGAAACCGTTATTTACAGTTCAAACCAGATATTTTCATACACCGAATATAAAGACACACACATTTTTTTCTCACTGTCTGAGGTTAAATCAGACTAAACTTCTCTTGTTTTAGGTCTGTTAGAATTACCAAAACTGTTTCTATTTGCTAAATGCCAGAAAATTTAGCGAGAACATTTCTTAGAGATTTTTTTTGCAGCTTTCATTGTTTAAGCATTTAATTTGAACCGGTTGCGTCATTTACCCTAACACGATTTGTTTGGATTGTTTCAGTGTAATGACTGTTTATTATTCCTAATGGCTCAATGACTTATTGATCTATGTAACTGAAATAAAGGCTTATATTTTAGACGTTAAACAACGTTATTGAAACTGGGGGTTTTTTTTTGTTTGTTTTTTTGTTAAATTAGTGTTTTGATCTCAGACTAGTCAGGTGTATAGGGTGTGTGTGAGCGAGACATTTCAATACATAAAATGTAGTTATATTTTACCTTGTTCCTGCTGTAGAATGTAGAATACTATCACAATAAATTAATAACAGTAAGAAACGATATCATATAATAGTGAATTGAAACTGTCTTTTTTTTAGTTCATTTGTATTGTTTTTGTCTCCATAGTGTGGTGCTGGAAAAGTTTGAAAACTTACCTTAAAAATGCTTGAAAAGTGGTTAAAATTCTGAAAATCTTATAGATTTTCAAGATTTTCTCAGCAAATGTGAAATGGGCCTTTGTCTTTGTTTTGGTCTGGATTCGTTTTCACTTTGCTTCTATGGATACAGTTTTTACCCAGTCTATTTCTTATTGCTGAATCATGAACACTGAGGCAAGTGAAGCCTTCAGTGCTTTAGATTTTCTGGGTTCTTTTTCGGACCCCCCTGGATCGTCAGTGTGCCTTTGAAGTTTTGGTTGGGCGGCCACTCCTGGGAAGGTTCACCACTGTTCCATGTTTTCTCCATGTGTGGATAATGGCTCTCACTGTGGGGTCCCAAAGCCTTGGGAATGGCTTGTAACCCTCTTGTTTTAGATGCAGGTTTTCATAATAATCTCTAATACCGTAGACTTTGGTAGGTAGTCTGGGGTATAAGTAAACATTGCAAGTCCTTAGGGGGCCCTGCTGATGTGGGGGTCCAATAGAAGATTTAAAATCAAACAGTATATCTTTACAAATCCATTAGTTCAAACAAACCTAAATGATTCTACAGTTAGGTTAGGTTAAAAGAGTCATATTTTAAATCTAACTTGATCATTTCTGCTACTGTTGCGGGTCGCATATCGTGCACAATCTAACTGTACAACTGGAGTAATCATCAA
This sequence comes from Anableps anableps, assembly GCA_014839685.1. Taxonomy (NCBI): domain Eukaryota; kingdom Metazoa; phylum Chordata; class Actinopteri; order Cyprinodontiformes; family Anablepidae; genus Anableps; species Anableps anableps. Next base: position 27,702,976 of record CM026081.1, read on the forward strand.
TGCAAAACATACACAAAAGTTTGAAAAAACGATAAGTATTAAGCTTATTCTGAAACAAAATTTAAAATTTTTACAATTGATTAAGACGTGTCTCCTCTGCGGTCCCTCCAAATAAAACAGCCGCAAAGCCCTTGCCCATGTTCCCAGTATTAGGAAAACAGTGCTCTTTGCTGGCAAACTATTCGAAATCACCGAATAATGTCGGTCCTCCTTAAAAATAACAAACATGGCGTTTTTCCGTGTTGGTGGGGCGAAGTGTCACGTCCTGCCCCGCCCTGTATGAGCATTGAGGCAGTGTTGTTAACCTCCGTGGGTGCCACGGAGGGAACTTTACTGTCAAAAGTCCACAGACATCATGAACTCCTGATATGCACTTTGTCCAATGGTCAACTTCGCCTGGTTGGTCTTTGGACGTCTGCGGCGCCGCTCTTGCACAGAGCAGCCAGTCTGCATGAGGACCTGAGAGCCGAGCGAGTGTGTGGCAGCCGACTACGCGTGTTAATTTAAAAATTAAAAAAAAAAAAAAAAAACCCAAAAAAACCCCTAAAGTTAGGCTGAGTGGACCTTAGGCATGTCTGGACCAAGTGGATTTGTGAGTCCGTTTCACAGACCGCAGTTTTTGGCTGCCGCAGCTCCGGCGGGGAACGCCAAACTGACGCACCCGGGCAAGGCTATTCTGGCAGGTAAGGAAGGGGTGGCTGCGTGGCCGAGCGCTGGGGTCTGCGACGGGTGTTTACAAGTTTCACTTCTGTCAGCGCACCGGACCGAGGCATGTTTCCTTTCACTCCCGAGGGGAGCACTTTTAGGGACTTCACTGTTTATTTACTTAGGCTGTGAATATCGAAGAAAATAAATGCGTGTTGGGCAACGTATTCGCAATGATGATGCCAGTGTTTAAACAGTGTTATTCCTTTTTAAAGAGCTATTGCTGAGCTTGTTATAGTTCTGATCCAACACTGCAATACCTCTAAAGCAGGGGTGTCAAACTCAGTTGTATTTGGGGCCACATCAAGATCATGAATGTACTCAAATGGCTGGTTATGGGAAAATATATTGATAAAACTACACATTAAGCTGTTCATATATGAATAAATAGTTGTCCCTGCTATCAATAAGAACTTCTTAAAGTTCATCTTTTCACATTAATGTAATTTGGCAGAATACAGATAAAAGCTGCTTTTGATTTAATGTAATAATATTTTGGCATACAACTGTTTTCTTGAAGGCTCTACGTATGTCTCTCATCTCTCTCTATGGTCTAGAGGGCCACATAAAAAGTTATGGCTGTCTGGATTTGGCCCCTGGGCCTTGAGTTTGACACACGTGCTCTAAAGTGTACAGAATGAAAAAAATCATAAACATAAAAAAAAATAACATAAACATGCAAAAAGCTCCTAATACAAATTAAATAAAATGCTCTTAAAAGAAAATAATGGGGGCAGTGTTTTGCAGGAATGAATCCCTCCTTTTACCCTCTGACCCCCTCCCCCCCCCCAAAAAAAAAAAAAAAAAAAAACATTGGAAATACAAGCATGTTCCATAAAATCAAAACTTGTTAAAAAAAAATTCTAGTCGATTAGGTGAAAAACATTTAAGCTGCCTTTGTTTTACAAGGCAAGTTGCATAAAATCGATGCAGACCTCTGTTTCAAAGATTCTGTTTTGTGTAAACTCCTATAGTTAAATATTTTCTTCTGAGAACTAAGCATCAAATACGGTCCAGAATCCTTAATAAAACAGTGAAATAAGCCTTTAGTCTAAATCAGAAGCTGTAAATCAGCTACCAGCTTCAGCATCATGGGCACTACTCATTCCCCCCACTCCTCTGCAGGAATGGTACCCTGGGTGGTGAGCCTTAACACATTTATAGGTTAACCTCACAGGATTTAGGGCCAGTTGACATGGGTACGGTTCTCTGTTATTTAATTACGCCGATATACAATCCTTGAGAGCAGAATAAAATTTTAAATAGCACGACTGAAGTTTAAGTAGTTCGACTTGAAAGATAAGCGATTGCACTAGAACAGATGGTGCACCTGCTGGCATTCTCATAGCATGATAATATTGCGTAGAAATACCACATTTCATCTTCACATCTTAAACAAAAATCTATAGAATGCTCTAATTGCTTTTGTGCTAAACAGAAAAGCAACCACTATTCCTACATCTGCTATAATAGTGTAACATTCTTATTATTGTAAGTATATTAGTGTTCACTATAGCAATGAGTTATAGTCATTTTGAATTGGTTTCACAGAATTAAGTAAGTATTGCTCAGAATATTATAGTTTTTTCCTTTCTGCTCATTAGAGATTAATGTTGGGAGGGTAACAAGCTAATAGCCGGCTCGTTAGCCTGTCTCCTCCGGTACCAAGCCATGGCTGGTCATGTTTTTTTTTTTTGGGGGACTGGAATATTTCCAAACAGCCGAATTTGATTTTCTTGTCAGCTAAGCAAAAGCGTGGAAGGCGTCTTTCAGCCAGTTTGTTGGCAGTGTGTAGCAGCTGGTGGGGGAAGTGCAGCACTGTGTTAATCACATGGTAATTTCTCTGGCATCTCAATAAAAGGAGTTTAAGCCATGAGAACAGTATGGTGAAACATTTTAATGATGTTGAAACCATGACTTGTTAAAACCTCTATATACAGTTAAAACCACATTAGTTACAGGTAGTGTATTAAAATAAACCTAATTTAGTTTTTTCGCTCTCTGACATTAAATCAGACTGAAGGTTTTCTGTTTTAGGTCAGTTGGAATTACCAAAACAAATTTTGTCTGCTCAATTCCAGAATGTTGAGAGATATTTTTTTAAGGAAATTTTATTTAACTTTGTTCAGATTTAGAAGTTTACTTATACTGAGACAGGGGTCTGCAATCTTTACAGTTCAAAGAGACATTTTTGACCTTTGTCCAGCTAGCTAAAACGGAAACCTAAGTACCACAGGAAATCTGTTGTAATTTTTAAAGAGCAGTCATTTTATTCCTATTTTCAGCATTTTATTTAAAGAAAAACATAAACTTTTTCAAAAAGGTGATGGCTGCATTTTCCTATATGGGATGTTGATATCTGCACATAGTTTCCAGCCTAATAACAAGAACAGTAGATCTAAATAAAAATTATTCCATGAAAACACTGAAAAATAGCTAAAACCTGCATTTGTTATTATATCTATTTTCAAAACTTCAGTTGTTTCTTTATCATTTTTAGTTAGTTTTTAAGAGCTATTGTGGCTCCAGAGCCACAGGTTGCAGACCCCTGCACGCAGATTATGATACTCTAAACCAGGGGTGTTCAAACTTTTTACCGTGAGACCCAAAATTATGAAGCTGCATGGAAATGGTGGGCCCAAAAAATTGTTTTTTTAAAAATACAAGTTTTAAAATAAATTCATTGTACTTTTTATTTTTTATTTTATCAGCTCAATAATGAATGAATTTTTTTAAATGAACAATTTTTTTTGAGTTTTGTGAAAAAGTAATCCATTATAAAAGACAGACATACACAGTTTTTTGGGTTGATTGTTTTTGTGTTTTTGTCTAAGCTCTGCAACAAGAACAGGAAGTTGCTCTTGGTGAGTTAATCTAGCAGAGTGCCCAAGTCTCCTTTTGAATAAAAGTTGTTAGATGTTTGTGGTTCTACTTACTACAAAATTAAGATAAATGCAGGAACCTGGTTACTGCATTTATCTTAACATTTTTTTTATTTTGAGGGGTTGCTTTGTGTGAAAAAGCACAGCGACCATTGCTGCTTTGCAGAATTGTGATTGAGGGCCACATGAAATCATCAAGAGGGCTGCAAATGGCCCCTGGGCCACACTTTGGACACCCCTGCTTGAAACAATTCACGACCTTCCAGATTATAATTTCATGTCTTTGCCAGCATCTGATAGGTCAATTCACAACATCTGAGTTAGACGGAAGAAAACCAGTGGACATCATCACGATTTAGGTTTTCTGCCGTTGTTTTTTGTTTTTTGTTTTTTTTTTAGTTCCTTGGTATGCCCCCTAAAAGAACCCTCCAGAGACTGGTTTAGTTCACAAGCACACCTATGACAATTATGTAAGTGTGCAGGTGTGTAACTCTGATGTAGGTCCTGAAAACATCCACAACTCTTTCAGTCATGTCTTAAGACCCAACAGAACTACTGTTGAGAGAAAAGTACTTCATTTAACATCCTGGTAACATCCTGAATTCAGACAAGAAGTTAAAGTTTGGCGACAAAACTGGGTATTTGAAACGCACAATGGCCATAAGTGTACCACTAAATTAGTTACAAAGTGGCTACGAGACAACATAGCCGGTTTTTAGGAGTGGCCATCACAAGGCCCTGATCTTAGACCCATAGAAAATGTGTGGATAGAGCTGAAAAGGCTTGTGTGAGCAAGGTGGTTTACAAACCTGACCCAGTTAAAGCAGTTCCTTCAGGTGAAATGGGCCAAAATTCCAGCAAACTGGAATGTGTAAGAATACACGAAGTGTTTGACCCAAGTCATACAGTTTACAAGGCGATTATACCAAATACTACAGACTCTGATACTAATACTCATTCCTTAAACAAGAGGTTAGCATGAGCTCATGTCAGACAGTAACAAAGTCTTTTTTTATACATTGTTTTAAATATGTGGTTTCAGCTGTAACTTGAGGCAGTGACCAGTCCATGTCTATGCACATTTATGTCCTGTTAGGAGACCTTTATGGAATTACCGAGGGATGTGGATCGACTGATTTCAGCAGGGATCTTCATAGCCAGGCTACAGTTTCTGGAAAATTCCCCCTCTCCTATGACTGAATTCCCACTGTAACCAAATACACAATGACTTTTTGTTATGTAATTTTCTTGGTGAAAACTTAACAAGATTGACGTATTTTGTATTAATTATTTTAAGGCTTCTGTCACTCTTAATTATTGATAGCGTAAAAGGAGGATTAAGTTCAGCAGACTAAGTAACTTTTGATGACAGTTAAATGGAACTGTGACAATGCTGTTGCATGATCAGGGTAGGCTTTAGGACGTCTGACTTTGTTGTCTTGGAAGTGTTAGACTTTTTGTTGTGAAACGTCCTACTTTGCATCGAATTTGTCCTGGAACTCGTACCTGAGACTTTAGCACAAGCGCTTTTGCTTGCTTGTCTCTCTCTCTCTCGTCAATCAATGACAGATGGCTGGCCTCGCAGATCAGCATGTACCAGAGAGTAATCTCTATCGGCAACATTGCGTCATCAATACTATTAACACAGATACTCTGGTTATAGGGCACTACTACTGATCACATTTAAAACTTCAATGAGATTCACAGTCGTTGCCTGTTGTTTTACTGAACGTGACTCTCTATGGTTAAGTCGGTGTTTATTAACCTCATAGAGTTTGCTCAGAGGCTCTGTGCTCACAGTCGCAAGCCACAATGACAAAGCACTTTGCTGCCTCTGCCCGCGCTCACATCCCAGATTACAACACGCCTGCCCCAGGCTCAGTTCAGGGGCTCAGTTCAGGGGCTCAGTTCAGGCTTAGTTTTTTTTTTTTTTTTTTTTTTTTCACTGATGTTACAAACAGAATGCTTTAAAACTGTCCTCAGGACGGAGTGGTAAGGGTATCATATGAGGACAAGTCAGAATCAAAGGGTATAAACCCAACAATTTACTCTATATATTTATGTAAAACAAAAGATGCACTAAACCTGTTATGTTGCTCTGTTTTATTTCATAATATGGAAGTAATATTGCAAGGAATTCTTTGGTTGCAAAAAGAAAATAATCTGCTTTCTTGTTACAGCAATTTGAACGGCAGATGAAACACTATTGTTCTCTTAGTTGCTGCCATAGGCTGGTTTTCTGCACATCATCGTGTTTAAAGGTGCAGCCCAGAAATGTGCTGTTGAAAAAAAAAAAAGAGAATAGACAAGTGAATTACTACCTAAGGATTATCTCTATTTAAATGTTAGAGATTATGTGTTGACTGTGATATGCAGGTGATTTAAAAAAATTTTTTTCTGTGCAAATGTAACCTTCTCTTAAACACTTTAACTAAAATAGGGCTAAAACGATTAATCGTGATTAATTGATAATTGAAATAATCCTCAACTATAGTATTCGGTCAACTGGAGTATACAGACTCAAAAAAGGCCATTTGCTGAAAGAACACCATACTTAGAGCAGTAATTAAGTCAAAACTGTACAAAATATATAGATACATTTTGCATTTAAGATTCAAACAAAAAACCTTTGTCTGTAACTCAAGTGGCAGTTTTAGCTTCACCCAGTTCAAATTATGTAAAATAAATAAAATCTTCTATTAAGCACCTTTTGCTATCCAATTATTAATCAGTTAATAAAAAATAAAAATCAACAGATCAGCCCGACATTGTATTGACATTAAGTCAAGCAGAAAGGACCGAGCTTTTCACATGTTGATGTTAGAAGTATTTTTGTTAGCTGCAGATGCATCCATTACTACAAATGATGAAGCCTTCACTAAAGAAGTGCTGTGTTTTTGTATTTCAGGCAATAAAATGTTTATTTTCTAATTTAAAAAATGAATTATTTGTTTATTTGCATCTTTTAATGTATTTCTAATATTGTATAAAAAAGCCTTGAGTGTGCCAATATTTTATTCCGATTAATTGGTTAACCCTCAGAATAGTTGATAGGATAATCGTTTACTAAAATAATCATTAATTGCAGCTCTAAACTAAAGCCTAACTGGAACAGATCTCATATTGTCACCATATTCACTGTTTAAATGTTAATTAATGCTGGTTCTAGTGGAATCCCCCAGAGGCTGGTTTAGTTCACAGGGAAGTTCACCTAAAACCTACATATGACCATGTAGGAATGTAACTCTGATATAGATCTCGAATACTTCAGCAATCCGTTCGGCCACATTTTTCGAAAACCCAAGGAAACAATTGTTGGCAGAAAAATAATTCATTTCAAATGTCAAACTGACATATGTGACCAACTCTGTTAACAGCATCATTGTGACAATGCACTGCTCCTGAATTTATGACTTCCAAACTTGCGGGATAAAAACCAGCATGATGGATATTTTAGGAGGTTGTTTCAGATGTTTCACAGCTGGATGCAGATTCAGCTTGTAGTTAACTTTTAGATCTCCCTTTAAATGTCTCTATGTGTCTGTGTACTTGTGGCGTTTAGACCTCAGAGAGAAGTATGAGCACTTCCTCCATCATCAGTATTACACTCAGAGATATGGAGTTTTTACTGAAGTCACATAGGAGCCATGATGTACAGGTTTATGCACTGTTGACTCAGAGAAGAAAAGAACTGAACAGCACTTGAAGGATAAAGTGATTCCTCTCTAGGAAATTATTTTCAGCATTTGTATCCTTGTTAGATGTCCGTAGAGACACCTACCAGGCCCTAATAAAGGGGTGCAGATAATATTTACATCACATAGGCCTCAGCCATTAGGTGGACAGCAGGATGATGAGATATGAATTAGACATATTAGTCATATTTCTTGCCATATCTGTTGATGTATCTAAAAATGTGTCTTAAGTTGAGCTAAAGAACAAAATTAACTGCATATTGTGAAACATTGTATCCTATTAAGTCTGTGAACTATGTGTCATATTTATAAAGAGCCCTTGTTACATATGTTGCGTGTATATTAGGATAAAGGATAAAGTAAAATTCAGTGTGCCAGTGCATTGGGATCTTAAAGTTACCTCATCCATGATGTCACTGTTTGTTTTTTCCAGCTTTTTTCCCACAAACCTAGGGTGTTTTCACACCTGATAGTCTGGTAAACTCTGTTCGATTGGGGACAAAAATTGCAACATTTATTGTATTTTCAGCTGGTTTGGTTCACTTTCACACTGCACTCTGTCAAACGAACCAAACCTGGCGAAAAACCTGTTCACCCCCTCGCCTGTGGTGGCGCCGTACACAGAACCACTGAAGGAAATGACATGAAAACCTCTGAAGAAGACACTGAGCACAACTTCCTTCACATAATGTAAACAAAAATGGAGTCCTGTCAAATTTTAGCGGTTGTAGGATTTCTTTTTTTGTCTTTGGTAAAAGACGAGCCATTTATATCGCATTTGTTTTGGTTGTATTTACCCAGAATGCCCTGCACTATAATTCGCTTCATGCTTTTGGAGTGGTCTCTGGTCCACTTGGCATTCACATAGGCATTCAAACCGCGCAAGAGTTTACTTCAACCGAACTGAGATGGTTTTTAGGCGGACCAGAGTTTGCTTTTTTGGTCTGCGATTATGCATTCACACCTCCCCAAATGAACTGGACTTTCCAGGCAAACAAACTAGAGTTTTGATGAAGGCAGACTAAACAGGGCTGGTGTGAATGCACCCTTATTGATCGTTTGACCATCTATGGGCAAAAGTAAAATGCTCTATATACATGCTTTGAGGGCCCTCATGTGGTCGAATTATTTATTTTCTGAATCAATCGGAAAATTAGGTCAGGCTTCCATCATTAGAAGCCACACCAAATATCCAGCATACTGAGGTGAGCTGATCTTCAATGGCGTAGACAGCGTGGCGGCATGGGAAAGCATGAGGTTGAATAACGTGATTATTACACTAGAAAAAGTGTAGAAAAGATAATTTACTTTTACTTGTTAGATACATTCTCTACAACAGAATCTGAAAGCTGATTAACTGTCATCAGAAGCATTAGAGTCTCTTTTGTTAATTTTCATCCTGTTAAAATGATCTTTAAACATGCAGATTTGAACTCAATAAACTGCTTCTTTGTTTTCCCCAGCTTAAATATATGGACCACTGCAGGTACTGCTGAGAGTCTTGTCTGTTGTGCACTATGGTTTTGATCCTGATCTAATCTGAAGTTAGAGCTTTAGAGCCAGCCTCTAACTAAACAACCCACTGCCTGGGTGTGTCATAACCAGCACTGATGGTACATTTCGAACAGGCATTCATTAAACTCTAGAAGGTTTTGTGCAAGCCATGCTTTGGGAAAGCTGTAATTTTGTGATTATATTTTGCACAAAACTTCTGACTTGTTTGTGTGTTGGCTTGAACCACTGCTGTGCTGAATTTCACTGCATGTTTTTTTGGAAATGCATGTTAAGAGCATCAACAGTCTATGCTTTTTCTAATTCATAGGGATAAATTCAAGCTAAAGCAAGGGGAGTTCTGGGAAAGAGCCTTTTCTTTTCCATGTCACAGTTTTAGTTTTTTAAATGAAGCACACTTTTGTAAGAAAAAAAAAAAAAAAAAAAAAAAGGTTATTTCTCCCAATTCTATCAGCTTAAGCCTTGAAGGATTTATTTTCTTCTACTGTGTTTTTTTTCCAAGTTTAGCTTCCTGCAGTTGATGCATACAATACACCTCTGTTTGCATTATAAGAATGGTCCAGTCACCGACCCTGGAACTGCTCTGATTGCTCACTAATGTGGTGCAAAGTGCTGATCTGGAGGTTACACATCCCCTTGACTTGGAGTGGGGCCAAGGGGAGTATCTGAAGCCAGAGCACGCTGAGATCAGCAGAGCCAATCAGCTGCAGGCTCCATGTTTGCTGTTCAACAGCAGATGTGTGACTGCTCGGAATTTAAGGTGGAACTGCTCTACTATGTGCTGTAGGGGAAGTTTTCATGGTCTAGCACCGACCTCACTAGCAACTTTTTCTTTCATTTTTTTTCTTCATATTTTGTTTATACATCTATATTTCTCACATTGTGTGGAATGTTTGTTTCATTTTTGAAGCATGTTGTGTTGTATTTTATTCCGTGTGACAAAAACAGCACCCTTTTTATGTTTAATTGTGTTAGATATGATGACTATTATAGTACCTGCAAAGGTATTTATATTCTTTAAACTTTTTCTCATTTTGTAACATATAACTTTTAAGTTGTTGCATAAATTGAAATGGAAAGAAATTTATTAAGGGTTTTTTTTTTTTTACACTATTTTACAAATAATCTGTCAATACTTTGTAGAACTGACTTCTGAAAATACTTAGATCTTATTAAGGGGTATCAGATTAAAGGGGACTGAACACAAATGCATGTCAGATATTTCAGATTTCATGTATTTTATGTTATTCATTAACCAACATCAATGTGGAAGATTTTACTTTTATATATTTTTCGTTTACAGTTTTATAGAATACTTTGACCTATTTTATGTATAACTATTTTTAAAAGCAAAACTTTAAAACAACTCATCATGAACGGCACATTTTTGGACCCCTGTACGGTGCGGCCTAACCACTGTGTGAAAAAGAGCTCTTGTTTTCCTCATGGGCTCACCTGTGTTGGTTCTTTGTCTTGGTTTCGCCACAGTAAACCATCTTCACCCAGATGTTTTCTGTTCACTCAGGCGGGATTGCAGGAGGCATTGAGATCTGCATCACCTTCCCAACGGAGTATGTAAAAACCCAGCTGCAGCTCGATGAGAAAGCCAACCCTCCCAAATACAAAGGAATCGGTGAGTTTGCACTCAGTGTCTCTTCCTAGTGTAACCAAATGTGGCTTAAGCAGAATTTAACTGTCTACTTGTTGATTTAGGAATTTGAAGTTAGTCCATCCATCCTTCATTGTTCCAGAATCTTAAGATTATTCTGCTTTAATTATTCCAAACCCAGTTTTGGTGTATTTGGCATCATTGTTGTTTTGGAACTTCCTTTAGTATTTCCACTGGACAGCTATTGATTAGAAGTGAAACAGAAGAATTAGTCAGTTGTGCTCTGTTTTTGATCACCCAAGCACTTTGTGCAATGCTCCAGTACTGTTGGTAGCAAAACAGGCCCACATCATGTTTTCACCACTATATTTGACAGTTGGAAGTATTAGTAGGTTGGAAAGCCTTACCTTGACTCATTCTAGCACACTTAAATGGATTACATGGTAAATGGACTGAATTTATGTTAGGGGTGACCTGATACAACTTTTTCACTTCCAATACAATACTGATATTGCAGCTTTGGCCGATACCGATATTTACCCAATACGATATCAGCACGAATCAGAGATACATTTATTACTTATTTTGTATTGTTAGAAAAAGCTTGATCAAGTGATATTACTCAAACAGAGAATAATAGTCAACAACAATAGGTATGAGAACAACTGACCTATTTATTATTAACCAGTGGGTCTGCGTGTGGGAAACAAGCGCTGCCGGATAGAATACTGGGGCAGACTAAATGCTGCAGCGGAGAGCTTCTATTGCCGTGCCTATATCGGAGATTTTAGATGTAGGCCAATATAATCCAATGCTTGTTTTTTTTTTTTGGCTGATATCAGACCGATTTCCGATATCAATATCGGATTGGGACAACTCTAATTTATATTGTGCTCTTTTAGTTATACTGATCACCCAAAGCGCTTTACACTGTAGCCACATGCACCCAATAACAATCACTAATGTGCATACATCCATACACTAATACTTGGGGCAACTTAACTGTATTGAGAATTTGTAGACTGCGATGTTAAAAAATTCTACCAGTTCTAGGAAGAAAAATAGCCATAAAAAATCATGCCTAAAACATGCCAGCTAAAACTTGTTCGGCATATTAAACAAGATGTTAATGTGACTGAATTGTATTTCATTATTTGAAACAAGCGTCACAATAAATCTGTTATTTCAATATAAGAAACCAGAAATGAACTTTACGTTTAAAGGGAAAAAATCCAATCTGCAGTAACTCCTGTTATGACAGGTTAAAACTCAAGCACACAGACCTTTTTAATGCAGTAAGCCAGTGTTTGACTTTTGAACTTTGGCACAGACCTTGAACCTTAAACAAACCCAACTTAAAAGAAACCAAATGTCATTTGATCTTTGTGTCCATTGAACCTATTTAGGAATCATTAAGCTGTTATAAACTGACTTCTGTCCATATTTTCTTTGTCCCACTCCTTTTCTTCCTCCTAATAGTCGACTGCGTGAAGCAGACGGTGAACAGCCATGGGGTGAAGGGGCTCTACAGAGGCCTGAGCTCGCTGCTCTACGGCTCTATACCCAAAGCAGCAGTCAGGTACTGAGGCCGCACAACTAAACAGCCACTAATGGTTTTCTGTTTGTATTGTAATGAATTGTGGTTGTTCTACATGGCTTTTTATTCTTTTTAACTATGTGACCTGATATGTTCTTTAGTCAGTTTTTGTGATGGAAGAATTTTGTTAACTTGTATGTTTTATATTTATACACTGAGGAACTGTAGATGAAAAGTAGCTTTGATGTGTATTGTGCCTTCTGAAAAAAACAACTTTCCTCCATGTTGGACTGCATCTCAGCTAAAATGTCCTGCTTTAAATCATGTAAAAGCATCGAGTTTTTCTCTGTAGTATCAGTAATTTTCTTTATGTCGTCCTCACCCTGGCAGATTTGGGATGTTTGAATTCCTCAGTAATAAAATGCGAGATGAGAGCGGGAAACTAAACAGCAGGCAAGGATTCCTCTGCGGTCTTGGAGCCGGAGTCGCAGAGGCCGTGGTTGTCGTCTGTCCAATGGAGACTGTTAAGGTACAACTAGAAATACATTAGAAAAAAATGATTTGTTTTGTTTGTGTGTAAATATGCAGGGGCTTGCAAAAGTATTCATACACCTTGAACAGTTCCACATTTTGTCACCTTACAACAGACCTGGGCATTTTGTGGCCCGTGGGCCACATCCGGCCCGCTGACAACCTTTGACAGGCCCACGTGAGTTTGTAGTGACAGTGGCATTTGTATAGGTGCATGAAATACAATGACACAGCTTTTATTTTGAAGGTCACTATTGCTTTTTTAATGTGATCAGTGTACTGATGCGCCTCCACAAATGTGTTGAGCAGCTTTTAAGAAGTCAGCTCTTAGCACTTAAATATGTCAGCTAACGTTAAGAAGAAGAAAAACTGGCGCAGGATGCAGAGTTTTCTACAAGGTATGGACTTCTAAATATTTCTCTGCTGAAATCGACTGTAAAGCTGTGGGCTTAGTGAGTTGAGAACATAGAGCAGTGTTTAAGAATTACAATTTCACCCACCATCAGGAAATGAAACACAGAGAGAAGTCCAAGAGTTTGACTGATGCACAGCAGGACGAGCATCAGAGGAGAGCTGGCCAAACTAAGAAAGCAACAAGGATTATTTTTTTTTACAAAGTTCCACTCTTCCAGGGATGCAGCAGTCAGGAGCAGCTTTGTTACATCCCGCAAAATTGCAAGATATGGTAAGCCATTCTCTAATCAGGAGTTTATGAAAGACTGATGGAGTCTGAAGTGCTAATTTACCCTGAGAAAAAAAAAAGAGGCATTCAAACGTGTCTCTCCTCTCCTGCACCCTAATGAAGCGGATTGAGAGCGTTGCAGGGAATTTGGCGCTTCAGCTGCAAAAACAAAAAAACAAAAACAGAAAGAAAGAAAAAAAAAATCCAGATAATTTTGACTAGTTATACTTTGCTCTGGATGAGAGTTGTGATATGCGTGATCCAGCCTGGACAAAGACATCCCAGAGCCACACTGGATGGCAGATGTGGCCTTTTCTGTTGGTGTGACTGCACTATGAACTAACTGATGTAAACCAAACTGAAACACTGGGTGCAGTTATTGCTTTTTTGCATGAAGTTTATGTGATGATGATGTTTGAAAACTAGTTATAGTAATAATGCTGTTTCAAAACAATGCCGAAAATCCACAGTTGTTTTCAGAAATGTTAAGCAGTGCAATAATTTTGTGCTCCACACTTCCTGGATGTACTGTTTGGTTGACAGTTTATATGTTTGCCTTACTGTTGGTTATCAATGTAAATTGATGCTGACATTTTATGTTAATTTGACTAAACTGTTCTTATGAACATTCATTAAATACCACTTGTATAGTTTGATACCTGTAAAATACGAAGAAAAAAAAAACATCGCCACAGAAATTGATGCATTATTGTGAAATGATAGAAAAGGGATGCATAGTTTTTAAAATATTTTACAAGTACATACCTGAAATATGTGTATTCCTTCTCTGACATTGCTAAATAAAACCCAATCCAACCATTTGTCCTCACAGGTCAGCTAATTGATAAAATCAGCTCTTCTGTGAATAAGAGTTATAAACCAACATCCCAAGCTTTGAAAAATCCTATCAGCATACATGGAAGTTGGTGGTTGTAATGTGACAAAATGGGAAAAGCTTCGGGGGTATGAATATTTTGTTTTTAAGGCTGCAGAACAGCAGTTGGATGTCATAAAAACCAATATGTGATGCAAGCATCTCAGGACATTCGTGTTATACTTGTTCTATGAGAATTTACCTTTTTAAAAACTATTGGTTCTTAGAGAAGAAGAAGAAAATGCTGCAGCAGTAAAAGTTCTAGCAGATGCCATGTGCAAAAGAACAAGTGAAAATGTGTGCCTGAATGTATTTTTAGCCTGAATACTGTTCGTTGGTGGAGCTAAGGTGCACCTCAGTAGCACTGCTAAACTAAAGAATAGACTCTGGGCTTTTGCTATGTAATTTTACTCATGTTAACTCACTTTCTCTTCTTCTTCTGTGTCCTTTTAGGTTAAATTCATCCATGATCAAACATCAGCTAACCCAAAGTATCGGGGATTTTTTCATGGGGTCAGGGAGATTATAAGATCCCAAGGTAAGGAAAATTGTGTTTGCAATATACTGCCCCCTGCTGGTTAACTACCTCTATGCACATAATGATTCTGCCTCACTGGAAATGACTCACTTAGCGGTTCAGCTTTCCTCTCTGCCTCGTTTCTGTTATTTACAAGATAATTTCCTCCCTCCACGTTGTTAATAAATGAGGTGCTGAAATGATTTTTTTGTCTGATGCATCTTTAGGGCTAAAGGGAACCTATCAGGGGCTGACCGCCACTGTGCTAAAACAGGGCTCCAATCAGGCCATCCGCTTCTATGTCATGACCTCACTGAGAAACTGGTACAAAGGTATGAAAACGAACCTCTGCAGTAATGAAATGCATCTAGTGATGCAGCTCTTTCAAAAAGTCTGTTTCGTGCCCCACCTTAAGGTGATAACCCCAACAAAGTCATTCACCCCCTGATAACTGGGCTGTTTGGAGCTATCGCCGGTGCCGCCAGTGTCTTTGGAAACACTCCGCTGGATGTGATTAAGACCAGAATGCAGGTTAGCTCCCTGACACGTTTATTCCTCATCTCATAACTCAGCCTGTAGTGCTCTTAGTGATGTCTGTGTTTTATCAACAGGGACTGGAAGCCCACAAGTACAAAAACACAGTTGACTGTGCTGTTCAAATCATGAAGCATGAGGGACCAGTGGCGTAAGTGAAGTGGAATAGACCAATACTGAGATAAAAGTTTCTCTCTTTGGTGTCTATTTAGGTTGTTTCAGTTTAACGCTGGTTATATAATTAACTATAAATGCTACCTATTAAATATCAATGTTTCAAGCAGATAAATCACTCTCACTGATAAATATTGTTTAGACGCCAAGTTGCAGTACTTTGCAAAAGTTTAATACCTACTTTATAGACCACAAACTTCAATTAAACGACAATGTATTTATTGAGATTTTATGTCATGGACCAATTGTGCATAATTATGAAGTGAAAAGGCTGCACAGTGGTGCAGTTGGCAGCACTGTTGCCTTGGAGATAGAAGGTCCTTGGTTTGAATCTCAGCCTGGGATCTTTCTGCATGGAGTCTGGATGTTCTCCATGTTTAAGTATGGGTTCTCACCGGGTACTCTAGCTTCCTCCCTCAATCCAAAAACATGACTGAGAGGTTAATTGGTTTCTCTAAATTGTTCTCAGGTGTGAGTGAATTGTTGTTTGTCCCATGTGTCTCTGACTACATTCATACAGCAGGGCTTGATGCTCAGTTCAAATTTTTTGCTGAAATTCGGGTTTGTTTTTTTTTTTGTTGTTTTTTTGGTTTTTTTTTGTTTTTTTTTTTTTGCGTGGTCATTCATACTACTAATTAAATGCAACCATCAGACCTCTGTGTGAATGGTTTACGACCCCAAAGTGCATGCACAGAAAAAGAACGTAGACGTCACACAGCAGCACACCGTTTCCAGAAGTAATAATGGACGCGGCTGGCTATGGATCGATTTTTAAAGTTTATTCAATCGTGGAAGCTGATCGCATCGTCACAAGATCATAATAACACGAGGAAGGCTAATAAAAAGAAAGTCTGACTAATAGCAACAGACTTTATTGGAGTATTGACTGCAGCTCCTGTAGAGAAGTCTGTTTGGATGCGTAGTCTGAGCCAGGAACGGGGGGATTGTGAGGTGATGCACTTCACTGAAACAGACTTCTTTCAGAATTATCATTTTCAGCTGTTGTTTACATCTGTGTTTACCGTGTCTGGCTTCTTCAGGTGCAGAATTATGACTTGTGTCTCATGTCAAAGACATAGGTTGGATAAAATGCGTATCCGATTTAGTTCCACATATGGAGGTGACAGAAGTCTGATTTTTTTTTTTTTTTTTTTTTTTGTGTGTGAATAGATCAGAATTGGGTCATTCAGATTGCCGTGAAAAAGTCAGATATACATCACATATTGGCAGAAAATCAGATCTGGGTCGCATTTGCCTGCTGTGTGAACGTAGCCTTTGTTGCCCTGTGATGGGGTGGCGACCTTTTCCAGGGTGTACACCACCTCTCACCCAATAACTGCTGGAGATTGCCACCGCTCCCAGTCAGAAACAACCAATCAGAGCCAGGAGGAGTGTCTTAGCACTGTCAGTCACGCTCGAGTACACGCTGCTCACACCCTCCCCCACACAGCGTGTATAAGCTCAGGGTTGCTGGTTTGCTGCCACTTTGAATTGGTGAAGAAGCAACCTAATGTTCCAGGAAAACTGTTTATCCTTCGTCATTAGTGGCCAAGCTTAGTAGCCTGCGTATTCACGGCAGGCTCCGCTGTGGCCGAGGCGCTGTAGCACAGCAAAGAGCAAAGGGAAGGGTGTGAGCAGCACGTATACCAGCGTGATTGACAGCGCTAAGACCCTCCTCCTGGTTCTGATTGGTAGTTTCTGACCGGGAGCGGTGTATTTCTCCAGATGGCAGTAGAACCGCAGGGAAGAGGCAGAGGATCTTGAGTTTTTTAATATTAAAATATTTTTATAAAATTTATCTACTGTCGCTTTAAAGTAAAGTAACATCATACTCTCCACATATCCAGGTTCTACAAAGGTACCATTCCTCGTCTGGGTCGGGTGTGTCTGGATGTTGCCATAGTCTTCATCATCTACGACGAAGTCGTCAAGCTCTTGAACATTATATGGAAGAGGAACTAAGCTGGATGCCTCAGTGCTACACTACCTGGAGCATTCGGACAGTTACTAAAACAGGCTAAATCCCGTCTTTTTAAATCCTGTCTTCTAGGTTCTAACGTCTACCTCCAAGTATTTTCAGACAGAAATCAGAAACAGGTTGGTTTAATACATCATTCTTTATTTCTTATAGCACAGCAGCAGTGCAAGCATTACCAGCCTACCTTATACTTGCAGAAATGCTGCTCACAGTTTACTCTTTTTCCCCTCAAATTCCCTGAAGGGGGAATCTTCCTTTAGAGCTCAGGTAAAAGGAGCGGGCCATTGATTTAGATCTGCTCTACTAAAAGAGGTGTGAGCACTGTCAGCACAAAATAATGCTGTGTGCACTTAATAAAAAGCTAACAGCCAACCCCTTATAATGTGATTTAAACACTAGAAGAAAAACATATATATACTTGAAGAAAAAAAAAAACAACAACTCAGAGATCTAACATTTTAAAGCCCTTTTTTACATGTAAGGAACTAAAGATTTTATTAAATTGCTACCTAATGCAATAAATAATATGCTGCTGAGGGTAAAATAATATTTAGAAATAAATGCCTTAATTCTAGAATGTTAAAACATATGTAGATTGTGTTAGGAGGTGTAATTTAATGGTATTGATGTATGACAATTTGATTAAAACGTACACATTCTTTGAGGATGAGTTGGAGGTGGTGCGAGGAGGGTTCGCCTTTAATTTGCAAAGATGTTTTATGTTCATTTACTTGATGCCCTAGGAAGTGCCTGTTTTCTATGATTCATTTTGAGTTTAAGGATGAGAGGAAGACGTACTCCATCACTACAGATTTTAGGATTCTATTCGGTTTGAAACACTGTTGTTGATTCTCCAGCTGTGCCTAAGGTATTTCTAACCTGTTCATATCTTCTCAGCTCATCTCCATTGGCATCAGTGTTTCTTTATACTTTTTTTTTTTTTTTTTTGCTTTTAAATAGTGTACTTTTTTTTTTTTTTGCTTTTAAATAGTGTACTTTTTTTTTTTTTGCTTTTAAATAGTAAACTTTGCTTTTAAAGTGCTTTGGATGAAAATAATGGTGCCTTTCATCTAATTCCATAGAGCTTTTAATACAGATACTTAATTTCTGACTCTCTCAAGTTAATTGCCTTTCCTTTTTATGCCAACTGAGGACCTAATGTGCCAACTGCTGCTTATAATAACAGAATTTTATGTTATGGACTTAGAGCTTGTAGCTTGTGAGACTGGCTTTTTTACATGCAGTGCTAATTCTTCTTTTGCTTATTGCAGTCTGTGTACAACACGGTATGTTTATGTACAACACGGTATGTTTACTGTGAATTATATTTATCTTTCATGTTAATCTTTTAACCCTGGACCTCCATTACAGCTATTTAAATATATCTGGAGTTTTTAGATTAGCACTGAAAATGTTCACAGTCCATAGAACATAATATTGTGCCTTCAGTCTCATTATTTCTTTTATGGATGCTCACAAATAAACATGGTTCAGACTGTTTGCTCTGTGTTTTTGTCCTTTTCTTGTGCTTTGCTCAAAAACTGTAAACACACTGCTAATATTCGTTTTGCATTACATTGACAATGATGATTTTGTATGGGATACACAGAAATGTAAAGCTTATATTCATCATAACCCTGGCAGATTTAGATTTAGAAATTATTTAATTTTGCTCATAAGTTTCTGTCTAATAGGAAACAATACTAGAACATATTAAAAGGAATAGGGCCTGTCTAATAGGAAACAATATTAGAAAATATTAAAAGGAATAGGGATGCACCGATGTGAAAATTTGGGCTGATATCGATATCCGATATTAATACTGATGTTATGGCCGATAACCAATATTTACTGATATGTTTCTTTACACTTTTGACACTGTATAAAAGCGACCACACCACCTACTCAGCTACTCACCTTCTCAGCTTTAGTTAAACATCCCCCAATCCTGCACTTCATCACTGTCACATGACCAAACAAATACCTCACCCTTCAGAAACTTGTACACAAATGGCAACAAGATGGAAATGAATATCAGTTGTTCTGTCTGCCCAGTTTTACTTATCTCACCATACCAATATCTTAAAAAATGATCGATGTTGGCCGATACCGATGTTGATACTGATATATTGTGCATCCCTAAAAAAGAATTTCATGAAAAAAAATCAGTTTTTATTTACATTTTAGTAGAACATGGCATGATTAAAATGATTTATACCTTTTTTAAAAATCAGTGGTAAAAATTTGTTTGCATTAAAACAATCAAAACGTTCTTATAATTGCTGAGCATCTTTTGCATTTAGGCTACTGGTATTTCGATAATTTTAGTGATGAGCTCCAAGTCTTTGAGGTCTTCACAAATTTTATTAGATTCCAGACGGAACTCCAGCAGGGCCACACCAAAATCATAAGATTACTTCCATAACAACGATGCTGGTAAAATTGAAATATTTAGCCTAAGTCTGACCGGAATGAAGATGAATTCAACTCACATAGAAGGGTTTTTTTTTTTTTGGTTTTTTTTTTTTTTTCAAGTTTATAGCCTAATAACTATGGATAATAATCTAAAGATGGAGTGAATTGTCAAATGGGAGAAAAAACACAATCCTCAAAATTTTTTAAAGCAAGATCGATGGAACCAATTTTCCAGTTGCACAGCAGTTTATGACCTTGCTTCGCACCGTTTGGCCATCTCGCCCACTGTAGTTCTAGCAGATCTGTATCTGTTGTGGTTGAGCCGAACGGTAGAAGATGTTTGTGTCTGTGTAGCAGAGTCCGGGCACAGTTAAACATGTCTCTGAATGGAGGAGGATGCAGAGGCTTCTACTTCAACACCGTCCTGTCTCTGGCTCGGTCTCTGGCGGCTCACCAGCAGGCGCCGTTAGAAAAGGTAACGGTCCAGCTAGCTGGTAGTGACTGGCTAGTAACATCCCTTTATTGAGAATTTGACATTGACGTCCTGAACTTCGCTTTTCTCCTTAGCGGCTGTGTTTCAGTGTTCTTATGGGTCGGAATTGACTTTAAGTTCCTTTGGTAGTTTGGAGGTTTATTGTTATTTCAGGGTTTAACGTTGCTACGCAGTGGGTTTTAGTGTCGGCTGGCTGTTTTTAGCCCGCAGTTAATCTACTCAGGGTGGAACTGAATGAGCTCTGCCTGATTTCTGCAGCTTCTTCCTCTATTTTACGCTCCTTTAATTCGAATGTACTTTAAGGACCTGACGGGAGAAATTCTAGACCAAAAAACAAACAAACAAACAAACAAACTCTAAGACCAACAAAAGTTTCTGGACATTTTAAAGAGCAACAACAACAACAACAAAAAAAATAGAATCCAATTTACAAAACTGTTCTTAAGATTGAGTTGCAATCCACTTCATGCGATTTGTAATATTAGTTATGATAATTAGATGTATTATAATAGTAAATAATAGGAAGTAAACAGATTGCACCAAATCTTCACTTCGGTTTAGTTCCCCATCCGGAGCTTGCACAGGGTGGAGGCCGGCAATGGAGAGGAAGAAACCTTGAGAGGAGCCAAACTGGAAGAGCAGACTGCAGTGGTTGGTGGAGGTCGGGCCTTTTTAATAAGCAGCAATGAATTTATATTAAATCATCTGTTAATCAATCCATTTAGCCAATGCATCCTGTCCTGTGTTTTTACTACTGTTTCTTCTTTGGATTACTGCTCTGTTTCAGACTTTTTTTTAAATTTTACACCTCTGCTTACTCTAACTTGAGTTGATTTTGTATATTCCTTTTTTCAGCTTTATGCTAATGAATATACTGTTTTATACTTTTCGTTTGCAGTAACGTAGAGGCTACTGTGATGAACATAATCTCCATTCTGGGCTCAATCATTTCAATTCAGTTTCAATTTATTTCAAACACATAAAGAACAAAAGTAAACACAACTGTAAGCAAAACAACATTATTGTAAAAAATGTGGTTGAAAAGGAGTGGGAAGAAGTACAAACTTATTTAATCTCACCCCCTTCACCAAGACTTTTGTTCCTCTGTTTCCTTATTTTAAATTATACATTAATAAATTCAATAGGACATAATCAATCATATTTTTGCTTACTAGGTTTATTTTTCTATGTAAAAAACAAATTCAACATAAATTTCCATTGATATATTACTATTCTAAAAAACAGAGTATTGCTTTTTGTTGGAATTCAAATTCCTCCCATTATACATACCCCCCAACACCTTCTAACATACAATATATGGACAAATTTAATACACAATTGCTTGGAATTATACTCAAACATATACACATACATACATGAACGTCATATGTATATAATAAGGAGCAATACCAGAGAAAATATCAGTCATAAATTCAATTAATCATATGATATGCATTTTATGTAGAGCTGGAGAGATTTCAGAATGGAGAAGTTTTAAACAGGAGGGACCTGATATGATGAAAGACTCGTTTTAACAACAATACCACATTATTACATGGTGTGTTCAGTTTGTGGAACTTGCAACATTAATGATCAATCACATTTGTTTCTGCTTTTTTCTGGGTTTTTGAACTTTGAATTGAGAGGCATTGTTTGACTCACTGAGAAAGTTACAGTGCAGTAAGGAACCAGTTCAGGATGTTACAATAAGACAGTGATTATTGTAAATTTGTTCTGGTTTCTCTTTGTCAGTAGTGTCAGTCATTTCTGTAGGGTTTTTAAAACTAGAATAGATTACTTTCTTTCTTTTCTTGCACATTATGCAATTAAATTGAATATTTTTTGTTGTAAGAGGTGATTTCAATTATAACAACAAAAAATAATAGCATGTTCAGAGTGTCCGCGCATCCTTAAAAAGTCTTAAATTCATGAAAAAATAAGTTGGCCTTAAATACATTAATCACAGGTCTCAAATTTTGTCGTGGCAGAACTATTTAATCTTGTCTATTCAATGTAATCTGGGGTTTTTTTTTGCGGGTCTTTACTGTTACACAAAACCTTGAGTCTGACATCTTCACTGCGTTCTGTGACTCGAGACAGTTGCAGCTACCGGTAACTAAACTAGTTACTAATATACCCTTGCTAGCTAGGTGAAGCTAGCTAGCTATTTTACATCCATCCATCCATCCTGGGCAAGTGTAAATATATCACCATTTGGAAGGACGATGTTCGTCTTAGCCTTCGGTTCACTTCTGTTTCCAACCCATACGATTTATTTATTTGCGATTCTCTTCTGTACACTTCTGTCATGATACAGGTCTTAAATTTCATTCATAATGGTCTTAAAAAGTCATGTTGAAGTTCACAAACAAGCATTTGTGATTAGGCTTTCATTGGTGGCAAATGTTCAAACCAGAGAGATCCATAAGATCACATTTTTAGCCACCTGTTCTCAAATAAACAGATAAACCAAAAGTGGAGCTTCTGGTATTCCTCTGATAGATAAAACCCATCTGATCTCTCTCTCATTGTAGCATAAGGCCTAGAAGTGCCAGAGGGAGGTTTTTGGCTTAGTTCCTAAAAGCCATTTATCTCAACCTATTCATTAACACTAATGGAGCTAAACTATCCCTGCAGGGAAGGCCATATCAACCGTAAATGTGTTAATTATAGGATACTCTTAACAATATATTACATAAACACTTTTAACTATCACAACACATTGATTTTACTATAGCATTACATTGTATTTAAGTTGCTAGGAGAGCTAACCTTCTGTAGTTCTTTCTTAGCTGCTCGCTTCATCAGCAGCTACCTCGGTTACCTTCTCTTTATAGGGTTCTCGTAATTCATATTGCTAAAAAAAAAAAAAAAAAAAAAAAAAAAAAGCCATGGATTATATTTGTAGCTCATCTCAATTAAGCTGTGTTGCTGCATTAAAGGTGCAGAAGCTACAGTGCATGTGTCCTGTGGACTTCAGAGGGGTCTTCCAGCTTGATGAGAGGAGGAGGGATGCTGTGACTGCTCTTGGTATTTTTCTGGTAGAGTCAAACCTGCAGGTAAATCCTGTTCCCACTGTTTCTTTATGCTTTCATGCTAATGGCTACTTGCTAAAGTGCTGTTCAATACTGTTTTGTTGCAGCACAAAGAAGTTATCGTCCCCTACCTTCTTGGGCTGCTTAAAGGGCTTCCCAAAGTTCAGTGGATTGAGGAGAGCTCAGAACGCAAAGGACGAGGTCAGTATCACTGATGCTCAAATAAAGTCTGGAAGCTGTATCTGAGGGTTTTAAATACTGGTTGGTCTTTGTTTTCATTCTCTCACACAGATGTGCTTCCGGTCGCAGAAAACTTCAGTTTTTGTCTTGTAACTTTGCTCTCAGATGTTGCCCAAAGAGATGAGAACTTAAGAGGACAGGTATGTGCCTATGTGTTCTTGTTTACTCATACTGATTCACAGACACATGGTGTATAGTGTGATTGCATTAGTAGAGTTGGTGTGAATAGATGCAGATTTGGAATGAAATCATGATGCCTTGGTTTTTAATCCCTTATTGCCTGCATTTATTTCTTATAAAAAAAATAACAGAATTGGGGTTTTGTTGTCCAACAAATGCTAAATTAAATAAATACTTTTTAACATGAACCCAACACATTTATTGGAGATAAAGTTATTGTACAATGCAAATTAGTGACATTAGGCGTAATAGTAATTGAGTACATTTTCCATTGTCAGGTATGTAGATTCTTTTATTGATCCTGCTTTTGCTGAACAGGGCTGCGTAATTGAAAAACAGCATCTGTGTCTGTAAGATCACTCTAGTCTATCATCATGGTATTTGAAATACAGCCTAAGGCTGTAAAGTCACAGCTGCTGCCATTCACACTCTGACCGCTAGATGCAAAGTATTTCCAATACAATCCTTGGTATGTGTAGAATATGCATCACTAAGCATCTGTGCTGCATTTAGACTGGATGCAGTTTAAGGTGATTTTATGACAATGGTCTAAAAAGGGTTTTGTCCATGGAATGAAAGGACAGAATTATTCTAATTTGCAACCAAGTACGTTTGTAAATAAACAAGCTATACGTTTAGGCTACATTTGTATTAAAAAAATTGATAAAATAGAAGAAAATAACACATGTGACTCATTTAAATTAAATGGGGATCCTCAAGGATCTATACTTGTGTCTGCTTTTTCTTCCTTATCCTCCCTTTGGGTCAACTTTTCCAAAAATTAGTGGAGTTTTTTTGATATGCTGATGACAGACAGACGTATGTCTGGTGATCTACTGAACGTTGTAGTTCTCCATGAATGGTTGGCTGGTCACACCCTTAATCTCGCCCACATGACAACACATGCCCTAAAGTTGCAAATTTTATACTTAGTTTAGGTCAAAGAAATACACACTTTTGGACAGTTTGGACAGGTTTTTATGTTTTACTTATACAGGAACATTGTTATGGTTGGTGACACCCTGATAGTCCAGGAAAATACATTTGTTTCCTTGACTGAATAAATCATTGGTTAGATAGAACTGGTGAAGACTGTACAGTTATGACAGACATTAAATCTCATACATGTGTTTTATTCTATTATTCTAGCTGTTTGATCTTTCATCTGTCTTTATTTTATTGTGTTTGTGCTACCTCCTCATAAAATAGCTTCTTAAAAGCTAACCATGTATTTCAGATCCTGGAGGCGCTCATGGACATCATGAGGATCCTTCAAGACATCTGCAAAAATCCAGATGCTCATGATAAAGGTACCTCTTAAATTTTCTCCATATTTTCCATGTTATTCCAGATAATTATATTCTTTGTGTCCATTTCATCTTGCAGAATACCTGTGTAGGTACACTGTACCCAGCCTGCTCGGTGTTGCCAGAGCATTTGGTCGATACAGTAACACCGACGAGCCACTGCTGTCCAAGCTGTTCCCTCGACCTGCTGCTCCTTTGCTGTCTGTGTGTGACGGCAGCGATGCCACACGACGGCGCTCATTCAATGACTTTCGCTCCATCCTGCCGAGCTCTCTGCTCACAGTGTGTCAGGGAGACTCTCTGAAACGTAAAACCTCCTCTGTGTCCAGCGTCTCACAGCAGGTATTAACAGCTTGAGAGTGGAATAGGCAAGGCGAGTAAGGACTTGTGGTAAAATAAGATCCATTTTTGTTTTGTAGGCAAGTCCAGAGAGAACAGGACTGACACCCAGCTCTCCTGCTGATCCCTCTGCACACTACTTTGAAGGTACACATCCTGTGGAGCACCATGAATTAACAATGAGTCACCGGGAAACATAATTTAAAAGGAGCATATTCGGAATGTTTGTTTTTATTTTAGTGTCATGCTCATGTGCAGTGCTTTCACATTTTGTTGCTTTAAAACCACAAACTTCAATGTATTTTATTGAGATTTGATCTGATAGATTAGAGCAAAA
This sequence comes from Anableps anableps, assembly GCA_014839685.1. Classification (NCBI taxonomy): domain Eukaryota; kingdom Metazoa; phylum Chordata; class Actinopteri; order Cyprinodontiformes; family Anablepidae; genus Anableps; species Anableps anableps. The sequence goes on from CM026081.1 coordinate 27,728,552, forward strand.
TTGTGAATTGGAAGGGAAATCACACAAGGTTTTAGAAATGTTTGTAAAAAAATCTGAATAGTGTGGTGTGCTTTTGTGTTTTGCCACTTTTAAAGAATTAAGTTCACATTTTTTTTTCTTCAGACATCACTTACTAAGTAAACATACAGACCCATTCAATAAATTAGAATATTATTAAAAAGTCCATTTATTTCAGGAACTTTATCACTTAGTTAAACACATTATATAGATTAATTACACACAGATGGATGTTTGAAAGCCTTTATTTCTGTTAATTATGGTGATTTTCTACTTGCAGCTAATAAAAACATGACACTTAAAATTAGACTATTACATCAGATCAATAAGAAAAATTAAAAGAGAAATGTATTCTTAATGTATTAATCCAGCTGTTCTGTGGAGTCTTCAGAGGGTTATTGGTGAACATTAGTGAACAAACAGCATCATGAAGACCAAGGAGTACAGAAGGTCAGGGACAGGGTTGTGGTGAAGTTTAACAAAGGATTAGGTCATAAAAATAGCCCATAGTGCAGTATTCCATTTGGAAACATGGTGGTGGCAGCATCATGCTGCATCTGTGGTCTGATGTTTTTTTTTCTTTAGGAGGGACAGGGAAGCTGGTCAGAATTGATAGGAAGATAGTTGGAGCTAATTACATGGCATTTCTGGAAGAAAAGATGTTGGAGGCTGCATGATACTTAAGACCAGGGCAGCAGGGTCCAGTTGAGAATCTGTGGCAAGACTTGACAATTGCTGCTCACAGAAGCCAGTTTGCAAAGATGAACGTGCAGAAACTTCAGTGTGTAGGTGTGCAAAGCTGGCAGGGACACACGCTGAAAGACTTGCAGCTGGAAATGCGGTGAAAGGTTTTTCCTGGGGGTTTTGTATAAATGCACACCATACACATTTTTCTTTCTAAAGAAACTTTGAAAACCATGAATCATTTTCCTTCTACATCACAATAATGCACTACTATGTTTTGGTCTAACACTTTAATAAAATACGTTGGAGATTATGTAACATGACAAAATGTGAAAAAGTTCCTAAGGTTGTAATACATTTTCAAGGCACTGTAATTGTGTATGGTTGTTAAATTTCTTTCTTTCACTCTTTCTTTCTTTCACTCTTTTTTATATTCCCACTCATCTATTTATGCTCACATCGCCTACATAAACTTAAATAGGGATGCACAATATATCGGATATTGATATCAGCCCAACTTTTCATTTCGGTGAATCCCTAACCTTAAATATATTACATGAATCCAATATAACATACACACACTCAGTTGAATACTTGTGCAGTGAAATAAAAACGCATGTCATTGGCCACTAATCTACCACTTCTTCCTTTAGCCTCCTTCTAAAAGAATTTCCTTTCCCCTTGAGAGCAATTTTCCATCCTTCCTCAGGTTCCTACCTCCCTGATGGCAGCGCTGTCGACCCCGATTATTACTTCTCCACCATCAGCTCCAGCTTCTCGGTCTCTCCTCTCTTCACTGGGAGCAGCTCCGGAGAGTTCCACGTCCCTCTGGATATGCTCAGACAGCTCCTTCACATGGTTAGCGCCAGCTATGCTCAGCGATTACTTTTACCATTGATCCCAGTAAAGTTTAAAACAGGAGTCTCCTCCAGCTCTCCATTTAAAGCCTCAGTCTTTGTCGTTAGAGTATTACCTTTATAATGCAAGAGAATAGTGAAACAGGAAACAGTTCATCTATCCTGCCATTAATTCAGTGTGAAATGTGTGTCTTGAGCAGGTTGAGCAGTTTGTTTCAGAGTCATTTTTGAAGTCACTGGATGGCATCTTAGCAGAACTCCAAGAGGTAGGACTCTTACACAGAAATTTGTTCTCTTTTGTGTCTGATGCCTGTTTTATTATTTGTATTATCAGACATATTACTGATCTGTGATCATATGTCTGATTTTTTTTTTCTTCTTGGAATTATGACTACTTACTGATTCGTAACATTAATGATATTGTTCTCGTCATAGACCAATCCAGGATTTCATCTGTACTACAAGACTTTCAGTGATCCATTATATGTGGCCATATTTAAAATGCTGAGAGACACTCTGTACAATCTGAAAGGCGAGGAAACCTCTCCTAACCTTCTGAAAAAGTCCCCAAGCATTAGTCATAGTTTGTTTAACAAATAAATCTATATTTCCTGGTTCAGACCTTCAAACCGACTACGTAAAGGAGGTTCATGACTTCGTCCTGGAGCAGTTCAGCAGCAGCCAATCAGAGCTGCAGAGGATTCTCCATGATGTGGAATACCTCCAGAGCGAGCTGAGCCCACTAAAACTGCGCTGTCAGGCCAACGCTGCTTGTGTTGACCTCATGGTTTGGGCTGTAACAGAGGAACAGGGTGAGACTTGGATCATTTGACGGAGTCCATCCATAAGTAGATTTGACTTTTCACGTGAACCGAAAGCTGTTTTGTTTGTGTTTTTTACATCAGGAGCTGAAAACCTTTGCACCAAACTGTCAGAGAAGCTGCAGTCGAAGACATCTAGTAAAGTTATCATCGCCCACATGCCCCTCCTCATATGCTGCTTACAGGTAACCGTTTCAGAGAAAAAGGAGAGAGGTAAATTCTCAAAGATGTTTTTGAGGTGACATAACACTTGTGAAGGGTTTAACTGGCTTTTGTCTTTTGTCAGATGAGCTCTCAGTAGTTACAGGGAAGCTCCGATGAAGACTTGACAAGTCTGGAAAAATATGCAGTTTGATTTAATCAATTTCCAAACCTGCAAAAGCATCCAAAAATGAAAACTGACTTGGAGAAAAAGTTTGAATTTGCAGACATTATTTTTTATTCCATTATCTAAAGGAAAGAAATCAAAATTTCTAAAAAAAAAAAAAAACCCTCAGATTTCTATTTGAACGATTTCATTTTTGGTTTGCCACATTAGATTTTGAGTTTTTGTCAAACCTGATTATTATTTTGGTATATCTGAATTACCAACAGACTAACATACACACACACACACATTGAAAAATCAAAAAAGGCCAATTCTCCTGTTCTTTGACCCCTAGAGAAACCATTCACTGTAATTCAGTACAGTTAGCACAGCCTAGCGAAAGCAAGGGCACAGTGAGCTAACATGCAAATGCTATGTTGGTGTAACATTTTATATATTTATCATATTTAGAGTGTTACTACACAGCATTAGCTGCTAATTTGGAGGGTCCCATTTGAACTTCAGGTTTTCTATTTCTTCATTACATTTTTCTATCCCAACTCTGACTTCATTTAGCAACTAAAGCATTGAGTTATTCAATAACCTTCGGTCACTGACCAGCTATCACAGCTGCACTGTTTCTTCCTATCTGCACAAAATCAGTGGAAAGTGGGTTAGATCTCAATGCAATGCAACTACTTGCAATATCACGTAGCTCCCGTGCTTTGATGTGTGTGCTTTGTTTGTGTCCAGGGTTTGGGTCGTCTGTGCGAGCGCTTTCCTGTCGTGGCGCACTCTGTCACCACGTCTCTCAGAGACTTCTTGGTGGTACCCTCTCCTGTTCTGGTGAAGCTCTACAAATATCACAGCCAGTACACTCCAGGTAACAACAGCGCTCCCAAGTGAACAAGTTGTCCTCTTTTAATACCTCTGAATAAATCCAGTGCTCCAGGTTGTATTAATAAATACTTCCCTTCCTTAGTAATTTTAAACAACTTTTAAAAACAACTTGAGCAGAACATGGTCACAGTTTTATTTTTGTTTCTAATCATTTCATTTTGTGTCAAAACATTTTTTTGTGTAGGTGTGTTACGTGCTTACTGTGTTGGTCTTTAATTTTTCCAGTCTGTGTATTTTTTCCACTCATCTCAACCAAGACTTCCTGGCAGTGGAGACATTAAATCTCAATGGGACTTTCCTGGTTAAATATTATAAAATACAGTGGTGGGCACCGCTAGACTGAAAAATTAGTTGCACTAACCCTAAAGCTCTAATCATAAACAATAGTTCCGCTAATGCTAAAGCGCTACACCAACACAGTATTTAGCAGAAGCTAATGGTAATGCTAATCTTCCCTTAAAAGACTACAACCCTCGAGCACCGATTTAATTTTAACATTATAATTTACATATTGTATAATGGCCGTAGATATTGTATTTATGTTTTTATCTGGTTCTGTAATGTCTGGGTTTTATTTTGTTCCTGTATGTTTCTTGTTTGAAATAAAGTTATTGAGGGGAAAAAAGAGAGAGAACATGAGGAGAGGAAACAGATCTGCTGCGTGAACAGTCTTCATCCACTTCAAAATAAGAGCATAAATATAAACGTCTGACTACTTGAAGAACTGTTAACAGTCTATAACCAAATGTCAAACTTTATTCAACTGAAAGTTTTCAAAACAGCCAAGTACATTAGTGCTTTAGAAGTTATCTAGAAAAATTAACTTAGGGGAAGCTAAGTGCGCTGACAAAGTTGGCAAAAGCACTAAATGAAAAAATTGGCTCCGCTGTTAGTGAATTAGCGGATTAGCTGAGATGTGCCCACTAGTGATTAAATAAAATAATAAAAAGTGCAAAAGTACAAGTTGGTTATAGGAGTGTGGCTCGGGTTTTCACAAAGAGTTGCATAAAATGTTAGGAAATCTGATTTCTGAACAGATTTTATTGTCTTTGGTCCATTTGGTCACCGATCTCGGTCACGACCAACAGTCTTTTCATTTAAGATGATTTTTATGAGTCTAATGAGAAGCAGTTCGAGCTGTGGAGGGTAAAATGACGTGTGTTCCCTCTACCCGCTATATAGCTTCTTCCTGCTCTACTGTTTCTGTTACAAAATCCTTGTTTTTTTGGTTTTTTGTAAAGGAGGGAGCGAGATCAAGATCCATGTGACCAATGAACATTCTCAATCAACCATCAGCACCAGTGCAAGCAAGAAAAGCCAACCCTCCATGTATGAGCAGCTGCGGGACATCTCCATTGATAATATATGCAGGTGAGTTAACACACAAGAAGATTATGATTAGACCTTACCCATCTAATCATTTTTTTTCATATTTCATGTTTGATTCAGAAACAGAACATCTTCAACTGAAACTATTTGCCTACACTTATCAGGGCCTGAAATTCACTGCGGGATTGTGCAATACAAATCAGTTCCCGCAAATCTGGTTTTTATAATGTGGGAAATTCCTGCATGCATCAGAGCCATGAACTAAAACGAAGAGCACCTCGAGTGCTCTCTCCTCCTCTCTTTAAATTATGAGCTGTCCCAGTATATCCCTTGCTGGCAAACCAACAGTGGTCGAATTCAACGCTTTTAACTTTTAGTTAGTTTTCTCACTCTGAGAAAGAACGGAAGACAGGAGAGCTCCGATCAGGATTACCATCGGCTCTTTAAAGAAACAGTTTATGGCAACTGTATAGTGGTTAAGCTCTGAAACTGAATTAAAATCCCTTCTAACTCAGAGGAAGTTTGTTTCAGATTGCAACGGTACCTTGAAGTGCTTCTGTTTAATTTTTCTGAAAAATCACAATCTTTGGCAGGTGTGATTTAATCTGTATCTCAGAACAAAAACACTGAAAAATCTTTCAACCTTACCACTTAAAATCTCTCCAAAAAAAGCTTTGATGAGAACTTATCTGTCTCTCTCCATCTCTGAAGAAATTCTGAAAGCAAAATTCTGCACTTCTTTTAATTACTTTGAATTTTTTCCATTTAGGTTGTAGGATTTGGATGCAAACCCTGTAAAGCACTGATATTCAGCATGGCTGGCTGCGTTTAAATGTTGTGTTTGCAAACATAAATTCAGAATTCCTGTCATTTAATTTAAAGTTAACCAAAGAATCTGACCTACAGAGGAGGTGGTGACTGAAATTCCCTGCAGAGCTGTTTTCTGGCTAGATTTCTACCTGCTTTGGTCTCATTTGGTCCTGGTTCCTGTAGTAAAAATGAAGGGGGAAGGAAAACTACCCCAGAAAACCACCCAAGTTCCTGAAAAGGTTCCAACAGGGAAAATCCACCTTAAGCAGCTGTTTTTTTTTTTTTTACTGTATTGTGCCAGTAGAAAGTCCTGGAATGGCTCAAGTAGCAAAACAATTACAATAAGCAGTTATGATTCTTTTGTGTCTAAAGCTTTTCCAAGTTTCAAAACAGGATTTCCTCTTTGTTCTCTCCCAGGTGCCTGAAAGCTGGCCTTACGATGGATAACGTCATTGTTGAGGCTTTCCTCGCCAGTCTGTCCAACCGTCTCTACATCTACCAGGAAAATGACAAGTAAGCTGGATACAAATAAAATATGCTCCCCCACCTCACTGTGCTGAAACAAAGCGCTTAAAGTTGTTCCCTCCTCCCTCTCCAGGGATGCTCACCTGATTCCAGACCACACCATCAGAGCTTTGGGCCACATCGCCGTGGCCTTACGGGACACGCCCAGAGTGATGGAGCCCATCCTGCAGATCCTGCAGCAGAAGTTCTGCCAGCCTCCCTCTCAGCTCGACGTCCTCATCATAGATCAGCTGGGCTGCATGGTGATCACAGGAAATGTGAGAGCTGAGATTTGCTTTTCTCACCTCTTGCCACAGATAACTGCTGACTCATTGCCCTGAAACTGACAAATTGTGAGGTGTCGAGCACTATTCAAATAGATGGATTTTTTTTTTTTTTTTTTTTTTTTTTTTTTTTCACAAAACGAAAAATGCTTTTTGCTGGTGGACTTTAAAAAAATTAAATTCGTATAAGGTTAAACGCGTTTTTTTTGTCTTTTAGCAATACATCTACCAGGAAGTGTGGAATTTGTTCCAGCAGATCAGCGTCAAAGCGAGCTCCATGGTGTACTCAACTAAAGACTACAAAGACCACGGTTACAGGTGAGGGAAAGTTTAAGGCACAAGTTGATAGACGTTTTCAACACAGTATTCTGGTGGTTATACGTAGACCAGTTCGTTTTTTCATGATACAATGCAAGGATATTCCCACCTCTGAGCTTGCTCACATGGTTCCCCTTATAGCCCCAAACTTTTATGCATTTTATTGGGATTGTATGCAATTGACCAACACGGACATGTAGAAATCTGAAAAGTGTGGCGTGCAACTGTAAATAGTAAAGTCCATTGCAACCAATTGCTTTAAGATGTCACTTAATTAGTACTGTATATAGTCCCTCTGTGTGTAATTTAATCCCAGTAGAAATCCAGTGGTTACATGAAGGCATCCGAGGTTTGTTAGAGAATCAACAGCATCACGAAGACTAAGGAACCACACCGGAAGAACTGTCGAGATTCCCAGCTTAGACACAGCACACATGTAAAGAAAGGTGCTCTGATAACCCTGAAAACATCACCCGCATGTTGAAACACAGTGGTGTCGGCATCACGCTGTGGGAATGCTTTTCTTCAGCAGGGACGGGGAAGACTGTAAAACTAATAAGAGTGTTTAGTAAAAGTAAACTAAATGAGAGTAATAGATCAGATGTGGTTGCATGTTGCTGCTTGTTTACCACAGCATAAAGCCGTATGTTGGAAGTTGGTCCTAAGTGCTTCCCTTTCCTTTGTGCAGACACTGTTCCCTGGCTGTTATAAATGCTCTGGGTAACATAGCAGCCAACATGCAGGCCGAGCAGATGGTGGATGAGCTTCTGGTCAACCTGCTGGAGCTTTTTGTGCAGCTGGGTTTAGAGGGGAAGAGAGCCAGTGAGAGGGCCTCGGACAAAGGCCCAGCCCTGAAGGTACGCTTCATATAGCCATACATTTCAATGCATGTTTAGAAGGGTTTGTTAGAGCTTCACTTTAACAGGAAGATGATTTTAGTTTTTACCTCCACATTTTGCACACATGCTGCTATGATTTCTTTAAGCCTGTCTGTCTTTTATAGTCTCTACCACTTCATAAGATCTCAGCATTTGATTATATATTGAATTCTCACATTGGGTCCCTTCTATTGATTTGGTTTACAAGACTTTACTTGGGGAGGAATTGTTACAGTAAAGCCCATCTTTAATACCCACTAGTCTTAAGGTTGGCTTGAAGGTAGAAAAACTCCCTTACCTTCACACTGCTGGGTCAGTTGTTTACCTAGAATAGTTTTAGCTTCTTTCTAACTGCTTTTTCAGAGATTAAAATGATTTACAAAACAAATTAAAAATGCTGTTTTCAGTTTTTATGCACACAACTTAAGGAAATTATGTGATTATGTCACAGTTGTTTGCTAACATTCAGGCTACCATTTAGTAAACATTAGGTTACAGTTATATTACGCAAAATTATACAAAGAGAAAACCTCTAAGTATCTCTAACTTCCTAAATACCAGCCCTGGAACTCTGATGTTTGTCTTTACTTATGTCCTCTTTGATTGTTGTCTTCATGCTGATATTGTGTGAAAAGTAGAAATGCACCTTTCCTTCGTTGCAGGCTTCTAGCAGTGCTGGAAACCTCGGTGTCCTCATTCCAGTTATTGCTGTGGTAAGTGCTCAAGATATTCACCTTCTTGCTAATGTGTTTTTTTGTGTTAAGAACCTGAAAACTGAAGCACTCTTTTTTTTTTTTTTCATTATATCGAATGCGAATGAAACCCCAGGTATAATTATAGCCGTTTTTATGCACAGTCGTCTTAATCACCGCGGCGTTTCCTTTCTGTGCTGTGCCTCCAGCTGACGAAGAGGTTGCCACCAATAAAGGAAGCAAAGCCACGTCTGCAGAAGTTGTTCAGAGACTTCTGGCTCTACTCTGTTGTCATGGGATTTGCAGTGGAGGGCTCAGGTGCGTTAAGTTTACTCAGCTATGCTTTTATTTTGAATTGATTTATATTGTCATTCACCTTTTCCAGTATTGCGATTTTAGTATTGCAAACTGAAAATGAAATAAAAGATTCAAACATTCACTTCAATTTCATGATCGTTTCAGGTTTTTATCAGAGAAATGATACAGATATTGGCATAAAACACCAGGTAACATTAAAGCCAGCCTTACAAATATAACCATAGTTCATGCCAGCAGAATATTTGGTTTTTGAATATTTTTGTTGTGGAACGAATTTTTCCTAGTAGAAAAATAAAGAAAAAAGCTGACAGACAGGAAGGGCTTAATGGAGTATCCCAACCTCCTGGTCAAGAACAGGAAATTCTGCCTGAGCTTCAACATGCTATGAACGTGTGACATGAGAAGGTTATTGTACAGATTAATGGTTGTGGGAGGCAACAGCTTTTCTTGAGTGATGCTGCATAGAAGCATTGTACTTTCCCCCCACATTTCACACATTCATTTAATAGACCTGGAAGTGAATGTGTCTCCCTCCACCTCAGTTAGGATTATTTGTTGATGCTGTGGGACCCACAGGAAAAGCAGGTAAAACACACCCAGGCCAAGGAAAATGTGTTCCCAGGAGATCAGGAATCTATTCGTATTCAGAAAAGACCTGTTTGGATTTGGAGGGTTCACCATATGCAGTTGAAACCAAATGTTGAATACATATTATAAAAAGTAAAAACTTTACATGCACTAAGATTACTATGCTTTTAAACGATTTGGGGAAGCCCAGATGATAATGTCATGGCTTTACAAGCTTCAGAGGTTAATTTAGAGCATTTGAGACACACCTGTGGGTAGATTTTAAGGCAGCACCTCAAACACATTGCTTCCTTGTGTGACTTTATGGAAAAATCAAAAGAAATCAGCCAAGACGTCCGGATGAGATTTTTGCAACTTCACAAGTCTGGTTCACCCTTTGGTACATTTGGCAAATGGCTGAAAATTCCATCAATTTTTCTATACGGTCCTCCAGAAAGTATTCACATGGCTTCCCTTTTCCTACATTTTATTATTTAAAATGTAAACAGCTGAATTTTAAGAAAGTTTCATAATTCTTCCATTTCAAGTTTTATTATTCTGACTGACCTAAAACAGGAAGTTTATTTTGATTGGACGGTGAGGTAAAAAAAGACTGTCTTTTTATATAGTAAGTTAGATATATGGTTTCTACTGTCTTCATCTTCTTTTTTTCAAACCTTTCCTGGAATTTCCCCCCTATCCCTGTTGAAACAATCAGGTCTGTGGCCAGAGGAGTGGTATGAAGGAGTTTGTGAGATTGCGACCAAATCGCCTCTGTTAACGTTTCCCAGCGGAGAACCTTTACGCTCCGAGCTTCAGTATAACTCTGCGCTGAAGAACGACACCGTCACTCCAGTATGAGCCCCCGCATACGTGATCACATACACACACAAAGGCAGGTGCACAGCAGTCTGTGTTTCTGACTGGAGCTGCTATGTTTCAGGCAGAGCTGAATGACCTGCGCAGCACCATCATCAACCTGCTGGACCCTCCTCCAGAGGTGGCTGCCCTCATCAACAAGCTGGACTTTGCCATGTCCACATACCTGCTGTCTGTTTATAGGCTGGAGTACATGAGGTAAAACGATGCATCCATAGTAAAAGGAAGTCTAATCTTTATATGACCTTACTCCATCTTGCCTTTTTCATTATTGTCAGGATGCTGCACTCTCTGGACTCAGACCGCTTCCAGGTCATGTTTCGTTACTTTGAAGACCGAGCGATACAGAAGGATAAATCTGGTAAACAGATAGAGAAGGAAAACTGTTCTTTGAAAGACAAATGCCATCCCTTGTATATTATTTTATATTTATTTTTATAGGTATGATGCAGTGTGTGATTGCTGTAAGCGACAAGGTGTTTGAGGTTTTCCTTCAAATGATGGCTGAAAAAGTAAGTGAAGTTTTCACTCAGGAACTCTTCCACTCTTTCAGAACTAAAGCAACTCAATATTTGTTTTCAAGCAGGACGTCTGTATTACATTAGTAATTTCAAACCACATGTTAGAAAATAAACATAGGTATAATACAATCTGTGACTGGCCACGACAAAACCATGAACAAGTTTCCTCAGGGACGTTTTTAGTTATTGACAGATTCTGAAAGTGTGGATTCTAAGTTTCTAATGATGTCAAACACACAAAAAAAAAATCAAAAAATTAAATGGTGCTTTCTTCATAATCAAAAATCACTATTTTCTCAGAAATGGGTGGTTTTTATCATTTTCCTTCGTTTCTGCTCTGGCGACTTGTTCCTGTTTTTCATGTGACGCGTCACATGTGATGATATATTTTAATGTGTTGTTCATGGTGTAACTGAGTCAGTTGTCTTGTTTGTTGAGATACTGGTTTGTGTACATTTTCAATATAATAACTGCTCTGCTTTTATTTTGAAATCATTTATGTTTTTGTGCCAAACTTAATTGATTATTATTGTGTGATCATGGGAGAGGAGTTTTTTTTTTTTTTTTTTGCTCTATCCTGTGATAGACTTCTGTCACAGGATGAAGCAGGAAGACTTGTTTATTGTTTCTCAGCACAGTCAGCATACAATATTTTTGTTTAAAAAGCCTAAAACCAAAGCTCACGAAGAGGAGCTGGAACGCCATGCTCAGTTTCTCCTGGTCAACTTCAACCACATCCACAAGCGGATCCGCAGAGTGGCAGACAAATATTTGTCTGGTCTGGCTGAAACGTAAGAGGACTTTGATCCACCTCTTCTTCTTCTTAAAATGACCACTTGTTCTTTCATAAATAGTCCAACATCTCTCCCCTCAGCTTCCCCCACCTGCTTTGGAGCGGCCGGGTACTGAAGACCATGTTGGACATCTTGCAGACGCTCTCCCTGTCCCTCAGTGCAGTGAGTGATGATTATTGAATTCATCAAAGGATCATGTATCTGTCAAGTTTATTGTCTGTACAATGGCTTTATTGGTATTTATGGTGTGTTGCAGGACATTCATAAAGACCAGCCCTATTATGACATCCCTGATACGCCCTACAGAATCACTGCCCCAGATACATATGAAGCCAGAGAGGTAACTTTGGGTTACTCATCTACATGTGAAATAAATCCCAAAAATCAATTACAAACGTCTTACATTAATGTTTCTTACTGTAATATTTAGAGCATTGTGAAAGATTTTGCTGCGCGGTGTGGAGAAATCCTTAAAGAGGCTATGAAGTGGGCTCCATCTGTAACAAAATCCCACCTGCAGGTAATATTTCTCAAGCATTTTCTCCTGTATCATCCTGAAGAGTGCAGTCCAAAGCAGCTATATACAGTTGAAGCCAGAAGTTTACGTACACCAAATAAAAATACACATAAGCCTTCTTTCCTCACCGTCTTAAGTTAAATCAGACCAAACTTCTCTTGTTTAGGTTAGTTAGAATTACCAAAATTATTTATATTTGCTAAATATCAGAAAATTTAGCAAAAACATTTTTTTTTTTTTTTTTTTTTTTTTTTTTTTTTTTTTTTTTTTTTTTTTTTTTTTTTTTTTTTTTTTTTTACTTTAGTCGAATTCAGAAGTTTACATACATTGTATTTATTTGGTTAGGTAAAATAATACATACTTTTATAATACAATAATACATAATTTATTGCAGTGCTGCACTTCTTACAGTCTAATGAACTTTCTCTGTGTATGTATTACTTATTAAATGCGCCACAGAAGCCGCAGCCCAACTGGACCATCAAACAAATAATTTTGGTCCGACCTGAATTTTGGCTCAGGCTATGGATCTAAACTCCAGCGAAAAATAAATTTTTTAACGAGTAATTTCATAAAGCATTTGAAGACTAAACAATCTGTATGTCATGCTCTAGTTATGATTTTTTTTAAAATAGTCAGAAGGACTACCACCCTGATCTAAATAAAATAATTTTGTTTTCAAAAGTTATTGGGTGAAGTAGAATAGGACTTGTTAATTACTTTGTATCGATACTTGCTATTGGCGAGTACCTAAACTGAAGTACTTGTACTCGTACTCGGTCGGGAAAAAACTGGTATCGGGACACCCTTAGTCATAAGTTAAGCTTTTTTTCATTATATCTCGAATTTTGGATATTAATAATAGGATATTTATATAAAGTCTGTTGAAAAAGTTCATTTTGTGCCTTTTTAAATACCATATGTCAATCCTAAAACATAAATTTGACATTAAGCATGCATGAAAGTAACTAACACTTAAATTTAATCCTTTTTTCTATGTGGTGTCAGGAATACCTAAACAAACATCAGAACTGGGTCTCGGGTCTCTCCCAGCACACGGGTCTGGCCATGGCAACAGAAAGCATCTTGCACTTCGCTGGCTACAACAGACAAAGTACCACTCTGGGGGTGAGTCAAACTGACGTCTTGTCTACTGAAGGTTGTTTTACTCCTTTAACTTGCTTGAAGTTGCATAATTGGTTCATTCTATCCAATCAGACAAACATCTTTTTAAATTTTCTTTTACATTAAAATGTAAAGAGAAATTCAGAGGTTTAAAGATGGGAAAGAAACAGAGCCCAAGAAAATAGTCCTGTGGGATCCCAGATCTTGAGAAGATTTTAGTTATGACATAATAGCTATGGAGTTAATCAATGTACTAAATCCCCACTACTTTCTCAATTAGTCCACCCAGCTGACTGAGAGGCCAGCCTGTGTGAAGAAGGATTACTCCAACTTCATGGCATCCCTGAACCTACGGAACAGATATGCTGGAGAGGTACAATCATGTTGCATTCTCCACCAAGCTGCATTGTGTTAAATGCCATGTTTTTGTATTTGCACTTTTCTCTTTAATTGTATTGTTTTTATTACTGAATAAATAAAAAATATAACCTAATTTAAAGAGATGAACAATGAAACAAATAACTTTAAACACTAAAGAAAGATACTAGGCATGGGCCAGTTACTGGTTTCAAGGTATACCGCGGTATGAAAAACTCACAGTTTCAAAACCACAAAAATTTTCCATCGTACCGTTCCTATCGTATACGTATCAGCGTTTTTTATGTCTACTCAGCGACAAAGTGCAGGTGAAATCCCACCGGTAATGTGTAGCTGCAATATCACAACCCCTCCCCCCACCCACCTCTGTATAGCAACTCTGCAAGTCCCCCGAAGGAGTCCCCGCCCACCCACCTATCCCCGCCCACCCACCTATTCCCCCGTCATTTATTTGTGCATATGATTTATAATCTGCTTTATGTCAAACACTGCCTTGGAACCTAAAACCTGACAAAATCTCCCAGCGTGATACGTTACGTCAATAAAAAGACGTATAACCTGATTTGTCTTGGCTATTAAAGGGGCAATATTATGTAGGATTGACTTTTTTGAGCTTTACATCATGTTATAATGTTATTCCCTCATCAAAAACATGCCTGGGGTGTTGCCTTGATTGTTTTGTGCACGTTTGAACAATCCTTTAATCTCCCATGGCAACCATTCAGCTGTGCAAAACGCCTGGGTGAACCTAGCTCCACCTTGGAGACCCAGCTCCTCCTCAGAGCTGCAGTTTCTAAGCTTCTGATCTTCCACCTCACAGAGCACCCTCCCCTGCAACTTCCCCACTCAGCTCCTTCAGACTGGCCAGCAGCAATTGGCAAACACCTGTTGGAACTGTGTATCTGCTGAGCTCATTATATGAGCTACTTCTCAGAGCAACGCTGGTAAAAACGTTGTTAAAGGGTAATCTGTTGTGATGACTTCCTGAAGGCAGAGTTTCAGAAAGAGCAGGACTTTCTTTAAGGGACAAAGGCCCAATTTCAAGGTATTATTTTATGAAGTCAAACTTCTTTTAAGTATATTTGATATGTACAGCATTTTTGTAACTATTGAAGGTAACATACTTAATTGTGCTATAAAATGATTCTATGTGCCTTGAAAACACATAATACTGGCACTTTTTGGGTTATTTGCCAAAAAAATCAAGTAATCAAGAATAAACACGCATGTAAGAGAGGAATGAAATTTCAGCATCACACCTGTGATCTAAAAACAAAGTCCATTAAAGTTGACTATGACTACAGAGATTATGGTGAGGATATGATTAAATTCCAGGCTATCCTAATTGCTCCTATAAAACAGCAGTGGCAGCAACAGGTCATGTCAAAGGATGAAGATCACTATACAATTCAGCAAACATTTAAGAAGCAAATCACCTATGCATTCACATCAAAGCATGCGAAAGAAAATGCAAAATAACACATTTTAGAGCTCATAATACCGTGATACTGCAAAACCGTGAAATTTTTACGTAAGGTTATCATACCGTCATAATTTCATACCAGCCCATGCCTAAAAGACACTTTATTGCTTTATGTTATCTCTTTCTTTTATCATACCAAAGCTGTGGGTATCTTTACCAAAGAAAAAGATGATTCCTTCCCACGCTACCTTACAGCAGCTGCCTTTAACCAGCCCTTGATCATTTTCACTCAGATATACTACTTTCTGGTTGAATGATTCAAAAGACAATCAGGATTCAACAAAATCTGTTGCTTTTGTGGGACTTTATCAACTTTTTTTAAATTACCAATAGCAATAATTCAATGTTTAGTGTTACTTTATTTTAATATATTTATTGATTAATAATGGTGTTTAGCTTTGTTCTTTGAAAAATTTGTAGAAAATCCTTCTGTAGAAAACAAGCTTCCAGTTTAAATAACTTCCTACAGCCTTTGTGCTTCCTCTGACTTTTATTTCTAAATACCTTAAGAATGTTGCCTCCTTGTATCTTCCATGAGACTGTGATCAGTCTTAAAAGGAAAGGATCAGAGGAAGAGTTTTGTATTTTAACATTTTTAAATATTCAACTGTGTTCAGATTAAATGAGCTGCCTTGTTCTCCCTCATTTTTAACCAATCAGGCTAGACTGCACTGGGTTCCATTTGAAACAGAAGCTTAAATAAGATGGAACATCAGTAAGAAGTATAAAGGGAAATAATGTGCAAATACAACTATTCTACAAAACATCTTAATTCAAATTTAGGACGTTTGACTGAGCATTCTCAGAACTTTAGTATTATTGTTTTCCTTTGATTGCCTGTTAGCATGGGATTAGGTTATGTTTCCCCTCTGATCTTTGAGGTGGGGGGGTGTTTCTCTGTAGGTTGCAGGAATGATCCACTTTGCCCAGGCAGTGAGGGGGCAGTCCGATCTGACCCGGCTCATGATCAAACAGATTGGAGAGGCTCTGGACTCTGCTCAGCCTGAGGCCTTCACTGAGGCCATGTTCAAACTGACTGCATTGCTCATCAGCAGCAAAGGTAGGACTTTATTGGTCAGCTTTGTTTTTGTTTATGAGGCTAGTTTTCAAATGCTCTGACTTATCTCCCATCACGAACAGACTGCGAACCTCAGCTCCTGCACCACCTCTGCTGGTCGCCCCTCAAGATGTTTACAGAGCACGGCATGGAAACGGCCATTGCATGCTGGGAGTGGCTGCTGGCAGCGCGTGCAGGGGTGGAAGTACCGGTACATTGTTTGATGATTTTGACCTTCTCTTGCGTCCCATGTTGTGTTAGTGTAGTTACTTCACATATCCACGACTTCTTCTTTTGCCTAGTTTATGCGGGAGATGGCGGGAGCGTGGCAGATGACGGTGGAGCTGAAGATGGGCCTGTTCTCCGACGCCCAGGTGGAGGCCGATCCTCTTGCCGCATCAGAGGAAAGTCAGCCTGTCCCCTGCCCTCCAGATGTCACCCCTCACCACATCTGGATCGAGGTCAGAAACAGAAACTTTTTTTGCAAGAACATGTCCAGATATCACTGTTTTGCCTTTATGCCTTTAGCTTTCAACTCTATTTTCTAGTTTCTTGTCCAGAGGTTTGAAATAGCCAAATATTCCAGCGCGGATCAGGTGGAGATCTTTGGCTGTTTGCTACAGCGCTCCCTGTCCTTGGATGTCGGTGGATCTAAGAGTAGCTTAAACCGCCACGTAGCTGCCATTGGACCACGTTTCCGGTATAGCGCACCCTTCAAAGTGGTTACTGTACCTTACAAAAGCATTCATACCGCTTGCACAGTCCCCCATTTTGTCATGTCAGAACAACAACTAACATATTTCACTGGGATTTTTTGTGGTACGCCAACAGAATGTTGCACATCATTGTGAAGTGGAAGGAAAAGCATATGTAGTTTTCACAGTTTTTTGCAAATAAAATCCTGAAAGTCAGGTGTGTGTTGGTATCCAGTTCCCTTTACTCTAATACCCCTGAATAAAATCAGAGAGAGAACGTCAGAAAATAAACAGGATCATGCAAACTAAGGAAGATGCCAGCCGTGTGAGGGATAACGGAACACTGCAAGCTGCAGAGATCAGAGATCTGGCAGGACAGCTATTAGCTGTGCACTCTACAAATCTGGCCTTCATGGAAGAGGAACCATTTTTTGAAAGAAAGCCATGAAATTCTAAAAAGTAAAGTTTTATTGTGCAAAATGGCACAGTTGGAGAAAAGCTTCTCTTCCACAGGGACAGGGAGAGGACAGTTTTGGAATAAATTCTGCCAAGAGGCTGCAGAAGACTTGAGACTGTTGTGAAGGATCGGCTTCCAGCAGGACGACATCCCTGAATATACAACCATTCCATACAATGGAATGCTTTAGACTAAAGCATATTCATGTCGAATAGCCCAAAGTCCAGACATAAAGCATGTTGAGAATCTGTGCCTATGCTTTTCCTGTTTGCAGACACACGTCTTCCAATATGACTGAGCTTTTGTGTATTTTGCAAAGAGAAAAAAAGGGATTTCAGCCTGTGCAAACCTGGTAGAGACACACCACAAAAGAGGGTTCTTCAAAGTAGTGACCTAGGGAAGAATAAAAATGGACATCAAACTTTTCAGACTTTTATTTGTAATAAATGTGAAAACTATGCAGCCCATTCCTCTCATTTCCCAATTGTGTGCTCCTTTTTGCTGGTCAGCGGCATAAAATCCTGTTAAAATGCTTTGAATCTTGTAGTTGTAACATGACAAAATGTAAAAGAGAAGAAAATGACTGGAGTAGTTTATAATATCTGTGCTGTTTGGTGTGTTAGGTTGCTGACTTTAGGGCTGGCTCTGCTGCACTCTGACGTTCTCACCAACTCAACCATAAGAAATGTCCTCAGAGAGAAGATCTACTCCACAGCCTTCGATTACTTTAGGTAAGATCTCAGGCATTGGCTGACGCTTCGTATTATCAGTTATAAAATTCGTTAACTTTTAATCGATAGAAAGTGTCTTAGTGAACTAATTATCAGTGACGCCCCCAGAATATTTTCATAGGGGTGGCCAGATGAGGGGTCTATGCCCCTTGGGGTTGCCACTGCTAATTAGTTCCTGCCTTATTATCTGATTGGTTGATTGGTGTTAATGTTTAGTGTCATTTTCTAACTTGTTACACCCATACAGCATCACTCCTTCTAGGCTCCTAGCATTATTTAGTCAGTGAGCGTCTCCTTATCAACGGACTCTTTCCGGTGTTTACAGCATGTCTCCGAAGTTTCCCACCCAGGCTGACAAGCGTCTCCGTGAGGACATCTGCATCATAATCCGCTTCTATGCCAGCATCCTGTCGGATAAGAAGTACCTGGCAGCATACCAGCTGGTCCCACCTGGTGAGCTTGGTACTACCTCAGCCCCGAGCACTCTCTCTGCTGGGATATTCGGATCGCTTATCGTGTCCAGCACTACTCCGATATCTATCTTAAGTAAGCCTAAAGCGGTGGAGCTCGGGCTGCACTGCAGCAGGGGACATATGGTCACACGTCAGATTTGACACAGCTTCTCCTCACAGTGCTGTCTCAGTCTAAATTGTCAGATTTTCATTTCAAAATGGTTCCTTTTTTTGCTTTTTCTTTCATTTCGGATTTTACTTTGAACCCAGCTGTGAGGAAAAGCACAAATTTGGCATCAGCGTCATGATGCATGATGATTCATCAGCCCACCAGTCTGCCTCATCAATGTGGTCTCAAAAGAAGAAATCCTAAAAAGAGTTTCTTTTTGTTCTTCCACCTCAGAAAATCCTGTCCATGTCTTTCCCGACGATCTAAAAAAAGACATGGTTTCATTCTCATACACATCAACCCACTTCAAGTAGATTAGACCTCTAATCCCAGAACCTGGATCAGATTACTACATCTGACCAAGCAGCAGTGGATTAAGGCAACCACTACCTCCATTTACAATCAGTTACCCCATTTTGAAAATGCATGACCATCACAGCAGAAGAAGCGACACAACTCATCTCGCCTTCCAAACAAACCCTCCTCATCAACCATGTTGTTTGTTTTTTCATTGTTAATAGTTGCTGTGTACTCTACACTGTAATTTTGAACTAATTCACATTTTCTCATATTAAAACCATGAACTTTAAACGTATTTTATCGAAAGGAAACCAACCTCAATAAAACACACTAGAGTTTGTGGTTGTAATGTGGTAAAATGTAAATTACTTATGTATACTTTCTGGTTTTACAAGCTAAACGAAATAATTTGTTCAACTTGTGGTCCAAAACTTTGGCTTCGTTCAGTCCTGATTCTGTTTATCTGTGAACAGATAATCAGGACCCATCCTTGAACAGCCTGTCAGTGATGAACGCCGCCGACCTGAGGAACAACGTGGACTCCAGCTCCCGATCCCAGCAGAGCACCCAGGGATGGATCAACACCTACCCTCTGTCTAGCGGGATGTCCACCACATCCAAGAAGTCAGGTAGAATGCTGTCCAACACACGGGCTAGAAGAGGACAGGAAAGACAACAAAATCACCCTTTTTGTGGGACGCAAACAATCACCCACATTGTTTAATAGGTGGATTTAGCAGCTAGCTGTAGCACCTGACTTGAGCCTTTATTCAGTCCCGGGCAAAAGACTTGCACACTTTTAAAGTGGGTCTGTGTAAAATTTTGGTTTCACATTGGATGTTTTTTTAATCACTTTTCGTCCAGTTTTTGTTTTAGTCACTAAACACTGACACAGATCTGGTGGTGTGTATTTGTGTAATGAAAGAAGGTGTGGTCTAAGGAGATCAATACTCTATATCAAAGTGTGCGTAATTGTTTTGCGGCTTCCATTGTTCAGGCAAACTTGGCCAAAAATGAGATTAACTGACTCTTAAAAAGTCAAAGTTTTATAGACCAACAGGTAGTCGGACCTTTTCGGGTCAAAGAAAAACTTAAAAACAACTCCCAAACATACTGAAGATGCTTTCTTCAAGCTTTCTTTGGCAGAAAATGCCTGCGTCGTTTTAGGAACACCATGCTTTTCATGCAACACAATGCATCGAACTACAGTCAGGTCCTTAAATGCCTGGACAGAGACAACTTTTTTGTCATATTGGTTTTGTGCGTTACAAAAAACACTGGTTGACCTAAAAATGTACTTGGAGGTTTAACTTTTCACGCGTCTGCTTTTTCTTCAAGGCACATCTAAAAAGAGTAACAGAGGAACTCAGCTTCATAAGTACTACATGAAACGCCGGACTCTGCTGCTGGCGCTGTTGGTGAGTTCGGGGAGCAGTGTTGACTGTGTTTGCTCATAGAGCTTTTATATTCACCGTCGTCTTCTCTTTCCGCAGGCCAGTGAGATTGAGCGTCTGACAACGTGGTACAACCCGCTCTCCACTCAGGAGCTGGCCATCGCCACTGAGCAGTCAGTGGAGACCAGCATCGCCAACTGGAGGTCCAAGTACATCAGTTTGACAGAGAAACAGTGGAAGGACAACGTCAATCTGGCCTGGAGCATTGCACCTTACCTGGCTATGCAGCTACCCACAAGGTGGACATTTTTTATCAATACAGCAAGTTGAGATCAGTATAGAGGGAAGCTTTGTGAGTTTAGAAAAGGAAATAAATGTTTAATGTTGCTAAGCTAAAAAGCAAGAAAATCTATCTTTGCTTGGAATAGATGTGTTCGGCTAGCTTTTTGTGGCTAATATTTGTTTAGATTCAGTGAAGGATGACATGTTATTCAGCATTAGGGAGACAGATGCTGATTCTAAAATTGATGTTTTAGTTCATCTTGGGCTGGCTGGTTTTAATTGGTCTGCTAAAATTACGAATAAATTATTATCTAAAGTCCAAGTGTAGCATGTCCAGGAGGAAAACCCAGACACCCTTTTGTGTAGTGATGTTCTTCAACTCATTCAGAGGCTACAGGGGATCAAGGGGGGAAACCTGAGGGCAGCTGCTCTACTCCAGACTCCACCCAGAGCACTCTTACTCTGAGCTGAGTCCAGACAGTCTGTGGACAGGGTTCCTACACAGGCTGGGAAAGTCTGGAATTTGATTTCAGAATTTCGTGGGTTTGGAGGAGTACGGAAAGATGTTAGTATTTCCAGACTTTATTCCCCACCTCATTATCTAAATATTGTTTCCTTTGTTCTTTCTTGTTCTTTCTTTCTTTCTTGAGTCCATCATTCGTGTGTCCTGCCCATTGTTCTTTCTTTCTGTTCTTCCTTTTTTTATTCTTTGTCATATCCCCATACCAGTGTTCATCCTTCCTTCCTTGCTTCCTTCCATCTTTCCTTCCTTCCTTTCCTATTTTCTTCCCTTTTTCTCCTGCCCTCGCTTCTGTCCTCAATTCCTTCTTCCTTCTTTCCTTCCATCCTAAATCCTTGCATCTCTATTTATTCCAGGTTCCCTATTTAAACCCTGTGGACTGTAGAAGTATATGTCATAAATGAATTATTTTTGAAATAGCTGTAAAGGGCTGAAAACTCTGGAAATCTGAGTTTAGAAATGTATGAAACTTTTCACGTGAAAAATATGCAGGAACCCTGTATCCAGGATCTGGTTCTTTTAGTTCTTTAATGACCCTGGGTGAGTGTTGGAAGATGGACAGAGTGTTTAAAACCCACTACGTGTCATGAGGACACCGGTGTCCTCATGGACCCATTGGATAACATGTAAGCGTTTTGGGGGTTAAGAGGTTAACCACCAAAGTTAAGGGGTTAATCGAGAGATTTGCTTTTCAACTCAGTTCTTTTGTTGTTACTGCAGTTGCCCTGATTTCTCTTTGATTTGTCTTTCGCCCACTTCATCCTGATGTCACAAAAAGCCTCAGCATCATTCAACTCCTTTGTTTGAGGCAGAAACATGCCCCCATACAGTAGTTTATACCAAGAAATGCCGAGCAGAATTTTGCCCATGTGTCTTCTGTAACTGGACTTTTACTCCACTTTTCATGATGCCTCATTAGGAGTAGAAACCAGTCTGCTGACTTTTGTTAAAACCATGACTGCAGTTTTTTTAAATATGATTTATTTGGAATCAAATTTCAGACTATTTGAGTTGTTCTTTACAAAAGCATGTATTTTATTAAAAGAACCAGCATGTGGTGGGCCAAAAAGGCCAAAACAGGGTTGTTCGGCACAGACTGCTTTAAGGCTTTTAATAGTAAAATGTATTTGGATTTAGAAAATCTTTCAACTTTAAAAGAATTTATGAAATTAAGAAGTGTGGAGCACTAAAGGTAAAGGTAGTATGTTGTTATTTAATGAAGCATTAATGCAGTAATCACACATGGTTCTGAGTTAGAGTTCTGTTCGATCTGGACTCAGACTTTAAGTTTGTATTTTGTAGCTTCTGTGAATGAAGCAAAAAATATGCAGCGAAAGATCAAACATAGTGAGGAAGAATCAAAGAAACAACTCCTTAAATGAAAAATATGCATCTGAATAGAAAGTTGTATTTGCTGCCCCCCTCTGGTCCCCACGGTTACTGTTCAAAGTTGGATAGTCCTCCACACTTCGGTGTGATTCTCCTGATTTCCTTTGTGCCACTTTTTGGTGTCCAGGTTTAAAAATGATGCCATTGTTGCCGAAGTGACCAGACTGGTGAGATTGGACCCTGGAGCCGTCAGTGATGTACCCGAAGCCGTTAAGGTACAAATGATCAATCAGTCCGGGTCTAGAGAAATGAATGTCTGAGCCTAAACGTGGATGTTTCCGTCCCTTTCCTCATCAGTTCTTGGTGACGTGGCACACTATCGATGCCGATTCTCCTGAGCTGAGTCACATCTTGTGTTGGGCTCCAGCTGACCCGCCCACGGGGCTCTCCTACTTCAGCAGCATGTACCCTCCTCATCCTCTCACTGCGCAGTATGGAGTTAAAGTGCTGCGCTCCTTTCCTCCAGTAGGTCACGCCTCTGTGGATTTTTGAATCCAGCAAGGTAAAGAAAGATCCCTTTTTTGTGGAAAAACATCTTTTAATTATCTCCGCAGGATGCCATCTTGTTCTACATTCCTCAGATTGTGCAAGCGCTTCGTTATGATAAGGTAAACACAATCAATCACATCTCAACCAACGCGTCAACGATCAGTTGTTTGAACTGTTCGCTCTGTTCAGATGGGTTATGTGAGGGAGTACATCCTGTGGGCGGCACAGAAGTCTCAGCTTCTCGCTCATCAGTTCATCTGGAACATGAAGACCAACATCTTCATGGATGAGGAGGGACACCAGAAAGACCGTGAGTCATAATGTTTACACCAAGCAGACCCTACGAGTCACACGACTCTTATTCATGAGTTTGTCCGTGCAGCTGACATCGGGGAGCTGCTGGAGCAGATGGTGGAGGAGATCACGGGTTCTCTGTCCGGTCCGGCCAAAGATTTCTACCAAAGAGAGTTTGACTTCTTTAATAAGATCACCAATGTGTCCGCCATCATCAAGTAGGTGCTGCTCAGGCTTTTAGCTCTAAAATGACCAGGATAGGATATGATTATGGAGCTAAGATTGCTCTGTTTTTTTTACATTTCTCAGGCCGGTCCCGAAGGGAGAGGAGAGAAAACGAGCTTGTCTCAAAGCCTTGTCGGACATCAAAGTGCAGCCAGGTGTTTGCTACAAGCTCTCTGGGATGGATTGAAAACTGCACTTTTTTTTCAAAGAAATATTTTATTTGAAACCATGCAACAAATTAAAATCTATTTAAATCATATTCAAGTAGATTTGGAAATACAAAATCAGATGAAAGGGTTTCAATATTAACTGTAAAACATTTGAGAGGAAAACCAGTGCACCCTTGCTTTTACCTTATCCAACAAGCTTCTTTGCTTCTCCCAGCTTGACCCTCTAAAATGTCCAGTGTGTATTTTATTCAGTTAAACAAGTTAAAGAAAAACAACTAAACTTCACCCAAAAGATAAGGAGGGGGTGAAAAACTACCTGGCTCACACTGCAGATTTGCTCATTGTTGTTATAGTTATATAATTTCTATGAATTCCTTTAGTACAGTGTGTCTTTATGGAAGTGTGTTTTCAGCAGACCTAAAGAGGGCCACCTTAATCTTAAAGAAACAAATATTTTGATTTCAGGTTGCTGTACCTTTCATAGATGTTGGACGTATAGTTTAATTACTTATTCATGTCCCAAATGCTTAAAGAAACCCTGTTGTTATCTGTGATTACCTCAACTTTAATGCTAGTATTGCGATGCCAGTAGCACCTTTTTAAACCTGTTGTGTTTATAATAAATATTTGTCGCTGATGCTGTATAAATCATTGTTCTTCTCTTGTTTTATAAAGCAGCTCATTATTTTCTTCACTTCTTCCAGGCTGTTACCTACCCAGTAATCCAGAAGCCATAGTGCTGGACATCGACTACAAGTCTGGAACCCCCATGCAGAGGTAATTATTTCTGATGTTGATGGGGGAGTTTTTATTAGCCCCCTGTCCTCCTGTGTGTTTTTCATCTGTGTGTGTGTTTGTGTGTTTTCAGTGCTGCCAAGGCGCCCTATCTGGCCAAATTTAAGGTGAAGCGCTGTGGGGTGAGTGAGCTGGAGAGGGAGGGTCTTCGGTGTCAGTCAGACTCTACGGAGGATGGCGAGGACAATCCAGACGGATCACGCAGGGTTTGTTGGCAGGCGGCCATCTTTAAAGTGGGAGACGACTGCAGACAGGTACTCCCGTCTTTTTAACTGACTACATACATCTACAGAATATCAGTGGTGGCTGAAGTTTCTTGTGACCATTCTGTGGTGCTCTCCTTCCTCCAGGACATGCTTGCTTTGCAGATTATTGAGCTGTTTAAGAATATCTTCCAGCTGGTGGGTCTGGATCTGTTCGTCTTTCCGTACAGAGTGGTGGCCACGGCACCAGGGGTAACGTACTTTGTTATATTATTCTCTCAGTCCTCTTAGCTCTAATCCCATCACGCTTAAGTTCAGTTCTGCAACCTGAATACCATTGTACTTTAAATAACCTGAATAATATTAATACCAACTATTAGGGATGCCCGATAAGATGGCATTAACATCAGTATCGGTCCGATAAGTAAAACTGGCCAGATATTAATAACCGATGTTTATTTCCATCTTGTTTGCCATATGTGTTTTGGGAGGGGAGGGGGGGTTGGCCATCTGCTGTTTGTTTGGGCATGTGACAGGTGTTCAAAGGGCAGGGAAATATATAGATAATATATAATATCAGTAGATATAGGTTATTGGCCATAACAGCAATATTGATATCGATATCGGCCCAGATTTTCATATCGGTGCATCCCTAACCTGCTTTGTTATTTGGCATTTCAGGTCCATTGTGAGTTTGATCTTCTGTTTGTCTGAGTCTGAATAGTATTTGTTATGAAATGTTTCTATGCATGAAATAATCATCCGGCTGAATTATAGTGAGGATCAGTGAGCTTCCCTGGGACTTTCCTTTTATTTGACTGATCTTCCTTTACCTCAGTGTGGTGTAATTGAGTGCATCCCAGACTGCAAATCCAGAGATCAGCTCGGTCGTCAGACAGACTTCGGGATGTACGATTATTTCCGTAACCAGTATGGTGATGAATCCACCCTCGCCTTCCAAAAGGTCTGGAGCTCGAAATATTTGATTCCACTTTCTCTTTGGGTTTTTTTTTCATTTTTTTGTTTTTATTTTTAAAGGCTTAAATTTGATTACTTCAAACAAAAATAGAGATGGAACTAATTAGGAGAATATTAACTTCTTGGGTATTACCATTGTCATGCAGTATATTTCCACTGTTTAATTTTTCACTGTAAATTCCAGGATTGTTTATTCTGTAAGAAAATCATCACATATACAGACAGCACTTTGCTTGTTATTTACAACATTTTGCCACATTACAACCAAAACTTTTGATCAGCATTTATAATTTTTTCTTCCATTTCACAAATATTTGCTGCTGTTTTGGTCTTTTCCATAAAAATTCCAATAAAAGACATTGAAGTTTGTGGTTTGAACTAAACAATGTATGAAAAGGTTCAAGAGGAGTTTGTACTTTGACAAGACACTTTATGTCTACAGCAAGAGTGAAAATAACATTAAATGACAGACTCACTGTTCAGCTCCCAGTCATCATGCTCTCCTCTCCTCCTACAGGCTCGGTACAACTTCATCCGCAGTATGGCCGCCTACAGCCTCCTGTTGTTCCTGCTGCAGATCAAAGACAGACACAATGGCAACATCATGTTGGATAGCAAGGGACACCTGATCCACATAGGTACGGTGGACACTTACGATATCCTGAGAAACTCCTGTTTGTTAATGTTAATCCTGTGCTCTGTGTAGATGAGCTTTTATGGACCAAGAGAATAATTTGTCACAGTTTTAGGTCATTTTTAAAATGTTTATTTTGTTTTCTCCAGATTTCGGCTTTATGTTTGAGAGCTCCCCAGGCGGTAACCTGGGCTGGGAGCCGGACATCAAGCTGACCGATGAGATGGTGATGATCATGGGAGGGAAAATGGAGGCGACTCCTTTTAAATGGTTCATGGAGATGTGTGTCAGAGGGTATCTGGCTGTGCGGTAAGATTTAAATTCTACCAATAACTTGTTTTCTATCAGCTTGGCTTTGTTGCAATGTTTCTCGTTTGTTCTCTTTTTCTCATCTTCACAGACCTTACATGGATGCAGTGGTTTCCCTGGTGACCCTCATGCTGGACACGGGGCTGCCATGTTTCAGAGGACAAACCATTAAACTTCTTAAGTAAGGCCAAGAAGAGGAGATTTGAATATGCAAAACTCACACAGATGCAAATGCTCTTGAGTATTTACAGCCATATATGCTGAAGCCATTTGTTTTACATATGAATAAGAAATGGTGGAGTTCATGAAGTGTGATTTTGAACATTTCAGGTTTTATTTGTATCATTTTAGGTGCTGATAAAGGCCAGATCATTAATAGATTAAAACTGAGTAACTGACAGAGGACGTCCTTTCTTTTTACCATGACTGTGTAAATAGTCCTTCGACTGCTTGGGAAGTTGGGTAAAATTTAGAGAAATTGTTTTTTTCAGTGCTTAAATCAAACATTTATTGCTAACAAGTTTGGATCACAATGAAAATATGGTTTTAAAAAAAAAAAAAAAAGCGTTGTTTGGTTCTGTGATGGACTGTTCAGGGTGAACGCTGCCGTTCTCCTGTTGACTGCTATGTTACGACTGCTGTGGATGACTGAATCTAGTTATAGATACAGCAGTAATCTGAAAATATAAATATTAGGCAGAAATCAACTGAATAATTAGCGTCAGAATTTTTACAGAATGTCTAGGTGTAACCAATGCGGATCGGGGGGAAAAAAATTCTTATCTTGTAGGACATGTCAAAGCTTGCTGGAAGGTTAGATGGTTAAAATTGGGTTCCAGTGTTTTTTTTTTTTTTTTCAACTTACTGTAACTGTTTGTTGTTTTTGTTCACCAAGTGGGGCCTCCTCTTTGAGGGTATCGGTGTGTCTGCATCAGTCAGTCCCTGCTTGGCTCAGTCAGACGTTTTCTCTGTCTGACCCAGCATTAGCGCATAAAGAGGTCACCCCATCATCAGGCACGGATGGAGTCTAGTATGCATGTGTTCGTGGCACATTTTTATAGAAAGACCAAAAAGAATCTAATATTGTTTAAACCTTTTTTTACATTTCAAATTCTGCTCCAAACAAAGAAATAACTGGCAGGGGACATAAACTTAACCCCAGATTACCAGCATGTTATTAGCAGAATAAGGACCATCATTTGACATGTGTCTAAATAAACAGTTTTATAACAGTTATTAAATTTAGCATTTGGTCATGGTTTAACAGTCTATTGATCAACTTCTGCAGGACAATAAATAATTTCAGGTCAACTTGATGTCACCTTTTTAAAAGTCTTGGTCAGAGTGCGATATATCTGCCAAACGGTCAGATTCATGAGCATGTCTAATGCTGCAAATTGCCGTTCCTTGTTTTTCAATCTCAGTTCATTTATTTTACAGGATAGTTATCAACTTTGTACTGTGATGAGGATGTTTGTTTTTATTCAGCAGCTCTTTTCTAATAATTCCGGATCAAAACATTTAAAAATGTTGTGGCTTATTATTCCGTAAATGTTCATTTCTTTCTTTCTCAGGGGACGTTTTAATCCGCAGATGAGTGAGAAAGAAGCAGCAGCATTCATGATAAAAGTCATCCAGAGTTGTTTCCTCAGTAGCAGGTGAGACAAACACCAGTAGTGTGTCCAGCTGATGTAGCCGTGCTTACTGGAGGTATTAATTACACCATCAGAAAAGACAAGTTGACCATAAACTCATCAGGGAAACCGATAAGGTCTTAGTGAATCATTTCTAATTTATCTATTAATTTATCAACAATCTGAGGGTCATTTTAGGTGACATATTTAAAGCTTTGTTACTGTTGAAATATTTCTGTTAAATTCTTAGCAAACTTCTTTATTTAAAGACCAAATATAGGCTGAAATCTGGAATCTGTCAACTCTAGAAATTAGATAGACTGCTCTCACTGGATAGAGTGAATGTTTCCATCAGCTCATTTCAACCACACAAGAAGGTTTAATCAGTGAATTTTAAGTATAGAGCAACCTTTATAACCTTGTAAAACGATGACCTGGAATACTGTAAAAGGGAATATATCAGAGATAGAATTTAAAACTAGAAAATGAAGAATTCAGAAATATTAAAGAAGCAAAATTATATTTTAGGTTAAGTTTAGGTTTCTAGTTTAGAAATAAATGTTAGTATTTTCTCATTTTGTGTTAAAAAAACAAAACAAAAAAAAACAGTAAATATGCTCCCTTAACTTGAACCTGGAACATCAAATTAAGTACATTTATACATTTTGGAGATTTTTTTTTTTTTTTTTTTTTTTTTTTTTTTAAATAAAAGTGAAGAGAGCATTAAACAACACAAATAAAATGACCTTTCAACAGATTGTTTTTCACCTTTACAATTCAAAAAAGCTATATGTTTCCAGTTTTTGCCCAACACTGTTGAGTTCTGAAAGCAAACAATAACTGAGCCAGAGCATGACTGAAGCATGATGAAGTTCAAAAACATGACAGAACAAGGTAATTTAGTAAAAAAAAAAAAAAAACAAAAAAAAAACTTTTCTGTTGAGTATGATGATAACCAAGTGAAATATGGATGACCTATTCAACTGATCACATTTTACCATGGAAGGCATGTCTCAAAAATGAACATTTCCAGAAAAGGATCCCAGTTTTATGTGTTTAAGGCTAAAACATGACGTAATGTCTGAAAAGCTTTTTAAAGAACAAAAAACTTCATTTACAAGTCATATTCACTCCACTTATATATATTCTCTAAGTTCTTTGATTATTCTTTACTTTTAAATATAACTCTAAAGAGTGTTGTCTGTCCCGTTTGTCACAGTGACAACCAACATAAAACTTCCCTTATGGATTATCATCTGTTGTGTTGTGTTTCATTTGAACAGGAGCAAAACATACGACATGCTGCAGTACTACCAGAACCAGATTCCTTACTGAAGGCTGTCCGGCAGAACTCTGCTCCCACTGAGTAAATGCACAACATCTGTAGGACAATTGTTACTGAGGACCTGGCCAGCGGCTTCTGCTTCTCAGAGTCAGGCAGCAACAGGGCACTTTAACCCTTAACCCTCCAGTTTTACTCTACACAAAATAAGTTATCTGCTTTTATAACAATGTCCATGTATGTTTGAGAGGATTTCTTGACAGGGATCTGAATTACCCTTTAACTTTTTTTCTTGACGCTTTCTTGTTAGTTTACCAGCAAACACTAAAGATTTACACTTGCAGAATGAGGTCAAAAAGGGATTCAGTTACTGCTCGTCAAACCAGGAACCTCACTGTTGTTTTCATCGTGTTGCTGTGCTGTTGCCCACTTTAATGCACTTTATAGATCAGTGTTTCATCAGCAATAGATCAGTAGATACCTTAGAAATGAAAACAATCCAAACAGTATTTCAGACTTAGAAGAACATGACTAGATGTTGTTATATAGGTAAAATATATATATATATCATTACAAGAGTCAGTCTACATTTATTCTAACAGTAGTCTTTAGTAAATTAAAGGTATTAAGACAATAAGCTGTGATTTTACAGTAGTGTGTACTGTAGAATATTTACTGTAGAGCCACATTCAGATCACAGGCAGCTTCTTCATTCATTTACCTGTAGTTACACGTTAACATTTATGTTTACCAGGATTTTAAGGATCTTTTAGCTGTTACATTCAACCTTGTGATGCACATTTTGATGTCAGTGTTGATGTACACCCATTATATAAAGGTTTAACACCCCATAACTTGACCTTACAGGGCTCTGCGACTACTTCCACTTTCCTCTGTGTTTTTAGCCCAGATGTTGCAGATTTGATGGATTTCATTTTTAGGTATGAACTGTCTGCAGAGTACTGGCAAGAAGAGAAAAGGTGGCACTAAATGACTTATCTTTCTGTGTGATAAACATAACGTTACTAATATTAACTCAAATCCTCAAAGACTGCATATGAGAGATGCACCAATTAGGCTTTTCCTGGCCAATACCGACTCCAATTATGACCAGGGTTTTTTTGTTTGTTTGTTTTGGAGGTTATTTTCAAGCTAGAACACATAAAAGACAAAAATGTGCTGCCAGACTTTTGATAGAGGTAGTAGTATTGAATCCAACAGAATTAAAGGAATTACAATATTGTTGCAACTTTGTAAGTAAACTCAAAACAAAGGGCTTTAAAGTACATGCTGTTCGTTGATTGCATTTCTTGAATTGGAAAAAAATCTGATTTTTCAATTATTTGACCTGATGATCCAATTCTGGTCTCTGACCGATTGAGTGGTGCACCTCTAGTAAACATAAACTCTGTGGAGGAATGCAAATTTCAGCAATATTTCCACTAAGATGTATGTTCAGAAGCACAGAGCCTGTTATCTTTCAGGAAAAATAATTAATAGAACATAGGTCACAGTGGTTTTAACTTGTTTCACACACACAGCAACACAGCACTTTACATCAAGTGTGTTATTATTTGTAATATTGTATTCCTAAATGCATCATGGTAAATGGGAGCTCACTGGTCACAAGAAATGTGCGAAACAGAGTGACATTGAGTGGACAACGAGTTCAGGAGCAATACTTAAGGTAAAAGCTTTTATTTCTTTTTCGAGAACAGCATCTAAAAGCATTGCCAACAGGGAATAGAATAGAATAGAATATACTTTATATACTTTATTGATCTCCAAGGGGAAATTGCTTAATATTATTAGCGATAAAAATTTATTTTGTTTGTGTGTATATATATATATATATATATATATATATATATATATATATATATATATATATATATATATATATACACACACACACACACACACACACACACATTTTGTTGTAAGTAATTTAAATAGGCCTGAATATAAATTAGTGAATAAATAAATAAAATAAAAGCATGTACATGGAAATATGTTGATCTGTAAATAGATCTATAAATGAGTCCAGAGAAAATAATAATGATCCAGCAACAGTTCAGTGACTCTCCAACTAAACATTTTTTCTATCTTTTCTACCTGAGGTAAAAATACTAGTGTTTAAAAGTAACAAAATTTTAAGGTAAAATGTAAAAAGAAGTTGGAAAAAGGGACAAGTTATCGTACCTAAAAAAATTTTTTAAAAAGCCACCGCAGACAAGGATAAAGTCATATTTGCGTTGGCTCTACAAATGAGATGCTTCCTTCAAAATGTCCATTGGAAGTATCTGCAACATTCTGCTGCAGTTTGATAAATCAATAAAGTGAAATGCAATGATGTGTTTCCTCCCACTATGATACAATTATTACCGGTTTTTTTTTTTTTTTTTGAGATAAACAGCAGGAGTTGCTGCCTCATGGAACCAAACCAAAAACCTGACTGGAACTATCACTGCCCTGTCTTAAAATGAAAAGGTCCATGCTTATTTCAACATGTTTGACATGTTTTTAAATGATAACTACATGCAATGAGTCCCTTTGTTTTTACCCCATGTTTACATTATGGAAAATGAACACGGAAGTTGGGAATGAACAGAAAGAAATAATGCATATTTATGGATTTACAGACAACTATCAATAATTTACTGTCTTAATGCTTCCATGTGTCTGATACAGTATAATTCAACATGACAAATATAACAAAAGATCAACTTTTTTTTATACACATTTTATGATGCGGTGGAAATAATCCTCTGTTACAATGTCATTAACAATCTGCTACAGTTAAAGTCGAGACTACTTTGTAAAACTTTCCCTTGTATTGATTTAAGGGCAAAAAACAACAGGGGAAATAAAGAGCTGCAAATATACCACATAATCTGATTCAGGATGTTGAAACACATTTCCTCAAAGTGCTGTTTATAAAGCAATGTTGTTCCATTAGCTGTCAAAGTTGTTTTCCTTCTGTCTGGAGACAGATCCTGAGCCTGCATTAAAAATATAGCTGCAAGGTGAAGGACAGAAGAAAAAGCACAAGTTCTAATTGTGAAAAGACTAAACATTTTTGCAACTTTTTTTTTTTCTTATTTCTGTTAAGTTTACCCCCTTAAATTTGAGATATTTCAATGTTGTATCCTTTTGGATTTTTTTCATTTTACATTTATTTCCTGTCCGGTGAAGTTTGTCAGAATCAGTGCTTGCTGTTTTGAAACATTCCTCATATCATCATGTGTCTTTTTTTCAAATCAAACGTCTTGAAGACAGAGCTCAAGATGTTATTTACCTGATATAAGCCATTTATCCTACCCTCGGTAGAAAAAGCTGTAGTAACACTTGAGAAGAAAAAGACTAAATTTATGCAATATATTTCTGTGTATTGATGCTGTGTCTGAGTGCTGTATTGTGTCCCCCTCAGCTACGTTGCTGGGTATGAATGTGAGTGTAATGGTGAAGCTGTCTTTATGCTGGTGTTATTTGTATCTCGACCTGAAGTGTTCCCCTCTGTTGTGATCAGAGAGATGTTTTTGAAATATGTAGGACATTCATCATGTTTGCTGTTTTCGTGTGTGTGTGTGTGTGTGTGTGTGTGTGTGTGTGTGGGTGGGTGGGTATGTGTGCATGTGTCCGTGCGCACGCGCGTAAGGCTATCTTCATGAGGACCAGTTGAGTTTTAAGGTGTTTAGAGGGACAACGTTCAAGGCCTCTCACTCGGATCAGAGTCAGATGGAAAGCTTGAAAGTTTTTGGACTGATTTGTATTTTTTCACACTCAAAACACGTTATTGACCTCTACATCTTCTGATGGCGTTATCTACGTCTCTGTGCAACACCAAGAGATGCAATAAGATTCACAGCTTTAAGGTAATACGCCTGAAATGTCCTTATAAAGATATCTGTACAGACATCAGTGTGTGTGTTCTGCTTGGTTTATTCATGCATCATTGCACCTTTTAGATGGCCTGCTTTCTGAAACTCTGTAGCTTCTTCTACAATAAATGTGAACATTTTCACCGCAGTGTGGCCCTTCTTTTTTACCTCTTTTTTAAAAGTTTTTTTTTGGCACAAGTGGCCTCTGTTCATTTGTAGCTTGACAGGAAGTGTGAAGATTGTATACAGAGAATATGACACGATTAGATATTTCTTCATTATATTCCAAAGAGATACATTTTATTCAAGAAACTGCTTTTATTATCTCTTTCTTATTGTTTGATGTATGTGTTTTAAGTTGTACAAAATGGTAATGAAAGTGTGATTCTTGAATTTTACCATAAAACAAGCTAATTTTAACATAGGTATTAATCTGATCAATTAATTAATATTTAATCCACAATCTTCTTTCCAAAGGTTGTGTAGCCTGATTTTGTTGTTTAGGGGTGAGGCCAAAAATGGTTCTTTGGATTGAAAAGTTTACTGACCCTGACATAAAATGGCAGGCTGGGCTTGGAGAGCACTAAGCACAGAAGCAGCCAAAAGACCCAATGTTACATTTGGTGGAGCTGCTGAGATCTGCTGCTCAAGTGGAGAAATTTGTTGACAATGCATCTACTAGGTCTGGACCTTACAAATTTGGATTTGTTGGAAGGGTGGCAAACGGAAAGTCATAAGTCCCATTTCAGATTTATCAAAAGATTTTGTAGGAGGCAACAAACTTGAAACAAGGAGTTCCTGTCAGATAATACAAAGATTAAACATTTTGGCCTCAATACATAGTGTTATGTAGGAGAAAAATCAATACTCACATCAGCATGAACACATCATATCCACCATGAATTGAGGTGGTGGCAGCATCATGCTGTAAGGACGATCTTCCTGAGCAGAGACAGGGAAGCTGCAGTGGGAGGATGAACAGAGCTTCATACTGGTCCATTCTTGAGGAAAATCCTGTTAGAGGCAGCAGTGGAACAACCGTAAACACAGCCAGAGCTACAGTAAAATGGTTTTGATCAAATTATATACATGATTAAATGGCCCATCCAAAGTCCAGATTTACATCAAATGGAGAATGTTTTAGAAGGGTTAAGAATTGTTCACAGATGTTCTCCAGTCAGTCTGACTGAGCTTGAGCTATTCTGCAAAAAAAGAATGAGCAAAACTTTCAGTTTGTAGATATGCAAAGCTGGTGGAGACAAATGACTTGCAGCTGTAATTGCAGCAACAGATGGTTCTGCAGACTACTGACTTGAAGGGGCTGAACACAAATGCACACCAAACTACTTGTGCTCTGCTTTGTATTGATCTATTACTTAAAATCCAAAGGCATTTGAATCTTTTGACCCTTTGTCTTAGCAGATGTGGAATTAATTTAAAATGGTTGACTACCTAGTACAAATGTGATTTTGAAACAGTTCACAAATGTTCATATGGTGCTTATAAAAAATATTCAACCCCTTGGATGTTTTACCCTTTTATTTTTAAAGATTAATCATGATCAACAAAATTTGGCTTTTGTAACAAAAAAATTTACCAAAAAAACCCCAAAACTCTTTAATGTAAAAGTGAAAACTGATTTCTACAAAATAATGACAAATAAAAATATTACACATAAAATAAGGGACTGCATAAGTATTCACCCCATTCAAGTCAGTATTTAGTAGATGCACCTTTGGCTGTAACCACAACACAGAGTCTGTGTGGACAGGTGTCATCTGGATGCTGAAATTTTACTTAATTCTTCCTTGTAAAAATGTTCAAGCTCTGCAGGGATCAGCTGTGAACAGCCCTTTTAATGTCCTGCCACAAACTCTCTATTGGATTGAGGTCTGGGTTTTGACTTGGCCACTCCAGAACATCAACCTTGTCTTGAAAACATTCCTGTGTAGCTTTAGCTGGATGCTTCGGGTCGTTGTCTTGCTGGAAAATAAATGTTCTCTGAAGCCGCAGTTCTCTTGCAGATGGAAACTAATTGTCCTCCAGTATTTCTCTATATTTTGCTGCTTCCATTTTACCTTCTACCTTTACAAGCTTTCCAATGCCAGCTACCAAGAAGCATCCCCACACCATGATACTGCCACCACCATGCTTCACATTGGATTGATGTCTTAGTAGTGATATGCAGTGTTTGGTGTCTGCCAAACATGTCTTGTCAGATGGCCAAAACACTCCATTTTGGTCTCATCAGACCAAAGAACTTTCTTCGACTTGACCACAGAGCCTCCTAGATGTCTTTTGGCAAACTCTAATCCAGCCTTGATATGAATTCTCTTCAGTAGTGCCTTTCTCATTGCCACTCTCCCATAAAACAAAATGACCAATCAATGCAGCTGAATTATTTTTTATAAAATTCTTTAGTTTGGTCAGTTTCAAAGTTTCAAAGAACATTATTAGCATAAACATGTTAGTGTTTCATAACGTCCTCATTTCCTGAGGTACAAACAGTATGTTAGACAGAGGCCCATTTCTCTTAGCCACTCTTCAAAAGGGGAAACACAAGATATCCAGTTCAGGTAGGGCAGAAGTGTGTTGATCTTCATGAAAGAGGAAAAGTCTGCAAGAAAATAGGGACTTATTCAAATCTGTCTCTATCTGCAGTCAGAGTACTAATTTGAAACAGTAAAATAGTTGGAACTGTGACAAACAAGCATGGAGTTTATCTTGATGTCTGCCCTGTGGCAGGGTGCTATGTTATGCTGCAAGGTACATACATTTATACATTGTGCCGAGACAGTTTGATGATTAGTGGTTGTTGTTTTGAACCTGCTCTTTATGTATGTGTTATTTGGCAGAACTGTGAGGAAACCTACCTTCTTAGACGAGAAGCAACCCAGCACATGGATTGGATCAGCAGGCTTCACCGTACACACAACTTGTGGAAGTTCTCACCTTTTCTTATCTGGACAAGTAATTTTCCAGATGTCCAAAACAATCAGAAGAAAAATTCTGTTTTCCATCCTTGTACTTTCTGTTCTTCTTTTTTTGTCCTTGATATTTTACTTGAACTTGGAGGAGCTTGCTGCTCCTCTTGTCAGAAGGCTGTTGTCCAAAGGTCTTCATCCCATTGTGCACTTAAACCCACCCAACGGACATTTAGCAAAGTCTGCACCGGTGTCAACATGGTTAGGTGGAGAGCAACTGAGAGGTGATAGTCCTGGTGCATGCTGGACTCTCTTAGATGTCTTAAAGCTACTATTTCAGCAGCAATATCCAACCAGTTTCCTTCCATGAGAGTTTATTTGGAAGCAAAGAAATCATAACAGCATAATTTCTTTTGGAGTTACCCATTGCTAGCAGAATAAGACAATGATTTCTTGCACATCTTTTATTGCAAGCACTGCTAATTAATGAAGATTAATTCGGTGATATCAACTCAACCTGCGCTGATAATGTGGATATGATGAAATAAAGCTGGATGATCATTTCATGTCAGAGCAAAAAATAAAAAGAAAACTTTATCAGAGTTCTTTGCAGTGAATTATTCTGCATCTAGTCACTGCACTAAAATCTAAAATCAATGTAAGCTGTCACCCCATGACTGATGTCAGGTTTACAAAACCCAACATTTGTGTCACTGTCAAAACTCTCATCTGGCGATGACTCATCACTGCAACATGTGGTGATTTGGTTTAAAATTTCCTATTCATTGTGATAAAAGACTGTGTGACTTCATAGGTCTGGCCCAAGGTTGTCTGAGGACCCAGGCAGAAATTAATTTAGGGCCCACCATCCACCACAGCACCAGCAGCCCTTCCTACATCTTCTTTCCTTCCTTCTTTCTTTCTTTCTAACATAAAAGTTTGGGAGAGATCTGGAGGACCTTACCTTATGTATATGAAATTCTCCTAATAGGAGCATAAGATTAATTATGAAGCTCAGACTTTTATTACGACATTCAAACCTGACTATAACATCCTTAGATCTGAGTTGGATGGTGCGTTTAGTTTTATCCTTGACAAATTTCTCCATGTCCCTCCAAAACCCAGAAGAGAGAGGACGGTTGCAAAAGAAATCTATTATAGTCTCTGACTCCACTTTACAAAAGGTACCATTTTAAGGGTAAATATTGTGCAAAATTTTGTGATTTTGTGTTCATGTTCCGCCTTTCTTTGTGGTGACCTTTTTTTTTATTTATTTTTTTATTTTTATTACTTTGTGATCTTGTTGTTGCCATACTTGGTTTATTTCATATTGTTGAAATGTCTTTCATTGCATTTTTTTGTTGTCATAACTTCACCTCTCCTCTGCCCCATTTGTTATGTAGAGTCAGTAAGCCTTTTTAGAGACAGACATGTTCTCCCAGTAAATTGCAACACACTGTGTGAGTTCTCACGGTGGCTCAGATGAACGTTGATGAATATGCTGAGAGAACGTCAGATATGTGAGTGATTTCGGCTCTTATTTACAGCTGACTGACTCGCAGAGTGAGTGTGTGCGGCTCTCAGGTGTTATGCTGAAACTGCTCCAGGTAAACTTCCCCCTCTGCGCGGTGACGTCAAAGGGATGGGCGGGTCACGTGGCCGAGTCCAGCGAAACCTGCGGTTTAATGTTACTGAAATGGGAGAAACAAGAAGTTGGGAAGGAAGCCAAGCGAACAAGGTAAGCGACCTCCACTCTCCTTTCCGACGCCGTTTCGATGGTACGGAGGTGAGCACGCTAGAGGATACAAACAAAGAGGCATTTTTTAAGACTGTAAAAGTTAAAAAGTCAGCTGTACTTGTGACGCTGCGTTAATTCGCGGTCAGTCCGAGTGAAGTTCACTCCTTCGCCGGCCTTGTTACCGGATAAAAGCTGTAAAATAAGAGAAAGTTAAAATGTAGCAGATATCACACAAGAAAATAGACATTAGATACCGAATGAGTTAAAAAATGGTGGTAATAAAAGGTTCAGCCGACTTTTGTACTCCTGCAGAGTTTCAGCTGCTGCCCTATTAGGGTTGTTGTTATCACAGGCCTCCTCTACTGCACACAGTGCTCTGATTATTCTAGAAACAGAAGCATGTTGGGCTCTTTCTGGTTTCTGTTATTGACATATGTTTGACAGCTTTGGTGTTTTTTTTTTATTTTATTTTGTTTTTGGGGAAAAAAAATCCATCATACTGTATAGATTAAAAATTACGACAGCACCAGTCCCTTTGAACCAGCTTAACCGCTGTATAAAATGCTGCTTCATTTCTGTATCACCAAGTGGGTTCAGTTCTTCCAAATATTATTTGGACAATTCTAAGATGTTATTGCAAGAAAAAGCTTGAAAAACTGAAGGTTGACTTAAGGCCATATTTTAAAATTGTAAACAGAGACTTTTTAAGGGAAAATATTTGTTATAAATACAGGAACATAAATAAATTTGAATATAGATGCAAAGTTATTTATTTTCAATGAGCCAATTTCATCTAATGAAAACCCAAAACTCAGTTTTGAGTTTATAATATCACC
Source organism: Anableps anableps (assembly GCA_014839685.1). Taxonomy (NCBI): domain Eukaryota; kingdom Metazoa; phylum Chordata; class Actinopteri; order Cyprinodontiformes; family Anablepidae; genus Anableps; species Anableps anableps. The sequence goes on from CM026081.1 coordinate 27,767,374, forward strand.
AGGTGACTATGACCTCATTTAAGTGCTGAGTAGATGTATAGAACAAATTAGTCCATGAATATACCACAACTTTCTTCAGGTAAATAAAAACAAAATGGAAGTACTTATCTTTGGACCATAGGAGAAACGATCTAGAGTCAGCACACAGCCTTAGGTATTACAGCTAGAAACTAGTGATCAGGCCCAAAATCTGGGTGTAGTGATGGACTCAGACCTGAACCTTCAGAAACACATAAAGACAGTTACAAAGTCAGCCTTCTATCACCTAAGAACATCTGCAGGATTAAAGGACTGATGTCCCAACGAGATCTTGAGAAACTCATTCATGCGTTTATCTTTAGTCAAATATAGTCGCAACAGTGTCTTCACAGGTCTGTGGAAAAAGTCAGTCAGCTGCAGCTGATCCAGAATGCTGCTGTTTGCATTCTCACTAAATCTAGGAAAACAGAGTCCAGCAGAGGGTAAACCAAAAACAAAGCAAACCAAAAAACAAACCCATTATTACTAAAGAAGCTGGCTTATAAAGTGCTTGATCCAAGCAGACTGACTGAAAGTTGAGTGGAAGGAAAAAGTGGAAGAAAAAGGTGCAAACGCGACAGGGATAACTGCAGCTGTGAGAGTAACGTGGAGCAAAGTCCATTCACAAAGTGTGGACTGCAGCTGGAGTCGGTGCTTCAAGAGCAACCACACACAGACCTATCCAGATCCTTGGTTTACGACCATGCTACATAAGCTAGCAGTGAACCTCCTGAAAGCCTGCAAACATGCAAAGACTTTGGTTCAGGATTTGCCAAAACAGAGCGATTATTTTTACATGAATAGAACTTAATGCACGTGTGGAACAAGACTCCAGGAGAACGCACATTGGGCAAGCTGTGTTCAAGTGTGTGGCGAGAGAACAGACTACTGGACTTTAGCTGTGGATGGTTGTATCGTTGTCTGCTGAAAACAGATCTAAAAAGGATCGCAGAGTTGCGCCTTGAAATGGAGGCCTCAGATTACATTACTCCAACAATACTGGAGTAATGTAATTCCCCACACCTCAGAAAAAAAAATCTGTATTGCCCGCCACTTTATTAGGTACACCTCTCAGAACTGCTTTAGTTTTCATGACTTAGATTCAACAAGGTGTCAGAAATATTCCACAGACGTTTTGGTCCAATTAGGGTTACAAAGCTGCCGCAAATTTGCAGAGCGGTACGAGTAACAATCCTCACTTAAGATGTGGGGTTTAAACGGTGTGCCAAGACTACCCCCCCCCTCGACATCATTAGATCACCAGCAGCAGCCTGAACTGTTGATACAAGGCAGGACGCACCCAGACTTTTATCTCATTAACACCAGACTCTGGCCCTAACATCTGAATGTTGCAACTGAGTCTCATCAGACCAGGGAGTGTTTCAGTCTGTTATCTTCCCGTTTTGAACACGTGCGAATGTAGCCTCTGATCCTTTTTTTTTTAATATATATTTTAGAAGACAGCAGCAGTTCCCAATTGGTCTTCTTCTGCTGTATCCCGTTTCCTTCAAGGTTCAGTGTGTTGTCTGTTGAGAAGTTATATTCTGCAAGCTTAGTTTCCTGCTGGTTCAATGAAAGTTCATGCAGACATGGGGCCTTGTTTGAAAACTACTGCTGTGAAAAGCAGTTTCTGAGCCACTGAGCGCTCCAGACATTTCATGACCCTGGGTATGGCACAGTGAATGTCAAAGGTCCATCAAGCTTAGCCACAAGCACAGACATTTTAATGTTTGCTCTTTATGTGTTGGTGATGGCAGATGACATTCATACTAGTATAAACTAATCTGGAATTATGTGTTCATTTAGCGTTCGCATTGTTGTCTTCTCTAAATGTTTGTTTGTCTCTACAGGTGATTCTGCGTTCATACAAGGTTTGCATTCTGACCTGCAAGCCAATGTAAGTCGTGTTGAGTGACTGCGTGTGAAAGAGGTATTCAAGCCCTTTTTTTTTTTTTTAACCCTCTCCGTACTACGGCATCGTCTGATCGGTTGTAAAGAATGTATTTTTGTGCTGTGTCCAGCAGCCAGTGGTAAGTGCAACATTCCTGGAAATGAAATCCAGCAATTCCAACAGCAGCGTGGGAATTCCTTCTGGTTTTTTTTTTTTTTTTTTTTGGTTGCAGCACAAAAATGCATTCTTGCTACAGCTTGCATGGAGGGATAACAACTTCACTCATGAGGGCTTTGGCTGACGGGTGTTTTCTGTGGTGACTCTTAGTAGCTGCATTGATCGGTATTTAGTCTTTATTCTGTGGTTTCCTCTTCTCATATTTCCTACTTATTTGCCTATCCTGTTGTAATATTCATTTCAACTGTTAAATCTTTTAGGTTGGTAGGTAAATAGACTAATAGGGACGGGACTTATAGGTATTTAATGTGATGATGACGATAAAAATATTTAATGTGTTACTACAGACTGCTAGGGTTTCTCAAAAACAAACTCTGCTCAAAATGGTTCTTCACTATGTCAGTTACATTCAGTAGTGCAACTGCACTGCTAAATGATATGCAATAATTGCAGTCCTATTGTAAAATATAAACAGTATTTATTGGTGATCTCATGGAACCAACAGGGGGAAAGTAACTTGAAATGTAGCAACTTCAAGCATAGCGTCAGTTTTTGGAAGGTCCAAACTCGGGCTGAAACGATCGCATTAATGGTGATTAATTGATTATTGAAATAATTGTCAACCAATTTAGTAATCGAATAATTGTTAAGTAGAGTATACAAACTAAAACACGCAATTTGCTAAAATATTAACACACTCAGAGGAGTAATTAGGCCAAAACTGTACAAAAAATATGTAGATTTAGTATTTAAGATGAAGAAAACCTTCTTTGTCTGTAAATATGTTCTACCCAGAACTCCTAAAGTGGAATAGTTTTAGCTTCACTCGGTTCAAATTCTGTAAAAAAAGAAATAAATCTCCTATTAAGCACATCTTGCCATCCAGTTATTAATTGCTTGATCAAGAAAGTAGTCAACAGATCAGCCCCGCACTGTATTGATGTTAAATCACGGGCTTCTGCATCCTTTGCTACAAATGATCAAGTGTGCACAAAGGAATTCTGTGAATTATTTGTTTATTTCTATGTTTGATGTATTTCAAATATTGCATAAAGTGGTTAAATGAAAAACATGCAAACCGTGCCAATTATTTTTAAATTATTTTTTCCCGATTGATCGTCAGAATAATCAATAGAAGAGAAAAAAAAGAATTATCGGTTACTAAAATAATTGTTAGTTGCAGCCTTAGTCCAAACTATATCAATTAGACTTTATTGGTATTAGCTCAGTCAAAAAAACCCCTGTAAACAAGCAGAAGTTAGAGAGACATGTTAATTATAAAGACAAATCTCTTGCTGCCCGGGTTTCTAACCATATAGCCAGACAGAGATTTAAGGAGGAGTGGCAAAAGCAAATTAGGTGGATTAGCAATGTTTGCTAACAACTGATGGTGTCATCCAGGATATGTTACTGTGAAATATCGTCTCTGCTGCCTGGATATAGAGTTGTTAGCATGTCAGTTGTGAGCATGTCAGTTGTGAGACTGTCATATAGCAACAGTCTTCAGTCATTGCAAGACTGACTGCTACTGGAGATCTTCCTGCCACAGCATCACCATCCACAACAGGTCTTTGAAGATACGTGGATGAGATGAGTTAAGACATGCTATTTCCTGGTGGGATAAATAAAGTATTTTTTAACTGAATAAATGAAATGCTTCCTTATTTTAAGGCTTTCTCTACATCTTTACCAGAGGTGCCAACAGATTATTCTGCGTCTATATAATAAGACAAAACAAAAAAAAACTACAAAGAGACAAAAATGCAAAAAACTAATTCTTTGCAAAGGTACTGCAGAAAAGAAGAGTGACTGGAAAGAGGGAAAGCAAATGAGATCATACTGAAACTGACAGTTACCTGCCTCAACGGTAAACAAACTACAACCTAAAGAGGCGGTCATAGCAACAATAAAACCAGTAACTTTTATCCAAAAATCCCATTAAAGTATGTAAAAATAACAAGTGAGCGTGAGCTGAAACACTTTTGTGTTTGTAGTCATTTACATTTTTTGGCACAACTTCTTCCCTTTTTGTGTGGATGTTTTCAGGGACCACCACCATCCTCATGTCCTATGGAGGAGGCTACCACGGACGCACTGAGCGTGTCCGCCAGGCGCCGTATTATGACCAGGTTCCACATGAGTCCTTACCCCTCGCGGAGTCCCACGACCCGCAGCCCCTGAGGGAGCAGAGGGCCCCTCATCTGGCGAAGAGCGCGGACCCGCTTCCTCCTCCGCCTCTGCCAGACACGCCTCCCGTCGGCCCAGAGTTTGATCCCAGCGGCAGCGAGGAAGACACCGACCCAGAACCGGACCCCGCCATCGACATCAAGCCAGTTCACCGGTTCATCCCTGACTCCTGGAAAAACTTCTTCAGAGGGAGCAACCGCAGCAGCAAGAAGGCCTGGTCCATGCCTGAATCCTCGAGCAACAACAATAACAGCACCACTGAAGGGGTGCGTTGTTCCCCCCCGCACTCCCCCTCCCTTCCCGGATCCTACCGGGATCCATACGGTGGCTCAGGTAGCAGCCACAACTCCCGCAAAGAGCTTTTAAACGGACAGGGCGCCCACGGGTCTGTGTCAGGGCACACGCACCGCACGGGTCTGACCTACAGCGAGCGGGTAGAGGAGTACCACCAGCGCTATGGCTACATGAAGTCGTGGGCGGGGCTACTGAGGATTCTGGGCTGTGTGGAGCTGCTGCTCGGAGCAGCCGTGTTCGCCTGTGTCTGCGCTTACATCCACAAAGACAACGAGTGGTACAACGCTCATGTATACTCTTCACTCGGAGGAACGTACTTGGGAGGTTCTTACACTGGCGGAACGTACTACACCGGACCCAAGACTCCGTTCGTGTTGGTGGTGGCGGGACTGGCCTGGTTGGTGACTGTGATCCTGCTGGTGCTGGGGATGACCATGTACTACCGCACCATCCTGCTGGACTCGAACTGGTGGCCCCTGACTGAGTTCGTCATGAACCTGGCTCTGGCAGTGCTGTACATGGCAGCAGGTAGGTGATACTTGACCAACATGTCTAGTGTTTTCGGTTTGGAGTAACGATTAAGGGAAATTCTGGAACCGTAACGGTTTTTTGGTTAGATCTTAGGCTTCATTCCCACCATCCCTGTTTAGGCCACTTTGATCACACTCTTGTCTTTTGCCAAAGACAAGAGAGAAATCCTACAACCACTAACATGGAACCCCAAATCATTAGTGACTGTGGAAAGTTCATGGATTCTGTCTCTCACCATCCTTCCTCCAGTTTGAAGACCTTGATTTCCCAAATGAAATGAAAACTTTCATCTGAAAGAGAACTTTTGACCACTGAGCAACAGTACAGGTTATTTTTCCCTTTGGCCTGGGAAGAAACTTCTGGCCCCTCTGGTTAAGAAGTGGGTTAGCCCAAGGAATGTGAAAGGTGCAGTCAATGTCCTGGTTGAGTGTGTTTGTGGTTGCTGTTAAAGTACTGACTCCAGCAGAGGTCCATGAGTTGTGAATCTCCCCTAATCTCTCCAATAGACTGCTCTATGCTTTTGTCAAGGCTGCAGTTATCCCCATTGATTGTGCATCTTTTTCTGCTGCGTTTTCCTTCCACTCAACTTTCCATACATACACTTGGATCCAGCCCTCTGTGAACAGCCAGCTTCATTAATGATGACCTATGTCATGTTGGTTCGGATTTTGCTGAAAAAACTTCCTGAACCAAGACATTAATGTATCATGGTAAACGATAAAGATGTAAACACATCCGTGCAAATGGCAAGGAAATTCAAGTGTTGAAGGATTCTTTTTTTTTTTTTTTTTTAAACAGAGTGAGAAACACTGAAACAGCCCTTTGCAGTTTAGTGTTGATAACCAATAGAGAACCTTTTGAACACCCTGATTTCGCAGCTCCATCTCTAACCTAACCCTCCTGCTTCCACCCGAGGTGCATCATACATGCTGAGGTGCTTTATCAGCATGCTGCTTAGCAGTGTTCTGAAAAGCTTAGGAATGATCAGTTAGGTTCATCAGACCTAAAGCACATTTTTAACATGTAAGGCAAAATGACAGCAAAGCACTGTGGATGATAACATATTTCAAATAAACTATTTTTTATTTTTAATATAAAACGACTGCCCAAAACTGTGTTATTGACATTCTCAATAAAACGGGGGGGAAAAGAACCAGATTATCTAGTTTAAAAATGCTACATTTTATTTTTGTTTGTCTTTTGTAAAGCCACATCTTAAAAAGGAAAAAAAAAATCTATTATCAGTTTCTTTTTTCGTAAAGATCAATCTATTATTCAGGGTTTTAGGTTACATGTTATAAATCTGTGATGGGACCTTAGTTTATAAGACATTATTTACATTGTTATAGCCTTACATGTAATCTGAGAACAACAACAAGGCTTTACAACCATTCAGGAAAAGTCAAAGCATTTCACATTTGTACTGAAATAAAAGGACTCAGTTATGTTGCCTCACTGCAGCAATCACACTGGTCTGAAGATGAATTAATAGTCCCAGATCTGCAGAGCTACGTGTGGATAAACATGTTACATTTAGAAGATCTGCCCCCTTAATCCCCTCCTCCCCCCCAGTTTCTCTCACGATAACACCTCAACTGTGTTTTCTTTACCAGGCATCGTCTATGTCAGGGACACCAATCGTGGAGGACTCTGCTCCTATGGGATACACACCATCATGATCAACTCAGGCCTCTGCAGAACAGAGGCTGGTCAGACCGCAGCCATCATCTTCCTGTTTGTCACTATGGTTGTGTATCTGATTGGGGCCATTGTTTGTCTCAAGCTGTGGAGGCATGAGGCCGCCCGCAGGTACCGGGAGAGGTACGGCCAGCAGGTGAGAGCTCAGCCAGATGTTTGTTTTGTTCTGTTAGCTGGGCTAGGTCCTGGGATTCCTGGAATTCTCTGTTCCTGTTAGGAGTAGAAGATCATTTCAACAAAGTCTGCCACTTTTCTGCAAACAGGTGACATTAGGAAAGGTATTCTGGCAAGTGAGTGAGTAGGTGTGGTCTTTGTAACAGATAAGGAAACTAAAACAGTGTCTGAAGCCCCCTGGGATTCCAGAACACTGGACTGATTGACTTCAGCTGTTATTCTTCTTAAAAGCAAACATGTTAGAGCTTAAACCTTACAGTTATGTTGGGAGTTTCTACCCTTCCTCATGCTTGTAAGGGATAATTTCCTATTACAACTATAAGTGTAGACTCATATAAAACAGGATTGTATGTATTCGTTTTGCTTTATTTGCCTTTCTGTATAAAATTCAAACAAGATGTTTTGCAATAGAAGGTTGTAAACGATAATTACATCAATAATTCAGTTTAGTTATATAGCACCAAAAAATAATTTCAGTTCAATCACACATACATTCCAATTGATCTTAATTATTATACAGTGTATTAAGCTCAGTTAATTTTTCAAAGCAGTTTAAAAAGTTTGGATCTAAGGAAACCCAGCAGAGCCTCAAGTCATTGACTTGCAGCATTCACTCCTCCTGGCTGAGCACGCAGCGACCGCATGGCGTTGTGTCGTTGACTCTACAGCAATCCCTCACAACGATGAAAGGTTCAAGCGTATATTTGCAGCAGTTGTGGTTGTATATCCTCAGAGTGTACATAAACAGATGCACTCTGTTATTATTAATTATTATGGTTGTAGTATCCCATCAACAGCTACAGGTTACATCGCAAACAAAACCAAACAGAATTAAATAATACTCTTTTGTCCAGATTTTTTTGTTGCAGGGGTTCAATTTAGTTCAGTTTATTTGTGTTACACCATTTTACTAGACATGCTGTTTCAAGGCACTTAATATTCAATTCAGTTGAATCATATAGACAGATAAGTAGAAGTTAAGTTCCAATTTATCCTAGCTGTCAAGCAATGCAGTCAAGTTTTAGTTTATTATTGAAATTGGCGACAACAGAAAGTAAATCTGCCCTTTTAACAGTAAGAAACGTGCAGCAGAACCAGAACCTGGCTCAGTGTGAGCAGCCATCTGCCCTGACCGAATACTGGTTAGAGGAGACAGAGCAGAGACTCACAAAATACAGGAGAACTTGCTATGTTGAAGAAATATAAAAAGTTAATGTCAGTAGTATATTCTGAAATATATTGCCACCACAAGATTTTCTAGTATTGTGTAGCTCCAGGTACTAAAGTGTTTCTATGCAGTCCTGCAACATGTTGAGTTTTGAAGTATTAAACTGTTGTAAGAAAGAAATGATTTTCTTCCCTGTTTTGTACGTTTAGATGGAGCCTTCTGAGAGGCGCATTGTGCAGTCACTTGTAAGTATGCTGTTAGAATCTAAAACCTTCACTTGGGCTGTTTTAAAAATAAAAATAAAAAAAAAACCACGGATGATGTTCACTTGATCTGTATAATCCCAGTTGTTTCCTTGCCGTTATCTATTCAGGTGGTTCCAGATTCTGCTCCGGCTCCCAGACTCCCAGAGCAGGTCCAAGGCTCCTCGGTCGTTCCCATCCAAGCTGCACAGAAACCAATTCCTCCAAAGGTTGTGCAGGGCGCGATACCATCAGGGCATATCCCGAAGCCTGTCATTGTGCCTGATTATATTGCGTATGTACTGCCATAAATACAAAAGAAAAGGGAAGTAGTGGAGTTTGCACCAGAAGTGCAGCCATCTGGGTTCTACCGTCCACATGGGTGTTCTTTGACATATACAACCTACCAAAGCAATGTTGCAGACCATATACTCACTTTCACAGAAATTGTATTTACTGAAGGCTGTAGCCCCTCACCGCACGACAGTGCAGCCTGCCACTATGCAAAAAGGGTTCAGGAATGAGAGGTGGGCACGAGTTTGAGGTGTTGACTTTGCCTCCAAATTCCCCAGATCTCAGTCCAATTTCTTTTAAGTGGGATATTCTGGACAAACCGGTGTGATCCATGGAGGCCCAGTCTTGCAACTTGCAGGACATGGAAGATCTGGTGCTCACATCTTGGTGCTGGATACCACAGCACACCTTCAGGGGTCTAGTGGTGTCCATACCTGGTCAGGCCTGTTCTGGCAGCCAGAGGGGGCTTACGGACCATTAGGCAGTTGGTCATAATGTTCTACCTGATGATATCCTGGTTTTAGAAAACCTGAATATTTAACCCAGAGAGCTTTAATAAAAACCAGGATTTTGTCAAGTAATCATATCTAATCAATAAGGATCCAAAAAGATGTAACTGCAGCGATTATTAGAAGATAAATTATTCCATACTTAAATTAGCATTTTGTTTAAGGTTGCCAAATGTTTTAAATATAACTGAAATGTTTATTTAAATAAAGACCCAACAGCCCTCCATACCCTGAGAACTGTCGGCACATTTCTGGGATAAACTACTCCCCAAAATGAAGTGAGATGAGGAAAACACTGTCACTCTTTTAATGTTCATGATGTCTGGTTATTTGCAGGAAGTACCCGGCGATCCGGTCTGATGAAGAGCGGGACCAGTACCGAGCCGTGTTCAACGACCAGTACGCCGAGTACAAAGAGCTCCACGCGGATGTGCAGGCCACACTGAAAAAGTTCGATGAGATGGATACCATGATGCGCAGTCTGCCTCAGAACCCCTCCACCCAAATGGTGATTGGTCACACACACATTCCTCACACTCCTCTAAATGTTGATATTTCTCACAATTCAAACTTCAGTTTTATTCTGTGATTAGATTTTCTATTGGTCTGCTTTGTTTTTTTTTTTTTTTTTTTGTTTTTTTTTTTAAGGTGTGCAAAGCTATGCAGGAAGAGGTTGTACAAAACAACTGCTGCATGTTGACCTTTTCACAGTTCTTCTTACTAATGGAGGTAGTTCCTATTTGTGTTATGTATTCCTGGCCCAAATATATTGAAAACCTCTCTTAGGGTAATTTTTTTTCTATTTTTATGAAGCATCCGTTATTTTACAATCAGCTCCAGGACTGTCCCCGGAACATGGCTTCTTCCTTTTTTTCAAATAATAATCCATGAGCACATTTGCAACTCATCCAGCAGGTCATATAAGGACCCAAAGCACCGTCTAAAGCTCTGCAGGCCTCACTTAGCTCAGTTTAGGTCAGAGTTCATCAAATGAAATCCTGAAGGCCAATGTCTGGTCATCAGTTCGTGAGCCCATGTACTCTTGAGCTATGCAGCAGGACCTGATCTGAGGCCAAAACCAAAATGATTGTTTAGGGGTGGCCTAGCTAAAGTCTGAACTTAAATCCAGTTAAAGACGCTGTGGCGGAACTTTAAACAGGCCGTTCATGCTGGAAAACCCTCCACTGTGCCTGAATTAAAACGATTCTGCAATAAGCAGTAACTAAAATTCCTCCACAGTGATTTAAGACTCATTACCAGTTATCACTTTCTACCATTGAAAATGAAATCATCACGTGAGAGCTACATTTTGTGTTTGTTATGGTTATATTTGTCTGATATTAAAATTCTGGATGACCTAAAATGTATGGAGAGCCGTTTCATTCAAAATTAAATAAATAAAACAAAACAAATCTAAAAATATATATATATTTTTCAGTGGGGTAGCTTATTTTGTCAGTTGACTTTATTTATTCACTATTTCAGAATTTATTTATGTATTTATTTCACAAAATAAAGTACCATAATGATTATAATTATATTTACCAATTAAATAAATACTTAAATCCTGAAATAATAAATAAATCTTAAAATAAATGAATAAATAAATAAAACTGACAAAATAAGCACTCCATTAAAAATATATTTTTTTATATTTTTTGTTTTTATTTCATGAGGGCATTTATTTATTTGATGGTGTGTTATTATTTATCAATAACAGTATTTATTGATTTTATTTCATTTTGAACGGAATGGCTCTCCATATAGAAAAGGAAAAACAAGAAATCTTTTTTAGGAGACAAATACTTTTTCACAGCACTGCTGTAGTAAATGATGGAGACTGGGATTATGAGTTTTGTTCTAATCCAGGGTTGGTGAACCTTGGTGACCAGCTGCATTCTAATTGTATTGTTTAAGTATTAGCGACAGGGAGCAGACAAGGCTCTCTGCTTGTACAGAAAAATTCCTTTCATTGTCTGGGTTGTCAAAATGTGCCTGGTTACTCCATCCCGTCACTTCCTCTGCTTCTACTTCCTCTTCCCGTTCCCCTCCACCCTCAGATTCCTTATCAGCTCCATTCAGGAAGCTGTTTGCACCGTCTCACTGCTTCATCTAATTTCCATACAGTTTCACTGCGTCACGATTCCACCCGAGTTAATTACTTCCTCTGTGTTTGTAGGAGGTGGATCGCATCAACAGGATCCTGCAGGAGTATCAGAAGAAGAAAAATGTGAGCTCAGTGTCTTTCTTACTCTACAGTGTTTGGATGGCTGTTATCAGAACATGTCAACTTTATACATAGTTCAAAGAGTGGAAAATCCTATTTTGTAGATCCCTTGCACATAGATTAATATTGTTCAGGCGTTTTTGTTTTGTTTTGTTTTGTTTTTTACCCCTTCATCCACACCAAGTTTGGACTCCATTTCTTTCTTCCAACACACAGTTAGCTGACCTCGACAAAGCTGCTATAATGCATACGTGTAAAGTGTTCACTCAGACTGTTGGAAAAGCCCAGTTGGTCAGATCAGATCTCTACATTTAAATTGGCCAGGATCCAGACCGATGTCTGGACTTTGTGAAAGATTTCTGGATTGAAAATAGTTGTTTTATTGGTCTTATTTCAGCTAGTGTTGTTATTTTTTGTGAGTAAGGGGGGATTTTCTTTATTTCTAAGCCATAATCATCAAATTAATAGAAATAAACACTAAAAATATTTCACTGTGTGAAATGAATCTACTATATTTTAAATTGGTGAAATAAATGATCATTTTAATGAAACTTTTTAGATTCAGCTGGATATAGTTTTACATGTTCAGTCTCTAAAAATACACAGTGAGTAATGGATGAAGAGCTGAGTTCCCTTTACGGGACCTTTGTGGACGGTCACTGTTGATGCTCGTTGAGTCTCTAAGCAGAAACTGGAACAGAATTATTCTCTTCCTGTTGCCCATTTAAAAACCAAACATGTTTGTGTTCATATAAGAGTTTTTATAGTTACTGTAATGAAGGTTCAAGTCACACTTTAGATATTTTGGACCCTAGTATATAAAACTAGATGCACTCAAGCAAGCTGAAAAGGAATCAGTTCTACTATTATTGTTTTACTTGTCTTCCAGTGTGATTTTAACTTATGAAACACCAGGATAACATTGTTAGTGTGCAGAAGAAAACTAACAGCTCACCAAATACAGGAGGAACCCCAGAAGCTGAACTGAAAGACAGAACACAGAGATAATGGTTATATTGCTGATGCTGGATTGAGCAGAAGGGTTTTCTTCAGCACCGTTTCCCTTTTTATTTGGAAGCTATAAAAGATACAAAGAATGTTTTTGTTTAGGGCTTCATTATTTGTAGGGCTGGGCGATAAATCGATTTTATTGATTAATCTAATTTTTGGTTTTTAAAGTTGTAATTTCTGGAAAATCTGGATTTTTTTTTTTTTTTTTTTTTTTTTTATTTATTTATTTATTTTTTTTTACTAATGGTAATGTTTTTTGTTAGTGTTTGTTTATTTTTTTGTTGCTTTAGTTTTGTTAATTTTTTTTTATTTTTTATTTATTTTATTTTTTTTTTTACTAACACTAATAACCTTGGGTTTCCATAGTTCAGAGTGATGTCAGCGCGCCCAGGGCAGCCATCTTGTTTGACAAGCGTGTTTCACAGCCTCTGTTTATTTGGACTTTGAATTCAGGTCCGACAAAATATAATCAGGCCAAGATTTTTCTTTTTTTTTTCTTTTTACAAGAATGAAGTCATAATATTACAAGAATAAAGTTGTAGTAATACGAGAATAAAGTCTAAATGTTACCAGATTAAAGCTGTAATGTTAGAAAAACGAAGTAGCAATTTTACGAGAACTCCAACACAAAAAATAACAAAAAAATAATTATCCAAGCTTTTTTCTTATTGGATGACGTTTTTTCCTCATAATTTTAAGACATTCTTCTGGTAAAATTGTGTCTTTATTCAACTAATATTATGTCTTTATTCTCATAATAACAAAAATTCTCGTAGTGTGGCCCTAATACTTCGTCGTACAACTCACAGAAGAGATGACTGAAATAAAAGACACTTTTTGAAAGTGTTTTTTGTCATTTGTAATTTCTTTTTTAGAAAAGAAAGCGAGGAAAAAATGGATAAAAATCAGAAATCGGTACTGGTATAAAGAAAACTTGAGATTTTATTTATAGGCCATATCGCCCAGCCCGAGTTATTTGTCTGCCTAAGTTTGCTTCATTAGACAGCTCTTTGGTCTGTGAGCAACATCGTGTCCAGGTGGCGCAAACGTCCGCTTGGTTATGTTCTGTAATGGAAGGATAGGAACAGAACAATGTGGATTGCTTCATGCGTTTTAACTGCAACATCGATCTGCAGCTGGGGATTAAGACATATCAGATTCTAATCCTCACACAGAACAAGGTTGCAGGTTTCAGAAGGAAGAAATAAGGAGGGAAATGGATCTTAATCTCCCTCTAACTCATGTTTCTGTTGCATCACCCCAGGACCCGACTTTCCTGGAGAAGAAGGAGCGGTGTGAGTACCTGAAGAGCAAACTGTCGCACATCAAACAGAGGATACAGGAATATGACAAAGTCATGGAGTGGAACGACGGCTACAGTTAAAGCTCGGCTCCAGCAGAACAGCAAGTGGCACACAAAGCCTAATTAAAACTGCAAAAGGGCTTTTCAGTCTGTTGTCTGTGAGAACATCTGGAAGCATGTTTAAAGCTGACAAGTGGGAAATTATAAGGGCAAACATGCTTCTTCATTTCTGATGATGATCAGATTTGTTTTCGTATATGTGGGCAATCTGCCAGTCTTATCAGAGCAGCTGGTCGGCACGGCTCCATGGAACAGTAAACAGAATCTCCATATCGGCATTTCTCAGAGCTTTTCTTCACCACAGAGTCACCTCGTTGAGTTATTCAGTTCCATTTCACCCCATTGTATCTGTGCACAGATGCTGAACAACCTCACGCACCATATGTGCGTACATTTTAAATTTGATTTCAGGCTAGCGTGTGTCTGATCACACAGAAGTGTCTGCTTTACTACACATTAGGAAAGATGCACTGAATTTTGAGGCAGATTTTCACTCGGTTTAAAAGAAAAACTTTGGATGATTTCAGTGAGAGAACTTCAGTATGGGAAGATGTAACCACATTCAAAACAGATTTTTTTCCAGACTTTTCACAGTAAAGGATCATTAATTATTTACACTGGGAACAGAAGTGATATCACACTGCTGTAGATCAGGGTTTTGCTAACTGTTTTCAAACAAAGTGAAATGATTATGGTGTAGGTATTAGAAATTTGTTGTGATTTCTACACTCAGTTACTGTGGTTCCAATTATAACTGAGCAGCAGCCTTCAGTTTGGCCTGCAGCACATGGCGCTGACACTTTTTGGCATTTTCTTCCCTTTTTCACTTTCTTTTTTTCTTTGTTTTTTAGACCAATTTCTATCTTCTTAAATGGAAAATGTTAGGTACAACACAAAGTATTTTTCTTATTTGCCATGTTTATTGCTTTCATTTTAGCATCATGGTAAGTAGGACCACAAACTTCCAGCAAGTTTTTATTCGAAAACACACTTGGGCACACCCTCACATTAATGTTGACTAAATACTGCAATTTTTTTTTTTTGGCTGGGAATACACTAAAATATTTTGTAGACCAGCAAAGTAGAAGACATTTGACCCAAAAAGTTAGGAAACCGTACACCGTTCTTTGACTGAAGCAAACGCCTATTTCAGACCTCCGACAGTTTTTCTACTGTTTCATTTAAATATTGCAGGTTACTCCTGAGTAGTTAAAAAAAGAATTCACTATAACATATTGAGTTTTTAATACAAAAATAATAAAATAATGGCCCCTGAGTACTTTTAACTTGGCAATTTTTGTCCCCCGGTGCAAAACGAGTGTAGGCTGCCAATGTTTCCATGACAGATGGAGGCTGATGGCGATGAAACAAAGCAACGTCGCTGTTATCTGTGTTGCAGTTAAATCCTAACGGTAATAAATGAAGAATGAACAGAAAAATAAGGAATATTAGGACCAAAGAAGTAATCTGTAACAAAGAATGAGAAGTAGCTGTTCATAGGTGGAAACCTTAGTAATAAACTGAATTATGTTTTTTTTTTTTTTTTTTTTTTTTAAATTTAGTTTTTTATTTTTGCTGCTGTGAAGTGTGACCTGTTTTGAGGCAAAACCTTTCTCAGGGTATAATAAGCTGAAACGGTGCTGATAGGAAGATTTGGTTTGTTTCAGAGTCCGCCCCAGCGCTGTGTGTCCTTGCCTGTGGACAAATGTGAGAAAAACCACAAGCTCTTCATTTAAAATGGTCTGAATATGCAATCAAGTGTAAAAACTGTTGTAGGACTGACTGTAAATGTAGCCGAACCGCAGAATTTCACGAAACGCACTGCTATCAGGTGAAAATGTTTGTGTTGAATCACTGAGATTGGGGAAAAATGTCGCCCTGTTCCTGCCTCTGTTTACCTCCTCTTCATTTCTGGCCCGCGACCTCCCTGCAGCGATTGTGTCGTCTATTTAAAATGTCCTGCTTGTGTGGCAGAAAACTTTGAACTGTTTGGAGGATTGTTTTTACTGCTACATTGTCCCTTTTTTTTTTTTTCTTTATGCAGCTCTGTCTTAATGTGAAAAATACATATGTATAGTGAGTGTTTGATGTCTAACACTGTTCTACCATTTCAGAGAATAAAAATAATAAATGTTCTTTGTCGCTTAAAAATATCCTGCTTATCTAGATTCCTGTTCTTTAACACTTCAAGCATCTGGAGTGGAGATTTTTTTTAAACATTTTTCAATGAAAATGTAACTATGTGACTATAATGTGCAGTTTTCTAATTAAAGTAACCACATGATGCCTTTAGATGCATTCCTGCTGTTTGTTTCGGTTGACAAATCTAATGTAAGTGAACTTTAAACAGTAAAACAAAAATGGATTTAAAAACTGAGTTTCTTACGAAAGAACAATTCAAAATGTAAAATCCATGCAGCTTTAGCATGTTTTCCTCTTTAAATAAGTGTAACATTGTTGTGGCGTGGTGTGCGTCCTGAGCATGTTAGATTGGTTAACGAGATAATTCTTCCACCTTGTGTAAACTGAGCTGTCTGGTAATTGCAAAACAGTTTTTGTCTTCAGCCCTCTGTTGCATAACAATAAATTAAATGAAATCACATGGGGTTGTTTTTGTCGACTCTCTGCCTCGATCTCTTTACGTTAGTTTGTTAGTATCCTGATGTATGGAGCTCAAAACATGGGGATGGGTTGTAAAAGGACAACCCATCCCCATGGGGAGTGCTGTTAAAGTTCCTGCATTTTCTGCAGTGGCCAGCAGGAGGCGACTCATATGGCTTCAGAAAGAAAACACCACACCAAGAGAGTTATTTAAATTCTGGCTTGACATGTGACCTAAATATTTGTGGTGAGATACTGAGCTTTGCTAAGTTCTCAGCTGCTGTTTTCTAATGCAGAAAGTTCAGAAGACAAGTTGGGGCTTGCTCCGGTAGTTTATCAAGCTTCTTAGATCTGCTTCAACTCCCGAAGGTCTGAAGTTGAGGCCTAAAACAACATCCTAAGCTTTGAACATCTCAGGCTGCATCATTCAGTCCATTAAATGAGAATGGAAAGAGTTGGGAACAACTACAAGACATGGTTGTCCACTTAAACTGACGGGCCAAGCAAAGAGGCAATGGTAGTTGTTCCTGCATGGATGGGGACGCAGGCGTTCTGCTCAGATAAAACCAAAGTCAAACTTTTTGGCCTGAGCACACAACACTGTGGTAGAAACCCAAAGCTGCTGGTTTATTTGCAGTAAGACATTCTGAATATAGCTGGATCTGGATGATTGGATGAACCACAACTTTTAAATTTCCACTACAGTGGTGTGAAAAAGTGTTTGCTCCCTTCCTGAGTTCCAATTTTTTTGCATGATTTGTCGCACTTCAGTGTTTCAGAACATCAAACCAATTTAAATATTAGTCAAAACCAAGAGAAGTAAACTCAAAATGCAATTTTTAAATGAAGGTGTTTACTATTAAGGTAGAATAAAAAATCCAAACCTGCATGACCCTGTGTGAAAAAGTGGTTGCCCCCTAAACCTAATAACTGATTGGGCGCCTTTAGCAGTAACAACACTAGTCAAACATTTGCAGGAACTTGCACTGAGGCTTTTCCAGCTGCAGAGGGATTTTGACCACTAATCCTTTGCAGAATTATTATAATTCAGCCACATTGGAAGGTTTTCCAGCATGAATGGCCTTTTTAAGATCATGCCACAGCATCTCAATAGGATTCAGGTCAGTACTTTGACTAGGCCACTCCAAAAAGTCTTCATTTTGTTTTTCTTCAGCCATCCACAGATGGACTTCCTGGCGTGTTTTGGATCATCGTCCTGATGCAGAACCCAGGTTAGTTTCAGCTTGAGGTCACCAACAGACGGCCGGACGTTCTCCTTCAGGATGTTTTGGTCGACAGCAGAATTCATGGCTCCATTTATCACAGCAAGTCTTCCTGAAGCAGCAAAACAGCCCCAGACCATCACACTACCACCGCCATGTTTTACTGTTGGTGTGATCTTTTTCTAAAATGCGGTGTTACTTTTACCCCGGATGTAATGGGACACACACCTTCCAAAGAGTTCAACTTCTGTCTCATCTCATCAGTCCGCAAAATGTTTTCCCAAAAGTGTTGGGGATCATCAAGATGTGTTCTGGAAAAATTAGGACAAGCTTAAAGGGGCAGTATTATGTAAAATTGACATTTTGAGCTTTACATCATGTTATGTTATTCCCTCATCAAAAACATACCTGGAGTGTTGGCTTGATTCTTTCATACATGTTTGAGAAATCTTTTAAACTACAACGGCAACCATTCAGCTGTGCAAAATGCCTGGGTGGATACAGTTCCACCTTCAGGCTGCAGCTCCTCCTCAGAGCTGCAGTTTCTAAGCTTCCACCTCACAGAGCGCCCCCTGGCTCTGTGAGGTGGAAGGCTTTGTAACCCTTTCCAGACTGACTGATCAGTTACTTTCTCATTTGTTCCTGAATTTCTTTCGATCTCTGTATGATGTCTAGCTTTTGAGGATCATTTGGTGGACTTCACGTTGTCAGACAGGTCCTATTTAAGTGATGTCTTGATTGAGAACAGGTGGGACAGTAGTCAGGCCTGGGTGTGGCTAGAGACAGTGAACTAAGGTGTGGTAAACCACAGTTATGTTTTAACAGAAGGGGCAATCACTTTTTCACACAGGGCCATGTAGGTTTGGATTTTTTTATTCTAACTTAATAATAAACACCTTCATTTAAAAACTGCATTTAGTGTTTACTTGTGTTGTCTTTGGCTAATGTTTAAACTGGTTTGATGTTCTGAAACATTAAGTGTGTTTTTCACACTTTTTCACACCGCTGTAAGTCAAGGTAGAAATTACTGTAAATCATCAAAACACCAACCATACTGCATGTCTTGCTAACTGATAAAAGGATTAATCGCAATTAATTATAGTCTCTAATAAATACATTAATTTTTTAATAGTATGCTATCACTGTAGCTGTTGTTTTATTTGTGTAAAAATAATTTTAAACATTTTTTTTGCAACTTCATACAGACGTTTGTGTGCAAAATTTCTACAAGTGGAAATTTTACTCACAAGCTCAAATTGATTTAGCATATTTGTGAGTTCTTGATACAAGTACATATTTAATACAATTTTTTTTTCCTGTGCAGCTTTTCACAAAGTTATGCACAGATATTTACATCCAACATACAAGCTCAAGTAATTTAAAGCCTGTTAACCTTCATCGTGAGGGCCTTGTTCTGTTGTCTAGACAACTTGTAACATGTCTGTTAATTCAGTGACAGAAATAAGGACTCAGTAAAATGAAGAAATTGCAGTTTATACAACTAAAGTCATCTTCGGAGCAATACAGCCATTTACTCATTATCTGAAGGTTTTTAGGCAATTATTACAGTTGAAACCAGAAGTTTACATACACCGAATAAAAAGACACACAGACCTGTCTTTTTTTCTTGAAGTTATACCAGATGAAACAGCTCTTGTTTTAGCTCAGTTAGAAGTACTACAATTATTTCTATTTACTAACTGCCACAACAATGAGAGAAAGTGTATGTGTATTTTTATTCAGGATGTAAATATCTGATTTAAACTGTATGAGAGTCAGCTCAGCTTTTGGTTGGAAAAATACAGTGATGGAGGTTTATATCAGTTCATGTTGTCCAAACAGCTTGAAAACATGGCTGATGTTAATACGCAACATAATACAATGAAAGCTGAGCCCGTCTATGAGACATTACTCAAGTTTTTCACTGGAATGATGTCAAAAATACAGAGATAACCTATTTATTGCTTTGCATTTGGTTTACAGCAGTTGTGTGGATTCCCTTTGTATTATATTAATAGTATTCATCTTAAATTTGCTACCTAATACTGTAATTTGTCCATTTGGGAACATAGTACTCACCACTATAAATGCATAAATAATTAAAAATCAGCTCTACCTGTTTTATAACTTAATTGTTATCAAGGTAAAACTCATATTGAACACAGCACACCTGTGTCATTGTTACACCAACCTAAAAGTGGGCTAAGTCGCTCTTTTTTTCTTCCATATTTACTGTCAGTCAAAGATCGGAGGCACCCTACAGTGCCCTCCATAGGGAGGTGTAGAAAAACTGAGACAACAGATGAAATACTTCTTCCACCTCTGGTTGATTGGACGGAAGGAGTGTGTTCTTGATTCAGCTCACCTGACTGCTTTATCTTTGGAAAAAAATGCAATCCTGATGATGAATGTGACATTTCATAATGTGAGCCACAAAGGGCACTGGTCATAAAACACCCTAAAAAAAAAAAAAAAAAAAAAAAAAAAAAAAAAAGGTTAGATAAAGGTTTCACAAATCGCAAACTGTGTTTTCTGTAATCTTTTATTAGTATAAGGTAATCCTGTCCAGGTCTGAGCAGTCTATGCGATATGAATTTCAAGCTTGACCCCTTCTAAGATGTCAAAAAATCCTCAAAATCGTTTTTTTCCTGGTTATTCACAAACTTAAAGGTTTCACAAATCACAAACTGTGTTTTCTGTAATAATAATAATAATAATAATAATAATAATAATTATAATAATAATAGTTTTAAAAATCACATTTTGACCTGTGTTTTAGATTTAAAATAAGAGCGTATTGAATGTTGTCCAGAATAATTAAATGTGGCGGAATAGCCCTTTTGTCAAGCGCTTGGAAGATGTTAATCGGATGCCAATTTGATGTGAGATTTTTAGAAAAGCAACTAATGCCCATCGCTGTTCCTTCTGGTTACTAAATGAAACTGGTCCCCTATGGTCGGCTTACCTCGGGTAAACCTTCGTTTTTAGATTTTGTGCTCCTTCACTGGCCTTTCTTCAGAGTAACCAGTAGACAGCAGTGTCCCCAGGCAGGGATTCGAACCAGGGACAGGTGCCTCCGCCTCGGGTACGCACTCCGTTCTTTCTGCGCTGCTGCGCATGAACATCCGGTCTGGCTCGGTGCTGCGACACCTGTCGGGAGGGGCGGAGCTAAGCGCATCGGGAGCGGGGCTCTCTGGGTGTGGTCCAGGTTGTTTTCAGCAACAGCTGTAGTTTGAGGAGAGGCTTTTCACTGGAGAGGACCCTGACAGCGGCAGGTGAGACAGACCAGCTCAGTTCTTCAGAGCTCTTTGGATTTCGAGTGGAAAAGCCCGGCGGTCCAGCTTTACTTCAGGGTAGGTACTATGAGCAGTCTTTAAATGACATATAAAAACAGTTGGTTGTTTAAGTCAGTAACCGCCACTCGGTTTAGTCGCTGTCTAGACAGACTGCGGCCAAGTGAGCCGACACTTGGAAATACGCGGTCTGTCGGCTCAGACAGACGCAGAATGCGCTTCCTGTCGCAGTCGAGAAAGGAAGTGCTTCTTCTTTATTATTTTCCTGTTGCGTGTATAGTCACAGTTGAACTGTTAAAACGGTTATTAAAAAAATAGTTTTTCCATTTGAATTTGAATTTGTATTTTTAATAGAGCTGGATCACGTGTGTTTGGGGAACTTTCTGGCAGGTTGTTTTTATTAGAACCCAGCGGATCCAACAGTGATGTCCTCCAGACCCAATGGGAGTCCCCCTCCCTATGAAGAGGATAATAGATAGTAAGTCTCTGTTTCTTCTGTCTGTACTCCAAAAAGAAAAGAAAGTTCCATGTGCACGGAAGTATTGCTGCTTTTTAAAATCCATCTGACGCTTTTGACATGAATTTGTTTACAAGACATCATGATCTCTGAGATTTGTGTTCTGTCCTGTCCATTTTTCAGCTCCAGCTAAATAGAACTAAAATATTGTCGCCTGGATTGTAACGGGAGTTGTATTCCTTTGCAGTAATGGGCCTCCTCAGCCAGCCTATTCTTACTTCCCCGATGATGAGTTCCAGCACTTCTACCGCTGTGCGTCGCCCCCGGGGGTCCTTAAAATCATGGCCATCATCGCCATTGTGCTGTGCGTGGCCATCTTTGCCTGCGTCGCCTCCACGCTGGCGTATGACAGCCAGGGAGCCATGTCTGGCTTCGGAGGAACATACGGAGGAGGAACATACGGAGGAGGTTACGGATCAAGCTACGGCTCCAGCTTCGGAGGAGGCGCGTATGGAGCTGGAAACAATTATGGGTACGGTTCGATCGGGGGAAACTACAACGACCCGCGGTCCGGCAAAGGGTTCATGATCGCAATGGCTGCCTTCGTCTTCATCTTCTCGCTGGTCGTCTTCATCATCATCGTGTCTCATCAGAGCCTTTCTGAGAGCAGGAAGTTCTACCTGGCGGTGTTGATCATCTGTCCCATCCTGGCACTGCTGATGCTTATTGCCACCATCGTGTACTTGATGGCAATAAACCCCTCAGCCCAGTCCTCGGGGTCGGTTTACGGCAACCAGATCATTGCTCTGTGTGCGCCATTCCAACAAACACAGACCACAGGAATGTTAATGAACCAGTACCTTTACCACTACTGCGTGGTGGAGCCGCAAGAGGTAAACACTCATGATTAGGGCTGAAATGATTAATCGGATTATTCGTGATGAATCGATTATTGAAATAATCGTCAAGTAATTTAGTAATCGATTAATCATTAACTGGATTATACAGACTAAGAAAAGGCCATTTGCTGAAAGAACAACAACCTCAAAGCAGTAATTAAACCAAAACTGCAGAAAAATATGAGCATTTTGCCAATAAGATTAAAAAAAACTTTAACTGTATGTATATATGTTCTATCCTGAACTCCTTAAGTGGCATAGTTTTAGCTCCCTGTTTGAAATTCTGTAAAAAAAAAAAAAAATAAATCTCTGTGCTATCCAATTATTAATCCTCAAATTCAAAAAATAATAACCAGATCAGCCCTACACTGTATTCATGTTAAGTCCAGTAGAGAGCACTGAGCGTTTCACATGTGGATGATAAAAGTATTTTTGTAGCTGCAGATGCATCCTTTGCTACAAATGATCAAGCGTTCACTAAAGGAATGCTCTTATTACATTTTAGGCAACAAAATGTTTAACTTGTTATAAGGAACTGAATTATTAATTTATTTGCATCTTTTAATGGAATTCTACCATTGTTTAAAAAAAGCTTAAATGAAAAATCTGCAGAATGTGCCAATTTTTTTTTATCTGAACAACCGTCAGAATAATCGGTAGATTAATTGGATAACTAAAATAATCTCTACTTGCAGCCCTACTCCTGATCCCATCCTGTAACTGTGCGTGTGAAATCAGATTAAACTCTGTGTATCCCCCATTTCAGGCCATCGCTGTGGTGTTTGGCTTCCTGGTGACCGCAGCTTTGATTATCATGCTCGTCTTCGCCCTCAAGACTCGACAGAAGATCCAAAACTACGGGAAAAACAACATCTTGTGGAAGAAAGTAAAAGTTGTGGATGATCTTGCACCTGCTGAGGATGTAGAGGCATGGGTGAGTGATGGAGTAGCCTTCATATTATTCTGTCATCACGTGCTTTTTGGGACATTTTTAAATCTTCCATCTGGGTGAATTAAGACCAGATCAGCGAGAATGTAGTGAAAACGTACTTGCCATTTCTTTATCCAATCAACTTCTGCCAGTTGTTTGGTTGCAGAAAAGGGAAGTGGGTTAGCTTTTGCTTGGAATGCAGAAAACCTTTGTTTGTGTTTCCATCACATCAGCTCCATTATGTCTCAGATCAAACAGATCAGATCAAGACGGTTTAGTTTGTATCTGATTGTAAGAATCAGTGCTCTGAAAAAGAGTTAGCCTCGCTCCATTTCTTCTAATTTCTTTTTTTTGTAACACTTTGATGTTTCAGGTAGTATAACCCCTTTAAAAATCAGACAGAGTTAACCTAAGTAAAAACAAAATACAGTTTTCTAGTTTTGAAGTGATTATTTTCATGTATTAGGTGGAAAAAAGCCAACCGACTTTGCCCAATGTGGAAAAAGTATTTGCCTGCTAAACCTAATAACTGGTCTTCCACCCGTTAGAACTTCCATTAAGCACTGAGCGGGTTTTTTTTTTTTTTTTTCCCCTTTTTTTTACAGCACTCTGAAGGAATTTTGAAAGCTGGAACATGTGTGAAGGTTCCACCTTCTCACTTTTATCTTGTTAGTCCACAGAATATTTTTTTTTCATAATCATGAGTCAACAGTATGTTTCTGCTAAATGCTAAATGTTAGGTAGGTGTTTGTGTTCTTTTTGTTCAGCAGTGAATTTGGCTTTGAAACCAACATCATGAATCAGCAATACTAACCTTAATTAAAGAAACTGAGGCGCTTTAGATGTTTTGTGACCTGCCTGATGAGCTGTCGATGTACTCTTGGAGAAACTGAGGTAGGTCAGCCACTCCCAGGCATTTCTCCATTTGGGGAGAATGGTGATTGACTGCAAGTCCAAAGCCTTTTCAGACTTTTAGACTGTCAGTGACCTTGCATCTCAATTCTTCTTGAATTTCTTTAGATCAGGGTATGATATTTTTCTTTTTGAGATCCTTCAGCCTATTTCAAGATGGAAGGCAGGTTCTTTTTAACTGATTGATCCTGCCGGTCTTGCAGTGATAGATCCAGGTGTGATTAGAGAAAGTCAGCCAAAAAAAATCATGACAGTGGGGGTGGGGGGGTATTTTCAAATGGGACCAAGTTTGTTTGGACAGCTTTTCCCTTAATTAATCAAATCAACTGAAAACAACATTATATCATATCATTTTCTGTTATTAAAATGTGATTATTGATCTGAAACATGTAAGTGTGGAAAAAAAACCCAGAAAAGAAGATACTTTTCAGTACACTTTCCATATCCGGCCCACCATAACTTTTCACGTGGTCCTCTAGACTCTAGAGGACAAATAGAACTTCAAGATGAAATTTGTGTGCTTTAAGTATTATTTTTTTCAGTCACATCTAATTAGTTTTTATTTCTACAGTGCCAAAATAGATCGGTGTGAAAAGATGTTAAATGTTTAATTTTTAAGTAGTACTCATCGATTGCAAAGAGCTATAATATTTTAACAGTTAACAATTTAACTTCAGCACTTTGATCAGTTTACTTAGTTGGCTGGAAAGTGTCATTCAAACCTGCATTTTGGGACCTTTTACCCACCTAAACCTTAACGGAACTTCTAAGCTAACGCCGACACTTTCTAGAAAGAATCCACAAGCCATTCCTAAAAGCTCGATACTGCCTGCTCATCTGCTCTCGGACGCTCAGCAGTGAAGAAAGTCAGGCCAAGGAAGTGGGAAAACCAGTTTAGTGACAGTCTTGTGTTTATGGACAGTGAAGAAGGTGGAGCTTAAAGTCCTTCCTTCTGCAGTTTCAAGGTGTGGCGTGCTGACTGATAACAGTTTCAGTCGGGCTCAAGTAATCAGTCAGATCAGAGGAATCAACATTCTGAACGTACTGCGAAGGTTTTCTCCATTTGAAATATGAGTATGTACGTTTAGCAGTGAGTCATGCTTTTTGATGAGACTTTTGAAATGTTTCAGAACATTATAGAGTGAGCGGCGATGAGTGTGTGAGTCATTTTTTGCAGGGAGGCATGATGACATTCAGTTCTGCCAAGTCCTGCATTTCAGCTCACTTCAGAGCAGTAAACCGGAAAAACAGGTCAGATTGCTGCTCTGATCCATCCAGCTCAGCAGTTGGACCAATAGGACCACAACAACACGATACGAAGAACCAGAGACATTTTCCTTACTGGCGCTTGTGGGAACCTGTCTGAAAGTGCTTATGCAGTGTAACTGCAGAGGCCTCCTGGTTTGTCAGCTTGTTGTTTTGTAGTGAAGCAGGGTGTAGTCCAGCTATGACACGCAGAGGGCAAGTTAAAGCAGGTGTGTCAGAAAGTCAGTGGAGCATCTGTCAAAGTGGTCATTCCTGAAAGTAATGTGAAGGTCAAGGGATCACATCATATACAATAATACTTCATGTTGGACAACAGATGTGTGGACAAACTTTGCTTTCACGTTGTAGAATTGAATGACTGTTGTTTCAGCTGCTTTCTGAACACTTCTGTCTCCTGCGATAAGACGTGCCTGTAGATGCATGACAGAGACGGACAGGGAGGTGAAACAGCCAATAGACGCTCATTTACTGTGAACGTCACTGTGAAGGTTGGAAAACCCAAGTAGAACTCTGATTGTTAGCTCACAGGCTGGAATAGTACATGAAAACAGGTCCTGATTCTTGGCAGCATGACGTGCAGGGGGTGGAGTTGACAAAGTAATAGACAATAGGCCTGGAGTTTCGCTTTACCAGGGACTCTGATACCAGTCATTTAAAAATGTCATAACCAAGACCTTGATCCATATTATTATTGTTGTTCAGTAATTAAATATACATATAGATTGTCACGGAGACTGTTATAATAGATATTGGTAAAATTATTTTGTCTTATCCAAAAGAATAGCACTTGTTTGGTTAAAAGACCCTGCAAATTAGGATATAATCTTCCGAATTTACACTGATGATCAAAATTTTAATACGAGATGTATTCACCTACTTTCCTTTTTTTGTTTCAATCTTTCATGAAGGTGAACAATGTGTCTGCTCCTCCTGAAGACGTTCCAGCTGCAGACTACCCAGAGTACCCTGAGGACCGGAGAGGCTCCAGGAGTTACCTGGATGAAGAGAGCAACTACGATAAACCCCCCATAAGCTACACCCCACAGTAAGTATTTATACTATTATGCACTAAAATGGTGTATTTGAAACTTCTTGCAACAAAGCAGCTTTCTAGTGGAAAATCAGCGCACATCTGATTTGTATGTTTGTGGAGATGATACAGATGGCAACAGATACTGTAAAAGAAGACAAGTTCCGCTCACGAGGCCAAAACTAACCGAGGCATGAGTCATGTTTTTCTTTCACTGTGAAACCATGAAATGTTTCTGTGCTGATGAGGGAAGATGATAACGTGTAGCTGTAATTATGCTTTTGTTTGGATGTTTTACTTCCTCTTGTCACACGGCACGTTTGTTTCTGTAAGCTGAATATTATTGGATGGTTTTAAATTCTGTCTCACAGACCTGTTGTTGAGAATCGGCCCTTGCAGAATGGGGCTCCTTACAGCAGCAGCTCAGAGATCGCAAGCTCGGTTGGACGGCCCAAAAAGAGGCGTCCAGGACGGCCTCGCCGCGTTGACGGACAGGACTACGACACGGACTACAACTCCTCTGGGGACGAGCTGGACGACAACGACTTTGACAGGTACTAAGAAAACCAGAACACATCAGCCAACAAGCTGAAAAGCAAGCTGAGATCCTCGTGTAAAGTTCTGCCAAATACTACTGTTTATCGACTCGTCCTCCTCTTCTCTTCCTCCTTTCTGTCAACGTTTACTCCCACAGCGAGTTCCCACCAATAGCAAATGAGCAGGAGCGCAACAGCTACAAGCGGGAATTTGACCGCGACCACCTGGAGTACAAAGACCTGCAGGCGGAGCTGGACGTCCTCAACAAGGACCTGTCCAATCTGGACAGAGAGCTGGATGAGCTGCAGGAGGGAAGCCCACAGTACCTGGTGAGGACTTCTGAAACGGAGCAGTATTTTACCTGCTGTTCACTGAGTTTCCCTCATGAGGCTTCAGGCAACATCAAGCAAAAAGCCCTTTTTTATTTTATGATTTGACTCTCATGTTATTGACTAATTTTATATTCTAGATTTGTTTGAGAGTATTTATTGTTTTATTTACTTTAAAACTGTACTAATTTTGCGATGAGGTGGAGGTATGGCTGCTAGATTTCATTGTATCGTCATTGTCAGTGCAACGGCGATAAATCTCCTATTCTGTTCCAAACCCTAGCATATGAAGCACTAAAACTAAGATTAAAGCTCTTAAATGACGTCACCTTGGAGACAAAGTTGGTTCACATGATGTTTGCTGCCTTATTTATCGCAAAGAAACCTATACACATGAATGTGAAACATTAGAAATACTCCTGGTGTTAACCGGTATAGAGACCTTTTGTTGGATCAGATCAGTCTTGAGACAGCCTCTCTGGGTTCCTTTGATCAGCTCCATCACATAGTGGGGGGGTTTTGGGGGGCTTAGATTTCATCCTGCCAGGCATTGTTGCTGATGTGGGGGTGTTTCGGGCATCGGGGGAGCCCTCGGGGGTGGGGCTGCGAGAGGTCTGTAACCCTTGGGGGGGCTTGGTGGTTCCGGGTGATGACCTTTGGTGGCTGCATGCGGGCTTCTAGGGGGTCTGTACTGGTGGACATGGGTTACTGGAAAGATGGCCAAGCTGCTCCTGGGTGGGTTCAGGGGCTTGGAGTTCTGGGGGTGTGTCACCCCCGGGTTGGGATCCACAGCAGGGCCTGGGGGGCTTGGGTCTTGGCGGGTATGTTGCCAGGGTTTGGGGCTGGTGCGTCCATGGTCCATGGGAGCGGGTCAGTTGAACTCAGCATGGGTGTCTTATGTGTTCTGAGAGCCGTCCGAATGTTAGGGTGGGTGTAGCTTTTCATCTGGGGTGGGGGCTGGGTGTCGTTGGGGCGGTCCTGGTCTGGATTCTGGTTCCCCCATGGGGGTTCCAGTTCTGTTTGGAGGCGGGGTCTGGGGGGGCGTGGTCTCTGATGGCAGGCTGGCCCAGGTTGAGCTCGACTTCTCAGTGGGTTTGTTGTTGGGCTGCTTTTTTTTTTTTTTTTTTTTTTTTTTTTTTTTTTTTTTTTTTTTTTTTTGTCGAAAATTAAAAAGTTGAAAAAACCCGAGTTTAGATTAAATCTCCAATAGAATATATGATTTATTTTTTTATTTGATCTTTTTTCATTTGTCTGAAAAGGAAGAGTCTGTGGAGAAGGAAACACCAGGCAGATGAAGTGGGGACTACTAAATAGTAAATAATACAAATTAAAGGAAAATAATGCAAACCTATAAATTTTCCTCAGGTTCTCTGGAGGCTAAAATTCAAGCGCAGTGAATAATGATATGTAGCGTACAGAAGCAAGCTCAGCGTTTGATTTAGCTGCTTCCATTTTTCTATTCAAATCTACTAATGTAGCCTTGAAGATGAAATGACATAAAACATTTGTGTCAAAGGAACGACTCTGGTGAGCAAACTGCATGTTGAAATGTGTCTTTGCTTCTTAACAGGATGCTCTGGATGAGTACAACAAGCTGAGGAGCATTAAAAAGGTACGTTTCATCATTAAGGCTGTTATTAAGCTTCAGGATAGCAGGACAAGTGTTTTTCTTTACCGCAACAGGAGATGGTATGCAGGACATTTTCAGCTAATTTTAGCTTCTGCACCCTTGTTTCCCTGCACACACTGCCTCTAGCTCCGGAAGCAAATATGGACAGTCTAACATTCCAGAGAAAATTACTTTTACAAAGGTTCAGTTGTGTTCAAATAATTGGAAGTGGGTTTTGAAAGAATAGCTTTTCTTTCCGTACACACGGATGCATTCAGAATACTGCATGCTGTGTTTTGAAATGAAAACATGGAGACAAACTGATCAAACTTGTCCTCACTCTACAGAAAGTGAGACAAAAATGAATATCAGGCTGTTGGAAAGGTGCATTCAGTATTTCTCATTACAAACTCCAGCTTTTACTGTATAGCCTGAAGAGTGGTTGAAGACTTCGCTTTCCTCCAGATCCTTGAACTAGTAGTTAGCTGTATAGCCAGCGTTTCAGAAGACTGCTTCACATCTGTGTCGGCCAACTTGTGGCTTTGTGTGGACTGGTGTTCCAGCTCAGGATGGGCGACTACATTCCGCAGATCCTTTGTTTCTCGGTTTGGCCTCAGAAACGCCATGCTTGATGTCACCCCACCAGTAGTGAATTAAGGCCAAGGGGTGGGGGCTTCCTGCTGTGTGGCCTCATTCGCCTTGGTCTTGACCCAAAACGCTGCTCTCCTCCAGGTGTGTTTGGAAACATTTCCAGAATAAGGCAGCATGACCTCCTCATATAATCCATGATATTCCTAATATGCAATGAATACGCCAAAAACACAGTATGAGAAACATCCGCATATCCTGATGTTTTGTCACCGTACTTCATGCATAAAAGTCTTTGGGGGTCGGCTGTGGGCTCTTCGTACGGGGGCTTGAAATCCTTGAAAATGCAAGAATTTCATTTAGGTGTTTTCAAGGTTTTGCAAAGTGCTTGATTTCTGTATAACATCCCTGAAAGTGCTTGGTATTCAAACAGCACAGTTTTGTAATAAAGTGTAATCTAACGTTTGATTAAAAGCCTACCATTGGGAAATGTTATTTACAGTTCAAACCAGATATTTTCATTCACCTGATAAAAAGACACTTTTTTTTTTTTTTTTTCTCACTGTCTGAAGTTAAATCAGACTAAACTTCTCTTGTTTTAGGTCAGTTAGAATTACCAAAATTATTTCTATTTGCTAAATGCCAGAAAAATGTAGCAAGAACTTTTTTTTTTTGAGATTCTTTTTTTTTGTAACTTTCTTTGTATATTCTATTTAAGAATTTAATTTGAACAAGAAGGTCATTTACCTTAACACGATTTGTTCTGACTGTTTCAATGTAATTGATAACTATCCTTGTGATGCATGAATATTTATTACTCCCAGTGGCCCAGTGACTTACTGATCTGTGTAATTGGTGTAAAAGGCTGGCTTATATTTTAGACTTTTAAACAGCGTTATTGAAATTGGGAGAATTTTTTTTTTTTTTTTTTTTTTTTTTTTTTTTTGTAAATTAGTGTTTTGTTCTCAGACTAGTCAGGTGTACTGTGTGTGTGTGTGTGTGTGTGTGTGAGAGAGAGAGAGAAAGACATTTCAAAACATAATTTTTGAAAAACATTTAAGTTTTCCTTTTCCCTGCTATAGAATGTGGAATACTATCACAAGACATTATTAACGACAGTAATAAATGCTGTCATATAATCGTAAATTGAAACTGCCTTCTTCAGTTTATTTGTGTTGTTTTTATCTCCAAAGTGTGTTGCTTCAAAAGTTTGAAAACTTACCTTGAAATTGCTTGAAAAGTGGTTGAATTTTACTGTGGGAAACGTGTACGAACCCTGTCTCTCCAACCAAAAAGAACAATGTTCCGTTAATTAGTCCACAGAATGTTGCGTCGTTTCTCTTTAGGCCAGTCGTTGTATTCTGTGGCAAACTGTAACCTCTTCAGTTTACGGTATTTGGGGTTTTTTTTCCCCAGAATTACAGGGTCTTGTTGCTTGTAGCTTTACCTTACATAGGTGTCCTCTAAATATTAATGTACTCAAAGGTAACTAGATCTTTTTTAATCACCCTGGAGCTGGGCGTCATCAGTCTCATTTGATGCTCTTTGATGCATTCAAACTGCAGTTCTCTGTTTTCTTCCATGATTTTCTGGCTTTCATTTTAGAGTATTTGAGATCATTTTCTGCCTACTCTCGATGTTTTCCCCTCTCCAGTCAACTTTTGAATTAAAGTACGCTGTTCTTCTGAACAAACATGTTTCACTCTGATTTTCAGAGAGAAATGCACTATAACCACCATGTACATTCAATTCCCTTTTCAATTAATTATTCAGATATATAGAATCAGCAGCATGCATGCCATGACTGTAGCTACACCTACTAAATTATTTGCCATGCAGAAATTTTCTACCAAAAAAAATGACTTATCTGGTTGTGGAATATTATATTAATCCTCAACCATTAGGGAGCCCCGTAGTACAGCATACCAAGCTGACATACTGTGAATGTGGTTTGATTTGACTCTTCTTCTGTCTTGTTCTCTGCTCATATGAACCTTCTTTTGTGTCTTCAGTCTGCAGATTATCAGGTGAAGAAGCGCAGGTGTAAATATCTGAAGCACAAACTGAACCATATCAAGAAGATGGTGAGCGATTATGACCGCAGGGCCTGAAAGAGTCTGTGGGTTCATAAGTCCTGTCCAGCACAAGACAGAAAAGACTACTGTAAATCTGGGATAGCACTTCTGGCAGCCAGGTGTTCTCAAAAGGACGCAGCTAGCATGATCTACAATGAACACATGAAAATTGTGACAGCTGGGTTGTATGTTAGCACTACAGAAAGAGATTTGTCTTGTATTATGCCATTGTTTGTGTTGTGAGTGATTATTATCACATATTTATTGTCTCGTGGAAGAGTTCTGCAAATTATGTCTAGAGTGAACAGAAAATGATAAATAATGCAGTCTTGGTAGGTTTTCCTACACTGAATCCGTCTTAGCTGATTTTTTTTTTTTTTTTTTTAATTTTACTGTAAAATGACTGTAAATATGTGGAGATGGGTTGTGGTTTGTAAAGTTTCTCTATTATAGACAGTTTGAAATATTAGCAAGTTTCCTACACTGTGATAACTTTTTGCAATGATCTGTAATGCAATTTTATTTGAATAAAACCTTTTATTGAACACTTTTCACACTGAACACCACACATTTTAAACGCTTGCAGTTAGCAACAGAATTTCACAAACATTTGTATTTAAAAAAAAAAAACAAAAAAACCCCCCAAAAACATAAAGATTTTTATTTTATTTTTTTTACAGCTGCATCATTCACACATTTTATAGCATTTGTAATATCCAGTGTGAATTGGTGCCTTCTTCTAACTCATCTGTCATTACCACAAGGGGGCATAACTGCTATGCATTTTCTAATCCTGCACACATTGTCATTAATGGTTCTGTGAGAGACTGCTTTTGTAACTTTTGAATGTAATCATTAAATACAGGCTTGAAATCACTATGGGTGATCTGCAAAGCATTCATCAGACAGAAGCTGCAGAGCATCTCAGGTTTTGATCCTGCGTCGTCTCTTCATTGTGAAGAACGTGATAAAACCTTTTATACAATAGCATGTTACACATCAGCCAGTGGCTGAACATGGCAGAATAGCTCAATAAAAGCAACATTCTTCCGCTTCATGTTGGTGGACAGCAAAATGGAGCCAAACAAATGTGTATATTCAAGTTATGTTTGGTAAAAAATAAAGCTTAGACACAAAAACCTACAAGTTTTCAGTATTTCATTTTGAATTTTAGTTCAACATTTTCACTAAGTATACAGCATAGAAGCTCTGCTTTTAAGTGGACAAAGCAAAAGGGATGTTAGAGGAGGAAAGTTGAAAGACAGGCCCGAGCTTTACTAATCTGGATAGGGTTTTCCCCCCCAAATGATTTTTTTAAAATTTAGTAAAGAAAAATCCATACAGGCTATAAAATTCCAACCAAAAAGCCTTTAACATGTTGACATCAACACTGAGAGCATGGTTACAGCAGAGCATGATGAGGATGACATTTTTCCAGAAAAATTTAAGCTAGTGTTTACTTCAACATTTAACACTTTCTTTCAGTCATTAAAGGTTTAGTTTAGATTTTTTAAAATGAGGTTCTGTAAAATTAGTATTGGTAATACAGCAGTTCCTATACCTGAAGTGAAAAGTTCCATGTCATTGTGTGCTTGCGGTAAAAGTAAATAAATTGTTGGAGTCTTGGAAGCTTAGAGCCTAGTCCACTGGGATCATTTTCAAATAACTATGAGATGTGGAAAACACAGGAACGTACCATCCTTAATGGTGCTGCACAGCCGACAGTCTAGCTAAAGCAGACTGATAGTTGCAACGGTTCCGGTGGATTGATACAACCAGGGTAACTCGACAGAGAAACAGTTATTTGACAGAAAAAACAGCACCAATCGTGAGTCTCTCTTGAAACTGTACACTGTCAATATCTCCTAATAGAGCATTATATTTGACTGATTTGAGTCATTTTCAGTTTGAATTTTAAAAAGCAAAAGTCGGCTAAAACTGATAGTGTATGTCTGACTAACTGGTACTTTCCTCCACTCTGAGGATTTATGTACTTTCCATCAAGCTCACAGTGATATGACAGCTATTTCTGTAAGAGGTAAGAGAGCTATTACCCTTAATAAAGTTTAACCCTTTAAGCCTTTCAGTTCATGCTTGAAAATTTCATGGAAACAGGATGGAAGTGAGAAACATTGGGAAAAGCCTTCAGAAAAGACTCAACTGTTAGTTTTTTTGTTTTTTTTTTATGGCTCAGATGCAGAGACAGACCATTTATGAATAGGCTAATATTGTAGCATTTCTAAAATCTCGACATGCTCAGTCTACCAGTGTAGACAGAGCAGATGTGGATGAGAGGTACACGCATAGCGCAAACTGTCAGTCTGTCAGATATCTTGGCTAGCGTGGACAGGACCTGGAGCTAGACAACACAGCATATCCTAGCATTGGAATGTCACTAAACTACAGCGCTGTGAAGAAGAATTGGACTCAAAAAGCAGTTTTCAAATATGAAAAAGTTGTCCCAACCAACTTGGTCTTATGTAAATCTGCACCCTAAACCCATTTGCTGCTTATGCCACCTTGCTAGCAGCAATTGGTGGAAGGAATTTTGACCCATAATACCTTCCAGTTTAAATTGCAGGCACATTGCAGCATTTTAAATATGAGTACGATATTTTGAGAATGAATGTACTATTTAACGTCATATTTATTTTTTAAGAATTTGTGTTGCTAGTTGCCTTTATTCACAATATTCAGATAGGAAAAGGGGGAAAGAAGGTCAGAAATCCAAACCTGGATGGCTGTGTAGAGGACCAGTGTCCTCCATATACAGGGTGACTGTTCCCTGCCACATTATGCCACAACCTGTCCCATGTAGAATCTTATTGTATTTTAGTCCATACTTTGACTAGACCACTCCAAGATGAGGGTTTTTTTTTTTGTTTTTTTTAACTATATGAAAGAGACTTGGTGCTGTGTTTTGCATAATTTTCTTGTCAATGTGGTCCAAAGAGCTGACAAAAATACAAAACAAAAAATAAACGTACAAAGAGGGAAGAAATACAAATGGAGGTAAATTAAAATAGGATAAAAAAAAAAAATGGAGGTTAAGATACCTCTCTGACATAAAAGAAAACAAAACACAGGAAGACTACACCAGAATGTTAAAGCATGTCTAAAACTAAAAGCCAAAAAGACTAAAGATGGTATTTTAAGGTTTTTAAAACTGGCCAATGTACAAGCTTTCCTTATCGGCAAGTGACGGTGCAGAACACAAGAAGGTTTGAGCTTAAGTTCCAGTATCCATGATCTACTTCTGGATTTTCTAATTGACACACACACACACACACACCACCAAGTCCACCATTTTGATTCATTGCCAGTGACTGCAAACACTTGACGACAGTTATTGCTCATAAGGGTAAGACAACCAGTTTTAGGATTAGAGGGTTGGTTTAGGTATCTTCTTTCCCTTCATAAACCAAACAATCATTGAAGGTTGTTCATCATATTTACTCTAGATTTATTGGTCTTGTGATCTGAAACATTTAAGTTTATCAGAGAAGCAAAAAAAAAAAAAAAAAAAGAAAAATCTATAAGGTGAAAAATACTTTTTCACAGCACTGTACTGTGTTTTCTGTTTTCTTTGTCAATTTCCAAGAACCCAGGGTGTGTTTGAATATACTTTCTTTCCTTTTTTTTCATCACAAATTTCACAATGCAGAAACAAAATCATGACAACAGAGGCCACATTGAACACAGTGAGCATTCTTGCCTGTCATTAATGTTCAGACTGAGCTTTTGAACTGTTCGGTCTGCATCGAGTGTCTCCTCAACAGCATCCTTCGGGTCAGTTCTTTTGGTTGTCCAGGTGGGGCACAGGGGAGGAAACCCCTCTGACCAAATTCTTTTTCAGAGAAGCTGTTTCCGTTGCCCAAACTGTTATTAGACACATTGATGATGGGGTTTTTGGTTAGAGGTGGCAGAGATCTAGGCCTAGCCTGATGGTTGTGGTCCAGCAGGAATGTCCCAGAGCCTCTCCGCTCATACAAAGAAAACACTCTCTTGTTATGACCTTTCAGGGAGTCTCTGGAGCCCATTGTAGTTGAGCAACGTAGTGGTGCCAGTTTCTTGCCATCTAAAGGTGCTTTGTCTCTCTGTTCTTCTGAGAGATTTTGAAGATCCACAGCTAGCTGTGGGTCAGAGCCATAGATGTCAGCACTCAGCTTGTGTGTCTGGATAACATTATTAAGGCTTGATGAGGCCATGCTGCGAAAGGTAGTACCAAGGTTGCTGCCACTACAAAGGGTTGAAGAACAGGCGACTGGGTCTGTACCATGAATTTCAGAGTGCAGATTGGGGTGGGATGCAGAGTGAGATGATAGCAAACCTGATAAAGACATCATGTGTTCTTCATGTTCATTACAGTCATTCTTGCCATCTTCTATGCTTCTATCCTTTGCTAATCTTCTTTCATAATGTCTGAAGCTTTTGGGGCTATTGCTGCTGTCCATCTCCAGGTTGGGAACTGTAAAAGAAATATCTTCAGACCGGTTAAAAGTTGCCTGATGCTGTTCAGTAAGCAGAGATGCTGGGACCTTTAACCAAGGCTCAGAGTTCAGTCTCTGTAGAGGTTGCTGTAGTCCGCTGGGCATTGCTTGTCCAAGTCCTCGAAACCGTGATGGGGAACATGGATGAGAGCTGGCACCACAGATCTGTCCTTCTTTAAAAGAAAAAACTTGTTTGGGTGGACATAAAGAGGAGGACGAGCACTGAGGAGAGGTGATTAGCTGAATTTCAGAAGGAGACGCAGGAGCTGCTGGTGTAATTGGATCGGTTTCATCAACAGGATCAGCGACAGGCATGCTAAGGTACTGCTTAGCTGACAGGTTTCCATTTGGAAACTTGTCAGTGGTTATAATGATCACCTCCTTCCCCTTTGCCTTGCACGTGTCGAGCAAAAGTTTCAGTACCTTCCAGTCTCCAGCCATGACTGTATAGACCAATGCCGATGTTCCAGACTGGTCCTCTAAGCTGATGTCTGCTCCACTGGCCAACAGCAAAGATACTACCTCAGGACCAGC
The DNA here is from genome assembly GCA_014839685.1 of Anableps anableps. Taxonomy (NCBI): domain Eukaryota; kingdom Metazoa; phylum Chordata; class Actinopteri; order Cyprinodontiformes; family Anablepidae; genus Anableps; species Anableps anableps. Next base: position 27,803,932 of record CM026081.1, read on the forward strand.
CTGCTCCCGGCAGGCATGAATCAATGCAGAGCGTCCTTCCTTATCCTGAATGTTGGGATCTGCTCCTCTCTCCAGAAGAAATTGGATCAGTTTAACCCGACTGGCACTCTGAGAGTCAGTATGCTTGGTCCTGCAAGCCACCATTAAGGGTGTCTGGCCTTGGCTGTCACTCTCATTGATGTAAGCCCCACCCTCCAAGAGCAGTCTTGTGAGCCTAAGTCGCCTGAGGAAAACTGCTTTTAGCAATGGGTTACCTGAATCCATAGCAATGCTTGGATTGCAGACTTCTGCCTCCATTGCTCCTGGCCCCTGTTTAGGATTCTCAAGATGTTGTAGAACGGACTTCTGTGGATGATTACAAAATAGTTTTAGAAAATATTGCAAAGCATCACAACAAATGCTACATAGAAAACAGATGTACAACAATGACAAATTAACCCATATCTTCAGCTTTGCACAAAAACAATGAAAATTTGTGCAGGGATGATCATTTCTTTGTTGTAACAATCCTTCATGGCAATAATTCTAATTTTGTTGGAAAGGCTCTTTATTTCCACATTTAGAAGGAAAATGCATTTGTGGGTTGAGCTGCAGAGTTGAGTTTGTGGGTTGTGTCCATGAAAAACTTGCCAAATCCCCTCTGGTAATGGCAAACACTTTTGGTAGAGACAGTGTGAAGGTGTGGGACCTGCAGTCCTGACCTCAACACCATTGACCACTTATGGGATCAGGTGGGACTCGGTGTTCATGTTAGAATGACCAACACAACCACACTGACTGACTTGTGATAAATGCTGGTTTAAGAATGGGAGCCTTTACAATGCAGTGTGTGACCAAGGTGGTGACCAGCATGAGGAGAAGATGGCATTTGTTGTGGTTGTGTATGGGTCTCCCATGCACTACGAAGGTTCTTCAATTTTCAATTACCCAATGCAGTTAATAACACCAAGCAAAAGTCAGTAGCAAAATAAGCAGTTTGGCATTGGCAGAGATGATCTGGCAAGTTTTTTCATGGGCTCAACTCACATACTCAACTCTGCTGCTCTGATCACAAATACCTTTCCCTTACAAATGTGGCCCCATTTAGGAGGAAACAAACATGTTTTCTGACAGTATAAGATTTATCACCAAGAAACATCATTACAACAAACAAAATATCTAAAAAAACAACACCACATTCTTACTTTCTGTGCTAAGTTTGTATGTCCCAAAATTTTCTGGCTGGTTCATAATAGAAAAGACAAAGATGTGAAATGCTTTTCCTTATTTTTGCAGACAGAATCAGTTGATCAGTTCATTTTCTGCAGTGGCAGCCGCATTCTGTCAGCCTTTGTACTGTTTGTCCTTGGTTCTCTCAATTAGACTGCATAAGATGGCAGTTACCAATATCTCAGACAGTGACAAAACATTTCCTACATGAGTCACAGGTTCTGGCACACACACATCTATATATATATATATATATATATATATATATATATATATATATATATATATATATATATATATATATAAATTTTTGATCGCGTTAATTGCAGGGTCTGTTATTAATTAATTCACTAGATTTTAATCAAAAACCACATGTTGACAAAATAAGCAAAGCAACATTTTCAATTCAAAAACCTTTTTTTGTTTCTAAATTACTGACTAAATAGACATACTAGCTCAACAAGATATTTATTGTTTTTAATCTGTCATTTAGGTTATTCAACCATCAGATTGATGCAAAGGGCTATTCTACCTCCAGTCATATTAATAAATTAGAATGTGCATTCCAATGAAGCTCATTTGTCAGATTAAAAAGTACCTTTTTAAAATTAACAGCCATTTAGATACTTTTGATTATGGCAACATTTCTATATTAAAAATGTTTTTTTGTTGGTCTGATGTAATATTACAATTTTAAATGTCATAATTTTATTAGCTGTAAATGGAAAATCATCATAATTAACTGAAATCTACTGTGTTCTCCATATGTCTGGACTAAGGAGTAGATTTTCCAGACTAAATTATTTCCCTCCAAACAAAACTTGCAGGCCAAGCTAAAATCTCCCAGAACCTTGTGGCAGAATGTGTTCAGGTCTGATGGAGCTACACTTGAACTTTTGGACCATACTTACAAATGTAATTTTTGGCATGGCAATAACACCTTGCATAACCAAAAGAAAACCAGGCTTACAGTGAAACATGGCAATAGCATCATACTTTGGGTTCTTATTTTCAGAACCCAAAGTAAAGGTTTTTGTTAAAATGGACGATATAATGAATAGTTCTGCATGCTGAAAAGTCAGTTTGGGCCCCAAACCTTCTAGTGTCTGCTTGAAAGTTGGGAATGAAGAGGGATTTTATCATTAAATAACACAGTGAATCCATGCATACATAAAAATCATCAAAAGAATCTCTTCAAAATGGCCTAGACAAAGCCTAGAACTAAATCTGACCGAAGATCTGTGGGGTCACCTAAAGAGGGGTGCGGGGAAGAGATGTCCTCAAAGTCTGAGAGATTTGGAGACCTTTTGCAAGGTAGACTGGGCAAATATTGTCAAATCAAGAGCAGGGGTGCAACAACAGTGCTCAACAAAGTGCTAGTTTAAAGGAGTGTCCACTTTGTTGGATTGGTTTATCAGTTGAACTGTGTAGGATAAATGTCATGTTATATGAAGGAAACGTTTTGAAATGATTCTTTTATGATCTAATTTTTTCATATCTCTAAAACGTTGCCTTTTATCATCAGCACCACTATAATGCCATTACAGCCACTATAATGTCTATCATTATTCTTGTTTTATTTTTTTCCTCAACTTTCTCAAATTTTTATTGTCCAGAATTATTCTTGGTGTATTTTTTTTTAATTATAAGATCTGGAGTTGGACATAATGTCAGGTTTTGCAGCTGTTCTTCTTCTTAAGCTGTAGTTGTTAGCATCAAGTTTAGTACATTGACTTGGAAATTAGCAAATGTCAAGCTTTCATCCTGCTGCTTCTATGAGATGCTAAACCTTTTTGTTGACAGCTACAAACAAAACACCACCTGCACCGTGTCCAACAGAAGGGGTAGAGGTGGTATGCTTTAATTATGTTCCTTATTTGGTCATCACTTGAATCTTTCCTCTGCTGTTACTTGGTTGCACAAGTCACTCATTAATTAAAGCCCTCGTGCTGTACTTTAATTGCTGCTGCTGTTTTCTGCTCTCTGAAGTTACTAGGCCTTGGTTGTACTCGTTTACCACAGCCAAGCATATAACAGTAGCAAAGCAGTATAGTTGTCTGTACTTGGACAGTAGTGTTGTAAATTATTCCTATAATGATCAAATATGTCAAATATTTTTATATATCTGTTAATGGCAAAGGGAAACAACAAGGTAAACAAGGCAGAGTCTTTAAATTGGGTAAGTTCTGAAACTATATCTGAACACAATCTGAATCAGACTTTGAAACTACTTTGTTTTCATTATATGTGTGGTCAGCTATTTTGACATTCAACATTAGAGAGGTTCTGAAAATATGCATAATAAGCAAATATTTTACAATTTAGAAGTGTTTCAAAGATGATTTAAAGTCTTCTGGACAGAACACATGACACAAAATCTGATTCTTAAAGTGAGTTTTTCTAGCAAATTTTCTGATCGACAACATAATTAAATAGCTAGAGTAAGTACAATGAGTAAGTCACATTCACAGCTATTCCTGTAAAAATGTTCATAGTTCAGATCTTGATCTCACTGAGATGCTGAAAGGCAACTTGAAACAGGCTGTACATGCAAGAGCCCCAGACATCTTACAGCTGAAAGTGAGAAGTAGAGCAAACAAGAAGCTGTTTTTCTGGGTTGGGTAAGACTAGCTGTTACTGAGTAGGGTGTACTAACTTTTTCCTTAGCAGGAAAACACATTTTAGTTGATCTTTTGTCCAATGGGTAACTTTACTTTCATGTTTGTTTCTTATGTCCTGGATTAAAAAAACAAACCCCCCCAAAAAACTATATATAAAAAATAAAAAAAATAACTGTCATGAGGACACCAGTGTTCTCACTGGCCCATTGACTAACATGTAAGTGTTTTGGGGTGACAGTTAAGGGGTTAAAAATTGATATCTGAACATTTCTTGATAAAGAAGTGAATATTTGATGGAGTGCCCCAAGTTTTTTCATATGACTGTGATATAGTACACATGCAGAACAGCAAGTGTTGTGTAAATGAGTCTATTTGTAAAGAACTAACACAGCTAGGTAAGCTATAGGATCTGACTTCAGGTCACCTCTGGTAGTGATTTGGAGGAAACAGTACCATGGTACAGTCTTTCAATAAGATACCTGTCCACATACAGGATGTGTCTATGGTCTCTCTGTGTCATGTCCAGGTCTTTCCCTGGCCATCACCTAATCTTTCCCTAATAGAACACGTGAAGGACCCGCTCAGACATCAGCTCTGACCCAGTAGTGATCTGCTGCAAATCAAGGCCATTTAAAACAGCTGTGGACCGACTTGTGGCAGGAGAAGACACAAAACAGGTATGAGTTTATTCTACCCCAAACAGCCACTTGTATCCATGTCCAAGAAAGTGCCACACCCTGCTGACAGAGAAGCCTAGGTGGAACAGTTAACTCTGTCGTCCATCTGTCATATTGTAACAATAGCAGGAGATTCACCAGACCTTTAAACACATGTGGCTTCTTTTGGCTTCCACAAGTCCATGCCATGGTGGACTGGTGATCCATCCATGGTGTACCCTGCCTCTCGCTATAAGGCACCAGCACCCACAGTAACCCTGCAAGTATAAGTTGGTTTAGACAATGTATGAATGGATTGCCCATCTGTTTTTTTTTTTTTCTTTTTTAATCTGCTAGGCTAAGTAATTAGCAGCAGCATTGTCAAAATGCATCTTCCATAGTTACAAATATCAACTGTACAAATCAGGGCTTCTTTTAAATTTGAGATAATACCAAATTGAACCAATTCTGTAAAAAGCAACATCACAGTTGATCAGAAGGTGCCACATATGGTTAAACTGTAGTTATGTTTATTTTTGCTGTAGATGTTTGGACATTAATCACATTTTCATTTAGCTGGAGTTTCTGTAATGATATTTAAAGCACTGTTTTGGCATATGAGTACTGTTACAAGCCTGGCAATTCCTACTGCAACTTTACACCTGAGTAAAATCTGCCTTCTAAAACAGCTGGAAAGTTCTCACTGGCTGTCAGGCATCAACACATGGAGCTTCAGCACAAAATCCACCGATACAAGTTGGCTGTGTTGCTGTAATATGCTGTCAGTGTTCTGTGAGGATTTAACAACAGAGTGGTTTAGTTATACTTTCGTTAACTCTGCATTTGTTTTCAGTATCCATGTTGGCTAATGGACTGTAATACATTATAACTGTCATGGTTTGTGATAGTTAGTCTTAGACCAACCACAGAGATGGCAGAGGCAGAGTGTAGATTTGAATATTTAATGAAATAATGAACAAAAACTTACAAAAAAACACAGGGAATGCAGGGAGCCAGAGCAGAACAAAAACCACAAGAATCCAGGAGTGAAGCAGCAGGGTATGACAGGGAAGTGACAGGTAGGTAACGGGAGGATCCAGCAAGGAGTAAGAGCAAGACAAGAGTTAAAATACTGTGAGTGTGAATGCTGGAACAATAGATTGGGGGTCATTGGCTAACGGTTTGCAGGTGTGAGGGGAGAGAGCAGAAGGCAGACACAGGAGAAAGAGAGAGAATGGCAGCAAGGGGCGAGGGAGAGCAACATGGGAACTAGGAAAACAAATCTAACAGTAACAAAGAATAACTAGAGGCAAGGAATAAATAAACATAATAAACTAGAATAACTAAGAAAAATATTGAGCTAAAGTAAAACAGAAAAAAGGCTGATCTAATCAAAATAAGAAATGAAGAATCACAAGACAATAATCAAAACTAGAATCAGAAGAATCAAACTCCAGAACAATCCTAAACAACCAAGGTTCTTACAGTAACCTAATAGTCCATATGTTGTGTCATAACAGAAAAATCCACCCTGCGTTTCACAAATTTTAGTGTCGTCATATTCAGATGACTTTCAGCTTTTAACTTTGTAAGTGAGTATCTTGTTTATCTGGTTAATGTATGTAACTTGTCAGTAAGCTTATTTCTTTGTGAATTTGATCTTTTTCTATCTTTAACATGCACTTGTTTTTGTTTTAAAGAGATTACAGATAAATACAAATAGATTTTAATTGAACATTTTATTCCAAATGTCATTATTTTGTCTGAAGCTGCTGTCATATTGTTTCTTTTAATCTTGTTTTATTTTCTTTCTCCATACCTTGGCATTGTCTGACACATCTTGAGCTGAAAATTCAATGTTCTACATACATCTATTAGTGTCCCAAAATTACTCAATTTTTTTTTTTTTTACCAGAGTTAATAAGAAAGTAGGGTCAATTTCCCTGCTCTCCCCTGCATCATCAACAATCAACTTAACTATGCTGTAAAATTTGTTAAGCATTTACACAAATTTTGCTGCATCTATGTATAATGCAGATGACATTTCTAAGTGTAGACACAAATATATCTTTTTAAGATGAAAAATGTCTGCTGCAGCCTGCCTTAGCTGGAGATGACATTACAGAGGCAGGGTACCTCCTGGACAGGTTGCCAGTCCATCACAAGGCAGATTACATTCAGTGCCCCAAAGGATGTTGTGTTTCGATGTTCTTGTGGGTTCTTTTGAGATCACCTGGGTGAGTTTTTGATGTGCTCTTTGAATAATTTGAGTGAGTTGGCTACTCCTGGAAAGGTTCATTTATGTCAGGTTTTCTTTATTTGTGAATGACTCTCACTGTGGTTCCCTTGCTTCCTAAAACCTTAGAAAAGGGCTTTGCTAACCCTTTCTGGACTCATCACTGTTAGTGACTTTGGTTTAGATAGATTTTTCCCCATAATAAGTGAAACCATCATTTGAAAACTATAATTTGCATCTACTCTGACATAAAAAATTATTTAAAGATCTGAAACATTTAAGTTTGAGAAGAACAAAAACAGAGGAAATATGTAAGAATAGAAATGCCTTTTCGTAGCATTGCATGCTACAGCCTCTAATGCACAGAAAAGGAGTGCTCAAATGTTGTTTATTTAAAGACGCACATCTTCCAACACTATAGAAATGCAAGGCAGATAAACAAATTTTTTAAATTCCATTCCTTATTTTGTCTTTGCCATGTTTCACGATTTACCATGCAATCCCTTAAACCTCTCCAGAAATCTTTCGAGTCTGAAAATGTTTAGAAAAACAATTTGAAATGTAAATTAGTATAAAATAAATTTGACAAGTTAAAAAACCCCACAAATACAGCTCAAGATATTTAAAATGCAAGACACAAAGTTGGCCACATCTCACATTTTAACTCTCATTCTGCAACTTGTTTTCTCCTCCTCACTAATACAGCACAGATATAGTGTTTGTATATCCCTGCTTTGCTCTCATAAAGCTTATACAATATTGCCTAGCCTTGATCTCATAGGGGAGGGAAAGGATAGAAGACTTCACCTGATCATCATTAGCTTAACATTCATGATGCAGAACCAACTAACACCATGCATTTTTTTCTGTGCACAGATTGGTGATGTGTCTCCACGGTACTCCCATATCTACTCCGCAATGCTTTTGTCAGAAATCATGAAAACTGGAATAAGCTACATTGTTATATATGATATATTTTCTACAAGAGCCACACATCATGCACTCAACAATTTGCCACCAGGAATTTCCAACCATATTCCCAGTGAGAGATGTAAAAAAAAAAAAAAAAAAAAAAAAAAAAAAAAAAAAAAAAAAAAAAAGCTATGTTAAGTTGTAAAGTTTCAGAGTAAAAGCTACCTGTGTGTGTGTGTGTCCCACTCACCAGCTTTCAGTCAGTCAGTATCCTCCTGCAGACATTCACTCTTCTGGTGCAGAGCAGCAACTGACGAGATGATTTATGTATGTGTCACACTAAGAGAAAGGAGACACTAACAACGGCAGTCAAGGTTCTGCAGACTGACTTCTCTCCTTGGACAAAGAAAGTGATGAAAGAGATGAGAGAGATAGAAGGCTTGTTGTCAGGCAGGTCTAAGAGATAGTTAATCCACCACAGCAGCAGCAGCTCAGGAGAGTTGCAGAGAGGCAGAACAGGAAAGGTTCACAGAGATGAACGCACAAGGTGAAGCACTATAGCAACCCAGCTCTACTGCATCGCCAGTTTGTCTTTTCATTAAAGGGGATCTAATTCAGCAAAGGCTTGCTAATGGTAAAAGTAGACATGCAGGACTTTCAATAGTTCCGCTCAGAAAGGAAAATAATTTCATCCAGCTTATCAATGACATCTCCATGACAACCATCAAGGAGGCCGAATGACGGCACACATTGTAATTGTGCTGGAGGAACTGTTCTCTCTCTGTGTGTGGGAGTGTGTATGCACCTGTGCGAGAACCAGAACCTGACTGTTTACTTTAATCTGCGTAAGATCAAAAAAGAACACGAGTGTTTGATAGTTAACATGTTAACACGCGTGTACACACACACACACACACACACACACACACACACACACACACACACACACACACACCAATCCTCCAAAAAGGTGAATTCAGCTTGGAAGCACAGAAAGCTTGGTGGATTTCTGTTTCATTTTCTTACCAAGAACCTGGAAGGTCATACAATTTTTTTTTTTGCGACTGCATTTTCACTGGCTTTTCACGGACTTTGTGACTGAAATCAAGATGTTTAGCATAAAAATCATTGTTATGTTTAAATACAACAGACCTAACTTAGAGAAAAAGTTATTTCCATCCCTGCTTTAAAGTTGATTCAAAGTAAAGCAGACAGCATGGTGGAGCATCTGTTAGAACTGGTGCCTTGCAGCAAGAAGGTCCTGGGTTTAAATCCTGGCCGTGTGCCTTTTTGCAAGGAGACGCATGTTCTCATACATGCATAATTGTCTGTTACTGGGGTGGACTGCTGACCCATCCAGAGTGTACTCTGTGTCTAGCCCATGCAGTGCCAGGGTGAAACACATGTATTCTTAAAGCTGCAGGTAAAAATGCTAATTTTTTACAGGAACATTAATGACATCTGGTGGTATAATTTCAGACTGCAACCACCTGCATTATCTCCTTACAGAGATACATCTCAGTAAATTAGAATATATTGTGAAAAAAGTTCAATATTGTTTGTCACTCATTTCAGAAAGGTACAGTCATATATTACATAGAATCATCACACATAGAGTGATATATTCCAAGCCTTTATTTCTTGTAATTTTGATGGTTATGGCTCATAACACATCACAGAAACACAACATGGATAACGAAAACCCAAAATTCAGTGTCTCAGAAAACTAGAATATTGTGAACAAGTGAACTATTGGAAACTCATGGTGTCACCTGAAAAATTAGGAAAGGTTTCCTGAGCCTCTAAATGGTCTCGCAGTCTGAGTCAGTAGGACACAATCACTGAGAAGCCTGCTGGCTGGACAGATGGCCAGAAGACAGTTATTGACGCACTTCACAAAGAGGGTAAGCCACTAAAAGTCATTGCTAAAGTAGCTGATTGTTCACAGAGCTGTAAAGAGCTGTAATCAGGTATTTTCATAGAAATTTGAGTGAAAGGAAAAGCTGGTTGGAAAAAGTTCAGCAGCAACAAGGATAACCACGACCTTTAAGAGGATTGCTTGGCAAATTCATTCAAGAATTTAGGGGAGCTTCACAAGAAGTAGACTGAGACTGTAGTCGGTGCATCAAGAGCCACTATGCACAGATGAATCCTATAAATGGGCGACAAGTGCCTTATCTGGGCTGAGGAGAAAAGAACTGAACTGCTGTTCACTGCTCTAAAGTCTTATTTTCAGATGAAAGCAAACTTTGCATTTCATTTGGAAATCAAGGTCTCAGGGTATAAAGGAAGAGCAGAGAGGCCCAGAATCCATGTTGCTGGAAGTCCAGTGTGACGTTTCTACATTCAGCAATGCATTGAATGCCATGTCATCTGCTGGTTCTGGTCCACTGGGCTTTCTGAAGTCCAGAGTCAAAGCAGCCGTCTACCAGGACATTCCAGAGCACTTCATGCTTCCCTCTGTAGATGAGCTTTATGGAGGCGCTGATTTCATTTTCCAGCAGGTCTTGGAACTTGCCCACACTGCCAAAGGTACCAAAAGCTGCTTCAGTGACCTTGGTGTTCCTGTTCCTGATTGGCCAGCAACCTACCTGACCTTTACATGTGTCATCATGTGTGAATCTGCTCTATTAATCTGTCACAGTTAAATCTAAAGGGTGGTTTCTAACACAGCTTATAACCTGTGCATGAGCGAATTATGTGCACTGATACATTTCCTTTTTGAGGGCAATTCAAAGGTGTACAAAACAAACAGCACCTCCAAGAGTCGCAACCTATGATGGTCAATATTAAACGAATGTAATGAAATGTGTTACTTGTTTGTCCCAGTCAGAGATTTTATGTTTATTTTATGTTTTTATTATGAAAATAAAATTATTTTTAAAAATTCTTATCTGTCTGTTCTCCACCACAGTAAAGAAAAACTGCTGGTATTGAAGTTCATATTTTGTATTTAAATGTGAAAATCCCATAAGCAATTGTTTTTTAGCTTTTCATCTTTGGATTGTGATCAGAAAAAAAGCAGCAACGAAATATTCACAGACCTTTTACTCTCCAATAGCCTTATTTAACAATCCTAACTGATAAAATACCTTTCATTTGAGCATACTGAAGTAATGTTATTGTTGATTCTTAACCAAATAGTAGTTAAGATACCTATTTATTACCTTAATACCGAATTAAAACTATTTAAGGTAATTAGTGATAACTCTATTGTGTGTTTATTGCCATAGGTATGTAGCAGGTTTTTTAAATCAAGCCTCTATTTTATCTTTAACCTTCTCAATAAGTTTTAAGCAAACAACAGAAGAGGTCGTGCCAAAAACTAGCAGATATATATGTTACCTAAGCTGTTTATCTTTATGCTGTATAGTGAAACTAAACTATGACTAGACAGAAATAGGACGAAACAGTAGTTGTGTCAAAATGATTTACAGTTTCAGTCTCATGTTGAGACTTTATATATCCCAGCCAAAATGACTCCTGTCCTCCTACCTTCTAATAGACTGTCAACAGCTCGTGAATAAGCTCAGCAGGAGGAAGTGTGATGAGCTTGCATATAATATTTCTGGAACAGGTGCATCTCAAATCTGGTGCCAAACAGCATCTTGTGCTCATTAGAAAAATGTGGCATAATGCTACACCAAGGACACTATGATGTTACAATGAAAAAAAAAATTATATATATATATATATATATATATATATATATATATATATATATATCTGTGCAGGATATGGACTGGAAGCCCCGAGATCAAAGTGGGGCACACCCCCAAAGGTGGTGGAGAATGACCGAGCTAAGATCCTGTGGGACTTCTAGATCCAGACGGACAAAATGGTAATGGCGAACCAACCGGACATCGTGGTGGTGGATAAACAACAGAGGAAAGCCGTTGTGGTGGATGTAGCAATACCAAGCGATTGCAACATCAGGAAAAAGGACCACGAGAAACTGGAGAAATATCAGGGCCTCAGAGAGGAACTGGAGAAGGCCTGGAAGGTGAAGACCACAGTGGTGCCTGTGGTCATCGGGGCCCTCGGGGCAGTCACCCCCAAACTGGAGCAGTGGCTAAAACAGATCCCAGGAACAACGTCAGACATCTCAGTCCAGAAATGCGCAGTTCTCGGCACAGCCAAGATACTACGCAGAACCCTCAAGCTCCCAGGCCTCTGGTAGAGGACCCGAGCTCAGAGGTTGAGAAAGACCACCCGTGGAGGGTGAGAAGGGAATTTATATATATATATATATATATATATATATATATATATATATATATATATATATATATATATATATATATATATATATATATATATATATATATATATATATATATATATTTTTTTTTAATTTATTTTATTTATTTATTTTTTTTTGGGGGGGGGGGAATTGATGATTTGGCCAGAAATCTGCGTGCTGAGATCTCATCTGTTTGGTAAGAATTTAAAAGTTCTATTGAGCCACAGAAACAACATGGAGACCCAGGAAATGGTGGTGCAGGATCTTGAAAAGGTGTTCAAAGAATAACTGCGCTGGAAACCAAAGTTAAACTGCTGTCCACACAAGTGAAATGGCTTGAGGATTAATGTGAAAATTTGGAGAATATGTCTAGAAGGAATGATGCTGCTGAGTGTCCTAGAAGGAACAGAAGGACTCAATGTCACTGCGTTTGTTAACAAGAGTTCTAACTATCTGTGCTACCCTAAAATCCGTCCTACCTTGTAGTGCTGTGCATGCGCAGACTGGTACTGTTTCATTCTTACAATGTCCTAAGGTTAGAAATTCAGGTAGGACGTTATATAGAGTTATAACCCTAACCATGTCTTACCTCTGTATTTTTAATAGCAAGGCATTCTGACGAAGGAAATGAGTACATCAACATGAGTTATCCACATATTTTGAACAGGTATGATATTAATGTATCCCGCCTACAGAAATCAAATTTCTATCAAGGATGGATAAAAAAAACTACACATTTAGGAGTAGAAGCCCTCTGTAGTTACTTTACACAATACAGCGTTTGTTCGGAGTTTGTCAGTTAACAGCAACAAACTCATATTTTATTCATTTTATATTGTTGAAACCCTTTTTATAAAGCTTGATCTCCTTTTTTGCCAACAAATCTAAAATATTGCAGACAAGAACTGCAGAATGGTATTACGCACAGACCTGCTCTGCATGATTTCTTAAGAAAAAAAATCTTTCTATTTTTTATCAAGCACATTATAGACCCAGCTGTGACTGTAATTTTTCTGACCTTGGTGAAGGGTTTTCATTCATTACTTGCTGTAGCCATAGAAACACTGTGGGGTTACAATTCACAAGTTGACCACAAGGTGTCACCATCTGACAAGATAAACTCATTTGAAATCTTCTTGGTGTCTAGGTGTTGGTAGCACTGCTGCCTTGCAGCAAGAATGTCCTGGGTTCAAATCCAGCCTGGGGTCTTTCTGCAAGGAGTTTGCATGTTCTCCCTGTGCATGCGTGGATTCTCTTTGGGTACTCCAGCCTCCTCCCACAGTCCAAAAACACTACTGTTAGGTTAATTGGTCTCTCTGAATTCTCCTTAAGTGTGCATGTGTGTATGCATGGTTGTTTGTCCTGTCTGTCTCTGTGTTGTCCTGCGATGGACTGGCAACCTGTCCAGGGTGTACCCCGCCTCTTGCCCCATGACTGCTGGAGATAGGAACCAGCCCCCCTCACGACGCTGCATGGATAAGCGTGATGGATAATGGATGGATGGTCACAAGTGCTTTAAGTGGAAAAAAAAATAAGTGCCGGTACCGTCCTTAATGTCATAACAATATGGGATGGAAACATACGGAATATTTTTATATAGATCTGTTGACCGATCTATAGATCAGTAGTTTTATTGCACACAAATGACAAAGAGCAAAGGCAGTTCTAAATCAAATCCTCGAGTCAAATTCAAAGTGTCTTAGAGCACATAGTAACTAATTACTTTTACCCACTTACATTTACTTGAGTAAGTTTTTGGAAGAAACGTACTTTTAGGAGTAGTTTTACTAAATTGTACTTTTTACTTTTACTTGAATAATATTACTATGAAGTAAAACTTCTGAATACTCTATCTGCTGTGAGTAACTTCTCTCAATGAAGAACAAACATTTTAACTAAAAACGCACCAGATACAGACACAGCTCCAGTTTATGTTAAAGTGAGGATTCCTTTTAGGAGCACAAGCTTTGTTGATCTGATGTTACTTTCTATCTGCTGAGACATTAGAAGCTGAAAAGATACAGTAAACACTATATATTGTCACTGGACGTACCTTTACTTTACCCTTTTCCAGCATATATATGCATTACCTTCTATATTAGTTTAATAAGTTTTATACTGAAACAAATATATTTTGAAAAATATTTCTTTTGCCTTAATTTGTTAGTTTGAAATTATGTTATTATTATTTTTTAAATTCATTTTAGTCTTTAAAAAACAAACTTGTACATAACTATACTTACTGTTTGTCCGATGACATAATTTTTAAATATTTAAATAAGATTTTCTGGTCAGTTAGTTAGTACTTGAGTAGTATTTTTACCAAATACTTTTTTACTCTTGAGTAATTTCTTGGATGGATACTTTTTACTTTTACTTGAGTAAAAATAGGTTGAAGTGGTGCTAATCTTAATTGTGGATACTTTATCCTGTCTCTACAAGTATTGCACGTCTAAAGAAGTTTTTTCCCATTTTTCTTTACAACATAGCTCAGGCTCAGTGAGATAGCAGGAGATCAGTACACAGATATTTTCAAGTCTTACAACTGATGCAACATTAGATTCTAATGTGGACTTTGACTGGTTCATCCTAACACATGACTGTATTTTGATCAAGACCAAATTGTTTTAGTTATGGCTGTTCTCTTCCAAACCTCGCTCAGTATCTCACTATGGAAAGGGCCTTCAGGCATGACCAATCATGGAAGCTCCTATACCACCACGTCTGTCCCTGACAGACCAATCCGTGCTTGGCACAGGGGTGCTTTCACCCTTTATAAGTACCCCTGCCCTACACTTGGCATTCTCGCTTTCTTCCATGTGAAAATCAAACTAGCTTCTCAGCTGTCCTAACTAGGATTACCCATTTAACAGTTTGCTGACTCAGCTGTCAAGCTTAAGTCCTGAATGTGAGTTTTTCAGTTTGGGGAACTGCTGAAGTTTTCGTAAAGAAAATTTACATTTTTCATTAAGGAAAACATTTGCTCTTACAGAGGGGTTCTTGCGTCGTAGCGGCCCTCTCATTTTGTTCTTTATATTTGGATCCTTCGCGGGTTTTTGGTTACAGCTAGCCGTAAAGGCTGTGGGCTAGCATAATGGCTACCGCTGGTTCTTCTCAGGGGAAGATGGCTGGCGGCAAGGCTAAGGACATTGAGTCCTGCCCTTGTCCAGCTTCCTGTGGATTGACCATCTCGGGGAAAGATCCTCACCCCCTCTGCATCACATGCATGGGGGTAAATTTTCACTGCCTTCGAGAGTTGCTATTTTTAAAATTTGGTTGTGCGTTCTTGCACAATCACAATGAAGGAATTCTGATTCTGATTCCAAAGCACACACAGGAGATGCTGGCTGACCTGTGCTCGTGCGACCACTGCCATACTATGGCACTGTGGATTCTGCAGCGATGCTTGCGGGTTTTGGCAGCCTCGAAAGCTGATCCCTGTCTCTCCCAGGTGGGGGCGAAACCCGAGAGTAAACCTGGAGATGCAGGTTCTGCAAGTGTATGCTGAGGGGATATGGTTGAATTGGAAAACCCCATCAAGGGGTTTCCCCCGCTATTTGGCCAGCTTCTCCATTCGGAGGACGAGGGTGGCTGTGGTGAGGATGAGGAGGTGAATATGAATCTGGATCTCCTTGAGGATGAGGATAATGACGAGGACGCCATTCTCCCTCATGCCCAGTTGTCACAACTGGGCATCTCCATCAGTGATGGAGCCCAGCCTTCCCAAGTACCGTGCGAAGTCGACCTTCATGAAGTGTGCAAGCGGATCGCAGCTCGGCTTGCCATCAACTGGCCTGCACTGCAAGATGACAGGGGCGAGGAGAGGGATTTATATGACATGCCTGCTGTTCCCGCTTGCATGAAGGAGATGAAGCGGTATTGGGACAAGCCTTTTCACCACAGGATGCCTGTCAAAGGTTACTCAGGGCTAGAGATAGCTTGCAAACCCTCCAGTGGTGGAGCAGTCTTTTCACCTCCATCCCAACTGCCACTCCATGTTAGTGGCCATGGGACCGGCGTCCCCAGGCAAAATGGAATGCTTCACAGCCTACATGTATCAGAAGTTTTCATGTCTGCAGCCCAGTCGATAACTAATGTTAATATAGTCACTCTCCTTTTAAGGGCACCCCCAGTCCCCCAGTTTGGGAGATCTGCGTGGTGACAGACCTTATCCTCAGAATCTCCAGGGATGCAGTGCAGGGGTTAGTAGTGGTGGGAGAAAAATCTCTTTGGCTGAACTTGTCCAGCTTGCCGGACCAGGAAAAACAGACTGTCATGGATTCCCCATTTAATCAGTCACAGGCAAAATGGCTGTTTGAGGAGGCAGTCACTGCCATGCAGCAAGCCAGTGACCTGAGGAAGAAGAAGGGTGAGGTGTTTGATTTGTGCCTCCCGCGTAAAGCAGAACTGATTGTAATTCAAAACGATTACACCACTGTATGACCACCTTCTGAACGCTGAAAATTACTGCATTTTATTTTGGTCACTGATTGCCACTTTTTACATGTGACAGCATTTAGTACATGTGACGCCGTAAATAGTGGAGTTCAATGACCAAAATAAAATGCAGTAGTTCAGTAGGTGGTCATACAATGGGGTAAAAAGTAGCATTTTGAATGGATTTCTGCTGCGTTTTACGGGAATCTGAGCCATAAACCTCTGTTTTTTGCACAACTCTTTAGCCAGACGCGTTGTTAAAGTGGCAATATTTAGCACACTTGGCTCATTAGAGCTTTGTGGCTATGGCGGCAAGGGGATGCAGCAGTAACTACAGGGGACCCTGGTTTCAGGCGCCAGAAGCGACCTCTCATCAGCAGGGACAACAGGATCAGAAATGGTGGGGCTAGTTTTTCCTCTATATTCTTTGTGAGATGCCTTTCACATACTGTTTCTTTGCTGTTTCACATACACTTCTTTTGTTTTCACTTCCCAGTTTACCAATTTTTTCTCCATGTACTGCACAATATTCTGTCTATAGAATCTTACAGTTTTAAGGTTCTTAGAACCACGCATCCAAAAAATCCAACAGTCTGCTGTGCATTCTTGTGAGATGGATGTCTGTGATGGCTTTTACATTAAATAAACTCTAATAAAGAGTAGCTTGATCCTTCCATCTAGCCATCCATTTTCTGTAATCGCTTAATTGGTGGTGTACTCCCTGGGCAACTCACCAGTTCTTGGCCTGATGCTCCAAAATCAGTTGCTGGAGGAGCCAATTTATTATCTCACTCTGTTATCTGACATAATGAAACCTTCAACAACTGACCTGACGTAACAGAACAGAAAAAAAGAATAAGGTCATTTGAAGCCTCCACCGTGTTTCAAAAAAAAACAAGTGCATCCTGAATTAGTATCCTCCCACAAAGTCATGCATCCTGCTATCAGCATTCTGAGAAAAGCAGCAAGCAGACTCCTATCACCTTCTGATAGTGGATGATTCATCAACTTCATCAACATGGGCAGGAGCAGACAGAGAAAACTAAACACTAAATGTCTATTACCTTTGCCTAATTGGATTTGATATCCTCTTTTTAAAGCAACTTCTCCTCTAATGAACCACAAATCTGGAGCAAACGCCCAGAAAACTGCAAAACAGCCAAAAAACTGAGTTCTTTTAAATCAAGGCTAAAAACTCACCTGTTTAGAGTTGCCTTTGATTAGTAGCAAGTGGAACATTAACCAATATTTTTGATGTGCATTTGCTTGATGATTTTGATAATGGCATTTGTCAAAATGTAATGTTTCTTGCTTGTTAAGTACGTGATGTTTTTATGATGTGAAACACTTTGAACTGCCTTGCTGCTCACATGTACTATACAAATAAACTTGTCTTGACTTAACCATCAGTCACTTAACCTTCTTGTGGATGGTCAATCATATCAATCCTCGACTTCTTGTGTTTTGTTTATGGACCAAACTCTACTTGACTGTACTCTCACCATTCCTTTTCACTATGTACACTTCAGACTTCCAGCACAAATCAGACTCCTGTCATCTACAGAAATACTCAGATGACTCTGCAGTGGTTGGGTGGATCAGAGATGAACAAGAAGCTGAGTACAGAGAGCGGGTGGACCGCTTTGTGTCACGGTGTGAAAACAATCATCTCATCTTGAATGTGAACAAAACTAAGGAGATGATTGTAGATTTCAGGAAAAACAGGGTCAGATCAAACCCTATTTCCATCATGGGAGAAGAAGTGGAGGTGGTTGAGGAATATAAATACCTCGGTGTTCATCTAGACAGCAGACTGGACTGGAGACTCAACAGTGAAGCGTCTACAAGAAAGGACAGAGCAGACTGTACTTCTTGAGGAAGCTAAGTTCCTTCAAGTTTTGCAGCAAGATGTTGCAGATCTTCTATAAGTCTGTTGTTGAGAGCGTCATCTCCTCTGCCATCATCTGTTGGGGCAGCAGCATCAGAGCCAGGGACCTAAAAAGGCTCAACAACCTGAACCTCAACAACAACCTAAAGAAGGCTGGTTCTGTTCTGGGGGATGACTGTAGAACCTCTGGAGATGATTATGCAAAGAAGGATTTTGCATAAAATCAAGAAAATTATGGACAACCCTTAACATCCCCTTCATGAGACTGTTATTGGAAAACAGAGTCTCTTCAGTCAAAGGCTTCTTGAGTTTGGTTGTAAAACGGACCACTACAGGAGATCTTTCCCGCCC
This sequence comes from Anableps anableps, assembly GCA_014839685.1. Taxonomy (NCBI): domain Eukaryota; kingdom Metazoa; phylum Chordata; class Actinopteri; order Cyprinodontiformes; family Anablepidae; genus Anableps; species Anableps anableps. The sequence goes on from CM026081.1 coordinate 27,822,485, forward strand.
ACAGCCATCACCATCTATAATAACTCCTTGACTAAATGAGTTACATCAACATTTAATTTCTCTTTGGGATAAATAAGGTATTTTTGAATTTAATTGATTGGTTGTTTTAAGTCAGGAGTGGTGCATTTCTTTAGACGGCAATAGTAAAAGTTACATACTGCAGCTTTAATATGTCAAGTGTTATGAGATTATTTCATAAGAAAAAAACTGAAAAAAAAAAAATCCCTAATCTAAATCATTTTTCCATTCCAGCAGTGGGAAAAAGATTTGGACGAACCTGACATTGTTAGTGAAGTACCTCTGAAAATTAAAGCCAAGGCATTGAGTTTACTGTTCCCGCTCTATAGTACAGAAACACGACTGATAGAGAAAAAAAGCAAAACCTGCAGGACAAGTCAGTCATGTTTTTAGGCTCAAATTTCAATTTCCTCAATATTTTACCCTTTTACTGATGTTTGCCTTGGCCTGATCTGGTCCTATCTGATTTCTTTCTTTTCTTCTTTTCCTTATGACTATAAGGAAAAGAAGAAATCAGACAGGACCAGCTCCTCCCTCCAGTCTTACAGATATAAATCCTTGCCCAAAACAAGCAGCAAGCAGACTGTTGTTTCTTCAACACAGACGAAGACTTTTTAATTGTTTTTTGTAAGATCATTTTCCTCCCTAACAGCATACATGGGCAGCTTCAGTTCAAAATGGAACAAACCAAGCAGGGAAAAACAAACCATCTTTAAGTCAAAGAATGAAGAAGTGTTCAGGATTCCTGCTCTTTACTACAACAAAAATGAAAAAAAAAAAACTTTTTGCCTTTGCAGAGAAGCGGACCTCCAAAACTGATTCTGACGCAGTGGCACTGGTCATGAAAACAGGAACAGTGGACGAGAAGAAGACAGTGAAGGTAATTATGTGGTGCAACTACTCTGTTTCAACATAAAACAACCTAAGAGATTAAATAAATATGTCACATGAAGTATGTATTGTTTCATGTTAATTCCACTGAATCATATATAATGTATCTTTTTCAGTGGTCAAAGTCTGAAGAACTAATGAGAAAGTGCTCCTGTGGATATCGTCCGATGAACCCTTGTGCAGTGTATGAAAACCAGACGCAAACATTGTTCCTTTTCTTCATTTATGTCATAGAGACAGAATCCTGGCAGTTACAGAATCACCAGAACTGGGCACGTCTTTGCTACATCACAAAGAAGAAGGATGACGACAAGTGGAGTAAATTCACTGAGGTGACCGACCAGCTGCATGAGATTCAGAACTGGTCTACGTTTGCTGTTGGACCAGGCCATGGTATTCAAACCAACAGTGGCAGAATGATTGTTCCAGCTTATGCTTACGATAAAAAAAAAAAAAAAGTCTGGTTCCACATTCATTCTACTTTTACAGTGATGATAAAGGTGAAACATGGAAATGTGAGACACAGCTGGAAGAAACATCACTGGAATGTGAGCTAGCTGAGGTTTCTGTTTGCAAGGGACACAGCTTGGTCTACTGCAATGCTCGTAGTATGGGAAGCTGTCGAGTACAAGCTGAGATTGATAGAAGTGGTTTACAGACATTCAAAACTGATATACCCCTTGTTGAAATACATAGAGGCTGTCAGGGGAGTGTGATTTCCTTTCCAGCTCAGCCTGGAGCAGGAAAAACCAGTCAGGAGACCAAGTGGCTACTTTTTTCTCACCCAATAGATCCGAAGGGGAAAAGACTTGATTTGGGAATTTATCTGAGCACCTCCCCAATAAAATCAGATAGAAAATGTAGTGGAGAATATAGTGGAGAATGTAGTGAAGAATGGTGCAAACCCTGGGTCATTAACCAGGGACCCAGTGGTTACTCTGACCTGGCTTACATTGATGATGGCTGGTTTGCATGTCTGATGGAGTGCGGAGAAGTGTCTGAAAGTGAACAGATAGCATGTTTACTGTTCAGCTATGATGAGATCCTGAAGGGCATCAATGGGTGAAAGTGACTTCAAAAGAATTTCTCGTTATTATTCAACATAAGTATAGTTTTTGTGGTGTAATTATATGTGTTTGCTTACAATATATTTTCAAATGTAGGCCTTATATAGACATATATAAACAGATTAAAAGTACCTTTTAAAAATAACCTTTAAGAAGGTATTAAACATTGATGAAGCCCAAATTTCTGTATTAAAATGTTTTCTTTTATTGCTCTGATGTAATATTCTAATCTTAAATGCTGTGTTTTCATTAGCTGTAAGCAGGAAATCATGTCAATAGAAAAATTATGATTAACGTGCCAAAAAAATATTTCTACCTTTAGCAATAACCCATATAAACAAGTCTGCATAGTTACTTTGTCTTTATTTGGTTCTCTTTGGTTTGGTTTCCTTGTATGAACATGGGTTATGTTTCACTCATCGCCTTTTTATTTTTGATTTATCTTTGATTATGCGTGTTTTTATGTGAACCCGTCAAAGGAGAATTTTTGTCACCTCTGGGACATACAATAAAGTCTTGCTATCCATCTTGAAAACATCAGTCTGTGTGTAATTAATCTATATTATGGGTTTCACTTGGTGAATTAAGTTACTGAAATAAATGAACTTTTCAATTATATTCCGATTTGTTGAATATGACTGTAGACGGTGAACCTAAACCATCTAAATCTGTTTATGTGAAACTGCAAAGACTTTTTCATCTGGAAAATTGCCACCATTTTCCTGTGTGTGTGCGTGTGTGTGTGTGTGTGTGTGCTTACACATGATGCACGTGAAGAGTTGAATGTCAAGCTATTTTTTCTTTACCTAAACTTGAGTTTGTCTTTTTATTTTCTCTGGTTGTTTGATGAGTCACAGGTTGATAACCTTAAACAATAAACAAATCTATATAAAATGAATGCAAATCCTTGCTTCAGTCAACAAATTTAATAACCTTTATAAGTTATTAAATACTTACATCAAATTAATATTTCAACTGCATATTTTTAAATTCATCTTAATGTGAAAATGTATGCACGCAGTCTTATAGAATGAGATAAAAAGGTCAAATCAAACAAATAAATTCACATTTCTCTTGTTAATTTACAAAAATGAAGTAAAACATACATACCAACAGCATCTCTGCCAAACACTGAGCAGCAAACTCAGATAAACAAAAGCCAACAGCTGTCTGGCTGACACTAATCAAACCGCTCTTCTTCTTCTTGTATTTTTATGGGGGTTGGCAAACAACTTAAAGTGCATCACCGCTTCCTTCCAGATTGGAGTATGGATCAGATGTTCTAATACTGTTATATTATTTTCAAAATGCCTGTTCTTCTTAAGAAACTAAAAATGTTGGTAAAAACTACATCCCCAGACGATCTTTGAATCAAACCTCTGTCCCCCCGAAAGGCCAGGTCACCTATTGCTTCTTTCACTACACTGCCCTCTTGTGTGCAAATAATCTAACTACTAAATAAGATCAAAGGCTGAATGGAAAATACAGTTCTTTATATGCAACATTATAAACCACACTAGTGTCATTAAAAGAAATTATATTATTCTTATCAGTCTCTAGTATGTTAATATCTTTGTATCTGTATGAAGGCTAAATTCCTAAACTGCACACTGAAGACATGAACAAACAGAAATACTTTAAGAGATTTCTAAGAATTACAAAATCAACATTCAGGTTTTCTTTTGCTGATAAAAGTTTTAACCTTATCAAATGTTCTTTCTCTCTCTCTCTCTCTCTCTCTCTCTCTCTGGAAAGGTAAACTCAAATGATTACATGTTTTTGCATGCATTTAAACTTCACCAAACACTTCAATATAAGAAAAACTTTGCATTGTGGACAATCTCAGATGCAGACTATGTAGAGTTAAAAGATGATTTAGCTCAACGTAACCTAAAAGTGTTGTCACTCACATTTTCAGCTCTTTGACCTTCTTCATGATTACTGTGGTTGAGTTAAACACAGAAATTAAAACACAGTTTATGTAGCAACACAGCACAAAGAAGCACAAAGAAGAGGACTATTGCCCCATCTACTGGTTGTCTTGGAAAAAATTTTCTTTGTGACAGTTCTTGGCAGTACAGTACCTTAGAAAGTACACTCTTTGAACTTTAAAAAAATTTTTTTTTACAATCTAACCTTAACTTTTAGTGTATTTCATTAAGATTTTATGAGCGAGACCAACACCAAGCAGCATACAACTTGGAAAGTGGATGGAAAATGATAACCTTACATAAAATCCATTTAAAGCTAGCTATAAGAAGTCTTGTTTAAAGGTCCTACAAAAAACTGTGAAAGAGGGTAATCTGGTCTGAAGAAACACAAAGTAGATAAAGCTGTGCATAACTGTGATGCGCAGGAGAAAGAATACATGATTTTCAACTGCCCTGAGTCCACCTGTTCCTGCAGTTACAGCTGCGTAGGGGTCTAGAGACTGACGTTTTCCCCATTCTTCTTTGCAAAATAGCTCAAACTCAGTCAAATTAGACAAAGAGTGTCTGTGAACATCAATTTTCAGGTCCTGCCAAAGATTCTTGATTGATTAACGTCTGGACTTTGACTATACCATTATAACACATGCATTACTTTGATCTAAACCGCTCTTTTACTGCTCTGGCTGTATATAAAGAGCTGTTGTCCTGCTGGGAGGTGAATGTCTGAAACACTCATGTGTTTTGCAGCCTCTGTTTTTCTTCCAGGAGTGCCATGCATTTACTTCCATCCATCTTTCATTCTATTCTGACCAGCTGCCTTGTTCCTCCTGAAGAAAGGCATCCCCACAAGATGGTGCTGCCACCACCATTTTTCACTGATAGGATGTTGTGTTTGGGATGATGTAATGTGTTAAATTTCTGCTTCATATAATATTTTGCATGTTGGCCTAAATGTTACATTTTGGTCTCTTATGACCAGAGCACACTCTTCTTTATGTTGACTGTGTCTAACTAGTTTAGTAGCAAACAGCATACAGGACTTCTTATGGTTTTAAACAATTATCTTCTTGCCACTCTGCCATAAAATTTTGTAGTATACATAATTGTCCTGTCCACCGATTCTTCCATCTGAGCTATTGATCTCTGATGCTCCTCCAGAGTTAGCAATGGGCTTCTTGGCTGATTCTCTGATAAATACTCTCTGTGTTGCCCTTATTTGATGATGACTATATCATGAACAGACCAAAAGCAACCTGTTGACATGTTATTGACTCTAATATATTCTCCTTATCTTGTTCTTACAACAAAGCCCAAAAAAATTATAACCAATCAAGTTGATGATTGGTATCAGAATCAACAGAAACTGATTTTTTTTTTTCATGTTTTGTGCTGAAAGATTTAAAGAATTTCCACTGTGAGTGTGTTTTACTGTCAATTTCTAAGATTTTGTAATTTGCCTTTAGCACATAATTTTACTTTTATAGTAAAAAAACACTCATAAGTAAAAGTAAATTTACTTCTGCATCATTACATTTGTACATAACAGACAAAAAATATTAGTCTAGCTTGGAAACACACGTGTATGCTAAAGGACACATAAATGATCCCATTCTGTGCCTTTACACACACACACACACACACACACACACACACACACACACACACACACACACACACACACACACACACACACTATCTGACTGATGCACTACAACATCTGTTTGTGCTTTCAGGCTTAATGGGAGTTTCAAAACAAACACCCATCTTCTGATGCATATCACCTCTTTGCAAAAATAGAAACTTCTGCTTTTACCCTCTTCACAAATGTGTGTGTGTGTGTGTGTGTGTGTGTGTGTGTGTGTGTGTGTGTGTGTGTGTGTGAGCATTTCAGGAACAACACACAATAAAAGCATCACCACAATGTATTTTAAATCAGCCACATAAAAGTTTTGGGGGGTTTTTGCAGAAACTTTATCGACAGAGGGAATTGCAGCTTACATGTTAATTAAGCATCAATACAAAATAATAAAAAATCTGCATGCATGAAAATATTTGCATTTAAAACCATGTGAATGCTTACTTGTGCACACTTTTCCTCTATGCTTGTAACTGAGTGCATGTGGACGAGTGAACTGATGTGGCTCCTTCTTTAAAACTCTATGCAAACAAGAACAAGCCACCACTCCTGTTATTGCCTAATCAGCAAAGTCCAAATCCTGCTGCAGAAAAAAGAATGAACTTCACACGCCATGGAGATGATGTCTTGATCACAGAGGTAGAAGCAGGAAGGAACATTTTATTTTGTGGTTTCCACCCTGCAGCAAGTGGAAAATACAGTAGGAAGCCGACACCTGATAATAGCTCAGAGATATTTACAGCAGCTGAAAAAAAGAGGGACAGGAATTTAAAAGGCAGCTTGAGACTCGATATTTTTGGTCGAGTTTGAATTGCAGTAAATGAATGTGGTCCTTGCACACAGACTACTGCTTACAATGCCCTTCAGTGACATAATTGACTGCTTTAAAAGAGGGTTCCAGCATTTTTCCAAGTTTTGTAGGATATATTATATCACCCAAATTCCTAAATAACTGATGCATTTGCAATCCAGCTATCTGATTGTTTTCCTTATGGACAGGTGGGTGTGCGTCACTGGCCTCCTGATATCTCATAAAAAAATAGATGTAAATTGTAGGAAATATACAGCATCTTGAGTTGGTTTTTAATGTGCTTCAATTATAGTGAAAGTGTAAACTGTCTGCCAGATGGTTTTTGACCTTTCTGATAAATTTAATCCTCTTAAATTATGAAAGTATATTTGTATCTGCTTATAGGATTTGCATTCTGCGTGGAAACATTCACAATAACTGGAAAAACTTGTTTTAGAAAATAGTTTTGTTAACTGACATTCAAACAAGGATTTAGTAAACTGTTCATACATATTTAGATATTTATTTTTACCAGCAAATGTATAAGATGCATTGATATAGTATTTGCAATTTTTAAAATTGGTTTTATTCTGTTTATTTAAAAGGGAAAAATAGTGAGCGTTGCTTTTTATACATACAGGTTTTGTAGGCATAACTAATTTGCAACCTGTGGACCTAGGCTTGAAGGCTTAAAACTTTAGCATTAAAAAATATACATAAACCATAATAGTAAATATTACATGAAAGCACTGAACAAAGTATAAATAACAGACCTAGATAATTGAATCTGGGGTGATCTCTACCAAAAACAAACCTAAGGCTCATATGCTTGTTAAGTTTTCTTTTAAATGTCTAAAAGACAGTTTAATAAGGGATAAATATAGGAATATTCCAAAGTTTAGCATATTATATTTTCAAATTATGAAAGGCAGTTGTGCATTCTGGTTGCTTTTTTGTTTGAGCAAACTCCAAATGTTATTATTGCTATTTTTAAAATTATTAGTAGTATTTGCAACAACAGCTTTGTCAAATGGCAAATCTCAGGACTTTTTCTTAACCAAACAAACACAACAAGGCTGAGGTCAGCTAAACTAGTCACAGGTGGGTAGATGCAGCTGAGGAAGGGAGTAGACAGAGGCAAATGAGGAAATAAGAAACAGCTGGGAAGGGTAGCATAATGGCAGGCTGAGGGAAAGGTGAAAGATAAACAAAGCACAGAAAACTAAAGGGAAAAAACTGAAACTGACATAAACAGTAAACAGAAAGAACTAATCTAATAAAACAAGTGCAAAGCACAACTGAAGAGAAAACACAAACCAACACAAGCAATAAGCTAAAATGGAAGATCTAATTAAACAATAAAGCAATGATCATAAACCAGAACCACAAATGAAACTTAAAGTCCAAACACCAACAGATCATGATAGAACTACTGATCTAGAAATATGGTTCTGTATTTATTTCAGATACACATCTAATGTCTCACATCTCTTGTGTTTATGCATCGAAAAAAGATGTCTGGAAATATCAAACATTGTGGTATTAGAATAATAATTAACACTAATTTAATAACAGAATTAAATGTATAAATATAACCCTCTGTCCCACCCAAATAAAACAGGTGAAGCCTCTGAAAACTATTTTCAAGTATTTTAGCAAGTGTGTATAATGAGCCAATGGCTGGAAATTAAAAAAAATATATATAAATACAAAACAACTAAATCCAACAACTAAAAATGGCCTCATTTGATCCATTTTAGTTGTTGGATTTAAACACATTGGTGCCAAAAATTGTGTGGTATCACAAGAAAAGGCAACATATCCAAAGTTTTTAATCAAAATTAGGGCAATAGATATCACCATATTAGCTTACAATATCAGATGAAAAATGTCGCCTGGTCAAATGGATTAACAGGACAAAACCCAAAAATAGACAATAAATAAATAAATACATATAACAAAAAACAATTATACAGCATAACTAACAATAAAACCCAAAAACATATACATCCAAAACAGACCCTAAAGACATGCAAAAACAAACTCTTCCTACATTCTGTTGGAGCCATGACTGTCAAACTAAGGTGCATGTTGTTCACTAAAGAAGCCTGTGCAGTACTGTTTGTGTGAAAGATGTAAGGTGCATGTAAGAGCATCAAAAGTGCAAATAAACTTTTTTTAATGCAGATGTCTGACTTTCAGGGACTTTTAATGAAAAATGTTCCTTCTAAAATCTTCACAACTTTTAATAAAACACATCCTTCAACCAACCAAACAGTACTAATTGATAATAACGACATTTTTCCTCTAAAATGTACTTATTTGTTTATAACATAAACACAACAAGCTGAAAAAGTTCACGTTCTGCTGTAGTAATATTTTTAAATGCTTGTCAAGATGGTGGAACTTGGGGAAACTTGGTATATAAAGAGGTGGCACTTGCTAGGAAAGGTCTGAGAATGTAATATTTTACTACACTATACAACAACATTAAAAATAAATTTTAAAAACTACATAAATTTAATATAAACCCAGGCTGACTCAGTTCCTTTAACCTTCCCTGACAGCGGACCCTGAGCAACATCAACAACATCCGAGTGGGATGCAGCCATCACTGAAACACCTGCGCCTCCTGAGTTCAAACACCTCTGCTTCGGTTTCACCGCTCACGCGCTCCATTGCTCCTGCGCTTTTGGAGTGAGAGTGGGGCTCGTGCGCTGCACTCTTCCAAAGAGATGCGCAGCGGTCAGCAGCGCGCGGAGCGGGGCGGTACAGACCTGTCTCTTTAAGTGAGTGTCAAAGCCGATTACCGCTGATCTCTGTTGTGATTCTGTTTTCACCGTCTGTTCCTCTGACTCTGTTTCTGTTTCATACTGCTGCCGGTGCGTCACTTCTTGTGGATTTTTTTTTTTTAAGAATATACATTTACTTTCCCGCACTAACCAGCGCAACTCGTCTCTAAAGTTTTATGGGATGCAAACGTAGAGTGAGTGTTGCTGTAGTTACTGTCTGAGAGCCCGCATTAAAGCTGCCGAGCGGCGGACGTTCCAACTTTTTATATCATGGTAAGCCCGGATTACCTTCTCCAACAGACTGAGACATTAACCGCCTTCCCTCTGGCATCAGTCCGCTAAAAATAGCCATAGCAGCAGCATATCTGAAGATGCGCCGCGATGTGATGGCCTCTCCTTGAAGTTTAAATAAAGACCGGGTAGAAAATGCAGAAGAGCGTGCGGTACAACGAGGGCCACGCGCTTTATCTGTCGGTGGTGGCGCGTAAAGAGGGCTCGAAGCGGGGCTACCTGAGCAAGAAGACCACGGAGAACAGCCGCTGGACCGAGAAGTACTTCGCCCTGTACCAGAACGTGCTCTTCTACTTCGAGAACGACCAGAGCGCGAGGCCCTCCGGCATTTACCTGCTGGAAGGATGCACGTGCGAGCGGGCACCTGCGCCCAAGGTGTCCGCCATCAGCAAGGAGCCCATGGAGAAACAGCAGGTGCGTGACAGCATGCTGGGAGGAAGAAGTTTGGTTTGAAATTAGCCTCCAGTTTAATTTGATTAGATTTTTACGCCACAATCAAAGCAGTGCCAAACAAAATCAGTTCACTTAATAAAGTGAAAGAAAAGCGAAGAATTCGTGTATTGGATTTGTTAAACACGTAATTTTTTTTAACGCCTAAACGCATCTATTTTACTTTCTTTACCTTAATTGGAGGTGTTCAACCCCATAGCATGGAGTCTTTAAATTAAACACTGTACTTTTTTTTTTTTATTATTATTTTTTTTACCGCACATCCATGAGATGTCTGCAACCTGCAGCCCCAGACACACAGGTGTCTAAATGAGTTTGGGCAAAAACCTCTTAGAACTAACCGATGTCTTTAAATCTAAAGATCATTTAATTTTTTTTTCTTTTTTTTTTTTCTTTTTTTTTGACTTTTTAATCAATTTTCTAACAATATCTGCATATATATATATTTTTTTTGTAACAAAATGACAGTAATGGTGCAAGGAACTGATTTTTGTTAAGCCATTTTTTAAAACACAAATTATGCACTTTTTTCATTTTCCACAACTATGAATCATTCCATTCAGGGAGAAGTATTCAGTATCTTCTTCTTATAGATGTTTTATATGTTTCTTTGTTTTAAAACCTAAAACTAATTTGACATAGTACACATTTCTAGAACTTGACAGGGATCATAATGGTTCTCAACAATTTTTATTTACCAGGAGCAATGGAAAAAATGAGCCTTTGTAAAGGTTATTAACCTCTGCATGTGTGAATGTATTTTCACCTTATTTGTTTGTCAAATGAATCTTCAGTCAGAGCTTCAGATAATTAAATCAAACAAAAGAAAGACTGAAAATCACTGTCAAGGCACGCTGCACCCTGGTCAGGTTTCACATCTGTCAGAGACCAAAACAAAGATGTACAAGACAAAGACCTAAGGGGAACTTAGACCAGTTAGCCTAACAGGGTTGCTTTTGAATTTGCCATAGAAATAAACCTCACATGCACAGGGAAATATGCAAACTCCATATAGAAAGACCTTCCTGCTGCAAGGCAACAGTGCTAACAACTGCACCACCCTTCAACATTCTTTATAACATAAAAAACTAAGTACATTTTAAGCTGATAGAGATGGGGGTTGTACATGTGGGTTGTACAAGAGGTCATAAACACAAAACTTGGATGTTAGTGTGGACTGCAGCTGATATTATGAAAACAAGTGAAAGTATTTTACATTTCCTGTTTTAATGGAAACTAGTACTGTGGGGAAAATAAGTAGTTGATACACATGGATTAAAATCTTGCAGCGCACACAAGGTCCCCCTGTTCAAGCCAGCACATCTCCAGCCTAGTCTGAAGTTTGCCAATGACCACCTGGATGATCCAGAGGAGGCATGGCAGACCGTCATGTGGTCAAATGAGACCAAAATATAACTTTTTGGTATATACCCCACTCACCGTGTTTGGAGGAAGAACAAGGATGAGTACCATCCAATGAACACCATCCCAACCTTGAAGCATGAGAGTGGAAACATGCTTTGGGGATGATTTTCAGCAAAGGGGACAAGACGAATGCACTGCAACAAGGACAGGATGGATGGAGCCATGGATCACCAGATTTTGGGGCACAACTTCCTTCCCTCAGTAAGACCATTGAAGATGGATCGTGCTTGGGTCTTCCTAAGGCACTAGGAAGTGACTCCATTAGAATCACTTCTGGTGTGTTTGGAGAAAGCTAAAACTCTGTGTTGCCCAGCGACAGCTCTGAAACCTGAAAGATCTAAAGGAAGATCTTTATGGAGGGGTGAGCCAACATCCCCGCTGTAGTGTGTGGAAACCTGGTCTAGAACTACAGGAAACACCTGACCTCTGGAATTGTAAACAAAGGTTTCTGTACCAAATATTAAGTTCTGTTGTTCTATTTTATCAAGCACTTACAGTGGTGTGGAAGAGTGTTTTCCCCCCTCATGATTTCCTATTTTTTTGCATGTGTGTCACACTTCAGTGTTTCAGAACATCAACCCAATTTAAATGTTAGTCAAAGACAACACAAGTCAACACAAAATGCAGTTTTAAAATGAAGGTGTTTATCATTAGGAGAGAAAAAAAATCCAAACCTACATGGTCCTGTGATAAAAAGGGATTTTTTTTGGCAAAAAAAAAAAAAAGGAAATCAGGAAGGGGGTAAACACCTTTTCACGCCACTGAATTTCATGCAATAAAATGCTAATTATTTATCTAAAAATCATACAAGGCCATTTTCTAATTTTTTTTGTAAGATTCTCTCAGTTGAGGTTTACTTTCAATGAATATTACAGACCTCTCCATTCTCTGGAAGCGGGGAAGCTTTAAAAAAATGCTGGTGTATCAAATACTTATTTTCCCAACTGTATAATCTAAACCTGAAGGAAACAAGGTCACGCTTACATTTACTTGCATTTACAGTATGGACTCAATATGATTCAAGTTTCCTCTCTTCAGCTTTATATCATTTGTTAATCATTGCAGGGATGAAGCGAAATGATGACATATCATTCACTGTGTAAATGAAAATGTTTAAGATATTCTGTTACAAACAGAACTGCTGAAGAATCGAATCAGCAGTTTGGGGGAGTTACCATTGCTTTCCTGCTGAAATGCCTTAATAAGGTGTTTTCACAACAGCTGTATATTATCTGAACAGATGCCCAATTGGGGGCGGGGGGCGATGATGCAGCATTAAGATTATGGCAGTAGAGGATAATGATAGTTCTAGTAGACAAATTTGATGAGCTGGTAAGTTCAACAAAACACATAATTTCAAAGACAACATACTGTATATCAGTCTAAAAGGTAAACTTGCTTACTGGTTAATCCTAACCTTTGCTCTACAGTAGCATGTAGGTGGTGACAGAGATGGCTGATCAGATTTGTGATTTCCCATTTGCAAATTCACTGTTTTTTGTTCCTTTAGTACTTCTGCTAAATCTAAAATGAGGACAGACTTGGCTTTTTAGAATGTGGATCTCTTGTACACTCTGGCTGATTTATGTGTATTTCAAAACTGGTAATGCAATAACATGAATAGCAAATAAAAAATAATAAAAAAAAAAGCCACTGAAGTCTGTCAAGTGTTTTATGCAAGTCTGCTGTGATCTTGTCTTGATATTTGCAGGGTTGTCATTGTGTTTTTATGGTTACAAAACATCTCTGCAGTCTGCTCTTCAACATATCTTCTAGCAGTCCAGTCCTGTATCTGCATTCTCCTCATCTACATCAACATCCTTGCTTTCTGCAAAATTGGATTTAGCATTCTTTCATTGGAAAGATGCATCCATATTCTTTGCTTACTTTGCCCCAAAATCTCAGGGTTCTTTTCTGTGTCAATGCTGCAGTAAAATGAAATGGGTTCTGGCCAGAACACAGATACAGACCATAGACAGCATGTTGTCCATTTCTTTGTACAAAGTTTCCAGTGGTTTCAGTGCTGTGAAAGAGTATTTGCCCCTTTACAGATTTATTCCATTGTTGCTTTTTGCCACAGTTAAGTGCTCCACATCATCAAACACATTTTACTATCAGGCATCTGAGCAAATGCAAAATGCAGTTTTCAAATCATGATTTGATTTAATAAGAGAAAAAGTCATCCATTTGGGATGTATAATATACAGCTGAAACCATATATTTACATTCACCAAATGAAAAGACACATACACATTTTTTTCTCACTGTCTGAAGTTAAATCAGAAACAAATGTTTCTCGTTTTAGGTCAGTTAGAATTACCAAAATTATTTCTATTTGCTAAATGCCAGAAAACGTAGTGAGAACATTTTTTTAGAGATTTTTTTTTGTAACTTTCTTCAAATTCAAAAGTTTGGTCAGTATCAGGGATAATTGTCTTTTAAACTGCATGACTTGGGTCAAACCTTCTAGAAGGGGTTTCCTTCCAGAAGCTTCTCACAATAGTTTGCTGGACTTCTGGTCCATTCCTCCTGACAGAGCTGGTGGAACTGAGTCAGGTTTGTAGGCCGCCTCACTTTCAGATGCCTTTTCAGATCTACCCACAACTTCTCCACAAGATTGAGATCAGAGCCATTGTGATGGCCATGCCAAAGCATTGACTTTGTTGTCCTTTAGCCTTTTTATAACAACTTTAGCTGCATGCTGAGGGTTACTGTCCATTTGAAAGGCCCATTTATGCCCAAGCATCAGCTTCGTGGTTGATATCTTTAGATGTTGCTTCAATATTTCTTCATAATGTTCTTTCCTCATGATTCCATCTATTTTATGAAGTGCACCACTTCCTTCTGCAGCAACACAGCCTCACAGCATGATGCTACAACCCCCATACTTCACAGTTAGGATAGTAGCATCTCCCTATTTCCTCCAAATGTAACAATTATGGTCAAGCAGTTCCACTTTAGTTTCATCAGACCACAGGATATGTCTCCAGAAATGAATGTCTTTGTCCCTGTTTGTATTTGCAAACTGCAATCTGGCTCTTTATGGTTCTTTTGAAGTAAAGGCTTCTTCCTCGCTGAGTAGCTTTTCTGCCCATTTCAGTACAAGACACACTTCACTGTGGATAATGGGACTGTCTTACCAGCTTCAGCAGCATCTTCAGAAGACTTGGCTTTTGTTCTGGGGTCTATTGACACATTTTGGACCAAAATCTGTTGATCTCTGCAGCACAGAACCCGTCTCCTTCCTGAGCGTCATGATGGTTGAACATTCCCATCATGTCTATACTTGTGTATAATTGTTTGAACAGATGAATGCAGCACCTTCAAGCATCTGGAAATTGTTCCCAAGGATGAGTCAGACTGGTGCAGCTCCACAATTATCTTCTTGATATCTTGGCTGATTTATTTTTGACTTAATCGAGTCAAACCAGAAAGCAGTGAGTTCCAGTTGGCCTTAAAATACATCCACAGGTGAGCCTCCAGTTAACTTAAATGTGTCAATTAACCTATCAGAGGATTGTGGAAGGAAACCCAAAATGTTTGACCCAAGTCATACAGTTTAAAAGACAATTATCCCTGATACTGACCAAATGTAGCTAAACTTTTGAATTTGAAGAAAGCTATAAAACAACCTCTAAAAAATGTTCTCGCTACATTTTCTGGCATTTAGCAAATAGAAATCATTTTGGTAATTCTAACTGACCTAAAACGAGAAAAGTTTGGTCTGATTTAACTTAAGACAGCGAGAAAAAAAATGTGTATGTGTCTTTTCATTTGGTGTATGTAAATATATAGTTTCAACTGTAAGTATATAATACGTACATTGCTAAATGTTGTGATAACAATCTTAGTTGGGAAAAATCAAATAAAAAGTGCTCATGTCTTTCTGCTTACATGCATGATGAGAAGTCTATCCAGCTACTGAAAAAAGCATTGTTTTTATCTCAACAGCTAGGTCTCATTAAAGGCCTGGCAGAACATTAAAAAAGGAGGAAACCCAAAGTTCAAGACTTCAGGCCAGCAAAGGGTTTTCAACCAAATATTAGAAATGAACATTTAATTTTCAGTTATTTAATTACTTTTGAACCCCTGAAATGAAGGGACTGTGCTAAAAATACTTCAGTTCTTCACATTTTTATGCAGTGTTTTTGTTGAACCTCCTGAATTATGCCTTAATGTCTGCACTTCAACTGCATCTGAGTTTTCTCATTCAAAATCCTTGTGCTGATGCACAGAACCAAAATGAGAAGAGTTGTCTCTGTCCAGATATCTATGGACCTGGCTGTATATGTTCACCCACTTGGACAGATCATTAATACATTTCACTTTCATGCAGATGACATTCAGCTGTGCTATTCCTTTAAACTGGTTAAAAGAATTACTCCCTAGAACTAACCTCTGAGAAGACCAAGTGTTTGACCAGAGAGCATGGTTGCTCTGATCATGCAACATATCGGACTTTTGAACTCGGCCAGCAATACAAGCTTAAGGAAATTTGTTGTTGTTTTTGACTGATCAATCCCTCTTAAAAGTCACTCAAAACAAGTTGTCCAAAACATCAAACAGCAACTTTGAATGTACATACTTGTTTTTATCTTCTCTCTTCTAGGCTGTTGTAACACATTTTGCAATGCATCAACTAAAAAGAACTTCACATCACATCACTTCTGTTTTAAAGTCTAAAATTTGTTTTGAAACCTTGACTGTGTGCCCAAAAAGGTCAAGCTCCTTCCTATATTGCTGAATTGTTAAAGCCATATACTCCCATCTTAAGCCCTCTGGCCCTCAAACCAAAAGCGTTTTAAAAGGGTGTCTCAAGTATTAGCGGATTTTAGCTATTCATAGACGGTTGTGGTCCCTAAACTCTGCGAGTACCGGGACACCGCTGTATCTATGTATACAGATTTGTTTTTGTTTAAAAATGTGCAAAAAGTGAGGGGAGTCTGTATACTTTATAAATAAACCCTAATGGCTAAACAGTGGAGTCAGAAAAATTTACAGTGCCTCGCAAAATGTTCACACAGTTACATTTATCACATTTTGACCTGTTTCAGTCACAATGGATTTCATTGGGATTTTATGTGCTAGATCAACACAAAGTAACAGATAACTGTGAAGAGGACGTCAATGATGATCAAATATTTTTACGAATAGAAAGATGGTGTGCATTTGGATTCAGTCCCCTGAGTCTTAACCAGCTTTGGAAATCCAGACAGAAGTTTTTGCTAATTCTTTCCAAGCTCTGTCAGACTGGATAGAGCGGTGGTTCTGAATCCTGGTCCTGAAAATTCACAGTCTTCAGGACAATATGATTTAGGTGTGTCTGTGCTGAAGCACACCTGACTGAAGTGATTGCATTACCTCATGAGACATCAAAGGCTGCTGAATCCTGTTAATCACTTATTCATTTAAGTCAGGTGAGGCAGTAAAGAAACACATAAAACATTCAGGACTGGGTTCTGAAGACCAGAGTGTCTGCTAAGATTCATTTTCAACTCTTGTCACAGATTGTTTTTGGATTTAGGTCTGGACCATTCTAGCACATGAATATGGTTTGATCGAAAACAGTGTTTCTCAGTTCCAATCCTCAGGGGCCACTCCCCTGCATGTTTTAGGTGTTTCCCTTCCGCCACACATCTGATTTGAATAAGTGGGTGATTAACAGGCTTCTGCAGCACTTGATGGCATGCAGGGGTGGTCATGTAATCATTTGAATGAGGTGTTCTGGAACAGAGACATGTCTAAAATACGCAGTGGTCAGGGCAGTGGTCCCTGAGGATCAGAATTGAGAAACACCGTTCTAAACCATTCTATTGTACCTTTGGCTTGTTGGTCTCTTTTCATTCTCAGATGATGGAATAAACAGAACTCTGTGAGATGTTCAAAGCTTGGCATATTGTTTTATGATGGAACTCTGCATTAAAATCTTCCACAGCTGTATCCTTGACCTGTCTGCCATGTTCCTTGGTCTTTATGATGCTACTTGTTCATCAGTCTTCCCTAGATAATCTCTAAGGCCTTCACAGATCAGCTGGATTTATACTTGGATGAAAGTACACTCAGGTGGATTCTGTTTACCAATTAGGTAACTTCTGAAGGTAAATGGTCACACTGGATTGTGTTTAGGGGTATAAGAGTAAAGGGAACTGCTAAGAAATTCACACCACAATTGTTTAGGTCTTTAATTGTAAAAAAAAAAACTTTGAAAAGCATGCGTCATTTTCCTTCAACTCCACAACTATACACTATTTTTGTGTTGCTCTATCACATAAAATGCTATTAAAATATGTAGAAATGGGGTTGCAATTTGATCAAAAGTTAAAACAGGGTATAAATAGTTTGCAAGTCATTATACAGCTGCAGACTTCGTTACGCTGCCATGCCTTCATGTACAACCACTTAGCAAATCCTATGGCAGCAAGAGCGTAGTTGGACACAGCTCACTGTTGAAGAAAAAACCCATCAATCTGTTGAATGCTCATGGTTAACTTCAATTTTTGACATGTCCTCCAACCAGAGTTGATAGAGAAGACAGTTAATTCAGTTCGAACAAAAAGCAACAGCTGACAGAAACCATCTATATTTTGTAAAAGTTAGTGGTCTATGTTCCCATAGAAAGTGTGCAACACTGTTACAGTTTCCTTTTCTTGCACACAAACAACTACACTCCTTGCTGAACAGGGCAGTGTGGTTAATCCGCTTTTTCTGTAGTGTTAAAGACTGGCATCAGAGAAGAAGGGGGGCTTTCTACCTGCAGAGTGACTTAGCCACACATTTTTACCATTTATTTTTTCACATTGACAAGATTTTGGTCGCTGACTACATTAAATTCTACAACGACATTTAATTCCCAGCAGTGTGGTCAACCAATATGGCTTGGCCTCAAGTTATGTTAGATCAGATTATTCTTATTCTTGTATTTCACTACACTGTATTGTGGATTTGTTATTTCAAATGTATTGACTAAAAATAAGTTTATGTAATTTGTTCTTACATTCTGAGGCTACACCTGACATGGGAATGTTGCTATACTTGTGTCCTTTCTTGTACATTACTTCTAAACTATCCAGTGGACATAATACAGCAGCATTACATTTGGATTCATTATTGAATTTATATTTCTAAATTCAACAGTTCCCATATACAGTCATTGCCACTTTTAAACCTTGTTCTACTAAAACATAGTAGATATTAAATGCATGCCCAAACCTTTGCTTTAAGATACTGCAGTGGTCTGTGCTGCAGTGATGTTGCCCTGACATGAAGTACATCCAGACTAATAGTGACAAGCTTACTAACAGAGCTTTGCTCGATCTCCACACTGTGCACCTTGTCGGTAGGCCCAGTGTAGCGCGGATGTTTTTGATGAAGCAACATTAAAGTCAGACAAAAGATCTAAGAACATCAAAGCCTGATTGCTCAGCTCTTTTGATGTCCACTCTGCTCTTTGGTTGCATCTTTGTTTATTCTGTGACCTGCATCTGTGGGGTGTTACTTATAATGTAGTTGATTATCATGGCTGTGATCACTGTGTTGATCTTGACATAATAACATAAGGAAGGTCTTGGAGAAGCCTAGTCAAGTTCTGGACCTAAATCTGATTTAGATGCTTTGGTGGGACCTTAAATATGCTGTCCATGATTGAAACCTCTCCAGTGTGGTTTAGATAAAACAATTCTGCAAAGAAAAGTAAGCCAAAATTCATCCACAGTGATGTATTAGAGCACAAGCAGGAATACCCCAAGAGAACCCATGCATGCTCAGGAAGAACATGCAAAATTTGTGCAGAAGGACCCCTGGACAGAATTCAAACCTAGAATCATCTTCCTGCAAGGCAGCAGTGTTAAAAACAGCTGCGCTGCGCAACCTGTTAAGGAAATCATCATTCTGAAACAGGAAGCAGTTGTTAGTACTTTTGTCTTGCAGTAAGAAGGCTCTGCCTTCAAATCTTGGTCAGGGCCTTCTTGCGTGGAATTTTCATGCTCTATAAATGTATTTGTTGTTCTCTCTGGGTACTCCTGCTTCCTCCCACAGTCCCAACATATTCCTGTTAGGGTAACTGGTCTTTCTAAATTGCCCTTAGGTTTGTGTGCATGCATGGCTGTTTATTCTGTGTGTCTCTGTCGTACCCTGTGATGGACTGGCAAACTGTTCAGGGTCTACGCTGCCTCTCGCTCAGTGATTGTTGGGGATCTCCCCACGATCCTGCAGTGATAAGTGACTATAGATGGTGGATGGATGCATCATTTGAAAACTACATTTTTTATTTACTCAAGTTGTCTTCATCCTATATTATTTGTTTGATGCAACAGGATCTAATTATAAACCAACAACAATCATCTGACAGAAACCGAAATACAGAGTCACTTCTTTTATTAAATAGACGGAGCTCACTGTTCTGCATGAACGGGGTAATACACAGCAGCAATTCAATCACAAAGCTACACTGATGTTAGCAAGCCATATTGTTTATGCTAATAGCTTTATATCATTTTACAGCAAATTGCTAAATACTCTCTGTTGCTAAATAAACACTTCATATACTTTCATAATGAGCTCCTTCTGAAAAAGACATACAGGTATAGATTTATCTTGACTCTAGAGAACAGCTGAACTCACCTTAAGGATGGCTTGAACCAGTAGTGCTACAGCTAATTAGCATCAGCTGGGCAGCAGCACCCTGTGACCCTGCAAGGATAAGTGGGTTTAGAGAGAGAGATGGATGGAATATAACTTATTGGATATATTTACTTATAACTGCTGTTGGATTTAACCCCAGTTACCACAGGAAATCACAAAATTCAAGGGGATGAATTGACTGAGAAAACTTAGTCCTGCGGTCACAAAGCTGCTGATCAAGCTTCCATAACAAAACCAGCTCGTCATCAATCAATATGTTTTTTGCCAACTGAAACCAGTTAAATAACAAAAATATTGATCATACTTTTAACACATTCAGCTATTAGCTACTGGCTGGCCCCCTGATCTGTTAACACGGAGCAGAAACTGGAAGTCGTTTTTCTGTACAGTCTGCTTCACCTGTGCTTGTGGAAGGGCTTCGTGATGTTAAATTTATAACACTGAATTTTTATCCTGTGCAATTATGTTTATGATTTTTTTTTTTTTTACTTCAAATTTGCCAGCAAAAATTTCACCTGCAAAAATTCAACTGCAGAAATTCATCATTAAAGTTTCACCTGCAAAAAATTCACCTGCAAATGAAGTGGCCTTCTGGTGACCGAAGAAAAAGCAATCGGCTGTCTTCAAATTAGGGTCCTTTGATCATGTGGCACCAGTGTGTTGAGCTGGGTCAGAGGTATCTTTTAACAGTTAGATGCACTAAAAAAAGTCTCATTCTAATGAGACTATTTCTTCCATACTTACCTTATCATTCAGGCATTCAAAATATTCTTTCATTCACATTTAAAATATGATTTCCAAAAAAACTAAATGAATCCTCCAACTCAGAATGAAGAGAAGAAAAGCGTCTTGAAGCCGTATATGCTGTGTACAGTAATCACAATGATTACTAGGTGTTAAAAACCACACTTTGTTTTCAAAAACCACACTTCATTAGTTTTCTCTTTTTCTCTCATTATAGACTTGAGACTTGACTTGGGGTTACCTCTCAAAGACTTGATTTGGACTTGTGAAAATGAATGAATGCAGTATGTGTAATGTCATTAACAACAATATTGAAATAAATCATGAACTTGGTGTATTATTTGTTAAATCACATATGAACCAATGATCTGCTTTGAAGGTGCAGACTGTTTGTGTTGTTGTGACTTGGTGCCTGACGTGTGGAGCTGTTCTGGGATGCGGCTGTGCTGGACTAAGAATAGCATCCTTGCTGACCCTTTTGCCTTAAGACACTTTCTGAATACCAAGTCAACACAACCACATCTCAGAGGAACCCAACTATCACCGTGAGAACCTGTCCTAGTTGGAGCTTGCCTTTGACTGTGCAGTGTCTGGATCAGCTTGTCTTTCTCTGCATTACATGTTCAATCAAACAAGACCCCCAGCTGTCCTCCTCTCTTGTCATCTGTGCTGTACATCAGCACTGACGTTTTAGCTACAGTGCAGAAAAGTTTGAAAGCAGAGTGCAAATTTAAAATCCTGCAGACATTGCACTTGGCCTTTTTGTTAGTTTATGCATCAGTGCGTGGCTTACCCTGGGTTTTTAACATTGTCCTGAGAGTGCTTAACATGTCTTCTTTGCTTGAAGTAAAAAAACATGAGTATTGGAGGGGGCTGCAAAATTTAGCACAGTAAGAAATGAGAGTGCAAGTATGGCAAGTTTGAGCCAAAGAAACTGCAGCAGCTGCTGAACCCATGTCCTTATATGATTAACCATTTATATGAAGACCAAACATTAGAGCAAAGTGGGATATTTTTTAAGAAAAATACCTCATTTGAATCCCTGTCAGGGTTGCATGCTGGGACGATTCTCAGCATTGTTTCCTTGCAGTAAGTAGGTCCTGGGTTCAAATCCTGGCTTGGGGTCTTTGTGCATGTAGTTTGCATGTTCTCCATGTGCATGCGTGGATTTTTGGGGTACTCTCCCTCCTCGTCCTACACCCCTCCCACGGCCCAAAATCATGAAAGTTAGGTGGACTGGTTTCTCTATATTGCCCTGAGGAATGAGTGTGTGTGTGTGTGTGTGTGCATGGTGTATATGTCCAAACAGTCTCAAGCAGCTTTTCCTGTGTCTTTGTGTTGCTCCGGACTGGCAACCTGTCCAGGGTGTACCCCACCTGTCGCCGAATGACCATTGGAGAAAGGCACCGGGCCCCCCAGGTATAAGCGGGTATAGACAATGGATGGATGGGTAATGTTTTTTTCGACAGAATTTTTGTGATTTTTTTTTTTACTAAAAAGAAAGTCTCATGAGTTCTTCACCACCATTGTTTTTCTTCTCTCACCTGCCGTTCCTGTTATTTTGAAGCCACAATTCAACATCCATGAATTTCCAAATGGGAAAAATGTTACAGAGAGATTAAATATTACCTTGTTCATTCAGCAACTTGCAAAGAAACAAAAACAAAACAATCTAGGGGGAACAAAGCAGACTCAAAACTGCAGAACAGGCCTCTTGTAGTGTAGTTTCACATCAGATGTATTGAGGTAGCTGCGATTTTTGCTTGAAGTTAACACTACATCTTAGGCAGGTCTGTGGCTCCTCACACCCTCTATTGAACATTCTTATGGAGAAACCTTATATACGCAAGCGTGCTCACACACATACCCATGGGTGTTTGCATTTAGGTGCTTACAGATACACTTTATATTGGGTTGCGGTTGCCACTACCCGTCCTCAGTTCCTTTGCCGCATGTCTTTCCCCCTTTTTTCCGCCCCCTTCCTGTCAGATTACTGTCAAATAAAGGCCACTAGAGCCAAAAAAATTATTTGAAGAAAAAACAAAAAACACAGCAATGGAGATTTGGATAAATCCAAGGTAGTATTAGCCTACTCATTGCAACAGTGAATTATCCTTCCACCAAAGCACAACCAGCTTATAGTTAACATTTCAAAATTATGTTTGAAACAAAAAGACTTTGTTTAAACCTTCCTGAATATGAAAACCTGGAAAACTGAGATATTTGGTCTGAAACAATAAAACATTTTGTTAAACATTTTTTGAAAATGCGCATTTTTACATTTCAATTTTACAAAGTTAAGCATAGTGATTAATTGTGATTAATCACAGCGCTAGAGTGTGATTAATGTGATTACATTTTTTTAATCAATTGACAGCAACATCCCAAGAAAAATAGATTTCCATATATACCTCAGATTTAAAGTCTCGGTTTGCTATATTTTTAGTAGAGTTGCATTAAAAGAAACAGTTTTTTATACTTTAACAGTGAGCAGTGTATGGAACAGAATAAATTCATTAGTAAATAAAAACTGTGTCAAAATGCACATTTAGAACATGAACTGTCTATACGAGTGGCCCTCAAATGGCAGCCTGAGGTCCACATTCGGCCCCCAAGCCATCTATTTCTGGACTCTGTGGTCTTAGGTAAGCACAAGAAGCCTTTAATTTTTAAATTCCTGAGTTCCTTAGAATTGCACTTTTTTTCCCCTTTTTTGGGCCTTTTATGTTCTTTTAAAAATATTTTATTAAACCCACTCCTCACATTTGTTTTCAGTTTATTTGCAGAAGTTCTTTGTTTAAATATTTAAATATATACAGAATTTAAATGTAATTTAAAATGACATTTTACTTCCATATGTTTATTGTTTTGAGTGCATCAACGTCTTTACCTGGCCATCATCCCATTTATGCCAGAAGTCAAAGCCTTGATAACAGACAAAACATGACATTTATCGCATTAGAGAGTATTTTTTTACAAAAATTATTCTATGAAGGGAGAGGTTTTGATAAATATACAATTTGTTTAGTTTTCGCAAGCATCATAATTTTTAAATTCCCGAGTTCCTTGAATCACCTCAGAATTGCAGTTTTTTTTCTGCCCTTTTTGGCCTTTTACATTCATTTTTAAAACATTTTTTAAACCCCCTCTTCACATTTGTTTTCAATTTTTGCTGGAGTTTCTTGTTTAAATATGTAAATTTATATGTAATTTAAAACGACATTTTATTTCCATATGTTTATTGTTTTGCGTGAAAAGAAACTTTTGAATATGGGAGTGTCCAGCTTGTGGGTTGACCGTTTATAATAAATGGACCTTTGACTGTTTAAAAAGTGTCTTTGTGGACCTTCAAGAATTATATTTGAGTACCCCTGGTCTATACTGTATTCAGATGAGTATTACATCAGCAGTGAGAGAAACAGCAGATGGCTTGGAGGCGTCGGGGACAAACCGTAGCTGGTACCCAGAGGTGGGTAGAGTACCTGAAAAATGTACTTGAGTAGGAGTAGCGATACTTTATTGGGTGATATTGTTTCAAGTTTGGAATGAAGTTCCACAAGGAGCCATTAACACCTTATCACTTAATGCTGACATTGAGCTTTTGTTTGATCCACCTGTCTTTCTCCATCCATGCAGTTGACTGAGAAACGTAAATTCCTAATTCTGTTTGTGCTGCGTTGGTTTGGTGAACGTGGAGGCTGAACTAAAAAGTTCATATGAAACATTTTCAACACAAATACATTCACTTTTCCACCTGTTCACACCACAGAAAGCACCAGGAGTTATAGTTAACCAATGTAATCTAACACAGTACATTTAAGGACAATCTTATGTTTTTAATTTCTTACTTCAACATCCTTATGCTACATAATTGAGTAATTGGTGAAAATGGTTTAGCAGCTTAGGATGGTGGGGGTATCTGAT
Source organism: Anableps anableps (assembly GCA_014839685.1). Taxonomy (NCBI): domain Eukaryota; kingdom Metazoa; phylum Chordata; class Actinopteri; order Cyprinodontiformes; family Anablepidae; genus Anableps; species Anableps anableps. The sequence goes on from CM026081.1 coordinate 27,847,084, forward strand.
GAGTATGCATTGATAATACTAAATCTGACCAGCAGCCAGTGAAAATGTTTATCAAAATGATTTTTCTAGGCTTTCTGCTTTATACCACATTAAAATCCTGACTGTTAAGCTTTTAATGTGAAGATACAATAGGGAACTATACAATACAATAGGCATGAATAAACGTCACAAATGGCTTATTCCCCTCAGTTAAAAACAACATGTTTAATTAGTTTCAATATCTGCAGTTCATTGACTGCTGTGCTCATTTGTTAGTCTAGATTTCTCTGCTTGCTATTTAAAGAATAGTCTAGAACATTCTTACCAAAGGAAATATGAAAGAACTAATTCATATTTGGCACCTTAAATATGAATATATGAATGATCTACCCTAGTAGATCTTGAAAACCAAGCGCTAGCTGAAACGACATGTTCATTTCAGGCCAGATTGATGAACTGATTCCCCCGAATGCAGGGCAAGTCAGCTTACAGCTCCCTGTCTCTGTCTGACCGTCTCACTCATTGTTATCCTCCTGCTTAAAGCAGGCTTGTGGCCGGGGAAGCCGCATTAGCAATACAAGGAGCTGTACAAGCCTTGGTGGTTATGTAAACCCTCCCTCCCCCAACACACAAACAAGCCCTTAAGCCTCTCTGGTTTGTGGCCAGCACACGCCAGCAAATATCTTTCACCCGCTTATCGTTACATCATTACTACACAGGCCGTCTGTTTTTCTCTGAGGCACCCAGGAAGCAAAATATGTCACTGCGGGCATTGCATTTTATGTTATTTTATGTGTTAATATTTCACTGCAAATGATAAAAAAAAATTAATAAGTAACCAAAACTACACAGATGTATTTACTATACCGTTTTGCTTTTAGACCAGAATGTGAAGATGCAATATTGACATTAATGAAAAAAAGAATGTCTTATAATTATTATTGTTATTATTTTTAAAATTGCTAAAGCTAGAAGCAAAAAATGTTGATGAATGGTGTGTTTTTATTTGTGCTTTTAAATTCCATTTTCAAAAAGTTTGATGGAACGGTTCGAAAAAAAATTTCTTTTCATGAAGGGCCAAATGTAACAAGTGAGAACTTTAACAACACGTCCAAATAATCTGAAGCATCTTAATAGTCCACTCATCCTGCACCTCATCCTTTCTTCTTAGGCGGAGTCTGATTTTAGCCCTTGTCCGTTACTCGTAGTGCTAACTCCATGTTTCTGAAGGGTCGGGTGTCCCAATGCTTTTTGGGATCCGTCCATACATTCCATCCACCAATCCATTCATCCATCCATCCATCCATAATATGGTAATAACACAATTAATATTGCAAGCTGCAAGAGTTCCGTTAACTGTTATCTGTCCTTACATGTATACCAAAAACAATACATTTCTCAGTTTTCAATATTTTACCATCACAACCATTAAAATGTGTCAGTTTACCAATTTTGTACCCTTTTTTTGCACCTATGCATTACCATTTCTTCTTTTCCAACCTTCATTTCATATATGGGAACAACCCCTTTAGTGTCCATGTAACCTTTCTGAGTGTATTGTGATTGTATTTTTTTTGTGTGTGAATTAGAAATATAAATGGCCGTTAGAACAAACAAATCTTATGTGATAGTTAATCCAATTGTGTATTATTATGTGAAAACTTTATATTGCAGTCTATTTTTATTTATTTTCACCTGATCCCTGTTGAGGTCAGTGAACTCTTATGAAATATAATATTTGACCCCTTATTAAACCAAGCTATCTCTAAATGACCTCCTCCCGTGATTATCAATTTCCCTACAATTAGTAGAATATGGAAAATTATCTTAAAATGTTGGTTGTCAAAGCAGGAGTAAAACCTACTTTTGTTGGGGATGAACTGATGCGTAATTGGTTGGAAACATTCCAGTTTGGGGTTTTCTGTCAGGACTGCTCTCTATTTAGCACCATTCATCTTCAGCTCCAGTGTCCCTGCTAAAGAAAAAAACATCACATTCGTACCATGACACTCCCTCCATCATGTTTGAAGGTAAAGGTATGTTCAGGTTGGAGTGAAAAGTTGGGGTTTTTGCACCGTTTTGCATGTAGGCCAAAAAGGTAGAGTTTTGGTCTCATCCTCAGTGCGAGGGATTGCTGTAAAGTCAACGGCACTTTTCAAGCAACAGTCCACTGTCCAGGAGTGAACACTGCAGGTCAATGACTCGCTGCAATCTGCTGGACCAATTTGAGAGCTAAATTTGTTCCTGTTGCTTATCGTATGTTGAAGTTCAGTGTTTTTATCATTCCGGCTTGAGTTAGGCTGACTAACATTTACACCGTCTCAAGAGTTAAAACAAAAACTGGTAATAGCCTCCATAACCCCACCCAAACCCCTCATTAATCCCTTTTTTATATTTTTGCTCACATAGCAGAAAATTGTTGCTGTTGTGACAATGTTGGTTAGTGGTCAAAACACTAAGAGCTGGTGTAAAGCAAACAGGCTTCAAACTTGCAGTGAAGTAGTTTGGGAGAAGAAAACCTCAGATGTTTTTAAGATTAAAACGCTGAGAATATCCAGCTTAACTTTACTTTATAAATCTATTGGTCTGACTGTTGCCACATTAAGATTCCTATTTTACAAAAGACTTCTTGATTTTAAGCCTGAAAAAGATCTGAAATCTAAAAGTCTCATTTGGATTTTACTGTGACTTTATTTTTCTATTTTTAGGATTCATTCCACTTGTGTTTCTGTATATTTTTTGTTTTAATTAGGGGTGCACCGATAAATTGGCACCCATTTCCCTAATTTTTGGAGATTGGCAATTGGTTCACGCTTACACGATCTTATCCACCAATCTTATCTACCTCCACAAAGGTCTGAAAATCAGCCACTGTCCCCTTTTGCTCTGTATTGAGAGAGGGGTCACATCTCAGGTCCGCAGTTAACAATAGTCACTCCACTACTGCCAACTTAGCAACTTTGATGCAATATTTAGCGACTTCTCAGACAAAAAAATCTGTATTGGCCAAAATCGGAATCAAGTGGTCAGGTTTTTTAAAGATCGGTGATCGGCCAGAAAACTGCGATTGGTGCACCCACTAGTTTTAATTTAATCTTCAGACTTTACTTTTATACTAATGTCGTATTATTTATGCTTTAAAGTTGACTGTAATATATAATTTTTAATCATTTAAATGTGCTATATTATGTTACTACCTTCTGCCAATTTTGATCAAGCAGATAAACCTTTTTTGATTGGTTTTGCTTGTTTTGCTGGTTTCTGTTAAATGCAGCATTACTTCCTCATCATTTTTGGGCATGAAGGACAGAAACCTCTGGAGCTGCGGTCGGAGGATGAATCAGACTGCAACGAGTGGGTGGAATGCATCCAGCAGGCCAGGTACAAACAGACAAATATTTCATTCATGTTTTTTGTTGTTCATTTTCAGGACTGATGAAAAAAACTTACATGTTTTTTGTGGTTCATTTCAGTTCTAGACTTATTTCTCTCATTGTTAATTTTACTACTACATTTCAATGTCTAAGATCGTAATACTTTCCAGGTCATTGGCAGATATTTCTTATGTGTGCATGGCAGGAAAATTCTTATATGGTCAGTTCGATGCTAAATTTCTAATTGATGAACGTTGATGTCTGTGTAGGATTATGGTCAAAGCAAGCAGCAGGTTTAACATTGCATTGTGGACTTAGGAGTGCAGCAGAGAAAACAAGCTGTGCCAGAGAATAATTACTCAACACAAAATGATTATCAGCCTCATGAAATGTAAAGGAATGTGCTCATCTTGGGATATAATGTTGTTTAGCTTCTAAAATAGAAAATATTTTTAGCCAGTAATGACTTGGCTCGGGATTTCTCAGAAAAATGGCTGCTGTACTGTTGTAAACCATGTTACTGTCTGAATCTGAACTCTGTGTGTGAGATTAATGACTGAGCGCTCACACAGAACATCAAATACCACAAGATCATGACCAGCATTTAAGGAGATTTAAACAGTCGGCACAGTTGATCTGTCGTGCACAATTGCACAGAAGAGACAGGAGTTTTCTAGACTGAGCAGATCTTTTTAATGCAGAGCGATCAGCAGTCAATGTTGCCTTCCAGTGCAGTGTTTTCTGACCCTTATTCAGAGGGTACACTGTCCTGCGTGCTCTCCTTGTTGCCTTACTTCAACAATCCCTCACAGCTGTGAGTTTTGACAAAAAACAAGCACTGCGGCATTGACGTCAGCACTACGCATAAAATCTGTCGGGAGACTCCGCATACCATTCTTTTCCAAATAATAATGGTGGACAAACTCAGTATACCGATCCAATTGTTTGCTGAGGAAATGTTACAATTTTCAATAATACATCTCACCTCATCTAGAAAGTGATTTCTGAGTCTTATTTATGCTTGCAAATCCTGTTGCTGGCTGGCCGCCTAAACCATACATCAGGGGTGTCCAAAGTCAATCCTCAAGGACCTGAATCCTGCATGTTTTAGTTCTCTCCCTGCTGGTAGTTACTACCTCCTCAGCATGTCCATGTTCTGTATGGACATGGTGAATGAATGATGGCTGCTAACGAGCCATCATTCGATCCAGGTGTGTTGAACCAGGGAGAGAACTAAAACATGCAGAACCCGGCCCTTGAGGTCTGACTTTGGACACCCCTGCCATACATCATCACTCCATAACGCTCTCAACCCGCTTGCTGCTGTAGAAGTTAACGGATGTGGGCCTATGAGTTGCTGCCTTGGCAAGTTCACTTAAGCAACTGAAAGTTAGGTATCGGTATCAGCAACACATAAAGCAGCATACCTTTAGTTCCAATGCATGTTGACTTAGAGCTGTGGAAAAATAACTGCATTTAAATGAGGGAAATATGTGACTGCTAAGTTATACCATTGCATATGGCCTCAGGCACTGTGGTTTTGGCCAGCAGCACATTTTAGTAGGAGATGGAGGATGGCCCAGTCAAAGTCCAGACATAAATCCAACTGAAAATATGTGGCAAGACCTGAAAATAGATGTTCACAGATGCTCTCCATCCAGTATAACTGAGCCAATATAACGTGAGCTATTTTGCAAAGAAAAATAGGCAACAATTTCAGCTTGTAGGTGTGCAAAGCTGGAAGAGAAATGCCCTGAAAGACTTACTTGAAGGAAAATATAGGCCAGGCTCAAGACAAAACCCACACTTTTCACATTATGATTTAAAAAAAGTTTTGCGGTGAGGAACAGACAATCAGACTGCTAAATTTGTCGAACATCTGGATGGTTATCTGTCAATTCAACAGTGGGTTTTTTTTTCTCTCCCTCGAGAGTCGTTTCATATCCTTTAAGGTCTCTAATCATTTAATATTCAGTTTAAAGATTCTCATTAAATCAAACCCATCTTTGCTTCTCTTTTTTCTTTGTGCTTCTCTTTTTTTTTGGTAAGACACATTTGACACTGCTACCACATCCAAGCGAGCAAGCATGTCTGAATGCTTAGTGCTTGCAGCGGTTCACATTTAGGTCATACTAGTGCTGTTTTACCACATTGGTTACATCACAGACTTGATCTCGCCACTCGACCTCTATTTCTCTCAGCTCTCCTTTCTGCGGATGCCTCTCTTATTTTTACAATAGTGGTGGATATAATACCCACTGCATCTCAAACCACCTGTTTAGCTGTTAATGGGGGCACAGATGCAGCCATATTTGTCCCTTTCAGATTCCAAGTCATTTGTCACAACATCAAAAGTCTCACAAGTATGTAGTTAAGTCTGACCTTTTCCACACTCCCCTTTCAGCTACTCTGACATCATGATCGAGCGGGAGATCTTGATGCAGAAGTACATCCACCTGGTCCAGATCTTGGAGACGGAAAAGATAGCAGCCAATCAGCTTCGCACTCAGCTTGAGGACCAGGACACGGAGATTGAGAGGCTCAAAGCTGAGGTATGCATGAGTGCATCCACATCTGCGTGTGCATGCATACTTAAATGCACACGCTGCACCCACCCATGAGTGTGCACAGGCACTCTGATGCACCCTCAGATGGAGCACATTTGGATCAAAGCATGGAAATGCCCCAGGCATGATGAGAAGACACTTCTGTTGAATTAAAGCACAGCAGAGCTCCAAGGATTCCAAAACCCATTACTTCCATATCTAGATGTTTATTTTTGTCTAAAGTGGTTTCATGCATATTTGATACGTTGTACGAGTACATTCACAGAGATGCTGTTGTTGTGGTAGATTGTGGTGTTGAACAAAGCCAAGGAGAGGATGCTGCCATTTCAGAACAACCAAGAAGAGGAGGACCCAGATATCAAAAAGATTAAAAAGGTAAAGTATTGTCATCACAGTGATGTGCAGAGAAACAATGGAAAGAGAGCTCAGAAGTCCACAGGGGTGTTGTGTGACCATGCAGGTACAAAGCTTTATGCGTGGCTGGCTGTGCCGGCGGAAGTGGAAGATCATTGTCCAAGACTACATCTGCTCACCTCACGCAGAGAGCATGAGGAAGAGGAACCAGATTGTGTTTAACATGGTGGAAGCAGAGACAGAGTATGTCCACCAGCTCTCCATTCTGGTGAACTGCTTCCTCAGGCCGCTCCGCATGGCGGCCAGCTCCAAGAAACCTCCCATAAGCCACGATGACGTCAGCAGCATCTTCCTCAATAGGTAAAAATCCTCATCTTGCTTTGTGTAAGAGAGAAATTTATGCAAAACATTTAAACTTGCAGTGCCAGATGTCTTAAAAAACAAGTATTCTCCTCTACTGAACTTTTCCACATTTTATCACATTACAACTACAAACTCTAATGCGTTTTATTGGGATTTTATGTAATACACTAACACAAAGTAGTGTAAAAAATTGTAAAGAAAAGTACACTTTTGTTTTTCAAATAAAAATCTAAAAAGTGTGGCATGTGTTTATATTGAACTCCCTTTACTATGATACTAGTAAATAAAATCCAGCACAACCAGCTTAGAAGTCACCTAGTTAGAAACTACATCTCACAGTTGCATATTTTAGGGTATTTTCACACCTGATAATCTGGTAGACTTGGTTCGATTGGGGTCAAAAATTCCAACATTTGTTACATTTTCAGCTGATGTGGTTCACTTTCACAGTGAACTGTGTCAAACAAACCAAACCCATTGAAAAACCTGTTCCCCCCCTCACCTGTGGTTCCCTGCGCTATAGTCCACTTCCTGGTTTTGGAGCTGTCTCTGGTCTGATTACATTCACATATGCATTTGAACCGCACCAGAGTTCGCTTCAGCCAAACCGAGACCTAGGTTTGTAGGTGGACCAGAGCTTTTTGGTCCACACCAGAGTTCGATTGCACATTCACACCTCCCTAAACGAACCGGACTTTCCAGGCAAACAAACTAGAGTTCGACTGAATTGGACTAAACAGGGCTGGTGGGAATGAAGCCGTAATCTGGGTATAAATCCAGCTATTCTGTGAAGGCCTCCGAGGTTTGTTAAAGAACATTAGAGAACAAACAGCATCATTAAGACCAAGCAAGGTTAGGTTATAAAACAACATCCCAAGCTTTAAATATCTCAGCATGTGAAAACTGCTTAATCTGCCAAGACATGACTTTCCATGTAAACTGGCAGGCCGGTCAAGGAGAACATAAATCAGAGAAGCAGCCAAGAGGAGTTCTGGAGGAGCTGCAGAGAACAACTATTAGTTGTGCACTCCGTGACTCTGGGCTTTATTGACAAGTAGGAAAAAGAAAGTCAGAAGTCTTAATTAAAGTGTGCTAGAAGGTATTTAAGGGCCACAAACTTTCAGTCTGTGGCAAGACTTGAAAATTGATGTCGACAGATGCTTTCCACCCAGTCTCACTGAGTTCGAACAATGTTACAAAGAAGAACACACCAAAATTCCAGCCTCTAGATGTTTTCAAAGCTGGTAGACATACTCCAAAGGAATCATTGCTGGGGAGCACTTTTCAGACTGTTCTATTGGTAATTTCCTTTCCCTTCAGTTATACTTTGTATTGGTCAATCAAATTAGTATGCGTTATAGTTTGTAGTTATAGCTAGACAAAATGTGAAAAGGTCAAAGGGGTCTGATCATTTTTGCAAAGCACTGCAAATTCAAACTTCCATCTACAGTAGGTATGTTTAGCTTTGTTTGTGTCTCCTCTTTTTAATATCACATGGCCTTTTGAGTCTTTGTATGTAAATCCCAGTGTATTAGTGGTGCTTGCTATCGGACTGATGATAGCCTGTTATGAGCATCTGTCCAGACTCCAAGGATTAGTGAGGAAAAAACCAGGCAGTGAGACAAAATTGTAAAGCTGATGTTATCCAACTCATTTACTCCGTTTACTGAGCACTCTGTCATACCAAAACCCTCTTCACACAAATATCGGATCAGCTGATCATATTTTGACAACTCATTGCATTTAGGCCACTAGAAGTGATGAAGATGACTTGCTAAAGTTCAAACAGCATTAGAATGCAGATGAAACCTAAATGCATCATTAACTAAAAAGAAAGACATGTCTGAGTTGGTATTTGTTGTAAAGCAACCTGAATTCATGGATACATCCTGGCTTGTTTTGATATATTTGGCTTGTGGTGGTGGTGTCATGCTGTGGGGCATATTTTCTTGCCCCAGTTTTGGGCCCCTGAGTACCAGTTGAGTATCATTTCAACTTCACAGCCTACCCCAGTACGGTACACTGCTGACCATCTCCATCCCTTCATGACCACAGTGTTCTCATTTTGTGATGGCTACTTCTAGCTGGATAGTGCAACATATCACAATGCTCAATTCATCTCAAACTGGTTTCTTATGGGTTCTCTCTACTCCACTGCGCTTCACATTCATCAGATGTAGAACAAGAGATTTACTTCACTGATGTGCAGCAGACAAATTTATAACGAATTCCATTTTAAGACACACCAAAATCTCTGAGGAACATTTCTGAGAGAATTAAGGCAGTTCTGAAAGCAAAAGAAGGTCCAACCCAGCAGAAGCTAGGTGTAGCTAATAAAATAGCCCCCGAGTGAAGCTGTCATCAGCATTTATATGGGTAAAAGATGTGGTAATATCCTTAGCCTAAAGGATCACATTGATACTGAAGAAAATTGGTGAGAGTAGAGCCTTGAGGAACCCCATATGTGGCCTTTGTTTGCTGAGATGTATAAATAAAGTCCCTGTCAGCAAAGCAAAATTTCAAGAATTTGAGTTGCAAACTAAATATGTGAGTGGTTTGAAAGAGAACTGGAAAAAAAGACTCAGAAAAGCCTCTAAAACAGAGTGAAATTTGTCCAAAAAAAAAAAAAAAAATCAAACAAAAAAAATAAAGGAAGACTACTTTCATCTGTGTTCTCAGGTAATTCAGTAAAGCCAGCTATATCTTCAATAGCCCACATCATTGTGATGCATGCAGATAGTCACAAATAGTGATGGGACTTATGGTTCTTTGAATGGAACTGAATCTTCAGGATCCGTTCACTTCAAAGAGCCGTTCAAATGATCCATTTTTTAAAATATACATTTATACAAGAATAAGCCAAATATACAAATATACAAGAATAAGCCATTTTATCCCCAATATAGTTTTATATTAATTGTTTTTGTGGGTGAAATTCATAAAAAACTTCTATCATTTTTATTAAGTAGAAAACCACAATATGTTCTTTCAGAAAAAAAAAAATATGTATATATTTTTTTAGAATATAACATTTCAAAATATAATATCAAATACCTATGCAGTTCTTTACAAGTGCTGTGTGTATTTATAACATTTTAATGCTATTTGTAATATAGAAACAAAATAAAAGGAAAATGTAACAAACAGTAAAGAAGTAAAAAGTTGACTTGAGCTGCTTTGGCAGAAACAAAAATCATCTTCTGCACCATTAAATATACCAATTAAGGCACCACACTACTGGTAAACAACACTCGGTGTAGCAGCCAGGTAGTGCACAGCGCCGCCAACACTCCTCCCACCATGTGACAGATCAGTGGTAGGATTCCTTACAGTTTTAAGCCTGAGATAGTTGACAACAGGGGATTGGATGCAAAGTAATAATTATTTAACAATTACATACTGATGTTTTCATAATTGATCAAATTAGTCCCACTTTGAATTTTGTCACATCAAAAATTTCAGATAGGGATTACATCTGATGGATGTTTTTCAAACCAGGCATGGCAACATGCTAACATACTGAGTACTGTGAGTCCACCTTTTTTCAGTTGAATTTGATTAGATTCTTAGCATGGTATTTCACTGATGGGTCGGTGTGGTAATAACATTAGAGTGGGAGGAGATGCTTTTGCCTTTCCTTGTTCTTATTCCCATAGAAATTTCCCACAGAAGTTAATTTAAGAGCTTTGATTGTTGCTGTGCTGTCCCACAGAGACGATCAGATGACTCATAACTGCTCCAAAATATCTGATTCTTTCATAGATGCACTAATCAGAAATCTCTGTTTTATGAAGCTTTGACATGCCAGTTTTGGTTTCAGCAAAATGACAGCAGATGCCAAATTCTGCTACTCTATTATAGCAACCTGAATAACCAGCCTCCATAGAACACAGTTTACTTTTAAATGTTTTAAGACCTCACTGATACTGAAACAACACTCACACCGAAAAGTGCTGTTGTTACAGTTGCGCGGTAGAGCTTAAATACTGCATAGTGGTGGAACAAGATCCCATTATTGGGTTTCCGTCACCATTCAGAGGTGGCCTAGAATGAAAATTGGCTGATTCTAGTCTCCAGCTGTGCATCTCTAGATTTTTTCGTATAGCCTTCCATTCAACTTTCCCATACTTCTCATATGAATTGCATTATTAGAACATAAATTCGCCACAATTCTTCAATTCAAATGTTAGAAATCAATTTAACAGTATAAATACCACCTTGATACTGCCCCTCCCCTTTTTTGGGTTTGTAAGAAATGAAATATGTAAATAGACATGCTTGTGGATTATAAAAATATTTATGGATGGTAAAACATGGATTGTCTTTTGTAGGGCTAACAATTAATTGGATTAATCATGATTAATCTATAATTGAAATAATCGTCAACTAATTTATAACTCAAATTATCGTTAACTGGGGTATTTAGCCAAAAAAAAACGCCATTTGCTGAAAGAGCAACACAGTCAGAGCAGTAATTATGCAAAAAATATATACATTTTGCATTTGAGATAAAAAAAACAAAACAAAAAACAAAACAAAAAAAAAACCTTTGTCTGTAAGTACCTGGAACTAATCAAGTGGCATAATTTTAGTTTCACCCGGTTCAAATTCTGTTTAAAAAATATATCCTATTCAGCACCTTTTGCTATCCATTTATTAATCAGTTAATCTTAAAAATAGTCTACAGATCAGTCCTACAGTGTTGATGTTAAGTCAAGCAGAAAGGGCTGAGCTTTTCACGTGTTGATGTATTTTTTAGCAGCAGATACATCCTTTGCTACAAATGATCAAGCGCACATATTAAAGTTATACTGTTATTGAATTCTAAGCAATAAAATGCTTATTTTCCTATTTAAAAAGGGAATTGAATTATTTGTTTATTTGCATTTTAATATATGTTTTTACATTGTGTAAAATAAGCTTAAGTGGGGAAATGAAAAGTCTGCAGAATCTGTCAATTCTTTTATCCGATTAATCGTCAGAATAATCGATAGAGTAATTGATTACTAAAATAATCATTAGCTGCAGCCCTAGTCTTTTTTAGGGTTCAATTCTTAAACTGCAACACAACTCATAGTTTCTACGTTTTGTTTCATCTCCTGAATAAAAAGACAATTATCCTCAGATTTGTTCTCTGTGTGTGCAGTGAGACCATCATGTTTCTGCATGAGATCTTCCACCAAGGGCTGAAGGCTCGGATCGCCAACTGGCCAACATTGGTTCTAGGTGAGTGTTGTCGACCGAACGGGTATATTTTTAATTTAGTGGTCATGCTTAGACTCTTAGACTGCACTAACTCTCAGATCACAGCTCCTAACATAAAGAACTTCAACAACAAAAAAGTAATCTGTGTCTTTTTTTAGCAATGTTTCTGTAATAAAAGGAAATATAGACTATCGTCAAATTGTGAAGCAGTGTTCTCCTGCCTTAGTTTATGAGTGGGGTTTGTGTTTGATAAAGGTTATTGTCTTTACACTGGAGTTTCACTCTTCAGTCACTGAACACATAATAAATCACTCAAGGAAAGTAATTTGCAAACAAATCATTGAATTACAAATGAGTTGTTCTTTGCAGTTCCATACATTCACTGCTGTTTAACCACATCACCAACATACATTTATTACCTGTAAATGTCTCAAGTAGAAACTATTGTTTTTGTCTATATTTCTGTAATTCCTGATATGTTACGCTCAGTTTTGCGTTTCCCTCACAGCGGACCTGTTTGACATCCTGCTGCCCATGCTGAACATTTACCAGGAGTTTGTGCGGAACCATCAGTACAGCCTGCAGGTGCTGGCAAACTGCAAGCAGAACAGAGACTTTGACAAGCTGCTGAAACAGTATGAATCCAATGCTGGGTGTGAGGGCCGCATGCTGGAAACATTCCTCACGTATCCCATGTTCCAGGTACCAGACACTTTGTACTTTATGTACTAATTTTTCTATAAATTGCTTTTTGAAAAAGGAAGACTTTTATTTTGTAGAGTATGTTTAGGTCTTATTTTCAAGGTCCAGCATGTTTGTCCTTAAGAACTGATTTGGTTCCAGTTGCCATGTGGTATCTACTTCCTATGGTTACACCCCAATGTACCATTTTATCTGCTTTAAATGTAGATTGTAATAAAAAGCAAGGCTTTTATTTTAAAAATTTAGCTTTATTTAAAAAGGCCAAAATAAGCCCATATGTGACATTGGTTCAGTTATACCAGTAATGTAATGCTCAAGTCTGCAATGATCTGCTGTGGGAAATCAAAGATTTTATTTTGAGTTTGTTTCAAAACTCAAAAGGCTGCAATTGATTCAAATGATGCTTCAACAAAGTTTTAGTCATAGGCTGTGCAGACATATGGAACCAGGTTACTGCAGCCATTTCTTTTTTAAAATCAGACTTCCAGATATTCTTTGACTGAAAAAACGTTACAAGCAACTTAGATGGAAATGTAGAAATTTAGAGCCCAATAAATCACTTAGAATGTGTTGTTAAAATTAAAGCAATTGTGTCACAAAATTGTAAAATGTTGCTTTTTACACCTTTGAAAACATTCTTTCAAGACAATTGTTGATTTTAATATGATAACATTTCATTTTGGATTTTAAATATTAAACCTTAAAAACTCTGATTTAAGGTCATAATTTTCATTATATCTGACAGAAAGCTGTCTTTCTAATCATACATTTATTTATGTCTTATTTATGTCTTAATGTTGACATTTTTGACATTTTTTTTTTTTTTTTTAATTTTAGATTCCTCGATACATCATCACCCTTCATGAGCTGCTGGCGCACACACCTCATGAGCATGTGGAGCGTAAGAGCCTGGAGTTTGCTAAATCCAAACTGGAAGAGTTGTCAAAGTAAGTGTGGTACTGTCAGAAGAAGTGGACTGGGCTAAGTGGGGAAAAAAAAGATTTCTTGGAAATGATACACAGCATTTTTGAAATGATGTTTAGGTTCAGTAACACAAAATTTCACTCCGAGAAATGACACTGCAGTGGACATCTAACTTGAATATCATTATGCTGAATGTAAATACTAAAAGCACAAAGACACATCCAGCTATGTAGTTTGCATGTTAGTTCTTATTCAGAAACTTGTTTTTGATTAGCTGAGCCATGACTCATCTGATTGCTCAGAAAGTAGGAAAATGGTTTCTGACTAATACTAATAGAAGTGATCATAAAGTATTTACAACTTCTTTGGGGATTTTTTTTTTTAGGCAACTGCATGTTCCTGCAGTCAAAGCTGCACAAATATTTAATCATCATATTTTCATATTTACTGATGCTGTAATGGACCCAAAAGTAGAGAAAATAGAATAAATAGCTACTCCAACAGCACAGGCAGTTTTTAGGGTTTTCAAACAGCATTAATAGGAATTTGTAGTTATGATAAATCAAAAAAATTTTTAAGAAACAATAAATGCATGTCTAATAGATATGATAACAAACTCAGGTTTTAGCTGTTTTACTTCCTCTCATGGCATAATTACATTGAATTTCCACAACAGAATGACACTAAAAGTATAAGTAATATTTTTATAGATAAATATTTCTTGTCCTTATATTAAAAACTGTTTTTTATACATATCATCTTCCAGAAATATCGACATCCTATAGAAGAAAAATGTATCCATTTTCTTTTTGTAGAAGTTTTATGATTTTCTTTATTTCAAAGCCTAAAACTAGAACTTAAGTTGTAATTCTGTGGTAGATATTTCTGAAAAATTATGTTTTCTTTTTTCAAAAGGTCACGTAACATTTGTGGCTCTAAACAAGTTTTACTTCGCTGAAGTGAGGGTAAAAACGGCTCTTTGGGTTGTAAAGGTTGCAGACTCCTGAACGAGTCCGATACAAGCGGCAGGGTTACACACACCGATCTCTGCTTCTTGTGTTTTCAGAATGATGCATGATGAGGTGAGCGACACTGAGAACATCAGGAAGAATCTGGCCATCGAAAGGATGATCGTTGAAGGCTGCGACATCTTGTTAGACACGAGCCAGACCTTCGTCAGACAAGGTCACCCTCTTGTTTTCTCGGGTCTCTTTCACCCAATCCACATTCCTACACTCTTTCGTTACTCAACTCCTCTATGAACAGGTTCTCTCATCCAGCTGCCATCCAGCAGCGAACGGGGCATGCTCAGTAAGGTACGTCTGGGCTCCCTCTCGCTGAGGAAGGAAGGAGAGAGGCAGTGTTTTCTGTTCACCAAACACTTCCTCATCTGTACACGAACCTCTGGAGGGAAGCTTCACTTGCTGAAGGTAAACCTCCCCTATCCACAATCTGAATTTTAGTGAGAACACAAGCAGCAGCGTTCTGGATCAGCTGCAGCTGTCTGATTGACCTTTTAGGCAGACCTCTGAAGAAAGCGTTGCAGTAAGCAATTCCACTAAGGAAGTTTCAAATCCTTCTCTGCATTTTACAAATCTTAAAACTAAAGAGGTGCAATCTCTCCTCCTGTGCTGAGATTTTGTTGGTACCTTTTGGTCAGTTTAAATCCATTCAGGATGTATTCCAAACTATTCTGATTATGGTCATTTATCTTCCAAACTTAAAGGTACAAAACACATTATTATGACAATTGTGTGTCATAATCATGACACGGAATATTTATTCTGGCATAATAAGATTAAAACAAGTCTTTCCTTTGTGTCTAGATTTGTGTCTAAAAAC
Source organism: Anableps anableps (assembly GCA_014839685.1). Taxonomy (NCBI): domain Eukaryota; kingdom Metazoa; phylum Chordata; class Actinopteri; order Cyprinodontiformes; family Anablepidae; genus Anableps; species Anableps anableps. The sequence continues at coordinate 27,862,394 of CM026081.1, forward strand.
TTTCTCCAGTAAGGCTTTGATTCCTTTGTGGAAGTCACTTAGTGTAGAGGAAAACAGAAAGAGTTTGTTTCATATTTTTCTCTATATACTAAACTGAGAATTTAAAAGCAAAGAAGACGTATTTAACTTGTTTTTTTTTTTCTTCCTAACAGCAGGGAGGAACACTGTCACTGATTGAGTGCACTCTGATCGAGGAACTGGATGCCAGTGATGAAGACTGTGAGTATCTCATTGCAATCTTTACTTATTTCTAGAATTCATTCTAAAGTAGCCACTGAGCTTCAGATTTTTCTGAAGAAACTTTGCAGAATTCACTCAACATCTCTGTTGCAGAGTTTGGTGGAAGGAGAACTGTGAGAAATACTAACTTGAAAAAAACCGACAAATATTAATGTAGAAAGAACATAGGTACTATTGAAAATATGTTTTTACAACTTTGACTAAATGCAACAAATGTATTTAGACAGTTTACAGATCAATACGAGGTCTAAAAATTCTAGGCCAGTTTCAGCTCTGGGGTGTCCATGTTGAGCAGAATAAATGTTTTGTGGTTTCCTGTTGCATTTTCAGACAATGCTGCAGGTCAAGGCTTCAGTCACCTGGAGTTTAAAATTGTAGTGGAGCCTCCTGATGGTCAGAGCTTCTCTGTTGTTCTCCTGGCTCCTTCCCGCCAGGAGAAGGCTGCCTGGACCAGCGACATCAGCCAAGTACAAAGGCACTCAGAGCTATCACGACAGACTTTAGCTGATCTTCTAAAAGAAGTTCTCATCCTTGTTTTTTTGGGGGTTTTTTTGCGTTTTCTTTCCACTCCAGTGCATTGATAACATCCGCTGTAACGGCCTGATGACCAGCGTGTTTGAGGAGAACTCTAAAGTTTCTGTGCCCCACATGATCAAGTAAGAAAAGGGTCATTGCTTAAGTATTAAACTGTAAACCAGTTTTACAATTTCACAGAGCTTGCAGGAATACATGTCCTGTTTTAGTTGCATAGATGTATTAAAGCTGAATGAGATGAATGAAAGCTTCTTGCAATGGACACATAATTACTTGCAAAAATATTCATAACCTTTAAACTTTCTCACATTTTCTCACATTACAACCACAAACTTCACTGGATTATTGGGATTTTATTTGACAGACCAACACAAAGTACTTCATATTTATGAAGTACAAGTAAAATAATACATGGTTTTCAAATGTTTTTTATGAATAAAAATGTGTATGGAAAGTATACAAATTCATTCCCTGTTTCATGTGATACCCCTAAATGAAATCCTGTGCAACCAATTGCTCTCAGAAGTAATCTAATTAATAAATAAAGTCAACCTGTGTGTAAGTGAGCTTCATTACTCCAGCTGTTCTGTGAAAGCCTCAGAGGTTTGTTTAAAACATTATTGAACAAACAGCATCATGACGACAAATGGACCAGTCAAAGTGCAGGCCTAATCTGAGAATCTATATCTAGATTTGAAAATTGAGATTCAGACGGTCTCCATCCAATCCAACTGAGCTTGACCTATTTTGCAAAGAAAGAATGGGCAGAAATTTCAGTCTCTAGATGTTTAAAGGTGGTAAAGAAACACACCAAAAGACTTGTAGCTTCTGTATAACTGCTGCGTATGACGTCCTGCAAAATATTAACTCAAAGAGGCTTAATATAAATACTTGCCACAATTTTCAAATGATTAGTTGCAAAAAAATTGTTAAAAACTATGAATCCCTTTGTTTTCACTTCACAATTATGCACTATCACATAAAGTCTCAGTAAACCATGTCTGTGGTTGTGACTTGGCAAAATATGAAGGGTCATATGCAAACAAAATTTGGTATTTTGCCTTTAGAATCTGTGGCAGAATTGTTGATCTTTGACAGCCAGTTCTGTTATTTTTCATTGTGTTTCAACATAAATATATTTCCAACAGACTCTTTCTCTTTCTCTCTTTAAGACAAAATGATGAATTTGGGAGCCACTTATTCTAAATCAGTGCCTGATAATAAAACTGATGATTTGTCTAAAGTGAACTCTAACACAATCATCAGTTTTATTATCAGGCACTGATTTAGAATAAGTGGACAATGATTTAAGTTAAATATGGTGTTTTTCTGACAAGGTCTGACGCCAGGCTGCATAAAGACGATGTCGACATTTGCTTTAGCAAGACACTCAACTCCTGCAAAGTCCCTCAGATCAGATATGCCAGCGTGGAGCGGCTGCTGGAGCGCCTGACAGACCTGCGCTTCCTGTCCATCGACTTCCTCAACACCTTCCTACACACATACAGAATCTTCACCACGGCTGCTGTGGTCATCGACAAGCTGGCCGACATCTACAAGAAGCCATTCACGTCCATTCCTGTGAGGTACAACTCACTGAGTGTTGAAAGACTGAAGATGTTCCTTGCCCTGATTGCAAACTTCATTCCATTCATCCATCCTCAATGTGTTTCTGTCCCCCTCACACCTAACAGTTCATCCCTACATTCACTCCATCTTTTCTTGTTGTTCATCTCCCCCTCATCTTCCTTGAATTCCTGGCGCTGCCTCAGGATCGAACAGCACTCATACGATCGTCTGTCCATCATGTCCCTCTGTCCTGACTACAGTCTCAAGATCACTCAGCTGGCTTTGGATCAGTCCAAGTAAATGCCGTCAGTGGGACTTGGGGAATGATTTGGGATTCTCCTCAACAGAGCTGTATAGTGCAGCATATTACTGTTAAAATCTTTCAACATAAAATCTTTCAGCATAAAAATGAGCATATTCAACTCCTCTGGTCATATGGTTTTCTTTTTTCTTATTAGCCACTTGAATTTCAGGATGACAGCAATTTTTCAAGATGGGTGCTGTTTTTGAGCCTTTTGAACCAGTTATTACATAAACTGTTACACATTTTCATGACTTGGATAAACTTTGTCATATCATATGTTTTTGACTATGGTCATCCGAATCATACAACTTTAAAGTAATATGTAGCAAAATCAGACGCCAAAATTGAAACTGAGGACTTGACTGTTTGCGAGTCTCACAATACTTGTCAACTGGAAGGTAATGAAGATGTGTGACGCAGACTGAGAGACAGTCGTCTTAATGGTTAGCATTAGCTTCTGCTAATTTTTTAAGTGTTTAGCAATTTAGTGTTAGCTTTTGCTAATTTTTTTGTCTCTAGCCCTTTAAATTAGCTTTTGCTAATTTTTTTAATGTATTTAGCGCCATAGTGTTAACTCCCACAATTTTTTTAAAATGTGTTTTTAATGTTAAACACATTAAAAACACATTTTAAAAATACACCATGTTTAGCGGTGTAGCATTAGCGGAGCTAAGATTCTTGTTTAGCGAATTTGTGGTTGGTGAATCCAACTTTCTGGTTAGCTGTGCCCACCACTGGCAGTAATTACTGATGATTTTAGTGCAAACATATATTCTCCATTACAACAATGGAAGCCATTTGAAAAATGTCCTCCAGAAAAAGGAAGCTCGAGATTAAGAAAATATGTATGATTTCTATGGTTCAAAATATGTAGGCTATGATTTGACACCAAACACATTCATCAAATTGGTGATTTTAGTGCAAAAATTTATTTTCCATCACAACAATGGTGGACATCTTCAAAAATCAAAAAATTATCAGCAAATATGATTTCTGTGGGTCCAGTTATGTATGATCTGACACCAAAAGTATTCATCTGTGAAAAATATTGGCAAATTTAGTGCAAAAATAAATTTTTCTTGACAATCATCTTGAGCGTCATCTTGAAAAATGGCTGCTATCTTGAATTTTTTTCAGTGGCTAATGTGTTTTTTTGTTTTTTTTTTTTTTTTCTTCAAAAAAGCAAGTTCCTGGGAACATCTGTGCCAAGTTGGGTCCTTGCATCTGCATGTGAAAGATTTTGCTGAAATATTCAGTTATCTGCTGCACTATGAATACTAACTACGCTGATTTCTTTCAGGTCTCTGGAGCTCTTCTTCGCCACCAATCAGGGCGCCTGGGGAACTGACCATTTGAACAACAAATCCCCAAGACTCTGTCGCAAGTTCTCCTCCCCTCCTCCCATTTCCATCCCTTCCCGCACCTCCTCCCCAGTACACTGCCGCAAGCTCTCCCTCAGCTCCCCCATCAGTGTGAAAGTTGGGGCCTTGGACCTGTCCACGACGCCCCCCTTATCAGCAGCCAACTCTCCCACCTCCAGCCACAGCCCTTCCATCTCCTCTCCTCCTCCCGGCTCTTCCAGGCTGCCTTTTGGCTGCTCCTCTCCTCCGCCCACTGCCACGCGCTCTCCCAGCCTCCCACAGGCCTCTGGAGTGTCCTCACCACCGCCCGTCTCCACAAAAGCCCCGCTGGACCTCAGCCGGGGACCCAGCTCTCCAGAGCTGAGTCCAGGTGCGGGGGATGACGTCAGCGGAGAGCTGCCTCGCATCGATGCCTTCTGTGGGAAGCTGAGGCGCAGCATCCGGAGAGGTAAGAAATTACAGATCAGAGAACGATTCTCACTGAGCCGGTCTCAGATTAGTATCAGTTAGTAGTCACACACCTTCAGTTCTTCCAAGTGGGTTACTGTAAGGAAATTATGCTTTAAATTATGTCTCGCTCCTTTCAGTCATTCCTTTATTCATTTTCTTTTTTGTCCATTCTTCCTTTGTTTGCTCATTTGATTCTCCTTGTGTCTATCTTCTATTTGTTTTTTCCTATGTTTTTGTGCTCTTGTTCCTTCCTTCCGTCCTTTCTTCCATCCTTCTTTTCTTCCTTCCTTCTGTGTATAAAGCCTGAACTCTATAGAAATACTTGTAATCTTGACATAAGCAATGTGAATTACATGCATAATTCATTTGCAGCTAATATTACACCAGACTTTGACTTTGTCTTTGATTGTGTTCTTGCGAAGACATAAATGGGTCAGCATTTCTCAACAGAGGAATAATCAGGCTTCTAGATTAATATCTGGCTGCAGTACAAAGGGTGATTGCTGTAAAAACAGGAGCAGAGTACCTGACAAAAAAAGAGGGAAGAGAAAGAAAATGAAAAGACAGGAAACTGATAGAGATAGGGAAGGGAATAATGACATGTAATGGGTGCAATAGGAAGCTCTGCAGCTACATTTCAAATAGCAACTTATCACCCAAAAATTCATGAAAAACATTTTTAGATCATTGTTGAAATAATTATGCTTATAAATTGACAAAGAAAAAATCTGGTTATGTTAGACACTATAAAATTATTGTTTTTATATGATCTGTGTTGTAAAATATGTTAGTTACATTATTGGAGTTTCTGGTATCCTGGAAAAACTTAGGGATCTCCTGATTACCACTACCAGCCTGTGCCACTGAAAAGCACGATGTATGGATTTGTCTAAAGAATTCAGTTGGATCTATTCATCGCAAGTCATACCTATAACCACATTTATTTCAATAAAATGTGATTCACTCAATGCAACAGCTAATCACTGTACAGATGCATCGCAATAAATCAATAGTAACTCATATATAGATCCTGCCTATGGTGTGGAAATCATCTGGATTCATATTGGATGTTTGACCTTTTCTCCCTAACAGCTGTCCTGGAATCAGTATCCCTGGACAAGTTTATCCCCGAATCCCCATCCAGCAGCGAGCCAGGAGACTTGTCTCCCTGCCGCTCCCCGTCCACACCGAGGCATCTCCGATACAGACAGTCGGGAGGTACAGTCAGCATTTAGCCTTGTTCAGGTGGATGCTAACAGCATCATAAATCTAAGCTTGGTAAAATTTGCCTTCTCTACTTCACAAAAGATGTTTGCTATCACTCACTGTGATACTATAAAATAAATGCAGTTGAAATTATTAATAACTTCATCTAACTCGACAAAAACCTCAGTCACCTGAAGAAATATAACGCCAGAGAATGATGCTGCTTCTTTGCAAACTAAAGGATTAAAAAGAAAAATGAACAAGTACCAAAAAAACCAATGAGGACGACTGAACTGTTTCAGGTTCATCAGATTCTCTATAACTGACTCAGGGAAACAGAGCTATTTCTTCCTTTATCAGATTTATTTCCTTTTTCAATTGAATTATTCAGAATAAATTCCATGTTATAGCTGGAACATTTATTAAATAATTCATCCCTAAAACCTGGCATCTTAACAGTGGTGTTTGCACTTTTAAGAGCCCCTGTAGCACACTTAACATTATGGTTTTAATGTTTCTGATTGCTTGTAGTCGCAGCCGTGGAAAACTCTCGCTGCACCATGTCGCCAGCGTCGGCGTTCGCCATCGCCACGGCTGCCGCAGGGCACAGCAGCTCGCAGGGTGAGCACGTCCAATCATGAAGGTCACAACGGATATAGCTGAGGGAGGGAGCTCCGGTTGTGTTGTCAATTAGATTACGTGTCATGGAGAAGTTAAAAGGACAGCATAACATCATTTAAAGATGACAGGAAGGAAGTGACAGTGTATGTGGGAGATTTCTGCCCCACCATCAGCTATATAAGCTTTTATTGTTTTAACTTTAGACTTTTTTTTTCTTTTAAACTTGGTGGCTTAAAGCCTCAACAAAGCTGGAGTGAAAAAGAAATCCAAACAGAACATAATTTACGTCACTTATACTAATTACTTCAAAAATCTCAAATCTAGAAACACATCACTATATCTCTTTTTGAGAGTAAATCATTCTGAATGAGACTTCAGGCTATTAAAATTGATGATTCTGGATGTTGATGTTTTTATTTTATCGAACCACTGAGGAAATTTGCCTGTAATCACTGCAAAAGTCCCTGTCCTTCTACATATGCTGTTGTTGAATTGATAAACATGTTCTCTTGATTTAAAGTATTAAGTTCTACTGAAGTCATAATAAATGTACTATAGACACTTCTGAACTAAATCTGGATTGTTGTTTTTTTTTTTTTTTTTTTTTTTTTTTTTTTTTTTTGCTCTTCTAGGTTTTAGTAACTCTGAGAAAACATGTGACAAGGAATTCATCATCCGCAGAGCAGCTACCAACAGAGTCCTCAATGTGCTACGGCACTGGGTCTCTAAACACTCCCAGGTGAGTCAAGTAGGAACCACCTTTCATGTCCACATTCCGTTTTTAATCAGAGCAGTCAGACTTTTGTCATTTATGCTTTTTAGGAATAGTCGTATGATAGATAATCTAACCTGCACTTGTCTGAGTTAGTGCCGGAGCTCAGCTCCTAGTCAGATGAAACTAAAATTTGTCTTTTCTGCTACAAACACCCACTGCTGGTGGGTTTGTGATTAAACAAAAGATGAACATGCAGAAAGACATCTCATGCTCACAGTTAACGATGACTTATTTGTAATGACGTTGGTCGGTTTCTGTAGTCAGAAACCTTATTAGAGAGCATGGCATCAAATACAATGAAGAGAGTTAAAATGAAAATCTGGTGAACTCTGTCTGTGAGCTGATAATTGACTGTTGTTCAACAATAGGTTTTGTTTGGCTATGAATAATTATAAATAATTGCTATGGGCAATTATTAGTAAAACAAGTAACTTAGATAAAACTTACCAAGTCGGGGAACTACCTGATTATCAGGAAATAATAGCCAAATAGTTTTCAGTCTCAATTATTGTTTTTAAATACCTACTTGCTAAGGCTTATACATTAAAATAACGATAGAAGAAGGAATAAGTCCACCACTGATGTTGTCGAACAGCAAGGCACTACACACTCACACACAAATAAACGTTACCTCTCTCCCAAAAAAAATGTAACCTACCTGCTACAATACTTTAATCAACAAACTCACTAAGCTAGTTACACTCAACTAAACTACTAAGTAAAATATGAAAGAATAAAGAAACGAGTAAACTACCAAAAAGTAAAACAGTACAAATATACAAGTAAAAATATACAAATAAGAATAGAACCAATAAAAGGATTCAGTTTTGTCACAGCTCAGTATGAACTGCGTATGTTGGAAAAAACTGGTTTATTTATTGTGGCTATGAGGTTAAATTAGTTTTCAACTCATTGGGATTAGTTTGAACCAGAATATTCTGTGGGTTACTCACACAGTAACACCAAAATATGTAAGAAAACATGAAATAATACTTAGTATAATCTACAGTAATATCACAGTCCAGTATGAATATCTAGGCTATGCTTAAAGACCAAGATTTGTATTGAAAAGTTTTGGAGATGAAGCCAAATTAGGTATAAACTAATAAAGATTAGTTTAGGACCAAGTTGAGAACATCATTTGGATATGTATTCAAAACAACCAGTTCACAGTGCAAAGCAGAAGTGAAGATAAAACATTATTTTGAAAAAGTAATGCTTCCTTAAATAATTTGCTAAATTACCAATCATTAACCTTTGGACAATTGATTCTTAATCTGTTGATCAGTCGATACAGTGATGGATCTAATTTAGTATTTTTGGGATACCAAGATGGCGGATTTAGAGTGTGTTGTCCCTCACAAGATGGCGACTTAAACAGACATACAGAATCTAGCGTTTTGCTGTTCTAAGCTATCTATTTTCAGTTTGACATGTACTTTAAGCACCTTAAAGAACAATAATTACTGATTTGTGTAGCTTAATGAGAAGAGAGGAGAGGAAAACTCCGGTTAAACAGGGTAAACTCATGTTGCATGATTAAAATGACTCTTTATCAGTCAATAACTTCATAAAACACTGTTTATTTCGTAGGCCTAGCAGCCTGGTTTGTACCCAAGCAATTTGAAGGATTAAATCCTGCAAAATACAGTAAAATAGATAATCAAACAATATTCAAATTGTTTATTCTAAACTAATTAATCTCTGCCCAGACATAACCTCTTACTTATGTCGGTCTTACAAAGATTTCCATAGAACAAGGGAAGACGTGGCGTGAATAAAGGAAGGAAATCAGTGGACGGGAAAAGGGGTATCTTTGCAGCGTTTGTGGTGATCACACAGTGACACTCCTCTTCGTCCTGACAACTGAAAGTGGGTTAATGCAGTGCATTCTGGGATTCAAAGTTTTTATACCAGTCTCTTTGCTCCCTGTAGTTCAGTCCTTCATGGATGGAAGCAAACACCGTCATTAAAACAGACGGGCGATATGGACTTAAAACGTTATCACAGTCCTTTATAGAATCTTTTATATTAGTGACAATCTCAGAACATTGTTTCCCCACTAATAAATATGACAGGGGAACTAAAATATTTTCTTTGTAGATCCATCATTGGTTCTCTGGTGAAAACTCCATCGACTCCACCTGAATACACACATATCCATATTAAATGTTATAAAGTTTGAATGCAGTTAATTTTGCTATTTATATCTTCCCACAAAATAATTGAAGATGTCTGAAAATGTGAATGAGATGGAAAAACAAACTTTTATATGAAATGAAAAACATAAATAAAACCTTTAACTGGACAGCAAAAATCTTAATTCCAACATGAGTTAATCTGGTAAACAAAGTTGGGCCCTTTAAGGTTACCATAGCTGCAATTATTACTCATGTTCCTCAGTGCTTTTCACAAATTGCTGAAAGAGACAGCCCCTCTTCATGGAGCACATCTAAAAAAGCTGGTTGTTGTTTATGCTCTCGCTGCGTCTCTTCTTCCGTCATTGCTCTCCCTGACAGAGGTGCTCTTTGCACTGCGTGTCCTTCCCACCATGGAAGCATGCAGAAAGGTCAGCCTCATCCCCGGGGAGCGCCAGAGAATTTTCATTTTTGTCTAAGATTATATAAGGTGCTATTTTTATAACTGGATGTTGCCTGAAAAAGTAAACTTGTTTGGGTCGGTTGAGAAATACAGCTCTGGTTAAGGAGCGTGAGGTGTTGTCCCCCTTCCACAATCACAAATGAATAATGTGAATGTGAATAATACATATATGTATACAAAGGTGAAGGTATACCTTTCAAGTCGCTCAAGGTCACCAAACAAGAAATACAGAACAGTAAAAGAGAAACAATAAAACAATAAAAGGGCAGATATCAATAAAATCAAACACAATTAAGGGTCTAATAGATAATGACATCAAACAGAATAAGTATGTTTGAAAAAGTGAGTTTTGAGGTTAGATATGAATGAGGACAGAAAATAAGAATCAGATGTGCTGTGGGAGAGAGGCCCAGAGACGAGGGGCTGTGCGGGAGAAGGCTCTAGACCTTATGGTTGTCAAGCAGGCAGGAGGTATAGCGAGAGATGGATGAGGAGGAGCGAAGACTTCTGGCAGGTGTGTAACAACAAAGTAGATCAGTGAGGAAAGGAGGTGCCAAGTTATTGAGCTTCAAAGGTAAGGAGGAGAATCCAGAAGTTGATGTGGTATTTCATGGGTAACCAATGAAGATGTTTAAGGATAGGGGTGTTCTGTGGAAGTAGCTCTTGTGATGATCCGAGCAGCTGTGTTCTGGACAACCTGAAGGTTATGAATGATTTTAAGAGGAACACCTGACAGGAGTCAGTTACAGTAATCACCAAACATCAACCATCTCCGTCCATCTCTTACTCCCATCAGTACAGCCATTCTTATCAGTGCACCTGTCACCTCTCTTATACCCAGACTCTTAGCTGTAGGGGAGGGAGAAACTGTGGAATTATCAACTTTAATTGTGAAAATGAAAGGAAGGATGGTGAAAAATGTATTTTGAAAGAAAGAATGAGTTTGGTTTGGTTTCTTACAATTAAAATAACACTATATTAATGGTAGTGTTGAGGTGTCCAAATCACTTAATTGGTATAACTGTTTGAATGCAACAGATGTAACAAAACTGCAAATTTGTATCTGCACTAACCCTGTGTTACACTGTTTATCTTGTTTTACATGGTTCTAAACATGTACTAACATCAAGTCATGTTACATCTATTATGTGTCACTTTTGATGCCCCCCATGTTTAATATTGCGTGCGTAGTGATATTAAATTTATTCATTTTTTCCAGTCCTGTCCTTGGCTAAAAGTTTAATGCTTTATGCACTGTCCCTGAGTATCCCCAAATGGGCAAATAATTATCTGAATTTTTCAAAACATTAATTGCTGAGGTGAGTCAACCCTTATGAGAACAGACAGAGTGTCTGCATAGCACAGCATGAGATTGAGTACCGTTATCAGGTCATTGCGACATTTGAGTAAAACTTTTCGTAATTTGTGTACGTTTGTATGTCTCGAAGTTGCAACGCACATATCACAGAGTTTTTTGATCTCCCAATGAATCCATGGCAGCCTGGTTTAGATGGAGCTCAAGCTGGAAATGCCACAGCTTCAGGTCAGTGGAAGGGCATTGCTGGAATGTTCTATAGTTAAATCCACATATCTTTGTGGACCATTGATACACTAGGCCAGTTCACAATAGTTAATAGTTAATTACTCAGTAAGCCTTTTTTAATACTATTATTTGCCAGTGCTATTTTTTGCTTTTGGGCATTGTGTTGATCAAGTTTGGACTTAGATTTAAATAATTTCAGAACCTGGTTAAGATCAAATCCTTTTTATGTCCTGATACATAAAACTATAGAACTGAAATAGGGTTTACTTTCTTTCGTTAGCTATATTCACAATGAACACTTTGTTTGTCATCGAGCCATTATAATAACCTTCCATGACAAACATGAACTGCAAAACAGAGTGGTAAAGGGAAAATCATTAATATAGTTTGCAAAGTCATTTTAAAGGGTTCAACTGAATTCTTCTTTGATGATTTTCACACTGCCCTACTTTTTTGTTAGTTTCTCTACCAGAGTACCTGAACGTGTTCATTTTTTCTTGATGGATCTTATATTGGATTGTCATTGTTTCACAGACTGGATCAACCATAGACCCCCATGTGAAGCAGAACAGTACAGCTGCTCTGATATTGTTTAGCAGTGTACTTCATGTAGTCTTATCTCAAACTTTCTGATGCAAAGTTAGTGTTTCTGTATTTCTATCAGGACTTTGACATGAACAGTGAGTTGAAGACAGGAGTGATCAGTCTGCTGGAGGAGGTGCTGCGAGACCCAGATCTTCTACCCCAAGAAAGAAAAGCAGCAACCAACATTTTAAGGTGCAGACTATTTGCTGGCAGATCTCTTCTTTATAACTTTACAAATTTATTTTATACATTTCTTTAATTTTTTGCCAGTCAAATGTTTAGATATTTATAATTTATTTTAATGTATCTTTAAAATTACAACACAGAAAAGATCTCTCCACTTGTAGTTGTAACACTGTAGTTTGCTTGGCAGTGCCATTTCTCAGGATGAACAAGACGACACTCAGCTGAGGATAGAAGACATACTACAAATGGTCAGTATTAGTGCATATGGAACACTTCACTGAAGGGGTTCAATGAAGCAAAATGTTTGAAATGACTTCTCTTCTTATTGTGAAACAGAAAAGCTGTCCTCTGCTGCACTTCATTGCGGTGAGGATAATTATCCCTCTACTGAACAATGTCTTTCCCTTTAAAAACCCACCAGCTGTTATTAGTTGAAATTCTTCCACATTCCTCAGTCAGATGTGTTTCTCCAACACGTGAAGTTGTGTTGGTGATCCTTCCTGTAGATTTGTGTAATGTTAATGATCCTTATGTTGCGTATTCCCACACATTACGCTAATATGTCTTTGTGTGATCAAGGCGGAGAGTCCTAAAGTTGAGTGTTTTGAGTCCCTCTCGGCCATGGAGATGGCAGAGCAGATCACACTGCTGGATCACATCGTTTTCAGGAGTATTCCCTATGAGTGAGTACACGGCTAACTCCTATTATAATTTAAATCAACCCAAGAAGGGGTGTCTGAGGCTGCAGCCATCTTGGGGGGCGCTGCCCTAATAATTATCATTACTTACTTAAAACAGTAAGTAATGATAATTTGATGTAAGATGGACTGAAAATTGTAGCATACCCCGTTTATTTATATTCTGTTACATTACAAAAACAGACTTCACTGCATTTTATTAAGGTTTTACATGATAGACCAATAGAAATAGATTGGATAATTAAATTGTTTTTGTAATTAGTAGCTTTTTTAGTTCCTCTGTCTTTAATTTCATCTTAGTGTAAATCAGTCTGTTCTGAGGGTGCCTCAGCAGGTGAACAATAATAAACAGCATCATGAGAACCAATGACCAAGAAGAGTGGGAAGGTGAAAGTGATGAGAAAGGTGCTTTGGTCTGATTAGACTTTTTGGTTTGCATAAAAACACTATTTGTGGCAGAAAACTTACTCTGTGCATCACCCTAAACACACAATACCCACAGTAAAATATGGTGGTAGCAGCATCATGGTGTGGGTTGCTTTTCTTCACCAGGGGCATGGAACCTGGTCAGATGTATGAAGCTAAATACAGGGAATTCCTGGAAGAAAATTTCTGAGGTGCAAAAGACTCAGTTGAAGGTTCAGGTTCCAGCAGGACAACAACCCTAAACATTAGGGGTGTCCCGATAGCAGTTTTTTCAAATATGAGTACAAGTACTTCAGTTTAGGTACTCACCAATATTGAGTACCGATACCAAGTAATTAACAAGTCTTATTCTACTTCATCCAATAACTTTTACCGATACCAGTATCGGTATCGGGACACCACTACTAAACATACAGCCAGAGCTACAGTGAATTAATTTAGATCAAACTATATTTTTGTTTTAGATTGGCTTAGTCAAAGCCCAGATCTAAATGCAAATGAAAATCTGTGGCAAGACAAAAAAAAAAAAAACTTGTTCACAGATGTTGTTCTTAAAATCTGACTGAGTTTAAGCTATTTTGCAAAGAAAAATAGGCAAACATTTCAGTTTGGTGACGGAAGGCTTGCAGCTGTGATTGTAGTAAAAGGTGGTTGCACAAAGCGTTGACTTAAAGATGCTGAACACAAGCTCACCGCACTTCTTAGACTTTTATTTGTAAAAATAAATAGATAAACCATGTTCCCCTTTCATTCAAGGTCACATTTATGCACCGCTTTACCATGTGAAAACTTTAAAGATAAGAGTACATTTGTAAGCTCGTTTCAGATTGACTGACCATCTTACTTTGTGTGTTCCTTCAGGGAGTTTTTGGGCCAAGGCTGGATGAAAGTGGACAAGACTGAAAGAACTCCATACATAATGAAGACCAGTCAGCACTTTAATGATGTGAGATACCCTTGTATTGTCAGAAAACTCACCATAAAGCTACCATTTCAAATTCACCATAATGCAACAACAAAAAATTGTAACTGAGAAAACTTAGCTTTTGATGAGCAACTCAGAGCTGAGCAGATGATATATCCTGATCATCTCTTTCTAAATCATGGATGATTTAGAAAGAGATGTAAGTTCTAAAATAAAAGGAAACTGGAAAAATGTAAAACTCAGATCACGCTTTGCTTTTAAAGATCGGCTGTAGAGATGCTGTATCATCCAGTGTGTGGAATTTCATGACATCTAGATGCTGCAGTCAAATAAATTCCTCCCACTTCCTTCAAATGCTAATCAATCAATAAAATCATAAAACCCAGTCTGTGAAGACAATGTCACTTGGTTCCTTTTTAGTAACACCAGAAGAACCACCCTGCTTTGCTACCGGTATAAATTTCCTGTGGTAGGATAATCAGCATCAGAATCAGCTTTATTCACCAAGTTTGTGCACACAAACAACATATTTGAGTTCAGTTCCGCCTTGCTCTCAGTGAATACATTTAAAATATAAATATACATTTAAGGTAAGATATACACAGTGTTTTTACAAAAGAGGAAGAATTAGTGTTAATATGCATGGTATCAGTCTTGGCAATCTGCCTGTTAAGTGTTCATCATAGAGACAGCTTGGGAGAAGAAACTATCTCTGTGATGGTTGGTTTTCCCAAATGACAATGTGTTGCGCTGAAATGAAGTCCAAACAGTTTGTGTCCAGGATGTGTGGAGTTTGTAGAGATGTTAGCTGCTTATTTCCTGGCCCTAGATCTGTACAAGTCCTGGATAGAGGGAAGGTCAGCCCTGTTAATCCTCTCTGCAGACCTAGTTGTTCACTGCAGGCTGGACCTGTCCTGTTTTGTGGCAGAGCCAAACCACACAGTGATGGACGAACGTAGGACAGACTGAATAATTGCAGTGTAGAAGATGACCAGCAGCTCCTTTGATAGGTTGTACTTCCTAAGTTGCTACAGGAAGTACAGTCACTGTCTGCCTTCTTCCGAACTGTGTCTATGTGTGAGGACTGTGGCAGGTCCCGAGAAAGGGTGGCTCCAAGGAAAGGAACCAGCAGTAATCCACAGTAGAGACATTGTTGTTGAGGATAGTGAGGGGAGCCAGTGAGGGGAGTGTTCTCCAGAAGTCCTATGTCATCTCCATAGTCTTGAGTGGATTAAGCTGCAGGTGGGTCTAAACGCACCTGTAGAATCAGCCGATCCGCCTCCTGTCTGTATGCAGACTCATCGCTGTCCTGGATCAGACCAGTGACTGGTGTTTCACTGACGAGTTTGCTGAGGTGGAGTTATTGTGTAAAGAAATAAGAGGAGTGGGGAGAGAACACACCACAGGGGGGCGCCAGTGCTGACGGTTCTTGTGCAGGAGAAGATGCTCTCCATCCTCACCTGCTGCTGCCAGTCAGTCAGGAAGCTGGCGATCCACTGACAGGCAGAGGTCAGCACTGTGAGCTGGGTGAGCTTCTGGTGGAGGATATCTGGGTTGATGGTGTTGAAGAACCAACTTAAATCCACAAACAGGATCCTGGGGTACATCCCTGGGTGGTGCAGGATAAACTGTAGCATAACACTGCTCATTTTAAAATAAATTTGCTTGAAATGGAAACAGAGTAAGCTTTATCTGAAGATCGTGTAGACTGCTCTGATTGTTACATTCCAAACCTTTAAAGCACGTCTGTAATGTAAACATCAACTTCTAAGTTCTGCATATCTCTGTGATGTTGCCAGATTCAGGATTGGGAAATATCATAAATCAGAAACGCAGAAACATGAAAAATGTAGTAAGAGAACTTATGGTTGTGTGTTTTAAATGTGTGTTGTACATTAAGTTTCCATATCGTGTTGCATTTAGGCCAATATGTTGTGTTCCGTCTTGTATTGAGGTACTGCCAGTCTGTGCCAGATCTTCCTTGAAAAAACTCAGTATGGAAGTCAAACTGGAGCAAATATTAGCCTCTTAATTTTGTTCAGGAGGATTTTTGGTGAACTGATAATGACACAGCTACATGTAATCATCTGATCTTCTGTGTTTGCATAGCAGATGTTGGCTATAGTGTGTTCCAGCTGCAGCAGGAAATAGAAGATATTTGTTCCATAAACTTCCATAACACCCGTTAACAGAAACATGAAATCAACAGACCTAAGTGCTATTAAACTTGCTGGAGGCAGAGGGAGACAAATGTATTAAAACACACCCAAATAATAGTGCATACTTGTATTTCTAAAACCTGCTGTACTTGATAGGAGAGTTGCATTTACCCAGTGAGAACAGACCTGATTTCAACCTTAAAGCTAAATGTAAATTTAGACACGAGCCATAAAGACCAACTTTAGCCTATATGTCTACAAACTATTTATACATTGTTTAGATCAGGGGTGTCAAGTTCATTTTCATTTGGGGCCACATCAAGATCATGAATGACCTCAAAGGGCTAGTTGTGGCAGAATAGATAAAACTACTTGTTAACAACCTTAAAATAGCATGGCTTTCTCTGTATTCAATTTGTACTTCTTAAGATTAAATAATATTTCACATCTTTTCACACTGATGTAATTTGGCCTACAAATAAAACATGATTTCACTGATAAAATAATATTTAAGCACACAACTGTAGTTGAAGTTGTATTTCTGTGGCCCTGTAAGGCCTACACCAGTGTTTTTCAAAGTGGGTGCCACAGCATTCAGATTGAATTCTCACCAGGGGCCGCCAGAGGGGCCTCAAAATTGGAAGGAAGGTGAGAAAAAAAGCAAAAATTTAAAAATTAAATTCAGTACATTTTTTTAAATCATAAATTTTTAACTATAATTTTTTAAATCATAAAATCTAATCTGTTTTTCAATCGTTATAAAATATAAGTTAAAATAATTAATTAAAATATTATTTGCCATTCTCCTCTTTCTTATTAGTTGCCAGTCAAATATTTTAAGTTGCTTTGCTCCTCAAGCTAGCATGGCAAGTGCGAAATGGAAAAGTTTTTGACAAGAAAATGACTGAAGGAACCGTCCAGCAGCCATGCTGTGAAGGACGCTACTGCAAAAAAAGCCCCTAAGAACTCCTAGCCAGCTAAAATCAGAAGGTTTGAGGCAGCATTTAGGCGAAACAAATGTAATCATGATTGAATTCTCAATAAAAGTGAGAAAAAACATTCTAAAAGTTGATGTTTTATATATTTTGCAGCATTGTCTGTGGGTTTGTAGGTCGCAGCCCAGAAGCTAATGGTGTTTGGCAGGGGTAGCACGGCATGGAAAAGTTTGGAACCTCTAGTCTGGAGGGCCACAGAAATAACTATCGCGGGCAGAATTTAGACCTGCAGGCCTTGAGTTTGACACATGTGGTTTAGATTTATTTTCAACAAAAAAAAAAAAAATGCTCAAGAGGTTTGTATTATATAAACAGTATATATCATCAGTTATCCTTGCTTCGTGAATCAGACAATGTGATGGTAAAAATAGATCAAATGTTAGTGGAAAATAGTTTTAGTGGATTAGGGCCTCAGCTGAGCCCCTTAGCCTACATTTTGGTTCCTGTTAGCAAGATTGTTTACTCTTGTAATCCTTGTGAACCACAGCATAACTAAAAAAAACCCTCTTTATGTACCTCGCTCCAGATGAGTAACCTGGTGGCATCTCAGATAATGGCCCACAATGACGTGGGGTCCCGGGCCAGCTCCATAGAGAAGTGGCTAGCAGTAGCCGACATCTGTCGCTGCCTCAACAACTACAACGGAGTGCTTGAGATCACCTCTGCTCTCAACCGCAGCGCCATCTATAGGCTGAAGAAAACATGGGCTAAAGTTTGCAAACAGGTTTAGATTGTGTCACTGAACCAGCTGCTATCAGTACTTACTTTATGTTACGCACAAAATCTTCAACGTTACCATTTATCTCTTGTTTTTTTCAGACCAAGGCACTGATGGACAGACTTCAGAAGATCGTATCATCAGAGGGGAGGTTCAAAAATCTCAGAGAGACGCTGAAAAAGTAACTACAGTCCCAGACAATTGAAGTGATAAACAAATAATCACTTTCTGCCCCACAGCATGATGCTGCCACCACTATGAGCGCTAATTTTTACCTCCTTGTGTGCAGCTGCAACCCTCCATGTGTCCCATACCTGGGCATGTACCTCACTGACTTGGCCTTCATTGAGGAGGGGACACCCAACTTCACTGAGGAGGGGCTTGTTAACTTCTCCAAGATGAGAATGGTGAGATGCTCTCTTTCCTACTGGGAAAACTACACACAACCCTCGAGATTTTGACTTTTGCTGTCAATACATTTTAAGTACAGAAGGGTCAATTTATTTTCTGATGATTAATAAAAGGAAATTAACTATCACTGAGGTTTATGCTCTCTAAAATTAAAAGCAGGATATCTATTAATGTCTTTGGGGATATTCTTGCCTTATAAAGATTAAAAACAGCAATCTGATCGGCAACATAACGATTAAGGCAGCATCCAAAGATTATACAGAAATCTGTGAAGGACAATGGAGACATCTGGTGGCTGAAAAAGGTAGAACAATGAAAACTGCTGAATCAACACAAATTACATCCTAAATTCGATTAAATTAATCTAACAATTATAGAGACAGGTTTTGTTGGTAGTTTAGAAGGGGGGCATATTATGAAAAAAAAAATCACATTTTATTTCTTCATATTTGATTATTACTGGGCAAGTTGGTGTAACAATCTATGCACTCACTAGTACAAGTTCTGTTACAGGTTTAATCCAGTGGTATATTTTTCCACAAACACATGTACACTGACACAAAAAGTGTGCACCGCAGGATTTCACAAAAAAAAAATTTCTACTTTTATTATGCTGGAGAAATCTTCAGATTGTGCTTTTAGTGTATTTGGGTTGATGACATCACCAGCAGCACAAGGATCGAGCTTCTCAGCTGTCATTAGAACACATTACGATAAACAAATGGCATCTGATAGATTTCAGCATAGATCCTGAAGCATTAGAGTTGCATGGCCCTGTATGATGTCACCAGAAGCACGAGCTTGTTGGAGTGAGTTTTTGAGAGTATATATTTTTCCTTAAATAAATTATGAAGCACAACAGAAAAAAAATCTGAAAATAAATAGGAAAACTGATCATTAAATTTTGTTCTGTAGGTGAGTTTGACAGCTTTCATAGAAAAGTCTGGCTAGTAGACATAAAAATGCTTCAGAAGCAGTGTCGAAATCAAAAGCTCTTCGATCGCCACAGTGTTCATCAGTGCCAGCTGATCAGCTTGATTACTGTATCTCTTGTGATGTCATCCACCCAACTATACACAAAGGAGAATCAGGAGGGTTTGTAAGTGCACTTTTTAGAAATTACACGAGATGCAGCAATTACCCAGATTGCTTTTTGTTAGTCAAAATTTGTTAGTATGAAGGATTTGTATTATTTAGTATTAAGGATAGTATCTGTCCAGTATCTTTACAACTTCATGGCTTCCCACACTGGAAAAAGGAGGACTTGACTAGACTTCAAGATTTCACTGTCTTATTTATTTAAACCAGTGAACAGGAGTCAACGAAGAGTTGAAAAACCTACAAAAACTCATTTAAAAACATTTCACATTACATTTTAGAAGCAATAATTTCTTAATGATCAGTTTCATTTATTTTAGCCATGTTTTTCTCTCACAATTTTAACTAAATTCTTGTTTATTTTTAACCTCCATGAAGTCAAACATTTTTCAAATTAGATTTTAACTTTTTTTTTAAAGAAACATCAATTTACACATAGATTAAGTACTTTAGATATGCATCTAATTGAGCTAAATTTTACCAAACATCAATGCAAATTGTTCCTTCAATAAACACTACACCTTCTTTCACTCAAATACACAAACAGAACCAGATCACATTTTCAGCAGAACCCTATGAAAAGCTTAGCGATAGTCCTTTTTAAATCCAAGTCCTTTCCCATGAGTTTGATCAGTTCTTTTGTGACTACTTCTGCCTTCTTCAGCTCTGTTGCAAAACCAGCCAAATGACTGGTGCATTCCTTATATTGTTTGAGTTCACAGTAGCTCCGTTTCCATTACAAAGGTGCACAAATCTCTTTCGATTTTCTGCTAATGTCGGAAAAACACAATTTCGCAATTGTGGTGTTTCCATTCAGTAAGAAATGAAATTAAAAACACACATGAATGAGCTTGTTCATGCGATAAGTAATTAAAAACATACCACGCCATGATCCTCCAACTACTTCCTGTTGTCATCTTCATGGTTTGCACCAGTGGCAACATCCATTTGTTGATCATGTGACTTGTGTGATGCGAAGAAATGTTTCCATTGCAGTTTTGCAAAATAAACCAATTTCGATACGGCTGAAAAACCACCTCATCCTCGAGCCAAAATTTTTTCTCGAAAAGGAGAGTGTTTTCAAAAATGCAGTGTTTCCATTAAGTGAATTATTATTTCATATATTATTTATATTAATTATATTTATACTGAAATATTTATTTCAAAGTGCGCAATTTCAAGGTTAATGGAAACGCAGCGAGCGTGTGCTGCTGATTAGACTGGATTGCTTTAACTTGCTGAGAAGTGCTGCAGAGTGACACACTCATGTTTATGCACACACATCGGCATCTAAAAGCAGATGCCGATGTGTGTGCACCTATGTGAAACACCTGTCTTTAAAGTTACCTTTACCCTTGCTTTGTTCTGTCTGCTCCCACAGATTTCGCATATCATTCGGGAAATTCGTCAGTTCCAGCAAGCTCCTTACAGAATAGAGCACCAACCCAAGGTTTGCCCAATAACAGGCCCTTTTTTCACCATACATTTATTTAAAAAATAGGGAAAAAATGACTCCCCTCAAACATTTTTACTTTGTTCTAGGTAACTCAGTTCCTGCTGGATAAGACCTTAGTAATGGATGAAGATACCTTGTATGAGCTCTCACTTAAGATCGAACCTCGAGTATCACCAGGTTAATTGTACACAAGAAGCCCACATATACTGCACATATTTACATATCTTTCAGCTCACAGTGCAACCTTTTAATAAAGCAAGTGTTTTTATATTACACACAAATGGTCAAAAAGTGTAGAAGCGGAAACTCAGGAGAAAATGTGCCTTGTTTTATGAAAATCCGAGGTATTTATTTAGTTATTGTACTGTATCGCAGAAACAACTCCTTGCCATACTCTCAAACCATTATGAGTGTCGAAACACCATCGGACACAGCACTAGAATGTTGCTGCTGTCACTCTGGGAAGACAGATTCGTTTTTGTTGTCTTCCAAGCAAGTGTCATCAGATGTTTTACAAATGTGGAATAATCAGAGTGCAGTTAACCTCCTTTGGTCTCTGCTGACTGCTGTTGTACCTGCTCTTTCTGCATATTATATCAAACAACCAGGTTTACCTTAATTAAGCACACTTTATTATTACTTGTCTGTGTGATCCTAATATTCTAGAAATTAAAACACCCTACAAGCCACTTTGGACAGAATTAATGCTGGATATTGGTCGGTACAACTTACAGGAGCTATTAGAGGGTGATTGGATCACAGCAATTTTGGAAAACCTTATTTAGTTTGAAATTACACTCTTAGTATTTGCCTAAATAATTTCAGTTCTTCATGATCCTGAAATGCTCTCCTACTCCCTCTTAACGCTCAATTCTTCAGCATCACATTTCCCCGGTGGTCCTACCATGTACACCCATGATCAGACAACTCGCCACAGAACCTGCACTGGAATGGCTTTCATGAACCTTGTCAGCAAGCAGCTACACACACGACCATGTGTTTTTTGCACAGATGCAACCACAGATATCACATCTACTCTTCAAATCCACCAACCCATGCAAATTTGTATGAAACAAGTTGATTGTAAGCCATTTTTTGTGACAGTAGAGAGGAACGGGATGCTTTCTGTAAGCAAAAAAATCAGTGATGTAAAGCTGAGAATACAGTAATCCCTAATCAGTAGTTCAACTAACTGCTAACAACCAGAACATCTGGAAAGGACATTGTGTTGTCTATATTATCATTATTTTGGCTATCAAGCATTTAGCATGAATTCAAAATGCGCCCAGCCTGCCTAAAACAAAGCTATTATAAGTTACTATCTTGATTTATTTGCTGAATTATGAGCATGGGCAAAGACATTAATTTCAGAAAGTTTAGCTTTTCTAAATGGATGCTTACATAAGGTCCATAAAATCATATAGAGTTATCAGTAGGATTAGTTCATTGTCTAGCCCAGGGGTCTGCAACTTTACAGCCTAAAGAGCCATTTTTGCTCTCAGGCCAGCCTAATAAAACTCGTTTAGAGCTGCAAATGTCACACAACTTTTTTTTTTTTTTTTTTTTAAAGACAACTTATAATTTTAGATAAATATCTAATATAGTAAATATGTTGTAATTTTTAAAGAACAACCATTTTATTTCTGTTTTTAGGATTTAAACATAAAATTTTGCAAAAAGAGGATGGATCTTTTTTTCTGTAGGATGGAAAATGATTAACAAATATTGTAGGAAAAAACTGAAAAACTGTTAAAAATCTGCATTAGTTATATCTAAATTTTAAAATATTAGCTGGTTCTTAAGAGCCATTGTGGAAGGTCCAAAGAGCCACTTGTGGCTCCAGAGCCACAGGTTGCAGACCCCTGGTCTAGCCCAATCATCGGCCTTGTGTTCAAAGAACAATAATCCACTCACTGTAGTGACTTTGTCTCTATACAGAAACTTTTCAGACCCCTCTAGCGACTTTTTTTTTTTTTTTTTTTTCCAAAAAAGTGACTAGAGCAAAATGGGAAAGCACCAATCCTTCTGCAGTTACTGTCCTGATTGGACTGAGCAGCGAGTGCTGCCGTGACCCTCCCCCCACCCCTGCTTCCCAAGCGCTGTGTCAGTCTAAGCAGCAAACTGCTTGCTGCCAGAGCAGAGAGGAGATCCATTGCACTCCGTGTCCACCGGATGTGCAAAGCTGCCGCTGATCCTGATCCGTATTACAAATAGAATCCTGAGTTCAAAGGAGGGTTGAAGCTGCTCATTTGGGATGATACAAGAGCACACTGCCTGTATTGTAAGATTGACTTTTATGCTAAACTTACCAACATTAAAACACACATGGGAACTCAAAAACACAATCAAATGGCAAAGCCTTATAACAGTTCCAACAAAAGCAAACAGACATTAATGATTTAAAAAGTTGACACTGCAATAAAGGCTGAAGCCACCATTGGATTAGCTGTGGCTGAACATTGTTCCATGCTGGCATGTGATTACTTTGGGAAAGCATGTAAAGCTGCTTTTTCAATCTCCACTCCTGCGACTTACTTTAAAATGCACAGGACAGAGTGTACAGAGATGATTAATGGTGTTCTGGCACCACACTTTCTGAAAAAGTTGGTAGCAGATGTGGGTGAGCAGAGTTTCAGTTTACTTGATGAGCCCACTGATGTAAGTGTCTGTAAGTACCTGAGGGTTGTGGTTCTTCAGTGACAGCAAACTCACAATTGTCTCAACATTTCTGGGGCTTGTTGAGTTGGAGGGAAGAAATTCCAGATCTGGAAAAGTGTAGTCTTAAAAAACAGAAACTCCTGGGCATAGGGACTGGCAATGCCTCCATTATGA
This sequence comes from Anableps anableps, assembly GCA_014839685.1. NCBI lineage: Eukaryota > Metazoa > Chordata > Actinopteri > Cyprinodontiformes > Anablepidae > Anableps > Anableps anableps. The sequence continues at coordinate 27,886,087 of CM026081.1, forward strand.
CAAGGGCTAACAGTTGGGTTCATGAAGGACTGAAGGAGGATTTCGGGGTTGAAAGATTTGGAAACCATCGCACCTAATGTGGAGTACTTGGTACGGGAGACTTATAACTGGTTTTCTGTCTCCCCAAAATGCAGGGTGGGGGGGTCGACAAGGCCATATGAGACCATCAACTCTAGAGAGAAACCCTTACAGATAACCAAGGTGTGTGACACACGTTGGTTTCCAATGAGCCAGTGGGTTCACACATTTTGGATCAGTGGGGGGCGCTTACACTGCATTTTGCAGTCACTAAGTCTAGTAAACACTGCTACATGGCTGAGGTTTTATACTCCATGCACAACAATCCTCAAAACATATTGTATCTGACTCTTTTGAAGTCAGTGTTGGTGGGGTACAGTTGAAAGAAAGCAGGTAGATCCTCTTAAAGGTCTTGATTGTCTCAAAAATAAGGCAACGGCTATAGTACATGGATTGCTGATGTGTTCTTGCATCAAAACAAAGGCTTCAGTTACAAAGACAGTGATGAAGAAGGCTGATGTGGGCTAAAGCTAAGGCTAGCTTTGACTCTACTCTGACTAGCTTAGATGAACTTCATCCCTAGTTTTTTATTTCATCTTTTTCCATTCTTAGGGAAATAACACACTATAAAGTCACATTTTGTCTTTGATTCAACATTGACTACTGTAAATATTATCTTTTGGGAGCAGGAGAGTATTCTGATGGTCTCATCCAAAAATAATGAATTTCCTTAATGAATGTTTCCACAACCTTACGATAATGTGGCACCATGCTTGAATGAACTTAGTCCTGTTTAGGACTTCAAATATGACAATTTCTCACACAGTGAACCTTGTGATCTCTGGCTACTGGGCTTGATGTTCATGGTCACATGATACATCAGCTGGAATTTAATTTTTAATCTTGTAAATTTATACTATCTGATAAAACTGAACAGTTATGTGTTTTTTTTTTTCTTTTTTTGCTTTCTGCGATGTGACATTTGCATGTTCCTCTTTTGTTTAAAAATGACTTTTAGCAAATTTAGGTCTTTCATCCAACTTGACAACACAATGTTGATGTTATAAGTTGATAGTATCTTTAAACCTTTAACATGTAAGTGTACCACTGTAGTGATATATTTGCACTATTAATTTAAAAAAAGAATGTTGCAGGGCTTTAGAGTTGATATCATAAATATAGCATATTATACAAATAAATATAGCATATTATACAAATATAGCTGACTTATTTTTTTAGATTTGTTTTTGCCTCATTCCTTTCTGAAATCTTCTGTAACTTGTATGCATTAGTGTATTCAAGACTTGTTTTATTTCACGGTTGCATACTTTTAATCACTTATATTGTTTTTTATTTATTTCTTTGTGTGTTGTACAGACATTTACACTCTAAAGGCTTGAAAATAAAACTTTGGGGGAAAAGAATGTTGTTGCAGATCATTGATAAAGAAGGAAAATATACAAGTTCCATATTCTGTAAAGCTATAAAGCTTCTGTAAAGCTATAAAGATGGTCATAGCCTGTAAAACTGAAACTGACTAGCCATAGGGAGAGAGATTTTTATATATATATATATATATATATATATATATATATATATATATATATATATATATATATATATATATATATATATATATATATATATATATATATATATATATATATATAAAGTGGTTATGCTCCACCCAGTAGCTGTGCTTCAATATTACCTGGGCCTATGGTTTGCTTCTAAGACCAAGACAACAATGATTAATAATTCTATACAGCATTCCATTTTTTGTCATGGAATTCAAATGGTTTGGGTCATTAATAAACACACCAAAACCTCTCTAGTATCAGAGTTTCAGTTCTGTAAAACACGTGGTGTCTTTTCCGAAGCTGCAGCACTTTGGCTCTGAGTTTGTGATCACTGAAGGAGAGCAGAAGAGATCATGTGTAAATGTGAAGGTCAAACCAGACGGTGATATTGGACCCACGGCGCTCATGGTTCATCATGGCTCTCTACAAGTAATCTCTGCCTTCATTGGTTTATAACTGTGTCTTAACTTGTGATTGGCCCCTGAATTTGCATTCCCACAAGTGGGTGTGGAGCCCACAATACAGGAGACTCAAAAGCTAGTTTCCAGCAACCTTCAGTCAGAAGGCAGCAGCTTTCATACAGGTACTGTACCCTCCCTTTTTCATTTCTCTTGCAGAAAGCCTCCATTAGCTAGTTCACGTCTGGGCCTAAAGAATTAAAAGCTTATATATATGTAGACAATTTTAAAGCTAAAGTTTCTGTAAACAAGTTTGTAAGTGAATGCCAGTGCCATATTTGTATTTAATATGAAAGAATGATAGAATCTATTAGAGCCAGGTTATGATCAAAATACGCTTGTCTTCCAAAACAAGAGAAGGCTTAAAGTTAGTCAAAAAAACCAAACCTTTTGCACTCTTACAAACCTCTCTAAACAGTAATGTGTCCTCCAGAGAGTCTTAAACTTATGATGTCCTGTCAGGTTATTTGGTCACATGTTTCCCCCCTTATCAATTTTCCATCTCTCTTTAACATTGCATTGACCTTATGAGCTTCTGTACTGCGACCTGTCCAGAATGATACTGTATTCATCAGCCAGGAGGGGCTTTGGTCTTGGCACTGAATCCTGGCACCAAACATCCCTCCACTGATCTATAAATAATAATATTACCACTGACCCAAACAGTATGTGGCCTCCAATCTGCACAGCAAACGTTAAGACACCATTGCACCCAGATATAAATGCTGTAGGTGACTGTCTGACCGACTGGCTCACTTTAAAATATTGGACTGATGAGGGATTTTTCCCATCTGACCTGAATTAACAGAAGCAATCATGTCCTCACAGCGCTCCTCTATTTTTAGAAACAGTCTCCTAGACACCATGTCAAAGTCAAGCTACGCTGTGACCTTCCATTTATTGAATCTGATTGGATATAAAGGTAATTCTGGGCATAGATTACCAGAATTTCTCTGAAAACAAGCTTCCCTTTTTCCTGCATCCTGTTCATTACAAATTAAACCAACAAAAAACATCTGGGCATCTCAAACCTTTAGTTGCAGGTTCATAAAAGTGATCATTTAGTCTTAGTTTGGAATTAGAGTTGCAGAACTGGATCAGGTCTAACGCTGAGCATTTCATTCATGGGGATTAATGTGGTAAGAATCTTAGCAACTGGTTTTCAATGTTCTAATTACCAGAACATAAAATCTGAGAAATCTTCAGCTCACAGGGCCAACAAACAGACATGTGACACAAACATTCCCAGGTCCATCTGCACACAAACGATCCAAATGTCATTTTTACCATTTAGCCAAGGCTAACATGCATGTTTTTGAACTGGGAGAGGAAACTGGAGTACCCAGAGAAAACTCATGCATGCACAAGGAGAACATGCAAACTCTCTGTTGCTTCAAAACAAAAAAAAAAATGAAAACAGTATGAAAATTAAACATTCACAGCAGAGCTTTTTGAATTTATTAACCTAATTAAACAAAATATGTTAATAGTGAATTGTAGGATGGCAACAGAATCTCTGTGTTGAAAAATATGAAGGGTTTAACCTCTGCTGTTCTCCAAATTTCTAAGGTATTCAGGTGCCTTTGGTCAAAAAAAAAAAGAGAAAAAAAATCAACGCTTTTATTTAGCATGTAGAAGCATTCAGAACATACCAGAACAATCAATACTTCAGGATATACCACAAATGAAAAACATTTTAACTGCATAAGTGTGGCTTATTGTCTTGTTTATCCATTGCACAAAGGTTATTGGTTAAATACTTGACTGAATGTGCTTGCTGTTGTGTGAAAGATCCAAACTGTGGTCAAGTCTACTGGTGCTGGTCTTAACGAGAACAGTTGTTACAGGGTGGAGTGTCTGGAAGCCAGACTCAAAGGGAAATAAATTAATACAGTTTTTGAGCGGAAAGTAAAACAAAATGGATGGAAGGTACGCAGACGAACTGCAAGCAGGTGTGCAGTGATGAGAAGGTAGTGGCCAGGTGCAGTAGTGCAAAAAGTTGGTTTTCATTATATGCGACTCATAGGGGTGCGGTGCTAAAAGGGGCGGCAAAACAAAGGCGAAAAATTAATTTCTGGTTGGCATTTTTTGTATTTAACAGCCGTTTATGCGCGTGTGCATGATGGGATCAATAACAGAGGCATGGCACTGATTAGCTCTCCCTCTGCTCCTTCACCTCCACTCCAGTTAATATATAATAATTTAAAAGCATAATGTGACTCCATATACTTCAGAAAGTACATAGCTGCACCCTTGGCCAGGTGTAAGGGAGCGCTGGAAGCAATGTTTGAGGGAACAAACCAAAGAACAGACCTGGAAAATAATACAAGAACACAGAGTCTGAAGTGACTGTAAAGATCAGCATCCAATCCACATGACAGAATCTGGTGATCTAACACAGCAATTATAAGGTTTCTGTTAAAGTTTTGCCAAAAGACTTTAGTATGTCAAAGAATGTCATGGTCTTGCACTAGTTACAAGTGTGAGGTTCTACTAGTGATCCTGCAAGCTTACGTCATGCACTAACAAAACAATTCAGTTGATTCATCTAATTTGCGTGATTTCCAGGCCTTACCCATTGCTTTTGTGCAATTTTGTTATCTTATTCTTCAGTTTCTTTCTTTATTCGTATTTCTAGCTCTTCTTCTACTGATCCACACTTGAGGTACTTTTCTGGAGGCAAAATGTCAGGCTCCTTCAGGCGTCTGATCTCTGGCCGCAACACCGCGGTGCTGCTGGCCAGCTTGGGAGCAGGGACAATGGCCACTGGCATTTTGCTGAATGAGAACAGCTCTCTCGCTGCTGAGGCAAAGAAGAAGCTCTATCCTCCCAGGTAAGAGGGGGCGACCTCAGACCAGCTTGTGTGGGGACCCAGTGGATGAGTGGGTGAAACGTTACCATTTCCTAGACGGATGATTTCAGCTAAAAAGGACATGAATGGACAATTTATTACCTCATTCAGGAATGATAGACACATTATGAGGCTCAGTGAGATGAACTGCATCAGCAGACAGTGAGAGTGGGTGATTATCTGACAGGATGGCAGTCATGACTGACGCACTGGCAAATGCCTGTGTGACCAGTGACACTCTCATGTTTCATCTATGCTACCTTTGACTCACTTTCTCTTAAGGTTTCAGATCCTATCCTATGCCCTGCATTTCTTCCTTTCCTAGTCTCCCTATGGATAGGAAACAAATTCAAGGAAGGTTTTAAACCTTAAACCCCTGACAATGAAATTATTTTTTTTCTGTTATGAGAGAACCCACAGTGTGGATTGTAAACAGTCAAGTTTATTTGTATAGCACATTTCAGCAGCAAGGCAGTTCAAAGTGCTTAACTTCATAAAAATATCAATCAAGTATGCATAAAAATCATCGAGCAAGTGTCAATGCATCAAAATCATAAAGTTCATCAAGTAAATATAATTCTAAAATATTGATCAATGTTCCACTTACTACTAATCAAAGGCAGCTCTAAACGGTGGGATTTTAGCCTTGATTTAAAGGAGCTCAGTGTTTCGGCTGTTTTGCAGTTTTCTGGGACCTTCATCCTGAAAGATTCCCCTCATAACTGAGCAGTTTTTTTCCTGGATAGCTTCATTGATATGGCATAAGTAGGTCAAAGAGAGTTTGATAATTAACGAATGGTTACAAATCATATTAGGGCCGAAACAATTAATCGGATTAATCGTTATTAATCGATTATTGAAATAATCGTCAACTAATTTAGTCACCAAATCATTGTTAACTAGAGTATATAAACTAACATATGTAATTTTCTAAAATAACAACACACCCAGAGCAGTAGTTGAGGAAAAAATATATACATTTTGCATTTAAGATGAAAAAAGAAACCTTTAGCTGTAATTTTTTTCTACCCAGAATTCCTTAAGTGGCATAGTAGCTTCACCTGGTTCAGATTCTGAACCAAAAAAAAAAACTCCTATTAAGCACATTTTGCTATGCAATTATTAATTGCTTGATCAAAAACATAGTCAACGGATCAGTCCTGCACTGTATTAGTGTTAAATCAAGTAGAAAGGGCTTATCTTTACACATGTTGATGTTAGTATTTTTTATTTATTTATTTATTTATTTATTTATTTATTTTGCAGCAGATGCATCCTTCGCTATAAATGATCAAACGTAAACTAAAGCAATGCTATGTTATTGCATTTTAGGCAATACAGTTTTTATTTTATCTAAAAAAAAAGGGAACTGAATCATTTGTGTATTTGTATTTTTATGTATTTCAGATGTATAAAATAAGCTTAATGAGTTAATAAGCTTAAGGAGTTTCAAACATTTGAATGTGGAACAAGTGCCATTCAAGATGTTCTGCCAGTACACTGTGGCCTCAAGATGTCACAAGAAACATACTGTACCATGCACATGTTTTATCCTTGCTTCCATCTCCTTTCCATTTTTTCTTTCTTACAGTTTTTCTTCTCTTGTTCATTTCTTCCTTTTTCCATCCTTCCTTCCCAACAGCTCCGACTTCCCTGACCTGAGGAAACACAACAACTGTATGGCCAGCGCTCTGACTCCAGCTGTTTATGCTAAATTGAGAGACAGGGTGACTCCCAACAACTGGACCCTTGACCAGTGCATCCAAACTGGGGTTGACAACCCTGGTCACCCTTTCATTAAGACGGTGGGCTGTGTTGCTGGTGACGAGGAAAGCTATGAGGTAACTGAACTCACAAGCAATATTTTAGTAAAAGATCAGGAAAAATGATTTTATACTTAAAAGAATAGCAAATAAGTCCCCGAGTCTCACATGAGTTGGCAAAATGGAAAAATTCTAGTTTCATGCCTTAATACATAAATCCAAATGGAAGTTGGTGGGGGTAATTTGTTCACCTGATCAAAGTGATCACTTTTAAAAGCATTCTCTTGGACCTAACCCATCTTTTCAAAACATTCACCATCACTCTGGGATGCACTTCTACTGCTAGGCCGATGACATCCATGTTTACATTTTCAAATCAAAAACTGGCCTCACTTCTATTGCATTTATCAGTTGTCCATGGAAATGGTAAGACACTTCAGAGAGAAGTAGTTTTCATCCTTGCATCAATGAAGACTTAATTTCCTAAAGGTGCACCCTTTATTAATTTCCCTTTTAAAGAGTCCATGACATATATCTTACATCAGACAAAACCATTTTACTAGCCTGTACTGCAGGTACGTTGAGGTTGACAGAGCTGTATTTGGTTGCACTCGCAGGCGTGAATATTCATTTCAGAACCTCACCGTATCAGAGTCAGTTTAGTGGTTTAATTTAGATTGTGGAAAAGAATGAGAGAATGGATGGATCTGAAAGCTGGGGACCCATGATAAGTGGCTAACGAACAATACTGCATGAGGATGCACCAGAATGAAATACGTTTAGATGACTGATTTAATTAGGCAGGTGTAACTAGATCTTCATTAGGGATGTTTTGAAAAGGACTGTAAAGGGAAACCTTTAATGTAAAACTGTTTTGTTAGCCTCATAGCATAATTGCCTAAGTCATATTTTAACGTTTTTGGAAAACAAGAAAAAACATTTTGAAGCAAGCCTAAGTCAAAGGGAAGACTGATGGATTTTGAACTGTAACACATGTTCTAGGCAATTAGGCGCGGTGATGTAGCAGTGTAAGGAGAACGATATTATACAGATATCTCAATTTGGCCAAAAATATGACTTAGGCAATTATGCCATGAGGCTAACAATTTATAAAATGAGTGGAAATTAACCCTTTAAACTGTGATACAAGAAATAATAATCAGAAAATGCTCTTTGTTAAGAACTGAATGGATTTTTAGATGCCATGATTAAATTTTATATTGATAAATTAGATATTTACCATTTACAATACAGACATAATATCACATTCTAATATAAACCAGATACATACATCCACTGTATATTAAGAGACCTGAGTGAAGATGGCCCACCCTCCTTCTTCAAATCAAACAAAACTGGTGTCAAACGTTTGCGCTGCTAAAATTTTCCTCCACAAACGTAGCACAAATGTTGAACACCAATTTTGTTTGACTCGGGTGGAGGGGCCGGTTGAACTTTTGACCTTTAAACTTTCATTAATATCTTCAAAGCAAAAGCAGCACAAATGAAAATTTGAGCAGCACAAACATAGCACAGTTGATTGACACCAAATTTGTTTGATTTCATAAATGTGGGAGGGGCTGGTTGCCCATCCATGAACTCCGGAAACTCTTATCAATATCTTAAAAATGATAGCAACACAAACGAAACTTTTTGCTACACAAACATAGCATAGCATAGATTATTTTTCCTAACTTCTGTTTTGCTTTCCTTGATTTCAGTACTTACATATCGCTAGCATTGGGTAGAATTACCTTGGTAAGTGGTTTTGAAGTATTCTAAGGATCATTGTCCATTTGGACAAGTTTAGCTTCCTGGACGATGTCTTGAAATGTTGCTTCAAGAATTTCACGTGATGGCCTTTTCTTATGATGCCATCTTTTTTGTAAAGTGCAGCACTCCTTTCATTAGAAAATGATGGTGCCACTACCGTGCTTCACAGTTGGGATTGTGCTTTGTAAATGTATCAAAGGTCACCTTCCAACCTTTCGTTTTAGCTTTGTCAGACCAAAGGACATGTCTCCAAAAACTAAGGTCCTTGTCCCTGAGTCCATTTGCAAACTGGAGTCTGTCTATTTCTGTTGCTTTTAGGAAAATGGCTTCTTCCTCGATGAGCGGACTTTCAGTCCATGTTAGTGCAGGACTTGTTTCACTGTGGATAATGACAGTATTTTACCAGCTTCAGCCAGCATCTTTGCAAAGACTCTCGCTTTTGTTCTGAGGTTGATACACACATTTTGGACCAAAACACATTCATCCCTTCCTAAAAAGTATGATGGTTGGACATTTCCATGCTGTTTATACCTGCATAGAATTATCTGAGCAGATCAACGTAACTATATCAGGTATCTGGACAAGGATGAACCAGGCTCGCGGAGGTTCTCAATTCTCTTCCTGATATCTTGGCTGATTTATTTTTATTTTCACATGATGTCACACAGGAAACTATACGCTTGAAGTGTTGCCTTAAAAGACATCAACAGATGTGCCTCGGTTTAACTCAGATGAATGAACCTATCGGAAGCTTGGAAAGCCATGATATAATCATTTTGCTTTTCCAGAATTGCTTAAAGGCATTGTAATTTCAGGGTATGTAAATATCTAATTTGGAAGAAAATAAAGAAAATTTTAGATAAAAGCGCTCTCTCATTATTCTGTCATTTAGTCAACCTAAATAACTGAGGTAATTGTAACTAACTTAAAACGGGAAAAGCCTGATTTAAGGTAAGACAGCGATAGAAAAAAAAGGTTGTCTTTTTATACAGAGGATGTAAATATCTTACAGCTGTGTTTCTTCCAATATATTCCAGTCTCAGTGAAGTTCTACATGTTTTAAAGTTTTAGATTTAGTAAATGAAGTGCAACATAAGTCTTTGCTGTTTCTTCCAGGTGTTTGCTGAACTCTTTGATCCGGTAATCAAAGACAGACACAACGGCTACGACCCCAAAACCATGATACATCCCACTGACCTGGATGCCTCTAAGGTTGTACCACTACTATGTATTCTCTGTTCCATCCCGACACTAATAAAACACTCAGTAGCATCTTCGTTGTTTCTGTCCTGCCTCTACCTCTAGCTAAAACACGGGATGTTTGATGAGAAGTATGTTCTGTCATCGCGCGTCCGGACAGGCCGCAGCATCCGTGGGCTGAGCCTCCCCCCGGCCTGCTCCAGGGCTGAGCGTCGTGAGGTGGAGCGGGTCGTAGTGACAGCCCTGGCTGGTCTAAAGGGAGACCTCGCTGGACGCTACTACAGCCTAGGAGATATGACGGAGAAAGAACAGCAGCAACTTATTGATGTGAGTCATCGATGAGTCAGAGACACTAGAAATCCTCAGATATGCAATCATTCAGTTGAATAACAAAGCATTCACAATCAAAGATTAAAGTTAAAAACAATCAGTATTTAAAGGTTAGGGCTAATCTTTTTTTTTTTTTTTTTTTTTTTTGGCAAAGCTAAATTAATAAGATCGTTCATACAAAAACGTTCATAGGGTACGTTGTTGGATCCAGACCATGTGGTCCAGCAAGAACATTTGGAAGGGACCTTGTAGGAAAACAGTTCTGATGGACAATCCTGAGCATCCTTTTCAGGAGACTGTCATTGGAAAACAAAGTCTGTTCAGTCAGAGGCTTCTTCAAATACGCTGTAATACAGATGGCTACAGGAAATCTTCCTTCCCACACCCATTAGCATCTACAACAACACAGAAAGTATCGGTTCCTTTTTGAAAAAAAAAACAAACCGAAAAACAAAAAAACATCTCTTCATTTATTGCCTCAGGTTTTATGGCCAGAGCCAGGCCTGACACCAGGGGGCACCAAGCTAACGTTTAGTGAAATCCTAAGAAACAGATAATTGATGCATGTACTGTAAAAAAAAAAAAAAAAAAAAAAAAAAAAAAAAAATAGTGTGTGCCCCCTTACACATTTAAACTGTCTTTGCCTTTTTGATCCCGCCTAAATTCTTCAGATCATCAAACAAATAAAAACACTGAACAAGGATAACCTGTGTAAATATAAAAAGCAGTTTTCACATGATGATTTCATTCTGCGAAGGAAATCAGCTATCCAAAGCAACCTGGTCCTATATGGGAAAAGTAATTGCCCTCCCCCCCTTGTTAAATCATGAATTAACTGTGATTAAACTCCTTTTTTAATAAAGTTGTGCTCAGTTTCATAAGCCAAACCCATGCCTTATTATTACCTGATCTGCAAATATAACAGATAATTTAACATTGCAGTTTAATCACAGATAATACATGATGTTTTCAAACAGTGCCAGGTTGGTTTGGATACATTTTTTTCCCCTTAATGAATAAAAAAAATCATTTGAAAACTGCTTTTTGTATTTATTTTTATCATCTTTGTCAAATATTGAAATTTGTTTCATGACCTAAAACATTTAAGTGGGACCAAAAAAGCAAATATAGAAGACGTCTGACACTATTTCACAGCACTGAACCTGCTCATTTAGAGCCTCAGAGATGATTATCTATAACCCACCTCCACATGGGTCCGTTGAGTGTGCTGTCGTCTCTCTGCCAGCTAAATAAAAGGTGTTCTTTCACATCTTACTACCTCTCTTTACCTTTTCATCTGTAGGACCACTTCCTATTTGACAAGCCCGTCTCCCCGTTGTTGACGTGTGCCTTCATGGCCAGAGACTGGCCAGACGCCAGGGGGATCTGGTAAGGTCCATGCAGCTGGCTGGCTGGCTGGCTGTGTTTACCATCTGTGTCCGTTCACAATGTCTTGTGTTAATAGTTGGATGAAGTGTCGTTTTTCCGTTCGCATTTAGTGAGTGCTGTACTTCACAAATCGGTGCTCCAAATATTTCTGCACAAACGAGAAGATCTGAAAATGTCTGAGTTCATAGGTGGTGATGAGAGCTTGTAGAGTTTCTGTGGCTGCTTGTCCTCAGGCACAACAACGAGAAGACCTTCCTGATCTGGATCAACGAGGAAGACCACACCAGAGTCATCTCCATGGAGAAGGGCGGCAACATGAAAAGAGTGTTTGACCGATTCTGCAGCGGTCTCAAGCAGGTATGCTGGAGTAAATGGTTTTAAGGTGGTAGTGTTGCTCACTTGGGGTTTTTTTTTTTTTTTAGCACTTTTTATATTGATAGTATTTGTTTTAATGTAACATAATGATGTTTTCAGGTTGAGCATCTGATCCAGGAGAGAGGCTGGGAGTTCATGTGGAACGAGCGTCTGGGATACATCCTCACATGCCCCTCCAACCTGGGCACCGGCCTCCGGGCAGGGGTGCACGTCCGCCTGCCAAAACTCAGCAAGGTGACTCACCCGCCGCCGCACCAACATATTCTGTTCACGTCTTTCATCATTTGACTTTTCTGGGGGATTTATCTGCATCAGTTAAACACAATGTAATTGTAAGTATTCAATGTTTGTTAGTCAGCTTTATCTTTTTTTTTTTTTTTTTTTTAAATCTACATTCATTCCTGCACTTCCTGGCAAATGATACGTGGTTTTCAAGATTCTGTACAAATAAAAATCTGGATTGTGGAATCCTCTGGAGTCGACACCAAGTCTTTTCAGTCAGGCCTCTGCCAAGTTTCCACTTTCAGCTCATTCTTTACAAAACTGCTGAAGACTCAGACTGGCTGGATCATATCTGTGAACAGCAATTTTCAACTCTGGATTGGATTTAGGTCTGAACTTTGACTAGGCTATTCCAACACATGAAATTTGCTGTCATTTTTTAAAGAAATGCAATTGTATTTCTATTTTTAGATTTTAAAACAAATTTAAACTTCAAAATCTTTGCAAAAACAGGATGAATACATTTTCTTCTATGGGATGTTGATATAACTATGTAAAAAAGCCTGTCGTTTCCACTCTACTGATGAGAAAAATAGATCGAAAGAATATAACTGCTACTTTTAGTCATTCTGATTTAGAAGTTCAATGCCAATATTACATTAAAAAAAATTGGAAAAACTTCTAAAATATGCATTTGTTAATATATAAACCATGAGTTAGTTCTTGTTTTTTTTTTTTTGTTTTTTTTTTTAGCAAAAGTTTTAAAGAGCCACAGGTTGCAGACCCCTGGTGTAAATCATTTCAAAGCAGCCCTGGCTCTATGTTTGGAAAGTTTTAAGCAGTTCCTTCAGGTTTTCGTGATCCCGCAATCGTGGAAATTCACGCAAAAATAAGCAGACCCCCCCCCCCTCCATTTTTAATGCAATTTTTCAGCAAAATTGGTCAAAAACATTGGGTTTAAGTGTGTTTCAGGGTGATGTGCAACAGTTTTTTCTCTGCGTATATCTGAAAGATCTTAAGACAAAATGATCAGAAAGGAGATGTAATGTTCTTCTCCTTTACAGAACAGCAACAAAACAGACCCACAAAGAAAAAAAAACCCCAAAACCACAGCATTGTGTTATGTTTTTAGTCGTTTAGCCTCAAACAGTACAGAATGAACCTTGCAGTATTCCTTTCCTAAAACTGCCTAAAATGTGCCTTTGTTATGTAAAGAAAGCAAAACATTACTAACTAGCTTTATTTGGTTTTACTTTTAAGTACAAGTCGTGTCACAATTTGCTCTGCAGGACCCGCGCTTCTCCAAAATCCTCGACAATCTGCGGCTGCAGAAGCGAGGCACGGGCGGAGTCGACACGGCAGCCACCGGAGACACCTTCGACATTTCCAACCTGGACCGTCTGGGCAAATCCGAGGTGAGCCCGCTTCCGCTTCAACAGTCTACGAGCGTTATTGCTGACGGTGGTTAGCCAGTGACGTCTGGGTGCTTGCTTTCAGGTGGAGCTGGTTCAGCTGGTGGTCGATGGGGTCAACTACCTGATTGACTGCGAGAAGAAGCTGGAAAGGGGTCAGGACATCCAGGTCCCAGCTCCGCTTGTTATGTTCAAGAAGTGAGAGGCGAAGTGGTGAGGGCTGGGAGGAGATCGGGCGCGACGGAGAACCTTGGCACTACTACTGAGGCTGATGTCTCAAAGATTGTGAATCTTCAGGGTAAAAAGATCTTCGACATGACCTGCAGAAAAGTCTACCTCAAGTTAAGGATTACCCTGACCTTAATAAAAAAAAAAAAAGTAAAAACCAGTTGACTGATTTCATTTCTCTTACATTGCATGTTGGTCAGCTCATTATAGGATCCTTTCAGCTTTAATAAATCAATAACATTCCAACTCTTCAGCAGACATGATTCCAAGATGATGCTGTATTTTTACCACTTCTCCAGAAGAGGCCAAAAGAGGTGGAAATATTTTATTTCGAAGGAATATTTTCCTTAAGATACAAAATAATGATTTAAATGACACCTGAATGTTGCATGGTCATTATCTTCGTTTTACATGTGGGCGTTATCTGTAACAAATTCTGATTTTATTCCAACCATGTGGTGGATCATGAGAAAGAAAACAGAAATCACAGCTTTAGATGCTGCGAAATTTGGAAAGGACGCCTAAAAAGCTGGAAATAAAAACTGTCATCTGAGATAACATTCAACAGTTAAGCACTAAGAATAGCACATTTTTATTAATTTAACCTTCAGGATGCCACCTCAGACAATTTATTGGGGTTTTTTTTCTAAAAAGAAATCAATAGAAATAAGTCAAAAACAACCAAAAGATGACACCTAGAGGCCAGAAGCTGCCTACTCACCAAAAAGTCCTGCTTTTTTTTTTGGCAAAGTGGAACAGAAACACAAGCCTCTATTAAAGATCGGTTGGAGAGTGCTAAACATTGCAGGTACACAAGAATGGGAGAGGGGGCATCTTTGTGAAACGCGGGGGGTGGGGGCTAAGAACAGAGAGAGTCAGGCTGGGTTCTTCGATCAGGAAACAGAAAGGAGGCTAACAGGCGCAGGTGGTCGTTGTGTCATCAGTCCACAGGTCGCTTTTCACTGTGTTTCTTTGTGAACTCTTCGGCGTTCTTCATGAATTTTGCGCGGTCCTTAGTGTACTCCTCCGCCAGGTCGGCCCTCAGCGGGTGCTCCGGCTGGGGGGCGTTCACCAAAGCGATCAGACACTGAATCACTGGAAGGCAGCAACAACAAAACAAAAACGTTAAAAAAAAAAAAAAAAAAAAGCTCCACGGTCAGCAGCAGAGGAGTTCTGAATCTCCGGCCTCCTCTACTCACCTTGGCATGTTTTTGTGGCCGGCTTCCAGTTTTCCACGCTGATGATGGGCAGGCACACCTGGCCCTTCTCGTCGATGTTGGGATGGTAGATCTTCGTCTTGAAGGTGATCTTGGGGGGTTTGAAGGGGTACTCTGCGGGGAAGATGATCTCAATCCGAAAGGCTCCTTTGTCATATGGAGGACAGTCCTTGAGGAGGAAAAAAAAGAGGATTTGCAGATTTTAATGAGGACATCATTTATTACGGTTCCTAAAACCGGATCATTCTTTCCCACTAAGTGACAAAGGTTCTTCCAGGAACTAAATGAAGAAATTGTTTTTCAGCCGTCTGGGTTTCCACACCAGTTAAATCCTTTCGAAAATGTCTACACATGCAACTTGGACCTCATGTCCTGTCTTTTGTCTCAGTTGAGTCCCACTCAGTGTCCAGTTTTCCCTACATCCCTATAGGGGCCGATGATGCACTGGCTTGTCAACCGTCTGCTATCCAGAGGAAAGAGAAGAGCTTTAAAGAAGTATTCAATCCATCAAGCCAACCAGGAAAGAACGAAATATAAAACCTGGGTATCTACAAGCTTCAGCAAGTCAAATTTAAGACATTTTTAATACCGCCTTGCAGTGCAACCAGTCGTTGGGAGGTAAAAAAGAAAAAACCTCCGTGACCATAATATATAACGCCACTGAAAGTCTTCCCAAGGTTCACGACAGACACATTAGAACGTTTGCCTACGAGGACAATCACGTCTCTGTGAACTACAGATATTTACGCTCAGTATACGTCCTTCACAACAAGTTGATGACTCCGTGCTCGTTTCAAGATGTCCTATAAAAAATCCTGTTGGTTCTGATTGTTTCATGTCGCCAAATGTTATCTGCTGTGGGGAAAGGAAAAAAAAAAAAAAAAAAAAAAAAAAAAAAAAAAAAAAAAAAAACGCTGTAAAACTTTTTATAGCTAGATGGACCCATGAATGGATCATATTAAACACAACATTTAGCAAACAACAAAAAACCTGAACAAAGTTACTCCCAAAATTATTCCTACCTCTGGTGGATGTAGATTTAATGTCACTCATCAAGAATGAGACGGGTCCTGTGTTTTTGCTCCTGATGCAGGGAAACCAATTCTGTCGGGGAGAACTATCTTGGTACGACACCGGCAATAGTGTATTTGTGACTGCTTCTAATACATTTTGTATTGAAACGCTGAAAAAGCACAATGCAGCTATAAAACATAATGCATGGCAGCAAACAGATCATCAGCAGGGGCTGAGATGATAATATAGTTTAATGCTCCAAAAGAAAAACTTCCCTTCACCAAGTTCAAGTCAGAAATCATTTTTCATGAGAAAAATGGCTTGAATGTAATGAAATGTTTCATTAGAGATGTTCTTAAGATGATTAGCCCTTAAAACGTCTACTTGAAACATCTAATTTAGATTTTCTTTTATTTAATTTAATTTATCTTGAATATTTCAGCTCATAGAAGCTCTTTAAACACTTTTTCAGTGATTCCACTTCAAATATCGAACTTTATGTTCACTAGATTAATTAATCATCTCCAGGTCATCATTACCCTGATTTGACAGTGATTTTAAAAAAAGTGAACCGTAAAACCGCGATGTTAAATAATGCGATGTGGCTGGAAATTTGAGTGCATGTCTTTTGTGCTGGTGCACCGAAGAAACAAAGTTAGGCGCATCAGTGCAACACGTTAGTCTCGAGCCATACCTAACCCCCATAGTGCCAGGCTTAAAAGTTCTGTGGGTTTTTTGCACAGAATGCACCTCGCCTCATGTGGGTTGGCAACAGAAGTGGTGAAAACAAACCTCGTCCAGTAAACTGGCGATAAATTTAGAAATTTACACTTACCCGTGACGCAAAAAAAGCTAGCCAGCTGGCTAGCAAGGGTATATTAGCTGTATACTGCAATGTGCTTCAAGTAAAGCAATTCTGCAAAGAAGGATTCTTCCACAGCAACGTCAAAGACTCAGTCCAGTTTGTTACAAGCACCTGATGACAGCTGTTAGGTTTAGAGTAGGGGCGCACCGGAAAATCTGCCCCGATTCCATTAATTATGGGAGATCGGTCGATACATGTGAAACCGATCTTATCCATGGATCTTTTCTAAAATTCTCTGTCCCCGTTTGCTCTGCTGTGAGAAAGGCTGAATGACAGTTACTCCCCTGTTGCCAACTGAGAGACTTTGTCCCTTTATTTAGTGACTTTTCCCACACACAAAAAAAATTGGTATTGGCCAAAATCGGAATCGGCAGGTCAGGTTTTTTTAAAGATCTGTGATCGGCTAGAAAAGTGCAATCGTTGCATCTCTAGTTTAAAGGAAAATTATTTATTCATTTAGGATCAGGACGGCAGTAAACGAGTTAAAAAAAAAAAAAGATATTAACATTTATTTAATGAGCTTAAACATTCCAGTGCGACGAAAAATAGAAAACAAATATATGTGGGGCAAAACATTTTATAGTACTGTATAAATTTGCCATAAGAGCAGCTCATCACTGATTGGTTCATATAAACCTGGGTAAAATAGCTCAAAATCACCAAACCTGCAACTGACATCTCATTTAGCCTATCCGCCGGTTTTTATCCCACTTATAGCTACGCAAAAGATGAGAAACTTATCAAAACCTCCTCAAGGTTAGAAAGCTCCGAGCTGCTTTTAAAATACAGGATTCGTGTTTCTGCTTCACTATAAACAGTCAACAGGAAGTGTTTGCAGCACATTTTATAGCAGACATGATTTTTATGAAGCAAAGCAAACAAAACCGGGCAACAAGCCACTCCCTGACCACTTGTCACCATCCATAAACCTGGAGCTGCTGGTACTTTCGCTTCGCTTTCAAGCCCCTCCAAGCTGGAAATGTCCACCTTGGTGCCAACAATGAAACATGAACGGTTACGCTTTCAGGGAAAGTCTCAGCTTAGCTCAGTCTCAGGAACAGGCAACTTGGACTTAAAGTTCATCATGAGATTTTTGATAATTTATTGTCATGACAATAAAAATGACAGTAAGTATGTAAAAATTCACCCATTGAAAATGTAGATAATTATGAATGAAAAGGTCACTTCAGTACAACTGTGCCACTAAACAACAAACAATAACTGCATTCAAGCAGGTTTTCAAACTTTAGATCTTGAAACTTTTATGGAGCAAAAAGTGGGAGAAAGGCTCAAACAGCAAATTTAACAGTCCCAACCACACCACCAGTGTGTATGTGTGTGTGTGTGTGGGGGGCTTTCAAAAATCATCTATTAGAGGTTATTGTCAAAATAAATCCCAGCTCTCTTCATATTGTATTTCCCAAGAAGAAAAATGAAGCAATAACTGCCTTTTTGTTTCTAATGTAAAATTTAACAAAAATGCGACATTTTCTAAGAACATGCATTTAATATTTCACAGCT
This sequence comes from Anableps anableps, assembly GCA_014839685.1. Classification (NCBI taxonomy): domain Eukaryota; kingdom Metazoa; phylum Chordata; class Actinopteri; order Cyprinodontiformes; family Anablepidae; genus Anableps; species Anableps anableps. The sequence goes on from CM026081.1 coordinate 27,904,303, forward strand.
AACCAGCTAACGCATATCAGCTAATTCATCTGCTTACTCATTTCCTTTAAGGGCCATGATGGAGAGTGAGATAAAGAAAAAAAAAAAAAAGCTAACCAGGACGGTATAAATGTGCAGGTTTTTATCGAATTTTTGAATTGATAATCTTTATGGGTTGTTACTTATATGTAATATTCTGTGACTGTTGTGTTTTATGCAGCTGCCTATCATTGCCAGGTCTTTCTTGAAGAAGAGATTATTAATATCAATGGTGACTTCCTGGTTAAATAAAAGCTAAAGACATAAATAAGACGTAGTACGATGTGAAACTAAATCAGGCGTAATAACTCAGTAATAGCAGAGACAGGGGCGGTAACTGCTGCACAAATGTGCCGTCATGACGAGTAGCATACCACTGGAGGGTGAGCAACAAAGAGAAGCTGAGTGTTGGTACGTTCTGTAATTCATGTGGAGTGCAATAAGCTGCTTTTTATCCAGGTGTAGAACACCACAACTTATAGGAAAAACAAACTGTACTGTTAAAGGGCTCAATAAGTCAGGAAATGCACACAGATCTTCTTATGATCTCAAACCTTAGAATGAACCATTTACATCTGTGGTCAGAGCAGAGCAGTGATCAAGCCAAAACTGTACAAACAATTGATACATTTTGTACTTAAGATAAAAAAAAAAAAAAAAAAAAAAAAAAAAAAAAAAAAATCCTTTGTCTGTAAATATGTTCCACCCAAAACTCAAGTGGCATAGTTTTAGCTTCACTTGGTTTAAATTCTGTAAAAAAAAATAAAATTAAAAAATTATACTATTAAAGTGTAACTAACCCCAAATCAACTTTTGTTGCTGATAAACTGTATAAATAAGGGTTGGTTGAACTTGGGGTTCTATCTTTATGTTTCTGTGCAAATTTTTACATTTTCGTGTAAATTTGTGTAGTTTGGCAATATTTTGCCTAAAATGGCCTCAGGGCTGGCCTCCTTCGGTCGAACGATCCTTAGGCGGCTGTATCTTCCTATTGCTTACAGCGGCACGCAACATCACAGCCCCGCGTTCGGGTATCAAACCGTCTCACTCAGACACACAGCCCCGCCCTGTGGTGAGTAAGGAGTTGGGATAGCATGGCTGCAGCGAGCACTGATTGACAGCATTACTTAGCTCTGCAAATGTGTGATTTATTTGCAATGCACACTCAGAGTGGAATGGGTTTCCTCTGCTCTGACTACTGGTGATGGTACGGGGTTGAACGGACGACTGGAAACGGGAGAGGCTCATGACAGCTCTCGCTGCTCGCGCAACACACACTCAGGCTGCGGCTGAGCTGCACAGAGTTCTCACCATAAAAGTCTCCAACAACACAGCAAAAAAAAAAAAAAAAGAAAGAAAGAAAAGGATTTAAAAAAAAAAAAAAAAAAAACATCACTAAATTTATCAGTAGTTGGCATTTTGAAAAGTCGGTAGAGGGTCTGAAAAGTCGATAAATATAGCGACAAAGTGGAAAAGTTGACAACAGCGCTTCTTTCGTCCTGATCACAGCCCCACTTGCCTCCGCCCACTTTGGTGGAATATTTCAAAATTTGCCAGGGGTGGGGTCATGCATTTACAGGGGGGGTTAATAACACTTTGAGCACCTTTTGCTATCCAATTATTAACCGGCAATCTAAAAATAACCAACAGATCAGCCCGACACTGTACTGATGTTAAGTCCAGCAGGAAGGCCTGAGCTTTTTACATGTTGATGTCAGAAGGATTTTTTAGCTGCAGATGCATCCATTGCTACGACTGATCAAGAGTTCACTAAAGGAAGGCTATGTTATTGCATTTTAGGCAACAAAACGTTTCTCTTAATGCATTTCTAATATTGCATAAAAAAGGCTTAAATGAAAAATCTGCAGAATGTACCAATTTTTCTATCCGATTAATTGTCAGAATAATCCATGAATTTATCGTTGCAACCCTACACCTATATGTCACGTCTTGCTTGGGGGGGGTGCGGGGGTGGATGCACGTTCAGTACTCACAGGCACGATGAGTCCCTGCCAGGTCAAAATATTCGACTCATCCACCTGAATGTTCCGAAAATGCTTCATTCCAGATTTGCGGATGTCATCCAGCTCCTGCAACGAAACACACACATTTCAAATAGAGCAGAGGATTTGAAGGATGTTTACACAAATGCATGCAAGCACAAAGAAAAGGAATAGGAACCACAGAGGAGAATTATGTGTAATTATTACCTTGAACTGTGTAATATCATTCAGTCAGATAGTGAACATTGTTTTCTTTAAAATAGAGCCAACTCCGAGACCTAAAAACATTCTCTAGTAGCCGTCATATGAATGTTATTCTTTGATATGTCCTATTTTATGATTGTACATACATGGTGCCCTTCATCGTGATTGTAAACAAATAATTTTGGTACATTTTGCATCCCAGTTGAAAACTCTTTGTAATTAATTATTTTAGATCAAATATGAAGGGGCGTACTGATAGAGATGCCCCACTATCATTTATAATTTAACTGGATATTAGTTTCTCAGGATATGTAATTTGTTGGGAGTTAAAGCTACATTAAAGAAAACTATTTTAAATCCCCCATCATCTTCCCAAGAGCGGGAGCCGGGGGTGACGGGTCCAGCAGGGCAACCCAACCACTCATTCCCCGGCTCTTCAGTTAATTCTATGGGATCCCAATGCACTTCCAGGCTACAATGGAATAATAATACCTCTAATTTAAATCACTGGTAGATAAATCCGGTCCCAAATGTCCCCGAGGCGGGTAAGAGAAGATGGATTGTGGGTATGAAATGTCTCATCTCAGACAGATGGCAGTGTTTTGGTTTATCTTCATTTGAACATTCTAATCAGCTCCTGGCAGGACATTACTATTATATCACCAACCTTCTACATAGCAGCCTGAAGTACAGATGATCTCTATATTGGATCATAAAATTATTAAATTTTATTAGTAAATAAGAACATCTTTGCTTTATAGGACATAATAGGAACATAAATACATATTTTGCATAAATAAGCATCCTAAAACAGGTTTTAATCTTCTTATGTATTTAAAAAAGTTTACATATATCTTAAAAAATAAAAGTTTAAAGATGCCCTTTAATCACACTATACATCTTCATTATTTTATACTTTCTTTAAGTCTTGTGCTTCCTTCTTCCAACAGGATCAACAGAAAACTAAAGAATTGCCCAGTGTTTTACTTAACAAAGTTTGTCCCACTTCACTGCCTTTTACCTGAACGAGAAAACTGGATTGTTTGGGGAATTTAGGGAGCAGAGATGACGAAGAGGATGTGTACACATGGGGGAATTCCTGAAGGCAGAACATGGCTCTCTGTGTTATAAATCAAAACCAAATGTGTCCTGATGAAACTGAAAGTATGAGCCAACGGCCTCCCATCAGACAGATTTAGAAAAAGAGATTCCTATGTTTATTCTAAATAAACGCATCAACATTCAAAGACGAAAACCTTTATGAAAACAATTTGCATGCACTCATATCAGCGTATGCAATTAAAAAAATAAAAAAAAAAGAAAAAAGAAAAAAAGAGAAAAAACAACTTCAGGATCATTTAAATTATCTGACAGAGCACTACCTTCACTGTTTACTTTCTAAAAAAAATTTTTTTGGGTGGTTCCACACAGCATTTTTCAATATGTTCTATAAAATTGCACTCTTCTTTGATCACCTCCTGCCTACTGATTCAGTTTCACTTTAGAGTTTAGAAAGACAATGCATGAAAAAGCGGTTTCAGCTTCCCTGTCACTGTTCGATGTACAGTTTTAACAACAACCTTACAATCTGTTAAAAAAAAAAAAAATGCATAAAAAGCATGGCAAATCAATGAACCTTCGCTCAATTCCTTCTTAATCTATTAGATTTCGCTACATTCAGATTCCCAATTCTTGATGCAATAATGCGAATAGACGATATTTATTCATAATATATATCTTTTTCACATTAGTTTGATATATTATCGAAGATTTTCATAAATAAATGCATAATCGAAATCACTAATTAATTATTGCTTTTCTACTGATCGATGGATAAAACAGCTAACGATGTAGCTTTTGTCTCAACACGGTTGAACGAGGAAGAGCTTCCCTGTGTATGGATTATTGCTAGATCATAGCTGCTATTGATCATCAGTCGCTTAGAGGTTTTGGTGAGATCTGACGTCACGCCCCAGCCCCACGGTCTCCATGTTTTCTCCCCGGCTGTGAGCGTCGTTACACGGTGACAGCGGCTCCAACAGCCCACTAGCTTGACTCAGCTCACCCTAAACTCAACGACATGTTCTCTGACAGCTCCCTGAGAGTGCTGAATCACACCCCGCCAGACTTTTCGCTCTTCTCTCTGTTCAATCCCCGTCCGTCGGACGTCATTCTCCTTTCATTTTGTCGGCGACAAACACTCGGCCGCTTTCTCATCTTCACCGACTCTGTAGCTCCACACACGAAGCCATAACAACTGTTTTAAACTCTCTAGAAGTAAAATAAAGCAGAATCATTAGGTATTTATCGTTTTACCTTGCCTAGTCTCCTGGTTGAAGTCATTGTGTTGCCGAAATCGTCTTCTTCCTGTTTCTTTCCGTGACTCCGTCCTCGACTTCTTTTGACTTTAGTTTGAAGCGGCAGAGAAGGCGGCGTCTTAATGCTGTACCTCCCCCTACCGGCCCGGATGACTCAGAAAGGATGCTCACGCAAAACATGAAACAAACGAAACGTGAAAACAGTGCAGCAGAAATAGAAACTTAGTTTTTCTTAGTCACTTTGGTGCGTTCTCACAACAGAACTGAAATTCTCGAAACTACTTGTTTAATCTTCAGATCATTGTGTCACCCTGTCACATTTCTGATTCCTCTGAGCAAGTTGCAAATGCTTTTGTACATCATACAAGTGATTATGTGCAATTCTCTGCTTTTTCCTACATTTACAATTGCTTTTATCATGTTGATCCAAATTAATTATATGGGTCTCTGTTGAATTGTCTCAGCCTTCACAGCATTTAAGCTATTGTTCATCATACAAGTCTTTACATGCAAAATGCTTGAACAAGTTGTCATAATATGTCAAGCATATTTCTATACATTTCCATTAGACTTTTTTCTAAATCTGTCCTGAACTGATAAGTTGCTCCCAGGTGAATCCTGAGGTTCTCCAGCGTAGGAAAATGTGTGAAGCATTGGATCAACCGATGATCAACGAGTTCTCTGAAATCGCTCAAAGCTGCTACGAACAATCAGTTGGCAGGAATATAGTGTACATAGCTGGAACACAACGCAATATTCCATTTCTGACAATGGAAGGACCAGGATTTGGACAGGGTCAACAGCCAAAGAGAAGGAGAGAGAAAAAGGAGTGAGGCTGAGGCAGAGGAGTTAAGAGGCAAAACAGAGGAAGAGGCAGAGGTCACAAGCCAGTTTCCATCACAAACGGCTGCAAACCATCAGGCAATGGTTTGCGGTCCTTAACAGGATGCTGATGGAGTTCCCCTTACCTTCCTCCTTAGTCCTAAAAGATTCTTTCCACACTGCATCGCCAGAGAGGAGATTCATGATGTGGATGACAGTTTGTGGCCCAACAGACATGAACATGAGGACATGTAGGAAGACTGCACTGTAATTCCTACAGCACCGCAATACAAGTTTCCTTAAGGAAATTGTCTTATGTCTCCATTTCTACTTTTTTTTCCTTTGTGCTCTCCAGTGCTGTATTTTCGTTTCTGTATCATAATATCGTCTGTCAAATTACAGTAAAAGCATAAATGTTAATCTTGTCCAATCTCTTGCCATTTATCTTCCATAATTACACTTTACATTACTTGTCATCAAAACTTTAGCCATAGTTTACAACAGAGCATCCCTCCAGAGTATACTGCGATATTCACAACATGTCTAATCAGTTAATCAAATTCTGAGACACTGTCATGTTCATTGACACATATATTTAATTCTGAGAGATGAACTAAGGATTTTGAGAAGGAGACTAAATTTTGCAGGTAATCGATGGTGTTTTGCTGTTTGTACGAATTGTTTTGAGAAATGCACTTACTGTTTTGCAGATTTCAAAAATGATTCAAGAACTGAATCAAAGCGACTGAGAAAAACTGTAATAAGACAAATAAAACACACACAAATAAAACAAACCGAAAACATAAATTTATAGGTCCTAGTATTTTTCAGACAATATTTCATGAAACATACCATGTTATTCTATGCTGTTTTATAGATAGATAGATAGATAGATAGATAGATAGATAGATAGATAGATAGATAGATAGATAGATAGATAGATATTTCTCAAATTTTTGACAAAGACAGAAAGAAAATGTTGACAGTCCTCATTTGAAGAATCTTTATTAACAAAGTATGCAATACCAAAGAAATGGGAACTAATAATAGTACAAATTAGTATAAGATTGTAACACTTGCATTTACAGAAAATATCACAGGAAGAGCTACAGTATAGTTGTATAGTTCTGAATGGGAGAAAACAAAACAAACCATTATATGGACAGAACTTGGAAAAGAGAAAAAAGAAAACAAAGAAAAGGGAGTTGGAGGAGTAAATTATCACTGATATTGTTTCTAATTAGATAAGTGTGATTTATGATCTGACTAATTTCATTTCAAGATATAGGAACAGTAGGAGGAGCAGGAGTAGTGATATCACCTAATGATGTTAAATATCAACTTACTCTTACCTTTGCTCTCAGAAAGCAGGTTAGAAAAAAAATGGGTAGCCCTGGCTTCTGTGAATGAGCATAAGAGGCTAAGAGATCCTTCAAATGTAGGAAATGCTTCAATAAACGGATTTTCCTCAACAGGCATTCCATTTTTCTGCGGGAATGCTTTAAGCAGGGGATACTATGGTGTGGAATTTGAAATAAGTTATTATCTCTTTTTAATGGGACTGATACTGTCTACAATAGAAAGGCAGCATTGGTTAAAACAACAGAAAAAAACTAATAGATGATAAAAACAATAAAAGCTACAGAAAAAAGGTTGACTCAGGGAGCTTTACTTTGGGTTGATATTTGTTCAGTCTGTGTTCATTTACTCTGTTGCAAACAGCATTATCTAGGGCAGTTGGCCCTCAACTATTTTATTTGTAGTGGTTATATGTAATTGAGGGGCCTCCTTAAAGTGGAATGTGCTGAGAAACCTTCAAAGGGAAGCGCCCAGAAGGGATCAGATGCCTGAGACAACGTAATTGGCTCCTTCTGAAGTAGATGGGTAGTCACTCTACTCTGAGTTACAAAACCTCATCATTCTCCAAAAGAGAAGACCCTGAGGTTCCCAAACCAAAAATCCTCCTCTCCGCGATAATGCCTTGAGATCCTGTTCATGAACACCACGGACAGAATCTGGGTAAAGGCAAACCTCAGTGAAGAAAAAGCTCAGTTTTTTGCTGAGCATTTGGAGACAGAAAAAGTTCTTCTTCTCTTTATGTGAATATGAAAACAAGGCCAAATGAAGAACTTTTCAGTTCTGATTTGTCCTCTTCATTTTGAGACGTTAAAGGTGTGTCAAAATTTGCAGTTGTAACTTAATAGGGAGAGAAAGAGAGAGAGCGTGCCCATCTGTTTGAGTCTGTAATTAGTTGCTCACAAATTACACAAACTACATAAATCACAGAAACCAATATATATAGATTCAAATGTTGGTACTGCTTCCTCCACAAATGCATGACCCTAAATAACAAATAACAAATATTTCTCTTCAGGTGCACAAAGGTTCAAATCTTGAGTTTCAAACAGAAAATCTATATATTGGGTCAAGTGCATTACTCCTGTTATTGATCTGAAGACAAACGAACAAGATCGCCACCTGATGGTCCTAAATTGTTACTTCATCAGACAATAAAAATCATGGACAGCAAGGATTTAATATCTGATGTTCTGTAAATTCATAGAATAATAATATATCCATTGATGTGTCAGAAACCAATTAATTTGTGACGCTCTTAATACTATAGGAAAAAATTACTGGGACCTAAGAAAGTGAGGCAGAATTACTGTTGCCTGTAGGTTCAACCTGCGGGACATTTTAGCGTTATATCACCATGGAAACTCATTCTGGAATCCTAACCTGCTTAGGAGCAGCATTTTTCCTGTTTCTCAATTTGGTATTTTTTCCCCACGTTTTTTTCTTTTATTTTGGACATATTAACATATATTGTCAACGTCATTAAGCCGGTCAAATGCAGTTTGTATCAACACATAGTGTTTTTTTTTTTTTTTTTTTTTTTTTAACCAGTTCGTTCTCAGGTGAACCCCTCCGACTGAGCAGCTCTTTCCCTGAAGTCGAGTGGATCCTGTGACCTCAGAGCCGACACTCTGTTCAAGATGGCCGTCTTGTGTGAAGAATTTACACCTCTCCTGTGAAACTAATCCAACAGTTAGCTGCCTTGACAAGTTTAGTTCCGTGTTTAAAAAATGGCACATCGAGAGTGCCCCTGTTTGCTCCCGTTTTAAACCGGAACTGTTGAGGTCATGGAGTAAACCCGTCCAGGTAAGAAAAATCCCCAACAAACCAGGTTAACCCACTGGGAGTTAGCAACATTAGCATGCTAGCAATTCCTTTCACCATAAACGAGCTAACTTTAGCTACACCTGCATAGAGTACGTTAATTTCGGTAACAATAGCTAGGCTATTTGTGGTTTTCGTTTAGTGAAAGTAGATAGTAGAAGACTGCGTAAAAGTTGGCAGTTAATAGTACTGTGAAGTGTGTCAGGTAGATGCTAAAGTTGTCTGCTGGTTCTTGATTTGACAGTTTTGTTAGCATATTTGCTATTTTTTAAAGGGGACCCCGAAGTTTGGATTGAAGCTAACCAACAAACGGGTTCTTCAGTTTTTATACGCTTTAAAAGCCGAGAAACGGCCAAACCAGTTAAATTTGGCCGTCATGGATGTTGAGACGAGTGTGATGACCCGTAATATTATGCGCTGTCGATCGCCTTTTAAACCTGTAACGCCTGTATGTTGTGGCAACTTCATACAGCAGCATCCACAAATAACAAAACAAAAACCGAAGAATTTCAAAAGAATAACATATTAGAAAACACAACAAGACGTTTTATATAGTTTGATATGTATTTCATTTTATAACGGTAACACTTTTTATTATATTTATTTGAATTTTTAGCTGATTAAACTTTAACTTTTAAACGGGCTCGTTTGAGAAACATTTCGTGTTCGAGTTTCCTTTTTAATAACCTCTCTCCTCCATAAAGGATAAATAGACTCAAGAAAACGCATAGATTTAACAAAAACATTTACAGAGTCATTTTAATATATAAAAAAAAAAATAAAGCTACTGTTGAAAGAAAAGAGAAATATGTCAAAAATATTTTTGATGTAGACCTAGTAGTATAAATGCACGATATCATCAAAAGGTAGGCCTATAGGGAGGTGATTTCACTAACAATAAAGTGTGTAGACAAAATTAATTTTATATTTTATATTGGCTGTGTGTAACTGACAGTATATAAAGTCAGTACTGGGCCTTCTTTTCAACACGCTCACATGAGTAATGATAAGTTTGTTATGAGGTTTTGTTTCCCCCTTAAGTTAACCATCTTCCTGGTCTTGGTCACTTTTAGAGTAAAAGATTCTGCAGAACAGCTCTTCAAAACAGTCCACCAGTCGGAGGACGCTCTGACTTCTGTCAATCTCCAAAACACCATGCTGCTGCAGAGTTTTCTAAGAACTAAAGCATGTAGCATGATTTAGACATCAAAACAAAGTCAGAGATGCATACGAAGTGAACAGAAGCAGAGACAGGACAGTCCATTGTTCACTGACCACCACATCACACAGGGCGCTATTCAGCTGCACATAGAGGCTGCAGCCTAGAAGACAGATTTGCACTTATCCCTGTTATATCTTAAGAAATAACATCTCAGAAAACTTAACTGCATTATAATAAGCATGAAATGAATATTTAGACAAAAAAAAACAAAACTAAACATTAGAAAAGCCAATGATAATCATTTTTCAAAATACAACAGGACCATAAATATAGCAAGAAGTCTGATAAATGTTTCCAAACCTTGTTTTCTGTCACCTGATTGAAATTCATAGTAGTTTTTTTTAAAGATTAAAAAAAAATAATTTATTTACATTCTTAAGTAAAATCAGATGGCTGTTGATTTCCATATATTGTGAACCAATTAAACATAAAGTTCATTTCCTTTTTCTGGTAAATATTAACCTGCCTTAGTAACTAGTGACTGAGTGACTCAGCAGGGAACAGAAACTTAGGTGGACTACGGAGGCGTTCATATGGTTCTGCTGTTGCTGTGTTTAGTAGCTGACAAATCAAATCTTTAAAATACATCCATGTGTTTAATTTGAAATATAATTTTTAACCATATGTCCAGTGAAAGCATACAACTTTAATTGAACTGCTTGAACACCGTTTTCAATTCAAATTCAAAAATACTACATTGATCCCAAAGGGAAATTAAATGTTGATGTAACTCATTTAATTAAGGAGTTATGTTGGCTGTGGGCAGGAAAGATCTCCTGTAGCTTTTTTTGGACAACCGTTCCTTCTTGTCTTGGATGCTATGCAGCTGGATTGATTTTTTTCCCAATACTTTTTTGTACTTTGCTCTTTTGTTATGATGCATAACCATAGCAACAGGATGGTTTACAACAGGGAGCAGCTGATTAATTCAATTCAAATTCAAAAATACTTTATTTATCCCAAAGGGAAATTAAATGTTGATGCAACACATTTAATTAAGGAGTTATTATAGATTATGATGGCTGTGGTCAGGAAAGATCTCCTGTAGTGGTCCGTTTTACAACCAATCTGAAGAAGGCTCTGACTGAAGACACTCTGTTTTTCAATGACAGTCTCATGATGAAGAGCATGGTCAGGGTTGTCCATAATTTTCTTGGTTTTATGCAAAATCCTTCTTTGCATTATCATCACTTCCAGAGGTTCCACAGTCGTCCCCAGAACAGAACCAGCTTCTTTATCAGGTTGTTGAGCCTTTTTAGGTCCCTGGCTCTGATGCTGCTGCCCCAACAGATGATGGCAGAGGAGATGACGCTCTCAACAACAGACTTATAGAAGATCTGCAACATCTTGCTGCAAACCTTGAAAGAACTTAGCTTCCTCAAGAAGTACAGTCTGCTCTTTCCTTTCTTGTAGACGCTTCACTGTTGAGTCTCCATTCCAGTCTGCTGTCTAGATGAACACCGAGGTATTTATATTCCTCAACCACCTCCACTTCTTCTCCCATGATGGAAATAGGGTTTGATCTGACTCTGTTTTTCCTGAAATCTACAATCATCTCCTTTGTTTTGTTCACATTCAAGATGAGATGATTTTTCCACACAATGACACAAAGCGGTCCACCCGCTCTCTGTACTCAGCTTCTTGTTCATCTCTGATCCACCCGACCACTGCAGAGTCATCTGAATATTTCTGTAGATGACAGGAGTCTGACTTGTGCTGGAAGTCTGAAGTGTACATAGTGAAAAGGAATGGTGAGAGTACAGTCCCCTGTGGTGCTCCTGTGCTGCTAACCACCTGGTTAGACACACAGTCCTTGAGTCTCACAAACTGTGGTCTGTTTGTCAGGTAGTCATGGATCCAGGCGATTGTTGAGGCCTCCACCTGAGTCTTCTGGAGTTTCAGATGAAGCAGATCAGGCTGAACTGTGTTAAATGCACTGGAGAAATCAAAGAATAGGAGTCTCTCCAGGATCTTCATGATGTGGGTTGTCAGGGCAACAGGTCTATAGTCATTGATGACTGCTGGGTGAGTTTTCTTTGGTGCCGGAACCAGACAGGATGTCTTCCACAACAGTGGTACCTTCTCTTGGGTCAAGCTAAGGTTGAACAGGTGTTGCAGAATCCCACAGAGCTGCTCTGCACAGGCCTTCAAGGACTGACACCATCTGGACCTGCAGCCTTGTTCCGGTCCAGTCTCTCCAGCTGCCTCTTCACCTGACTTCTAGAAACAGAAACGTGTGAGGGGGAGGCAAAGGGAGCAGCAGCATCTCCTGATTTGGTTGAAGACAAACTAGTGGAAGCAGAAGAGTCCATGACTGAGGTAGAGGATAAAACTTCTGAGGTGTGACAGGAAAGCTGTGGGTCAAAGGAGGGTGGGATGTCTGTTAGGCTGGGGGCAGGAGGGGAGGATGCTGAGCTTGTTCCTGAACTGAACCTGTTGAAGAATGTGTTCAGCTCATTAGCTCTGTCCAGACTTCCATCTATCTGATCCTCCTTTTGCTTGAAGCCTGTGATCTTCTTCATCCCTGACCACACATCTCTGATATTGTCCTCTGCAGTTTACTCTCAGCTGCTTCTGTATACTCTTCAATAACTCTCTGTCTCGCTCCCGAAAGGCTCTCTTTTTTTCCTGTTTAACAGTTCCTTTAGTTCACTGGTGATCCAGGGTTTGTTTTTAGGGAAGCATCTCACTGTTCTGGTGGGGATGGTGTTGTCCACACAGAAGTTTATATAGTCGGTCTCACATTCAGGCATGGCATTAATGTCCTCTCCATGTGACTTGCAAAGAGAAATCCCATCGGTAGCATCAAAACAACCCCGCAGGGTTTCTTCGGCTTCCTGTGACCACTTTCTCACAGTCCTTTTTGTTACAGGTAGTCTCTGAACAAGGGGTTTATATTCTGAACAGAGAAAAACAAGGTTGTGATCTGATTTACCCAGAGGAGGTCTTGCTTTGGAAATGTATGAATCCTTGACATTTGTGTAAAACAAACCCAATGTCTTGTTTTCTCTGGTAGAGCAGCTGACAAACTGTTGAAACTTTGGCTGTGTAGCAGAGAGTGAAGCATGATTAAAATCAGCAGATATTGCCGTAAAAGAATTGGGGTGTTGTGTCTGTATCTTAGCAACAACGGAACTGATGACGTCACATGCATTGTTAGCAATGGCTGAGGGTGAAATGTAAACAGCTACCAAAATAACACTAGTGAACTCTCTTGGCAAATAATATGGAGAAAAACTTACTGCTAATAGTTCAATGTCTGGACTGCAGAGACGACACTTCACAGTAACATGTCCTGGGTGACACCATCGGTTGTTGACAAGCACCGCCAGTCCACATCCCTTCCTTTTCCTGCTACTCTTTAAATCTCGATCTGCCCGTATAGTCAGGAAGCCCAGCAGAGAGACGTTGGAGTCGGGCATATGATCCTGCAGCCATGTCTCAGTAAAACACATAAGACTGCATTCCCGATACTCTTGCTGAGTCCTTGTCAGGGCTTGAACTTGTTCGCTAACGATCTCACGTTGCCTATTATGATGGATGGCAGAGATGATTTGAACTTCCCCCTTCTCTCTCTCCTCTTTGCTCCTGCTCTACATCCACGACACCTCCTTTTCAACACCTCTGGGATTTCTGGCTTCAGTTGTTGTATTATTTCTGCTTTTGCAATGTTATGTTTGCAAAATTATGGACAACCCTGACCATCCTCTTCATGTTCAGTCAGAGGCTTCTTCAGACTGGTTGTAAAACGGACCGCAACAGGAGATCTTTCCTGACCACAGCCATCACAATCTATAATAACTCCTTAATTAAATGAGTTACGTCAACATTTAATTTCCCTTTGGGATATAAAAAAAAAAAAAAAAAAAAAAAAAAAAAAAAAAAAAAAAAAAAATGGAATTGAATTAATCAGCTGCGCCCTGTTGTAAACCATCCTGTTGCTATGGTAATGCATCATAACAAAAGAACAAAATATAAAAAAGTATTGGGAAAAATCAATCCAGCTGCACAGCTTCCAAGACAAGAAGGAATGGTTGTCCAAAAAAAGCTATTTTTTCTAAGAACAGCAGGAATGAAATTTTGAAAAAAGAAAAAATCTCAGTGGAAGTAACAGAGCTACTCCAACATGCTGCTACCCTGAGCGGTGCAATTCTAGAATTTATTTTTACATTTTTAAAGATAGTTTCATATCAAGTTGCTTTTAACTTCCTCAGATTGTGTTTTGTCAGATTGCAGCTGTCAAGCTTTGCTATTTGTAGAACGTATTTGAGGTCTTTTGTTTTTCTGACTTATTATTTTTAGCCGCACCAAAAATATATCCCTGGACTTCAGCCAGTGTAAATTTGACTGTTGTGTAAGTCCTTCCTGATATTCTGCTCATTTATTTTACTTCTCTATGTTTTCTGCATGATTTCTTTATTTTATACATGTTACTGTTTCGGTGCCAATATACGTAAAAAAAAAAAAAAAAAAAAAAATGGAACGTGAACCAAGAAATTTGAAATACTGATTGTACAAAAACTAAAATTATATTTTTTTAAAAAAAAAACAAAACCCTAAAACATTTAAGGAGAGATTGAAACTTGTTGGTCAATGCTGGTTATGTTCTATTTCAGCTTTTTAATTAAACATGTACAATACAGCTAGAACTCCATGTTAGACATGAAAATCTACTTTGATTTGGCAACATGTTGAGGAGTATTTATGGCTAGATCTATGAAAGAACGCAAAATATGTGGAGAGTGAAAAATCATTTAGATCTGGTCACATTGCTATTTCACATCAACAACACGAGCACAAAAAGCACTGAAGCCTTGTATAACCTTTCACAACGGCTTTGTCAACACACAGGTCACAGTTTTGACTGGAAACTGTTAGTCTAAAGGTGCAGGAAACTTGTCAGAAACTAGGCTCCTTTTCTGGGGTAGTTTTTCTGCGTTTCCACTGCAGATTGGTCAAAAGCGAGCGGAAACCCTCCCACCATTCCCAAATAAGAATCTGTCAGTCCGATCAGGGTTAAATCTACAGTTTTTGTTCACAATTTTATGTTTCAGTGTTGCTTGAGTAAAACTAGCTACAATTGCTACTCAAGACACAAAACAGTATGCTGCATTGTGGGTTTAATATATCACTGAGTGTTGCATTCATTGTGTTTACTATTATAGGAATTTTTGTCGAAATTTCTGAAGGTTAGCAAAATATAGAGATTTTTTTTTCTGGCAAAACAATGGTCTGGGCCACCTGGAAATGGGTTCTGGGCTGCCCACAGGCCACCATTTGAAAAGGCCTGGCCTAAGAAGATTAAACATTTCTGGAAGTTTCTGAGAAAAAAAAAAAAACTTTCACCAGTCAGTCCCAGGCAAAAGTTGTTCGATTCTTAATTTTATTACTGTAAAGCCCACAATTGTTTGATATATTTAGAATGTTTACGGACATAGTTGAGTCATCCTCACATAATTCCTCCTAAGATGACTTCATAAACATGTGCACAGCTTGGTGTGTTCAGATAGACAATAGGTCCTATCAGAGGCCAAAATGTTTTGACTATTTTACAGTGAAGCAAATATCTAAGCCTAACAGAAAACGGCTTAAAAGTGTCTTTACTCAGTAGTAAAACCTGCTTTTTTAAATAGGTATCGGCGCGATCCAGGGCCCTCTGTTGTAGCCCAGAATGGACAGCTTCTTCAAGGCAGCTGTTTGTGATCTGGACAAAGTTCTTGATGACTTTGAGCTTAATTCAGGTAAGATCACACCTCCACTTACTCATGAGACAAACATTTCAAAATCAACACAATTTTTGGCACTGTAGGAAAAATAAAGGTAAAAACAACATAATCAGTTATATGATGACCTGCTTGTCATCCTGATAAGCACAATAAGATGTAGGTATGTCAGCAAACATTTGATAAAAACCCAAGTTATATATAGGTACCACTTGCTAGAAGTGTTAATTCAGGATGAAGTTTGCGGCTTGGATGTAGTTGTTGAACAAATAGTTGGAAGCCAGGTTTTCCAACATTATAAAGAGGCTGATCAACATTCTTTAGCTCTTCCTGTTTGTCTAGGTCGCAGGGAAAACAACACAAAAGCAAATTCAGATTAACTTGACAACCTAAATTGAATTAACATATTTTTATGTTTTTATGTCTCCTCCTTCCTGGTTTTAACACGATGTGACATAAATAGCCATTATACAGAAATGACCAACATTCAGTGTGATTCAAAGTTTAAAAAGTTTGGAACACAGATGCTCTAAATTATAACTTGTCTACAGCCGTTTTCCTGTCCTAGAAACAGCAGTTTGGTATTTTTAGAAATATTTGTTCCAGATTTTTATCAGTTGGACTGTTAATAGGGAATAAAGATGGCTGAAGTTTACATGTCGATTCAACAGATCTCTTTAATGAGCCGTAAACACATTCTTTATATGCATCAATGAACAAAGCCCTGGTCCACTCTACCCAATCACAAGCCTGATCCAGCTGTGTGTTGTTTCAGGATTTGTTGAAACCTACAGGTAATAAAATTCAATTAGGTAAATGTTTTGTAATCAACTATACAGAATGTTACAGAAGACTTCACAGAAAAATCTAGAAATTTTAATTCTTTTAAAAAAAGGATGGAATTTTAAAATAAAAACCTGTTTGTAATAAACTGTTTTCAATTCAGAAACTGTATTTATGTACATAAAAAGTTTCTGCACTGTTACTGTCTTTTTTGTTTTTGCAAAATGTAAATATTTCAGGGTGATGGAATGCGTTTCTAATATCAGACAAAGATGACTGGATGGAGCAAGTACAACATAAGTGCTCATAAGCTGCATATTATTAAACTAAGTTCTCCTATTCATCTTTAAAAATCACAATATGTTGACAGGTTCTGAATGGCGTATAAAACCCTATTAGGCTTTATTTTTTGTTATATTTTTTATATCAGTTTTATTTTAGATTTTCTATAAATATTTAGGTTTTTAGTTGTGTGTTTGTGTGTGTGTGTATAATATGTGACATGATTGGTTGAACTGTGAAGCATGATTGACAACATTAGCCATTGAAATGTGCTATATAAATGAATTTGCCATCTGCTTTTCATTAAAGCATCAGACTGTTTATTACAGAAACAATTACCTGCTCAACTTTTCTTCTTTGGATTGCAGAGGAACTTGAATGCAAGTCTGTTTTCCTGAAGCTCTCCTCACTGGGCCCCCAGGGTTCCTCCTCAGAGGCCCCAACAAGCCTCCCAGACCTCAATTCTCTTCATTACGGCTCAGCAAGAAGCTGTTCAGATGGCCCCAGCAGCCACCACAGCGCTGATGGTAGTGAGGTCAGAGGTCAGCCCCTGACTGGCGTTGACCTCCTGTCTTCCGTGGACCGTAGGCCTGCGAAAAGCTCGGCCCCTCCTTGCCCGGACAGAACTCTGAAGCCGGTTTGCGACCTTGTAAACGACGCGAGCTCGGCCATCTTGGTACGGACCAACAGCCACGATGCTTTCAGAGAGCTGGATGTGGCCGAGCAGCAGATGGAGGAGGAGAAGGAGGCGCTGCTCGTGGACTTTGACACCCCCGTGGTCACAGAGGGGGGGACGGGGCTCGACTTGAACAGCGTTCCGGAGGAGCAAGCTTCTGCGGGGTCAGATGAGCTGCTGAGGCTAAGCAGCGGTTACTCTGTTTCACTCAGTTTGCTGGACATTATTTTTCCTGCAGCAGCGGATAAGAGCTCAGAACCTCCCGACGAGTCACTGTCGAGAACCACGGAGGCTGCTGATGAGGATGAGAAGAAGGATGAAGAGGTCTTCTCCCCAGAGCAACCGGTGGAGAATTCCTTGGAGCACCATGAAGCAGATCCTGGAGAAAGCAATCAACAAGCGACTTTATTAAACGAAGAGCATGCATTGGATGAGGCCTTGGATGAAGGTGTAGCCAAGCCTGCCGAAGGGTTGAAGTGTGAATCGTCAAACAGCGAACCCGTCAGCTTGTCATGCCTGCCGATTGCTGTGTCAATGTGTGGCGCTCTGGTGAACTCCAACAGCTCAGATGATTCGGAGGCAGCCGCAGAGCATCGTGACGGGGCGGAGGCGTCCGAGAGCGCCGAGGCGGAGTCGCCGTCGGCTCCAGAACTGAAGGATGATGCCAGAGACTCCACCAGGGATGACATCTCCTCTGATTCAGAGCAGATATCAGAAGGCAGGCCATCTCCAGAGGGGCAGCATGGTTCACTCGAATCTTCCCCAGCAACTGCTCCTGCTGAACTCTCCACCTGTGATCGTTCAGAGCCCAGTCCGGTCGAGCCTCCTGAGTTCGGTTTCGAATATCTACCCGAGAGCGACCAGGCTGAGCTGCTGGTCACAGATGAAGAGCTGGATGCTTTTCTGCAGGCGCATGCTGAAGCAGAGCAGGGTGCAGGGGCTTCTTACTGCAGCGGTCCTGGAGATTATTCCCAACCTGAGTGTCTCTTGGAGTCAGCCCAGGTTCTGGAAGAACGCCAGAATGAGCCAGAAGCACAAAGCTGTGGTCAGGAGAGACAGGAAGACCTGGAGGGCCTGGCCTCTCCAGAAAGTTGCAGAACTGCTGCTGCGACTGCAGAGGGAAGCTTCAACCCTGCTGCTCCACCAGTATTACAAGACTCTTGTAGACCATGCCAGGAAGACTCCTCTGGGGTCAGCTCTTCTATAACCAGCAACTCTTCCCTGTCCCAGCACAAAAGTAGCTCCGATCAGCAACACTCCTATGGAGGTGCGAGACCAAAACAACCACACAGCCAAACTGCCAGACCTCCACCAGCAGGAGAGGAGGGAGATGAGCTTAATGCCTCTCCAACACCAGAGGATGAGGAGAGCCCAAGTCCTACAGAGGAGCACTCTAAATTCAGGGATTCCAACTCTGGCAACGCCTCTCAGGACCATCAAGATTTCTCCTTGGGGTTTGATGAACTCTCAGAGCCGCCTCCTTACCCTGGGGAGGAACCAGCGGGTGGTGCCAGGTCAACAAACTGGAGGAGGGACGGCATGGAGGAGCTGGGGAGCAGACAACCAGAGTGGGTGCCAGATGCTGAAGCTCCTAACTGTATGAAATGCAAGCAGAAGTTCACTTTCACCAAGAGGCGGCATCACTGTCGAGCCTGCGGGAAGGTATGTCTGCGTAGCAGTCATCCTGCATGTCCTCTTCTTTTTCTTTTTAGTCATCTTTCATAGGGATGCACGATATTTTGGAATCAGCATCTGTATCGGCAGTTATATTGGTCATTTTCTAACATATCAGTTCGGGAAGTAAAACTGGACCAAAATTATTTACTGATGTTTATTTCCGTCTTGTTGCTCTGTATGTTTTCATTTCTGGAGGGAGTTGGTTATGTGGTATTTGTTCAGTTATGTGACAGTGATGCAGCGTAGTGGGGGTGCACCCATAAATCAGCCCTGATTTCCTTAATTTTAGGAGATTGCCGATCAGCTGATACTTCAATGAGAAACCGATTTTTATCCACTGATCTTATTTTCACACACAAAGGTGTGAAAATCAGCTGCTGTGGACTTTGCCTGCTTCTGTCGTCGGGTATCACATTAGCAATGTGATACCCGACCACTTTTGAGGAAATGTTTTGTTATTAAAGCTATTCAGCTCTGAATTATTCAGGCACAAACAGCACCTTCTGGGTGTCTCCAGAAAAGCACACAAATCCAATGTCTATCACAGCAGCAGCAGCACACTGCTTGATTTCCCAGAAAATGTCTGATCCTGCTTGATATTTATTATCGGTTGTCTTTGGTCATGGGAGCTCTAAATTGGTGGTTGGTGCGTCCGTCACACTGAGTGACCACCGGTTCAAGCTCACAACCAGAGATTTTCTTTCAGGTTCAGATTTTGTCCTCGATTACAGGCAGTTGCAGATCGTGAACATGACTTTAGATGATCAACGGAAGGATGGTGAATTGCTTAGGTGCTGTCCCATCTTTGCTAGATTTGTTTTCCTGTTTCTTCAAAGTGTCTCTTCGATACTGTTAATCTGATGTAGAGAGTTTTTCTCTTTTAGAAATGACATCCATCTCTCCTTTTTTTTTTTTTTTTTTTTTTGCCTGCTTTTATCATAAAAGAAAATCACAAACTGACCTCTATGCTTTCATGGTCAGCTTTAAGCATTGGTCAGAAGATCAGTAAAAAAATCAGCTGAAGTCCATATGAACTATATGAACAGAGGGGCAGGTTCAGTCTATTGTGTTGGGCTCTAGTTCACTCTTAAATAATATTTTTTTCTCATAAGATTACTAAAGCACAATTTCCATTTGAATCCACTTGTTAAGACTTTGGAACATGTAGCCTATTACAACCACATACTTTGACTCCAAAGTATATTACTATGCTTTTATATGGCAGACCAGTACAAAGTAGTGCATAATTTTGAAATGCTAGGAAAAGGATACATGGGTTTTGACAACAAAAAATCTGAAAAGTGTGATGTGCATATGTTTTCCAAGTTTGTTTTTTTTCTGGGTTTGTGCTCTGTCCTGCCTCCGTCATTTCTGTCCAGTGGGAGCAATAATCGTCAACCGCGTGGCTTTGTTTACAAATTATAGTCAGCTTCCAATAAAGCACAATGTAAAAGCAAACCACAAAAAGTGAAGAAAAAAAAAAAAAAAAAGTCTGCTTTTTGTCCAGACCAAGCAAGCTGACCAAAGGACTTTGCTGGTGTGAATAGACCCTTAGAGAACAAACGTCATCATAAGGACCTGTTAAGCAGTTTGAAGTAGGGCTAGGTTATGAAATAATATCCCAAGCTTTGGACTGTTTATTGAGCTCTGTTCAGTCCATCATCCCAAAGCAGAACATAGTACAACTGAAAAACCGTTCAGTTCAGCCCCCCCAGCAACCAACCTTCAGCCCCCACCCCTCCCCTACCCTTTGAGCTGAGCTGATCTATCACAGAAAATCCCAGTAAAACACACTGAAGGTTCTGGTAACATTACAAAATATGAAAAAGTATTAATTCTTTGTGAGTATTTAAATATTTTTAAATTATGATCAATAGCATTTATTTATGTATTTATTTATTTGTCCATTTGTTTTTATATTCATGCTGTCTCAAAAGACCTAATATGCTGTTTTAAAGCTTGTGAGGTTAATCAAGTTTTTTTTCAGACGTCTGTGCCCCAGAAATAGTTAAAACAGTAGATTACATCTCAGAGCTAAAAATAGCCCTATGGCAAAGAGCATGAGTCAGCGGTTCTTTTTCCAGCTCCTCTTTAGACCTCCACTGAGTCATGCATCCTAGAGCTGCAGATGAGTCCTTTAAGGAGCAGTGATTAAAGCAGGATCGGAACTGCCTGCTCAGGATGTTATTGTTTACAGCTCAGACGACATGATTTGCCGCTGCTACTCCTGCTGCTGTTGCTGCTGCTGCTGTTGCTGCCGCATGGGGCCACACGAACATGTTAGGGTTGTCTCTGAATAGTTTTCATTCTTTCTCTCTCTCTGCCCGAGTCAAGCAGTGTTGCCTTTATTGTCGCTCTCTTTCTGTGGCAGGTGTACTGCGCTGGGTGCTGCAACAGAAAGTGTAAGCTGAAGTACCTCGACAAGGAGGCTCGTGTGTGCGTCCTCTGCTTTGATACCATACACAAAGGTAAGAGACAAGCTTTTGGTCTAATTATGGGCATTATTGCAGTGACAAAATCAGGGAAAGATGAATAATTGTTTGATTATTGACACCCCCCACTGAGATTAGCCTTTAGCACACAGGATGTCAGGTCTTCATTGACTATAGTGGCATAAATAAGAAATTCTCAGTACTTGTTTTCAGTGAGAAATGTTTACATTTTAGTTAGAAGTGAATTTGGGTGGATAATCTGCCCCAAAAAATTGTAAAAATAGTAGTAGTAGTTGCAATAACATTATTATTATTATTATTATTATTATTATTATTATTATTATTATTATTATTATTATATTAACTATATATATAATATGTGTGTGTATTTATGTATGTAAATTATATTATAATAATCATGATTATAATAATTATAATCATACCTATCACAATGTGATAATAATTATTATAGTAACAATCATAATACTACTATTACTAATAGTAATAGTCAATCATAATAGTAGTAGTCATAGTAATAATAGTAGTAAATTAATTTCTTAATATTAAAGGTGAAGTAAATCAGTTGATGTTTTTCCATCTTTTTGACAAGATTATGTGATATACTAGAGAAGGTGGGGTGTTATGGACATCTTGAAAAGAAATGGATAGGTTCCTATTTTTCTTGGCTGTGATAGTGTCAGTTTCAAACAAGCAGCAAAATACTTGGAACAACAAGGTTAAGGCAACATTGAAAGCATTATTAAAGGCAGAAAGTGAACATATTTTCCGACAGTCAGAACTTGGGTTGTTGACATGCTGGAGCAGCAATGCTAAATACCTGCATGCAGTTCTTAGAAAAGTTTGTAGTTTCTGCTTTGTCGGGTATATCCATAAACACACAGTGTACAACAGACTAAAACTAATGTATTCATATAATATTCCAAGAATCCAGGCCTCGGTCTGGGACATTGCTCTTTCCCTCGTCTTGTAGTTTCGTGGTGTTGATGCAGATGGTTTAACTGGTTATGTTGACTTTAGTTGTGATTGCAGTTAATGGAATGTTAACTAGCTTACCATACAAATTTACCATGTGTATTTCAAAATCTCTGCCTATTTTCATGAGTGGTACAACTTTATTGTTGCCAGTGCACATAATTCCATGGATCTAATGAATGTCTGTCTTGTCCCCTAAAATCTAAGCATTTTATTCTAACCTTTAAAAGGAAATTCACAGTAAAAGAGAAGCAAAAGTTAAACTGTATGGATTACTTCAGCTCTCAGGGCTCACACTGGAAGCACACAGCTATAACAGAGTCACTGAAATAAAATGATAACATTCAATGCAAAGCGTTAACTTTATGGAGCAGGAGAACAAAGTTTTATCTGTTCACAATTAACTGGAGCTGCGTTGAAGTATGCCATAAATCAAGTTATCAAAATGGAGAGAAGGCAAATTAGCATTAGTGTCTCACAAACTCTTCCATGCATCAGCAGGAGGAAGGTATGAGTTGAAGGCTGTGGTTTTATGTTTTACCTGAAAGCCAGTTTATTCCATACTGGTGCTGACAAGGCCGTTCTCTCTAGGTAACAAAATATCAATGTTTTATAAATATGTTTATGAATATTTGACAGGTTTTTTTCTGTCTCACACACCTTCTGTTGAACAACCCTGCTGACAGTGTTTCTGTTCAGCATAATCACCTATGTTTCCATTAAGCAAACAGGACTTCTGATGCACAATACCTATAGTTTCCACCATAGCATAGCATTTATACCAAATAAATGGTCCAAAATGGTCCTTTAAGCTGAATCCATTTTAAAACATTGGTTTTGAATAAAAAACGTTCTCATTTGGAATCAAGCAGCAAAGTAGTCGTGTAAAATGTAAGGAGAATTTGATTGGCTTGTCATCCTACATTTTGATGTGTGACTGTACATCTTGTGCAGTCACCAATGCTGAAAAAGCTTTCTGGAACTTCTGTAGTGTTGACTGGACCAACTAAACACTGTGACACATTGTTTAATATGTCATTGTTTTTATAACACTTTAATGTAGACCCATATACCTCTCTCCATGTATGAGACGCAATGTGTTATGTCTCCATCTTGATCTTTACCATATACAGGTTTTGGAGTTTATTACCTAACGTAATTATTATGAACGTTTTTTTGTTATTGTTGCAGCCTGAAATAACTGATTTTACACAACTTTTTCAAAAAGTTGCAGATTTTTTTTAGCTTTTTTTTGGCATAACATGGTCTTACAAAAAAGTTTCTGCACATAACATTCCCAAAAAAGACAGGATTTTAACATAGTTGATATTTAAAGTGCAAATAACATTTTTAAGTACCGAAGAAAGGGTTGCATGTGTCAAAAAAGTGTCATGGAGAGGAATACAACATAAAAGTCGCTCTGAACTATAAGTCGAAGGGCCAGCCAAACTATTAAAAAAAAAAAAGTGTGACTTCTTGAAATAGTACCCTTAATACAAATAAAATCATGTCAAGAGAAGTTGTCAAAGTGCAAAAGAAGAATTCCATATTGGCCGTTCAAATTAACATGAACTGTCTACACAGTATGAGCAAATCCTACAGAACAGACTCAAAATGCTTTTTGTGGGGGAGACAAATGTTACAGTTTAGCTTCACACATGCTTTCATTTTGCTGGTCATCGTGAAGCAGGAAGTTAGGTTAGAAGGGGGCTAAGGGAATTGGTCAAAATTAATCCGAGCTGTAGTGATTGGTCGGAAAAGAAGGAAATACAGAAAACGTTAAGGTCATTGGTCAGATTTGTGGAAAAGTTGCAATGATTCGTGAAAATTGCGAGTCCGCACAAAATTTGCGAATAATGAGTGAATTTTTGTTAATAGTTGCAATTGCAACATCCCAACTTCCTGGAGGGACTGAATATTATGGATTAGATTCTGTGACTAAAATGAAAACAAAAGTTTGATCAGCCAGTTTTAAATAGGGGTGCATCAAAAAAACAGCCCCCATTTCTTTAATTTTGCGAGATCGACAATGGGCCAGTACTTGCATGAGAAACCGACCTTAACTGACCTTCACAAAGGTCTGAAAATCAGCCACTGTCTCCTTTTGTCTGAGGGCTGATTGACAGACCCGCCCACCAGGTCACGTCTGCATGTGTGCAGTAAACAATAGTCACCCCAGTGTCACAATATTTAGCAACTTTTCAGACGAAAAAATCTGTATCAGCCAAAATCGGAATCAGCGAGAAAACTGCAATCGGTACACCCTTAAGTATTAAATATTTCAGTTGCCAAAGGAAAAGCATAACCCACACAAAGTGATTCAATGGTTCCTTCTAAATATTGAAGCTATTCTTTAAAGAATTGTCTGTAAGTGTAAAACTATGATAAAGGCAATGCTTGGCTGTGTTTGGGTGCTCTGATGTATAAAGGCATCTTTTTATATCTAAAGGCTGCAGCAGAGACAGGAGGGAGGAGATGGATGGAGGGGGCAGAGAAGAGGAAGGAGTGTTAGAGCAGAACTCTGCCTTTTGTCCTTCATTTTCATGGGTGTGTGTGCTTGTGACTGGTCCAGGACCAGCGTAACGCAGTAGACATGTGATGCTCACACGCTGGCTGAATAAAAAAAAACGACAAGGTTGATCCACTTTCATGGCTTGCATTTCCTGCTGAGACGCAGTGGGTTGTGGTCTCCTCTCCTCCCGTCTTACGTCAACATGTAAAGGCTTGTTGCACACACACACACGCACGCACACACACACACACACACACACACACACACACACACACACACACACTCTCAGCATCTTGCAGCTAACAGCCTATTAATGCTAACATTACACTCCTGGAAATCGACTGTTCAGAAAAGCTGTGCTGGCTGGTCTGAGGAATAGACTTGGGATCATTTGGACTGATTGAGGTGTAACAGAGGAGACGATGAGGAGGTAAGATGTGGACCACTAAGAACTTTGTTCTGCTTTTATGCCTTAGATATATGCAGAAGTCTTCTTGGAGTATGTGTGAGGATCAGCTCTGCATTGTAATTCCCCAACATCACTGATCACTCTTTACTGCAGTGTTATAATTTCTTGCGTGTTTTCTATTGTTATATGTAGAAGAGTGTTAACAGCTGGAACATGTATGCTTCAGTATTGTGTGGCTGTGTTTCTTTGCTTTTGTGAGCTAGGCTGTTGTCAGTTACACATTATAGATGAAGCATTATGAGGCTTGATCAATATTGTGTTGGTAAGTGCTATGTCAACATTTACTATTAGCATAGCCAAAAGGCACAGAGAAAACATCTCGGTTATAAAGGGTTTCCCCAAAACTTCCAGTTTATCTATATATCATTTTTCAGCTTTAGGCACACAGATTTCACCCAGTTGTATCAAACTTTTCCAGATGAATTGTGGAGCTGTAAGAAAGTAGTGTGCTCCACTCCAATGATCAGACCAAAGCTTAACTTAATTTTTCCGGATTTTCCTAACTAAAATAATGCTTTATATTAGTCACATATCTGTCATGCAGACAGCTCTCTGTCCTGCTCATGTCTGATGGTAATTAATCTGAAAAATTGTGATGACGGGGGGGAAAAGCGTCAAGAAAAGGGGCGTTCATTGTGATTTATGTCATCACAAAATCCAGCAATAGTATCACAAATGATTTTCTGATGCTGTGTAGCCCTAGTGACAGACTATATCTCAAATGAGTTTGAGAAATCTTAATAGAATATTCTGGAGTGGAAGGTTTAAATATTTATATGACATCTTCAGTGTTTCCTCACAAAGTGAGGTTCAAGATTTTTGAGGACAGCCTTTCCTAGAAAATGCTCCTGTTCTACAGGGTGTTTAAGGTTAATGGATCAGGGTTATTACTGCTCTCAGGCTTTTACCTTAACCTTCACTTTACCTACCACTGTAATACATCAAGGTTTGATTTCACTTCCAGAAGACATTTTCTATTGATTGCTCATTAGCCCCTCAGAATGAACACACTGGTGTCAAAGCAGCCAAATAAAGGAATGCATTTTTGAATTCTGTTTTAGAGACTTGGAAAACAAACAATGTGAAGCACTGTTCATGTTTGCCTGAAGTGGGTCATCACCCTACAAAAATAGTTTTTCTTCGTCTTTTTTACATTTGTGACATGTTTGGGAGCTACAGCTGGACCAGCACCTCCCAACTTGGCATAGGTCTTTATAAGCCTGGACACGAGAAGATGCAGATATATGCTACACAGAAACTGAATGAGACCTGGGTTAGTGCGGTACCAAGAGATGCCAGATCAGTGTTCCTGACTAAACTTCTTCAGATTTATTTTAAACTAATGCTTTTCCTTCTTCTTGTAGAAACATTGGCATCAACAAGGCTCTGACCAAAACAAAAAACATGCCAATTCTGAGCCAGAAGGTAGCAATAATCTCAAAGAAAGCCAAACTCAAGCTTTGTGTTGGGTCAAGGAACATCTATTTATAATTTTCTCTGAGTTATTATCTCAGCACATGTTTGAAGTTTAATGGGAAAGATGTTAAGAACAAGTAGAGGAAGATGGGGAAAATGTGTCCCCTTGCAGTGTGGTTTCTTGCACAGAAAGCAGGCATGCAAGAAGTAGGCTGTTATGTTATCGTTTCTGAAAGTCTGTTTGCAAAGTCTACAGGGAGGCAGCTTTTTAGTAAAAAAAAAAAAAAAAAAAAAAAAAAAAAAATCTCAAGTTTTGGGAAGATTTTCATAAAATGTTTGCTGTTTTTAGTTTGTGTATTGATAAGAGGTTAACAGAATATGTCTGTTTAGTAAAACAACCATGCTGGTGATCCCACTGACGCTACCCTCACCAAATGTTCAGTTACAGGTTTTCACTATAATGCAGAAAATTTTCACAAAAACAGACATTTCAAAATTTTTGATTTGATAAAATCCACTTGATCTTAAATGTCCACTTGCTTTCTGAATGATTGAATTGGTATTATATTAACCCAAATGATGATTTTCCATTTCCCTGGAAAAAATTGTTTCAGCCAAAATCCTTATCAGATTTAGAGCTGACAGAAAGAGTTCTCAAAAGCTTATAACAACAATCTTGTTAAATTTTTGATGACCTCAGTAAGTGACACCATTTTGTTATGTTTTATTTTTTTTATAAAATGCATAGTGTTTTAACAACCTCTTTTTGTTTTAGCCCAGGCCCTGGAACGGATGATGAGTCCCACGGGCCCGAGCCCAAACCCCAACGTCCCGTCTGAGTACTGCAGCACGATCCCCCCTCTGCAGCAGGCTCGCGCGGCTGGAACGCTGAACTCGCCTCCGCCCACCGTCATGGTCCCCGTTTCTGTTCTCAAACACCCAAACAATGACGGTATGTACAGTGTATGTTTAATGACTCTTTGATTCTGTTTATAGTCTGTAGTTTGATTTTTGGCTTGTTTCTCTAAAATGTTCCCATAGAATAAATTCCTGTTTCTCTCTCTATCCTATCAGCTTGTCCACGTGAACAGAAGCGTGTTTGGTTTGCTGACGGTATTTTGCCCAACGGGGAGGTGGCAGATACAACCAGGCTGTCTGTGACGAGTAGGAGGAGCTCCCAGGAATTCAGTCCAGATTCAGAAATGGTAAGACAAACATCCACAAAGCTTCCCACCACTACCTGTCTTTCAAAACAGTGTTATCTAAGGGTGGGAGATATGGCAAAAATATCATATTGCATTTTTTCAATGCTGAAATCATGATTTTTATTTATTTTTTCATGAATACTAGCTGCTAAAGCAGCTAGAATCTTCTGGAGGATAAGGACTCAATTTGTTTCCTTCTGCATCCAGTTAGGACAAAAACATATCCAGAAAGCCTTCCTTGTACATTCAGAAAGTCCAAAATACAGCTTGATTAAGCACTTCATGCTCTTTAGGGGAAATATGCCCACTTGACTTTCGCTGCCTTCTGTTTGCATGTTGCATGATGTCTTTGATGGCAAAAAGAAGTAAAGTTGTTAATACCACGCTAAAAGTATACAGTTTTATTCATTTTAAAACAGTAATACTAAGTAATAATCCTAAATTTAACCATGGTAACCATCAAAAGAGTTTGATTCCTACTAACCTTAACTCACCCATTCTTTGTTTTAGCCAAATGTTTTGAAATTTGGCAAGTTGTTAAATGTTATTTTTAAAAAGAAATACTGTTACTGTAGACTGAGATGATAATCACTGACACTGTCTTATTTCAGCCTGGCTCAGCTGGATCAGACCCTGTAGGTGGTGACCCATCCGCCCATGAAGCCCCTGTAGTCGAGCCAGTGGTGCGAGCTCCAGTGTCTGGACCCTGGGATTATGGGTTGCTTTCTGGAATTGGTTCTTCAGTGACGAGGATTCCCAGTCTGCTACCAGATAGTCAGGATGAGCTCCCTCCCCTGCTCATCACCACTGGAGAAGATGTTGGAGAAGGTGTGTGTGTGTGTGTGTGTGTGTGTGTGTGTGTCACCCTAAAAGTCACCCTTGGGAAAATCTACACTGAGCTATACAATTTAACCCTTAACAAATGACAAAAGAAGGAACAGTATTCTCACCAGGAGATGATCAGTGTGATAATTACATTAGTCTCTTCTATTAACATTGTTTAAAAAGGGTTGAAATGCTACAACTGGTTATATTAATAATAAACTGGACCTATCTAAGCTAAGATTCTAAGCTGTGCCAGAGGAAAGAACATCTTATATCAGGAGGTGGAGGTGGGCTCATGGAGACCAACAACCAATCAAAATCCACACTTTTTAAGACTTATAAAAGTATTAAATTACTGTAAAAACATGAATTCAATGTCCGTTTAGTTAAATATCACCCATCACAAAATTTAAACAGGTCTGTGTTCTGCAAACACATTGTTGCTAAAATTAGCAACAATGCTAAAGTTAGCTAAAATGTGGTCAATAACATGTTGGGTATCACTTGCTTATTAACTTACATTGACTTAGTCCATTAAGTATGTTAAGTTGAGCTTTTATATCAAAATTAGCTACAATGCTAATGCCATCTACTGCTACCATTAGTATGTAGGTTGTCACTAACATGCTGACTAACATTGACTTTTACTCGATTCAGTATACAAACATTAGTATATAAACTAAAATTAGCTAAAATGCTGATGTTAGTTAAAAAGTCAGTAAAACATCAGTAACATGTTGGCTAACAGTAGCATGTTGATCTCCAGTACACTCCATGTAGTATGCAAACAGCAGCATATATTAGCTAAAATGCTAAGGTTAGCTAAAATGATCTCAGTAGCATATGAGCTATCACTAGCATGGTGACTAACATTGACTTACTCCATTCAGGATTCAAACATTAGTGGATGAGCTAAACTTAGCTAAAATGATAAGTTTAGCTAAAATGCTGTCAATAGGATGTGGGCAATCACTACCATGTTGGATAACATTGACTCACTCCATTCAGTATGCTAAGCTTAGCTATTATATCTAAATTAGCTGAAATGCTAATTTTAGCTGTAAGGCTAACTTAGCATGCGGACTATCATTAGCATGTTCACCTACTAGCATGGTAGCGCTACCATTAGAATATGGGCTGTCACTAGTATGTTAATCGTATGGAGCCTTAAAGTCAATATTTCCCAGAAGGGGTGAACAATAAGGCAAAAGTACATCAGGATTTTTTTTACAGTAAGATCATGACCATGATTTTCCTACATAAAAGTATACCTGTTAAAAATGAAACATAGCGTGCAATTTCATTAGTTATCAGTTTAATATTGACATTATTATTAGTAGTTGTAGTATTCTTTATAATTTATCACTTTCCCACCAGGACACCCAGAACGTCTGCTGAATTTCATGCTATCTGTCAAATTATAGTCTCTTAGCCTGAACACACAATCCCCCCAGCATCCAGGTGCTTTAATGAGGGAACAGGATGCTGTAAGATGTTCTAGTGCTTTATACTTGAATAATTCTCTTATTGTGAAAGTCTGCTGTATTAATGCTGTAAAATAGAGGCATAAACCCTGGTGTTATGAGTTTGGTTGTTCCGACAAGTATAATCAAACCCTGAGATAAATTTATGTAGCAGGGAGCAGGTTAAACAGACAATCCAGACTATTCAGAGGGCTGCTTTTTTAGTTTCTACAGATGGTGTGAAGACAAAACTTTTTCGAAAATCCTTAGTTGTGCCATTATAAAGTTCCACATTTAACACTTGGTGCTTTTTGATGGTTGAAATTTATGCTTGCTGTACTTTCACTGCCTTCTGCTAGCATTTGCTGTGATCTGGTTTCCATGGGGATTAGAGGTTCCCCGCTAAATCAGCCAGCCTATTTATCAACCTCGATTTCCTTAATTTTGGGTGATTGACCGATACTTGCACGTGAAGCCAATCTTATCCTCTGATCTTATCTAACCCTGAAAATCAGCCACTGTCCTCTTTTGCTCTGCCATGACAGATCCGCCCACCTGGGTACCTCTGCACATGCGCAGTTAACAGTAGTCTTCCCAGTGTTGCCAACTTAACGACTTAGTTGCTATATTTAGCGAATTGGCTGGTCAGGCTTTTTAAAGATCTGTGATTGGCCAGAAAACTGTAATTGGTCCACCCCCAATGGGTATTCTGATCCCACAATCCCTCTGTATTGGCAGGTTGTCAGCAATATTTAATCCGTCATGATCTAATAGCCCCTGTTTTCCTCTTTGAATACCAATTCTGATTCAGTTCTTGTGTTTTAATATGGACAGGTAGTGTTATTAGATCCTGATGAAAGTTAGGGAAACACCCTATCTGACATTTAGCTCCAGAATGACTGGACTGCCTCACTCAAAGAAGTTATTACTCTGGACCTTCCAGGAACCTTTAACTTACACTGTCCTGTGTTTGATGTTTAGATGTTTTGGTGGAGGAGAGTCCAGCTCCCTGTCAAATCCGGCACCTGTTGGAGGAAGGAGGACCACGTCCTCTGACCTTTGTGCTGAATGCCAACCTTCTAGTGAATGTCAAACTGGTTGCATGTAAGTAGATTTAATCTTCAGCTTTTATTGTCTGTTTCCAGCATGAACATCACTCATTGTGAAACAACAAAGCCTTTTAACTTGTTGTTCCCAACAGACGCCAGCAGGCAGTGCTGGTGTGTTGGCTCTAACGGACTACAAGCTCTGGGACAGAAAGAGTTGGTGTTTCTGCTGGAGTGTTTGTCAGGAGAAAAAACGCTTCCAAAAGACCTCTTCTCACTTTATCTCAGCGTTTACCAGGATGCCCAGAAAGGTAACTGGTTCACACAGGGCCTTTCTGGGGCTTTCAAATGGCATCTTCCAAAAAAAAAAAAAAAACACACAAACAGCAGAATCCTTATCTGTTGCAGGGAAGTTTGTGGAGGAGCTGGATAACATTACGTTCACAAGCAGTTTCCTGGACAGCAAAGATCACGCAGGGATGCTGTTCTTCTCGCCCACCTGTCAGTCTTTGGATGGCCTCACGCTTCCTCCGCAGCCCTTCCTGTTTGGCCTGCTCGTCCAGAAACTGGAGGTCCCCTGGGCCAAAGTGTTCCCACTCAGACTGCTTCTACGGCTCGGAGCTGAATATGACAGTGTGTGATTTGCTTCTACTGTTTCTTTGCCTGTTTACAACACAGCCAGCAGCATGTCTGCTGTTCACACACATTCAGCTGACAGTTGTGCTGTTTTAGATGTTTCTCTAAATGTTACATTTAAGAAATGATCCTATTGTTGTTCAATAAATGTGATAATTAATCATCATTACCCAAAAATTAATGTATGCATGTTTTCCAGTGTATCCAACGACACTCGTAAGTGTTCGTTTTCGGGACTCTGTGTATCGAGAGACGGGACACACCATTATGAATTTACTGGCTGTAAGTACCACACCAAAAGCAGATTGTTCCCATCATGCACAGCTGTCAAAACTAAAGAAATCAGGTCACGATTGTAATCCGACAAAAGATGAATTTCAGTTAAAAACCTTGAATATTTTCCTGTAATAATTCGTTTTTTCCCCCAAATCACTGAATGTGGCCGAAGACCAACTTAAAAGTCCTTTGAGGTGTTTTGATTATATGACACAGAAGGTTGTTTTTTTGTTTTTTTTACCCCAAAAGAAACAAATCTTGGTTAAAACTTTATTTTTCTGAACTTTTTTATTTTGCTTAGGTTATTTCTCATGTGTTTTTCATCCCACAGTGGAGATGCTGTTTACTTCTGCAGGAGTTTTGACAAATAAGTTGTGTTGTTGGTAGGGCTGGGCAGTATGGCTTAAAAATAAAATCTCCGATTGTTTTCAGATCCAATTTCTGATTTTAATAAATTTTTTTTTTCTCGCTTTCTTTTCTAAAAAAGAAATTACAAATGACAAAAACTATTTTCAAAAACTTACTTTTATTTCAGTCATCCCTTTTGCGAGTTGTACGACAGTACTAGGGCCAGGTTACAAGAACTTTTGTTTAATTATGAGAATAAAGTCATAATATTAGCAGAAGAAAGACGTGATTTTACCAGAAGAACGTCTTAAAATTACAAGAAAAAAGTTGTTTTAATGAAAGAAAAGCTTGAATAATACATTTTTGTTATTTTTCAGGTTGAAGTTCTCATAAAATTACTACTTCATTCTTCAAATATTACGACTTTATTCTGGTAATATTAAGACTTTATTTCGGTATTATTTCAACTGTGTTCTTGTAATATTATGACTTTATTTTCATTGACAAAAACAAAAAAAATAAAAAAAAATCTTAGCCCTAATATTCTGTGATAGAGTTGACCTGAATTCAAAGTCCACGTAAACGGAAGCTATAAAACACGCTTGTCTGGGCGTGCTGACATCACTCTGAACTTTGGAAATCCAAGGAGTGCATTGGTGGAAAAAACCCTGATTTTCCCAAAATTAAATCTTCAAAAACCAAAAATGCAATTAATCAATAAAATTGATTTATCACCCAGCCCTAGTTGTGAGTTTAAGCTAGGACATGACTGACACACAATTCTGTGAATATCAAATCAGTTTGAAATATTTAGCACCCTCCAGCCTCCACCCACTCTGCCCCATAATAAGGCTGTTTTCTGTGGTAGATTTCTGCTCTGGACTGGTTCCTACGTAGAAACGAAAGGGTTCAAAAAATGCAAGTCTCCTGTGATCAAAGCACACTGGTCCTCACTTCATAGCTGGAGATGTTCTGAAGCCTGTCTTTTATTATGAATGTAAAAGTCTGAATGTTTTGGAGATGTTTCGACACAGAAAAACACTATTTGTCACTTCACAAATCTATCAGACGGGATGAGCTACTGTTGAAAACACCTGAACGAATCTAATGACTGCAGAAGAAATATCTGACTTCCTCAACCTCTTGCAACGCTTATGAAAAAAATCTGACTTTATTGGTGCTTTGGACAACAACTCCATTGCCCAAAGCCTGCTCAACATTCTTTATATACACTGTGTGCACAATTATTAGGCGAGTTTTATTTTGGGGATTATTTTTATTAATCACCAACTACAGTGTTAATCCAAAAATGTTAGTAAACCTCAAACATAAATGTTTAATAAAGTAAAAGTGATGTTTAGGCTTTCTTAGGAGAATCGCTATACGTGCACGATTATTGGGCAACTATTATTGTGCAGAATTATGTAACAAAATGGAAAACACAAATTTTCCCATCTCACTGTATTTTAATCTGGTTAGGTGAGAATTCTAAACAAAAAAAACTTTCCAATCAACATTTCTGACATTTAAAATGAAAAATCAGTGACTAAAATAATCCTTCCTTTCTTTTCAATAACAGTGATAAGACAGACACTGACAGACTGCATGATTGCCCATTCATGCAGTCTGTCAGTTTCTTGATCTGTTGACGATCAACTTTCTGAGCAGCAGCCACCACAGCCTCCCAGATTATGTTCAGAGAGGTGGACTGTCTTCCTTCACTGGACATTTCCTGTTTATGAACAGCCCACAAGTTTTCAATTGGGTTCAGGTCAGGAAGAGGGCCTTGTCAGACGTTTTTCATCTTTAATGCCTTTACTGGCCAGCCATGCAGAGGAGGACTTGGATGCATGTGATGGAGCACTGTCCTGCATAAAAATCATTGTCTTTTTGTAAGATCCAGACTTCGTCCTGAGCCACTGCTTGAAGAAAGTGTCTTCTAATAACGGGCAGTAGGTTTAGGAGTTGATTTTGAGCCCATCTTAAATCCAAAAAGGTCCAACCAACTCATCTTTAATAATACCAGCCCACACCAGTACCCCACCTCCACCTTGCTGGTGTCTGACTAGGAGTGGAGATCTGTGCCAGCTACTGATCCACCCATGGGACCATCCATCTGGTCCGTCAAGAGTCACTCTCATTTCATCCATAAAACCTTTGAAAAATCTGTCTTCAGATATTTCTTAGCCCAGTCTGGACGTTTCACCTTGTTTCTTGTTCAGTGGTGGTCAGGTTTCAGCCTACCTTCCCTTGGCACGCCTCTGAGCACTGAATGTCTTATACTTCCAGGTAGGGTTCCTGGTAGCATCACGTTTGATTCTTCTCAAATCTTTGATTGTTAATCTGCGTCTTTTTTTCTCAACATGTTTCATGTGACCCTGTTGACTATTAGCAGCAAAATGTTTGATTGTTCTGTGATCATACTCCGATATCTTAGCAATTTCAAGAGTGCTGCATCCCTCTGAGAGACTTTTGGTAATTTTTGACTTTTCAGTCAGTTAAATCTCTTTTTTTTTTTCCCCCACTCATTTTACCAAAAGAAAAGAAGCTGCCTAATATGCACACCATGATATAGGATGTTGACTTCCTTAGGCCCCATCTGCCCTCATTACACAGATACACATCACCTGTTATCCTTAAATCCATTAAGTATTCAAGTTTATCCAGCTTGGAGTTAGAAAATATGCCAAAAAATGATGACATGCTCAAAACACTCACCCGCCTAATAATTATGCACACAGTAAACCTCAAATATGGATTTGATGACACCGCATACTGTGTATGAGAACAGATTCTTACATTGTGTTACCGGTCTTCCTCCAGGACCTGAGGAACTACCAGTACAGCCTGTCAGTGGTGGAAGGCCTGAGGATCCATATGGAGATGGGACACAGCTACATCGAGATCCCCAAGGCTAGTTTTAGTGAGGTAAGTTTTAAATTTCTGATTAAAGCTGCACTATGTAACTTTGCACTGCTCCTGACATAAAACAACCAATTAGAGCCAGGAGGAAGGTCATAGCGCTATCGGTCACCCTCATATTCAGCAGCTAAATGTGCTAATGGTGAAAAAACAACTTACCGTACCAGGAAAACTGTATATCCGCTGTCATCTGTAGTCATGCTAACTAGCTTTAGCATTCATGGCAGGCTATGTTGTGGTAGCGTAGCAGAGAGGAAGGGGGAGTGTGTGAGCAGCGTGTACATGAGGGCGAGTCACAGCACTAAGACCCTCCTCCTGGCTCTGATTGGTTGTTTCTAACTGAGTGGTGTATTTCTGCAGTTAGTACTGGGAGCACCGGGAGAAGGCAGAGAAGTTTGATTTTTGTGTGTGTGTGTTTTGCGGGGGTTTTTGTTTTCCACAGATTACCTGTCTTGTATTATTCTGTCTCACTGTAATGATAATTTTAACAGATTTGTAAAAAAACATTTTTCATAAAAGTTATGTACTGTAGCTTTACAGCATTCTTTCAAAGTTGTTGGCTAAGGTGAAATTTCATTGCTGTAAAAGGCGAGGCTCACTCCCTGCCCGTGAGTCTTACTTCTAAATGATCAGCTCAACAGGAATTTTTCAGTCATCTTTTTAGACAAGTTCGAGCTTAGTCAAAAATCAACATTTTCCCATTTGGCCTTCATTGTATTTTCAGTTCATTTTATGAACCTCTTAAGACTTCAGGTCCCTTTCTGGAGTCACATTTTCTCTGGGAGTGTTTAAAGCCACAGACTTGAACAAAAGGACATCTGAAAATGTACAACCGTTTAATACAGACAAAAATGGTTTTCTGTCTTCCACAGATGCAGAAGGTGGTGAATTCATCCAACGAGCATGTCATCAGCATCGGGGCGAGCTTCAGCCAGGAAGCTGACTCTCACCTCGTGTGTTTTCAGAACGAGGAGGGAAACTATCAAACTCAAGCCAACAGCAAGCCAGGGAAGACTCGCACAGGTCCGTGTGCAGCAAACTCATTACATATTGTTGGAAAACTGGCAGTGCTGCCGCAGCCTGTAAAGTAACGTACATTATCTGATGAGGTGATGGTGTCGGTGTCTTTGTACCACTTGTTTCTGTTTACTTTAACAGTGACTGGAGCCAGTTTCGTGGTGTTTAATGGAGCGCTGAAAGCCTCGTCGGGTTTTATTGCCAAGTCAAGCATTGTCGAAGGTAAACGTACTTGCAGTCGGGGCTTAGTTATATATGCCAGTGTGTGAATGATAGGTGAGACGTTTATCTTGTTTTTCAGACGGGTTGATGGTTCAGATCCCACCAGAGACCATGGAGTCTTTGCGCTCCGCCCTGAGGGAGCAGACGGACTTCCACATACCCTGCGGAAAGAACGACGGCGGAGAGGTCAGAGAGAACGTCACGGTTCGCTGGGTTGACTGGACTTCTCCCGTTAACTCTGGGTAACGGAACACACACATCTATTAACTTTACAAGCTGCTTCATTTTTGTTCTAATAGCTGCCTTCACTATAACCCATAAATAAATCTATAAATCTACCTTCAGAGGAAATTTTCACAACACTGACATGGATACAAGAGATAGCATAGTGTGCAACCAGTGCCAGAAGACTGGAGACATATTGTCCAGCCTATTTTGCTTTGGAGACATTTAAAATGTTAACAGTAGTTGGAACAAATCAATTTTTAAAAATGATTCATTTGGTATTTGGGGACTTCTTGCAGAAGATGTTGGAGAAATTAAAGGTGGTGCATCTTTTCCCTAACATGTTTATGTCACAGTCACATGGTTCGCTGTTGACCATGCTACCCAGGCTAGCTTATTTACTCTAAACCAAGGAAAGGAAACAAACCTGATCAACAATTTGTTCCTGAGAAGTTAGCATTAGTGGAAACAAAAACTGTAGATCCCAATATTTTTACTCCATGCCTGTCATGCTAGATCTATGGTTAAAGATGAAATCACTTCAATAAGCATTTCAGTAAGCTTAGTTTTACTGTTCTCCAGTAAAACCAGTGGGGTTGATGGGAGAGCTCTGGATGGGGTCACCAGCGTGAGAATGCAGCAGGATGCAGAGTTTGAGTCCGACAGCTGCTCCATTAGATGCACTGAGGTGAGTTTTGATTTTACTGAGCAGACTGTTTGCACCTCTTGTCTCCTGCCCTGGGATCCACAGATGAGTGACATGAGCTGATCTCTGCAGGTCTTCTACCAGTTAAAGACCCCAGACTGCAGCCTGGCGTCGGTGTTGTCATCCTGCAGCATGTTTCAGAAGGAGATCGCGTTGGCAACCTGCAGCGCTCTGGCTCCTCACCTCTCTGTTCTAACCTCAAGTGGCATCAACTCGCTCTGGCTTCGCATCTCCACTCAGGCTGACATGGTAAAAACTGAAACAGAGCATTTGCAGGGCTTAGAAGAGCTTAGTTAAAATGTTTACTTAACTAAAATTTCTAATGATCAAAAACATTTATTTACTTTGAAATTATTTTAATGGCTAAAATCTACAGGCAGTTGTAGCATGGTTGCCTTGGAGCAAGGAGGTCCTGGGTTCGAATCCCGGCTCGGGGTCTTTCTGCATGGAGTTTATATGTTTTCCCTGTGCATGCGTGGGTTCTCTCTGGGTACTCCGGCTTCCTGCAGCAGTCCAAAAACATGACGTTTAGGTTAATTGGTTTCTCTAAACTGTCCTTAGAGATGTGTGTGCACGGTTGTTAGTCCTGTGTGTCCATGTATTGCCCTGTGATAGACTGGCGACTTGTTCAAGGAGTACATGGATGGATGGTTGGTTACACCTAAGGTGCCTTGCAAAAATATTTAAACACATTAAACTTTTTCATTTTGTCAACCACAAACTTGAGTGTATGTTATTGGCATGTTATGCGACATAGTAATCATAGCACATGGATTTTCAAAGTGTGATAGCCCCCGTTCCTGCTGAAGAACATGATCCCTACAGCATGGTACTGCCCCATGATAGATGCCCCAAAGTTTGAGATATTGTTTCACGTCCTATAACCCTGCTTCAAACTTGTCTACAACATTATGCCTGAGCTCTCTGATACTTTCCTTGGTATCCATGATAGTTCTGGTTTACTAAACATCTGAGGCCGTCACAGAACACCTTTATGTACTAAACACAGGTAAACTTTATTTACAAATGAGTTGACATCTGAGGGCAATTGGGTGCACTGGATTCCATTTTGGAGTATCAGAGTAAACGTGGCTTAATATAAATGCACACCACACTTAGAGTAGATTCTTAGCAGTAAAACATTTTGAAAACCAAGTGTCATTTTTCATCCACTTCACTATTTTGCGCAACTTTGTGCAGATCTGTCACCTAAAATCCTTAGAATATACGTTAGATTGTTGTAATGTGACAAAATTTGAAAAAGCTTAAGGGGAGTGAGCACGTTGTCAAGGTGCAGCACTAAATTTGAGGTTATAAACCGGAAGCTGCATGGTTCACGTGGTTGTGCTTATTTTCCTGTTCAGGTGGAGTACCAGGCAGGATCCAGAGGCAGGCTCCTCCCTCAGCGCTACATGAATGAGATGGACAGTGCTCTGATTCCCGTCATTCATGGAGGTAGCGCGAGCGTACCACAGACTGCCATGGACATGGAATTGGTCTTCTACATCACACATACTTTCCAGTGAAAAAATGACCGACTCAAAGTATTATAAAAAAAAAAAAAAAAAAAAAATATATATATATATATATATATATATATATATATATATATATATATATATATATATATATATATATATATATATATGTGTGTGTGTGTGTGTGTGTGTGTTGGTCTAGCATTCAGAGGATGGACGTGTTTTTTAGTGGGTTGCAAACTTTATTGAAAATGGATTCCTGTCGTCATGCTCACCAAAGCTGCTGCGTTACCTGAAGCCAAACACTAAACACAGAAAACAACATGGAACCAAACCGTTCTGCTCTGTTCTGCCTTCCTGGCTCTCTGCTCGCCTTCGGCTGCTGGGAGCTCCTCTGTGAATGTCGCTACTGACCTTCTATTAAAAATGTCTCCTCTGGATGTATTCATTGTAGTTTAAAATGGGCTAATTGAATGAAATGACAGCAGAGAAGCCACCAGGTGCTAATGTACTTGTAAAGGTATGCAGGAAGGAAGAGTCTGAGTTATACCACAGGAACACAGCAATCCTTGTGTAAGAATGCTTTCTGTCCACATCCTACACATTGTGACTTTTCTGTCTTACAGGTTTTTTCATTGAAAGTACTTATTTTTCAGATTTTCTGCTCAGACACTTGTTTAATGTTGCTGTTAATCCCTTGAAATCTCACTGTGGCTCAGTGGAATTTATATGCTGCAGATAAAAGTGGAGATTAACACATAAACAGAGTCTGAATAAAATCTACATCAACACTTTTTTTTTTTTTTCTTCAAGCCAATATCTGCAGAGAAACAAAACCTGTAGGAAACACTAAAATTGAAACATTTTACCAGCTCATATTCAGATGTTCTCATAGACTTTTTTTCCTTTCAGGTTTTCCATCCTGCATGAGGCCCAGTTTGTGTTTGTCAAATGGAGTTTGTTTATTCGTTTGAAAACACAAAACAAGTCATTTTTGCAAAAAGTGGCATGTTGGGTAAGAAAATTACGGAGCCCCCTAGGTGGGACATGGAGAATTTTTTTTTGCATTTCCTTTCAATAATCTTAACAGTCAGTTCATGCTCCATCTTGAATCCTGAAAGTCTTTCTGCTCCCAGGGTTTTTGTAGGTTTTTTCCATGTATGTCAATATCTTAAGTTTTATATCTTTTTCTTTTGGATACAAACACTGCAAACTTATGTGCATCCCAACTGACATAAACATGACAAAAACTTTGTGTAAGAAGGAGAGAAAGATAAAATGCATCCAAACTATTTAGTCTATTTTTTTGAGTTATTTTCACATGGTAATGTCGCCGTCTCACTTCTTTCAAGATGTACATATGTTCAATTTTAAATTGACATTTATTATCACCGTGACTACATACAAAATAGACCAGGGTGTATTCACAGATTTATTGCAAGGGAGTGCGATGCTTTTGCGAGGTAACGTAAAATGAAAAAATTCTCCTGTGTCCCCTAGAGGGCGCCGTTGGAAATACCTTCGTGTCTGTGACGAACATTTACAAACCAAAATCCCAAACTGACTGGA
This sequence comes from Anableps anableps, assembly GCA_014839685.1. Taxonomy (NCBI): domain Eukaryota; kingdom Metazoa; phylum Chordata; class Actinopteri; order Cyprinodontiformes; family Anablepidae; genus Anableps; species Anableps anableps. Next base: position 27,944,971 of record CM026081.1, read on the forward strand.
CTGGATATTATGGGAGAATAATGGGATTCAGAAATTCCTTCTTGCACCTGGTAACGCGAATTCTGATGGGTAGCTGAGCCGAAGACATCAGATTAGCACAGTTGTAGGTTCAACTTTTATTATTTTGGTTAGTCTAAGGTCGACCTGTTCAGTCTCTAAATGTCTTCAGCAGCATTCCTCATAAAATCACTTCTTCTGGCTTGAATATTTAAAGAAAGTTGATTGTAGTTGTTTTTATGAAGTTGGGAGGTTTTGTCATCTCTCCATCGTATTATTATTTTTTTAATTCTCTTTGAACTTGAAGATTCCTAACTGGGCTTTAGAAAAGTTATGCCTCGTTCAGGACAGTCAGTCAGCCTGAGGGCTCTTCTGAAACTCCCAAGTAGAGAGATTTGAAGGAGGCAAAGCAGATTTTCCAGGTTATCAGAACTGTCTTTTCAGCAGCTTCACTCTGTTTGAATGTTTTTTCTTTGAAGTTTCTTTGTGTCAGCATAACAGAAACTGATCGGAGGATCATCTGTTTAATGCCCCCCCTTACCATAGCAACCAGTCATATGTAGACCTGCACCAATCGGCATTTTGGGGCCAATTTTGGATCCCTGGGATTTGGAAAGCTTTAAACTGTTTTTATTGACTTCAGCTGATTCCAATATCTCTTTCAGGACTTTAATATAGGAAGATATACGGAATGGTCATTAATTATTTATATTACCAGTCAAGATGATGTCGCATTGCTGTAAAAATTGTTTTTCTATTTGAGAAAAAAGACCAAAGCTTCATCTTAAATCAGCAAGTAGCCCAGGTAGCGCAGCTAGCAGTAATAACCAGCAGGTCTTAGGGCTAGGAAACATGGCTTAAAAATTAAATCTGATATACCAAATTTGATTTCCAATTTTAATCTATTTTTTTTCCTCACTTTTTTCCTTAGCAAATGACAAATGACAGGAAATATCTTTTAAAAAACTGGGTTTTATTTCAATAATTCCTTCTGCGAGGTGACCTGACTAAAAAGTCGAAATAAATAGAAGCTGTAAAACATGCTTGTGAAACAAGATAGTAGTTCTTGGGTGGGTTAACATCATTCTAAAAACCTAAGAATTGCATTGGTGTGGGAAAAAAATCCAGATTTTCCAAAAATAAAATCTTCAAAAACAGAAAATTTGATTAATAGATGAAATTGATTTATTGCCCCGCCCTAGCAAGTCTGCGTGTATTCCTTAGAGAATATAGATCTTTACCTTAACTCCGAGAATCCTAAAAGATCGGCAATATTTCCAAATCCAGCACTTATAACAGACTTCATTGTTGTAACATGTTCAGCCTTCCTGTTACCTGCTGAAAACCGTGCTCTTTCTCACAGGCTGAATGAGACACACACATTTCTTTGTTATAGAAGATGGTGTCATTTCTAAAAGCTTTGAACGTCTTAATGCCTCAGAACAACTTTCATACTGAAGAGTGTTGGTGTTACTTGGTAGCACTTAGGGTAAGGTGTGTTCACCGTTTGGAAAAAGATCCGATTTTGCCGTTTCACACCAATCGGTCAAAGTGGGATCGATTTCTCTGTGCATCTCTAATCAGATGGAAATGGGTCATCTATGCATCCTCAGCTGATCTGTCTCTCATTAACTATGCATCCAATGTGAAGCCTTTTTCACATCTCTGTTGAGCTGAGATGGAATGGTGGGTGGGGTCTAATCAGACCACAGAAGCTGACCAATCAGAGCCTGTTTAAACATGTGTTTGATGGAACCATTAAGGTCCTGATTGCAGACAGTAGCTTGGTGCACTCCTCAGCATCCCAGCTTCTATTTTTCTAGTTTAGAACTAAGAGCAGTGTTTTCCAGCTTGTCTGACTTCTCAGGCAGCTTCATCCATATGTATAAAAATGTGCAGATTGTACATATGAAAAAAACTTTTTTAGTATTGCAGAGATATTTTTGGTATAACTGATTTAAAAAAAAAACAAAAAAAAAACAAAAAAAAAAAAAACAAAACAGAAAAATCCAGTTTAAGACTAAATATGTTTGGAGCTAATGAGAGGGGGAAAAAATGCAAATCTAGTTCAACATGAACCTTTAAGTCCTGCAGCCTTGACCTCCTCTACAGGTTGTAGTTTAACTGTGTCTGCAAACAGAGCCAGGGTGTTTCGTGCTTTGGGTTAGTATATGCATGACGTGGGCTATTTGCTGTTTCATGTCTGTAGGTGATTAATAAATGAGGAAAAAATTAAGAATATTTTCATAGTTATGTTGGAGCCAGAAATGATTTCTTCAGATATTTCAAACCAGCTGAATTTTCAGCCCCACATGAAGTTGTGTTTAGAAGACGTTTGATCTTCAGCTATGCTGGTGGTGTGACTGAATGTAACAGGAACTACTGTATGGATGGCCACTAAACTTCATTTTAACTTTAACATCCAGTGTCCCAACATTTTAGATCTTTTAGCTACAGAAATGCAAAATAAAGTTAGTTTCTGAAGAAATGGAAAAGGTGAGACAAATGCTGCTGGTGATGAGGATCTGGTCGAACAAAACGTCTGCCTGCAGAAAGAGCGGTCTGGTTCGGCTCCTTCCAACCCTGAGGATCTATGTAAACAAAATTTAATCAAATTGTTGAATTTATTTGTTATACGTTATGATTTCATACAGTTGCATCCATTAGTGCAGACAAAGTAACAATTTTAAAAAAATTTTGGTGATGCATGACACAAATGAACTGACGTGTTTGACGTGAGCAGTCGAACCTGTAGAGTTTAATTTGTGGAGGATATATTGATCCTTCCAAAGTACATGTCCGTTTCACCGCTGAACCGCGGTTCAAGGATGTCCGTTTTCCCTCTTCTTTATCTGGATGGAGGCGACTAGGGGAGGTCAAATACTGTAATGATTCATTATTTCTTCCTCTGTTGATTTAAACAACTACATTATGTCAGAATAAGGACTTTTAGGCTCTCTGATTGTTTTTCAAGTGTAATTTCTTGTAAATCATCTATTTATTCATGACACCAACTTTATTTTGGTGGCCTGTGGGTCTAAATAGCTTGTGTATTTAAATAATAAAATTACTTTTATGAAAAATGTCTGTAATGTGCTCTTTTCTTCAAATGAAACCTGACTGGTGGGAATAAATACAGGTTAACTCAGTTTTTAGGGATTTGAAGCTGGAAAAATGTTAGCTCTTTCTGGGTTATCTCTGTATTCATTCCTTTTCACTGATACCGGACTGTTTTTCTTTTTTTTTAATTAGAAGTAATCATTTCCTACAGCTGTTCCATACAGAGCCTTGCGGAATGTTCCAGCTATAAATGTTATTTTATTAGAGCTTTATGTGATAAACCAACACAAACTAGTGCAAAATTATGAAGTGCGAAAAAAATGATACTTGGTTTTCAAACATTTTACAAATAAAAATCTTTAACGTGTGCTCTAGTCAGTCTACTACTCTGACATGCCTAAATAAAATCCACCGTATCCAGTTCCCTGCAGAATTCACCGTTCTGCTGAGACTTTATAAATCTGACTTTTATGGTGGAGTAGCGAAAAGAAAGCCAGAAACATGGAGGATGACACTCTGATCAGATCAGAACCAAACTGAACTTTTTGGCCTTCATGTCAAACATTTTATGTTGTGAAAAAATAAAATTACTCTGAACCAACCATCCCCCACTGTGACACACGGTGGTGGCAGCATCATGCTGTCCTTCAGCAGAAAGAGAAATGGGTTAAGCGGATGGAGCTAAATACAGAGCAATACAGGAAGGAAACCTGGCAGAGAAGTGTGGAGAAGTGTGAAGCTGGTGGAGACTCCAGAAGACTTATTTTGGTGAAAGGTGGTTGCACAACTGTATTTACTCAGGGGAGCTGAATGCAAAAGCATGCCACACTTTCCAGCCTTTTTTTTTTTTTTTTTTTTTGCTTAAAAAAAAAAAAATTTCTATCCACTTCACAATTTTGCATGGCTTCATGTTGGTCTGTCACGTCAAATAAAATTCATTGAAATTCGTAGTTGTAACAGGATAAACTGGGGTTATGAATACTTTTGCAAAATTAACCAGATAAGAACCACATTTTATGAGAGTGGAAGCATTTTTTAATTTAACTCAAAAAAACCTGGAGTTTGATTGATTATATAAGTCACAGCAGATTGTATACACTTGTTACCCAACTGTACTTATATAATCACTTCTGTTGACTTGGATCAATGGTGAAGAGCATAACCAACAAATCAGAGATAACACGTTTACCAAGCGTGGTAGGAAACTCACCAATTACCAAGGACTGTTCAATAAAAATGATCATATTTCATAAAACAAAAGGAAATAAAAGGAACAAATAATTAACATCTAAGTCATTGTGTTTTGGTTTTTTTTGGTATTTAAGCCCCTCTGAAGGTTTCACCATGTAACCAGTGTGAGCAAGCAGGATGAAAGTCCACCTTCCTTTGTGAGCACATGTGGATGTGAGAGAGAAAAAAGTGAGTGGAGGCGTGGCACTTTGACCAGTCTACCTGGATTTACCTCCTCCAGCTCTCATTCACAGACGGAGCGCCGTCTGAGCGACACTTCAGCTGAGATATGAGTGGACGAGTCGGAGACCTGAGCCCAAAGCAGGCGGAGATCCTCACTGAGGTCAGAGATGAATCACAATGCTGGAATATCTGCTGGAAACTCTTTTTGGAAATGACTTTGTGCAGATTGGTTTATGTGAGGCTGATAGCTGCTTCTGGGACCTTTTCATTGACACTGATCCAACTTTAAATGCTCTTCCAGTGAAAACCTTCTAATGTGCTAATGCTCTGTGTAAAGACTTGGTTCCAGACAGACCAGATTAGGATTTGATCTAAAAGAAAAGTACAAAACTACAATTTAACGTAGTTTAGGGCCTTTTTAGTGTAGAAAAATAATCTGGAGACGGTCTTGGAAATAAAAACTAAGCTATTTCCTAAATAAAATAGTTTATTTCTCTGAACAATCTTTCTCATAGCTCACATGTTGCACAAAGTGCCTCCATATAGGGCAGAACTTGTGGTGCTTTTTGTTTTCCTAACTCCTGCTTTTTGATTTTAATCTGAAAATATATGTTGTAATAGACAAAATATATTTCCTATTGTCATTTAAATAACATCTTCAAGTTATTATAATAGTAAATAGTGATCATTTGCTTTCATTTGAACAAGCAGAGAATAAGCTTGCATTTGAAAATTTGTGTATTTACGTTTATCCTCTTAGTTTTAGCGAAGCAAAAATGTATTTAGCATGACAAATAATGGTTCTCTTTTTAAAAATGAGCAGAAATCACAACCTGTATTATTTCTATTGTAACTATGTAATTACAACCAGAAGCCAGTGTTTACAACAGTCCAGTTATGAACTGGAGTGCTGTAAGAAAGTATTTTCCTTTTTAAAGGTTATTCTGTCTTTGCTGTTTTTTTTTTTTTTTTTTGTCACACTTAAATGATAGTAAATTCATCAAACTGAATTTACTATCAGAGGAAGATGACCTGAGTAAATACATAAAGCAGAAAAAGCTATCCAAGCCGTCCTGTGTGAAAAGCATTTGGCCCGTGTAGCTAATAACCTGCTGTGCCACCCTTGGCATCACAAACATCAAGTGTTTCTCTTAGGTGGTAATGAGTTTTTTACATCCCTGGGGGGATTTTTGATCCGATCTTCTTTGCAGAAATGTTGTAATTCAGACACATTGGAGGATTTTCGAGCATCAGCAGCCTGTTGAAGGTCATGCTACAGGATCTCCATTGGACTAAAGTCCAAGACTTTGACTAGGCCACTCCAAAACTTTCATTTAGATATATTTTTTAGCCATGCTGGTGTGCTTCAGATTGTTTGCTGCACAACCCAAGTGAGCTTTAGCGTAAAGGTCATGAACCAGTGGCCGGATTGTCTGGCAGAGAGCAGAATTTATGGGGGCAAGCTGCTCAGCTTCTGAAGCAGAAAAGAAGCCCCAGATCATTGCACTACCACCACCGTGTTTTGACTGTTGGTATTTTTCTAAAATGCTGAATTACTTTCCTGGCAGATGCAACAGGATGCACACCTTCCAAAAAGTTCCACCTTTGTATTTAGAGAATATTTTCCCAAAATATTTTTTGGCTTCCTGTTCTTTCTGGTCAGCAGTGTTGCCCTGTAAACTCTCCCATGGGGGCCATTTTTGCCCCGTCTCTTTCTCATCGTTGAATCCTGAATTCTGACCTTAATTAAGACCAGGTGGGCCTGCAGAGCTTTAGGCGTTGCTCTTGGTATTTTTGTAGCCGCTTGGATGAGTGGTTGATGTGCTCCTAGAGTAAATGTGGTAGGCCAGCCACTCCTGGGAAGATTCGCCACTGTTCCATGTTTTCTCTGTTCTCTGGTTCTCACTGTGGTTCGCTGGAGTCTCAAACTCTTCGAAACGTAACCCTTTGATGAATGTCAATGACTTTGTTTCTCACCTGTTCTTGAATTTCTTTGTATCAATGCACATGGTGACGCTTGTTGAGACCTTTTACCCTTCTTCATGTTGCTAGACAGGTTGTATTGAAGTCACTGAATGAAACTAAACAAAAAATGTGGTTATTCAAAGTTATTTCATGATTACAGAAGGGGGCAGCTGGTTTGAATTGCCTTTTCCCCTAAAAAATAAAATAATTATTTGAAAACTACTTTTTGTATTTTCTTTGTTTGATATTAAAAATTTTGTTTGATGATCTGTAGGGCTGCAAATAACGGTTATTTTAGGTATCGATTAATCTATCAATTATTCTGATGATTAATCGAATAAAGAAATGAACACATTCTGTAGATTTTTCATTTGGCCTTTTTTTTTTTTTTTTTTTTTTTTTTACACAATATCCATACATTAAAAGATGCAAACAAATAAATTCCTTTTTTAAATTAGAAAATCATCATTTTATTGCCTAAAATACAACAACATGGAATTCCTTTAGTGAACGCTTGATCATTTGTAGCAAAGGATGCATCTGCAGCTGAAAAAAAACATGTCTGACATCAACATGTGATGAGCTCAGTCTTTTCTGCTCAACTGAACATCAATACAGTGTAGGGCTGATCTGTTGATTATTTTTTTTGGATTAACCGATTAATAACTGGATAGCAAAAGGTGCTTAATATGGGATTTTTAAAAACATTTTCTTTACAGAATTTGAACCAGATGAAGCTAAATTTATGCCACTTGAGGAGTTCTGGGTAGAACATATTTACAGACAGAGTTTGTTTTTACCTTAAATGCAAAATGTATGTATATTTGTACAGTTTTGGTTTAATATCTGCTCTGAGTGTGTTGTTCTTTCAGAAAATGGTCTTTTCAGAGTCTGTATGCTTCAGTTAACAATTAATTGATTACGAAGTTAGTTGACGATTATTTCAATAATCGATTCACCACTATTAATCCGATTAATCGCTTCAGCTCTAATGATCTGAAGTGGCAAAAATAAAAACAAAAATCGGTGAAGAGCGGCAGCTCTGTATGAAGTTTATCACAAAACTCAAAAGTAAAGCTGGGGATGTGCCGATCCTAGTGGCTGTGATGTATAGTTATTCAAATATATATCTTTCAACTAAAATAAGAAATGATTGCATAAGAGGTGGGCAATTTGGACTTAAAATTGTATCGTGATATTTTGTGGTACTATTGTGATAATAAAAATTGTGATTTTTATGTAACCGTATGGCTGAGACTGCATGCCACAGCATTCATAGCACCACAAACATAAATACTGTTCTTGAAAAACATTCCCACTTGAAATCAGCTTCTTCAGGACGCCACTGACTTAAAGAAGTGAGATTTATATCACTAAACTGCACATAGTACATTTAACATTTAATTATGTTTTCGAATTTACTGATGTCTATTGATGCTCTTGTGGAACAAATGGTGGAGAAAATAGTAAAAATAACATCTCCGATAATACTGTCAGATTTGTTTGGTATTCAACAAATCTAAATTCTTATCAAGATAAGAAATTTTTCACGACAAACAATACGATAAATGCCCACCCCTAGATTGCCTGCCAGAAGATGCTTAGCGTTTTTTGCATGTTTATCCTAGTTTTTGAGGACAGAACTATGCTGGCAGTTTTTACTCTTTCAGCTTAGCCCACAAAAGTTTAACTAAGCTAATTTTCCTGTTTTTAACTCATTGTAACGAAGAATTGTGCCTTTGGATTTGCTTTCAGTTTCGGGAGAGGATTCAGGATGTCCTCCCCAGCCTGCCAGCCCAGCATGACCACTTCCTCCTCCGCTGGCTCCGAGGTGAGTCATACAGCCTAGCTCACTCACCTATTTAGTGCTTTCTGATTAAATATGAACAACTGAACTAAATCAAGTATCTTCTATTATGTAATATTACTCAGTGAGTCAGAAATTAATTAGTTTAGGACATAAAATTTGGTCAACGTTTGCAGCCGATCAAGGATATGTCGGCTGATATTTCTCGTTGGCTGAATTGACTGATCAAAAAGTGAGGTGCGGTTCAGTCTGTTGATATAGATTTACATGTCTGTATAAAATTACAGCAGTGTTTTGTACTCAAAAGGTTTCACACTAGAAACTAATAAAGCTCATAAGCTAAATAAAGTGAATTGATTTAATACTTTTCTAGCCATACTGACCACAAAATGCGCTTTACACTGAAACCACATTCAGACAAAGATCAGAAGGCAACTTTGCCCCTCTTTTCCTTTGCCCCAAGACACAGCAGCATGTGACAAGAGGAGCTGGAATTGAACCCACAACTTTCCGATCGCTACCCACTATACCACAGTCAGTGTTGAGATTGGGTTTAATGTTTTTTGTCTCCCCTGATGAGCATTATTGGTGCTTCACCAAAATCAGAAAATTAGATTCAAGGATTGACTTTCATATTTTAGGTACAATTTGTTGTTAGTAGTCATGGTTGTACATTTACTCTCCTATCCACCCCTTCTTGTAGTTAACCTCTTTGTAACACAGCTTGCGCCTTTTGAAAGGAAAAAACACAAAAGGTCAGTTTCCTCTGACACAAACCAAACAAAGACAGAGACCAACAACCAAATCTGTTCCTAACGTGACACCATGTCCAGTTTCACTGGAGGTCTGGGGAAAAATACCAGAGCTGGAGGCTTCAGTATCAGCACCTCCGGGCGGAAGGAGACTGTTAGTCTTCTTTTTATTTTCAAACCTAGATTTAGTTTGAATGTGTCTCACAGCTTCTTTGTTGCATAAAAACCACTGAATGTAAACCAGTTGAGCTTTCAGTCATTAAAACCTCTTATGTGTGTATCAGCTAGGATGTTATTTTCTCAGTCATCAACATAAAGTAGACATGGGTTGGTTTCCAGCATCAAGCTAACAAGGCTTTAAAAAGTTACTGTTTCAAAACCACAAAAATCTTTTGTTTTACTCTTCCTGTTTTTTGAAATCCTTTTAATGAAATGCAAGAGAAATTGATGGATTTTGTGGTTTTTGGCTGTTTTGAGCGTAGCGAAATACATTAACACCCTACACCCACCTGTTATTACACACTGCTGGTTAGCTGGCTAAAAGAATGCTACTACAGTACAAGACAGACAAATTGGGCTGTTTGGAGATTATTCTATTTGCAAAAAATATTCCAGAGATGGTGTAAAAGCTAAAGGAGCAACACCTATCGCTTTCATTACGGAAGCAGTGTTTTAAAATTACAATTGTTTGTAAAGCTGCCAACTGCTAGCAAGCTACCTGAGCTGATAGCTTGACTAAAACAACAGCTAATACAGTGGAGGATTAGAAACCACAACCGCCTGCCAACAGTTGAAATGCGATACTTGAGACCCCATCTAAAACTCTTATGGCTGCCTATTTTAATACTTCAAACACCATATATAATATGTGTTATTGCACAGTGGAAACCATCTTGGCACTGCAGCTCAAGCTAACATCTATGGTCTTCCTTATCTCCAATTCTGGGGATAAAGCCAGTCAGCGACTCAGCAAAATGAATGGCACTCCTGGATCGGCTGCTTTGCAAACGGCAGCAAGTCGTGTGTCAGATAGCAATGCACTGAGGTAGTTCAACTTTACAAGCTGCATTTTCTTGAGAATACCTTCCACAAATAAATCTGCAAAGAGTGCTTCAGTTTGTTATCAATTTGTTATGCTTGTATTATCTTATGATGAAAAGGACAGGAAAAGGGATCAAACATGCTGCATAGTAAGCATTTGAAAACTACTACACAGTCTACTACACAGTTTATTTCAGTAGCTTAGTTCAATAAGTGAAATGAATTATATAGATTACTTACACACAGACGGATGTTTTCAAGCTTTTATTTCTGTGAAAACCCAACATTTAAGATTAGAATAGTACATCAGACTAATAAAAAATGGGGGCAAGTTTAATACCTGTTTAAAGGTTATTTTCAAACGGTACTTTTAATCTGAAAAATGAGCCCCATTAGAAAGCAAATTTTCATTCATTAAATATGACTGTATACCTACACAGTGTAGACCTCAGTGGAAAAAAAACAGCTCACTTTCCCTCCCCACTGGAGCTCACACAGTCTGATACCAAAGTGTTGTTTTCATAATTTGCATTGCCTAAGACACAGACAGGCAGGGCTCTCATTGAGAGGGCAATAATTGTTGGATTGCAGAGAGTGATACAACAACTGGATTTAATTAACAACATGAGTCATCCGGAAGGAAACCAGTCACAGCTGAGCATGATGTGTATGATTGGTAGTGATGATGAGAAAATACCCAACGGTTTAAATGAGCACCATAAACAGGACAGTGAGTAATATCTCACAGTGGGCTGTAAACGCCCTGTTCTTCAGTAACATGCTTTGTGCTGATTTGTGTAACATGTTGAATCATGTGGGAGAATCAGACCCATCTGTGGTTTTTACAGTTATTGTTCTTAATCAGCAGGTAAAACTGATATGTAGAAAATGTGTTTATTTAAATTCTTTGGTTTTCTGGTACAGGCCCAGCCTTTATACCTAGTCTAGAAATTCTCACGTGTTGAAGTTGGGGCCATTCCAGAGGCTCAGTATTAGATAACTTTATCCAGTCCAAAACCAGATTTCATGTGTGTTTGTAATCATTGTCCTGCACCAAATGTCTCCAAGTTGATGTTAACTTTGTGCAAAAACCCCAGAGCATGATGCTGCCACCACCATGTTTGATAGTTACTGCAGTGTTTTTAGATTTGAAACTTTGTGGAACTGTCATAATGGGATGTTTGAAGAGGACCCAAGCACAGACAAACAGGAGGCAGCCAGTGAAAAGCAGAGTCTTAAATAAATAACCAGAAAGCAACTTACAGTGTAGCTTGAGAAACAGGCAGGTACGATACACAGGAAACTAACATGAAAATGGAGAAATAATGGGTGATTTCACAGAGGGAGCCAGTGACAAACGATGAAACCAGAGAGCTATAAATGAACTGGGGAACGAGTGGAGAATGACAGGCAAACCAGAGGAGCTAATCAGAGGCAAGTGGAGACAGCTGGGGGAGAGAGAGGGCAGAGGGAAATCAGGAGATGGACAACAGCTGTGAAAGAGAGGGAACTGGCAGGTGAAAGATGAACAGAGCAGACACCAAGGAACTACAAATGAAGGGCAAGAGAATAACACTAATCTAAGAGAAAATAAAAGCACAAAGGGTGAACGAAATGAATAAATAAACACAAATGAACTAAAATGACAAGACCCAACTAAATAAACAACAAAGAGATCATCAAAACAGAAACACGGAATTCAGACTCCTACAGATTATAACAGGAAGATGTTCAAACACCAGTGATGTGCCAGGAAGGTGACAACTTTCCTGCCAAAAATTGTGTCCAAATATCCAGTCAGGCTTGCTGACGGACGCAAAAGGAGCATAGTTGAGGTTCAACTTTATTCAGGGGCATTTCAACCAAACATCCAGTCGGGTGTATGATTACATTTGATCCTCGATGTACTATTTTAAGCCTGTCTGTATTAGAGAAATTTAAAACAAATTCAGTCTTGTGTACCTAATTCTTCTTTTTAAAAATGACTCAAGCTGTTTCTCATTAAAAACCCCAAATTAAAATGATATTCAGGTCTACCATGACTGAATGAAAACTTCTCACTAGAACTGTAAAAAGTATATCATCCCATAATTATTTTTGGTGAATGTCTCATCAGGATGAAAATATTTTTGGGGTAATTTTAGGCAGAGTTCATCATGTGGTAATTAGAGGGAAAACTGTGTTTTTGATCAGTTCCAGTTGTTCTCTTACTGGACAAAGTCGAAACTCTGATGGAAACAGTCAGCCCTATCAAATGGCATTTCATTACCTCAGCTACTGTAATTATGTTTCTGTTAGAAGCTTCTAGAAGCCACGGTCTGTTTGGTTAGTGGTCCGTAGTCAGTGTAGGCTGAGATCGATGAACAACCCTGTGACCAGGGTTCTGCGTGTGCACTGGCTGTTGACTTTGATCAGCTCCTCTGGTCGCTTAAAAACAAGCTGACAGTTTTAAACTGTGTCAAAGGTGCTGCTCAGGAGACACTATATGGATATGAAAAATGACTAATGATGAAAAACATTTAATGTCCGCTGCTTTAATCCCAATGCTTTCATTCCCCTACTACTCTGATAGGTCCATGTAATCCTCTCTGTTCCTGCAAAGGCGATGTTATTGTCTTTCTACCACTCTGAAACTTCATATGTATTCCCAAAAATACATTCCAAATCCACCACACTATTTCAAATTAAATAAAACTCACAAAGAAAGTAAATAAGCATTCCTTATTTTGGATTTTTGTAACACTATTTCTTCTGTGCTTGTTTTTGGGTGCTCCACGAGAGAAGGAAGCGATCTGGTCTTAAGGCTTTAACATGAAACATGTATATTAAAAAGATATTTTGCTCTGCTTCAAGTATGACAGGCATCAAATACACATTTGAATGATTTTTGGGCCACAGGTTTTACCTAGCGGGTGTGTGCAGATCAGCCAATGAATGTGTGGATGCGGAAAAAGCAGTGATTGGTTCAAATCCTAGCCTACTCACACACACTCTCTCTCTCTCTCTCTCTCACACACACACACACACACACACACACACACACACACACACACACACACACACACATTGTCTATCTTTACAAGGACTTTGTATTGACTTCCATTCATTTCTATAGCCTAATCCTGACCCTTATGCTAAACCTAACCATTCCTAGTACATACCTAAACCTAATTTAAACTTAATTCACACTTTAGTCCTAGTCCTAATCCCAACCCCAAAACAGCATTTTTCCAAGATTTGGTCCCCACAAGGAGTAGTGGGTCCTCATAATGTATGTGTTAGGAAGATGGTCCTTACAATCTGACAAATACAAGAACACACACACACACACACACACACACACACACACACACACACACACACACACACACACACACACACTCAACTGCATGCAGCAGGAAATTGATTTTAGGACAAGCTCTAACACTGGAGCAGGCTCCAGCAGTGTTGGTAGGTGGCATAGAATTTGTATTTCTACCCATATTAGGACTTATTACTGACTTCTTAGTTTAGTAACTGCATTTATACCTAACCCTAACACTTACCTTCAATCCTTTACCAGTGTATTCCTAACTCTAACCTTAACAAAAACTTAATTTACAACATACCTTTAAACCTAATCTTTATCCCTAAAAAAGGGGGGCATCCAGTTATGACCTGGCTTTAGCCCCCATAAGGCACGTCGGTCTTCGGCAGGTTGGTGAATATATTAGGTAAAGGTCCTAGTATATTCATGGCTTATTTACATGGCCTAAATAAGCCATGTAAACAAGTACCGAACTACTGTGGACCATACATTAAAGACAATCTTCATGAGTTTGGCAACAAAAAAAACATTTTTGTTTCAAAAGTCTGCAGTAGCTGAGCTGCATTCAGTTGCAACTGTGAGCTTTGAATTTAATGTCTGACAGGTATAAAGTAAAACAGCATGAGTGGAATAGATTTTGGGTCCAACCCCTCCTAAAGCACAAAAGCTGCATTTAGCACCTAGTGGACTTTCTTATTTTTGTTTATTTTTGTCAAATTAAAATCATTTTTAACAATGACATCCCATTTCCATGGTACTATGAATCCAACATTACCAAAATATATTTTAGTAATGGTATTTTGGACCATATTTGAAAGACTATCTGTAGATAATAGCCTCTAGGTGTGGGTAAGCATGCTATGCAATTAGTGGTCTCATCAACGAGGTTTCAAGTAACTAGTGTAGTTTGCATTTGGGCTGGCCGATACGGCTTAAAAATAAAATCTCCTGATTTTTTCATAACTGATCCAACTTACAATTTTAATGAATTTTTTTAAATCTCGCTTTCTTTTCTAAAAAAAAGAAATTGCAAATGACAGAAAATATTTTCAAAAAGTGGTTTTTATTTTAATCATGCCTTCTGTGACTTGTACAACGGCCCATTAGGACCAGACTACAAGAATTTTTGTTTAACTACAAGAATAAAGTCATAATATTATCAGAATAAGGATGCAATTTTCCAAGAAGAATGACTTAAAATTGCGAGAAAAAAGTTGTTAATCAAAACAGCTTCTAGAGTTATTGAGCTCTAACGTGAGAAGCTCAGTCCGTGTGATTTTTTTCTTTGAAATAGACCCTCATTTGCGTCCAAATAAATAGAAACTGTAAAAGATGCTTGTCAAACAAGATGGTTGCCCCAGGAGCACTGACATCACTCTGAGCTATGGAAACTCAAGGAGTGCATTGGTGATATAATAAAAGATCCAGATTTTCCAAAAAAATTAAATATTCAAAAACCAAAAATTCAGTTATGTAATAAAATCGATTTATCACCCAGGCGTAGTTTGCATGCACATTTTCCCTTCGTTAGATTTGCCTCCATCATACTTACTGAGATAAGAATAATTAATAGGTTCATATAAATAAATTGTATTTTTCCTACTCTTCAGAAATGAAACATAAAAAACCCTCTCAAATGGGTCATCAGCGTTGAATATGAGGAACCATATCCTGGTATCAGTGTGGAGGAGACAGAATTCCAACCAGAACAGAATAACTGCATGTCTTCTGTGTTGACTAAGATAAACTGTTCTTCACGATTTAATGTGGATGCTCTCGCTTCTGTTTTTCTCTTTCCAGCTCGTAACTTCAATCTTCAGAAATCAGAGAACATGATCAGAAAGGTAAGATTTTTGTGACCTCACTGCTTTACGTCTCAGACTCAGCATGAGTTTTTACATTTCTCCTACGTTGCTGTTTTAAATCCATTCCATTCATGTTACATCTTTTACTGTTTACTCTTATTATCTCTACAGAGTACACGAGGAGGTTATGTAATTTGTAGCATTGTTCAATTCAATTCAATTCAATAGTACTTTATTTATCCCTGAGGGGAAATTACAATTCCAGTACAACCCATCCAGAACAAACAGACAACATGACATAAGACATGGGGAGATGGGTGACTGAGGCTCTACAGCCTTCATGAGAGGCGTTGCCCTTTCATTAGAAAAGAAAGATGCCACATTAGGTAAGAGGAGGGAAAAAAATCATATTTCACACTGTATCCTTAGCAGGATACAGTTTGAGATTGCAAAGCACCTCGTGAAGGTGGTGTGAAGGGGGTGTGTATGCTTATATCCATGAGCATATGCGTGTGCATGTGAGTGTGTGCAAATAAGTCCGTGAAGCACTGTCACAGAGGCCGTTGTCCTTGATAGTGTGATGGAATGTTTATCAGCCGGCCCCATTCAGTTCTGAGCAGGTCCACAGACGTCCTCAGGAAGGGAGGGGGCAGAGGAGAGCAGAGCATCTTGTTTACATAACTTCCAGGAGAAATTGAAGATAGCCGGCCAGCACAGGGGAGCCAGGTTCAGATAACAACAACTGTTTTGGGTCAGGCCAACTCGTACTTTTCTGTCTACCTTGAAAGTCTCGCTGGTGCGAATCCAAACAGCCAAATTCCAGGTCCATTCTGCCAAATCCGAGCGTCCAACTTTCTCCAAGATTTATCCAATTTCCCCTCTGAGCCCAGGAACCGCAACCAGCCTGCGATCCTGTGCAAGGATCACATCCAGCCTGCGATTCTGCTCACATAGCATCTCAGAGTGTTGATTGCTCTGCAGATTCCATCACACATCCTGGGCAGCCTTACAATGGCCAGAACAGCTGCCGACGTTTTCTGAATTTCTCGATATGCCAGGTAACCGCCAAGTCCAAAAAGCAGAAATCCTGTTATCAAAAATCCAATTATGTTCACATCTTCAACATCCTTCACTGACAATATCGACAGACACACAATCCTCCACTTCTTCCAGGAGTCCATTGTGTATCCGGAGAAAAATGACCCGTCTGGACCAGAGGGTTCCCCTTTGCCATGTCTTCTCATCGAGAAAATTAGATCAGTTGCCTTGAGAGACCAGCTGACCAAATCCATAATTCACAATTTGGAAGTTAATATGTTAATATGTTATGTTAATAATTGAACTGGAATTTCTCAACTGGTCTTTGCTTTTGGCATCCATTAGTAAACTTTTGACTTATGAGCTGTCTGCTGTGTTTGTTTAGACAACATTGTTCACTAATGTTGTCTAAACAAACTTCTGAGGCCTGTGCAGAACTTATAATGAGGTTCTTTTACATAGAGGTGGATTCTGTGTACTGAATAAGTGATTTTTGAACTCAGACTTCCAGTATAAAACAGACTCATCTGCAGAAATAGTTGGATGACTGCGGTCATCGGGTGGATCAGAGATGGTCAGAGGGCTGGCTGAGCATCATGAAGTCCAAGGAACACAGCCGACAGGTCAGGGAGAAAGTTGTGGAGAAGCTTAAAGGAGGCTTAGGCTTAGGCTATAAAAAGATTTCCCAAGCTTTGAACATCTCACGGAGCGCTGTTCAATCCATCATCTGGAAATGGAAAGATTATGGCCCAACTGTAAACCTACCAAGACGAGGCCGTCCACCTAAACTTCCAGGCCGAACAAGCAGAGCCCTGATCAGAGATGCAGCCAAGAGGCCCCTGGTGACTCTGGACCAAACGTAGAGATCCACAGCTCAGGTGGGGGAATCTGTCCACAGGACAACTATTAGTCCACACATTTATTATCATATTAGACCACATTTGTACAGTGCACAAATGTGCACAATCTTTATGGAAGATTGGCAAGAAGAAAGCCATTGTTAAAAGAAAACCAGAAGAAATCCCGTTTGCAGTTCACCAGAAGCCATGTTGGAGACACAGCAAACGTGTGGAAGAAGGTGCTTTGGTCAGATGAGAACAAAATTGACCTTTTTGGCCAAAATGCAAAACGCTATGTGTGGCGGAGAACTAACACTGCACATCACTCTGAACACACCATCCCTACTGTCAAATAGGGTGGTGGCAGCATCATGCTCTGGGGGTGCTTCCCTTCAGCAGGGACAGGGAAGATGGTCACAGTTTATGGGAAGATGGATGGAGCCAAATCCAGGGCAATCTTGGAAGAAAACCTGTTGGAGTCTGCAGAAGACTTGAGACTGGGGTGGAGGTTCACCTTCCAGCAGGACGACCACCCTAAACATAAAGCCAGGGCTACAAGGGAATGGTTTAAAACAAAACATATTCATATGTTAGAATGGCCCAGTCAAAGTCTAGACAGGGAGAAATACAAATGTGCACCACACTTAAGATTATTTATTTAAAAAATCCTTGCATCCTTTTCCTCCTAATTCACTATTATGCCGTACTCTGTGTTGATTTATTACATAAAACCACTAAAATAAATTAAAGTTTGTGGTTATAAAGGAACAAAACATTAAAAAACCTAAAAGCTTTCACACCTTGCTTTCAAGAAACTCTCCTTTTTGTCACTTTTGCACAGAGACCAAACTGGTTTAAAAAGATTAATGATAAACCAGATTCTAACACCATGATATTTAAAAGATTCACATGCTGTTCAAGGCTTCCTTTAAGTGGTCTCTTCTGTTTTTCTTCATTAGTTTTACTTCCTGGTTTTTGTAGACACTCTTATCTCTGACTCTGCTTCCTTTTCCTCTTCTTACAGCATGTGGAGTTCAGGAAGCAGATGAAAGTGGACACTATCATAACTGACTGGAAACCTCCAGAGGTAAGTGATTGCATTTTTCCCCTTCACTCGTCTTCTCAGGTGTCCCAGCGAGCACCATCTGAGATGTGATAACTGTCACTTTATTCCTGCATTGTTTATTGACACTCACACTTTTCTCCTCAAGGTGATTGAGAAGTACGTATCCGGTGGGATGTGTGGCTACGACCGAGAGGGGAGTCCCATCTGGTACGACGTGGTTGGTCCTCTGGACCCCAAAGGCTTGCTGCTGTCAGCCACCAAACAGGACTTCCTGAAGACGAAGATCAGACATATTGAGATGCTGCAGCGGGAGTGTCGGAGGCAGTCTGAGAAGGTCTGGAACAAGTTCTTCTGATGTTTCCTCCCTTGTTTCCTCTGTTCCTCTTCCACTATTCACCTTCCTGTTTTTCATTTTTTGTACAAGCATATGTGTCTCCAAAACGTTTTGCAAGGGACCGACAGATCGGGGGGCATTAATTGTCTTGGGGTGGCACGATACTTTTAGTGAATCTTCATGCTGAAAACGTACTGATTAGATATATAGATATAGAATAACGCTTTTTTAGCCTCCACAAAATGTACAGTCCACAGCGTCCAGGATTCAAAAGCAGGTGCATTCACAGGGAACAGGGGTCTGCAACCTGTTGGTCCCAAGCTGCAAGCGGGACCCACAAACTCTTTGGACCTTCCATAATGGCTCTTGATAATTTGGCAAAAAATAGTGCAGAACCAACACATTTATTAAAATATAGACAAAACTATGCAGATTTTTGCAGCGTTTTAAGCTTTTTTTTTTTTTTTTTTTTTTTTTTATGGAATAAATCCTGCACTAAATTTCCACAACAGAGTGATACAAGTATCATTTATTTATTTTCTCCTCATTATCTTCAAAAATCTGTGCTTTTTTGCTTTAAATCATTTTCCACAAACATCAACATCCCATGAAGAAAGTGTATCAGTCCTGTTTTTGTAATTTTTTATGCTTTTCTTAGTTCTAAAACCTAAAAACAGAAATGAAATGGATGTTCTTTAAAAATAACCGCAAAGTCCGGTTTGTTTGGAGAGGTGTGAATGTGCAATCGAACTCTAATGCAGACCAAAAAAGCGAACTCTGGTCCACTTAAAAACCAGCTCAGTTCGGCTGAAGTGAACTCCGGTGCGGTTCGAACGCATATGTGAACGCCAAGCGGACCGGAAACTACTCCAAAAGCAGGAAGCGGACTATAGTGCAGGGCATTCTGGGTAAATACAAGCAAAACAAATGCACGAGTCAAGCGTTTGCAGGAAAAATGGCTCATGGTCTTTTGCCAAAGACAAAAGAGAAATCCTACAACTACTAAAATCTGACTCCATTTTTGTTTACATTTCGTAAAGAAGGAAATTGCAGTCAGTGTCTTTTTCAGAGGTTTTTGTGTTGTTTACTTCCATGGTTCTTGGTGCAGCGCCCCCACAGGTGAGGGGGTGAACAGGTTTTTCAAAGGTTTCGGTTCATTTGACACAGTGCAGTGAGAAAGTGAACTACACCAACTGAAAATATAACAAATATTGTGATTTTGGTCCCCAGTCAAACCGAGTCTTCTGGACTATCAGGTGTGAAAATGCCCTAATTAAAAAGATCAAAACTGTTTTTTAGGTTTGAAGCATTTGCTCGGCCAAACAGAATTGCTACACTGAGCTCGTCCACCATTATTATTTTAAAAAGAATGGTTTGTGGAGACTTTCAGATGCAGATTTTATACATAGTGCTGACATGGATGCTGCACCACGCCTCCTGTCCCATCCTGCCGGCTTCATTTCTGAAAACTCACAGCTGTGCCTAATATTGCCGTCTCCATATGTGATTTCTGAAAGTCCGGAGGCCGCTCAGAAGGCGCTTGTTTATGACGGAAATGTTTTCTGAAAAAGGTTCATGATTTTTAAAGGTTTCTTCAACTCCCCACTCCAGTTTTTATGTGAATATTTAATTCTGATGTCATTAAAGGGTGGTCCCAGAGTATCAGATATTCAAAAAAGAGGCAGTATAAAGGACATAAAAAAAGAAACTGTTTTGATATAAATAAATAAATACATTTAGTTTCCTTCCTGACTGTCTGATTCAGTCAGTTCAGTTCTCAGGTCAGAAGATTTATGGGATTAACACCCCAGAGATCCCCAACTCTACATCCCTGGAGCCCCCAGGATAGCATCATTACTGCCTTGTTTTTACCTCCCTGCTTCAAACTTTGTTTTTTCCTTTTGTTTTCTTGACCTCTATATTTTCCTTTTGTTTATTCTACTCGTTCTGTCTTCACCAACAAACCTGTGCTATTGTTCACTTTCCTCCTATCTCCTCTACCCAGCTCGTTTCTCTATTTCTCTGTTTCCGTTCTCTTCCCCTCATATTTCCTCTCCTCGTCTCTTCCTCTGACATGTCCTGTCCTCTCTGTCCCAGCTTGGGAAGAACATTGAGTCCACCACTCTGATTTATGACTGCGAGGGACTTGGACTGAAGCACATCTGTAAGCCTGCTATTGAGACTTATGGGGAGGTTTGTTGTGTGCTCTCACAATCGTCACATGCTGTCTCTGATACCCCTAATCTGTGTCTAAGCACCTCTTTATCTCCTGTAGATCCTCACAATGTATGAAGACAACTATCCTGAGGGGCTAAAGATGCTGCTTCTCATTAAAGGTACATCAGCTGATTTGCAAAATGTCTCATTATTTTCCAAGCTGTTGTTTTTAAATTGAAGTTGAAGAATTCCTTTATTCTGCTGCAGCTCCCAAAATGTTTCCAATGATCTACAACCTGATCAAACCCTTTCTGTGTGAGGAAACACGACGGAAAATCGTGGTTTTAGGAAGTAAGATGATTCTCCTTCATACCTCTTCAAACAGTGACATCTCTGATATTGTGCTGTTTAATGCTCACATTTATTATTCCTTATTTTAAACTATAGTAGTTACTCCTTTTTATTAAATTGGAATTTTAATTCTGCATAAAATAATTACAAGATAATAAATAAATAATCTGAATTATGTCTTTTATTTAAGATATTAGCATCTAATTGTAAGATAATCGCATGACTATAAAGCAAATACAGGGAAACCTATGACAGTATTAGGGACAGGCAAAGAATTTTTTTTTTTTTTCATTTCGTGAATGAAGTCATAATATGACAAGAATAGAATCAGTGTTACGAGGATAAAAATGTTGAGCATCTTGTGAAGTTATGTTTTGGTATCGGTCAAACTTAATCTCTTAACACATCAGCATCAAATTATTGTTGATAGCAGGACTTTGAAATGATTGTGCAAACGACTGAGTCTATTTCACAGAAAGAGTCACACTCATTAAAATGACTTTTTCTAGTCATTTTATGACTTTCTTGTGGTAATGTTGCATCTTTATTCTTCTATTCTTATAATATTTAGAGTTGTTTTCTCTTAATTAAAAAAAGAAAAATCTCTTTGTCTGGTCCTAACACTCCATCATAGAAACCAGATACTCATTTTGTGTTGAACATTTATTAAAATCTCAAACCATTTTTTCTTCTTAATTTTTAAATTTATTTCTGAATCTTTAATTTGACCTTATATTTTAAAATCAGCAGAGATCAGTAAACCTTATGTAACAGGGAAGGCCAGGAGCTGTCCATGGAGAACCTGTGATTAACAGTAGAGTCTTTGAAAAGAGGACAAACATGGATTCCCACAGGGCGAATAAGTGTAATACCTTCTTACTGCCAGAAGGGGGAGGCAAGTGATTAATATAGGAAAAACAGCATTTTTACTGATCTTGTGAGCTCAGACGATTTTTACACTTTTGTGATTTTATGTTTTCAGTTTCTGACATTTCGTTCTTGACATTTTGAGGTAGAGAATGGTGCAGTCCACCGGGGGCAGGTTTTACAGTGGTACCCTAGTGGGTACCATGCATAAACTGGTACCCACTAGAGGGAAAATTTTGTACCTTTAAGTGACCTCCTGTGGGTCGATATTATTTATTGTAGTCACATAATCACATTTTCCTACAGCTGACTATGAGTAGAATAGAAAATTACTTTTAATTGTTGGCACCAGCATGTTTGAAGCATCCGACTTGTGGGTATGGATTGATGCATTGTCACTATGAAACTTCCCATAGTTTATGGAATTCCAGAAGGGTCAAAAGTGTATAACTTTTCAAGTGTCTTTGAAACGTTAAATATGTGTTGTTTGCATGGCATTGACTTGTGGAGTTTTCGTTGTTTTTGGACAAACGTGTGCTTTACATGTCAAAGACACATGAAAAGTTGCACACTTTTGACCCTTCTGTTGTTCCACCGCAGTATCTTGTTGTGCTTGGAAAAGTCAGGTAGAAACAACCAAATGTTATTAAGGTTTGTTTTTGGTTTTGTACTTATTGTTTTATTTGAATTATTTGAGGTTTTTCATTATTGTCACTAAAAATATTCCATGCAAGATAACTTCCTTGTGTTCAGTTTATTAGTTCTTTCTTGTATTCTGCTCTTAGAGTATTGGTTTAGGTTCTAAATGTTAATCTTTTAGCTTTGTTTAGTTACATCCTTCTGTGTCCTGTCTTATTCAGTTTGTGTTTTCTGGTCACCTTCCCTCAGTTTTTCTGCTTAGGTTCATTCGTTTTCACTGCTTAATCACACCTTGTTCTCATATAGTTATCTACCTTCCAAGTGGTGAAAAACCTGTCAATTTTCTCACGCCACATTCTCCTATATTCTGTGCCTGTTTGCATATGTCCAAGTTTCTTTTTGCTGTTTTCATTCTTTACTTCTTTCAGAGCCAGTCCCTCGGTTTTGTAAGACTTTTTAAAAACAATATAAATTCTGTCATCAGCAGCAGGAGACTGCCTTTGTCCTGTTAACGTTTGGGTTCCAGCTCACCATCCTTTTTAACAGCTCAATCCGCACCCTGGATCCAGAGGACTGCCTCTGCTGTGTAACAAATTATGTCCAAATTATTTCATTCCTTCATGGTGCATGCTACGGTTCTTTTTTGTGTGTTTATTTATTGTCTCTTAAAATTGTTTGGCTGTTTGCAGGTAACTGGCAGGAAGTGCTGCGCAAGTACATTGACCCAGACCAGCTTCCTGTAGTGTACGGAGGAACCTTGACTGACCCTGATGGAGACCCTCGCTGCAGAACCATGGTGAGAAGAGACACCCTTAAACAAGATCCATTTTGCTTCAAAGGTTCTGACTGAAATGATTCATCTTGTGCCTGTTGTGTTTTTAGATCAACTACGGTGGTGACGTTCCCAAGTCTTACTACATTCAGGAGTCTGTGAAGGTTCAGTATGACAACAGCGTTACCATCAGCCGCGGATCAAGCTTGCAGCTGGAGTACGACGTCACTGCTCCCAGCAGCCTCCTGAGGTATGACAGCAGGTTCAAAATATGGTCTGAAGCACACTTGAGGAACATCACACATTAATAAGAACAGCTGTTTTGATGTCAACTAGGAATTTGGAAAAGGTGTGTATTAAAAACTTTGTAGCTATTGATGGATTGTCATTCATTTTAGAAAAAAAATATAATACCTGACAGATCCAAAGAAACCTCCCTTAATACTACATTATATGTTTTTAATTAAAGCTTACAAGCTTTGGATGGTTGCCACCAGGTACTTAAATTTGTCCACCAGTCCCTCCTCTCCTCTCATTAACATGCCTGTTTTACATCCAATTTACCAAATCTGATATAACAAAACATTTCTTTCACTCTCTGAAATTAAATCAGACTAAAATTTTCCCTTTTTATCTCAGTTAGGATTACCAAAATTATTTCAATTTTTAAATGCCAGAATGATAAAACTGATTTTTTTTAATCTATTTTTTTCCTACTTTTTTTCAAATTTAGAAGTTTACAGACATAAAGATCAATATCTCTTTAAACAATTTCTGAAAGATCAGTTGATGATGTCATGGCTTTGTGAGGTTCTTATAATGAATATCCAACCTCCGAGTGAAAAGGAGGCATAGCTGTGGCTGTATTTTAAGGCAACACCTTAAACATGGTGCTTGTTTGGGTGATATCTCAGCAAAATGGAATGAAATCTGCCTAGATATGAGGAAGATCATTTTGGACCTCCACAAGTCTGTTTCATCCTGGGGTACAGCTTCCAGATGCATGAAAGTGCCACATCGATCTGATTCACAACAATTCAACTCCATGTGTATGTTCAGACGTCACACCATTCAGGAAGGAGACAGAAGTTCTGTGTCCCAGAGACACATTTTGGTGCAAAATGTGCACAACGAAACCCCAGAACAAAACCGAGACCTTGTGAAGATGCTGGCTTTAGTTGGTTAGTGTGTCTGACATGGGCTGAAAAGCCACTCAGCAAAGAAGAAGCCACTACTCCAAAATAAATATAAACATAAAAGGGACAAAGACCTTCATTTTTGCAGACATGTCCTGTGGTCTAATAAAAATTAAGTGGAACTGCGTGGCCAGATTGACCGTCGTTACATTTGGAGGAAAACGGGGAAGCTCGCTAGTCTGAGACGACCATCCCAACTGTGAGGTACGGGGGTGGCAGCATCATTTTTAGTTGCTGTTTTTCAGGAGGGACTGGTGCACTTCTTAAAACAGATGGCATCATGACGAAATATTATTATGTAGAAATATTAAAGCAACATATCAAGATATAAGCTGGGACGTTAAAGCTTGGGCAAAAAAAGGGTCTTCAAAATGAACAATGAATAAAATTTGTTCAAATAGATAAGATTACCCATTTAATTGTTGATGCAAACATTCCTTCTAGAGTGTAACCTCCTAATATATATGGTTACAAGACCGTGGCAACAAAACAAGAATGAGGGCTGAGCTGAACGGGTCAGGGTCATAACACCTGTGTCACTTATTTTTAGTACATAGAGGGAGTGTGTTCCATTTTGTTGAATGAGAACAAACACACAAATGTATCAATAAGATAACATGCAGTTCTGTTCCCTCCTAGGTGGCAGTTTGCCAGTTATGGAGCAGACATTGGGTTTGGAGTGTACAGGCGCACCAAGGGCAGCAGGAGTCAGAAGGTAGCTGAGATGATGCAGATTCTTCCTAGCGAACGGTACAACGCTCACCTGGTCCCGGAAGACAACTGTCTGACCTGCTCAGAGCCAGGAGTCTGTGAGTCACTGCTTGTTTTGTTCAGTTTTATCTGAATGTTTGTCGAGAAAATTTATAGATGTGGACAGCTGACACCCCTGGTAAAGATGTATGTATCTGAGGCAGCGAATGCATAAGAAGAATAAAATGAATTTAGTTCATCGTTTTAGTTCAGAGTAGCATACTCTCAGACTGAAGCATTTCGGAACTCCATGCAGAAATACCCCAGGCTGGGAATCGAAACCAGGACTTTCCTGCTGCAAGACAACAGAGCTACCAATTTAAAAAAAAATGAAATGAAATTTAAATTATTTGTTGTTTTACCAGAATAATGATCCAAAGCATATTTCCAAATCAACATAGGAGCAGGCGTGGCAAGACGACTACTCACATGTCGATGTTCCTCCAGGGCATAACACACTTAACCCCGAGTTGCTTACGATCTGCGTATTGGTGTCGAAATGTGTGCCCATTAGTGAGTAAGAATGTGTTAATGTGGCTCTGGTGTAAAGTGCTTTGAGTGGTCAGTATGACTGAAAAAGCTCTATATAAATTCAGTCCATTTATAGCACAGCATATTACTGTAAAAATCTGTCAAGTGTGGATACAAGAATAAAAACTTGTATGCTCACCCCTCAGACCGTATGTTTTTCATATTTCCCATTAGCCCCGTCAGTTTCAGGATACAGCCATTTTACAAGATGGCCACCCTTTTTTAAGCCTTTTAAACCAATTATTGCCATAACATGTTGCTCATTTTCATCACTTGGATGAACTTTATGTCACATCATGTTTTCAACTATGGTCATCCTTTTCATACAACATTAAAGTAATAATAAGCAGCACAATCAGATGCTGAAACTGAGGACTTGCTTTTTGGCGAGTCTCACACCAGTCACCAGCTGGAAGGAGATCAAGATGTGTGACACAGACTGAGTGACAGTCGTCTTCATGGTTAGCGTTAGCTTCCACTCATTTTCAAAATGTTTAGGGGTTTAGCATTAGCTTCCGCTAAGTTTTTTTATGTGTTTAGCAGTTTAGCGTTTGCATAGCTAAGATTCTTGTTTAGCAAATTACAGGCTAGTGAACCTAACTTTTTGGTTAGCTGTGCCCACCACTGGAAATAACTGCTGCTGATTTTAGTACAAACATATATTCTCCATTACAACCATGGTGGCCGTTTTGAAAATGCCCACCAGAAAAAGGAAACACAAGATTAAGAAAATTTATATGATTTCTATGGTTCAAAATTTGTAGGCTGTGACTTGACACCAAACACATTCATATAATTGGTGATTTTAGTGTACAAATCAATTTTCCATCACAACCATGGTGACCTTCTTGAAAAATTAAAAAAATTATCAGTAAATATGATTTCTATGGGTCCCCTTATGTATGATTTGACACCAAAAGTATTCATCTGTGATAAATATTGGCAAATTTAGTGCAAAAATATTTTTTTCTTGTCAACCATAGTGGCCATCTTGAAAAATGCCTGACACCTTGAATTTTTCAGTGGCTAATGTGTTTTTTTTTTTTCAAAAAATTCAAGCCCCTGGCAACTTCTTTGCCAAGTTAGGTTCTTGTATCCACATGTGAAAGATTTTGCCAAAATATTCAGTTATCTGCTGGACTATTACTATTTAGAAATGGGTTGCCAGACACAGAACATTTTCACCAGGGATGCCAACAAATTTCTCTGCGTCTCTGTATTGTTTTCTAGCTGTTGCTAACGACATCCCTTGTCTCTTGCAGATGTGCTGTGTTTTGACAACAGCTACAGCATCCTCCAGTCCAAGAAGGTCAGTTACAACGTCGAGGTTATTCCTCCTGCGGATGAACTGATGCAGACCCCATGCAGCAGAGGGGACGTGAGGCTGCAGTGAGAATATGGAAACCAGAAACATTACATCTCAGATTTTCATCACCAGCTGCTGACAGTTGCCTCATGACTGCTAGATTATTGAGGATTTAACCTCAGTATCTGTCAGTGCGCCGAGTGTTAGTTCCTAATTGTTGGAACTTTAATTATAAAGCTGATTAATGCAAGGATGAAAACCAATACTGTGAATGCAGTGCACTGAAAGTGGGACATTACCAAAATGGTTCAGGACTGAATCAAAGGGGTCAGTTCAAGCAGTCAAGCTGAAATTCCATAGTTCTTAAAATATATATATAGCATAAACAAGAGAATGTAAAAATTTACATTTTAATGAATAATGATATATTTTCAGACCAAGTGAATTATTTTTGGATCAAGTTCCTGCAGGGTTGTAAGATCATGCACACAAGCTTATCTGATTTCTCTGATTTATCTTTGTCTGTACTGCCATCTACAGGCCAGTTTTGGGTGATCCAAGGTCACGGTACAAACTCCCTCATGGTAAGCTATACTTTTATAGCCTGACCTGACCTCTTCACTCCTTCTACTCAGCTTTTCCAGATGGTAAAGCAATCTGGAATGTGAGATAAAGAAAATGAGGGGGAAAGAACTCATGTTGTGGGTTCTTCTGAAGTCAGAGTCAGTGCAGTAGGTTTCCCACAGGTGCTGAGTCACTCTTATCATCTTGACTTGTGGCCTAAAGTCACAGATGCACATTAACCCCTTTATTAATCTGGGAATCAGCTCTTTCCCAGGTCTTTTGCTGTTAGAAAAAAAGCGAGAGGTGACATTAGGCAGAAGAAATGAGCTTCCCTCATAGGGTGGTTGAGCTGAGGGACGACTGTTCCTCCACATGGAACGGAGTCTGCTGAAGTGGGTTCTACTGGGAGGAGACCCAGAGCAGTCTCAGAATCACTGAAGGAACAATACAGTTGAACTAGATATTAACATTATCTTTACAAAAGACTCTTAAACTTTTTTTTTTCTCACTGTCTGACCTTAAATCAGACGTAACTTTTCCCGTGAGTTCAGATTACCAAAGCGATTTCTATTTGTTAAAAACGAGAATAATGAGATACGAAATTCTTTTAGACATTTTAAAAACTTTCTTCAAATTCAGACCTGTACATACATTTCC
Organism: Anableps anableps; assembly: GCA_014839685.1. Taxonomy (NCBI): domain Eukaryota; kingdom Metazoa; phylum Chordata; class Actinopteri; order Cyprinodontiformes; family Anablepidae; genus Anableps; species Anableps anableps. Next base: position 27,973,185 of record CM026081.1, read on the forward strand.
TTGCAACTCTGTGAATTAGGTGAAACGTTTTCAATATCTTTCCACAAGATTGGGGCTTAGTGATGGCCACTTGAAAACATTGCCTTTGTCGTCCTTAAGCCTCTCTGTGCTTGTGATCGTTGTTCATTTGAAATACACACTTTTATCCAAGCTATAACCTCCTGACTGATGTTATGAAATGTTGTATCATCTATTTTGTAAAGTGCACTGGCCTACAGAGTGAAATACCTCTACAACATGCTGCTCCACCACCATACTTCACAGTTTCAGTATTCTTGGTGTGCAATCTAGTAATGAAACCACTTGGCTGATCTTTCTGTGTGAAACTGTTGTTTTTGATAGCAGCCAAAAAATCAGGAGGGAGACAGAAGAAGACAGACGCCACTGAAGTATTTACTCTGCATGAGGCTGTCTTTTAACCTATGGTTGCTCTGCTTTAAGTTGGTAAAATAGAGAATGGATTAATGTTAAGAGTAACAAGCTAGAAACCATAAGGGCATGTTGTAAATTTGTAATAATTTATTTTAATTTATGAACGCTTCATTACATCAATAAAAACACATTGTGTTTAAATGTGCCAAATTGCTGCATTTTTTTTTATTTTTGTTTTTACAAATCTCCCTTCATGTTGTGCCTGCAAATGGTCTGAATTTCACTGATTAATTATTCTGATCAATGTTTTCTTGATCAGAATCAGCTTTATTCGCCAAGTTTGTGCACACAAATGTTCGGTAAAATATGTTAAATGTGGAGCTGCCACTATGTAAGTTTACTCAAATGAACATGTGATGTTTAAAAAATCCTGACACCTTTATAACAAATGTACATCACATAAAAATGGTGAAAAACAACAAAATGTCTGATAAATTTTCTAAAAAGACACAAAATAATCACAGACGATGACAAAAGGCTGCAAAAATTAGAAAATACATCAACTGGGATACTGATTAGCTACAGGCACAAAACCCCCAACATCCCTAAACTTTATCGAATTTTTATCAAATGCAAAAAAGTGCATTGAAAATAGTGAAAGGTCCTAATTTTAATCCATTTAATGAAAAAAAAAAATTTAAATAGATTTTCAAAAGGATTTGACCTTCAGACCACCAATCAGAGCCCATGAAGGGATACAGGATGATTCTGATCTCTGGCAGACTGATAGGTCCATCCATGCATCCATCCATCCATGCATCCAACCATCCATCCATCCTTCTGAGCATCCATCCATGCACCCATGCATCCATCTGAGTATCCATCATCCATCCATCCATGCATCCATCCATGCCTGAGCCGCCTCAAATGGCTTCTCTCGATGTGGAGAACAGCGGCTCTACTCTGAGCCCCTCCCAGTCGAAAGGTGCTTGTAGCTCATTATAAAAGTTGAGAAATGTCAACAATGTTGACAGACATATTTAATGTGGGTGGCTTGTGGATGTCGAGCTCTTATACTAGTTACTAACTGCTGTGTCCACCAGGTGGCGCTTTAAGACAAGGTTAGGGATTATTGGCTGTATTACATAATAGCTGATCGATGGATATTGGGTTCTAACAATAAAAACAATACAACTAACAAATATCAAAACGATTTTGAGGGGGGAGGGGGGTTAACATGGAGACAAATGATTTTTGACTCAAAACAGTAAAAATGAAACTTCTAGATTTGCTGACTTTTTGGGGGGATGTTGTTAAAAAAAAAAAAAAAAAAAAAAAAATCCGCATTCCTCCACAGAGACAGCCCGGTTATGTAACAGAAATGTAATTGTAATTAATGGTGTAAGCACAAGAGGGACTCCGGCGGGGGAGGGGGCTGGGGGGTTGCTGCTGTGGTGGTTATGTCTCTGCATCCAGCATCCCGGACCGGGCTCGGTGCCAGGAGGATGCGGGATGATGCTGGAGGAGGAAGGGAGGCGGGGGTACAGATGCCCTGTGCCTTTTACGTAACAGCAGCTGGCTCACACATCAAATGAGTGACAAACCGCTGGCCGCAGCCCCACCGGCAGCGTCCCTCCTGCTGCGTGCCGCAGTGCCCGGTGTCCAGCAGAGAGGAGGGGGAAGAGGAGAGCGCGCGCGCTCCTGGCTGTGCGTCACCTCAAGGATACAGTTGGGGGGGGGGGCGCGTTTGTTTACCAGCCATACCTGTCGCCGTCCGGTTAGCGCTGTTGCCGGGTGTGTGTGTGAGTGTGTGTGTGTGTGTGTGTGTGTATTTGAGAGATGGAGGGCCGGAGGGAGGCGGAGCCGCTCGGACATGAGTAAATGACGTCAGCTCCCAGGTAGCAGAGCAGAGAAACAAACATGGCGACAGAATGGAGCGGGCAGCAGGGTTACGTTCTCACCGTTATTATCTGCCTGTGGAGCGCGGTCGGCGGCAGGACAGAGACCGCGGCGGCGGCTGGTTCCGCCCGGGTCAGCGGCGCGAGCCAGGTCCTCGGCATGCGGCTCGAGCGAAGCGACAAGCCGTCCAGCACCAATGACGACGGTGTCATCCAGGTGACCGAGGAGAGCACCGTGCAGCTCCGGTTTTACGGGGTGCAGCTCCACTCGGGCGCCTGGACGCAGATCCGCTTCACGGAGCTAGCGGACGGCGGAGGCGGCGGCGGCGGCGGGGACGAGGAGGAGGAGGATGAGCAGGAGGAGGCGGTCGCGGCGGCCAGGGGAGGCAGCGGCATGATGGACACGCCGGATAGGACTTGTGTTGACTTCACGAAGGACATCAAAGTTGGGAGCTATATGAACGTGAGCAACCGGGGGACGTCCGGGGTGCTCAGCTTGCAAGTGAAGCCGCTGCGCAAAAGCGAGCCGCAGAAGGAGTATGCTCTGTGCACGCTGAGCGAGGACGGCACCAGGTGGGTTCTGCTGGGGGAGAGCGACGGCAGAGTGCTGGTGGTGGAGGAGAAGAAGTCCCTGCTGCCCATGTGGCTGCAGGTCATCCTGATTTCCTGCCTGCTGGTGCTGTCCGGGATGTTCAGCGGCTTGAACCTCGGCCTCATGGCGCTGGACCCCATGGAGCTGCGCATCGTCCAGAGCTGCGGCACCGACAAGGAGAAGAAATACGCGAGGAAGATCGAGCCCATCCGCAGCAAGGGGAACTACCTGCTGTGCTCCCTGCTGCTGGGCAACGTGCTGGTGAACACCACCCTCACCATCCTGCTGGATGACCTGATCGGGTCCGGCCTGGGCGCCGTGGTGGCCTCCACCATCGGCATCGTGATCTTCGGGGAGATCGTCCCCCAGGCTCTGTGCTCCCGCCACGGACTGGCCGTGGGAGCCAACACCATCATGGTCACCAAGTTCTTCATGCTCCTCACCTTCCCGCTCTCCTTCCCGATCAGCAAGCTGCTGGACTACCTGCTGGGCCAGGAGATCGGGACCGTGTACAACCGGGAGAAGCTGGTGGGGATGCTGAAGGTGACAGAGCCCTACAACGACCTGGACAAAGAGGAGCTGAACATGATCCAGGGAGCCCTGGAGCTCAGGACCAAGACGGTGGAGGACGTGATGACGCCCCTGGCCAACTGCTTCATGATCCAGGCGGACGCCGTGCTGGACTTCAACACCATGTCGGAGATCATGGAGAGCGGCTACACACGCATTCCCGTGTACGACGAGGAGAGATCCAACATCGTGGACATCCTGTACGTCAAGGACCTGGCGTTTGTCGATCCGGACGACTGCACCAACCTGAAGACCATCACCAAGTTCTACAACCACCCGGTGCACTTTGTGTTCCACGACACGAAGCTGGACGCCATGCTGGAGGAGTTCAAGAAAGGTCAGTGTTCATCTGGGATCTAGTGTGTGTGTGTGTCATCAAACTCACCAGCTGCTGCCATTACATCAGCACATCATGCCCCCCCCTCCCCATCCTAACCCTCTGTCTGCACTGATCAATAACACAATGAAGACCACAGCATTTGCAGATGGCCTCATTTATTGTCACTATGGGTGACCCTAGAAAATGTCATAGGGGGGGCAGACCAGGCCAGTACATGTTGGGGTGGAACAGCTGAAAAATCTATCTATCTATCTATCTATCTATCTATCTATCTATCTATCTATCTATCTATCTATCTATCTATCTATCCGTGTGTGTTTATGTATGTACAATTTATTTATTTAGGTATTGGGTTTTACAGTTATGTCTTGATTAAAGATGATGACTCTATATTCCTTTGTATGAACTGAACTTGATTCTCTGGAGGGGGCAGTGGGGTAGCCAGCATTTTTCAAGGGGGGGCAGGGCCCCTATTGCCCCCCACCCCTTTGGGGGCACCACTGATTGTCACCCCTGTTAAAGATGTGTAGAAAAAAAACGCCCATTTTAATACATATTTTACTCCAATAAGAATATTCCTGTCTGGAATATGTATAAAAGGCATTTTTAGGAAATATATTCAGTGGGGAAACAGTGACATAACAAATTATAACAACAATAGTCATAAACATTTAGAATAAATAATTATAATAATAAAGGTATGGAGGGCCATCTTTAGATCACCGAGTCGCCATAGCCAGTGGATGTTTGTGCCTAAATGGTGTCTTTGGCGAGACCCTCGTTCTGTCGTTCCCCCAGCCAATCAAAATACTGAAAGTCATCTAAGATATAAGAGCAGGAAAAAATGCAGCTCATTTCCACACAGAACATGTAATCTGGTCTCACTTTTCTCAGCTTCACGCAAAGGGCTCCAACTCCCAATTAACTGCACAACCTCCTTGATATTGCCGCCCTGGGCGACTGCCCATATGGCTTATATCACTGCCCTTAACAACTATTGGGTGTTATCTACAATGGGTTATTTGGGATTCGTGTCAGCAAAACAAAGCCTTTTCTGTCCTACCATCACAGATGTAAACATAGGGAGTTCACTGAACTCTACTGCCACTTTGATTGAACTCTGTGTTTCAGTCATATCAGGCTAAGATTGAGCTTTTTAACACTCCAGGTGGGTTTGGCATGAACGAAGGATGAATATGTGGAAAAAGACTTCATGTCCACTGTTAAGTATGGTGGAGGGTGGAGGATTTGTGATGTTGTGTGCCTGTGGACTTTGGGAACCTTGCTAGCGCGCACAGCATCATGAAATCTTGGAAGTACCAGGGGAGTAAATAACAATCGAGCGGACTCTGCCTGTAAACTGGGAATGGGTCATCACTGGGCCTTCCAGGAGAATAATGATCCAAAACATATGGCCAAATCAAAACAGAAATGATTCATCAGAGACAAAACCAGTCTGCCAGGAGCTTTGGGGCCCACAAACAAACCTCACACTAAAATAGAAATGTGGCTGGACTGAGCTCTGGTTTGGATTTAAAAGCATCAGGAAAGGAAAAAAGGGTGAGAATCATGTGTCCAGAATGCAGAAACCCATGAATGAATGATTTAAATGTCTGCTGGGATTAACAGAAATAATGAGAAATATGTTCACATAGAACTGGAACTGTTGTTTCTTCGACTGTATTTATTCAGATTGATCACATTTCCTGTCAAGAACTCTTGAGAGGAGCTGGAGGTTTTTAAGCATTCTGCAGATTTTAGAAGATTTACTCACAAGTGGAGCAAAAATTCCTAGTAGACTTTGGATCTTTGTGTCATTTTAATCTATTGTTTTCAGCATTCAACCTAAATATTCATCATCCTGATCTCTTCAGAATGCCAAAAATTGTGATTTTTTTTTTTTTTGTTTGTTTTTGCAAATCTGTCAAAGTTCTTATTACAATACTGTGCTTTTGCTATGTTTATCATAAAATAACACAAATTAGCCTCTGAATCAACAAATTTATTGTCCATAGCAGCAGCCAATAAGGCGAGGACAGAAGGCTCCAGTCGAATGAGTAACGTCTTCAACTCAGCAGTCATGGCCAATGGTTTTAGCAGTGGCATCAGAATTTTTCTAAATCTTCTACACATGTAGTTATAAAAAAATGAAGAACAATTACCATTTTACAAGATGTTTACCAGCTAATCTATAGATCAGTTTCCTGCAGAATTTCAGTCTATCCGTGATATTTTCCCCTCTTATCTCGAGACCTTTGTTTAAAAACCTTCCCCTCGATGTGCAGGCAAATTCACCCACAGCCATCTGCTGCAAAGGTTGAGCAAGCTCTGCACTGGTGGCAACATGCTTTGCCAGGCGGCGACTGAAACTAGATCTTTCTTAGCAGCTGTTTCTTTACACCTGAGACAAACCTGATGCAAGGCGATGATGGCAGGGCGCTTCGGGGAGAGGATCAGTCAGTTTCTCCTCGATTGCTCTGATTGGTGATTATCAGGTCAAACGTGGAAAAATCTTGATTTTTTTTTCTGTTTGTTTTCATGAGATGGATCAAAACTAAGAACTCCTGCCATCTTCTAACCAGCAGCAGCAGCTGTAAGCTTTGATGCATAGATGGGTAGTATCTTGTAATTTCTTTATTTTCTGTGATATACTTCTATCGAGGAACCTGCAGCACATTTATTTCCTGTGTTTTATCCCTTGCAGTTAAAATGGCATGAATCCGACTCAGCAGATCAAAACTAAAAGTTGTTAAAAGTCGACCTAGAAAAGCCTCATCGGCACGTCTCTCGGTATAACTGTTGGTTGAAACACATCCGTCCCAGCAATCAGACTGTTCATTTTATCTGACGCACCTACATAGAAATGAAACTAAAGATTTTCTGCTGGTGCAAACATAAAGTGAAAATGTTTTATTTTCTGTGAGAAATGAAACTTTTTCACCTTATAAAACGCTCTGCAGTAAATCGTTGAGGTTCTGAACCTTCTGCAGAGTACACTGAAAACACTGAACTATTGTGGGGAAAGAAAACCAACCTGAAGCCGCAAAGTCTGCCGAGTGCAACGTTTGCATCGAGCGTTATGATTTCTCAAGCCACGTGACCTCAGATGACTTCTGATCGGATTCTGCTTTTCAGGATGACAACACTGAACTTTCATTTTACAGAGCTGAATCAAAAAAAAAAAAAAAAAAAAAAAAAATAGGAAATGTGTTGATAAGACATTAAAATCTGCAAGTCTTATATTTTTTTCTGTTATTTTCCATTGCAAATACAACGTCACCAACTGTGCACACCCATCTTAGCTTTGTTTTTACAATTTTTCTGTCTAAAAATGACTGAAATGCTCATTGATGAACGTGCTGCCATGTGATAGTAACACCTCTAATCAAGTTTTTTGCAGCCCAGCATTCATGGCCCGGAGTCCAAGTTCAGGACTGCAGGTTGTTGACAAAACATTAACAACAGCAAAGCTGGAAGTTATGTTTTCAGCTCAACATTCAGTTTGTGAGCCATTCAAGAAATGCATAAGATATTCAGTCGTTTGTTATGTAGGGGATATATACGTATATATAATCTCAACAGCCTCATAAAAGATGTTATTCATCTTAACTTTTGCTTCAGTCAGGGAGTCCCCGATTGCATAATTTAAAGTAAAATTAGTGGTACTTGTAGATTATTTTGAAATACTCGATATCAACAGTAATCTGAATGATTATGTTGCAACCAGTTGTTATTAGAATGAAGTAACCACACTGATATGTTTAAATGATTCCTGAGGCAGATAAAATAAAAGCAGTTGACATAAACAAGCATTAATTACAACAGGTAAAGAACAGATGTTATTATAGGATGATAATAGTCTAAGATAAGCTGTATTAGTTTCTCCCTTTGAAATTCTAACTGTAAAGGTTTTACACATACAACTCCAAAAATTGGGATCTTGTTAAAAGGTCATTTCAGAAAGTGAAACTCACGTGGGGTCCAGTGTGAAGTTTCCAGTCAGTGATGGTTTGGTGTGCCATGTCCAAGGTTTGCAAAAACACGTTGGACATTACCGACGTAATTTAATATTGTCCGACTAAAAACCTAAAATCATCGGACATGTTGACCGACGTGCTTCTCCTCTAACCTGCAGTATGCGAGTACATTGTCCTACGTGTTTCGAAAATGTCCTGCCTGAGACACTCCCACGTCTACCAGTTTGGAAGACGTAGCTCAAAAGTTTTAACGAACACTGCTTGTCATCTGCTGGTTCTGGTCCGCTGGGTTTTCTGAAGTCTACTGTCGAAGCAGCCGTCTACCAGGACATTTTATAACACTTCATCCTCTGCTGATGAGCTTTAAGGAGACGCTGATTTCATTTTCCAGCAGGACTTGGAACCTGCCCACACTGCCAAAGGTACCCAAAGCTGCTTCAATGACCTTGGTGTTCCTGTTCTTGATTGGCCAGCAACCTACCTGACCTTTAACCCCATCGAGAATCTCTGGGCTGTTGTCAAGAGGAAGATGAGAGACAGCAGACCCAACAAGGCAGATGAGCTGAAGGCAGCTATCAAAGCAACCTGCGCTTCCATTACACGTCAGCAGAAGCACAGGCTGATCGCCTCTGTGCAACGCTGCATTGATGCAGTAATTCATGCAAATCAATTCACTTCAGTTCAGTTCAAAAATACTTTATTATTCTCAAAGCAAAATTAAATGTTGTAACTCATATTGTTCAAGGTTTTTAAAAGAAGAGTTGTAGAGGCTGATGGCTGTGGGCAAGAAGGATCCTCTGTAACAGTCTATATCACAGAGGTTGTGAAGAAGCCTTTGACTGAAGACATTCTGTTGTATAACAGTCTCATGAAGAGGATCCTCAGGGTTGTCCATAATTTTCTCGATTTTATGAAGAATCCTTCTTTGCACCATCATCTCCAGTGTTTCCATAGTCGTCCCCAGAACAGAACCAGCCTTCTTTATCAGGTTGTTGAGCCTTTTTAGGTCCCTGGCTCTGATGCTGCTGCTCCAACTAATGATGGCAGAAGATGCTCTCTAACTAAATTCATTTTTAAATTATTTCCCCAAAAGTCCCTCAACTTATTTAAATTAAGTGCTAATTATATCTGTGAAAAAAGTCCCCAAGTTAAATCCACTTAAAGCTGTAGTATGTAACTTTTATAAAAAAAATATTTTTTTACATATTTGTTGAAACTCACTATGTCGTGACAGAATGTTATGAGACATATAATCTGTGAAAAAATCGAGCTCCTCTGCCTTCTCCCAGTGCTCCCAGTTCTATCTAGAAACAACCAATCAGAGCCAGGAGGTGTGTCTTAGCGCTGTCATTCACCGTCTGAGTGGCGCTGTCGCCCCCTCTCCCTCCTCCCCTGCTCTCTGCTGCGCTGCAGCTAGCAGAGACTGTACTGAATGCTCAGGCTAGTTAGCATGGCCACCGATGATGATGGATAAACGGTTTTCCTGTAACGGTATGTTGTTTCTCTGCCATTAGCGTATTTAGCAGCAAGTAAGTGAAGTTGACTGACAGCGCTAAGACCTTCCTCCTGGCTCTGATTGGTTGTTTTAGGTCGGGAGCGGTACACTTCATCAGACGGCAATAGTAGCTCAGGGAGGAGGTGGAGGAGATCAGTCTTTTCACAGATTATCTGTCTCATAACATATTGTCACAGCAGACAGATTTAACAAATAATGTAAAAAAGATATTTTTTTAAAATAAAAGTTACATACTGCAGCTTTAATTTATTTGATTAAAGTCAATAAGGTAACTTCACAATACACCCAAAAGTTCACTAGTCTCACTTTGATTGAGTGTTAGCAAAACCTTGACAGAAGTAAAGTTGTATCCACTCATCTTTTTCAGTTAGATACAATGTTACAATTTACAGTGCAGCATGGAAGACCACAGGCGTGATAGTGATAGTGGTGTTCAACCCCCTCGTTCTGCTTCGGGACCTTTCAGCTGATCATGAGCCCTAAAGGACACTTTGAGGATGATCCGAAAGGAGATATTGACTTCACTGATCTTAAACCTTGTACACATGCACACATCATGGCGGGGCTTAAGTGGCTGACTTGTGAAAGACTTCGGTGGTTTAAAGACAGACTCTTCTTTGTGGCCATGTTATTAAAGCATTTTTTTAAAAAGACCTTAATATGCTTACAGAACTGACTTCTCAACCCCACTAGGTTGTTCTGATAACAGACTGGTTCTGTTAACGTCTTAGAACCTAGCTGTAGTTAACACCTGTATGTCTCCACTAAACATGTGAGAAGGAGGAGTCGGACAGCCTCACTTGGATAAGCTGGGAAAACTACAACCTATGTAGGGTATTATTATAATTATTATTGTTATTATTATTATTATTAGGCAGAAAGGGACAACTGATGTGCAGAATAGGAAACAGTTACCTTGAAAAAAATGACACCTGTGGTAACAGTAACTAGCCCACACCAAGTTGGCATCAAATCATCTTTATTATTTCAGAATTGTTGCAGGTAGGTGGGAACATGAATGCATGACACTTGAATTATTGTATTTTACTGAATATGTTACTAAAGCAGTCATTTCCGATTGCAATATTGGACACGTTGATATTTCGATGATGGTTGTAGTTTAACATATTTTGCAACTCTGATTTCAATGCATGGAAAATATATTTTGTCCCACATCCGTAGATCTATGACAGTAAAGCTGAAATGATTAATCTGATTAATTGATCATTGAAATAATCGTCAGCTAATTTAGTATTAGATTAATCGTTAACTAGAGTATACAGACTAAAACATCCAATTTGCTAAAATAACACACTCAGAGCAGTAATTAGGGCAAAACTGTACTAAAAATATATACATTTTGCTAATATGCTTGATCAAAAAAATAGTTGACAGATCAGCCCTGCAATCTATTGATGTTAAATCAAGCAGAAAGGGCTCATCTTAATCAAGTGTGCACTAAAGCACTGCTATACTATTGCATTTTAGGCAATACAGTTTTTATTTTCTTATCTAAAAAAGGAACTAGATTATTAATTTGCATTTTTTTAATGTATTTCAAATATTGTATAAAATACGCTTAAATGGTTAAATGAAAAATATGCAGGGTGACAAGTTACTTTTTTTTACGATTACTTGATCAACAGAATAATTGATAGAATAATCAATTACTAAAATAATCATTAACTGCAGCCTTACATGACAGGTTGAAACTGCAAAGCGATAGTAAAAGGACAGCCTTCTTGTTGTCTGCTGAAAGTCTCACTCTCTCTATTGCTCTTTCACACCCTAAATGGATGCAGACATGTGTCAACATGTCATAGATAGTAGTTTCCTTTTAAAAGGCTTCTTCTGTCTCTCTGCAGCTGGTGACTTCATTTCAAACACTTCACTGTTGCTGTAAACAGCTAACTTTCTTGTGGTAACAACTTCCACACTGAAGAGTGTTTTGTTTAGCTAGCTAGTGAAGGTAAAGCTAGCTACTTTTTTTTTTTTTTCTTTTTACGTCCGTTATGGGTAAGTGCACTATACAGTTTATTTTATTGCGATTTTTTTTGCACATTTCTGTTGTGATACAACTCTTAAATTTAATTCTTAATGGTCTTATAAAGGTCTTAAAAAGTCTTAAATTGGAGTTGGTGAGACCCGCAGAAACCCCAGTGTAAAAAATAGCGCTGATCTTTCTGGGTAACTCGAATAAGAGCATCATTCGCTGAAGATGAGTCCTGCTTTAGTTGCTAAATGAGAAAGATGTAGAGGAAGCAAATGTGCAGCGTGTTAACTTTACTGTGTTGTTTTTCTAATTTGCTGCGGCACCAATCTGACAGCAGGCTTTTTATTCTCCACGCACACTGGAACTGCAGATTTGTCTGATGATCATGTTCATCAGGAACTAATCACTGAAATCGCCATCTGCACGTTCAGGCGCACAGGATCAGCGCAGGAAATCTGAGTGCTGATATCGACACCTTGCTAACGTAATTACTGTGGCATAGCTGCAGCTCATTAAGAACGTGATCGAAGGTCATGGATATAGTTTCTTTAGCGTTTGATGAGCGTTGTCGTGGAAGCGGCTCCGCCAGCCAAACTCAGCAAAAGAAGCAGCTCAGCTTCAGCTGTCGGTGTGGTCGACTTTCATCCACAGCTGACCGCCTTTTATTAGCAGCAAAGCCTGAGTCATGCACACATGCAGCAGAATCCTGGGGAATGCAGCAGTTCTGCGTTATTGCAACGCCCGCAGCGGGTGTTGCTGACTCCTCATGTCACTGCTTGAGGGACGGGGAGCCACGATGAAGATGTGATGACTCATCCCTCAAACATGAGCGGCCGGCCGAACCGCAGGCTGCCAGCGCTGACAGGCCGGGCTCTGTTTGAGACAGTGAGCACTTTCAGGCTGATGTGAGCGTTTAGAGCCACTCATGGAAGGACAGGAAGTTAATTGTAATCATTTCAGATTACAAAGGTAGCTCCATAAGAGAAGACAGAGAAAACTGGATAAAATGAAAAGACTTGATGCTCTTTCTGTGTGTTCTGTAGTTATTTAAGGGGAAATATTTTTCTGCTTGTTCAGCCCTGACATGTGTGAATCACTTGTGTCAGGAATAACAAAAATATGAACACACCGCAATTATCCAAACGTATCTTTCCTGTTGTCTCTACACAGGTCATACATGTCAAGTGTTCTAATGCTGGGCCTGCATGATATTAGAAAATCATGCAGACTGCAGTGATGATATCAGCTGTGATAAATCTACATTTCCTCAATCCTCCCTATTTTGAACTTCATATTCATGAACTTCACTGTGCTTCCAACTCTGTGTATTTACACACTGCAGCGAGACTCCATCCAACAGACACAATTCCCAGTCGACACTGTCTTGTGTTTTATGAACTTTATATTCTAATACGCTATTTTAAAGTAGTTCAACTTATAGATCTTTCCTCTCAAATGAACCTCCTGGCACCATGTTTCATTCCTAACAACAAGTCGTGGTTTCGAAGGATACTGATTGGCTGACATAGGTTTGAGCTTTGCGCTACACTGCCCCCTTTGTGTTTGACATGTTTAAGACAACGCTCAGCGGTGGATTTGTGCGGGTTCATGTGGATGAAAACTTTTCTGAAACCAATGCCGTGTGTACGATATTATTTTTAAAAACGATGCGGCAGAGATATTTGTTTTTAAAAAGAGCCGGCTATGTGTGTACAAGGCCCAGAAGGCAACAGTTATAACGACTTCAGCTAATATAGTTTAACATGTTGATCATTGCTGTCCTAATAATCTTATCTATAGTGGGTTTTTTTCTCTTACTTTGATTATACATAAACATCATCAGTCTAAATGAAAGTCATAGAATAAAAACAGCTAAAATTATTAGTAGTGTCTGTACAACAGAATATCAGGCTTTTTTTTATCCTGCTTCTCATGGTGAAACCTGAGCACCAGAAGCTAAATACTTACTAATTAGCTGGGTAATTAGTTGGGCTATCTGCTCAGGCGCTAGCCTGCAGTCAGCTGCTTAACAAGCATCAGCCGGAGAAAACTCTGGTCATTCTGACACATTGTCTGGCTTTTTAGTAGAAGGGAGAAGGGTTTCAAACCATAGGATGGATACTGTCAGCAATTTTGGAACCGGAACTTTTTAAAAACTTTAGTATACCTCGATACTGGGAACCAGCCAGTGGCTTCTGGTCAAAATGCTGTGGTTTTACAAGACCTGGTGAGGAAAAGATGACTCTTAAATGATGTTTTCTGTTTTAAGAAGCTTGAAGCAAAGGTTGAAGTACCCTGCATTATTCATGTGTTGAGTGTAGACTACTCGCTTTCAACAGTTTTAGTGCTTTGTGTGTGTGTGTGTGTGTGTGTGTGTGTGTGTGTGTGTGTGTGTGTGTGTGTGTGTGTGTGTGTGTAAAAGCTTGTTGTTCATTGAGAATCTTGGGAATGCAAACCCTGGAGCTTGAAACTCTTAAACTGGGTCATTGCTTTATCACCAGAATGGAAATCCATATGACTTCCTATTTCACTGCAGCTCCGACTGAATGTTTGGTGAAGTATCTGAAGGAGCTTGATTGAAAAAATGAATTAAAAATGTTGAAAAAGACTAAAAGTGATACAATAATAAATCAGACAGTGATGGAAATCGGCCTCTTTTCCCTTGATTTACTGGTGATCAGTTGGTTAAATGTTTGAAAAATAATTATCTTCTAGTTTTCAGTAAATGGATCAACATGTTAAACACCCGCAATTTTCAGTTGGTGAACGCAGCGACAAACAATTTTTTCAATGGCCTTTGTTTTAAGTTTTGTATAAATCTGATAGTGATAATTATGTATGCATATATGAGATAATCTAGTGATCAAAACTTCAACTTTCTGTCAAGGAATCTGCCGCAGATTTTTCTGTTTTTGTAAGTTAAATTTATTGCATTTAATTGAACAAGAATGGAACTAGCATGTAAAAGCCTGACTGGTGCAGAAACCATTCTTTTTTTATTCTTCAGCTTTTTTAAATGCAGTTTGAGTTTTGTGTCCAAAATTTGCTGACATGAAATTGCACTGATTGAAATTTGTGACCAATGTTTCACTTCCTGTTGTCTGTAAAGGTTTGACCTGGAGTTTATATATATATATATATATATATATATATATATATATATATATATATATATATATATATATATATATATATAGTTTATATCTATCTATCTATCTATCTATCTATATATATATATATATATATATATATATATATATATATATATATATATATATATATATATATATATATATATATAGGCTGGTTCCCAGTATCGAGGTATACTAAAGTTTTTAAAAAGTTTCGGTGTGTGTGTGTGTGTGTGTGTGTGTGTGTGTGTGTGTGTGTGTGTATGTGTATATATATATATATATATATATATATATATATATATATATATATATATATATATATATATATATATATATATATATATATAATAGCAGGAGTATCAATATCGGATATCAAATTTTCAATTGATGCATCAATGAAATATAGAAAAAACAAAAATATATACAAAAATACTATGTGAGCACAAAAAAAACTGAAGATGAACTGACAAACTAGATAATAATAATAAAACATTTCTTCTTGGTCTTAACTGTAAGAGTCATTCCATGGAAACAAAAGCAATTTTTTTTTTATCATTCTGGTAGCACCAGTTATAATAGATTAATGGGTATACAGGTATAAATAATAAGACAAGATCAGACTTATTCACAAAGATTACTTTTAGGGATGCATGATATATCAACATTGGTATCGGCTGATGTTAGTCATTTTTAACATATCAGTATCGGTCTGATAAGTAAAAATGTGCAGATATCAATAGCCGATATTTATTTCCATCTTACTGCAGTTTGTGTATGTCTTTTATGAGGGGAGTGGGTTGGTCATGTGACAGTGTTTGTGATGCAGTGCAGGATTTATGCAAGCTCTCAGACAAACCTGATTGAAGCTGAAGGGGAGGGGGGGGGGGGGTCCAAGATTTGAAAACTCAGTCCAGGCCATTCTCCTCCACAGTGTCAGTTTTGACCAATCAGAGCAGACTATGCCTACTTAATAAATGTGTTTATGAATCAACTCTTTGAGCTAATGAAAACCAATATTTTAAAGCAGTCATGATTAACTCGTGAAAGGAAAACAAAGAATATCTAGAGAGATATGATTTGTTGGTTGATTCGTCATATAGTTGTGTGGCAGAGGAGGTTGACCAGGCCAGAGCTGCTGGTGTCTGATGTCCATGAGCTGTGACAGGCTTCTATCCTGTTGACCTGGTTAGACTGCTCTACTTACCTCCTGCTGGCTGGAGTCACCGCTCGTGATGTTTTTAACCACCCATGGCGGGGGGTGGGGTGGGGGGTTGGCTGGACTTATGTATTTACTTCTTTCCTCTGTATGTCATTGTGGCAGCTTCTCTAACCCCTTTCTCTCCCAGGCTTTTATCCCAGTCTGGGCTATATTAAGCTATTGGTCCATCCCTCTGGCAGCCGGGATAAATCCTCCGACAGATCTGTTTGAAACTGTAAAAAAAAGAGAATGTATTTTCATCCAGCCGGGGGGAGAAATCTGTTTGAAGACTGAAGTCTTAGAAGCAGCTCCTGCTGCGAAACAAACTTATTCCCTTCCATCCCATCTGACTCCTGTCCTACTTTCACCTGATATTATTAAACAGGAAGTTTCATGTCATAACACGTTGATTGGTGGTGGCTTCACGCAATCTCTGGTCAGAGGTGTGGACTCGAGTCACATGACTTGGACTTGAGTCAGACTTGAGTCATTAATATTATGACTTTAGACTTAACTTGAAAAAATGTTCAGAGACTTGTGACTTGACTTGGACTTTTACACCAATGACTTGGGACTTGAACCTGTTTACTTGAAAAGACTTTATATTTTACCCCCAATCTGAAGTTCAAAACATATATCGTTTAAAAAGTGTGTTTATTCTGGAAAATTATAGCTTAAAGGAAGACCATTCTTTCAGCTAATTTCATTTTAATCATACAATATAGAGGTGGAATTTTAAGATGACTTTTTTAATACTTTGTAAGTTCAGTTGCTCATGTTTTATCTTGATTTGAGATCAATACAGATTTTAAAAAAGTACAAATGATCTATTATTTTAACATATAATTGCAACATTGTTGAATAAAAGACTTGAAAGGACTTGAAATTCCAAGTTTCAGACTTGGGATTTGGGACTTGACGGTTGCCTGTCGTGACTGAGACTTGACTCAGGACTTGAGGATAAAGGCTTGAGACTTACTTGAGACTTGCAAAACAATGACTTGGTCCCACCTCTTCCTCTGGTGCCCCTGTCCAGGTAAATCCCACCTGGCCATCGTGCAGAAGGTGAACAACGAAGGGGAGGGGGATCCTTTCTACGAGGTGCTGGGGCTGGTCACCTTGGAGGACGTCATCGAGGAGATCATCAAGTCAGAGATCCTGGACGAGTCCGACCTCTACAGTGAGTCAGAGCTTGTTGGCTGCACCATACAAAAGTATTCACACCCTTTGAACCTTTCCACATTTTATCATTATGGAACCTGGAGCTTTAACGTTTTAAGTGCAAGTCCTCTGGGGGTATGTCTCTACCTGGCTCGCACATCGAGAAACATTTTTTCCCGTTGCTTTTTGCAGAAAAGCTCCAGCCCAGTCAGATTGGATAGAGAGCTTCTGTAAACATACTTCTTTAAATCTTGCCACAGATTTCCGACTGGATTTATTTTTGGACTTTGACTAGGTCTAAACCTGTCGCAGTGAGCAATAAATCAATTAATCGCATGATAAATTAAAACGAGCTTGTGTGTCTCTCTCTTTCTACCAAAGACTGGATGACAGAAGGCTTCAGTCTGGTGCCTTGGTCCCAACTAGCCCCTTTTTTGAAGGTCAATTTTGTTTACAGACTTCAGTATCCATTTTGTTTCTTTTTTTTCAGGTATTTTGTTTATATATTTTGGATATTTAACATGTCTTCCAGTTCCATTATTAAATGTTCATAAGAAATGAAAGTATATTGATCTTTGAGAGGGTGTTTTTGCATGATTATGCCATTATTATTATTATATTACTTGAAAATGGTCTCAAAACAACATTATCACAATAACTTCTGGAACAATTTATCATCCAGCAGAATTTATCATGACAGGGCTAACTGGGTCATTCCAACACATGAACATGATCATGTCTAAACCAGGCCTCTTCATTGAGGTCACATCTGCTTAGTAGTATAAATGACCACGCAACAAAATCAGATTTCAGCAAAAGAATTGGGATTGATCATCAAGACCTGCTGTGTGAACGTAGCCACAGAATTAGTTATGCAGTATTTTATTTTAAGGGTAAAAGAGGAAAGGAGGCTGAATACAAATGCAGGCCATACTTTTCAGATTTATAAGTAATTTTTAAAACCATGTATAATTTTCCTGTGTGACGAGTCAACTAAAATCACAATAAAACAGACAGAAATTTGTGGTTGTAACATGACAAAATGTGGGAGAGTTCAAAGGGTTGTGAATACTTTGCAAGGTACTGAAAAAAATGTGCTTTTGACATGTAACACACAATCTTGTTGATATCCATTTAAAACCTAAAACATACAGAAAATAATGATCTTAACCCTTTTTATGGTATTTCCTGCTTATATCGCCATTTATTTACAGCTGACAACAGAAACAAGAAGAAGGTAGATCCCCACAAGAACAAGCCGGACTTCTCCGCCTTCAAGCACGACGGCGACAGTAAAGTGAAGATCACTCCTCAGCTCATGCTGGCCGCGCATCGTTTCTTAGCCACAGGTGAGCTCCGAGGACAGGTAGGATAAATATGGTGACACCATTCTTTTTCTGGAGCGGCAACAAAAGAAAGGAGAGTCCGATTAAATCACCTTGATCTTTATTTCTTTTCCAACCATTCTGTTGTAGATTTTCAGCACCGCCTTTTAGAACATCTCGATTTGTCATAGAGTAGTTTGAGTTAAGCTTTAGCTTGTTTTGGAATACTTTTGGCGAACCTAAATCATCCCTCCACTGCTGTGCTTGGCAGTTTTGGAATGAAATGTTTGCAGATAAAATGCTTTTTTTTATTATGGCCAAACACTTCATCTGTGTTAAGCTATAGTTTGATTCTACTTTGCCACTTTAAGCTGTGCTGTGATGTTCTTTTTAGAATTAAGCTTTTCTTTTATCTAGCCTAAGTGACTGAGTTCAAATGGTTTGGAAATGGCATTGTAACCTTTCCCAAACTGATGTGCAACAGCTAGGCGTGGGTAAACGTATTGATTCATCGATGCATTGTAACTGATTTGGAAAACCCTGTAAATGGATTAGGTCCTCTGACCAGTGGGCTCTCGCCATTGATAGCAACATTTTCGAGAGCCAATCACTCTGTCCGGGGACGTTTGACATTTCATAGTTGAGCGTACCACTTCCTACAGTTCCCACTGCCAGTGGGACGAAGAAGGGCACTGGATAGTAGAAAGTTTGATGAGCTAGTTGAGCACCTAGCACCATTTCTTTCCCCCCAGGCACCCATTACGCAACTCTCAGTGCGGCGCAGAGAGCGGCCATGATGATACAGGTCCTCGCGACTGCCTCCTCGGAGCGGCGCGTTATATCAGCTTGGTGTCACACATAAAACACACTGATGTGAAGTCATCGTCATCTTCTTCTTGAGTTTATTGGCGGTTGGTAAGCCGCTATTTGGTGTGCATTACCACCACCTACTGGTGAGGGGTGTGAGTCAGAATGGCAATATTGTTCAAATAGGCTTAAAAGTAAAATTTCAAAAATTTACTTCAATTTTAATACAGAACACCATATTGAGCACAAGTATTATTGTGCTACTGTCTTTTTTTTATTATTATTTTACCGCTCAAAAATGTTAATTTATACACTGTTAAAGTAATGCTTACTACTATGGCTGTTCATATGGGCTGGAAAAAAAAAAAAAAAAAGTAATACACAAAATAATTAATAGGTAATCCAATCAATTATTTGTATATTACTTATTACTAAATCAATATCAAATTATTTAAATCAATATTAAATTGAACTGATATGGAATCGAATTGTGACCCAAAGAATCAAATGTGAGTTGAATTGTGACAGTGCCCAGCCCCACCAACAACTATCGCTTCTTTAAGCCTCTTACAGCTGGAAAAACTCCAAAACGCTCTGCTTTCTTATAGCTGCTGATCCTGCTGGGAGTGTATTTCAACAGCAGCAGCTTTTCATCCTTAATCAGATGGAAGCAGTACAGGACAACTTTGTGTTTTTAGTATTTTGGTTTACCTGATGTTGAAAAGTTATGCCTTTTGTATTGGTCATTTTAAATTTTGTGTGCCTAAACTAAAGACTAAAGTATTTCTGTAAAAACAAAATGTAAGGACAAGTTTAAAATAAAACAAATTAAACTTCCATACACAAAATGATGTGTTTTGGAGTTTAACGACTCTTCCCTTTATCTTCCCTTTAAACAAGTCCCTAAAGAGGCCTTATCTGTGGATATTATTGACCAGGGTTGTCCAAAGTGTGGTCCGGAGGCCATTAGAGACCCCTGGACTGATTTTGTGCTGCCCCTCGACCACAGTTCAAGATTGGTAAATATTTGGCCCCTCAGGACAGGCTGCTGAGAGTTTTCTTGTAAAGCACAAGTATTCATCTTTTCATTATTATGCTTTTTACTTTCAAATCCTGTTCTTGTTGTTTAAAATGTTTCTTTTCCAGGTCAAGAAATGAATCAGTGAACTCAGCTAAAATTGTGGAAAGTATACACCTTTCTTCTAATTTGGCCAACCTAGAGAACCCTGTTTAGGTTTTGGATCTACAGTAATTTACATGTCTCCTTTCCCACAAAAATAAAACCACTTTGTTTGAGTCACTAAAATATCATACATGCAGTTTGGTTTTTAACTGGTCAAAAATATAAATAATAAAGATTCAAATGGGTTTTTTTTGTGTTTTTAATTAAAAAACAAACCTCTTTGTGGCCCACAAGCACATTTGATTTGATCAGTTTGGCTCACATGGTAAAAAGTTTTGACACCCCTGTTGCAAGTCATTTATATATGTACATAAGTAGCTGTCTTTAGAAAACATATCCACTCTTAAGATGCGTTTAATCATCAACCTGATCTCAGCTGACACTCTTTATGAAAGTTCAGTAAAAGTGCAGCCTGTATAGCTTTGCGCTCATTAATACTTAATGATATTAGTAACTCGTTGCGATGTTGTTATTTTTTGTTCTTGTTCTCCCAGAGGTGAACTTGTTCAGCCCGTTCCAGATCACAGAGAAGGTCCTGCTGAGGATCCTCAGACACCCAGAAGTCATCCAGGAGCTCAAGTTTAACGAAAACGACAAACGATCGCCTCAGCACTTCCTCTACCAGAAGGGCAAACCTGTTGACTACTTTGTACTTATCCTGCAGGTGAACAAATACACACATACACTCACACACACACGCAAACTGGAGAAATGTGTACAGGTGGCTGGTGTGGACGGAATCCCTAAGTTAGAAAACGAATGCATTCATTCCTAGCTGGGTTCTGTTTTTTTTTTTTTGTCAACCTGAGTTCCTACAAAATGCAGTCAAATGATGGTTTCATTTATTAAAGGAAAAAAGCTATCTACCCTGGTCCTATATGGAAATAGAAATATATCAACCATCGTTTTTTATTCAGTTTCACTAGCCTCACCCTGCTCTCATTACTGCCACAACTGTAGAATCAATAAGTCACTTAAATAGAACTTGTCTGACAACATGAAGTAGGCTCAAAAATCTCAAAAGGAACAAATCATGTTCCGATCTAAAATGACAGAACAGATGAGAAACATTAACGTGAGGTTATGGACGGTTATTGTCAGTCTGCAAAGAGCCATTTCCAAGGCTTTGGGACTCCAGGGAACCACAGTGAGAGCCATAATCCACAAACAGAAAACATGGGACTGTGCTGAACCTTTCCAGGGGTGGAGGCCCACCAAAATTACCCCAAGAGCATGTCAACAACGTGTGGGTTTTCATAAGAAAAATTTCCAGATCTGCGTCTTAAAATAACAGATACATTTAATAGACAGTATTATTAATAGTCGATGTTATTCTAGCAGCAATATCAGTTTTAGCTTTTTTGATAAACACATTTTGATGTAAAATGTCTGCGTAAATGCCATGAGGATGTGGTATTTTTACACACACTGTGAGAATCTTACACCATCCAAGCCTAGGTTGTGATACTATCTACTTGTATTTCAGGGGGCAAAGGTCAACAGAAAGAAAAATATCAGAAGAACGTGGTGATTTAAAGCGCAGAGTTGGAAGAATAGGTGTGATTTACAAAAAAAACTGTTCAGAATTATTGTCCTAAGGGCGACTCGAAGCTCAACAATATTTGGGATTAAAGATCAAACCACGAATATTGTCTAAATGTGAATGCTGAGATAGAAGTGTGTGTGTGTGTGAGTGTGTTTGTGTGGCTCAAAGGCTTGGTTGTTGACACCTAAGGTGTGGATAAAGTGACTACAGACACTGCCTGTGCAACCTGATCTGATCACACCTGTTCCTGTTTCACCAATCTGGTAAATTAATGTGTGTGAGTGCAGATTTATCTCCATCTTTGTGAGAACCAACTGAAGCTTCAGGTCTTGGAAAGTGAGAACCGTTTTCTGCCCATATTAAAATGGATGCTCGGGGTTAGAGTTAGGCATGTAATCTTCATATTCAGTAGGTGAAGTAACGCATTATGTTAGTTGACCTCACTAAGATGGCAGCACACAAATGTAGCGCATGTGTTGGAGGTAAATAGACACTGCAGTGGAGCACCTGTGCTGGGATGTAATATTTATAAGTGTCTGTTACATGGTTCAGGACTCGACTCTGGGATTTTACATGGAAGAGCCTCTGAATTGGGTCTGATACTCAGGCACCTTGTTGGGTAACAATAAGAAAGTACTAGAAAGCATGGATATATTTAGATGTTCAGTATTACGGTACTGGAAAGTTAATGGAAAATTTCCCAGAAAGGACCCCACTTTTTTTTTTTTTTTTTTTTTTTTTTAATGTTTTCCATGCAGCTGCGGGCAAAACCTCATTACAGACAGGGGTGTCATATTTAAGGGGGCACTGATAAATGACACTTCCGATTGATTGGCCTACATTTCCTTTATTTTTTTTTTTCCAGGATGAAATGATTAGTTCAACAATTTGTGTTTGAATTTACTGTATTTTTTCCTCTAATCCACACAGGGTCAAAATTATGCATGCAGGCTGATAGATACACTCACCTGTCAACAAGTTTTAAGAGCCACTGGATGCTAACAGTAGAGCCTGGCAAAGTTTTTTTTTTTTTATAGCACCACAAGCCTTCAGCTTCAGTGGCGTGATTGTTTTTTTTATGTTGCTGAAAGGGTAGGGAAATATGTGTAATATAAATAATATTGCTAAACATCGTTTATTGGCCATAGTAGCAGTATTAATATCAGACAACGATATCGGCCCTCGCAAAGGTAAGAGGCTCAGAACAGGTCTGTAGGCTAACCTGTTGTGCATGTTTTGTTTGTTTTTAAAATGTGAAAAATGAAAGACTACAGGAACTGATTTTTTAATTTAATTAATTTAGTGGTTTCGGCAGCAATGCTCTAAACTTTACATTTATCTTTGAATTTCACTTAAAACAAGTTTGTATTGTTTCATGGGTATTGTTCAGTGTTTTTCAATAAAATAACATTGGAATATTCAAGGTGAATTGTAACCTTATAACACCTGACGCTGTCAGTTATAAAGAATGGATATCGGCAGGTCAGGCTTTTTAAAGATCAGTGGTCGGCCAGAAAACTGCAATCGGGGAACCCCTAATTCATTTGACGTTGTTGTTGTCCTGGCACAAATGCGACTTTTAAACACTCAGTCCACTCATGTTCACCCACTAGTGTTGGGATAATCCAGCCAGAGACCAGAACTGAATATTGATGAAAATCTGTCAGAACGCCTGAATAGGACTGTGAACAAGATACATCCTCACAATCTGAGAGATTTGGGTAAATATTGTCAAGTCAAAATGTGGGATGCCAACAGACTCCTACTAAAGAAGACTTCATTCTTAAATTGAATAAAAACATGTTTCAACAAAGTATTAGTGTAAGGATGTGCATACTTATGCATCCAGGTGACTGTACCTTTCTATTTTCTGTTTGCTTCCAGAGGATTCGTTATTTTTCCAGTTGAATTTAACAGGATAAATGTCATGTGAAAAAAAAGGTGAAAAATTATTTGATGCCACAAAAACAGGGGTGTGAACACTTTCGAGAGCTTCTGTATTTCAGCTGAATGATATTGTTTTGTGTTCATTTCTATTTCAACAGAGTAGGACATCTTCTGAAATGAATCAGTTGATCATTAAAATAAGAGTCTGTTGTTTCTGTACTTTTGATTAGGATCACAGACACATGAGATCAGGCTGGTTCTGTAGGTTTATTGCACCGCTTCCTGTTGGTTCTGTTCTGTCAGAACCTAGAAAAACACCTCCTACAATCTGGAGTGTCTTTGTTGTCATCATGTGTTTAACCGTTTTAGAGGACCATTTCTCAGAAAAAGGGATTTCAGCTTGGAGATCTGGAGTGTCACATGCTTTAGACCTTCGCCTCAAAACACCAGTAAATCAACTTTCTTTGTGTGTGCTCATCAGGGACGGGTGGAGGTGGAAGCTGGAAATGAGAACATGAAGTTTGAGACCGGCCCGTTCTCTTACTATGGAGTCATGGCTCTGAGTACACCATCGCTGGGTGAGACAACACACACACTCACACACACACACACACACACACGCATGCTCCTTATGACCATGTGCCGGGAGACGCAACATAACACTGATGCATTTCTTAGCCTGTGAGACTTAAAGGTCAGAAGAATTTGTTTCATGCGGTCATACAGAGAAGCACTTCCTCTTTGCAAAGAACCAAAATATGTACAAAATGTTTACTGAACCTTCTGTGCGCAACGTTTTGTTTAATATGTCATTTTATTGATGGACAGAGAGGAGGGAGGAGGAGCAATGACTCGAAATGAATAATTAGTTCTGAGGTGGGGCTGGGGACTCCCTTTGAACCATTTGGTCTCACGTTTCACACCAACTGACAGCAGGAATGTGAAGACAAAGTGATAGGTGGGCTGTAAATGTCTTGCTGAGATAAAAAAAAAGGCGGATCCCAGCCATGTGCTGGCATATCTAGATCATTCTCTGCAGGCATCTCTGGCTTTCCAACAAGAATATGTTAGGCCTCCTGAAAACGAAAGCCTCTTCAGTTTTTTTTTTTTTTTTTTTGGTTGCTCAGTGATTTGATGATGCAGGTGAAGTTGAAGGTGTTGTCATATTTTTCCACAATGATCAAATAGGAACATGTTTTCTATCTACTTTCAGTGTTCTTATGATTCAGTGGACAACTTTAAAGCCAATGAATTTGACAAATTGGACACAGTCGTCAGTATAAGGTGCTTGTTAAAGTATATAGAACTGTTAAGCTTTTCCACATTTTATCATGTTACAACCATAAACTTCAGTCTATTTTATTAGGATTTTTGTGACACACAAACACAAAAGCATGCATTTGTTTTCAGCTCTTTTACTCTGATACTCCTAAATAAAATCTAGTGCCACCAGTTGCCTTCAGAAGTTACCTAATTATGGCTCTTTAATGAAAGGTCAGGTTATAAAACAACATCCCCAGCCTTGAACATCTCGTAGAATGCTGGTCAGTCCATCATTTCAATTGCTCGCTGGAGGTGTGGACTTTGTTGAGGTTTGAAACGATTGGATCTGATTTTACCTAACTGCTAACGTTTGACCTTGACATGTGTAATGATGTAAAGCGTTGAACTGACGCTTTATAGCTTTATAAAGTAAACAACCTTCCCCTAGTGCGAAGAGAGAAGTGTCAAGCCGAACGAGATGGCTGCTGATGTGAGCTACAGCAATAAAATGTCTTAAACATTCCTCTTGCTCCAACTTGCTCAATATTTGGACGCGCGGCCAACATGAACTGAATGGCTTCGTTCACTTCTTCCACCTCCACTGCCAAACTACAACCATAGGCAAACTACAAAACAGCGCAGAAAATTGACATCATCGTTCACAACTTCTTCTGTTCGCTGATTGACTCGGTTGAAATTCTACTGGAGAAATCCAGTTCAATGGGAGAAATCACAGACAGAGCAAATTCACACTTAAACGTTTTTGACTTTTTTTTTAAAAAAGGTTTTGAAAACAATAATTTTCCTTCCACACACAAATCATGCACTGCCTGTTGTTGGTCTATCAACTAAAATCCCAATAAAATACACAGACTTTTGTTGCTATAACATGACAAAATGTGAAAAAGTTTTGGGAGTATAAATAGTTTTGTAGCGATTCCTCATAAGTCTAAGTACACATCCTTGCGGGATGCCAGTGCTTGAGACAAGTGACCCAGACATTACTTTCAGTTAGACACTAGGGGATAATATTTTCTGATAGCTTGAAATGACATTTTTTATCATAACATACAAACTGTAAAGTACATATCTGTCATACTAATGTTCATAAAGCACTTGTGAAACTAAAGGAAAATTTTTAGAATGCTATAGAATACAAATATATACAAAAAACATGCACAAAACTAGACTGAGTTTGATCTTTTAAAGACAGATCAAAGCTGCATGTTGGGAAGATAGACAGTGTGTTTGTTCCGTTTTGGAAAAATCTCATGGAGAAAATACATGAAAGTTTAGCTGAGTGATCCCTCACTTGCTGATGCTCTTTGATAAAGTGCAGCGTCACTGAGCTGACAGTAAAGCCATCTGTTTGTACAGAGTGGTAGGAAAGCCAATAGGCTTAGTCCTAATAGGGAAGCACTTAGTTTGTGTCCTTGTTCAAGTCGACAGGCGACCCAAACAAAACTGACCTCAGACTGAACAGATATTGACTGTTTTTTTTCTTTCTGTGGGATCAAAATGGACCTTTTTATGGATTCAGGTCCTGTTGTTGACAGGACGAAGAGGCAAACAGGAGCGTTTGATGTCCCAGCATTTAGATCTATTTAGGTGTTTATCAGTAAAATCATTCAAAGTGACCAAGCTGGAAAGAGACATTTTTGTTGGTGGTCGTGGTGTATTTTCTGCACACCAGTTTGGTTTTGGTTAGTTATAGGAATTGTGTGTCAGAGTTCATATTGTGTTTCCTGTGGGGGTGGTGGGGTTACGGATTAGCTGACTATTTCCCCTGAGATGAACTGCCAGGCTCTTGAGAGGATTTGTCTTATTGGTGGTTAAAGGTTGTCCAACAATGTCGTACTGCACCCACATGAAAGGTAATGAGCAAAAGGTAAGGATCATTCTCAAGAAACTGAGATGTCTTGTTTCTAGTTATGTGAAAGTAATGGTGTCCTGAAGTTTTTGGTTGAAAAGCATGACAGCAAGAGAAAGATTATCCTGATTAGGAGATGAAACAGCTTACTACAGGTCCTGTGGGAAGCATTTTTCTTAGAATGCGTTAGGGGTCCACCGTTGTTGGGCGGCCAATAATTAGATGAGGACCCGATCTTATCCTCCAATCTTATCTACCTCTACAAAGATCTGAAAATCAGCCACCATCCCCTTTTACTCTGCCATGAGAGAGGACTGACAGACCCGCCTATCAGGTCACGTCTGCACATGCACAGTTAACTATAGTTACCCCACTGTTGCTAACTTAGCGGATGTTTCAGACAAAAAAAATTGGTATTGGCCAAAATCTGGAATCAGCAGGTCAGGCTTTTTAAAGATTGGAACCTGCAAAAAGTTGTACCATAACTGTGTACAGTTAAGGTAGAACAACAATACAACCTCTTTCAAGTCTGGACCTTTGATGTTCACCTGGTTCTAAAATGATTTAATGCTATCATACATGGTCGACTGGAGAGAATCTAGCTTTATAGCAAAATAAAATGTTCGATGTTCTAGCATCAACTATAGCATACAATAAAACATTTTAGAGAGTGTTTGTCCTATTCTTCCTTTTATTATGTCTTGTCTGAACAAATTCTTCATTAAAAATATATTCTTCATATTTTCCATTTAGGATGGATCAGGACTGTTCGTAGACATCCCAGTCCAGTCCCTAACCCCCTTTTCCTCCTCTGTTCTGGAGTTTTGTTGGAGGTCTTCAGTTATGTTTTTCTACTTCACAATGGAAAATCATCAACATTTCAGCTGCGCTTACATTAGAATTCACCTCCAAAAGTCATGGAAGATGGACACAGCCAGCAGAATTGACAGAAATCCATAGACTGACTTCTGCCTTTAAGCCTTTGTTGTCGAGTTTAACAAAGACCTATTTCGAACTGGACTCTCTCTCATTTGAATAGTAACTACACCTGGACACACAATCTGTTCTCATACGGTTACTCTGGTTTTGACTGAACACACACACACCCCCAAGGTGGAGGTCAGTAGATGTTACAGGTTGTTTTAAGCTGAAGTTTAGTGTGTCATTGCAGCATAAGGCCGCCCCCTTCTGGTTCACTTTTGCACCTGTTGATAGAATCTGACATTACTCCACACTGAGGGTGTATCTCTCTTCTGTTTGTGTTCTTTACTTCTGCCAAATATCTGCAGAGATGCAATGACGTGTGAAAAGTTTACCATGCGGTCATGAAAGATGCCATTTTCTCCCAGCTGAATGTGAATCACAGCAGATCAGATGTGAATCAGATGGACATCTGGCGCTCCCTCCAGGAGTGGTGTTACAGAAACTGTGATGTGCAAAATGTCTGTTTCTTCTTCCTGTCCTCCAGTTTCTGTCGGTTTCTCTTCTGTCTGCTGTTTGCTCTTCTCATGAACATTATGCAGCTCTATGTGGTTCATCTGCAGTGTCAAACACACGTGGTGTGAAACACGCTCACCCAGTGCCAAGTGTGTGATTTTTATGAGAACTAATAAAGGAGTTTAATGTTTCTGAACTTGATCCACCTGCTTTAGCAGAGTGTGTTCCACTGATGCTGCCACCTGTGATTGGATTTGTTAGACCAACAGGAGAGAAAACATGGGGTTTCTATTGTACATAGCTTGGAAAATGACATGGCAGACTGTTATAACATAAAAATCAGCATCACCACACTTACATTTCAGATATCTGAAATTGGTTTATGACTAGACGTAGTAGAAAATTAAGATATCTCTGATTCCGACGAGGCAAAATACCTATTTCAGAGATATCTAATTCATTCTGACTAGATAAATGATGTCAGATTTTCCATTGAGTTGTATGGAAGCTTCAGTTCAAGACATCTACAATGAACTAGACAATCTGAAACAAATTCCAGATATCTACAATTAAATTATGACTAGTTATAAAGTAAATTTGAGATATCTCGCTTTTTGTTCTGACTAGTCATAATTCTATTGAAAGATATCTTGAATGACACCATAATTCAAAATATCTTAAATGTATTTTTAGATAGGAGATATATAGATTCGAATAGTACAAATTAAATTCAAGATATCTTGAAAGCAAATTATGACAAGGCAAAACTAAATTAGTGATATCTGGAACTGTAATTTTGACTCGTAAAAATTCCTTTTAAGATATCTCTAAATGGATTAGAGATATCTTTAATTAGACGGCTTTTCTATTTCAGATATCTTGAATGAACATTCTGACTAGTTAAAATGACATTACTAGTATCTTGAATTTGTATTCTGTCTAGTCAAAACATCACAGATTTACATAGTATTTTGACATTTCAATGAAACAATAAAAAATAAAATAAAATTTAAAAAAAAATTGAAAATGCACCATTTTCAGCTTGGGAAGGGGTTAACAGTTGCACTTTTAGCTTTTCAAAGCCGTTTTGAAGTGAATTGTGTGTGTCGAAGGAGAATAAATAGTAAATTCTTTGCCAATTTCTGAAGCGGTCTGAAAGCTCACGAAGCTTTGCCTTCTCCACATATTCCATACTGCCGAGCTCTTTCTACATTGTGGCATTTTCTGACAATTTTGTGCAGGAAACCCAAAATTTGAGATATCTTGAAAGGAATTTTGACTCGTCAAAATGTAATTGAAGATATCCTCAATTATTGTTCTGACTAGTCAGAATGTGAATGCAGATATCTTAAATTACCATTTGGGAGAGTCAAAATGTAGTTTTGTGTAGTTAAAACTCATTGAAAGATATCTGGCTGTAATTACAGATAGTCAGACGAAACAGATTCTATGTTAAAACGTCCTGCCATACACATTACTTAAGACATATCTAATTCCATTCTGACCAGTATAACTGACGTCAGATTTACCATTATGTTGTATGGGGTCTTCACTTCAAGATATCTACAATGAATTACTGACAATCTGAAACATCTATTTCAGATATTAATTAAATTATGACTAGACATAAAATAAATTTTAAATATGTCACGTTTTGTTCTGACTAGTCAGAATTCTAATTAAAGCTAGTTTAAATGACACCATAATTCAAGATATATTTTTAGGTATTTTTTAAAGTGTTTTTAGATATGAGATATGTAATATTCAACCAGTGCAAATGAAATTGCAGATATCTTCAAAGCAAATAATGACTCGGCAAAACTAAGAGATATATAGAACTCTAATTTTGACTTGTCCACATTCCTTTTAAAATATCTCCAAATGAATTAGAGATATCATGAATTTTTTTTTAAATCTGGATGGTTTATTTGTTTCAGATATCTTGAATTAATATTCTGACCAGTCAGAATGAGATTACTGATATCTTGAATAATTATTCTGTCAGGTCAAAACGTCCCAGATTTATGTAGCATTTTTAATTTCAATGAAAAATAAAAAATGAAAAAAAATTTTTGAAAATGCTCCATTTCCACCATGGGAATGGGTTGACAGTTGCTCTTTTAGCTCTTAAAAACCGTTTTGAAGTGCAATGTGTGTGTTGGAAGAGAATAAAAAGGAAATAATTAGCAGATTTCTCAAGCAATCTTCAAGTTCATGAAGTTAGCATTCTCTGCATATCCCATACTGTTGAGCTCTTTCTACATGTCACAGCCATATTGAGGTCTTTCCAGAGATGTTCAATTGGATTTTTGGACTTAAGTCTGGGCTCTGGCTGGGACACTTAAGGAGATTCACAGGCTGCTCTTGAAGCCACTCCTGGCTGTGTTCCATGGGTCGTTGTTGTCTTGAGAGATTGAAGAATCTCTCTATATTTGGCTGCTGCCATCTTACCTTTTATACAGACTGACCAGTTTCTGTCACAGAAAACATTCCCACAGCATCATGCTGCCAACACCATGCTTCAAAGTAGGAATGATTATGGCTTTTTTTTCCTAGGCTCTATTTTAGCTTCATCAGATGACAGAATTTAGTTCCTCCTGGTTCTGACCAGCTCTAAGGTTTATTTCTGGAGAAGTCAAGTAGCTACTACGGCCATCTTGCTGAAGTCTTTTGTACCCTTCCCCAGATTTGTCCTGTGACATATGCTGGTCTCAGAGGTTCTACAGTCAATCCTTTGACTCCATTTTGTGGTGTCTTTTCTGATATGCACTGTCAGCTGTGGGATCTATGGTATAGATGTCTGCATTCCGTTCCAAAACAGGTTCAATCACCTCATTTTACCACAGATGAACTCCTGCCAAATTGTAGAATCATCCCAGAAACCTCAGTTTTAAATTTCATTGGAAAGGCTGTGAATACTTACAGTATGTCCCTGTTATGTTTACATTATTTAAACATCTTAAAGAAAACTGTATTTTAAAGAAAACCTATATTTCAAAACAATTTAATATGGGTTGTAGAATAATTCTGTAGCAAAACAAAATGTAGAAAAATGAAGAATGTGAATACTTTCTTAGGTCATCATATTAAGAAATCTAGATTATATATCTCAAGATGATGTGAAAATTATACTGTTGTCATGATTATACTGTTATACTAAATCCTAAATCTTAAAAAATGAAAAAGGTAAACCAAATCACATTAAGCATTTGAACTTAGAAGTCAAAGATGACCTAAAGATCAATTGAATTATTTGAAAATTTGAGCTTGGAAATGTTTGGATTTTTGAAATGTAAAATGTGTTAAAAAAAAAAAAGAAAAAAGAGAGAGGAGAAAAAAGAGAGTGCCTTCCAATCTTCTTCTTTCTTTTGATACATGAACTTCAATTAACTTTTAGTACTGACTCAACTTTGCTACATTAACGAAAGAGAGAGAAAATGAAAACTATTTTGAATCAGTATTCTCTAAATTCCTTAAAATTGATGACATTTTGCAATGTCGAATTATGTCTCAGGACTTGAAAGTAAAAGCACACAAAAGAACATAGAAAATGTAAAAGTGTTTGTCAAAATCTGCAGTTTCACTGAGAAGCTTACATGCTTTCATCATTGGTATGCCATATTTGTTTTGGATTTCTTTATTATTTTTTGTCTGATCTTTTTTATGGCGTAATAATTATAGAAAAAAATTGCACTTAAAAAAAATCAAGTTGCATACATTCAAAACTATTAAGGGGTCTGATTTTATCATCTGATTTGATAAAAGTGGCAGGTCAGCTCATGTCTTCTCTAGACTAAATCTAAAAAAACAAACAAACAAATCAATCATCTCAATTCTCTTTCTGTGCCTCTTTCCTCCCTTCCTCTCTCTCTCTCTCTCTCTCTCTCTCTCTCTTTTTCTCTCTCTCTCCCCCTCTGTCTCTCTCAGCTGTCACCCCTCCTGTCTCCCCATCAGTGGCGTCCCCCCCTCCACGACGCCTCTCTCTTAAGAGGTTTTCCGTGTTCTCTCGTTTCCCAGGTAAACATTTGCATGGGACGGAGGGGGAGGGGGGTGTCTTTATAAATGCAATTTTTCTTCACGAGTCTCATTGATATTGTTTTTAAATCATCTTTAGAGTCCTTATCCAGCCAGTTTCATATTGATATTGAATATAGATATAGATTTTTTATTTGCCCTCTTTCAGAGCCTAAGCATAAAAATCTAAACGTAAATAAAGTCAGATTTATGTTTCCATTTAGAATTTGTGATGCTGCTGTTGTGTTTACAGTCTGATGTCTTGTATATCCTCAGCACCAATATTGGAGATCTTTTTAGATTCATACAAGAGAGTAGGACTGAGCTACGTGGATTGAAAATAAAATCTCAGATTTCCAATTTTGAGCGCTTTTTTAAAAAAGAAATTACAAACAGCAGAAAATATTTTCAAAAACTTTTATTTCAATCATTTTCTTCTGGAAGTTGACCTGAACTGAAAGTCCAAATAAATGCTAGCTGGAAAACATGCTTGTAAGACAAGATGGTAGGCCGCTGAGATCACTCTGATCTATGGAAACCCAAGAAGTGCATTGGTGGAAAATCCAGATTTCCAAAAATGAAATTTTCATAAACAGAAAATTCAATTAATCAATAAAATTGATTTATTGCCAAGCCCTACGAGATAGATATCGATGTTATTGAGAAAGTTATCCATGCCCAAGTAATTTGTCATATAATTTAGTTTCTAAATTAAAGTTTCTTTTAGCTTTTCCTTTTTTTTGAACAAAAATTATTTTCAATGACTTTTTTTTTTCTTTTAATGGCTGAAGATAAAAAAAAAGGTGTTTCTTAAACAGCTACATTTGTAAAAATGACCTTTTAGAAGGAATGGTTGACTTTGGACATAATTTAGTAATAGTGTAAAAGGCAGCTGCCTTCTACCGTACTGTACTGTTGGAGAAATAATTACATATCCCCCCTGTGGATTTGATTAAGTTTGTTAATTTCTATAGAAATTTTTACGATAGAATCCTTTTGACGGAAAAAGGCCCTGAGAACACAGGCAACTGTGTTGACAGCCACTGTTTTATACACTCCTTACAAGGATGTTCACATTTTTGGCAGCCAAAGATATTTAGAAAATCAAGGATTAAATTTAACTTCAGTCAATAAGAAAAATTCAAATTTAGTGTCATTTTGAGAGACCAGAGCAAGAAAAAAAAGCCCACTAAAGTTGGAGACATTTCGAAGTAAGCGTGTTTATTGTTCAGAACATTATCAATTATTGTCGCTCAGCTCTTTATAGAGTAAAACCGTTGAGTCAAGCCGTGTTACCATCAACGTTTTTATATGTGCATAAAAAAGGTTGATGGAAATGGCAAAATTCTGAAAAACTTCCTCATTTTCGCAAAAAAAGTTTTTTACCATTGCTTGAGGTGGTTTTTGGCTTTTCCAAAAAAGTTAATGCGCAAAATGGGAGATGGAAACACATTTGCTGAATAAGTTCTGACGCAGCAAACTTTCCCATCCCCTAGTGGGTCTGTCTGTGCCTTACTAGAGGCACGAAACTCTGAGAAATTTCTAAGTCCAAACCTCCATTTCGAAGGTGAGAACTTTCTCCATTTTCTCCTTGCTAGTTTGCAACTTCAACATTTTGTTTATTAGAGCCACGCGTAACGTCAACATCTGACAAAATTACGCTCTGCGTAGCTGGGTTGATTCGTTTTTTTCTTTTTTGGGGACATTTCAATAGTTCACTTAAAATTCGCATGACAATTGGAAGCATAGCTTCTGACAGGCTAATATTTGCAGGTTGGTTAGCTAGACTATTGGCTTGGTTAGCTAGCCTGCAGCCTGCTGCTTAACTGTCTCTTAGCATGGTAACTAAATGTACTTGTGGTGCTCCTTTAGTTTCTATGATATGACTTTCCAAACAGCTGGCTTTCTTTCTTGTAAACAGGAAATGATGCGGATGCACTGAAACAGGTGAGAGAGGGATGACTCTGCCTATACAGCTGGAGGAGAGTTTACTCACTGAAAAACTTTTTCTGGCATTTTGTTAAATTGACTTCAAACCATAGGGGCAATATGACACATTTTCACAACCGTGAACTTTTAAAACAGTGGTAGATTTTGATACGAGTAACCGCCCTTTGCCTACTCATAAACATGAGATCATCTCTAAGCCATTTTTTAAAAGATTGTGTATTGGTTATCTAAATAAAAACACAACAATGGTACTCCAAATGTTTTTTTACTTTAGGGTGCATTTCCACAGAATATCTTTTCAGGGCTCCTAAAATCCTGTTTCTGTGTGGATGCATGGCTGAAACAATAAAATGTGTTTACAAAATGTGTGAATGGCACCTGTCAGTGAATATATTCAAATAATCATGGATGTCATCTGTAACGATGACAGAAGAACATGTGCTGAGTTGCAGCAGAGGTGCGGCAGGTTGAGACTCGGATTAGTTCAGTTTTAATGGACGACTTGCTGGATGGGACTCTAGATGATGTGCCCTCTGATTTCCTACCCTAAAAAAACCAACACCTTGTTTAACCACTGATCCCCGGTCAGGCGTTGTCCATCACTCCTTCTGCACAGAAGGAGGTGGTGAATCTGACTGCAGAGCTCTGGTTAACTGAATAGTTTCACACTTTAACAAATGTACTTATTTGCCCTCTGTGCTTGAGAATTTATTGACAATATGTTGTTTTGAGAAGCTACATACCTCTGTAAGTATATATTAAATAATAATAGTTACAATACTAAAATATTTGCTATTTTAGGGTAAACTATGCAATAATAATCTAACGAGGAAGCGCAGTCAGTCTCTTTCTAGGTGAAGTAACCAAAGCTGCTGTGGTGTTTGTTCTGGTCGGCCCGTTGGCATACCCATTTAGAACTTGTGATCTTTGCCATCTAGTCTAGACCAAGAAAAGTTAACCACTGAATAACAATGCTCTTCAACTACATAACCCCTAAACCAGGTCCAGAGGCAGAGTTCTGGTTCTGTTTTCCTCCAGATGTTGAGAACCATCAGCTAAAGGGCTTAAAGTGAGGTTTTATCTTGGTGTCTCACCTTGTATACAGAACATTTTCAGTTTTAACAAGACCTCAAGAGTAAACATTGCATACTGCAATCATATTTCATAAATTTGATTGCTTTGGCTGGAAAAGTTCTGTTGTAACTAGTTTCAAAATTGTCTCTCTCTGGTGCTTAATCTGAGTTTTAATAAATGGCCAATTATTTGACAATCTCTGGCTCATTCACAAACACAGTTCCTTTCAAAGATGTTCATATCCCATGAACCTTTTTATATTTTGTGACGTTACAACCACAAGCTTCAATCTGTTTCTTGGGACTTATACGAAGTAGTGAATAATTTGGAAGTGGAAAGAAAAAGACAGTTTTCAACCATTTTTACAAATAAAACTCTACAAGTTGTGGCCGCATGCTTGTTGCTGAACTATAATGTAAAATGGGATGCAGTGTTTTGCATGTAACCCAAAAGATTTCATTTTGGTCTCATCTGACCAGAGAACCTTCTTCCACATGTTTGCTGTGTCCTCTAAATGGCTTGTTACTAACTTCAAAAAGGACTTCTTATGGCTTTTTTTTTTTTCAGCAATGGCTTCTTCTTTCCACTTTTCTATGAAAAGTGCATGCCTAATAGTTATTCTCAAAACAGATCCACCTACCTGAGCTGTGGATCTCTGCAGCTCCTGCAGAGTGACCATGGACCCACTGACTGCTTGTTTTATTAATAATCTCCCTGTCAGTTTAGGTCAGAGGTCTGCAACCTTTACAATCCAAAGAGCCATTTTTACCCTCAGTCCAGTGAAATAAAACTTGTTTAGAGCCACAAATATTATGTGACTTTTTGGAAAAAAGATAAATATATACCATAGGAATTTTGGCATTTTTAAAGAGCCACTGTTTTACTTTTGTTTTTAGGTTGTGAAGTAAAATGTGAAACTCTGTAAAAATAGGGTTGATATATTTAGTTTCTCCAACCTAAAGACAAAAAAAGCAGATCTAAAAATCATCTTCTGTTGTGGAAATTCAAAGCAACCATTCCATGACTAAAAAGGAATTAATACTAAAAACCAACAATTGTTATTATATAAAAACATTAGCTGGTTCTTTATCATTTTTAGTCAAAGGTATTAGGAGCCATTGTGGAAGGTCCAAAGAGCCACTTGTGGCCCCGAGGCTCAGGTTGCAGACGCCTGGTCTAGGTGGATGGCTTTATCTTAAGTTTTTACGAATAAATATGAAAAGTGTTGCATGCATTTACAACTCCTGTATGCACTACTTTGTGTTGGCCTATAAAACAAAACTCCTATAAAATACATTGACATATGTGGTTGTGAAAAGGTTCAACGGTGTGAATACTTTTGCAGTCCACTCTTATAGGTTGACACTGAGCTGAAATAGTAGACTCATTCTGCGTAGATTTTCCCAGATGGATGTAGAAATCATCATTTGGGCTTTGTTGGTCAATCTTAAACCCTTTATGCAGAGTCAGAGCAGCTTTCCGACTGCTTCCCGTCTTTTTGCTATAGGCTAAGCTAAAACTTATTGTCAGCATACAGCAGCATACTTTCTAATTAAGGTGAACTATTCCTTTAAGCCCAGAAGTTTCCCTGAACCTCCCCACATAATCTCAACACTCTCAAACTCAGCTCTTTTCATTACATTTGGTGTTTAACCACTGAACCCAGAACACAGCCCCTCCATCTCTTGGACCATGAGAGAGGTCCCTCCACTTGGACAGACACCTTCTCTCATCGCATGGCTTGTTTGTTGCATTCTCTGCGAAACAGTCTCATGTCTGCATCAGTTGCACATTGATAATGCTTTGGATGTTTTTCTTGTGATGTGTTACGGCGTGTTCATCACTTCTCTCTGCATTCAGTATGCTATACTTTTCCCTGTTTCTTTGAATTCATCCTTTCACATTGTGTTTTTACTACACTGTCTCTTTTCTGTTTATTTTCATGCCAGGCTGCTGCTGACCTCTCCTTTCTGTCCATCCCCAGAGTTTCGTTCTCCGTCACACGGGGGCCACCTGAACCGCTCGGCCTCTCTGAGCTGCACTGAGCGCGCTCAGGAGAGCGGCTCTATCAGCGGAAGCAACACTCAGATCCCAGGAACTCCATTCCAGTACATCCCAGACTTCAGCGTTCGAGCTCTAGCAGACCTTCAGTATGTCAAGGTAACTCGGATTCACTAACACTCTGTTTTGGCACACAGGCAGAAACCAAAGTGTCTTCAGACAGATACAGGCATCTTTTAAAGGTTCTTTCACACCTGATAGTCTGGTAGGCTTGGTTCAGTTGGGGTCCAAAATTGCAACATTTCTTCCATTTTCTGCTGGTGCGGTTCGCTGTAATGCTGCACTGTGTCACATGAACAAAACCCTTTGAAAAACATGTTTACGACACGAAAACCTCTGAAGAAGACACGAGCGCAACTTCCTTCTTCACGAAATGGAAACAAAAATGGAGTGGGGTCAGATTTTAGTGGTTGTAGGATTTCTCTTTTGTCTTTGGCAAAAGACCACAAGCCATTTCTCCCGCTAGTGCTAGTCTTTCCCGTTTGTTATTTACCCAGAATGCCCTGCATTATAGTCCACTTCCTGCTTTTGAAGCAGTCTCCGGTCTGCTTGGTGTTCACATAGGCACCAGAGTTCACATCAGCCGAACCGAGACCGAGGATTTTATGCGGATCATAGTTCACTTTTTTGGTCCACATCAGAGTTCGATTGTGCATCCACACCTTCCCAAACGAACCGGACTTTCCGGGCAAACAATCTAGAGTTTGATTAAAACTAACTAAACAGGGCTGGTGGGACCCTAAGTCTTCACCCAGTAGTTTGAAATAGGACGCAAAGGGTGAATCAATAATGCTGCTTCTCCACTCTTGTAAAAGAGAAGGACCAAGCAGAGACCTCCCCAACACGTAAATGTCCAATGTGCAGTCAGAACTCTTTAGCTTAATGTAATGGTACTTTCTGCTTCAATTGTGACTTCAATTTCAGTTCACTTGGCAAAATTATTGTATAATTTAGTGAATGTGTCAGCTTTTCAAGTAGAGGTGCCCCGATTCCAATTTTCTGGCTGATCACTGATCTTTCAAAAGCATGACCTGCCGATTCAGATTTTAGCCGATACCAATTTTTTGTCACTTCTTT
Organism: Anableps anableps; assembly: GCA_014839685.1. Lineage (NCBI taxonomy): Eukaryota > Metazoa > Chordata > Actinopteri > Cyprinodontiformes > Anablepidae > Anableps > Anableps anableps. The sequence continues at coordinate 28,011,430 of CM026081.1, forward strand.
GTCACTTAATATAGCAATAGTATCACTAAATTGGCAACAGTCGGGTGACTTTTGTTAACCGCACACGTGCAGACATGACCTGGTTGGTCTGAGAGCAGAGCAAAATGGGACAGTGGCTGATTTTCAGACCTTTTCGGAGGTAGATAAAATCGGTGGATTAGATCGGCTTCTCATGTAAATATCGGCTGTTTGCCAATCGCCCAAAATTAAGGAAATCAGTGCAGAGGTATTGGAGCACCCCTGTATTTAAATAGTGACGCTAATTACTGCTTCAACATGTTAATTTGTGACATTAATTAGTACCTCTAATTATTGTTTAAGTTACTATCGCCCTGCTTGCATTTGATCTTTTAGTTACTGTAGCATACCAGCAAATATCTGTGGCTCTAGTCAAAAAATCTGCATAAAAAGATACACTTATGTTCTACTTGTGTTAAAATGTTGAGCCCAGTGTATCCATTTATCTCTCGACGATCCTGTAAGCAAGTGAAAAGAAAACATAGCCACCTATACTGTCATATAAAAGGTTAAATATGGAGATTAACTCATAGTAAAGTTAAAGTGGAAACTCTGTGAAAACTGTTCAGCCGTGGTGAAGTGTTTTCCGTTGTCCTCCTCAGGTCACCCGAGCTCACTACCAGAACGCTCTCCTGGCGTCCAGGTTGGACAGCACGCCGCAGTCTCCAGAGGGCAGCCACGCTCGCTTGGACATATCCATTTCTTTGCCTCCCTTGACGCCCCCAGAAACAAAAACCCCGCTGGCGCTAGCCACGCCTCCTGTGAAGCACCCATCGTCCAACCCTCAGCCTCCATCCCAGAGCGCTCGCGCCACGTACACCACAGGCTCCGCCGGCCGCAGGCCGAGCCAAGTTTTGCCCCAAGCCACGCCCCCTCCCAGCAACCACACCCCTCTCTCCCAAACCCCTTCCTCTTCTGTGAGCACAGTGCCATGTGTTCTGAATGCTCCTGTGAGCTCCTCCCTTTCTTCTAAATCCCAGCGTTCCCCTCCCTCTGATGGCCCGGACAACGGTCCCGGAGAGACCACCACTCTGCTCAGTGAGCAGCCGAACTGCGTGGGCCCCCGCCGGCCCAGTTACACCCAGCCATCCCAACATATTCACACTATCAGTCACGCACACACTGAAAGCACCATATAACTCCGGTCCTTTTAGAGAGCTATCTGTTCAACCCTTGCACTACTTCCTGCTCCTGTTGGCTGTTTCTGTCCTAAACAACATTGTTTCTATGGGAACCAACAAAGGATCAGCACATCTCTATTCTCCGTCATCTCTTCCTGCATGTTCCCATCCCAACACTGACATAAAACCAAGAACCCAGGGCAGAGTGGGAACGAGACGACCTGTTTTCTTAAAGGACCTGTCCAACCAAAAATAATCTACCTTTGGATTTTGTTTTCTCTGCACAGGTGATGGCATGTCTGTCCCCGCCTGGGTACAGTGGAGGTAAATGGAAGAGAGATTCAGCTGCTCATTTTTGGAGGTTGCTGAGTTTACACTGCCCCCTCTGGTAGCTTGTTAAATTGCATTTCTTACATACAAATCATAAATCATACATCCAGCTCTGTTTAGTTTCACCCCAGTAGCTTTCTACAAGCATGACCATCACCTCCTTACAGTCCTTGCTGAGCCATAATTCTTCTCCAGCTTAGACACAAAAACTCAACACCATCACCAACCAATGTTTTAAAGTTAACAAACAGCTCATCCATCAACAACTGCAGGGCTGCCGCCTATGTGGGTTTGTCTTTTTCCACTAGGGGGCAGATTATGACTTCATGAACTGAGGTCCAAAATGCCCCAATTCACTACATGTTATAAAATAGATATTTAAGTATGATCATTTAAATAATTTTGAAAATTCATACATTAAAAGTATTGACTTAAATGTTTCAATGATTTGTTAAATACATGGCTAAATGTTTAAGAATTGATTAAACATATATTTCTGCAAGAACTTTATTTCGTTTATTTTATCTGTCCCATCAAATTCAGGAGGCGGGGCTAACCCTGCTATAAAGGAGCTTATTGGGGTGTGGTTGAGTGGATGTAAAGGTAAACCAATCAGGTGTTAGGGTCGATTTGAAAGGCCACAGTATAAATGTTTCAAAACAAATAAATGATTGGATGGTGTTGCTTTTGGCCCCTCGACATTCATGTCTCCTGTTCTTCCCTTCCTGTTTTTCTTCTTCTTTTCTACTTTTATTTCAGTTTGTCTAATGAGATTGAACAGGGTTTAAAATAACCTCATTTACCTCCACTGTCCTTTGGTCGCACATTTATATATTTAATACCCATTGCAGATAAAACATTGGTTTTATTCTTGTTTTTGCTTTTTTGTAATCATTGCAGACTGACCTTTAACCTGTCCACTTGGAGAATTCATGACTTCTTTATCCCTGCTTGAGACATTTTCAGTTAGTTGCATCTATTTGTTTCATTGATTTTTTTTTTTTTTTTTTTCCCTCTTTGTTCCAAAGATTGAAGCTTCCAAAGTTAAAGGCGTAACGATGGTGGTTTCATTTACAATATGCATGATTTCAGGTAGGTTTCCTGTCATAGCTCATCTGTTGACTCAATTTTGTGGTTTGCATCTGAGATTTTGTTTTAAGTCGTGAAGGAGTTGCAAAAACAAACTTCTGTGTCAGTTCAGCGACCAGCAAAGTGACCAGATTCACTGCACCTGACGGCTCCTGCAGCCCGAGGTGAAATCAAATGCAGCACACCACCAAGGCTGCATGTTTTAACCCACAGAAAGTAAGATAATGACACCTCCTGAGCATGCAAACTGTTTGTTTTATTATTTCTGTTAAAGTAAAAGCAGGATGCTTTTAACTTGAAAAGGACTATTGAAAATCAGTATGTTTTTAAAAAAATATGAATTTATATACAAAAATGCAACATTAAAATCTAAAATTCATGGTCAAGATGATTATTAAAGTCTATCTTAGTAGAAGTATATGTACAGTGCCGGCCACATTCATTGTTAGCCCTGATAAAAATGTGTAGAAAGCTCTTCCAAGAAAAAAGTCAAAAAGTGCAGCCTTTTATTGGGAAAACTGCACAGTGGTGCCGTTGTTAGCACCGTTGTCCTGCAGCGGTAGGTTCCTCAGCTCAAAATCTGCATGGACTCTGTGTGTTCTCCTTGTGGATGTGTGAGTTCTCTCTGGGAACTCCAGCTTCCTCACACAGTCAAAAAACAGGAAACAGCAAGCCTATCTGAATTCCCCTAACGTGTGTGTGTGTGTGTGTTTGGGTTTATGTTATCCTGCGATGAGCTGGCGGCCTGTTGAGGGTGTACCAGGCCTTGTGCCTGTTTACTGCTGGAGATACGCCCTGCATGGATTATGCTGGTATAGAAAATGGATGGATGGAAAGAAATCTGATGTTGATCAGAGTTTCAAGGAACTTCTCATCAGTAATCCATGTCTTTCTGGTGCCCTGGGATATAAAGACGACTTGACACAGAGGCCTATTTCTTTGAGTGACTGGCCACCAGGCTGGATGAAGATATTTAACTTTCTGCCACAGAGTGGGTTGGGTGGCTGGAGGGCAAAAAGAAAAAATCTCCACAGTTCACTGTTAGAGAACTGCAGAAAGGATTGGCATCATGAGGTTACCAAGTCTACTTAGCAACCATTATGCTGTGCCTACATGGCAGCTGCTTGTTTGGGAGTGGCCAAAAAAAAAATGCTTTCTGTACTACCATCACAAACATTGACATGGATTTATGTCTGCGAAGCTAAATATTTAGCTTCAAACAAAATATTTAGCTTGCTAACTTAATATTTACTTTGGAGCTAGATAGTTTGTAACTAAATATCTAGCTTGCTAACTAAATCTTTAGTTTGAAACAGACAGTTATAAATGAACGAATAACATGGTGAAAATATGACTTTGAAACATGAACATTCTTTTTTTTTTCTTGTGAGAGACTAAAGAGCCTAAATTGTTCCTGTTTAATTTTTTTTACATATGACAGCCTGTAGTATGCTGCTGCAATAAATAATGCATTTATTTGAAGGATATGTTCTTATCCAGCACAGATTCCAACTTGCAGTAAATGTGGCCGGTACGGTACCTACCTGGAAAGATGAAATATCTGATTGTTTCTAAAACCTATTCTGTATGAGTCTGCCCAATACTTTTGGATTCCTTTAATCACAAAAGAAATCATGATAACCGGTGGCTGCCTGAAAACTGCAGCATGCAATAAAAAGTAGATTCTATTCCAGGGGCTGAAACCTGCAGGAACAGTGGTGTGGTGCAGCATCAGTAGGCATGATGTTCTCAATTATTTCCTTTCAAAGGCTTGTATGCAAGTATTTATTTGTGTGTTATGTTACTTCATACATTTAACATTTATTTTTTTATATATTTGAAAGTGGTTTATTGTTTGCTTTCTAACTGAGGGGCAGTTTATTGTACGTCTTCCACTCAGCATCTCCACTGAAAATCCCTCACTGTGAATAGTTTGGTGGAGCTGTAGTTCCCTCTCAGAGCTCGGCTGCATCCAAACACAAAGAGGTGGCTAAACTTGACCCCAGCCTGTTGAAGCAGCCTGTGTTTTAACTGATTTGCTGGAATACTCGCGGTTATAAATTACACTGAGTTTCTGTTTTTATTTATTTCCACTGGGTTAGCTTAGGTTGTGGCTGTTTAATGATCAACAGCTCACCTGAAGACCAAATAAGGGAGAAACTGGCTGTGCTCCCAGTTTTCTGTGCAGAGCACTGTACGTTCATAGCACAGTTGACTGCTCTGCAGACACTAATTTATTCAAAGCTGACCAAACCTTTGCCAGAATAAGCTAAACTTGTTTGGTGTCCTGTTTCACCTGTGTCCTACAAAAAGCTCCTCACCAAATAAACGTTTTTTTTTTTTTTTTTTTGTTTGTTTTTTTTTTTTTTTGTAACTGTGGCATTTTGGGACCTAGCCCCTTCCTCAGTGGGAGTTAATGTGAAGGGTCTTAATGTGAGCCTACTATCATAAAGCTGTTACAGTCGTTTGTCTAAAAAGATGGTACCCTTTTCTTATTGCAGCTCACATTTATTCCTTAGAATAAGTGGTGTTTTGTCATTTATTTTTTGCATTTGTTAAACAGCATAATCCCTGACTGTTGGTGGGAATTTTTTTTTCTTTTTTTTTATTGTTCACATTGTAAAAAATATCTCTTTATTTGATGTCACAGTGTGTTCCTTTTCTACTCAAGTTGACATTTCTGAGTTTCAAGCAGTAAAAAAGCCGCTGGAACACTGCCTGAAATCAGAGCTTTGTCTTTAGGGAGTGTTCTTCTAAGAACCCCACAGAATTCAACATGGCTGCCTTGCTTAGAAAACATAGTAAAAAAAAATGTGTAACTACGTTGTTTTTGTCTGTACAATCTTTAATTCTGTAATACACATGCAGCACCAGCAGGTGGCAATAACATTAACAACTTAAAAAGATAAAAGAAGATCCTGAACCTCTACTCGTAATCTCCAGATATCCTGTCCAGAAAATCCTAGTTTTCCTCACCGAAAACTCTGTCTGTAGCTAGCCGACATGTTTTCCAACATGTAACCTTAACACAGTTCAGTCAGATGTGAAATCACTCCCAGGTCTGACCTACAACTTTAGAGTATTAGCCAATAACATGTGAGTGTGCTCTGAAGTCGCAACTTGGATTTTGGAATCACACTTAACAGAGTTCCAACTGCAATTCAGAAAGTCATGGGGATTTGCTAACTGTTGTTTGGTAACTAAACAATATACGGTTAGCAGTACAACCAGATAATGTTTTCCAACACGTTCACTGACATACATTAAACAGTACCATCTGTGCAACTAATTAAGTGAGATTTAAACTAAGTACTAATAAACAGTTTTTGACTATGGCTATCATTACATTTCATATGCTTGGCAGCCATATTGGATTCTGAGATTGAGTTTGACTTTCCGAGTCAGAATTCTGACTTTAGAAGGTGTTATAGTGTACTTTTCTGACTTGTAAGTCCGAAACTCTGACTTCTGAGTACAAATTGAATGCAGCACAAGTGTTTAGAGTTTAATAAGTAAGCTAAATTTTAATTTAGTCAAGTACATTTTGGCTCAATTCAGTATCTTCTCAAACTACGACAATCTGTGCTTACTTCTTGGCAGAAGCAGGTCCAGATTGGTAATTCTGTTTTAGAATTTGAATAAATGTGAACTGTCAAATGGAATCCAGCAAATAATTGGTTCCAGCAAAAATCAGTCCCTAAAAAGGCATTAAATACAACATCAGAACCGCATAGATAGAACCTGAGTTTTACAGGAAAATGCCTTGATTAATGCATTAAAGAGGTTTGATGGGTGAACATAATGTGTTTTAAATGAGCTTAAAGGTGCAGAGGTCAGTGGGGGAGTTGGGATGGAAAGGTTATTAAAACAGCTGTAATGTGGATGCACTGTTAAAGCCTCGTTTCCACATAACTTTTAGGATTCTGATTAATCTCAGATGTTATTAGAACGTCCATCTTGTTTGCCTTGGTCTCCAAATCTCGTTGAATACACTATACATTCATAAAGCAGGCTTTAGGTTATTTTTAACCACAAGACTGGCTTTAATGTGACTAACTACTAGTGCATTTCCAAGTTCCCAGGCTTGTTAAATTAACAAAGTGGGTTTTATGATTAAAAAAAAAAAAAACTTCACAAACTGCAAACAAGTGGGCAAGAACTTCTGTCTTGCACATTTGGTTCAGTTCCAGACCCATGACATAGCTGTGTGTGGAAACGAGCCGGAATGCTGGCTGGATCCAGACCTGCCTCCACCTCATAGCTCTGTTAACCACCCAACAAACAGTAAGACTTGGACCTGAACATCAGGTCATCGTAGCGCAGTAACTAATTGGGGTTGGAAGGACAACACATTCTCACATTCATTCAGCGCAGCGGCAGCCATCCCCTTAAGAGCTCCCCCTGGCCTCAGAACCTTCCAGAACAGGGTTTACCTCATGTTCTTCACACAGTGGGAAGTACATTTGAACATGTCTGTAAATGATGCTGTACCTGTTTAACTGTTGTTTTGGAGAATTTAACTGTGTTCAAATGGACTGAAACAATGAAGCCTCTCAATCCTCACTGTGTGGATGTGGATCTGAGTGTGTTTCTAAAGCTGCTGGCATGTATTCAGTAGGTTCGGGTCATTTTACCACTTTGTAATTTTGCAATTTTGGTTGTTTTGTACACGACTTGTTTGGCTAAGAAAAGGAGCTGTTAGCCGCAGGTTGTCTGGTACCAGACGTGTCAGGCGATACCTGCCTTGGAGACTCGCTTTGACAACTGATAACTCAAAGTTGTTTTCTTTGATCTACTTTTGTTGTACTTGAAAAAAATGGGATTTTGAGACTTCAATAATTTGTATACTCAAACAGGAGCTTACTTAAGAGTTATTTTGGCTTGAAGAGGGGTCAAAATTGATCATACTTCATAGGAATTAAATGGTCCAGGAAGAGATTAGAACTATAATCAGTGGTACTAAGTGTAAACCCTTAGGGAAAAAATACAATTAAATAAAATTATACAAGAAATGTAAGCATTTAATGATGATTTATCTCCATGATTCATCAAAATTTCGAAACTACCAAAATTAAGCAAACTAATACGCAATGAATAAATGGGTACAAAACAGTTTATGGGTGTGAAGCAGAAGTAGAAATGGACTAAAACGTAACACGTGGGTACAGACTGGCAAACAAGCAACTTGACCCGAAGCTGTCATCTAATTACTTTTGTTTATTAGATATGAAGCTGTTAATCCACTACAAAGGTAAACTATTTTGCTGATGACACAGGTTTATTTGAAAATAATAAAAAAAAAAAAAAAAAAAAAGACTTATTTGATAAAACAGTTTTATAAGCTAGCACTGATTTAGAAACTGTACAGTTTAGAGTTCTGTTGCATAAATCTAAAAATGGTGAATATTCCAAAGCATTTTTATGTGGAAGAGATTTTAGATGCTGGGTTACCAACTAGGTAAATTGGTATCCTGCTCCAAGACCTAAAAGGATCTAGGTTCACTGTGGCCACTTTAATAAAACAAAAAGCAGGGGTTTCTTTTCTTATATAAGGTTCTTGTTTCTTAATAAATGCACAAGTTCAAGGAAAAATTCCCTAAAGACCCTGCTGAGGTTGGAATACTTATTGGATCAGGAACTTTTTCCTGTTCCACAGCAGCTTCACATGCAGATTTGAAACACTCCCCTATCAGACAAGTTTTTAACATTTTGAATATTGTTTATGTAATGCAGAAAATACCATAAAAATTGTCTTGACCTTTTTTTTTTCTTAATCTGGCCATATTCTTGTTGTGACATGTTTTTTTTAGAATTGATCATATGGTAACAAAGAGTTTCATTTAAGACGTGTTTAGGAGTGTAACAGTACATGCTTCGGTTTGCAAACACTATTTAGGACATTCCTGTTCCAGATTTACCTAGACAAAAATTATGTAGGAATGTCTTCAAAATGTTCACAAGAAGCAGTTCACACCACTTGTTTTATTTTAAACGCAGTCTCAGGTGAATAATGCAGATTCTGCAACATGAATGTCACAATTCTTAGATTCAATGTATTCTGCACGTTTCACCAACACCTTGATAACAGTGTATCATGTTACACTATGCAGACACCCTGTCAGCACTGATGAAGATTCACAAACACTGCATGCTAGATGCTTGGAGTGTTTCGAACCAATAGCAACCTGACCTACTTCTGGAGCAATTCTTTTAATAATGATATAATGAACTTTAATTTCCAGATGGTCAGTTGATCTTTAAATATAGATTTTAAAAAATGGTGACATCATGTCAAAGTTATGTATCCCATCCTGACACAGTAGAATACTATGGATTCCACAACCCTCATCCCAGTAAACATGCACTACAGAAAATGGGGGTACCTTAAAAGCAACAACAACAGATGTGACAGGACTTGTTCCACAAAAAAAAGCTTTATTTTCACATATTTAGACCCAAGTAACGTGTCTTTTGAAACACTGACATATGTGGCTAGATGGATGGTGTGCAGCAGATGGCTGCTAATTACTTAAACTTTGTTCTTCTAGTTTTTAATAGAATTTGAACAAGTAAAGAATTAATTCTCCATGGTAGACGCTGATGACCTAACAGTCAACAAAGGTGGCCTGTTTGCTGATTAATTCCAAAGTCTTTGTTATCCTTGTGATAGTAATACAAAGATTTGTCAGGCCATCACCTACAGAGTAATTTTGCCTTCAAATACAGGCCTTCATGATGGTGCTTCCAGAAACGTCTTCATTATAGAAAGTAGTGTGTTTTGCTAGAAAGACAGATGTAACTCTTGATTTTACCTGTTAACCACATTCTGTGTTCTGGTTGTAGCATTGACTAAGGTTGTTTAATAGGTGTAAAGAAATCCTAACAACATTAGCCGGTATTTAAAGATGGCACCGGAAGACCCTTCTCCAGGACCAAAGCAGTATGAAGCTAGCTCTGACACCTGTGATTTGACTGGCACACATCATAAGTAATACAGAACTAATACCCCATCACACTATGGTGTATCTGCCTGACATTTCTTAGGTATGTAAAGATGGTGCAGCCTTCAATAGTTGAAATAACACTCCAGCATGGCAGTTCTATGCCTCTGATACTGTAGCATGTCTGATTTCCAGCTAAGCCAAGTTGCCACTTTGTTTACAATTTGTCCAAAAATTCTGTAGCATGAAAAAATTTGCGCCACAATGCAAATGTCCCAGCAAAGACCCAATAATACCGTTACTTAATCTAATGCTATGCTATGCAGAGCCTCTGTCTGCACTCATGAAGATTCCCTCACTATTGTTGTGTCTGAAATGGGAATGGAGTTGAACATGTTGCCTAATTATTTCAGCTACTAATTATTTGACCATTTGGGTGAATTCAAAGAATGTGTACAAAGTATTGAACATTCAGCCCAAGATGGTCAGGCAATCATTAAGTATGGAATAAGAGAATGTGATACCAGAGAAAAAAGGAGTTAACTTTGTTCTTCTGCAGGAGCAAACTACATTTTTCCAGTACTTCTACATTGTATGTAACATTGGTGTATTATAAACACTTCATATAGAAGAAGGGCATGTAAAGATGGTGCAGCCTTCAATAGTTGAAATATTGAAAGCTGCACCATATTTACTAAAACTGAGGTTTTAGTAAATATGTTCAATTTCCTCACATTTAAACCCTCAAAAGCAGAGTTTCAAATTACCCCAACACACATAGCGTGAAAGGAAACAGTGAGACAGCATCTTAAATTGGTCTCCTCAACAGAATAGTGTGTACTGTTACACCCCGTCCTACATTAATTTATCCTCGCCCTCACCTAATTTATGTTTGTAGCCACCCAGTAAACTTGTAGCCAGGAAATATTCTCATGATGGAAATTTTAAGCACAGAGGGGTCGGGGCTCATTTTCGCCGAGCGGTCTCCTAAATTTCAAATCCAGTCCTGGGAAAGCTCTCTGAATCAAAAAACCCCACCTTCTATTGTTATTCTTCAGCATCCACCTGACCAGAAGTGTAAAACCTGCACAATAAATGCAACAACATTAGCCTTACTTTGTGTTTTAGGTAGACTTCCCTGTTGGTTCATAGGTCTCAAGTAACTGTCGGTATAACTGATTTCTGGTGAAGTCACTGGTTGGCTGCAGGAGTACCAGTTTTTGTGCTGGGAAATGTGAAAACCTCCTTAGTAAGGATGTATTTATTATAAACATGATATTTATTTATTTATTGTGCTTATGGATCTGTGAAACGGGCTTCCAGCTGTAACCACAGCTTTTATCGGGTTACTTTGCCCAGAAACACTGTGTTCAGTTCCCTCATTTATGTTTGGGTTATATTAATGTAAATACTATGTATATGAAAAGATGCTGAGAGACATGTAGAAAAAAATAGATCTATTTATTCTGAAATGAAGTTTTATTTCCAATGTTGGAAGACATTACATAGCAATAAACATTGCACAGAGTTGACCTCAACTAATGAGTTGCTGCTATCGTCTTTTTTTCTTTATTCCAGAGCTTACTTCCCCTCCCTAAAGTCCTTCCTTTTTGTTCCTTTTTCTTCCCACGTTTCTTCATCAACATGTCACCTTGTCCTAATCTTCACCCTTCTCCTGCCGTGTCGAGGTATTGAAATTCCTCCGGCCCTCACTCCCGGTCTGATCCAAGCCGCTTTCAGAGCCGAGCTTATCAGCAACCCCTGCCGTGTTTTTCAGTCTTGCAGCGGTTTGATGATTAGACTTCTCATAAAGGTTAAATATTTCCAGTGCAGAGGGAGTTTTTCCACATTGTCTCATTCACAGATGGACCCTTTGAACTTTCCAGACATGAATGCAGTCCAGATGAGCAAAAGACAGTCAAGTCTAATCTGTAGATAAAATGTATAGGCAGTGTTTCTCAAGAAACACTGATAAAATGTCAGGTAAAAAATGAATTATGAATAATGTGTTCAAGGGTATTTCCTCATATAATGTGATCTTCATCCTATATAATTCAACTGCTTTAATAAGTATGCATACCCTTTAAGTAAAACTTTGTTGCAGCACCTTTTGTTTACATTTTAGTGTTCAATCTTTGGTTGGAGTCTATCAGCATCCAACATGTTGACTTGACAGGATTTACTCATATTTCTCCACAACTCTTAGGTTGTGAGGACATCTTCTGTCCACAGCCCTGTTCAGGTGACCGCACAGATCTTCTGGCAGATGTGTTTCTGAACTCTGGTTTACCCGTTCAAAACCGTCAATTTTCTTCTAATGTAATAAAAAATTAAAAAAAATCCCTCCTTATCCTTAGCTTTCTGGCAAACATCTGAAGTGTTTGGGCCAAAGCTGACTAGTACTTGGAATTATGCTTAACCTAATCTCCCTTGACAAAAAGCAAAAAGTCTAGTTTCATCGTAGGAAACATCACCCCAAATCATGGTGCTGCCATCCTTTACTGCTGGTAAAGTGCTCTAACGGCAGTGGTGTCTGTACCAAACTTACCTTATGGAATTTAGTTGCAGCGAACCATAACACATTCTGCTACAAGGTCTTAGGAGATTTTATGCAGGCCTGGATGTTGTCCGTCAGATAAAGAATAATGTCTTGCAGCTGTGCTCCTCAGTCCAGACGTACACAGTAGATTGTCAGTTTGGCCAATCTATATATATAATGTTATGAACATTTTTTGTTGCCCTCTGATACCTTTGTACAATTAGATTATTTTAATCCTTCATATATCTGCAAAATATCTTCATCTTAAGGGGGCAAATAGAAAAATCCTACTTTATTGACAGTAATTGAGATTCTCTGTAATTAATAGCAACTGTGAATTCAAAAAGACTGAAACTGAATTAAAGGATGCTCAGCAAAGTTTAAGAGCGTGCACCTGGTTGCAACCTGGTTGTTGCAGCTTTTTTCAATTTAGATTTTTTTTCTATTATAAACTTTACATTAAACTTTACAGAAAAAGTGTCACATTATATATGGAAAATAATATTTTTATTTATTTATCATGGTGTCATTTTTTTACATCATGAAACCTGGACATTATACCAGGGGTGGGTAGACTTTTGAGAGCCATTGTATATTGCAGTTAGCCATGGGTGTAACAGATGGGGGGTAAGTGTGGGACACGTCCCCTGAACTTCCCATATCTGTGCCCTCTGCCCACTTTTTCAGCCGTTACAACTGTTTAATCCGTTGTTAATATTCAGTGTTAACATGTTTTTCCGAGCTGTCTTTAAACACACCATGAGCGTACCACAGTGTATTACACCAGTGGATCACTGGGAGATGTGCTGCTGACCTGTGCTGCACATTGTGTGTCAGAATCATGTTCAGCAAACCAGCCATAGTCAACAAAACAATAAAAACCTTGCAGTTTTTTCCAAACAAACCGTGTAAGTTGAGTAATGCTGTTGCATGCAGATAATATTAGCTAAATGATGTCTAGTTAATTCATGTCAGTATATCATGTTAAACTAGTTAACAAGAATGCTAATGTTGCTACCTATGTTACATCCCTTGCTAGTTAGTTAACGATAAGAATAAAGCCAGTCCTCTCTCATTTCTGTACAGAAGATGTGCTCACTTTTCCTTTCCACATATTTAAAAGAAAGCTTTATTGCCAGAATAGAAAGCGCAAAGTCAGGAGGGAGACATTAGAGTGGAGGCCAGCAGCAGGATGATAATGCAGGGTTTTCTCAGGTAATGAGAGATTATAACTTGGTGAGAAAAAGAGATGTATTGCAGGGAGAAATCAGGCAGGTATCAGGACAGTGTTCAGTCTGTGCTTATTTACAACACACTGTGGTGGCCTGCAACTGACCTTGAGAGTCAAGATCTTTTAACAAGCTTATGTCTTGACCTCTTTCTGATGTGAAATTTTACTTTTTTAATAAAGGCACTAGTGGCCTTTATTCAAAGTTATCAGACATAAAATGTGCAGAGAGATGGGGGAAGACATGCAGGAAAACTCCTGAGATTGGGATCCGAACCCCGGACAGCTGCGTCGAGGTCTAAAGCATCCATACATAGGGGGACTATTACACCACAAGCTACCCTGAATTAAAGACTGATGAAAAAATTAATGGAATGAAAAATAGGACTTTATTCATCAATAAAATCATGACTTTTAAATGTTTGAAGAATTGTACATCATGTTTATAAATGTTTCTTTTTATATCAAAGTTTTATTACAAGATAAATAGGTTCAATAGATGACAAAAAAAAAAACCTTCAGCAGCATTTGAAACCCTAGGAAAACTGACTCTTCTTTCACACCTAAGCACATCTTTAACTCTTTGTCATGTCAAATACACCCTTTAAAGCTCAGCATTACCTCATATTTTTGAAGTGAGATTCTGTATAGTTATTATCAGTAACAGTACCCTGTAATAGAAAGATCTCATATTGGAGTGAGCTGTGTTTTTGAAGTAAATGGATGCGGTCCAGCCATTTTTTTTTTTTTTTTTTTTTTTTTTTTTTTTTTTTTTTTGTTTTGTTTTGTTTTGTTTAAGTCTGTTGTGATTATAGGGACATGGACCTCTGAAGTTTGGGCATGTCCAAGAATGTTGCACTGTCTGAAGCAGCGCCTAAAATCAGAAATGGTTAACTTGTGTCTTTAGAAATTGCGTGTTAAACATGCACTCAAAGTGAAATGGGATTTTCCAGCAATCAGTGGATCCTTTTCCATGGGTTACAATTGGACAAGGAATTAAGACAAACAGCTTCTAAATTTGAAGAGCTCACTAAAATCCCTGTGTTTGTTCCTGTCACTTCGTCAACAAAAAGCCCATGGAGGAAAATCCTTACCTCATACTTTGGTTCAGCTACAAGCGTCTACAAGAGAAGAAGGTCAACTGCTAAGAAAGTTTTACAGCAGTGCTGAGAGCAGATCAGTTATGATTTTAGGTTTAAAACAGGTCTAAATGATGAGAATTATTTCATTAGTTATTGACATACTGCTCTAGCTATCTCTGATTACATTTTTAAACTGTAATTAATGAGCTTCTACCAATCTGAACAGTTGGAAGTATAGAAAATGTCCTATCAATATCAAATGAAATAAGATTTTTACCTTCATTCTTTGTCCATAGCAAAGTAATTGACTAAGCATCTAGACATACGAATATACCTAATCATAGACTATTATTTCAGGCCATCATCCAAGCTTTTTATGATGAAGGTGTAGATATAGTTATATTATTCCATTTGAAGTGTAAAAGCTGACACTGTGTTTGCAAGTGTTATTTTTCAATAGCTTTTTTTTGCTTGATTATAGCTGAAGATATTGCATGCTATCTGTTCAATTTCAGACACTTCTCCACACTCCATCAGGTATGCAAACCAGCCATCATCAAGGTAAGCCAGGTCTGAGTAACCACTAGGACCTTCATTAAGGATCCAAGGGGTGCTTCATGCACTTGGATCCAGTGGGGATTTGTTCAGATACACCCCTAAATCATCTCTTTTGGACTGACTGGTTGGATGGGAGTAAAGCAGCCACTGAGGCTCCTGATTTGAAGCAGTTATCCCAGGTTGGGCTGGAACGGAGACCGCACTCCCCTGACAGCCCCATCCTGTTTCCACGAGCTTCTCAGCAGATTGGAGGATGGTGAAATTCTTTCCCCTGTTGTCGCTGACTGCCTCCACTCGACAACTTCCCTGATTGTAGGCATTGCAATAAAAGTATCTGGTGCCTTTTTCATCCAAAACCTCAACCATTTCATATTCGTCTGATTTATCATTAAGCATGTTGCTGAACTGCCATGTGACACCGTTATTGTCACTGTAAATGCAGAACGCACGCAAAACAGCAAAAAAACACGATATGCACAAGCATGAGGGGAAGCGAGAAACATAAGCATAGGCTGGAACAATCAGTCTACTGCTTTCTGTTTGGAGGCCATGGCCCAGACCAACAGCAAACGTTGCTCCAGCTCTCACCAGCATCTCTGGTTGTTATGTAGCAGCCTTACTGCTGCCCCAGAACCTCAGCCATGGTTCTGAAACATTGCCTTCAACACAGATGAAAAACAAAAAGAGTTTTTTGGTCGTCTTTTCTTAGACTGGGCATGAATTTAATTGGACGATATCTACCAAGATGGACCTTCTCCACCACATTTCTGGACACTGACCACTGCAAACGATATAATTTTGAGTTAAAACCAAGCTGAAATCAGTAGCACTGCAAGAAAACAGTTGGTTTAGATAATTTCCTTAACACTTATTTCAGTGGTTTCATCTTTGCCCAGCGTTCCTGCTTCCATAACCAGCACCTCTGTGCTGGTATCATTTGAGGCTCTCTGCTTTTCTGCAAAGGCCAGCAGAATTTTTTTTTCTTGGTCATAGTAGGAATCCTATACACCTCCTCCTTGTTGGAAAGAAAGATGGTACTCTGCTGTTCAGAGGTATGTAAGACTTTCTTATCCCTAATTTCTCATCTGTGGACAAAACAATCAATCAGTGTTTTATCAGGCACAGACCTGCAGCTGTGAGGGCGGAGACTTTATTACCAGGATGTGAGGCCATGTCAAAGTGTGCTTATAAGCGTCTTGATTATAGATAAACAAGGGTGAAGTACCGTACAGTTAGAGGTTTATCTGTGATCATTTGGAATAAAGGTCATGCAGAGGGGGTCACACTTAGATAAGCCCACATCTTATCATGTCATTTATAAATAAAACATATCAATTCAAAAGATAAAATAATGCTAAAACAGACCAACCAAAACGATGCAGTTCGTGGATATCAGTGGTGTGTTTTGTATTCATGGTACCTGTAACAACTTAAAATGAATGTTTTTTGGTTTGTGGATCACATTTTACAGACTTTGCAAATAGGCCTGGACTCATCGCCCATAAAGGTAACCCCATTCTTGCTCATTCTTTTTTTTTGCTAAATATCTCAAGCCTAGTCAGACGGAATAGTGTGAACATAATTTTTCAAGTCTTGGGATAGATCTTCAATTGGATTTAGGTCTGAAGTTTGACTGGACCATTCTAACACCTGAATATGTTTTGATCTGAACCATTCCAATGTATCTCTGGTTGTGTGTTTAAGCTCATTGTCCCAAAAGAAGGTGAGCGTCTTCCCAACAACTCTTACCAGCTTCCTTGTCACTGTTGAAGAAAAGCATCCCCACTGCATGATGCTCCCATTACCATGCTTTACTGTGGGAATGGAGTGTTCAGTGTGATGTGCAGTGTTGGTCTTCATCATCTCATTCTATTTTACTTATTGGACAGAAAGTTCAAAGTTCATCAGACTTACAGCTGAGTTATAAAAAATGTTAAAAATCTTGTATAATTTTCCTCCCACTTCAGAATTATACCCTGCTTTATAATGGTCCACTATGAAAGACTCAATAAATACATTAAAGTTTGTCACTGTTCAAGTCCAAGGGGTGTGAATACTTTTGCCAGGCATTCTAGAAAAAGGAGAGATAGATATTGTGAAAAAGGCCAATTTTTAGTATGTTTCCCTGACACCACTGATTTATGATCCAAAATGAGAATGGTAAATTCAAATAAAGTTGCGGAACACAGCTTCTGTGTTTTTTTTCTGAAAGGAATATCTGTACGGCTACGAGGGAAGAACGATATACCACGATATATGATATATGGAAATATTGAAAAACCTCCAGTTATGAAAATGTTTCTCACTACAAAAATACCAATCAACCTTAAATGAGATGTTTGTAAACCCCCAAAGCTGATCGTACGATTGGAGTTGTAACCTTTGCTGAGTATGATATTTTTCTACTTCTCTCTTATTTGACCAGCACCTTACTTTAAGCTGCAAATGGGTCTTCACAGAACTGTTACAGTTCTGCTGAGGTTAAACTACATACACGTGGGCTTTGTTTGCTCATTGGGTAACCTTGAAAGGCAAATAGTTACATTGGATTTTAAAGCTTAAAGTTTAGTTCACACATACTAAAACTGAATTTATTTGTGCTCATAGAGTGACTTAAAGTCACAACCTTAGGATAAACTAGTTTGCCTTTATTACCTTAGTTTTTGTATGAGTCTTAAATCACATTCAGTGGACCCACAGTATTCACAGGAGTTAGGGACCACAGCTGTCCACAAAGAGCAAAAATCTGCGAATACATGAGACTCGCTCTAAAAAGACACATAACTGCCTATTTTAATAGTTACAACAAGAAATATACCTTAATATGCATTAATATGCACAATGGAAACTCTTAGTACTACTGAAGAAGCTTACATCATAGTTTTCCATGTCCCTGCTCACTGGGGTTCAGCCAATCAGCACCAAGGAAAACAAAATGGCGCTCCTGGATTGGCTGCTTTGCAAACCCCAGCCAACAGCGTGTCAAGTTGCATTGCACCTACATATTTGAGCTTCCCAAGCTGCATTTTCTTTTGAATATTTTAGATGTGGTCAATGAAAAAAACTGGTGAATGTGTGCATACTGAACTGCAAATTGGCGGGGGTCTACTGTATTACATTACAGAGCTGGCCGAAGACCATGTGGAGCCCCTTAACAGAATTGGATATGGGGGTCTTCCAGCTACCACTGCTCACCCTAGCTTAATGGTAAACATTGGGATTGGCCAAATGTGGATAAATTTGATCAACCCATTATTTGTAATTTGAACAGGAGAACAGTGTTCAGTTCCTACAGCTAACCTCTAGGGACAGCAATGCTCCTGAGCTGCTGTAAGTCTGCTGGAAATTCCATCATCAGTAGAAGAAGTAAGTTACATTCCTGGTGTAAAGTGGCTGGCAGAACCACCAAACTAAATTTAAATGTGATTGTGTTTGATGAAAACCAAAGCTGCATGGTGGAGCATCTGGTAGCACTGTTGCCTGGCAACAAGAAGGTCCTGGGTTTGAATCAAGATCTGGGGTCTTTCTGCATGGGGTTTGCATGTTCTGTTTGTGCATGCATGGGTTCTATCTAGGTACTTCCATAGTCCAAAAACATGACCATTAGCTTAATTGGTCTTTCTAAATTTCCCTTAGGTGTGTGTGCATGGTTGTTTGTCCTGTGTATATCTGTGTTGCCCTGCGATAGGCTGGCGACCTGTGCCCCTGCACCGCACCTCTCATCCAGTGACAATGAGACAGGACTCCTACCTGTGATACATGTGTGGAAAATCTCTGAAAATGCCTTGTAGAGCCCCAAAAACCTCAAAAGGTCTAGAAGGCATCCAGATCAGATGACCGAAGAACCTCAACTCACTCAGTGGAGACCAACAACGTACCGACTTCGATGACAAAGCTCATCTCCCTATTTCTAAGGCTTAGTCCAGCCACCTTATGAGGGAAACCCACTTCTTCTGCTCGCATCTAGGATTTTGCTCTTTCGGCCATGATCTGTCTCATGACCAAAGGCGAGAGTCAGAATGAAGTTGGACAAGTAAATCAAGAGCATTGTTTTTTGGATCAGCTTCTTCTTCATCAACACAGACTGGAGTAGTACCTAACCTACTGTAGATGAACCTTCCGATACCTGCTCCATTCTATGCTTACTTGTGAACAAGACAAGACTTCGGCTTGAGGCAAAGATTGACCCCTGACACGGTAGAAGAGGTCCACCTGGTTGAGTCCAGTGACTCTAATAAATAAAATCTGTCGCTGAGTTATATTGGTTGGGAAGACAATTGTCAGAGAACAACAGTCAATGGAAATATTATGTAATCTAAAACTTTCAGATAATAATGTACAATTAGATGAAATTATAGATGTGATATCAGCATTTTCATGATACTTTATCTCCACAATTTATAAAAAAAACTCTAACCTATTACATTTCTCGACCTGACAATGAAAATTGGCAGGTACAAATTTGAATTTAAATCCCTGCTATAGCTCAACTGATATCTCCTTTAAACCACCCAAGTCTGAATGCTAGTGCTATATGCTTCCAAACTAATCTAGCAATATGTGAAACTATTAACTATGAATTACCACATTTTGGATTCTGTTTTACCAGTCATAACCAGGCCTGATCTGTAGAAACAGTAATTCTTAAATAGCACCTGTCTTGACAACATCAAGATGGCTAAAAGAGCTCAAAAGCAATTCCTCCAATTCTGATGTATAGAAATTCAAGAACTAAGAACAAATTTATTAAAATCTATCTATTGTAATCTATGGGTTACAAAGCAATTTCTAAGTATTTTGGAATCACTGTGAGAACTATTAGGCACAAGTGGAGAAAACATGGAACAGTGGTCAACCTTCCAAGAGTTGACCAGTCCACTAAAATTACTCAAAAAAAACATTCAGGAAGTCAAAAAAGAACCAAGAACATCTAAAGCACTGCAGGGCTTAGTTAAGGTCAGAATTCCCGATTCAACAACAAAAAAGGGAATCTGGGCAAAAAAGGCCTCAGTGGGAAAGTTCAGAGACAAAATTGCTGCACAGCAAAGCAAACGCTGGGAGTCGTCTTATAGTTGTCAAATTTGTGCGATCTTTCACATCTGGTTTAAAACTAGCACAGCGTTTCTAAAATAGAACATCATCCCTACAGTCAAACATGGTAGTGGTAGTGTAATGCTCTGGGACTACTTTGCTGCTTCAGTACCTGGACAATGTTCTGAAATTTGATGTAACCATCAATTCTGCCCTCTGTCAGAAAATACTGAAGGTGAAAGTCCAGCTATCAGTTTGTGGACTTAAGCTCAAGCTAACATGACCAAGATAATGGTTTCCAAATGGACATACGATATTATATTAACAGATTATTGCAACTTAATGTGTGCTAGTTGACTCTCATGAGTCAGGTCATATGAAAGAGAGAGAAAGAGGACTTTGAATAAAGTTTGCATTTTCCAGATTTCAATAGCATCATCCAAAACAACAAACAACAGTCAGTCAGGTTAGTTTGGCTATATTTTTACATATGCATTTGTCAGTTAGAAAGAAAGTTAGAGTTAGCATAGGGGCTCTTGTCATCTGTGTTGCACCTACAAGCTGAGATTCTGGACACACTGTGTTCCTTGACCAGGCAGCTTGCAGAACCTCCACAATTTGGCAAAGCATTTAACTTTGTTCATCAAGAAGTAGAGCTTTTTGTTTTCATTATTAAGTTTAAAGTGACAGAGAAGGGCATGCATTTTATCAATAATGGCCTGGCACTCTATCAACATTTAAGGACACAGAGGCCATTTACAGCACCTTAACTGCCACCAGAATGACACATGCTCAGTTTGGGTTTGAGGTTAACAGAACAACCCTGCTCTGTTAAAAGTTAATAGAAACTGTGACTGCTGCTCATGGAAAAGCCTAACCTTGCAAATGAGAGCAGCTCGGAACACTAATAATTTTTAACCATTGCTTAAAACACCTTTCTTCTTGTTATGTTTTGTCCTAGTTCAACAAAATATACTGGGCTGATTTCTTTTATAATAAAAGCTGGATACCTTTTATTATTTTTAATTGCTTGTATATTTGATTCTGTTTTATTGTGTAATTATAGTTTGCGTGTATTGCTGAGGCAGTGATTATTGACTCCATACTCTGTTCAGTGATTATGTCAGCCAAGGCAGTTTTACTAAGGCTCCATTCATTCATATGACTTGAATGCTCTCACATCAGACATGCAAACCAGTCCATGAAGGAGCGGATTATTTCAGAGGGAACTACAGTTAGGAGGAATTTCCAACATTGCAAAAACTGATGCCTCTTGTAAACCTGATGTATTTATTGAAAAGCTTTGCAACTTTGAACTGTTCTGCAATATACTACAGGAGAAGGGGCTGTGTCATGCATATACATGCTTTAACGTCAGTGTCAGCTGAACATACCGGTATCAATTCCATAAGGAAAATTGGGCTGATATTAACAAGCAATGTTTATTTCCATCTTGTTGCCATTTGTGTATTTGTTTCGGGAGGGGGGTGGGACATGGTTGGCCATGTGTTTGGGCATGTGGCAGTGATGTCGCTGAGGATGGTGGTGGTGGAGGGGCTACTTGAGAAGAGCTGTGATATCATTAGGGTGGTCATATTTTCACAGTATCGAAACAGTATAGAATACAGGTATATATATATATATATATATATATATATATATATATATATATATATATATATATATATATATATATATAATCAGACATAAAAGTAAAATTGATATTGGACATCAGAGTTTCGGTGCATCCGTACTTTTTTCAAAAGTTACTGTAACATTTGCAGCTCTGAACAGATTTTATTTAGCTGGACTGGACTGAGGGAAAGTGTCTCTTTGTATTCTGACGGTCTAAAGGCTTGTGTTACTGCCAAAACCTTTTGCCAAAATAAATAAATAAGATCAGGAATTTCATCCACTAAGTATTTGCCCTTGTTGTGTGAAAAACATGAATGTATTACCTACTTCTTTTTGATCACTAAAACTCAAATACTGAGATATTTGCTATGGGCCACACTGTATTTAAATATAAAGGAAAATCTAACCAAAAGAATATCCTAAAGCTATAAAAACAACAAAAACGATGACATAAAGAATATAACTTAAGATTATTTGCATTAATGTTGAACTGTAATATATTGTTGGGCATACCCTTGATTATAGTAGTGCTATGAATGCTGGAAGGTGTTTATTTTTGTCTGGTTTTTTTTTTTTTTTTTTTTTTTTTTTTTTTTAAGGTCTCATCTGTCTTCCAGTTGTCAGAGGAAATGATAAAAATCACGTATCCTAAGAGGTACAACTGGAGGCTAGCTAAAATATCTGCCCTGAAGCCCAAAAAAGTCGATCAGCCCCTGTAGTAGTCAATCAGCATATCAGAGGAAGAGAACTTTGTTCTGCGAAGTCAGATGACACAGACCTGAGCCCTGCACGAATCAAATATAAACCGTTTAAAAGAACAAATTCTAATATTTGAAGATAGAACTATTAAATAATGATAATTTTATGAGCACAAGTGGCGAAAGGTAATTAACTTAACATTAGATAAAACATAATTTGGCAGTTCATTGGCACTAATTCAGCAGAGACGCAGAGCCATGAATGGCTTGTTTTCAAGAAATCCAACAAAGATGGGCGTGAGCTCGGCTTCGTCTCCCGTGGCTGTGAACACACACTGGGAAGGGGCGGAGCTTTAAAAACAAAAACACCCAAGAATCCAGCGCCAACATGGACGCCTCGTTCACTGCTCACCTCTTCAAGACTGCATGAGCTGAGCCAAAATGGCCACCAAAGCTGCTCAGTTGCAGCGCCCAAGTGGGCGGGGCCATTTGGGAGACTGGAGTCACATGATCCGCGCAGAGCCAGGCTGAGCAATTCCAATATGGTGGCCAGCTTGGCAGGTCTACGGTTCCTGTTGATGATATTGTTGTTCTGCGGGATCAGATACAGCGCCTGCAGCCAGGAAGCTCCGCAGGTCGTGGGGCTGCGACTGGAAGACCCTGAGGGTCTCGCGCGCATGAAGGATCGGATCATCTCGGCGCCAGAAGGAGCCACTTTCCAGCTCCGTCTCTTTGGGGCTAATCTGAATGGAAGCTGGCCGAGGGTCGCGTTCGCTAAGGCGGCTGGGGGAGCCGCAGGGGCGGTCGGTGACCCGTGCGCAGAGGAGTCCAGTCGCCAGAAATCCGCCTTTCAGGTGACGAAAGACTTCGAACCCGACGAGCAGCACAGCGGGCTGCTGACGGTGGAGGTGAAGCGTGGGAGCATCTCCACGGACTTCCACCACCTGTGTGTGCAGAGCGGGGAGATGTGGGCATCAGTGGGCCCGGACAGACTGCGGATAAGCACCGCCAGGGGTCTTCCAGTGGACCACATCCCGCCGTGGGTCCTGGCTCTCCTGGTGGTGCTGATGCTGCTGGTCTGCGGGCTGCTGAGGACCGTGAACCTGAGCCTGTTGTGGCTGGACCCCGTGGAGCTCTATGTGCTGCACAGCTGCGGATCCGAGGAGGAGAAACGAGCCGCCAAGCGCCTGGAGCCTATCAGGAGGAGGGGGAACTTCTTGGTGAGTTTCTCAGAGCAAGTTGAAAACTAGAAACACCAGCAGGGAGGGAGGAATGCCAGTATCACGATATAAGTAGTTTTTTTTTTTTTTTAATTTATTTTAAATAAATGAAATACTGACCAGATATAACTAACAGACAGCTCTGAGTCAACACCAGAGGCGGTGTTACATAATACAGTTAGGATTAGGACTTGGAAGCGATCCTACGACCCTCTGATTATAAGACTGCTGCCTTACCCACGGAGCCACGGTGTATGTGGTCAGATGTTGTCCACAGCCGTTCATCTGCCTACATCCCCCAGAATGCGGTGCAGTTCCAGATCGGAGTTCAGTGAAATGATTGAACATTTTATCAGACGTATTATCTATTGATATTGAATCATGTATTTATCGCGATATGTATTGTTATTGGTTTATTGCCTTTCTTGCCAACAAACGTCTTTCCCACCCAGACATGCGCGCTGCTGTTCCTCTGCGCCTTGGGCCACTCGGTCCTCGGGGTGCTCCTGTACCGGGCGCTGGGCTCCATCGTGTCGGCGGTGTTCACCAGCGGCTTTCTGATCTTCTTCCTGGCCGAGCTGGCTCCTCACATCCTGTGCTCCGGTTACGGCTTCCAGCTGGCGCCTGGACTGACCTGGCTGGCCCAGGTCTGCATGGTGCTCACCTGTCCCCTGTCCTGTCCTCTTGGGTTGATTCTGGACCTGGGCCTGGGGAGAGACATCAGCACCTGTGGGATACGGGAGAGAGCCATGGAGATGATCCGTGCCAGCGTCAATGACCCCTACAGGTAGTATGAAAAAAACCCTAAAATAATAATACATAGATAAATGCCACGTCTAAAATCTGTTTATTATTAAAAAGCTCAGTTAAATTAATTTAGAAACCTCCTCAATCAGTTCTAAAGTACGGAAGTCGAGAGCAGACGTGTTATGCATAAACCTTTTTCAGATTGTTTTCTCGAGGTAACGAGTTAATTTTGAGAAATCAAACTTTGTTTTCTCGAAATCACGAGATGATTGCTGTGTGTATTAAACCGGTTTCCATCATTCAAAAGCACCACACCAGCGGGAGAGGACTTATAGTGTAAGTCATGGCATGTATGTGTAATTCTCTGAATAATTCTGTGAATAACTGATACCATGGACCATAATGACACCACGACGTTGGTCCTATGATTAGACCATCGGGGAATTAACTCGTTATCTCGAGTTAACCATTGGGAAAATAAACATGCCAGTATGACTGCTCTCCGCTTCCGTACTGAAGCACCTAGACCAGTGGTTCCCAAAGTTAAGATCGGAGAACATTGTGGGCCGTGAAAGTCTTAGGAGCATCTCCAGAACACCTGAATAAGAAAAAAAAAAAAAGAATATTCAGGGTTTTTTTTGTTTTTGTTTTTACTGCAGTTATCACAGTGCTTTGAAACAACAGTCAAACCTTTTTGAAGGGCACATGCACAATATGTCATCTCACCTACATGTTTCACAGCCTCTTAACCACCATATTACATCCTTGCTTACACTACTGATGGTAATGTAAATAGGGGTGTATGTAATACAATGTGGGGCATGTGAAGGTGATTGTGATGCAGCGCAGGATTGTAGGGTGCTGAAGCAAACAGAACAGTGTAAAAGTCTAGGGATATATATATATATATATATATATATATATATATATATATATATATATATATATATATATATATATATATATATATATATATATTAGGGGAGCACTGATAAATCAGCCCTGATTTCCCTAATTTTGGAAGATCGGCGATGGACCGATACTTAAATGAGAAACTGATCTTATCCACTGATCTTATCTACCTCCGCAAAGGTCTGAAAATCAGCCACTGTCCCCTGTTGCTCTGCTCTGAGACCCACCAGGTCACGTCTGTACATGCGCCGTTACCAATAGTCATCCCACCGTTGCCAACTACGCGATTTTGTCACTATATTTGATGACACACACAAAAATTGTTTATCGGCAATATAAGTATCAGATATTGATGTTGTCCCAAATTTTCGTACCCTAAACATTATTCTTATTACATACTGATGACAAGGTGCAAAGTTTTAGAAGTACTGTTTTTTTTTTGTTTTGTTTTTTTTTGCTTTATTTTAATAACCAACCAATAAATACACAGACAGAATTTGTTCTATCATACATGTATTTTATATGGTCCATTTTTACACGCTGAGAGAATCCTGAAAGCTATTTCAGTGAGTTATGAGATGGTATTTGAAAATCAGAGGGCATATTTAAAACTCTTATTGTGAAGGTTTGAAGGAAGTTGTGTCTCAGTTCATCTGCTGTGCTGACAGACTACACAGACTTCTGGCTAGATGGTTGCAGACTTAGCAATAGCTGCAGGCAAAAACGAGCGGCGGCTGAGGACTTCTGTCGTCGTGTCTTCCTTCCTTTTTTGATGCTTCCTCACGATGCTCTCACAAGGCTGTGGGTCAGAAACTGACATCAGGATCATCCAAACTATTTAGGATCATCGCTCATCCTGTCTTTTCATAATCAGTTCACAGCAGGATGGGAGATGTATTAGAAAGCTGAAGACATAATTGTTGACTCAGATTTTGTCTCAAGCCTAAAGTGGAAAAGCTACCTAGGGGGATGATAAATAAGCAGAGCTGAGATTTCAAAGGTAGCATAACTGACCCAGATTGGAGAACTAAAGATATGTTAAGATGATACTAAACAGAATTCTACTGTGTTAAAGTTTAACAACAAAATTGAGGCTTAAGCTGGACGAAACCTGAAGTACCTAACACTTGACTTGGACATGTCCTCTCAAAACTTTAGCTATGACAGACTCCTCGGTCAGGAGGATTTGCAAAGCTGCACAGAGAATAACTCTGAGGGCTCTGTGCAGAGGTTTGACTTGTTCCAGTGGAGCTGAGACATGTTTGAACTGGCCATCCACAGACCTTTTAAGGCATCTTTATGAGGCAAGAACATTTTACAGGAACCAGTATCGATTTCTTGGAGGCAGTCTCTACCCTCTTAGATTTCCAGAACATCTATCAGAGATTACCTGTGTAAATATTTAACCTAGAAACTGAGTTAAACGTGGTGGTAACATTTGAAATGACCCCAAACCTTCTGCATGGAGCTTTGTGGAAGTAGAGAGGGCTAAGCCTTTCAGATTTGCTGAATATTGTCAGCATTATGGTTTAGGCAGTCAGTTGGGTGTTTTAGTCTTTAAGTTCTCTAAAAAAAATACAAGGTTAAGCTTTATTGATCTGATTTCACTGTTTTCTGTCCCATTATGGAGGTCTGGGGGGCACTTGAGTTCTCTCCTCAACTGATTGAAGCTGGATGAATGATAACGTTTAAATATTTTTTTTGTAAACTTTCAGTATTTCTGCTGGACACCTGAAAGTTAACAGGTTACAGGGAACCTACAGGGGTTGTAGTACACCTCCTAGTTGTACGCCAGGTAACATTCAGTAGGTATTAGAGTAAACAGACCTCATTTAAATGAACATCACCATACAACAAACAGCTCAGGGAAGACTTAAAGCTGCAGTATGTAACTTTTATAAAAATATATTTCTACATATTTGTTGAAACTGTCACTATGTCATGACAGAATGGTATGAGACAGATAATCTGTGGAGAAAAAAAATCAAGCTCCTCTTAACAGCGAGTAAATGAAGTTGACTGACAACACTAAGAACTTCCTCCTGGCTCTGATTGGTTGGTTTTGGTCAGAATGATTTGGGAGCGGTGCATGTCTTCTGACGGCTCAGTAGTAGTAGCTCAGGGAAGAGATGGAGGAGATTGTTCTTTTCACAGATTATCGGTCTAATAGCATACTGTGATGACATGGCGACAGTTTTAACAAATATGTAAAAACATATTTTTTAATAAAAGTTACATACTGCAGCTTTAAGGGCTCAGGGCAATTCAGTTCTGGGAGTTCAAGGGTGGCTTATTTGAATTGTGCCTTTAGACTTCATCATCCAACTTGTGTGTGTCTGAACAATTTATGACAAGAAATCATCCTATGGATGTGTGAAATTTAAATTCAAAACACTTGAAATGTGAATTTGTTCATTTAAAATAAAAAAATCTTTTAGACTTGAGTCAGTTTCCATGGCTGCACTCAAACCAGCCTTCTAAAGATCTTGAGACTAGTTGAAGATGAAGAATAAGTACAGCCCGTCCAAAGGTAGACAGGCGCCTGAGGCTGCAGCCATCATGGGAGGTGCTGCTCTTTAGAGCTGAACTGTCCAACTGAAGACGAGATCATCCGTTTCCAGACTTTGGAACAAGTACCACCTCAACAGATCTTAAATTTTCCAAGTGTCCCTCCTGACATTTTAAAACAGTTATGCAACAGGACTTGGACTTATTCAGTGTGATGTCATAAAAAGAAGAAAAAACCTTCTTAAGTATTAGTACTGCTTAATTGGTTGAATGCAGTTTAAAAAATAGTGAAGCATTTAATTTTCTTTTTGTATGATTTTTTTTTTTTTTTTTTTTTTTTTTTTTCATTCTGCGCGCCTTAATTGTCGGTTACAAGACAGGAACTGGTCAGAGACAGAAGGGGAGACATGCAGCAAAGATCTCAGGGCAGCCGTGTCAAGGACTATAGCCTCTGTATATGGTGTGCCCCCTCTACCGCCACACCATGCGATGCCCAAGTGTTGAGGTTTTACTTAGGAATTGAAACTTTCAAGTTTGGAACTTTGGAAAAAAATAATAAGAAAGTCCCTGGGGGTCAGAATTCCATGTGGAAAAGTCAGAAGGTTCTCATCAATGTCAGCCTCAAAATTCAATATGGCTGCCTTGTGTGTGTGTGATTGTTGAGATAAAAACACTGTTGGTTTGCAATTTGATAATTATCTTAAATCATTATTGAACGATTCAGTCTCATTCTGTAAACATGAAAGTTGAAATTCTAATAAATACGCTGCTGGGAGTTCGTAGTACCAATACTAATTAGCTGGGACACTAAGTGTATCCCTCTGGTTCCTGAACGTTGAACTGGAACATTGTGAACCTGGGTTTGATGTTATTTCCAAGTTTCCACTTAAGGGCTAAATCAAACAATATATAAATAGCCAATTCAATCTCAGCATTATTATTCTCTAGTAAAGGCTTCACAAGTATCCAACAGTGGTTCTGGTTTGGAAAGAACTACAAGAAGAACTAACCCCTCTAAAGGCTTGAGTCAGTCTTGACGTGACTTTGGTCCAAATGTCCAAAGACCTGATTTGAACTAGTCCAGATTTTTTGTGAATTACTGTTTACCTCACAAGACTTGTCTTGGAGCAATCCTCTGAGGACTGGAGACATGTCTTCAACAATGTCTCCACTTGTCTTGCCTCTCATCAGACTTAATGTGGGATGTGACATCAGAAAAACAACCAGGTCTTCAAGTTGGGTGGATAATCTAAAAACCTCTAGTCAAAGTCCAGTGAGACATTTGGACTTGGATTTTTTTAATACATCACTGAAGACATTAGATTTGATGTCGGAGTGTCTGGAACACGTCTCATTGACTTCATGGAGAAAATCAAATGTTTGCTGCGATTGTTACTGAACTGTGTGTGTGTGTGTGTGTGTGTGTGTGTGTGTGTGTGTGTGTGTGTGTGTGTGTGTGTGCGCATAGCGAGTTTGTGAAAGAGGAGTTCAGCCGTGGGATGCTGCGCACCAAGACGGTGGAGGACATCCTGACTCCCCTGAAGGACTGCTTCATGCTTCCCAGCTCGGCCGTCCTCGACTTCTCCACCATGTCGGAGATCATGCAGAGCGGATACACCCGGGTGCCCATTTACGAGGAGGAGAGGTGGGAGCATCACAGCTATACTCACATTCATCCGAAAGTGTTGCTTCTTACAAACCATAGCACAGAATCCTGGGCCCAGACTGCAGACTCCAGTCAGGTCTCTGCAGCTTTAGTGATGTTTAATTTCTCTTTCTCTTTTTTTTTTTTTTTAAAGGTACATTGAATCATTTTTTTCTTCATCCATCATCTTGATCTGAGAAGAAAAGATGTCATTTATTATTGTCGTCTTCAGCTGTTAAATCAAATAGCTGAGATTTTTCTGTGAATTACCAGAATATCATCCAGCAGAGGTGATTTAGATATTTTTGTGCCTGTAGTTATGGGACTTACAATAGTTTTTATTGACGAGGAGTTTCTTACACATATAAACAACTTGTACATGCTGTTATTCAAACACCAGAGGGCGCCATAAACAGTAAATACCAACACATCACTTAACTTTTAGGCTGGTTTCTATGGAGAGTGAAGAGTGCCAAATTACAGTAAATAAATAACTCATGAAATAATTATTTAAATATGTGATTAATTTTTTAAAACTAGAAATAAATGCAGAAATAATTTATTAAATATAGAATTAATTATGTGCCTCAAATAACTGTATTGATTTCATTTTAAAAACTAGGCATAGTTATTTTGTGATTTAATAAATTATTTCATATTCCTGTGCTGAAGCACATTATAAATTAATATAAACTGTCAAATTTACCCATCAAACTCAGTGGGCGGGATTAGGATGATCTTTACGTCTGATTGGATGCTTCAAACAGCAAGTCAAGAGAACTTCTTCCAAATTTGCCATAACTCGGAGGTCAATATCACAGCTGAAAATGTGGAATTATCTTCAATAAATTGTTGTAATTTATTTAATACAAACTTTGGGTGAGCAGCTCCAGCCTCTATATCCCTAGTTTGGTCTGAAATATGTCTAATAAGTTCACGAGTGAACGTTAGCTGGCGTTAGCTAGTGGGCGGGGCTAACGTAGATCCTGTCTGAAGTCTGTGGCAGCTTCCTCCACGCAGCACCACAGTGAGCTCTCTTTCTTATTGTAAAAAACAATGTATGTTATCAGCTATGTAATATTGATTTAAAAAAACTATAACGAAAAGAGCAGTTTTTATTGTGTCTGCCACTTTTCTGTAAAACTGCTGCTAAAAAATGAGCAGAAAGTTTTAGATCAAATCAACATTTACATGAGGAAAGATTCTAATTCTTCAAGAAAAAAAAAAAAGCTCTCTTAACTCCGTTCAGACCATCCCAGTAGGCTAAATCTACAGAATGATTGTTACCAGTAATGACTAACACCAGCTGGAAATTGTTTTTAAATGAACGACTTCTCATGGAAACATTACAGAACCCTGATCAGATGGGTAACTGTTGTATGACTCACGTTAAGAAGTGACCAACATTTTTTTTAATATGCATTTTTTTTTTCAGGTTTTAGTGTTCTTTGTTTAAGTGGAACTATCCTTTCAAAAGGTTTAAAAGCACTGAGTGTATGTAGACTGAAGAACACATAATGTTACAATGGGTTTAAAATCTGGTTTAACCTCGCCGGCGTTCTTTCTGAGAGAACTTAGCTACTCTAATTTTGAACACTGCACTAAAACAGGTAAAAGCAGGACAGAAGCTTGCAAAAAATATGGAGGCGGTAGTTAAATAAGAAAATAAGTAGCTCAACAATATCACAAACACATTATTAAGGCACAAGCTGATCTTTCAGGCATCTCTTTTTATTTCAGCAAGAGTAAGTTTCAGCCTTAATCTCTGGGATACAGGTAAAGGGAATCTACACCGATATAAACTAATCATGCACCGATCAGAGATTTTATATGTCTATTTTATTCTATCTTTAAGAATGATTATTTTTCTCTATCCTTTGTAGGTTAATTGAACCTTGTCAACAATAAAATATTTATGATGAAAGAAGAGCAGCTCAAAGTTGCGTAGCTGTTTCTAAATCTGTAAATCCCCCAAAAATCTAATAAACAGTTATTGTCTGCAGAGCACAGAGCCATTCAATAAATAATTCAATCTGAGAACCTGTTTGAAGATGCAGCCACTTGCTTCATGCTGGATCCCTCTGACCATCATGTTGTTTGGTTTCTGTCAGGTCCAACATTGTGGAAATCCTTTATGTGAAGGATTTGGCGCTGGTGGACCCGGAGGACTGCACCCCCATGACGACCATCACCAAGTTCTACAACCACCCGCTGCACTTCGTCTTTAACGACACCAAGCTGGACGCCATGCTGGAGGAGTTCAAGAAAGGTGCTCTAAGATCCGGCTGTTGTCTCAGCTCTTTGTTTGCTGGTATTTATCCAGTCATCTACATCAAAATGACCCTTAAGGAACCTGCCTGTTCAAATCATTGAACCCCCTGGGCTCCCTTCACTGGTGCTTCACTTGCCTGTCTTTTGGAAAATGCCATAGAAAGACTTCAGTCCTCAACATAACAAATATTTAGGGGTTTTTTTTGTTTCTAACCCCTTAAATACTGGATTTAGCTGTTAAGGGTTTTTTATTTTTTGGTCATATAAACTAACAAAGTTTTTTGTTTATTTTTCTCATATGGATTAGAAAATTTTAGGTGTTATTACAGCCTGGGAATGTTGAAAATTTCCAGAAATGTTGATTCGGATAACATAAGATATTTCATTCAAAGTTGTTTGGAAATAAATTGTCCCACGCTCTGTTTTATTAGATTACCACAATAATACATACAAATATGTTTTTCCAATTTCTATTTATGAATACAAATATCACATTCAGTCCTCCTTACCATACATAGAAAAGTCCATATTTTATTTACTTTTAATCCCTTAAACCCTTTTTTTCTTTTTTCTTATTAGGACAATAATCCCTTTTGATGTAGGGATTATTGTCTAACCATGTGAGGGTCAAAATTTAGCAGCAACATTAAAACATCAACATAATGATTTTTTTTCTATATTTTTTTTTTCTAATATATTATCACAAATGTCTATATAATAGATCCTATACATGTACTGGTATATCTACAGCACTCAAGAAAATATTATCCCCGAGTGGAAAACAGTAAAAACAACAAAGTTGATTGGATTTCAACTCAAGAGGATAAAAAAAATCAACCAAAACAGAAATCAAATTGTAACGGTAGTACGTACTAAAAAATGGGAGGCAGTGGCACAAACATGCCAAACGAACACAGATTGCGCTGTGGTTTACAATGCATATAAAAGATGATCACACAAACTGGATGGTAAACACCATAAACACAGTCATAGTTAAAATGTAAAATAAAATAAGAAACAAGAAAATGACGTGAGATCCAGGAGGGATAAAGACAGTGACATTATGAGTATTTCCTGACAGCGCTGTAACGCAGTATGAGGACAGCACTGAGCATGTGCAGAGAGCTCAGTGCTGACTCGGTCGCTGCTGCTCTCTGCAGCTGACTGAGCAGGCTGGAAACACAGAGAGCTGTCTGCAGGAGAGAGGGTCTTCTACACCCTAAATGAGCCGAGATTTCTGATTGGTCACTACTTGGAAAAAAGTCTCTGAGCTTGTCTTGGAAGTAGCTAAACTTAGCCATAAATTTGCTTGGTTAGAAAAATTTGTTTAGTTCTTATTTTCTGATTATATGATGATTTTCTAGTAATCAAAAATCCCAACTATTAGTAGTTGTTATTAGTATCGTTTATTAGCTTACAGAGGAAAATATCCATATTGTGGAGACGTTAAAAAAAATCTGCAGATAAATGTGCTATCCATTTTATTTCAGGATTGGAATACAGCTTTTAGTTGTATCAGAATACTTTATTCCTGGATAAAAGCTGCAGAGTGACAATGACATATCTTCTGTATTTAAAAAAAAAAAACATGTAGAGTGAAGGTGAAAACAGATTAGAAGTCATGAACACAATGGATAAGTACTATTAGGTGATGTAAAAAATTAAGATGTAGGATTTTCTGCATAAACTTAAGAACAGAATTATAAATTATGTCTGTTAAAGGCATACAATTAAATTAATGAATTGAAGCTTGGTTGGAAAATGAGGAAAAATATTTGATGAAGTAGGTAAACAGCAGTTCAGTAAAATTCCTAACTAATGAAACATACCAAGTTTATTATATACAGCAAATTATTTTCAAAGTAATGATATGATGACCCATTTTCAGTTTAAACATTGTGGTTCTTCCAAAGAGCAAGATTCCAGGACCTTTAGAAAGAACCATGCTCACAGCATCACAGATCCTCCACTGTACTTAACAATGGGTATAAGTTTCCTTTCTAACTAGTTATCCAATGTTTGAATTTATTTATTTATTTTATTTTATTTTTTTTTCCACACCAACAGCACCTGGAGTGTTTAGATTTGAAAATCTCAATCTTTGCAGCTCTTGTTAAATTCCCAGTAGGTCTTAGCAAACTCCACACGGTTACATGTCTGATGGTGGGACATAAAAGGCTTTTGTAATCAATCAGTCAATCAATCAATCAATCAATCAATCAATCAAGTCTTTAACCCATGATTTTTTTAATATTCATTTTATTTCTTAATGTCTTTTCCCACTTAATACATTTGCTCCATTTCCAAGGCTCCAAGGCCTGTTACACACACTTTATTAGGGATGCCAGTGAATTGGTGGACATTGTGTGTGTGTGTGTGTGTGTGTGTGTGTGTGTGTGTGTGTGTGTGTGTGTGTGTTGCATCTAATATTTTTCTTCATGCTTCAGAAGTTGAGATCCAGAATAACCAGGTAGCGCCTTTTCTAAGTGACCTGGATGAAAGACAGTCTCTGTGATTGATCTTCACATAGGCAACTCTCACATGGCCATCGTTCAGAAGGTGAACAACGAGGGGGAGGGGGATCCTTTCTACGAGGTGCTGGGGCTGGTCACCTTGGAGGACGTCATCGAGGAGGTCATCAAGTCAGAGATCCTGGACGAGTCTGACGGCTACTGTGAGTGTCTAAGAGCACTTTTCTCACTGCGGCTGCTTGCTTCTTTGGTAAAACCCATGTCTGGTGTCCTCCTACAGTGGACAGGAAGGTGAAGCGTCCGATGGCTCCTCTGGAGATCCCTCTGGAGCCTCGCGGCTCCCATGAGGAGTTCTCCCTTTTCAAACCTCCAGAGGGAGAACCTAAGATCCGCACGTCACCACAGCTCCTGCTGGCCACGCACCGCTTCCTGTCCAGAGGTGTGTGCAAAATGGAAAAAAACATACTACTTCAGAAGTTGTATAGATGGGTTATAAACCAGGCTTTCTAGTTCAAACTTTTACAGGGAGTTTACGCATCCTTAAAAGTCTTAAATTTATGCTAAGATACCCTTGCTAGCTAGCTAGCTAGCTTTTCTGCGGCTATCATGACAGGGTGTCCACGCATCCTTAAAAAGTCTTAAATTTGTGCATCAATAAATGTCTGACATTCATTTAAAAATATGTAGGTTGGCCTTAAATACATTAATTCCAGGTCTTAAATTTTGTCATGGCAGGACTATATAGTCTTGGATATTCTCTTATACGTAGTTTGTTTTTTTTTCTTGCGGGACTTTTCTATCAGGCAAAAGTTTAAGTTGCATGCAGACATCTTCATTGTATTCTGTGACTCGATGCTGTTGAGGTTACAGGTAACTAGCTGCTAATACATACTTGCTAGCTAGTTAGCAGCTAGTTGCCTGTAGCGGCAGCTAGTTATCTATAATAGAGGCAAATAAACTAGCTAGCTAGCTAGTTAGTTTTTTGTTTCTATCATGGGTAAAAAAAATCCTCTATCATGGGTAAGTGCAAACCACTGGCTGACTTCTGTTTCCAATCTATATGAGGCAAGGTGGAATAAAACTTTTAAGGTTGGCACTGTGGGGGTTAAGGCTGTGGAGAGCCATATGCAGTGTGAGAAGCACACAGCTGCTGTCAAAAGCCACAAACAAACCCCAGAAATGTCACAGTTTTTGCCATGCTTGATTGTAATACAGCAGGACCCCCCCCCCAACCATCCCGTTTTAATATTTTTTTCAGTCTTAAATTTCATTGAAGGTGGCATTAAAAACGGTCTTAAAAAGTCTTAAATATGACTTTCTGATATTTGCAGATACCCTGTTTTACTATACACATGTGGAAGTCAAAGATAAATGTTTATCATGGATTATGTAAAAATCTGTGTCAATAAATGCAGTGCAATATAGCAGAAACCTAATTAAGCAAAAGGGACTAACATGAGCTAAATGGTGGCCTATTATGGGGAGAGCTGTGTATTTGGGTGCTTTGATTGGTCATCAGGGAATCTGAAGCAGGATTGGCCATGCTGGCCTCTTGCCAACCAGATGTTGCCATGCTCAGGTACGTTCCACCTTGAGTTTGTTATGGTGGACCAAGACATCCAGCTATGTTCAGGCCACACATCTCCAAATAGCGCATATGAACAGGCTTGGCAGTTGGCTGAAGGAAGTTGGGAGATCTTCTGACTGGAGTTTAAATATAAAATGTGTCCATCATGCTAGCTGATATAAGCCTTTTGATCCAGTCGCAGTCAAACTGTCACAGAGGTCCTGGATCGAAGAAACCTGCATTTATCTTGTGTTTAATGGTAAGGTCTAATCTTTTATTGTTAGTGAACCTCTGTTAAGGGCAGTTCTTTCGATTTATAGTAAGTAATCTCAGGAAAAAGGGATGGTCATTTTTGGTTAGTTCATGCTCAAAGAAGTCTGGTATTTGAGATCAAATTTGTGGGTAAAAAAAATAGTTCTGCAAAATCTTATTTGTTTACTTTCCCTCCACTGAGATGACCTATAGAAAGTTCCCCCTTGTCTACTGGTTGGAGCTTCTGAAAGGTAAACACATTTTGTGGACAGGTGACCCGGATCATCTTCGTACTCTTTATATGTTGACTGGGATGGAAAGGGCAAATTCTGCATGATGAGCAAAGACCAAAGTTTTACTTTTACTTTGAAATGATTGGCAAGAAAGACTTTTGTCTTTAGTTAATATTGCATCTCGATGAATCACTTTCATATATTCTCTGACTGTAGAAATGAATACAGCACTGATTCTGAAAATCAAGTAAAAAGCAATCTGCTGGGAAATCACTTCTACATGATTGGGTTAGACTCTGAAGTTCTGAAGTTCATGCTGTTTCCACCTGCAGAAGTGGAGCACTTCAGCCCAGCTCGGGTGTCCGAGAAGGTGCTGTTCCACCTTCTCCGCCACCCCAGCGTCAACCAGGAGGTCCACTTCGACCACAACAACCGGCTGAGCCCGAGCCACTACCTGTATACCCGCAACCACCCGGTGGACTACTTCATCCTCCTGCTGCAGGTACGAAGCGCCCGCAGGGCCACAGCTACATGCCGGCCTGCAACAAATGACAGTTCTGACCAATCAGTGTCAAGTTTAAACTAAAGCTGCAAGCAAAGACTGAATTCATCTGAAAGGCTCATAATTCTCCTTGCAAACCACACGTTATTCAGAATAGTTCATCTAGGAGAAAACACTTCTATCAGAATTGAAATGATTTGATATTGTCAAAAAAAAAACAAACTGTCAAAATATGTGAAGTGTTTGTTTACCAGGGAGAATTGATTAATGGATAGTTTAAGGATCTCCCCTGGATATGGAATGTTGAACAGCTTGCCATAGTGGCGGGGTAAGCAGACTCCACACAGTCCCAGGAACTCTGCTCACTCCAGAACTTTCTCCTGCATCTTATCAAAGCGACTTTAACTTGTAGGAACGGTATGACGGAAAAATCTGTACCTTTTCAAAAATGATTCTGTAACTTTAGAATGGTATGCCTGATATGCGCATGTCGGGACAGAGAACAGAGGAGGTGATGTAGAGACAGAAATCTTGTACAAGTAGGATAAATAACATCAAGCTAAAAAGTTTATTAAGCGAACAGTTTCTTGTTCTGGTCAGTAGAAACGGTGGCCTTAAATGACTCCTGTGTGATTTGGAGCTACATGGGGAAAAAAATTGACCTTGAAAAGGGGCGGAGCAAATAATAACTTCCTCTGTGACATCACTGATTTTTACCCACAACATTTCATTTTAGCTCACGCAAACTGTCTGCTTAGCTTTGTGTTGTAAATTCACAGGATAAAAGCAGTTCCACATTCAGAATGTTGACATCATAAACGTTCAGGACTGAACCTTCCGGTGACTTCTGATCTGTTTTAAAACAATCAAATAATTAACCTTCATGTGCCCTTGTTTCATAGCAACGTATCCAGTGCAGCTGCAGATGGCTTTCGTATAAACAAAATGTTTCATTTCGGGCTGCACCAATTGCAGTTTTCTGGCCGATCACCAAGCTTTAAAAAACCTGACCTGCCGATTCCGATTTTGGCCGATACTGATTTATTTTTTGGTTGAAACGTCGCTAAATATAACAACAAAGTCGCCTAGTTGGCAACATTTGGGTG
Source organism: Anableps anableps (assembly GCA_014839685.1). Classification (NCBI taxonomy): domain Eukaryota; kingdom Metazoa; phylum Chordata; class Actinopteri; order Cyprinodontiformes; family Anablepidae; genus Anableps; species Anableps anableps. The sequence goes on from CM026081.1 coordinate 28,049,134, forward strand.
ACATGTAAGTATCGGCCGATTGCCGATCCCCCAAAATTAAGGAAATCAGGGCCAATTTATCAGCAGGCCGATTTATCGGTGCACCCCGTAGTTTCATTTTCGCTAAACTAAGAGTTGATTTTATGGAGATAATAAATTTCAGTTGGTCAGCTAAAGTGGGCAGGAAAGCAAAGAGCCGAAATAAAAAGGTCAAAAAGGACAGTCTTTATCTTCAATATCCCTTAGGGCAGGGGTGTCCAAAGTGCGGCCCGGGGGCCATTTCTGGACCTCAGAGTGATTTTGTGAGGCATCCATTTATTAACTTGGCTAAATAAGGCAAGAAGGAGCCATATTCATATCTTGTTCTTGTTGCTGAAAATACAAACACAAAAGATAAATTAGGACAAAAACAGTGTGAAAAATTGAGGACATTATATGCTAGCTTTGTTTTTTAACCAGGCAAACCTGTGAGACTAGTGATGTTTCGGCTCTACGTGATTTACAGATCCATTTTCTACAGAATATTGTAAAAAAATGTTTAGAAATTTTCAATGAAAAAAATAATAATCAACATTTTGTGGCTCCAGATGGAAAAAAGTTTAAACACCACTCCCTTAGGGAAGAACAGTAAATCAGAGGAAAAACCCAGGCTGGGTCATTTGTAAATGTTCGATTTTTATAGCATTTCTGAAACTGTTGGAACATTTTTAACAATTAAAATAAAACCAAATCAAAATCCTGTGTTATTCAGACAGTTGTACCCTGGGTTTTATTGAATCATCTCTGTTTGTTTGTCAGGGCCGTGTGGAGGTGGAAATTGGCAAAGAGGGCCTGAAGTTTGAGAACGGGGCCTTTACGTACTACGGCGTGTCTGCTCTGACGCTGCCCTCTTCAGGTGAGACGGCGCACATCTCCTTACTGGCAGCCTTCTGACAGTCGTGCACTGCTCACTGTCTTCGCTGCTCCGAGCAGTGGGACACACTGTTTTATATTTAGATTTCTAAGAGTTAAGTACTTGTTACATATTTAAAACACAAATCAATAAAAATAAACAATTCTTCCTGCCATTACCAGTAATTATTTTCAGTGTTTTTTTACTTGGTTAAATGTCTTGTAAATGATGGTGCTGAATGATAAAGGTAGAGCTGGGCAATATGGACAAAATAATAGCAGCAATAATATTTTCTGCAACAGAAAGTTTTCAGTAATGTAATCTTTATATAATCATTTGATATTAACGTTTCTAAAAGGGAATCTGTCTAAACACAAACTGAAAGAACAAGTAGAAAATAAAAAGGATCAATATCAAATTAGGTTTATTTTACAAACTGCCATAAACTCGCCACATAATTCTCTTAAACACTATGGGACACTAAAGTTTACAGATAGTCAAGTAAAATGTAGGTTTATCCAACTGTACTCCTACTCACACTGGGAAAATATGGAAAAAGCAAATAAGAGTATGAAAAACTATTTTTATTCCCAGACTTTGTTTCTTCCATTGTCTTATTCTTCTTTGTGTTCTTGCTTTTTTCCATATTTCCTTCCTCCTTCCATCCATCCTTCCTTGTATAGTTCTGTGTCATTCCTTCATTTCTTACATCCTTGTGTCTGTTCTTTCTTCCTTCCTTATCTTCTTTTTTTCTATCTTTGTTCCTTGTGTCCTTTGTTCCTTCAATGCTTGTGTCCCTCTTTCCCTCATTGTTTCCTCCCACCTTCCCATTGGGCTCCTTCCTGTTTTGTATCCTTCTAGCTTTGCATCCTCATGTCCTACCTCTTCATTGTTTGTTTGTTTCTTTTTCTTTCGTCCTTTCTTTCTTTCTTTCTTTCTTTCTTTCTTTCTTTCTTTCTTTCTTTCTTTCTTTCTTTCTTTCTTTCTTCCTTCCTTTCCTTCCTTCCTTCCTTGCTATTTGTCCTTTTTATCTCTTCCTCCTTTGCTCATCATTCCTTTCCTTCCACTTCCTTGTGTCTGCAGATTACAGATCTAAACTCTGTCTGCTGTAGAAGTAGTGAAGCATTGCGTTTTATGTGTAAAGTTGAAGGCACTGGACTTGGAACTGTGGAAAGCTTTAGTCTGGAATAGTTCGGAAGTTTGACATGGAAAACTATGCAGGAATCCTGCAGAAACTGCCTTGCAGAATGATCTAAGGTTTGTGATTTGTTGTGTTGGTTGCTGCATGAATGGGCGGTCTTATCGAGTTGTAAAACCTCCCTCTATTATCATATCTTTTCCTCGGTAATGGTTCTGTTGCCGAGCACCATGTGTTCGGTGAGGCTCGGTAGCCCCGCCTCTCTTGTTTCAGCAGGTGGGTTGATTTCTAGCAGAGCCTGAAGGACAGAGCTCACCTCTAGAATCCTGCTGTTTGGTCAATGATTTCCCTGTGATTTCAGAGTGTGTGTGTGTGTGTGTGATTGACTGCAGTTCACCAGTCTCCGGTGTCGACCCAGCGGCACTCTCCCAGGGACCCCTTCGAGTCAGCAGACGCCACCAGCCCATCCAGCTACTGTCCCGACTACACAGTGCGAGCTCTCACTGACCTGCAGCTCATACGGGTGAGTGGGCGATGCAGGAGTGGGTGTGTCCACTGGGACACCCGCTGGGACACCTACTGGGAACCCTGCCATCCTGCTGTTATTGAACTGGATTAACTGCATTTACACATTAGTGAAGTTAGAAGTTTTCACAGCTGCTTGGAAACAAAATGGTTCTTTTTTCGATCCTTCTTTCATCCTTTCATTCGTTTCTGTGTGCACTGACTATTTTAAAGAAAATTTTTTTCTTCCAATTTTTCACTCTTACTTTCATTCCTTTTTTCTCTTTTCTGTTTTGTTCCTTTGTTCTTTTTTTGCTTGTTTACTGTCTGTTATTATTTCCTTCACCCTTCTTTTGCCTCATTTTTCTTTTTTCAGTTTTTTCACTCTCTTTACCTTTTTATTTTTTTTCACCTTTCCCACAGACTCTTGCTCTTTCTTTCTTCCTTGCTTTCTCCTTCCTTTTGTTTGCTCCTTTTTTTCCTCTAAATTTGGGCTAAATCGTAAATAGTGATATTTTTGTCCAAAATTTTTTTTTTTTTGCACATTCTTTGCATTTCTTTCTTACGGCTCTTTCTTTTACTCTGTCTTCCTTTACCCCCTTTAATTTTCTTGTGCTTTGCTTTTCCTTTTTTATTCTCCTTTTCTTTCCTTTTTTTGTCCTTTGTTTTGCTTTAACTCCTTGATTTTTTTTTTTCTTCTTAGTTCAGTGAATGACATTACTGTGCTTTTCGTAGCAGGATTTATTTGCAGCTCAAATTCATTTTTTTTGCAGATTTCCCTTTCTATAAAGGAAACTATGGAGCATGAGTGGAAAACTGAATATTTTCCTAAAAGCAGCCATTGTTGGCAGAATTCAAACTTTTTTTTACCCCTTGATTATCTTTTTTCTTCCTCTCATTTTTGTCTTCCATTCCTTAAATTGCTTCTTCTTTCACTCTTTATTTCTGCTTTTGTATCACCCTTTCTTTTACTTTTTTTAATTTCCTTTACTCTCTTTTAACCTTTCCTTTTTCACTATTTTCTTTGCTCTTTCTCTCTTCTATTGTTTTTTTTCTCTCTACTTTCTTTTGCTCTCTATTTTTTCCTCTTATCATTCCTTTCATCTTTTCATTTTTGTTGTCTTATCTTCCTTTCTTGTGCTTCGGCCGTGTAGCCCTTCATGGCCACATATGTGAGCATGTCATGTAATCCCGGTATGTCCACGGTGCTCAGCAGCCGGGTGTTGTCGTGTGTTGCAGGTGACCCGTCTGCAGTATCTGAACGCTCTCATGGCGTCTCGAGCGGCCCAGAGTCCAGATCCTCCAGAGATCAAGATCCTGCCCAACAGTCAGACGAAGCTGCTCAATGACAGAAACACCACACCAGGTAGCTTTGCTCAAAACGATGTCTGACCTGCCAGGTCCGCTGCCTCGCCAAACCTGCAAACGTCCTCCCCCTTGATCCCCCTGTTTCTGATGCCTTTGTAGTATTTTTATGTTTTGTTTTGTTTTTCTTTTTAGGAATGTGCTTTCCTGTTTTCCTTCAGCTGAACTGAATTAATTTTCTCTTTCTCTTTCTTTTCCCTCCTTGCGTGCCTCCTCTTGTCTCTGGCCCGCCCAGAGTTTCCTGTAAACTTTTCATTCTTTGATACCATTGAGAACTACTGTTAGAGGGTTTTATGCATGAGGTAAATCCAACCTAGCCCAGTCACTGACTTACTCACAGACATGAATAATGTCCTGCCCCAGGCTGACACATTTACCTCCTCATAACACCTGCCCCAATGAGCTTTTTTTGTACTCTAATCATGTCAGGACCTTTGCGGATGCATGAAGGTAAACGTGTGTTTACTTCTGTTCCTTTCAGCCTTGTTTTTGCTTTTTCTTTAAATCACTTCCCCCTTTTCTGTCCTACCGTAGCTACAGCAGATATGCTTCTTTATTCTGTTCAGCCTTTGTTTCCCCAAAACAAAGAGACAGTAATATATTACTTGATACGGCCACAGATGGTGATGAACTGTGTCTCTCTGGTGTCCATGTTGGAGGTTCACTGTGTTTAAAGGTCTTAGAAGAAAATTCAAGCCTGCTGCTTTTGAAATATTGTTATCGCCAACGTTTCATCCCAACGTTCAGGGAATGAAGTGTTGAATAAGGTCACATCACATTTCCTTGTAAAAGTGCATCGAATTCAATTCCATGTAAATTATGATTATTATTATTATGTAAATTATGCTATGTAGAACACTATCATAAGACATTATTAATAACACCAAACAATGATGTCATATAATAGTGATTTGACACTTTCTTATTTAGTTCATTTGTATTGTTTTATTTCCAAAGTGTGGTGCTGGAAAATTTTGAAATCTTACCTTTGAAATGCTTGAAAAGTGCTTGAATTTTACTGTGGGAAAAGTGTACGAACCCTGCCATGCGTAGTTAAAACAAGTTTCACGGGTATTGTGCAGTGTTTTTATAGAAAATAAGATTGGAACATTGAGGGTGTATTGTGACCTTCTAACACCTGGTGGTTTCAGTTGTAAAAAAAAAAAAATCATTATCAGACAATATCGGAATCGGCAGGTCATGTGTTTTAAAGATCGGTGATTGGCCAGAAAATAGCCATCGGTGCACCCCTACCCTGAAACCAGCTTCAGTTATTGAAAATGTTGAATATTTTGGTGTTCATTGAACGCAGCATGTCAGATGGCAGGGAAAGCTATAGGTTAATATCGATACCAAGTCTGTATCAGTATTGGATCGATACTTACATGATAAGATCGATACTCTTATTTTACTTTTGTATTGTAGTTTTTCAACTCTCCATCAAAAATGATTTTCTTTTGATTTGATCTCAAATTATAATTTTTTTCACTTTATTTAGGAGAAATTGCACACAAACTTGTTCTGTTTTTCTATTGCTACTGTTTGTCAATATATTATTAAAGTATATTGTAGACACCTATAAGCTTTGTCCAAATCTCTGAGGTTGGAACAAAATAATTCCAAGGAAAAACCACAAAAACACCTAAAGCTCAGAAGTTTGATGATCTATCAAACTTTAATAAAAAGTATCAGCATTGGTATCGGTATCGGTGATACTGAGCCTGTATTTACTTGGTATTGGATCGATACCAAAATATACAGCATTGCACACCTCTAGTGTAATTGCAGCTGATGACCTCCAATATGTCTACCCAGTGGACACGTGACGTCACCTTAGGTGCGCTAGAAACAGAATAGATGGCTTTATCTATCTTTGTCTTCTGTCGCTCTGATAGCCCCCCCACCTGAAACACCCCTTTATGTGTGTGAGTGCTTTCATCCATGTTTTTACCTCATACCTCACCCCAGCTCTCCTCTCATTGGTCGGGTTCCACAGGTAGCAGCAGAGCCCAGGAGAGCTCAACAGAAGAGGAGGCTCATGGGTAGCACAGAAAACATTAATGGTTGGATCGTAGTTATTGGACCAGACTGGAGAACAAGTTATTTTTATTTAAGTAGACTCACTATTCACACTTCTTAAGTCCATCGCCATTCCTTTATGAGATCTTTGTGATTATTTTATACATGTATGTACATATGTATGTGTAAATATAAATGTAGAGTGAAAAGAGAAGGTATGTGTACCTTGGGATTATTTAGTTTTCTGCAGTAATTGGTTCTAAATGTGATCTGAACTTTTTCAGTAGAGAGAAAGACATTTTGGTTGAACATTTCACATGCTGGATAATGGAAAATGTCAAAGTGAACCCTTGATTTGATCAACATTGAAACCAAGGAAGTTCCGGAGAACAGCTTCGACACCCCCAGCTTGGCGTTCATCAGTTCTTACAGTGCCGCTTCTGATTCCTGAAAATGATTTGATGTACCTGTGCATTCCCATGGAAACCTAAATCAGGGAGTCCATCACATTCAGACTGAAAAAGAGATACAAGAGGTAATGGTTCAACCGGGGACCACACTATGCACTTAAATACATTCGAACAGGAGGAAACCAAGTCGGTATGTCAGATTTAGAGCAGTCTTCTGTCAGAATTCCATTGGAAGTGTAAAAATAGTTGTCATTATAAAATGTGAAAAAATAATACCAATTGTGTTTTTTTTTTTGTTGTTGTTGTTGTTTTTTAGCTTAGATCAGACAATTAGTATCCAAAGATTCTACAGGTCTTGCTCTTTGTTCCTTTACTTCTACAGAGGGAACAACTAAACTCTGGACTATTAAACTCAGAGAGAGCCTGTTTTTCAAAGCCATTTTGGGGGAAAATGGGGGATATTCAGGTGGTTACAAATTCTGTCTTCCTCATTATACTCTGGAAGTATCTGTTGTAGTTTAGTCATTTATTATCTCTGTGGTGTCCTGCAACTGGTCAAACCTTACCTGAGATGTTGTCCAGTTCCAATCCCTCAAGATCACAACTTGAACGGGGCGCTTCCATCAAACAGGTTCTGGTACTAAACTGGGGGAAGTACTTCCTGTTTCCACCAGCTCCATAAGACGGGTTATATCTGGGCACCAGCTGTTTGCAGGGCAAAAATAGAAAGAACTACTGTACAACTCCAGAGTTGAGTTTTATTTTTAACCGACATAAAACAGAAAAGTACGGAGCCCCCTAGGGGACATGGAGGGGATTTTTTTCTTTTGCGTTACCTCGCAGTAATGTATTTACTAGTCATTTCATGCAACATATTGAAAACTGAAAGTGTTTCTGCTGAAATATATGATTTTTGTTTGTTTTTTCATGTATGTTAATATCTCATTTGTGAGTTATCTGAAGTTTTATATCTTTTTCTTTTGGATACAAACCCACCACAAACTTATGTGCAAGAAACTTTCTGTAAGAAAGAAAGAAAGAAAGAAAGAAAGAAAGAAAGAAAAAAGATTCATCCAAACTATTTGGACTAGTTTTGAATTATTTTAATGGGGTAATAGATCAATTTTCAACCAGTTTTCCGCACCAAAGAGTTAAGAATGAACAGGTTTTCACTGGTGCTTTAAAGGTGTACATATGTGCAAATACCCACAAATACTTTTGACTCTACAATTTTGGCCCACATGACAAAACGTTTGGACACCCCTGATGTCATACCTCAACTTACCTCAAGGATGAAAACGTAAAAAGTTTTTGTTGTACATTCAGTCAGCCCTTTCTGCTAAAAGTCTTGCTCTCTCTCACTTTCTTGCAGCCTGAATGGGCAACAAACATGTCTCAACATGTTGGTGTAGATAAACTGCCTCTGAGAGATGCAGGACCAGACATTTACTGAATTTAGTAAGGGAGTTATTCTCTCTCTCTGTCTCTCTCTGTCTCTATCAATGTGGAAGAACCTAAGCTGATCCAAGTATAGCACCAGAACCGCTTTGGTGAATAATTACTGTTTGATGTGGTTACTTGGCACCATCATTTTGTTTTTTTGACCTTGCTTATGACAGTCTTTGTGAATGTTGCATCACCTGAGCTGAACAGCAGACACAACATTAAATACATGTAATTTATAAATGATTTTTGAGTGAATTAGAATATTCCCTGAACATTGTTTACTATGTTTTAAGTCAAAAGTAGCCCAATGCCACATCTCTTTCACTGACTGGTCTCCAAACTATCAACTCCAGCTAGCTTGTACTGGTATCCTATTATCAAGGTTCACTTCCATTCTGACTTTTCAACCTCAACAAATATTTGTGTGGTGTTAGTGTAAAGTGTTCCTGATGCTATTTGGAAATGCAGATCATTCTAGAGAAATCACATACCATTGTGTTTTATGTTATTGAGACGGTGCCTTGTTTTTCTTCTTCCAGGTTTAGCTCATTGCACTCAACTGTTGCATTGTCATTTTTTTTTCTTGTATGAATCTGGGTGCCAAAGTTACATGTGTATGTGCATCTGTTTTGTCTCTCAATGTGGGCTGAAGGATCTGTTTAAAGCTGGTTAAAAGATGTTAATGATGATTTTAGTCCGCCTTGAAAAGTATTTAGCATTTTTATAAGATGTGAGGAGCATCCTGATTTTATATCCCCATGTGACTGATTTGTGAAGCACAACAGAAGAATCATGGATGTGATCAACCTGTAGTGGAAGTTCTCTAATAGTGAACATGCAGAAATGGCCCTTTTTTGGGGATGGTGATCAAAATTAATTTAAATAAAGGTTAGTTTTGAACATCAAGTGTAAGTTCTGAGCAAATGCCGGATATTTATTAATTACATCAGGGACGTGCAACCTGCGGCTCTGGAGCTGCAAGTGGCTCTTCAGATCCTCCACAGTGACTCTCCATAACATTGGCTAAGATGATAAAAAAAAAAAAAAAAAAAAAAAAAAAAAAAAAAAAAAAAAAAAAAAAAAAACTAATGTTTTTAAATATGGCTATAATAATTGCATGCTTTATTTGCTAAAACATGCTATTTTTCTTATCATTATGTAGGAAACGGTGCTTTTTTTTTTTTTTTTTTTTTTTTACATAATTTTCCATGCTTATCAACATTCCATAGAATCTCTTTGCAAATGTTATGCATTTTTATTTTTATTTTTATTTCAAAACCTAAGAATATAAATAAAATGTTGGCTCTTTATAATTACAACAAATTTCATACAGTGAATATTAAACAAAAAGAAATAGTCTTGTTTCAAAAGATCATGTAACGTGTGGCTCTAAATGAGGATTTTTTAGCTGCACTGAGGGTAAAAATGGCTCTTTGGACTGTAAAGGTTGCAGACCCCTGAACTAGATTAATATTAAGTGAGCGTGTACTATGAGAACAACCACACTGAAGTGAAGAACCGATACTATTTTTAAAGTGTTTGTCTTCTCCGGCAGGGTTCTGTGGGGAATGGCTCCAAAGCACAATAAGAGATCAGTGCAGATCAGATCTTGGCGCCCTTCTGCTGGAGCTGGTGTCCTGTCAGAGTTCTGTGTTTCTGTTCATTGCTTATCTGAACCATCTGATGTCAGGGGAATGAAATCTTTTAAACATGTTCTTCTATAAACTTTTTGGCATCTTTAGTAACCTGGTTTTAGCCAATTAGATCAGTCAGACATGCTTAAGCGCTCAAAGTTTGGGTCACACTGGCAAATTAATCAAAAAAAAATGATTCAGTTATGGAACATCTCTGATTCAGCTATTCAAGGAAATGAAGAGAAGGAAAATGCTGTACAACTTGTTTTAGATCACTTTTTTTTAATCAACATCGGAAAATCGAAAATAATTTGAAGCTTCTAATTTGAATATTCTGTGCCAGATGTTGTTATCAAGATCCAACAGTTCAGCAGGGAGCGCACTGAATCTGCAACCTGCACTGATCGAGCAGAGTATCAATTGAAAGGTGAATCAGATGGACCTTTAATATACTGGTGAAACATTCATACATTTGGTTTTGGGGATCGTTTTGTGTCTCAGTCATACTTTTGAAAGCACCTTGTTTGTCACGTCATCCGTATTGAGGGATTCTGTCATTCTATGTCTCTTTTTGTGTGAAACACTGAATATTCCGCTCGTGCCAACAATAGAGCATTCAGTTTTTACTCCATTCCTCATTGTATGTTGATGGTCCAACTTGTATTTTAAGTGTATGTCAGTCATTGTTGCATATTCATAAATGGAATATATCAGAAATACCCTCTAAATAAGGCATGTTTAATTATTTTAAGATATTAATGAAAAGGAGAACATTTTTAAAGTAAGTGTTTTAAGCAGAGGGTTTGGATTTTTTCAGGTCTGTCTTATTATTTGAACAGCACAAATAAAAAAGGGGAAAATTTATTAATTATAAGAGTGTGAAAAAAACAAAGTTGGATGAAAAACCCTTACAGGTCTTGTTCATGGCGAGGATAAGCTTAAAAGCAAATTCATTGTCATTATGTGTCATGTTTCGCTATGTATGTTTAGGCATTAAAAAACAGGGAGGGGTAACATGAGTCCAAATAGGATTAGAGGAGGCGGATTTTGTGGAACAAGACGTACCTGTGTCACTTTTTAATTTTCTCCCATTCTGAATAGTGCATGTGTACTGGGATCAAGAGTGTGGATTTTTTTTAACTAGTTTAAATTGTTTAAATGAAGGAGCTTTTTAGAAATGTGCTACATATTTAAAATCATTTCATTCTGTTTGTTACCTCTGCTAATTTCTATGGCTACAACTAGCTTGTAGGTTGTTGCTGGTCTTTCACAGAAGATATAAAATGTATGCAATCTTGGCAACTGCTTCAGTTGAGATAAAAAATATTAAAGCATAGTTCAAATCTCCAACAAAGACAAATTAACCTGAAGCTAGTATAAACACCCTGCTCAATGATACCAAAGAGATCAGAAACCACGACTTATATTTGTAAATCAGTTCAAATACCCGAACGACTTCTACTCAGAACAAGAGTACTGTGAGTATCAGAGTAAGCTAATGTTTAAGGCACATGGCTGGTTTTAGTCAAATGTGTGAAGGTAGACTTGGAAAAATACAAACCTAACAATCTGACAAGGCTCCGTAGTCTCCAGTAATGTGTGAAGGTTATCCAGATTGTCTTGGAAACAAATACAAGGAAATTTCTAGAGTGGACTCTGCTTTAGCTGTGTTACATTAGCACCATTTGTCTCTTTTTGTATTTGTAGTCTACGCGAGTTGGATTCAGTGTTATTGCATATCAACATATTTCAGGTGTTTATTTTTTTTCTAACATGATTTCTGAGTAAATTGTTTTCAGCTGTCTACTAAAATTGTAAAAATTTTATTTTAATTACTTCTGAAGACTGAATGTAGAAAAATAATCACAATCTGATCAGAGAAACATTTGAATGTGTGTGTGTGTGTGTGTGTGTGTGTGTGTGTGTGTGTGGCGGGGAGGGGGGATTGCTGTAGAGAGCCTTGTATTATAGATGGTATATCATGTTCAGGATGTGGTTATTAGGTTCTCAATCTCAGCGTTTAGGTACAACACTGTTACCCCAACAGAAGTTCCTGTCAGCCCCTCCTGTTCTCCTGCTTTTACTTGTATTAAAGGTTTGTTCGATTTCTTTCTTTTTGAGAATGCTGTTGGATTTGGTTGCAGTGAGACTCAACTGCATTGAACCCTTTCAATACTTTCTTAGGAAATAAACACAATCCTATTCTGAAAGTGGTGTTGTCTATTTTTTTCTATCCACACAGATAGAAATAAAGAAATTTCACATGAATTACATCAAAGAGTTTTACAGTTCGTGAGTCATAATATGGAGGTTATACTTGGTTTACGCACAAACCTTTTTCCATTTTGACTTGATGTCAGAAACTTTGTGGTGTGTATTTTTTCACAGTTCAGGTTAGTTCTTTTTAGAGCCAGACCAAAATAGAATAGAAAGATTCCTTTACTGCCTGGCAGTAGGGAAATTCCAGTGCAGCAGCAGCAAAGTGACAGGCAATCAAAACAAGTAAGTTCACACAAAGATAGAATATAAAATACATAAAAACAGAATAAAGAATAAAATACTGTACAATAAGGGCAAAATTTCAACGTAAATACTGTCCAGTTATTGGAAAAAAAACTAAAGAACATCCTAGATCATGTATGTGTGTAACACATACAGCCTTTAAAGCTTGATCTACTTGTTTTATTTGCTGGAGTCTTCCTTTTATTTTTCAGCAAGATAGTCTTTCAAATTACCTACAGTTTAGTTCTGCTTTCCAAAGAGAAACCACTGATCATCCAACAGCCTTTGAGACTTATGCCTCGTTTCCACAAAGCTGTAGCTCCTTTAGTGCTTTTCTATTTAAGTTAACCACTTTACACAGATTCATACAACGATATGCCTTGGGGTTAAGTGCATCTGTAACTTGCAGGAGGAAGTGGAAATCCGGCCCACAACTTTCAGATTACAAGCCACTGAGCTACAGTCACCCCACAGTGATCATTATCAATGTCTGTCTGTTCTTTAGATCTGGTCATGATGTGCTGCCTTTTTAAAGATCTTTTAGCATATGTAATTAATGTTTTCAGGCAGGTTCTATTTAAGATTTCTTGATTCCTCAGGTCAAGCCGTACTCCGCCCTGTGACTTGTGAAACTGATCAAAAAAAATGTGGTCAGTCTTTGTTATTTTATGGTTTAACAAACAAAGTGATTACTTTTTGACACAGGGCCAGGTTGATTTGGATAGCTACTTCCTCTTGATACATAAAATCATAATTTGCTCTACTCTTTGCATTACTCAGGCTATCTATGTTTAATATTAACATTCATTTAATGATCCCAACAAATTAAAAGACAGAAGAAATTTGTAAGGGGGTAAATACTTTTTATGGCACTGTAGCTATAAATTCCCTTTGCAAACAGGAAAGATACAAGCCACAAAGGCATTTTATATCTTCTGCAGGATTTTTGCAGGGACTTCCTCTTATCACAACTGGTTCCCAAAGTGTGCAGCTAAAAGATACTGTTTCTACAGATTGAAAGGTTATGGTCTCCGCTTACAAAAGATAAATAAAAAAAAAAGGCTTTTTTTACCCCACAACTAGAAGAAACCTGTGAACTTTCTGTGTGGAGTGTTCTCTCTATGCAAGTGTGAGTTTTATCTGGGTACTCTGGCATCCTCTCACACTCTAAATTATATGCACATTGGGTATATATGCAACAGCTCAGCTGAGAAAGGTAAATGACATGTTATGTTGGTTTTCCTAAATACTCTGTTGGTAAAGCCTTTAGCTTTACCAACAGAGTATCTAACATCTAACATTGATGATGTTAGATACTCTGTTGGTAAAGCCTTTAGCTTTACCAACAGAGTATCTAACATCATCTAACTTACAAGGCTAAAGCCTTGTAAGTTAGATGATGTTTGGTTTTGGTGATGTAATGTTACATTTTTGCATGTACCACTAAGAAGAGCTTGTGTACCACCAGTGTTACGTAAACTACAGTTTGAGAACCATGGATCTATAGCCAGTTTAATATTCAGCAGGATCAGTTCTAACAAGTATGACATTTTGTCAGTGCAAAAAGATACTTGTCTTGTGCATGTTTCCTATTGAGCTAATATTTGCCACTTCCTGCTACAGGCAACAAGGTTGGCTGTGTGCTTTTTATAATAGTCAGGTGAGTGCAATGTATATTATAATACATTAGGCTGTTCTCGTAGTAAAAAGTAACATTTCTGATGTGCAGCATAACCTTATAAAGAAAAACAACTTTGAAAAACTTTATAAAAACTCCATGAGCCATTTATAACTAACTGTGTTCTAAGTCTATTTCTGGTGACCTCATTTTGTGGAAATAAAAATTCCCCCTCAGAGTTCACAGTTGTTAAACCAAGATGTGGATTTTAATATCACAAATTTCCCAGACGTTTGCAGAGACTTAACTCCTTTAGAACTCCATATCCACTGAAATGGACATGATATTTTTCTGGGTTTGAATCATTAAGAAAAATGTGAGAATTTGTCATTTAAATGATGCTTGTTACTGATTGTTTTTTTTTAAATTAACCAATAACAATGAAGTTCAGACTCTTAGCTTGATATGAGTGAGTTTCAGGTATCAGACAAGTCAAGTCAAGTTTATTTGTACAGCACATTTCAGCAGCAAGGCAGTTCAAAGTGCTTCACATCATAAATACATCAGTCAAGTATACAGCAAATCATCAAAATCATCAAAAACATCAAAATCATTGAACACGTATGCAGCCAAATCATCAAAATCATTAAGCAAATACACATGAAAATCATCAAAATCATAAAATAATGTATCAAAATCATAAGGATCATCAAGCAAATATCATCAAGCAAATATAGTTCAATGTTCTACTTACTACCAATCAAAGGCAGCTCTAAACAGGTGGGTTTTTAGCCTTGATTTAAAGGAACTCAGTGTTTCAGCTGTTTTGTAGTTTTCTGGAAGTTTGTTCCAGATTTGTGGTGTTTAAAAACTGAAAGCTGCTTCTCCATGTTTGGTTCTGGTTCTGGGGATGCAGAGCAGACCAGAACCAAAAGACCTGAGTGGTCTGGAAGGTTGATATAATGACAACAGGTCTTAAATGTATTTTTTCTTAGTCTTTGTATAATACTACTAATGTCCCCTGTGTCGACCAGAGGCATCTTGCTCTTGCTTATCTTGGAGGTAGAAAAAAATAGGGCAAAAACTGAAGGAAAATTATGAATCCTCAGTTCTTAAAGCTGAAGTAATCCAGTTATGAAGGTAGACAATGTAAGAGTAACTATAAAAACCAGGTATATTAAATAACTTAACCGATAAAACTATCAAATTAGGACGATAGAGAGCAGGATAAGATGCTCCTCCTTCCAAGACTTCCAGTGAACATTATACAAGACAAGCATGGGTCTGAAACTAAACAAGGTGTCAGGTCCTAGGTTGTTTTGGGGTTTTATCATTTGATTCTAGTTTTGATTACTGTTATTTGTTTGCCTTAGTCTCTTATTCTTTGATTAGATCAGTCTTGTTTGTTTTACTTTAGTTTAGTCCTTTCTTAGTTATTCTAGTTTAAATATATTTATTTGTTTTTCCTTGTGTCTAGTTGTTCTTTGTTTCTGTTCTGTTTGATTCATTTTCCTGGTTCCCATATTGCTCTCCTTTGCCCCTTGCTGCCATTCTCTCACTCTTTTTCCTCAGCCTGCCTTCTGCTCTCTCCCATCACACCTGCAACCTGTTAGCTAATCAGTCCCAGTCTATTGCTCCAGCATTCACACTCCCAATATTAAAACTCTTTTCCTGTTCTCAATCCTTGCTGGTTCCTCCCGTTACCTTACCTTTACTTCCCTGTCAAACCCTGCTGTTCTTTTGCTCCTGGATTCTTGTGTTCTTGTTATGCTCTGGCTCCCTCCATTCCCTGTGGCTTTTGTAAGTTTTTGTAATTCAACGTTTTTGTTAAATTACCAAAATCTGCTCACTGTCTGTGCCTGTCTGAATTTGGGTCCATCACCATAACCACTACAAATCATGATAGAAGGGGAGGAGTAAGTGTCTGTTTTCCATCAAAAATATAAACTGTTCATTGTAGCCTAATAAAATTTCTCTCAGAATAATTTTAAGTATTTCTAAAGATAGTAAGTAAATAGATACTGAAAATATTATCTATCTTAAATTGTAGAATTTTTTTCAAAGCTGAATGTTCATCCCAATGGACATCAGGAGTTGGAGTATTTTATCCAAAGCTTAATTATTTATTGTTGCCATGCAAAGAAAAAAAGTATGTATAAGCATTTCTTAGCTAATTTGTGATTTCACAATAATTTTATTTTTTTCAGAATGTTTTTTTAGAGTATACTTCCTTGAGCTGCTTGTAAGTGGAGAGGTACATGTATCTGAACTTGGCTGCTTCGATTTAGGAAGTAAGGCATAGGAATGAGATAGATGGTAAGTTGAGAAGTAAAGCAGTTTTTGAAGGTGTCTCATCCAGAGGTGATCAAGCTATACAATAAAGCAATGGGTGGTGTTGTGATGCTAGATCAACTTGTCAGTTTGTACCACACAAAAATCCACTCAAAATATGGTGAAGCCTGAGAATAATCACACGTTTTTGACCTCACTGTGGTCTGCAGTTGGTTAGAGTATAGGCTGTGTGCCAAGAGGGCCAATCTTCAGAAAAAATACAACCTGGATCTCCTTTAATAATCAGTTTTTACAGGTTTAGTTAAAAGTGTTAGAACTGAATGTGACATTACACCCCCCCCAAAAAAAAAAAAAAAAAAAAAAAAAATTCAGACGAATATGCAGACATCCAGTTTAAAAAGTTGAGGTCGTGCCTAATTAGTTATTACATGAAATCGATGTGAAAAGTATGGCCTTTGAACTGAAGTTTTCATGACATTGACTGCTCATCTTGTCCTGGTATCCATTGCAATAGACATCAAAAAACACATTTAAAAACATTAGTTTGCAAAAATATAATCCATGAATGGTTCATTCTTTGGTTTCTCTGTTTCAAAATATGGTGAGAAAAACCCCGCAAAATCTAATGTTCAAGTTTATTTTTGTTTTAAAACTAAATTAGAAAAATGACAATTTCAAAAATAAAAGAAGGCTACATTTTAAAAGCAAAGACAAGCTTTGTATTTTGGTAGTGCAATTTGGGAAATCCTGCTCATTTTTTTACTCTCCTAAACCTTTATTCCAAAATCACTGTTACATATTGAAATTCAAAATTCAACCATGAGCCTTTTAATCAGCTTAGATAAGATTTTTGAAAGATTGTTTCTTGTTCAGAAAGCTCTTAGTTTTGTAGCAGTAGGTAGAATTTGAATTATAATTTTTGTTTTTGTTTGTATGTTTCTCTTTTCTTCATTAAATCACTCGAAATTACACCTTGGTATCGTTGATGAAAAAAAAAAAATCTAACCCTTTACTGTGTGTAATCACACTGATTAGAATCTCTTCCTAGATTTGTAACAAAAATCATTCCCTGCGATAGTTAAGGGTTGTTTTTTTCAGAACCTTTGACAGATTTAAGGCAGAGAAAGTGTATATCAATTCATAATCAGAATCTAGGCACTGTATCCACTTAAAAAGGCCCATTTTACACTGGACCAATAGTATATCATTGACGTGTTTTGTGGCAAATAAAGGATCCAAGAACAGAGACTGACTGTGGGAGAAGACCAGGGTTATAATAATGAAATACTGAAAGACAACTTGCTGGGGATCACAGGGAGAGCAGGACATGGAGCATGGACACCGCAACAGAAGGAGCCAGTAATGAACAATAAAAACCAGGGAGCTTATATACTGAGGTATCAGGGGAGAATGACATTGTACTAGAGGTGTGCCATACTGCATATTTTGGTATGGATCCAATACCAAATAAATACAGGGCCAGTATTACCGATGCTGATACCAATACCAATACTTAATATTTGAGTATGATATATCATCAAACGTCTGACCTTTAGGTGTTTTTTTTGTAGTTTTTCCTTTGAATTATTTTGTTCAAACCTAGGACAGAATTTGGATAAAGTTTATAGGTGTCTACAAAACACCTTAACATATTAACATGATAAAAAGAAACAACATAAAAACAATTTGTTTGCATTGTTTTCTAAATAAAATGCAAAAAAATATCATTTGGGAGCAAATCAAAGCAAAATCATTTTTTTACTGTAGAACTGAAAATTACAATACAAAAATGAAAGAAAGATTGATTTTACTACACTAGTATTGATCCGATACTGATACTGACATGGTATCAATATTATTGGTATTTTGGATCAATCCACCCACCTCTACATTGTGCCAAGGTGTTTAATCGGGGGATATGGAACAGCTGAGGCAGAGAGCAAACACGGAGACAAAGGGAAAGAGACAAGTTTCATACGATTTTTTTTTTTTTTTTTTTTATGTGACGCAACAAGACAGCAGGTAGGCAGTTTCCACCACATGATGGAGTTGCGCAGATATGTTTTTTCCTTTCCCCCCATGCTGTTGTCCAGACATGTCAGCAAGCAAGAATACTGGGAAACAAATATTTTTCACTTCATTTTGCAAAAAGTTCAGACTGAGAATTAAGCTGCAAAAATGAATCTCTTGCAACATCAGAGGCAGTAGAAAGAAGTCAGAGGATGTGGGGTGGGTTAGGGAGAAGTTTTAATGCAAGTTATATAAGCACCTTCATCACACTGAACAGTAACCACATAAAAGTTGCACAGACCAGCTCATGACCTTGTTTTCAGGTTAAGCTTAGACTCATTTCAAATCGACCTTGCTTGAAGCTTTAGTCAAGATTCTGAAAGAAAAGAGCAAAAGGTAATCAACTGCAGTGAACAGAAAAGCATATGAAATTATTCAAAGAAAAAAACGTCACTTCAGTCTGTTAGAAACAATGATTTGAATTATTACCATTACTGTCACATTTATCCCGTACTGTTAAATATGAAAACAAATTAATTGATTTAGGAACAATATAAAAAAGAAAAAACTGCAATAATTCATTTGCAAAAATGTTCACACTGTTAATCTAAGTTCAACATCGTGAACTTTGATTGATTGCGTGTCAAAACAAAGCCTACCAAGAAACAACAGTAACCAGTAGCATAAAATATAGGATGTGAGTCGCTACAGCTTCCTTTAGCTAAAGCCACAGTTTACAAAGCAGTGAGAAGGACTCAAAAAGATCTCTTCTCTTTGTATAAAGAGATCTTCTCTCAGTCAGGAGAAGAGAATAAAAAACTCACTTTCATAAAGTGAAAGTCATATATTATATAGTTTAATTGCGCATAAAGTAAAATATTTCAAGCCAATATTTCTTGTAATTTTGATGGTTATGGTTAACAGACCGTGAAAACCCCAGATTCCTTATGTCAGAAAGTGAGAATATTACAGAAGATCAATAAAAAAGGGTATCTGGACTAATACGACTAATTTAGGTTTAAAAACGTTTGAAAATGCTTAATCTTAGTCTCATTTTTTTAACATCACAACAACCTGGCATTTTAACAGTAATCTGCATACAATTTTCCAATTTCCTTTTCACGTAATGACCTGTTTTTCCGCTGGGCAAAGAAGCAGCAGTGTGGTTTCCACACCTGAATGACAGAGTGAACCTCTAGCTCTCTAAAAGGAAGTGAGTTGTATACAAATACTCAGAAAGAGACAGTCAGCCTGATCATCACTATCATTACAGGGACTTTTAACTCTTAAGCATAATGTCGGACTTTGATTTAGCTCAAGCACTGGACAGGTAAGTGGAAGAACATTTTCTACACAACTTGTGTGTAAACCGATGCACAGATAAAAGCTGTAATGTATGTTAATATGTAAAATCTAGTGCTGTGGTGGAAGATTTTATTGTTTTCTCTTCATGTTTGGTAGATTTTCAGTGTTGCTGCACAATGAGTGTTGATTAGCTTTCCCCTCAGCATTTTGCTTTTTTGTTTTAAATTTTAAAGTTATAGTTTAGTGTTTTCAATCTTCTAAAGTCATTCATCCATCAGTCAGGATCCCAACTAAATTTTGGGCATATTTTTGATCATTCTGGACATAATAAGGTAGCACAGAAGATTTTTAATTTTCAAATGAGCAGCAGTGAGTTAACTCAGAAGCAGTTCCTCCTTTCAAACGATTTGAGAGGCCGTGAGAGGTCTCTTTAAATAAAATGAACAGGTCTGGGCTGCCAAGCCATGTGTTTCACTTCTCATATTCCGCCTCCTGGACCTCGACTTTCCAACTAAAACTACTCAGGATCAAAACATGGCATAGGAACTGAGCTGAGCCCCAGCCTAACTCCAGGTAGTTACTGTAAGAGTCATAAGCAGAATAAGCTACTTTCCTAGCTTAATAAGTTGGTTACAGATTTGAAATATAATACAATCAAAAAATAATATAATTTAATTATAAAATGATAATAAAAAATAGAATAAAATTGAAAAATAATATTATAATGATAATAATTTTTTAAAAAACAAAGTCGGAACTAAACAAATGGAACGCTGTTATCTGTTTATGGAACAAATCTGTGCAACAATCTGTCTAAAGAAACCAAAGAGAGCAGATCAATTTTTACTTCGACAAAAACAATAAAATATAATATTCCGTAAAGGTATAATGAAGTATCTTGACTCAGTAGAGTGTTGTGTCATTACAAAGATATCTTCTTTTTTTGTTATTTCTTTATACATTGCCTGTTTTCTGTTTAAACATGTATCTATATGGATGGTTGATTGATGATTAGTTGATTTTTTTAGAGCAAACTTTTGAGAGAAGGGGTAGACTATATGAGATTTTTTTTCCTTCCAAGTACTCTTTTTCATTCAAACCTTTGTTTATATCAACATATGACATGGTTATTTTAAACTGTAAACAAATGAAATAAATAATAATAACTGAAATGGAAATAAATAATATCTAATTTGTGAGAGAAAATATGATATGGTTCTATCTGAGTCATTTTATAGGTATTGCTAACACTGTTTTGTGGGTTTCATAATTATCTGGAGAAAATAGATATATTCATTTTAAACTGGAAAGTTTGTTGATTCTACAGTTTTCATTCTCTGAGCTGAAAGCTGCAGTTAGGTAACAAGTGCTATGAGAGTAATCTTACCTCATATAGAGTTACCATGGTAACTATGAAATTCATGAGATGATATTTGACATGCTGCAATGGTTTAACCACAGTCTAAATGAGGTTTATGTAGGTCAGTAGCTACTCTACTACAGCAAATTTACACAATAAATGCAGTCTTTGCTTTATTCCCTCGAGAATAAAGCAAAGACTGCATTGCAATTCTTCAAATTTTCTTCCAATAATTGGAAGAAAATTATTACAAACTCCTGAGAGAATCCACACTTTTTAAATAGATTTTCCATAAAAAGACCAACTCCAGACTCTGCAGTTTGGTGGTTTTCGGTCATATCTTACGATGGAGCTGATGTAATCTAAATTAAATATAGCCTTGAGCAGACTTGATGTTCTGCTGAGCTGAGGTAGAATGCTTCACTGACTAACATATTTCATTTTTTTTATTTATTTATTTATTTATTTATTTTTGCAATTAGCTCACCTGAGAAGAGTGAAATCTTTGTGCTCAGCGAGAACCTGGAGCTGATGGTTACCCTCAACAGGAAGACCATGAAGGGAGTAGCCAACCTGGTGCTCGCCGTGAACAAGCTGAGAAAGCCCCTGTCTCTGTGTGGCGGAGACCTCAGCGACGACAAGCTCTGCAGCACCATCATGGACTGCGTGGTGGGAGGTTGGAAATACAACACAGCTATAGCTGTCAGGAGGCCAAGACAGGGGCTGCAACCTGTGCAGTCCTAAGAGCCATATTTGCCCTCAGTCCAGTTAAATAAGACTTGTTGAGAGCCACAAATATGACATGGCCTTTTAAAAAAAGACATTATTAATCGTGCCACAGGAAATTCATGTTACAGCAGCAAAAGACAAAATTGCAAATTGCAATAAACACTCACAATGAAAAACAATCTAAAATAAAAGATAACTAAAAGCTAAATACCATGTGTAAAAATAGTTTTTTTTGTGTGTTTTTTTTAAAGAAGCTGTGATAGTAAAATAATGTATAAGGAATAACTTAAGAAACCATGGCAATGCACAAATCCAAGTTAGAATTGCATAAATGAAAGATAACAGAGGAGGTAGTTATAATTTTTGATAAATGTCTACTTCAGGAAATTTGTTGTCATTTTTAAAGAACCCAGTTTAAACCCAGTTTTAATATAAGGGAAAACATAAAACTTTTGCAGAGAAGAGGCTGGATACATTTTCTTCTATGTGATGTTTAAATTTATGGATAATGAAAAAGAAAAAAAAGCAAATAGTTTCCAACTTGATGACAAAAAAGTAGATCTAAAACAATAACACAAGTATTTTTAGTATCATTCTGTTGTGGAAAATCAATTTATTACAACAAAAAACAGCTAAAACCAGTATTTGTTATTAAATTTACAATTAAAACTTTAGTTGATTCTTTCTCATTTAAAGCCGGAGTTATTCAGAGCCATTGTGGAAGGTCCAAAGAGCCACAGGTTGCAGACCCCTGGGCCAAGAGAATGAATGATCAGAGGGGGCTATGGCTGCACAAGCAGAAACCTGAGCACTGCAGTACAGTCTGGTAGAGACAATTCAGGTTTGCAAGACTTCAGTTCAGCAACATTTCCATGAAATAAAACCAGTGGGGAACAAAAATAACGTTCCTGGTAACTTTGACAAAAATGTAGCTTTCATGTTCCTTCAGAAACTGGTTCTGAAGGAATGTTTGTAGGTTTCAGCCTCCAATCAGCCTTAAGATATTGTATTTAGATGGAAAAACACCAGTCCAGGGTTTGCATGCCTCCTATTACATGGAATTTTTGCACCTTGCTTTTGAAAGACACTGAGAGTCCGTCGTCTTTCTCTCCACAGAAACTGTTTTTCAGAAAGGCTGGCACTCCTCCTCAGGACAGAGAAAGCCTATCTTCCAGCGGAGCAGGATCATGTCAGAGTTCATGCTGTGTGACACGTTCAAGAAAAATCTCATTTTGAATTCAGGAGAATTAAAGCTGCAGGCCATCACCCTGACAGGTGGATACTGTGATAGCAGAGGTAACAAAACACCACGAGAATTATTTGTTCAAGTTCTACTTTTGCTGAGATTAATCTGCATTTTGGTTTTACAAATTGTCTTTAGACAAACCCAGTAACGCAGAAAGTAAATGTACTGCAGCTTTATATCATTAGGTTACGCATTATGCTTTGCTCAGGTGAATCCTGTTTCCACTGATCATTCTTCATGTATGTAAGACTGGAGTCCTCATAGGGTTGTTATGTGGAAATGAGCTAGAATTCCTCACACTGTTCTGTTTAGGGTCCCTTCGTTGATATTGCATAAACCAAGCCATGAAGTTCAAGGAGTTATCTGGCTGTTATCTGGCTGTGGGCACTGTTATCTCACAGTGCCCACGTGAGGTGAAGTTTAGCCTGAACGCAGCAGACATATTTATCTGAGCGCCACCTTTACCTCCACCCAACCTGAAAACTGAGAGAAATTCTATTTTTAGAAACTCGGACCATTGGTGTGGATGTTTGTATCATGGAGGCAGCCATGAGGCAACGAGAATATGATCCTCACAAAGAGACACAGCTGGGGTGGAGTGATAGTCGTGGGGTGGGGGGTGGAGGTGCAAAAAGAGTGAACCGCTGCTGTTTTTCCATAAAGAGTCAGAAAAATAAGATGTAAACTGCTTATTTTGGCTTCAGTTTAACACAAAAAATATGGAAGATGTTCAGTCAGATGTTTCAGTTTCTCTCACCAAAATAACCTCAACAACAAAAATGAACTCCAGACATAGAAGTATTTTATTTGTAATGTAAGAAATGGCACATCTTTTTCCAGTTCAAGTAAAAGGAAAAAAAGCAGGAAATCACTCAATGTGGAGGGAAAAAATATGTAATAAACCAAAAAAATTGCTTTAGACATGCAAATTACAGGGTGATTCCATATGTGTTGATTCTGTTTTTCTTCTACTTGATCTGAAAAAAGATGCAGCATTATTTGAAACGCTGTTGGGTGTGTTTTACAGAGTGTTTAGCTGATTCGTGTAAATTTGCTGCAACGTGTAGCAATAAAGTGAAGCTCCTCTAATGGCAGTGCTTCCATCATTTTTGCCAGGGGTTGTATGTGGGATAATGCTGGAAATTCTTGCAGCACACCCTAAGATTTACTGTAAGAACTCATGAAATAACCCCCAGTTTCTGGTTTCTTCTCCGCAGTGAGCTTTG
The DNA here is from genome assembly GCA_014839685.1 of Anableps anableps. NCBI lineage: Eukaryota > Metazoa > Chordata > Actinopteri > Cyprinodontiformes > Anablepidae > Anableps > Anableps anableps. Next base: position 28,072,809 of record CM026081.1, read on the forward strand.
AAATGCGCAGCTACAGACCTCCCTGCAACTCCAGCATAGGGTCTTTGATTGTTCTGCTGTCAGTCGCCAAGGACCTGCACATGTCTTGCTCCATGAAAGAAGGGAAAGTTATGCTGAACTTGGAGGTAAACACAAAACTATGCATAAGTCATATTTTTTATCCCTGAAAGGATTTTTTGACACCTTCATAATCCATTTATAGCTTTGATTTGCTATATCTAAATTTAGACTTTTAATGTTGTTCATACAATTAATTGTTCATACCTCAGGCAGATTTAGGTTGAAGGTAAAGTTTTAGTGTAATTGATATCAATGTTTTGCAGTGGTCCAGCCAGAGTCCTGACTTGAATTTGAAAGAGAATCTGTGGAGGGAGCTAAAGATTAGGGTGATGGCGAGAAGGCCTTTCAACCTCAAAGAATTCAAAATGTCAGTAGAAGCATGCAAGCTGGCCAGCATGGCATGAAAAGTGTTTGATTACTGTAACGTCAATATTAATTTCCTTATAAAGAATGTTTTTTTTTATATTGCTTTATCCTTTGAGACATGCCTATATCGTTTTGTCTAAGAAAAAAAAGTTCTTGGTTTAGTGAAATAATTTCAAATCTAAGTTAGCCAGGGGTATGAACAATTCTGGACAAAACTGTGAACGCCCACACTAAAGAAACAGAGTGGCCTTTTGTCAATCTGCTCATGTTCATGAGTTTGACTCGGTCAACCTGGGATAAATAATCACAGGGAGGAACAATATCAATTCGTATATTAATCACAACGTTATTCCAATATCCCTCGCCTCTGTGTCTGCTAGAAATACAGGGAGGAGTCTTTAACGGAGATCGACCAGGATGAAGGGATGGACCGCTTTCTTTTCATCAAGCGCATCTCTGGTGTATGTCTGGCCACCTTCGAGTCGGTGAAGTACCGCGGCTGGTTCATCAGCACTTCCTCCGACGAATGCGACCAGTCGGTGGACATGTGCCAAGAGACTTCCCCCTTGCGTGTCACTTCCTTCGAACTAAATATGTCTTCTAAATGTGCTGCTCACCAGTGTACACCGTCCTCAGCGATATATAAAAAATAATAATATTCGAAGTGGTTTGCATTTCTGTTCTTTACCACTAGATGGAGCAATAATCTACTTATTACCTGGGGATGCGGTAAGGCGACATTCTAAGTTTTGAGGTGTAAAATAAAAATTACTTCAGAATAACTTTTTTTCAGACAAAAAACAAAACAAAACAAAAAGCAAAAATAAAAACAAACAAAAAACGTATCTTTAGTATTCTCTGCTTCATTTGGTGGGAAATAATGTAAGAGGATATTCCTAAAATCATTCATGTAATGCTTTTTGTTTAGCTTGTAGTCTCACTTTTATGGGTATTTCAGTTTCATAAAAGTTTTAAAAAACAAACGGATGGATTTATTTTATTTCATGTTATCTGCTTTTTATATGTCAATTTTTATGTTTTAGGTAGACACTTTAATCCAAACAAGTGTGAATATAACGATGCAGTTATTATCAAAGCTCACAATAAGCTATTTAGAATAAAGTAAGTGAATCATTGATCAATATTTTTGAACTATGTTTGCTTGATGATATTTGCTTGATGATTGATTGCTATGATTTTGATGCATTGATATTTTCCTGATGATTCTTATCAGTGTATTTCATGTGTATTTGCTAGATAATTTTGATGATTTTGATGTTTTTGATGATTTTCTCTATACTTGATTGATGTTTTTACGATGTGAAGCACATTGAACTGCCTTGCTGCTGAAATGTGCTGTACAAATAAACTTGACTTGACTTGACTTAGAAGGAAGAGGTGACAGCGTAGCAGTAGACAGCAGGAGTACAGGGAGGTGCAGAAAGGGATGGTGTAGTAGAGAGGGGTAGGAGATGCCATGTGAAGAGCTGGGTCTTCAGGAGTTTCTTGGAGATGGACCATGTTCTGGAAGCGCTTGGTAGGTCTTTTCACCAATGTGGAGCAACTCATGAGTGAAAAGACCTGTTTTACACCTTATTTTCTTCTTAAGTTCGGCTCATCTCAAAATTAAGATCTTTAACAAACGTTTTGCCATTATTGTTAAATGTAATTTAAATTTGTATTAATGCAACAAAATAAAGTTTCATATTTTGAAAATGTTTGTGTTTGTTGCATTATGTACTGTCTAACAATAATAATCCGAGAAAATTAGAATATTGAGGTAACTAACTTTTCCAATAAATTACATGTAGAAGCTTTGTAAAAATCCTACAAAGCAATTTTACATAAAAAATACTTGTATTTCTTTTTTTTTTAACTATTTGTACTTAAAATCATTGTACTGTGCTATAAAATGAACCAATTTCAAGTTTTGTTAACAAACGTCAATTTTTATTTTTGTTCCAATTCTAACTGGTGAAAACAGGGGTGCTTTGGGGTTGCAGTGACCCCTGGTGGTGACACATCATCCCAGAATCAGCCAATTAACAGCGTTCAATAACAACACTTTCAGTGTTCTGGCAGGACGTTTAGAACAAGAAGGAGCTGTTGTCGGCGCCATGGACTCTCAGCTACAAACACAACAGAGACCAGAGTCATGAAACAACTTCGGAGATGCCTGAATGAATGCAACACTATCAACTTTGATATGGATTCTAATATTTCTCTTGAGAACAAAGAGGAGACACTATATATGTGCTCTAGTTATATGTCATTCATGCTCATAATCAACAGGAATTTCATTAAAAGTTTTATTTTTTGTTTCAGCTGTAGATGTGTGCAATTCTGCATATTTTGGTATCGATCCAAAACCAAGTAAATATAGGCCCAGTATCACCAATACTGATACTGATATTGATCCTTTTTTAAAAAAATCAAAGTTTGATATATCATCAAACTTCTGACCTTTAGGTGTTTTTGTGCTTTTCTTAGTTGGTACTCTCTCAGTCTGTGTTTATGTAAAACAGACAGTAACACTGTTTTCCGGCAGTTTCCATTTCATTACAGGTTTTGGTCTTGGTGGAACCTGGGTTGTTTTTGAACATCCTACTTTGGGTCTTCTTCCTGTGACTCATCAGAATAACATAGAGTGATGATCTTAGAATTAGCAGTTGCTTACAAATGGTTCTAAAAGACTTTCCAGACTTGTACAAATCTACAAGTCTTCCTGCTCTTCACTGAGTTCCTTAGAATTAATCCGGTGAGTTCTGTAAAACAAATCCTTTTGGGGTTTTTTGCTGACAACCAGATGAAGTAAAATTATGATCACTAATGAAAAGTTAACATTGGTTTCATCAAGTTAAAATACATTCTAGAACTTTCAGCACCACTAAAGATTTAGGGGCATCTGTGTTTATATTTGAGTCTGAATGTAAAATTTTAGCCTCATGTGGATTTAGGAAAATTTCAATTTGAGTACCCAGTTCTTGTTTTTAAGAAATCATTGTGGTTGTTTGTTGTATAAAGATTTTATTTTGATAAAATTAATGATCAAAAGCCAAAAATAATATAAGATTTGGCTAGAGGAAGGAAGGAATTTATGAAGGAAAAAAAGGAGTAAGTAAGAACCACAAAAGAAAAAGGAAACAAGGAAGGAAGGAACAAAAGAAGAAAGGAAGTAAGGAATTGATGAAGGAAAAAGGGAGTAAGTAAGTAAGGAAGGGAGTAAGAATAGAAGGAAAAAAGAAAGAAAGGAAAAAAGAAGGAAGAAAGGCACTGATGAGGAAAAAGGGAGTAAGGAAGGCACAAAAAAGGAAGGAAGGGAGGAAGAAAAGAAGGAAAAAAGGAAGGAATTGACAAAGGAAAAAAGAAAGTAAAGAAAAAAGGAAGGAGAGAACAAAAAAGGAAGGATGGAAGTAATGATGAAAAAAGGACGTAAGGAAAAAATGATTTAATTCTGTTAAAATTAATAGTGAAAAGCCAAAAGTAATATAAGATTCTTTTCTGCCTGGCTAGAGGACAGGAAGGAAGGAAGGAACGAACAAACAAATGAAGGAAGGAAGGAACAAAGGAACGAACAAATAAAGGGAAGGAAAAGACCACTGAGTGTGTTTTTTCCCCCAGAGTTGCCGTTCAGGTCTTTGGTCTTGGCTGGGGTTGTTGTCCCTTGACTAGGTGGATAGCAGCAGCACCTCCACCTAGCCTGAGTCCCCCCCTCAGAAGACCTCAGCCCCTGTGGTATCATCACCTGCTGTGGGTGATGTTGCCAGCTGTGCATGGTGGGACTGCTGCACTTGTCTGTTCAGAGCCCGATGCAGCCAAATGTGAAAAAAAAAAAAAAAAAAAAAAAAAAAAAAATCCTAGCTGGTTCTTTGGATGCAGTTTTGGAGCTGGTGGGTGACACCTTCAGGCCATATTTTAACAGTCTTGGAGTCTTCCCCTGCTGTGTGAAAAGCAGGGCTTTTCACACAGCAGGGGAAGGAGTTTTCTTTGACAATTTACAGTACAGAGTAGTGCAGTCCCTTCCCCACCTGTTGCTGCACACTACCAGTCAGTTGATTGAAAGATGGCTGGGTAGGGCAGTTTTCGCCCTCTTACAAGAAAGACAAATTCTGCCTGTTGGAAACATTTCTGGTTGCAGTCATAGTGTGGATGGAAACTATGGGGAGCCACACATCACTCTCCAGCTGGCAAGCTGTGAGCCGGTTGGTAAGCTGTTTTATACCGAGATCAGGGCTTTGTGATGGTCACTCCAAAACATTGACTTGGTTGTCCTTAACCCCTTTTGTATCTAACTTCATGATGTGTTTAGGTTCATTGTTCATGTCAAAGACCCGTTTGTGCCCAAGCTTCATCTTCCTGAAGCTCCCTTTTTGTCTGACTTCAAAACGAAGAGACCCGGAAAAGGCTGCAGGCGGCGATATGAAACACTCTGGCGAAGTACCGGAGAGTGTGACACAATCAGTGACTCCACCTTTAGTCAGTCAGTGACTGAAATTTTGATGGTTATGGCTTACAGATACTGAAAAGCCCAAATTTATAGTTCTAGAAGGTAATTAACTAAAAACACCTGGAAAGGCTTCCTGAGCCTCTGAATGGTCTCTCAGTCTGGGTCAGTGGGACACAATCATGGAGAACTGCTGACTGGACAGATGGCCAGAAGACAGTCATTGACACCCTCCATAAGGAGGGGAGGTCGCAAGATGTCATTGCTGAAGAAGTTGTTTTTCACTGTATCCAAGCACTTTCATAGAAAGCTAAGTGGAAGGAAAAAGTTTGTTAGGAAAAGGCACCAGGGATTACCACAGCCTTCAGAAGATGGTCAAGCAACATCTTTTCAAGAATTTGGGGGGGTGGCTTCACAAAGAGTGGACTGAGGCTGGAGTCGGTGCATCCAGAGCCACCATGCTCAGACGGATCCTACACGTGGGCCACAAGCATCCTTCCTGGGATGAGGAGAAAAACCAAACTGTTGTTCGGTGGTACAAAATCCTCTTTTCTGATGAAAGTAAAATTTAGATTTTATTTGGAAATCAAAGGTCTCAGCGTCTGGAGGAAGAGAGGAGAGGCACAGAACCCACGTTGCTTGAAGTCCAGTGTGACGTTTTTGGTTTGGGGTGCCATGTCATCTGCTGCTTCTGGTCCACTGGGTTTTCTGAAGTCCACAGTCATCGCAGCATCTACAAGGCCATTTAGAGCACTTGTGCCTTCTTCTGCTAACAAGTGTTATGGAGATGCTGATTTCATTTTAGAGCAGGACTTGGTATCTGCCCACACTGATTTTAGGGTTTCCATTGTCTGTAAACCACAATCATCTACCTTCTGTTAGAAGATAGATTTGTAGGTTCCGACTTATTGCTGTTGTGAGTGAACTGGTGACCTCACTGCAGTTTCTTTCATAAAAGATTATCTTTCTTGGTCAATAATAACTAAATAATACTTGATTTTTTTTAATTTTATTAAGATTGTGGTTCACTCCTTGCACTTTCTTGATTTCTTCTTATCCCTTTTTCATAGTGCTTTTGATTTTAAACCGTTTCTCCAAAGGCAGAGTGTGCCTTTCTGTCACCCTACTCATCTCGTCGAGTTGCAATTTTTTTCTGCTGTAACACGATTAAGTGACTTTGAAGCTTTGCCGCATTCATCGTCCATAGAAATGCACTCGACAGCCAGTAATCTCAATTTCAGTGTTCTGCAAATTAAACATCAACCTGTCCTTACGTTTTACAATGGCGGACTTAAAGAATCTCAGCCAATCAGAGACAGTTTGGAGGAAGCTGACATCCCCTTATTGGTACAACCTCCATGGGTCTGCATGGTGACACCTTGGGCTGTTTCTCAGCTGACTACGCTCCAATAAGAGAAACACTGCCGTGGACGCACTGCTCTACATTTACATGGACACATAAAGCAGATTATAGAGTGATGTGCATTTCCTGTTAGAAATGCAAAGAATGCAGGAAAGAGAAACTCCACCAGAGTATAACACAGATACATTTACCGCAGCATCAAACATCTGGGATCATATATATCATTTATTCTTTATTACTTCAAATGCATTTAATCTTTAATTCTGACTGCCTTGTGTTAAACTTTCATTTTCTCATGAAACAATCGTTAAATTTGCTCCATCACACATCTCTATCCTCACTGAAGCACACATACATGCACAGATTCTCCTTCAAAATAGTTATATCTACATCGAGTCAACCCATTTTACTTCGAGCAAATTTAAAGACAGAACAAGCACAAAAAAAAATCTTTTAAATCTCAGAAATGGTTGACTACAGCGAGTTTGACATTAAAGTCGACATGGGATCAAATCCCATCCCTGAAACTGGACAGCAGATCTAACCACACATGATCACATGTGCAGTCAGAAGAGAAGGACCAGCAGTGAACCTACTGTCCAGGGTTACCTCTGAGTGTGTGTGTGTGTGTGTGTGTGTGTGTCCCTCTGCCATGAACATTCCCAGCACATGGCAACAGGAGCTAAATATAGCCCCAGTAGCCTGGCTGCACAGCAGGATCATGCTTCCTCTCGGTAATGGAGGATCTCTCTCTCTCTACCGCTGTCTCTCCTTCTCTGCTGCCTACAAACATGGTGCACCTTCCCTCTGCTCTTTCATTCGCTTTACTCCATCTTTGAAGTTATTCACATTCTGTCACTGTGTATGCGTGAAATGGATTATCCCCAGCATATTAGCTGCAACTTATCTGTTTTCTTTTATATATATATATACTTCACATGCATGTTCATAGACAGTGGGAGGACACTTAAATGTTTCATATCATAAAAAAATGATTACTTATTAGGCAAAGATAACTTGAGCAAATACAAAATGTAGTTTTTAAAAAGATTTTGTTTAAGCTATCCAAACCAACCTGACTCTGTGTGAAAAAGTAATTGCCCCCTAAAACAAATAACTGGCTGTGCCACCTTTGGTAGCATCAGCTGCCATCAATCGTAGATGATAATGTGAAATAAGCCTCTTGCAACACTGTGTTTCATTTGAGACTTTGACTAAGCCTCTCCAGCACCTTTTTATTATCATTCAGAAGTTGACTTTCTGGTAGGCTTTGGATCATTGTTTTGTTTCATAACTCAAATTAACATGAGTTTAAGATCAGAGGCTTATGATCTTGCATTCTCCCTCTGGATTCTCTGCTTCAGAGCAGAATTCATGGTTTCATCAACTGTGGAATGTCATCCAGGTTTTGAGGCAGCAAAGGACCCCCCACCCACCACACTACCACCACCGTATTTGACTGTAGGTATGATGTTCTTTTCTTGAAATGTGTTTTTTCTGCAGCAGCTCTCACAGGACACAAATCTTCCAGAAAGTTCCACTTTTTGTTTTTCAGTCTAAAGAATAGTCTTTGGAATCCTTCAGATGTTTTTTTTTTTTTAAAGTGTGAGATTGACCTATGTCTTCTATTTACTCAGCAGTTTTGGCCTTGAAGCTCTCCCATGGAGACCATTTGTGTCCCACCTCTCTTGTTTTTGAGTCATGAACTCTGACCTTAACTGAGGTAAATGAAGACTGCAGCGCTTTAGATGTTGTTCTGGGTTCTTTTTTGACCTCCTTGACAACAGCCCATCGAGAATCTCTGGGCTGTTGTCAAGAGGAAGATGAGAGACACCAGACCCAACCAGGAAGATGACCTGAAGGCACCTATCAAAGCAACCTGTGCTTCCATTACACGTCAGCAGAAGCACAGGCTGCTCACTTTTAAGTCACACATATTTTGATTTGAAATATCCTTTTTTTATTGATCTTATGTAATATTCTGATTTTATTAGAATATTTCACTCTGTGCAATGAATCTATATCATATATGAGTTTCACTTTCTGAAGTGACGAAAAACATTCTACTTCTTTCACTATATTCCATTTTTTGAGCCGTATAAATGATTTTTCTAAGTTGTGTTGCTCATGACATTTCCATATCTGTGATAGCATGGTTTAGCTGGATATCAAATTGTATACGCTACAGTAACAGATACATGAAAAGGTAATGCTGGAGTGTTATTTACCTGCACAGGTCCTTTCTCTCTTCACCATAGTTAACATCAGCAACAAGCAACTATGAACTCAGTGGAGCCACTGACAGATAGGTGTCAGATACTGTGAGGGTGAGCACTGAACTTGGTTTCACCTAAGTTAATTTTTTACTAATCTGTTCATGCACAGTTGGGGATTAACAACATTATTTTATAATATAATGAATCATAAATTATTCTTTGAATTTGTGGAGTGATCTAAATGATGCATCTGCACATGCGTTAGCTTTTTAGTAGAGCAACTCATGCCAGAGAGGGGAGAACAGAGGAGAGGAGAGGGAGGATCTGTATCTTCTGTTTCTTTTTCTTTGGCCAGATTCATCCAAGCTTTAATTAAATACTTGAATGCTTCCAACAGATTTGCGTCAAAGCAGGAAACTCAAACACAGAAGCATATAAGTCGGAGTGGTTTAATGTGAACGACTCTTGCGTGATGGTACTGAACTGCTGGGAGCATGTGGTATAATCCTGGCTTAATTTGGCATGGTGCCTGGTGAGGTATTACATTGCTCATGGCCTGCATAAGTCCCACTGTTGACGTGTGCAAGCTTGCACACTCTGCTGCTGCAGCACTGGGGCGAAGGAGAGATGAACGTGGCAACAGGAGGTCACAGAGGACGTGAAGTTTGTAAAGTAACTGAGCTGGAGAATGAATGGAGCAAAAATAAAAACGGGTCCATTGAGATCTTCTATTGGCTTCGTTAGAATATAGTGATTCCAAACACCTTAAATCAGGCCTTTCACACACTTTTTATTACGTTCTTCCATTACCTTGAATAGGTATGTGCTGGACTTGTACAATTACACCAGTGACATTTCTGAATACTGGATGAATGTTTTTCACGGTGCTATAAGCAAAAGCTAAATTCCATTTGAATACATGTGAAAATATCTCTCATATTTATGATCTTATTTTGGACTTTAGAAATTCAGAAAGCTTTTAAAATAATCTCTAATTTGTTAATGATTAGTCTTTACCTTAAATAGTGATTAAAATGTGTCTTCATACTTATTAGAATGACTACATAGTTGGAAACCTCTAATGGAGACTTCTTCTGCCAGGGAGATAATCATTTATTAAGTTTAAACATTGTGGCTGTCTAATGGGATGTAGGTTCACCTTCTCCCATTTCCCTCTTCAGGGTCTCAGTCCAGTGATGTTTTCCTCTCCCAGAGCCTCTGGATGCCTGATTCTGAGTTCTGACTCAGACAGACAGCAATAACAAAAAACACAACAACAAGCCTTACCCATCCGATCAGAACCAAGACTGATCCTCCTTATTTGGTTGAGATAAATGTTTTATGCATCATAGTATTATGTTACTTTTTAAAAAAAAAAAATTTAAATTCCTGCAAATGTTTGTTTTCCTCCATGTCTTAAGGCTCCCATATACTTCGTCTGAAGTTAAACAGTCAACGTATGGTCCCGCCGTTTTTGCACATACCTTTCATACAACGATACAGACCACCTATGGGACACCTCTCCCGCTTCAGTATATGTCTACCCACCAGGGTCCCCACCCCTTTCCTGTATTCGCTGTTTTACTTTTACGAGACAGTCACAGAGAGAGCACCACACTTTTCTGCAGATAGCCTCCTGTGGGGGACAACAACGTTGCAATTTCCATCCAGGAGTTTTTTTGCCATTTGACAGTCTTATAGTAGTTATTTTGTGAAGAACCATACATGTATGTAATTCCTCACCGTGTCTAATAAATGTTCCTCAAAAGTATTCATGTCTCAAAAACTGGAGAGTTGAAGCATAATTTCAACATTGCTGTCCAAGTGCATTTCTGAATAAAACACAGCACAGCAGGCGGATGCCTCTCTGCAAACAAAATGACACAGTTTTCATCATGGATCTACGTCAATGAGAGCCGATTTCAACACTTCGAATGAAGTGTGTGGGAGCCTCTCGTGTCCTCACTGCCACTTAATCGTTTCTTTTCTTTCATTTCCTTTTTTTTTCTCTATGCAGGTTATTTCTGGAGTGATCCAAAGCTGGAAATAATCTGATGACCCAGGCAACATAAGCTACCTCTTGTCACAGAAGGACCATCAGGCTGGAACAACACCAGCCGTGCTGAGACTCCCCTGTCAGCTGAGCTGAGAAATAGAATGGTGAGAGGCCCAGATCTGGAGATCCAGTCTGGGTCACTGAGAGCTGACACTACAAGTTCTGGACTTCAAAGTAAGGTGTTCTGATTCTTCTGACATGGCAGTTTTCCAGTGGTGACAAACTTATGTGGCCAAATCTCCATGGGTGTTGCTTTAGCTGGTTCTTCCCCAGTCAGCTAGATTCGTCTCCATTTGCAGATTCTGTGTAATTCTTTCCGTTTTTTGGAACCACCGGGCAGCACAAGCCGGATATTGCATGCAAATGCAAATGATTTGATTGGCAGCAGACTGCATTCGTTGATTGGTCTGTTGATTTATGTCACTGGTTGAGAGAAGACGGTACTTGCAGAAGAGCGCATACAGCGTCAACTGGACGGGGCAACCCGCAACGAGCAAATATACAGTTAAATTTTGGAGAAACTGGCCCCCAAGGGTACACGTGCAAAATGACATCATCGGAGTGTCGACCAAAGGTCCTGCCCGCTCATGGCCCGCCCACGTTCCCACCTTCCTGCCAATATTCCTGCCCATATTCACATCCACATAGTGAGGAACACACTGCCAATGGAGACACACCCAACTTGGCAAGAACCAAACCAGATATTAACCGGCTGGCGCAGGGGTGGGCAATTCCAAGCCTCGAGGGGCACTGTCCTGCAACTTTTAGATCTGTCTCTGCTTCAACAAACCTGAGTCAAATAATCAGGTCATTAGCAGGACCCTGTAGAACTTGACTGCATACTGACCAGGTAATTCAGCTATTTGATCAAGGTGTGTTGGACCAGGGACACATCTAATACCTTCAGGACTAGAATTGCCCACCCCTGGGCTAGAGTGAGACTTGACAATGAAGAAGGGGCCAAAGCGTCTTTGAAATTTGGAGTCCCTCCTTGAAATTTTTCTCCTAAACCTCTTTTTCCTTCAAAATTACCTTTATGATTACATACAACTCTTTTCTTTAAGCTTCAGAGAGGGGTCAAGAAAATTTTTGATAAAAAATTCTAACTTTATTTGGAGTAGACAATATTTTGAACATTGATTGCTTAGAAATAGTTGTAGAAATAATGTTGGTATCTTCACAATTGTTTGTTAAGTAACTTAATTCAGAGTAGGAAACTGATCCAAAGTCAACAATATGAAATCTAATCCTTGATTATGATTTTGATTGATAAGTGAATATTATTTTTAGCAGATATTCCAAACCTTGTTCCAGATATTCCAAACCTTGTTACCTCTAGCCCCAAGTAGGTATTCTAGGCCAGAGAGCGATTTTTGACAGATTATGATGCACATTATGAGAATAATTGAACCTGGTTGTTTGCAGTTAGGCTCAACATATTTCATACCTCTGGCTGATATAGATTTATAACTATTTCTATTCAAGCAGGAAGTTTGTTTCTTATGGGAAATGAGACAGATATCCAATGAAAGATAAAGCAATGTAAATGGAGAATCAGTTTTGAAAAAAATAATTTATCTGTTTTTGTTTACATTTTGATAAAAATGACATTCTGAAAATGATTTATAGCCCTCTTAATAATCAATATAAAAATCTTTACAAGCATTATAGCAATCAAAGCTTTCATACATTAGCTGGGCAGCTTTTTGCATGCTGCCATTGGTATTTTCCAGATTTGTCTTTGGTGATGAGCTCCAAGTCTTTGCAGCTGGAACCCCTCCTTTCCATCACCCTAATCTTTAGCTCCTTCCACAGATTCTCTATCAAATTGAAGTCAGGATTCTGGCTGGGTATCCAAAATGTTAATATTATTTCCAGTCAAAAGAAACATGTTGGTAAGATTTAAAAATCACTACATGTATATTCATTTAAATTAAAGTAGCTATCAAATAGTAATTATGACTATAAACACAATTTTTGGTGTGAGTGGCTGAGAAAGAGCAACAGACTATTAACTAAATTTATTGAGAGCTTAATCTTGACTCAAAATACAGGTGGTGGGGGAGTAAGAACAAATCCGAAGTCAAACAGGAATGCTTTTCAGAAACTCCTCCATCTTTAAGGAAAATCCTGTTTTTACTCCTAAGTGAACAGTTATCCTAGGAAGGAATGTATTTCTAATAATTTATTGAAGTTATGTTTTGCAATACACATAGATACAGATGTATTTTTGTTATTTCAAGTAACTCTATATGGATTTGCTTTGTTTAATAAAATTTCCTAAATCAGACATGCTTGTATACAAAATCTATCTATATATCTATCTATCCATCCATCCATCCATCCATCCATCCATCCATCCATACCTGCTTATCCTTGCAGGGTCGAGGGGGGTGGAGGGAGCTTAGTGTGAGGTGGGATACATCCTAAACAGGTCTTCAGTTCATCACAGGACAACACAGAGATAGAGACACCCAGGACAAACATATAACCAACACACTTCATAAAATGATAACAATTAAAAAAACATTATTTTGAAACTTGAAAACAATATTTACCATTATTTGGAAAATTAACATTTTCAGATATACAAAGAAGTGTACACAAAAATAAAATTTCAATTTTTATCAGTCACCTTGTAGCTGTAAAATGCACCATATACATATACAGTTATCAAACATGTTGAATGATAAATACCCTTCACACAATCAGGGATTTAAACCCAAGCTACCATCAGTCCCTACAGCTCAACTAATCCCCTTCATTTTATGCACGTTCAAACACTTATGCATAACAGAGTTAAGCTCAAAATTATTCACATTCCTGGCAGATTTAGATTTTAATGCTTTTTAATTTTAATTCATCTGGCTTTAGTCTGTTAACTTGTATCTAAATCAAGCAGGGTGCATGTTGATACCAGGTGTGAGCAGGACCTCAGGTTACCTAAGGCTCAGGTCTGGTGAAGCATCTTTAAGTGAATGGTCTAAGTTGCCTGGTGTGAAATCATGAAAAGTGAAGTGTTTTGCCCAAAGACACAACGACTGAGACAGACAGAGCGGGGGTTCGAACTGGCAACCCACCAGTTACAGAACAAATTCCAACGGTGAACAGGAACATCTGCAGACTACAGTGTTCAGGAAACTAGAATTAATACCCATAGAAGCTTCATTCAGACCCTAATTCCTCCAGTGAATGTGTTTGAAAACGAGGTCTTATAAAATGATCCAGCATCTGGGAAATGTTTTAGCAGTGAAATCATCTGGGATTGTGTCTGTTTTCGTTTTAGAGGAATTACCTAAGAACAAGCATAAAAATACTGCTGCTGTATACATGACTTTCTCTGGAAATATCTGAAAGCCCACACAGGTTTTAAATAATCACTCAGCATGCCTGTGCAAGTCAAAATGAATCACTTTATGTCTACATAATTTACCTTAAACTCAAAAAGATCAATTCAAGATGAGATAAAACAAGTCAACACCCTTGAAGTCTGCCTCGGGACCTGCGGAAAGATAAAACAAAACAAAACAGAGAATCCACAACAATAAATAACATATGCCTATATAACAATAGCAGTTATAAGTTCCATGGAAAGTACACAGTACAAGGTGGTACAAGAGGTATTTAGTGGCAACCGCAGCCCGACTGAGAGTGTATCTAACAAACACCTGAATAGAGATACCTGTATGTCTGTATGTGTGTGCTTGTGTCTATAAGGTTTCTCCCTAAGAATATTTGATAGTAGGTGTGGGGGCCCACAGATCCACCCCCTAGGACATGCAGATGGCACGAGGATGACCGGAGCCACAGACACCCAGTGGACCCCCAATCACGGAGTCCCGGAGACCCCCGCTGGGAAAACTGGACCCCCCCACACCCTCTCGAGAGAGCAGTAGAGGCAAGCCCTGGGCAACCCCCCCGGCAGCCACGATGCAGAAGCCCCAGGGGGCCGCAGCAATGAGCCCACAGGCCCCGCCAGCAACCTGCTACACCGGAGCAGATCCGGCAATGGACAAAGAGACCCAAGCCCCGAGGCAAAATCCCCCCACCATCAGAGGCCCAGCCGAGCCAGGGCACCCAGGCCCCGGCAAGCAGCCACCAGGGTGATTTGGCACATACCCTGGCACCCGGCCCCAGACACCAACAGCCACCAACGTATCAGCGAGCAAAGGCACCCGCCACCGGAGAGGAGTGTGACGGGGGGAAATAGACCCCACATTTTTCGGCCCAAGATGATCCAGGAGAGGGGGCAGCCCAGAACCCAACCTGACAAATAAACAGCCACACACAAACACAATCACACATTTCCACCCACATGCTCATATACAGACCCAGAAGGTGGTCCCTCTCTGGAGTGGAGAAGAGCAGGCAGCCCAACCCTCTGCAGCAGCAGCAGAGTAACCCATCAGCCAGGTCGAGAGCTGGGCACCACCCAAACAACCCGGGCCCAAACGCTGCACCCAACCCCATCCAGAGACGGGCCAGGAAGAGTCCACATAGTCCCAACAAACCAGCCGACCAGAGCAGTCTCAGGGCAAAACAGTCCCACTCCCCAGCAAGCCCCAATCTCAACCCTGTGAAACCCCCTCCTCCACAAGCCCCAAGGTCTCCCCAAAGGGCCACCCCCAACCAGCGCACAAGCATCGAGCACGTGCTCCCGAACATAGATGCCACAAATCTCCCATCCATGGGGCGGGCGCCCCCACAGGAGGGCCTCAGCCCCGAAAAGTCAATCAGAACACACCTCCACAGCGCAAGCCCAGCACACTGCCCCCATCTGAGGCGCTCCTGCCACATCCTGCTCCCCACCACACAGCGTGCCGCAACAGCAAGGCAACAGCCCTGCACGACACCACCCCAGCACCACATGCAAATGCAAACAAGCAGATGTCACTGAGTCACGCAACCACACTGACCCCCCCGACCCAACACCAGGACAGGATCAACTCCCCCGCCAAGCATTCCTGGCAGGAGGCCCACACCCAGGGCCAACAGCTCCCACCATGTCCCCTCAACCACTTAAATGAATCCTTGTCACCATCCCTGCACCTTCAGCCCAGGGATAACCATCACCAATCGCCGCCACCAAACCAACCAAAACCTCAGCAGCCCCAGACCCAAAAAAGTATGCAACCCCTTCACAGCACACTCTACAACCCTCTTGTGGTTGGTACCCCCAATGAGCAGGGCCGACATCCCTCAGATGGAGCGATGAGTAGGGGAGGAAACCAGGGAGCCCACCAAGCTGCCCGGTACACACCAGCAACCCCAGGCTGCCCATGAACCAACACATGAGCCCGTACCAGCCAGGAACCCACATCCGAGCCGACCCACCACTCGAGACTTTACTGTTTCAACAGTTAAATAGCTTCTTAAGAATGACAAACCCCTTTGATGTCTGTCAGTCCGGTTTCCGTGCCTATGACATAACTGAGACTGCCCTCGTCAAAGTGTTTAATAATATCCACACAAATACAAAAACCACAGTGTTGGTTCTGTTGGACCTCAGTGCAGCATTTGACACTGATGACCTTGAAATATTATCAAAGCGACTGGAGAGCTGGGTCAGACTCTCTGGTACAGTACTTAATTGGTTCAAATCCTACTAAAAGAACAGAGATTTTTTTGACAACTTCTCATCAGAGCAGATAAAAGTCACATGTGGAGTACCCCAAGGTTCAATCCTGGGACACCTCTGATTTAATATCTACATACTCCCACAAACTCAGATTATAACAAGTAACAAGATTAGCTACCACAACTACGCAGATGATACACAGCTCTACATTACGATGTCACCAGGTGACTTTGAACCCATCCAAGCACTGAACAGATGCTTAGAACATATCAGCGCATGGATGTGCCATAACTATCTTCGGCTGAATAGAAACAAAACTGATGTTATTATCTTTGGACCTTAAGAGGAACGATCTAGAGTCAGCATGCAGCTTCAGTTATTACAACTAGATACTAGTGATCAGGCCTGAAATCTGGGTGTAGTGATGGACTCAGACCTGAACCTTCAGAAACACATAAAGGCAGTTAAAAAGTCAGTCTTCTATCACCTGAAGAACATTTCCAGGATCAAAAGACTAATGTCTCAACAAGATCTTGAGAAACTCATCCATGTGTTTATCTTTAGTCACACTGATTGCTGCAATAGTGTCTTTACGGGTCTGCCTAAAAAGTCAATCAGACAGCTGCAGCTGATCCAGAACTCTGCTGCTCGTGTTCTCACTAAGACCAGGAAAATAAAGCACATCACCCCTGTTCTAAAGTCCTTACACTATCTCCATGTAGCTCAGAGAAAACACTTTGTAATACTTCTGTTGGTTTATAAATCACTGAATGGCTTAGCACCAAAATACATTCAAGACCTGTTGTCATTGTATCAACCTTCCAGACTACTCAGGTCTTCTGGTTCCAGCCTGCTTGGCATCCCCAGAACCAGAACCAAACATGGAGAAGCAGCATTCAGTTTTTATACTCCACAAATCTGGAACAAACTTCCAGAAAACTGCAAAACTGTCGACACACTGAGTTCCTTTAAATCAAGGCTAAAAACCCACCTGTTTAGAGCTGCCTTTGATTAGTAGTAAGTGGAACATCGATCAATATTTTCAAATTATTTTTGCTTGATATTTGCTTGACGATCTTTATGATTTTGATGCACTGATATTTGCTCAAAGACTTTGATGTATATTTGCTTGATGATTTTGCTGTATGCTGATTTTGCTCAATGATTTTCATGATTTTGATACTTGATTGATGTTTTTATGATGTAAAGCACTTTGAACTGCCTCACTGCTGAAATGCACTATACAAATAAACTTGACTTGACTTTTAATTAGGTGGTTTTCTGAGATGAGATACCGGTGCATAAAGGTGTCCTGAAAACATATCAGTGGTGGTATTTTGAATGATCGATTCCTGATTATAAAACTCTCCTTCTTAGTTGAGGTTAACTACAGCAGAGTAGCAGTATTCTAGTCGTTTATCTTGTTTTTGTGAATATTTTAGTTTAATCTTTAGGAGACAGACCTTAGTGTGTATAATAATAAAAAATAACTGTCAGTTACATGTAATTACATGTACATTTTTATTTGATTGATTAAATAAATTGTATTTTTGACAAAGATTGAAAAGGTTTTTACATTCGTTGGCATAGGTCAGGGGTCAGCAACCTTTACAAGCCCAAGAGACAATATCCAGCAAAACAAAACTTCGTTAGAGCCACAAATGCAACCTGACTCTTTGAGACAAAATTGCTTGTTATAATACAGTGGACCCCAGGTAAAAACAAACTGCTAAAACCTAAAGCTGTGACTTCTTGAGACCCCCTCTAAAAACGATTATTTAAGGGACAGTTCTAAGAGAATGAAAACTGGATTAATGACATAATATTTTGGAGTCCTATTCCACAGAAAAATCCATGAGTACTGAACCCCCAATGGGTCCACTGCATAAACTACAGGAAAGTAGTTTCATTTTTTAAATGAATTGACAACAATTTTATTTTAATACATTTTTCTTCATTGAGACATTTAATTATTACAAAAGATGAAGCAAAAATTACAAAAAAAAAAAAAAAAGCATACCATTTGCAACCTATTTCCTTTGTGAAAATGTTACGCGTATATTGCATGAAAATGCATAGAAAAAACTGCTCAGGCTACATTTAAAAAAAAAAAAAAAAAAAAAAAAAAACCTTTCCATTTTAAAACATTGCTCAAATATTTAGCATTTTTGACCAAAGTTTTTAAGAGCCACTGAGGAAGGTCTAAAGAGCCACATGTGGCTTCAGAGCAGCAAGATGCAGACCCCTGGTATAGGTCAATGATTCATCCTATAGGGGGCGTTGTGTTCTGCACCAGTTGAGTGGACGCCCCATAAACAGAGGCTATTGTCCATGATGCAGCCGTCGTGGGTTCGATTCCCATCCTTGAAACCTTTACGTGTCTTCCCCCACTTCTCTCTCTGCCCGTTTGCCGTCTGGTAACTGCCGAAAAAGAATTAATCCCACAGAACAAGTTTTTGATTTTGACAAACTATGACACTGATCCCTTATGTACAATCATATTCAATACATTAGAATATGCATTCTGATGAAGCCCCTTTGTCAGATAAAAAGTGATTTTTGAAAACAGCCTTTTCGCAGGAATTAAATACACTTTTCATTAAGATCACATTTTCTGTATTAAAAAAAGTTTTTATTAATCTGATGTAATATTCTAATCTTAAAAGTCCTTTTTTTTTCTTTAGCTGGAAGCAGAAAATTATAACAGAAATAAAGTCTTGAAAACATTGGTCTGTGTGTAATTCATCTATATAATATGTTTCACTGAACTGAGTTATGGAAATAAATAAACTTTCCAATCATATTCTAAGTTATTGAACAGCTCTGTTACATTCCAGTAAAATCCTACACATCTAAAAAACAAGACTTTTCTAGAAGACGTCATACTTTAAAACTTTCAACA
The DNA here is from genome assembly GCA_014839685.1 of Anableps anableps. Lineage (NCBI taxonomy): Eukaryota > Metazoa > Chordata > Actinopteri > Cyprinodontiformes > Anablepidae > Anableps > Anableps anableps. The sequence continues at coordinate 28,091,794 of CM026081.1, forward strand.
ATTTTCAATTTGTCTTCCAGTCTGTATTTGGATTCTTTTTACCGTTTGTCGTTTCAGCTTGTGAAGCTGCTGAACTAACTGGGATGTGAAGCTGAAACACAATGTTTCCCATAACTACTTCTCTCTACCTGTCTGCATATAGCCTAGTGTGTTTCAGCAAGAGGATCTTGTGTGTGCCACATGTGAGCAGACCTCAGCACAATCAGACTCTTGTACGACTCCGTTCCACCCAGGCAGTGTGGATTCTTATGGCACAGCTGACTCCAGAATCAGGAATGTTAAGTCAGTGGAGGCCTCTCACATTTAAATAGCGGGCATGCCCTGTCAGCACACCCTCACGGCACACACATGGGTTCCTGGCAGCTGCCAAAACTCACCCAAAGAACCACCAAACCGGCTCTGACAACAGGATCGCCAGGAGAGGTGGGGGAGGAGGAGAGAGTCAAATTACCCTGAACTCCCCCCCTTTCTGCTCCTCACACGTTCATGTACACTCTTTCGGATGAGTGCACGGAGCGATGAGGCAACTGCGAGTCATCGTTTCGGCTCGGACTGAAGAACAAGCTCTTGTTGTCTGCAGCTTTAACAGTCTGGTGACAACAGTGTTTATGTTCTCCGAGCAAGTCACAAGTTACATGTTAAAGGAACCTAGAAATGGTCAAAAATACCAACGCGATCCAAATTCAAAATGCAAGTTTAATCCTTTTTTAAAAAAAATTCCTTTTAGAAAAGCATTGCATCTGTTTAAACTGACAAATGCAAGACACAGTTTTTCTATTGTTTGTGTTGTTTAATATTCATTATACAATATGTAGATATAAGGCTCTGACCTTAGTCATATCTTACACTTTCAACATGTTCATTAACTGGAACTTGAGAAAAAGCTTAAAGACCCATCCTCCACAGGGCAATGTTGTTATTGAACTTTCTAATCAACAGCTTTTTAAGAATGTTTCAGCAAAGATGCTTTTCTCCAGGAGTTAATAGACAAGAGTCAGGGTACAACCATGATCACCTGTCAATTTCCCCAATTAACCTGACGTGCATGTCTTTGGAATATGGTGAGAAGTTGAAGAGCCTGAAGAACACACAATTGTTGAAAAGGCGAGAACATGCAAGCTGTATTGTGAAAAGCTCCAACAGAGATTTGAACCAAGGACTTTCTTACTGAGAGGTAACAAAACTAACCACGATACCAAAATGCAACTGCTTACCAGAGGTGGCTAGTAACTAAATACTTTTACTCAGTTACATTTACTAGAATACCTTTTTAGGAAAAAAATTTACTTTTGGCAGTAGTTTTACTACACCATACTTTTTACTTTTACTTGAGTAATATTACGATGAAGTAGCACTAGTCTTACTTAATTAAAACTTCTGGATATTCTACCCGTATTGAGTAACTTCACTAAATGAAGAACGATCATGTTTTAGCCCAAACTGCACCAGATAGACACACAGCTACGGTTTAAGTTAAAGTGAGAACTCTTGTTTGAACAGAAGTTTTGTTGACATTTGAAGGTTTAAAAAAATGATACAGTAAACCCGATGTATTGTCACTGGAAGTACTTAAGCCTGTTCTAATACACATATACATTACCTTCTGTATCAGTTTAAATGGGCCGTATTATGGTATTTTAGTGCCATTTATAGCATATTCAAGTAACTATGTTACCATCAGTTGTTAAAAAAATGCTGTAAATATCAAACATGACTTAAAAGAAAATTCACTTCACAATTTAACAGCTTGAAATTGGGCCTCTGTCTCTTTAAGAAACTCCTACTCTTTCCAACACTCCGCCTTTGGCACGTCTTCACAACAATGCCTTTCCATTAGGCCGTTTACAACCATTCTTAGGAACGCTGGACTGAGAAGCAGTTTGTATGATGAGCTCAGCAGAGGCACAGTTTCACCAGGTGTTTGCTAATAGCTGCTGCCGCTAGTCTGGTGGGGCTGAGTGGAGGAGCTGTGCTCTGCGGGGTGAAAGTTCGGCAGGAGACTACACCCCCAAGGAGGAGCATTGTGATTGACTGCCATCAGAGAGTTAAGGATTCCTCAAGCATGCATGAATAAATCAAAGCAACACTCCAGGTATGATTTTGATGAGGGAAAAACATTATAACATAAAATAAAGGTCAAAAAAGTAAATTTCACATGATACAACCCTCTAATAGGGTTGTATCATGTTAATAATAAGTTTTATACTGATAATAAAATATTTGGAAAAGTGTTTCCTCTGCCTCAATTTGTTATTTTGTAATTATGTTGCTTGTATTTTTTTTTTTTTTTTCATTTTAGCCTTTAAAATACCAAACTTTGCACATAACTTTATACTTTTTCTCTTTCTGATGACATAATTTTCAAACATGAAATCAGCTGTTCTGATCAATTACTTAGTACTTGAGTAGCCTTTTTACCTAATAGATTTTTACTCTTGAGTAATTTCTTGCATGGATACTTCTTACTTTTACTTGAGTAAAAATATGTTGAAGTCATGCTACTACTACTTGAGTACAACTTTTGGGGTACTCTACCCACCTCTGTTGCTTATCCAATTTGACTTTTTCAAAAGATAAACTTTTTTATTTCCAGCAGGAAGGTTGTTGCTGGCCAAGACATAACACCCTTAAGGCACTAATATTATGACCGTCTGAAATCCAATATTCCAATGCTATGAAACATTTTGATCCATAATTAGATACTATGTTTATGTTTTACAGCTACATTGGATAGTGCCATTAAATATTATTTTTGGCACTAAAGGGCTTTATTAACAGTCACCAGACATGAAATGTGCGAGAGAGAAGAGTGTGTGAGAGAGCAGAGGGGAAGACATGCAGCTAAGGTCTCAGGGTCAGGAATTGAACCCAGGACAGCTGCATTGAGGACTTTAGCCTCTGTATATGGGGCTCTAGCTCTAGCTCTACACCATGCAGCACCCCGATAGCGCCATTTTTAAAAGGTGAACTGCTAAGAAGTTACAAGAAGTAAATATCTTACCTGAAGTAGATCATATTTTGGAGCCTTCATGTAATGTAAATGTTAATTTCTTCCTGGGGGTCTAAAGCTATTTGCTAGAGCAACAATAAAGTGAATTTCTGCCACATTAAAACAACTTGAATTTATAAAATGTCACAGGGATATATTTACAGTCTGTTCTATGTATAGCTTCAGGCAACATTTGCATTGGGTGGTTACTTACATAAAAGGCTATTCATATTTATAAGAAAGAGCAACTCGCTTTAGCCTGGCATTTTTATCATTTTTACATCATAAAGACATGTAAAAACCAAAACTATGACAAGGTTCATGTGGCAAGGCCAGTGGTGATGCGTTACAGACTACCACACCCTTTGTTTTCAATAGCAATAGATTTCCATCAAATCTGAACAAGAACTGCAGTTAGAGATCAGATAATGGAAATCTACTTCAACTGAGCAATCTTTGAGTCGAGGCCAACTGGCTGCGGCTACACTGTAAAGAAACAAAATCAGTTTCAAAGTGTGGCCCGGGGGCCATCTGAGGCCCTCTGAATGTTTTTGTGTGGGTCCCCAACCGCAGCTCTAGAAGATGGACACTTTTTAAAAAAACTCTTTTAGGGCAACATGTTCACAAATAAACTCTTCCTGAAATAAATTTGAAAACATAAACATCCAGCAACTTTTACTCAAAAGGTGGCAGAATTTGGCCCTCATAGCAAACCGTTTGGACACTGGTAGTGTAATGGAAGGGAAATGAAAAATGTTAAGGTTTCATTATTCAAAAGCTGATGGAGAACAACTTCATAGAGCTCACTATGGTCAATCAATCAAACTTTATAAAACAGTGCAGTGGATTTAGTGGACGTGGACAGAAAACAGGTGCAGCATCTCAAAACGAGAAAGTTTCTCATTGTAACAAGATTACTTAGTCACTCATCGATGTTCTTCTGACAGATTACAACTTCTTAAAAAGGATAAAGGAGCTCCCTCGGACCCTCCGTCTTCTCGCCTTGTTCCTTCTCGACGACATCCAAACATCCCGCAGGTTATGACCTCTCTCAGAACACATTTAGCTTTTATAAATCTCGCTATAAAGGGAAACTTTCTTGTTTTAATGAGATACTGCTCCTGTATTTATTTCCTTGCTCTGCCTATTAAACTCTTCCTTAGATGTGGTTTCATTGAGCTCAAGTAGTTATTGTGATTATGTCAACCAGTTTTCCTTCATATTCATAAGCTTGAATTTGATCTCCAGTTAAAATGGGAGAAAAGATGCGTGAGGGCAGGAGCTCAGGCATCCCAGCCTCGAGCTCAAGGTAAAAACCTTAAGTCTCATCATCACAGCTCAAACTCAGGGACTTAACATACGTCTTTATGATGCTATCCTGAATCAAAATGTGGACAAGGAGTTCAGGATGTGACATCAGCAAGTGGAACATAGCAGGCAGACAAGGGCAGGAGGCACCAGGGAGGCCTTGACATCACAAGATCATGTCTTTGGGAAGATAGAGTCGTCTTAGACTTCCATGGAAGTTAAAAAAGCTACCTGCCATCTTAGTCCTGAAGATTCAGAGGAAAACGTTCCTCCTGGAGAACGGTCACGTTCTCAGGAAGGTCCTGAAGCTCCTACTTCATTTTTCACAACTTTCCCACCATACAAAAACTTAAACAGCTGTTCAGTGAGAGAAAGTGCAAGATACACTGGAAAAACACAAAATGTTTGTATTTTGAGTCTAGTTTCCAGTGCAAATATCTTGAATACACTTGAAATAAAACAAAACTAACAAGTAGCTTTTCAGCAGATATAGCAGCTTGTTTTAAGACAATAATTCCTTAATATTGATGAAAAAGTTCTAGTTATGAGTGAAATAATCTGCCAGTGGAACAAGACATTTCCCCATATTATAGGTTAAAATATCTTGTTCCACTGGCAGATTAGTTCACTTATAACTCAAACTTTTTCATTAATTTTAAGGAATTATTGACTTAGAGCAAGCTCCTATATTGTGCTGAAATGTTAGTTTTGTCTTATTTCAAATGTATTCAAGATATTTGGACTAGAAACCAGACTCAAAATACTTGGTTTGTTTTTGCAGTGTGAAGGAAACCTGGATATTCTCAAACCTTTCAGTTACAGGATACCAGAAAATGTTTTATAGTCCAGCAAATAGTTGAGTCGTCTAAGAAGGTTTTTCTCCTAAAAGCTGCAGCCAAAAATTTTCAGCAATTAAAAAAAAAAAAAAGAGGAAGCATATTTTATAGAGCTCCAACTGAATCAAACACTAAATAGATTATTTAGGCTACAAACCAGAAATTCTTCACATTGTAGGAGTAGAAAAAAAGATCTGATCTCATTAATTGGGAAAAAAAAAAAAAAAACCTTAAAAAAATAAAATACCCTAAAAATACATTCTATATTTCTTCAAATCATGTTTGTCTGATATTACAAGCTCCTTCATGATTGCAAACATTAAAGTGTAACATATCGAAACCAGAAGAATTGCCCTGAATATTTTGCTGACAAGCAAAATCTGGGATATATGCCCCTCAAGCCCAGATGTTTCTATTTTCATTTAATGCATCAAAATCCAAAGAAAAACTTTACATAATAAAGTCAAATAAAATATATTTTAGCAACAGCATTTTTTTTTTTTTTTTTTTTTGCTTTTCTGTTTTAAATAAAATCAGATCATGTTATCCATGTCTCTTAAAGGTTTGTGTGTAAATCCTGTCAAACCATGGTTACCATACCGCCAACATCTCCCACCAGCCACACTGGACTCATCTGAATGTCAGGTTACTGCAATGATAATTGATCCGTTTTACAAAAGTGGAGCAAATAAAGTCACTTTGAAGAAAAAAACCCAGGTCTGTAAAGCCATAAAAATCACAACACTGACTGGTAAATTTAAACTTGTTTTAATCAAGGAAATTTTATACTTTCACTCTGGGAAAAACAAAATGAAATTAAAAAAAATCTGGAACTTTAAAATCACATCTTTGTTTTATGAAAATTAACTTTTTATTTTTAGTAATGAAATTCCTTTAGATAATACATTTTCTTTATAAGTATTTGAAAATATCTTTTGCTGGTTTGCTTTATAATATATGTAAGCAGAATTTCATTTTAATATACTTCTCTTTTGGGAAAGAAACAAAAAAAAAACAAAAACAAACAAACAAACAAAAAAATATCCATCAATGCATATCTGTCCAGGGTCTTTAACACGTCTGAGGGTGTCAGATACAGGAGCTGTACCAGACGTCCATCTTTCCTGCCCCAGACCACCACAGCGAGCCAGGTGGGAGAGCTCCTCGCCGTTTCTGATGCAGCGCTCTCCTGCCAAGTGCTAGAAAGTTGGACCCTTGTTGTGTAGGAAGCTAATGACCATTGGTAAAGTCCTGTGTGTCCACTGCGAGGCCCGCTCCCCGCATGTTTAAAGCAGCTGTTGTCAAACACCAGGGATGCTCTGGTGCTCGTCCTACTGAAAACATCATGAATTTTTGCTTTGCTAAAAAATTGTATGTATAACATAAAACCCAGCTGATCTGCTCTGTAACTGACTGCTGGAGTCAAAGCTTTAATTTATTCCATGAGACCCTTGTTGTTCTGGCCTGCGGATAATCCTCTCGGTAGCCCCCCCCCCTTGACATTTTGGGTAATCTTTTCGATGAACAGCCTACAGATGCTGCAGCACGCTTGTTTGACAAAGATCTCCAACTGCATCCTCTTTACATCCCTCTCTGGTTCTTCAAAACCGACTTACGAGATTCCCACAAACTGTCCCCAGAGGAGAGACCTGGACCAGAACAGGATGGACGCTCCTCTTCTCCTAATCTCCAGCAAGGAAAAATCATCTTAAACAGGTCCTCACTCTTTAAATATGAACTCCAAACTGGATGGTGATCATTGGTTTCAGTTCTAATTATAAAAACCAATCTGCTGGTTTTAGTAGCACCTCTCTTTCCTCTTTTTCTTTAAACATGAAAGCATAACTCACTTTTTTTTTTTTTTAAACCCAATGAGAAATATCTCATTTGCACATTTTTTTTTTCACTTTCAGAGAATCACACAAGCACTCCAACCCTTAAACCCTACAAACTTTTTGAGATAATACACCAATAAGTCCCTGCATATGTACTTTTTTACGCCACAATACTTTAGTAGGCTATTACAGCACGATTTGTCATGCACTTATCTGTCGTTTCTGCTTTTTTTCTGCTTCTTTTATGAAAAATACCCCTATGTTGCACATCTGGACTAACAGCTGCTGTAATTCTCCTTCTCAGTCGTCATCCACGTCGTCCCCCTCGGATTCCTCTCTCCTCTCGTACATCTTGTCCCTCTGCCGCTCCTGGATCTCCTTCATCTCCTCGGCGTACCTGCAGAAGGCTCCTCCGAACTTGCTCCAGGCTTTGAACGGGATGGTGATAGAGTTCCTGTAGCTGGGCTTCACCTCGCTCACCCGCAGGAACACTCCGTATTTGTTGGATCCGACGTCGAAAAAGAACCGCTTTGAGTCCACCATGATGGAGGTCCCCTCAGGAAGCTCGCTGTAGCCCCCCGCGGCCATGCCCCCAGTCAGCTCCTCGTCGTCTCCCCCGTAGTCATCTATGAGCTTAGCAAGGGCGTCTCTGAACTCTATTAGCCCTTGCGCCGGAAGGGCAATGGTCTGGCCGGCCAGCATGCCACCCGCGGGCCCCCCGACTCCAAAGCCAGGTCCGCGGTTTACGGTCTGCCGGATCCGCAGGAACCTACCCCGCTGGTTCTCCTTCAAATCCAGGTAGTACTTGCGGTTTTCCCGGACAAGAAACTCACTCTTTAGAGCTCGCCTCGGCCCGCCGTCTTCACCCGCAGTGGCCTGGGCTATTTGCTCCGGAGTGCTAGGCCCCAGTTGGGCGTAGTGCTCGATGAAATCCCCGAGGTAGTCACGGAACTCCGCCGCAACTGACAGTGAGAGGGTCAAACGACTTTTGGAGCCCCCGGCCCCTACTTCGGCGATTTTAATGAACCTGCCTTTACTGTTCTGCTTGACATCCAAATAGAAGCGCTTGTTCTGAATGTCAAGGCGCTTAGACGCCAGCTCCTGGGTCTCCTGGTCCCTCTGAAAGTGCTGAAAGCCTCCCCCTCCTCCGCTACTTCCACCGCGCTCACTCCCACTGTCGCCATCCGCCATCTTCAGCTCCACCATTCGGCTTCTGCCCCCCTCTTTCTGAGCAGCAGCTCTCTGCGTGCAGTCGTCAGCCAGTGTCGCGCACCCTTCCCTCACGTTCACCGATGAAGCACTGTGATTGGCCAAAACGCTTGCCACTTCAACAACTTCACACGGTCATAGCGTTTTCAATTGGTCAATAAATTTCCCTGGTATCGTCCATCTTTAACATGGTTGGCCAGCCATTGGTCCAAACTAAAGTTATGACAGAGAATACTAACTTCTTCTCAAACTTGTTTTTTTTTTGTTATTATTTTAATAAAGTTGGAAAATCACAACGTTTGTGTAATATAACAGTTTTTAATCCGTCGTTTTAAAATCTTTTGAGTAACATGAGAAATTGTTTCTTTACTCTTAGTTTCCTCTTCATTGATGGCGACAACGTGACTGTCCTATATTTGTATAGTTGTATACTTTTATAGTTGTAGCTAGACTAAATACTAGAGAGAAAGAAGTATCTATCAACTGGGCAGCTTTTGTAACACTGGTTTTCTCCGCTGTTGCGTTGCTTCATTGTTGTTGCATTACCCGATTGTGCCAGTGGATGGCACTACTATATACTCCGTGTCCACCATAATGGCAGTCTGGCTGGCCGTTTTAACATAAAATCGGTCTCGTCTCACTTCACCATCCGTAATTACATTCCAGGTATCTAAAAATGCATTTCGACAAGACACAACTACATTTTGACCATCACAAATGGTAATTTAAGATATGAATGCAGATTCACATTCTGACTAGTAAGAATAATAATTTAAGATATCTTCAATTACCTTTTGACGAGTCAAAATTCCTTTAAAGATACACAATCGTAATTACAATTCAAGATATCGCGAGCGTAAGCCTCCTTGTGCTGCCACTGGGCTGTCCAAACTATTGCCTGCAGAATTTTGGGATCCCGCACAAAATTGTCAGAAAATGCCACAATGTAAAAAGAGCTCAGCAGGATGGAATATGCGGAGAAGGCGAACTTCGTGAACCTGAAGATTGCTTTGGAAATCTGCTAAGAATTTCCAATTTATTCTTTTCCATCACACACATTGCGCACAAAAACAGCTTTGAAGAGTAAAAAAATCTGAAATAGAAAAGCCGTCTAATTAAAGATATCTCTTAATTCATTTTTAGAGATAATTTTTAGAGATATCTCAAAAGGAATTTTGACGAGTCAGTATTAGAGGTTTATGTATCTCTTAGTTAGTTTAGCCTAGTCATTATTTGCTTTCAAGATATCTGCAATTTAATTTGCACTAGTCAAATCTTATATATCTCCTATCTAAAAACATATTCAACATATTTTGAATTGTGGTGTCATTTAAGAAATCTTTTATTAATATTATGACTAGTCAGAGCAAAAAGTGAGATATTTTAAATTTACTTTATGGCTAGTCATAATTTAACTGTTGATATTTGAAATATATATTTCAGATTGTTAGTAATAAATTGCAGATATCTTGAATTGAAGCTTCCATACAACTTAATGGTACATCTGACATCATTTATACCAATCAGAATGAATTAGAGATCTTAAATAGGTATTTTGTCTAGTCAAAATATAATTAGAGATATTTTAATTTACTAATAGGTCTTGTCATAAACCCATTTCACATATCTGGAATGTAAGTGTGGGGAAACCGATTTTATGTTAAAACGGCCTGCTATGCTTTTGCTAACCTTCCCATTCAAGTGTGACATCATTTCCTGTAAGATTAAATGACAATTATAATATTCTTTTATTGCTGTTTTATTGTGTACATTTGAACATACTGGATGTGGTTTGTTAATATGGAAAAAGTCAAGTCATAAAGATCCCTTACAGTAGTAACACTGAAATTAGTTTATTACGTTTATTTAATTCAAATAACAAATGCAAAATTTGAAGTTTAATCTACTATATATGCCATCAAGTTTTCCTCCCTTTAAATCATAGTCCAGTAAAAACCTGTAAATTAAGTTCCAAACTCTTACCTGCACAGCCAAGCATCATGAATGGCTTGTTTCCATGGGAACTTTCATAAAGTCAACAACCTAGAAGCTATCAGCTGAAAGTTGCACTTTCCATATTGGAACAAGAGTTGCATCATTTCAGACTAAAGGGGTGCTGACCAAGAAAGAAGCCCCTTCTGCCTCTTACCCTAACCCAACACCTTCAAGCTTGACTGAAAATTGCATCTATGCCCATCAGGTGTTCCATGGAAAATGTTTATGGTCATATGAGACAAAGTTTGAGTTGCAATAACAAAAAAATATGAATAAATGAACAAACTGAGGCTTTTAAACATCAAAACACTGAATCACTTGTATAGCATGGTGGTGGCAACATCATGCCGTGGGCCATCTTTGCTGTCAGCAATACTGATGCGTTGGGTAAAGTGGATAGAATAATGAGACATTCAATAAATTCATCAAAATCTTTAAACTTCACCTAAAATCAATAGCTGCAAGGTTGGAACATGAACTTTAGAGAGTGTTGACACAGGAAAATGATCGATAACACATGTAAACAACTGGTTTTAGAAGAGATGAAACAGGCTTACATTAATTTACTGGAACAGTCTACTCAAAGCCCGCTCTTCAACTCCAGTAAAAATGTGTGGTCTCTGCCTAAAAAGCTGGCTTAATACCCAGGAAAGCAACCAACTCGGATAAATAAACTCTAAATATCAGCCAGAAATCCATGCAGAAAGACCCCAGACAGGGATTTGAACACATAACCTTCTTGCTTAGTGCTACTAACTGCTCCACCATACAGACAAGGATAACACAAGCAAACACCATAATCAGTTTTCAAATGATGATTTCATTTATTGTGGGCAAAAAGCTATACAAACCAACCTGGTCCTATGTTAAAAAAAATGTCCACTAAACCCAATAACTGGTTGTGCAACCTTTGGCAGCAACAACTACCAGCTCATGTTTGCAATATGTATGTTTGATTTTGACTCTGTGTAAACTTGTGAAAATCCACAATAAATTCTAACCATGAACATTGTTTTTTGTGTAATCATTTTACTCTGAAAACAGTGATTCATCTTAAAACCGAGAAACATTTTTGAATGAAAGTCAGGAGAAACGATCTCTTTGGACACATCTGAAATCTCAGGTATATGTGACCTTTTTTACTTTTCTCATTTCTAATCATTTGATTATTTGATTGCACTTAAAAATGAATGTTGAATAACTGTATTGATAAATAGTCCCTTATACTGATGTTGGCATCCCTGCTGAAGATATGTTCCAAAGCCTTAAAACAAATGGTTTCCATGGAGACCTGGCGATATCAAGATGCAGCTCGTTGCTGCCGTCCATCCTCCTCACAGTGTAGTGACATATAAACTTGGGCCACTTATTTGTCAAAGCTCCAGTTGTTTTAAATGTTTCCATTATTGCTCTCACTGTCGATAACGGGCAAGCTTTGGTGAGAAGCTATCGTGTTCCCATTTCCAGCACACATTTCACTTGACTTCAGTGTCATGTTCTCTTGTTTTGCCCATTTTAAAGAGTGAATAAAGAAATCAGTTTTGCAACAGAACAAAAAGACCTGGAAGGTCTAAAAGGTCTCTGAAACTAATTCGTTATGATTTTAATTCACCAACCACTTGAAGTAAGGCAAAAAAGGTTAAACATCACAGTCTTGCACAAGCTGGACTCACATGGTTCATTTTTTCCCCCCAAAATATATGATTAATGAGGATTATTGTGGCCCAGTGCATGTTTTGTATTGTCAGGACTATAAAACTGACACCATCAACTTGTTTTCAGCGTTGTTTTATTTTTTGTTTTGTTTTCACGGATCTCTTCATAAAGATTTCATAAAATCCAAAAACATTATTCCTCTGACTCCATCAGCTGTCATTTCCATCCTGGGGAGTTGGCACTAAACCTATACCAAGCATAAGATGTTCAAACATTCAACATGACATTTAGATCAAATAATTAAAACATACTTACTTAACCTAATGAATCAATTTACAGAACTATTTAATGTCTCAGCTTTATTATTTGGTATATGGCTTATGCTCATACAGTTACACACGAACATCTTTGACATCTTAGTTGCATTTTAAAATGGAAAACTTTGTGCATTTACAGTAACTCAGCAGTTAGTTGCGTACCCCTTCAGATTTTAGAATGCAGCATTACTAATATAAAATACAACATTACAAAGAAGCACATCTGCACAGTCTAAAGCAGTGGTGTCCAAACTGTTTGCACCAAGGGCTGAAATCCCCAATTTGAAAGCACTCAGGCCACAAAATATTCTTTTTCTTTCACCTCTTATTAAAAATGCTAAAATAATATTATTGGGAATTCTCTTTTACCTGCAAAACAATAAGTTAAACGTGATATTTTAATGAAATGAAGAACTGCTGTTTGCAGTTATTATTGGGCTACTTATTTTCTGTGTTGTTGGTCCATAAAATACTTTTAGTTTATTCCCAGCAACAAAAATTATATATTTTTTAAATCTAAAACCTTTGCTGTAATCAGCCAGCTATAATGCAGTGGTGTGCCCAAGTCGGTTTTTGAGTAAAAAGTCGATGGATGTTTGTGGGACAACATACTATAAAATAATAACAAAGGCAAAAAAAAAAAAAAAAAAAAAAAAAAAAAAAAAAAAGGGCTAATAAGATAAGAATTCTTTGTGTTGTACATAATATTTTTTGTTTAAGAAGAAAAGCTTGCCATGGAAAATCTCATCCTAAAAAAAAAATTACAAAAAACATCTATCTACCATTCTCAAATTGTGATCGGGGGCCACACAAAATTATTCCAAGGGCCACAAATGGCCCCCGGGCCACCCTTTGGAGGCCCCTGATCGATAGCCTACCGTTACTCCTCTGAGTAAGTCATTTATTCTGCCGGGACGTACAGCTCCTCATGCACAAAGCACATGAAAAAAATGGCAGCAATAATTTTCCTTTATTTAAATTTATTTTCACAGTCATATTAAAACACAACTCTAAATAAAAGGCTTCATGGGTCCAATTTTAAATAGATTCAAACTGTACAAGGGCAGAGACACACACTGCTCCCATTATTGCACGCCACCCAGTTCAGGCTGGAGTTTCAGGTTCGTCATTTGCTTCTGTGATTCTTAACAGGATGACTTCTGTAGTTTTGTTTGACATACAAAATCTGATGGTCCTGAGGTTTGTTTTCAGTGTCACAGATCAGTAGTACTGGGGGTAAGGTGGGTAGGAGCCCCTGAGATGAGAGGTGGCACTGGGCAGCATGACTCCGGGGAGGCTGCTGTATTCATACAGGGAGTCCAGGGGCAGAGCGGAGGTGCTGGAAAGAGCTGAGCTGTACTGAAGGCTGTGAGGATGAATATGGGATGCAGAAGTCGTGGCCTCCGGCAGCACCACCGCTGCTGCTGGGTGGTACCTGGGATACGCTGCCGGCCTGTAGGCCTGCAGCTCAGGATAATGCATGAAGTGAGAGGCAACGTTGGCCTGGCAGGCGTGAGCCAAGGCGTCCTGCACCGTCCTCTTTAGCTTCATCCGCCTGTTCTGGAACCAGTTTCTGATCTGGGAGAAATATTACAGTATTAGGCTGAAGCAAAACTCTTATTAAATAATAAATCATTTTACAAGCATTTTCTACTCATTCAAAAATCTAAGTAACGACAATACATTTTATGAAAATTACCTGTTTCATAAATAGAATTTCACAAATGAAGTAAAAAAAAAAAAAAAAAAAAAAAAAAAAGACACTTTATTAATCAATTTACAACATGGTACTTTCCACAACTAACAAGATACTTGACCCTGGTTTATTATGAGGTTGCCACCTGACTCACACGATGCTGGTTGGGTCTCGGAAACAAGTGCCACATTGTTACGTTTCATGAAGTAACCTGGAAGTACTGAAAGTAACCTGGAAGTACTGAAAGTAACCTGGAAGTACTGAAAGTAACCTGGAAGTTCAAGAGAGTAACTTGTAAGTTTGTGAAAGCACCTTGAAAATTTCAGAAAATAACATCTTGCTGGTTAAATTCCTGTACATCTAGGCTATTTTTCTAAGTACTGAAAACTATCCAGAAATGTTCAGAAAATAATCTTTAAGAACCACAAAATAACCAATAAGGTTCTGAAAAACAGCCTGATTGTGCTGAAAAGTAGCCTAAAAGTACTGGAATTTAACCAGGAAGTTCCAGAAAGTAACCTAATGAAGTCAGTAAAGTAAGCCATACATTTCTGAGGTGATCTTTAAGTTTCAGAAAGTAAACTGTGTATAAAGAGTAGCCTGTAAGATGTAGAAAGCAATTTTTAAAAGTCAGAAAAGTAAGTTTTTGGAAGCTTTTAGAAAGTAATATGTAAGTTCCAGAAAGTGACTACTGTACTGGAAAGTAACCAAAACATCAATTAAGTTCTCGAAAGTAATTTCCTTAAGTCCAGAAAGTAACATCCAAGTTACTGAAAAATCTTAAGAGTCTTAGCTACATATTGGTATTTCTTGTTACATTTTAAAATAGAGAAAAATTCATTAAGAATGACTGTTTATTCCATTAAAAAGAGTTTTAAACTTTGCAAATGATCATAAAAACATCATGAGTTCAAATAAGAGAATTCATTTCTTCTAATTACAGTGCGCAGTTCGTGTGGACCTTTAAAACTTATAACTTGTCCCCAGTGATCAGGTGAACTGATGTCTATTAAAGGTTAGAAGACGAAAATGATGTGATTTTTCCAAAGGCGGTCTGCTGCAGAACCGTGATCCACCAACAGCTGGCTGAGGGTTGCTACCTGCTTGTCAGAGAGGTTGAGCTTCCTGCAGAGCTCCGCCTTGTCCTGCGTTCCCAGGTAGGCGTTTCTCTTGAACGCCCTCTCCAGGCTGCTGATCTGCTCTGCTGTGAAGGCAGTGCGGGGCCTCCGGCCCACGGGGGGTGACGGTGGAGATGTGGAGGAGGTGCTGTCGGTGTGGGGGGAGGGGGAGTGAGACTGACCCCCTTCGCTCTCGTACCCGGAGGTTTCCTCCTCGGTACCGCTGCTGAAACCGGCCTCACTTCCTGGTCACAGCAAGAAACGAGGAAGACAGGACTTTAAGTGAACTTTAACAACAAGCAGACAGAACTAAACACCACTGATGGGAAATTCTGAAGGTAAACATATAGACCACTGTTTCTGTGAAGCTTCACAACCACAAGAATTTTTTTTTTTTTTTAAACTTTTGCCATCCCCAGAAAATTTTTACTGGCCTGGTCTAGCCATCCCTATGAAAGTTTTCTGGGAGCGCCACTGGGAATACTTCTGTATATTGTATGTCCATATGAGAAAGAAATACTATCTCATAGTTATTGCTTTGCAGATAAATACAGAGTATAGTATTGTCTCATAAAACTAAATACTAGTCCAAGCCAACGTCGTTGAGTTCGAATTTCTAATATTCATGTCTTTAAAGTGCTGTCGCTGATACAAGTCCACCAGAAGAAAGACATACATGCAGCCAAGTTAAACGTTGTCGTTTTGTTTTATTTTTGCAGAAGTAAAAGCAAAAGCAAACTGATTACTATTACAGTAGTAAAAACATAAATAACTATTAACTTAAAAATGAATAATAAAAATCACTGAAAAATGGTAAAATCAGTAAATAGCATATTTTAATCGTACTATGATTTATTAGAATTAAATAAAAAACATGAAAGTTTAAGTTCAAAAAGCAATTTGATTGAAAAAATAAAGCACAAATGTAACTGCACTGATGTTTACTTTTAAAACTGAAATCCAATATTTATTTGTACCTTTAGAACCAGTATCATTGAAATATTTTTTTTTTTTCCTCCATCCACTGCATAAAAGTAGTAGATAAAAGCCGTGAACCTGCCACCGTTAACTAGTCGCAGAGTTAAACTCTTACCTTGATTACTGGGATTTGTTTGGTGCTGAGAAGCCTCCTGACTGAAAGTGTCGACGTGTTGCTGCTCAGGTTCTGGTAGCTTTTCAGAGTTTGACTTGCAGTAAAAACCCGGCAGACTTTCTGAATGCGTCCCCCAACCTGCCAGCCCTGGTCCTGGAGCGGGAAAGGTCCCCGGTCCTGCTGGCTTACTGCTTTGGGCCATCCACTCGATGGAGAAATGTCCCTTCATGGTTGCTGAAGGTTAAAGATTTTGTCTGCAGGAAGCTGAGAAAAAAAAAAAAAAAAAAATCCTTTTTTTTTTTCTTTAAAAAAAAAAAAATCAATTAAAAGGTCAGAGGAATCCAGGTCAGAGGAAAGTTCTTCTCAGGATGGTCACTTGCAAAGGACAGAGTTATGGTTGTGTCTCCAAGCAGGCCGTATTTATAGCAGCTGTTCCAATCTGAAGATCAAAGCTGGCTGCATCCCCTCCTTCAGTTTTCACAACTGGAGTAATTAAGAGGTCCCTTTCAGTCTCAATGAGGCTGTTGCAGTGAGGCTCCAGTGAGTCTGGGAGGACCCCCACCTCTCCTCCAGCACCCTCCTCCTTCCTGCCTGCAACAGATAATAGACTCACCTCACCCCAAACCATCTGCATCACCTCTACAGCCGCAGCCGTGCCGTAAAAACATGCGTAGTGAAGCTTTTCTTCAGGGGAGAAAATTCCACTCTGGACGGGTGTGGAAATTCTTAAAGGCAGCATCGAATTCATCTAAGTTCACCTGGAGTCTGGTTTAACACACCTGAAATGGAATTAATGTTGCATCTCTTTTGAGAATATGTACTGACTTGGTCCCTTATGTAAGAAAATAAGTGGGAAAATGGTATAAATAATGTCAAACATTAAAGAATAGTTCCACAAACTGAGAGCCTGTCGTAAAACAAAACTGAGAGAGGATTACAAGGTGTGACAGCTAATATTTATCACTTTCTATGTTTTCTAAGACAGTAGAAAACATTTATTTAAACCTCAAAAACCTGATAATCAGTTTAAAAAAAGAACAACAGAATTCTCTGCTGATTAATCTGAGGAAAAATAATCACTGTTGCAGCTTTTAGATGTTCTCTGGGAGCCAAGTAGCTCATCGTGGCCAGTAAATCAGGAAATCAGGATCAGCTGCTTTAAAATGACGCTTCCTGCAGCTCCAAGTGAGAAGGAGTCATCAGGTTAATAAACAACATAATGAGCAGTGAGTGGTTTAACATACAGACAACAGTTAATCCTGAGATCATCCTGAGATTAAAGGCAGACTTTGTAAAGGCTGATGTTATTCATGCAAACGCACGCATGCACACACACTCACAGTGGATGCTGGTTGTGTGACCAGGATTCAGCTTGTTCATGTCCCTGTTTCATGACTACGTTTCATTTCCTCCCACTTCCATTTTGTACCCATATTTAAAAGATTATTTCAGATTTTTTGAAGCAGTTATTATTGGTGAAATTCTTAGCTGCAGTAAAAAGATCAATGTGAGCTTGATAGAAATTAAATGAATCCTAGTAGCGATAGAAGCTAATAAGCTGGTCAGGCGTGCACCGACTGAGCGTTTTAGCTGATATAGAAACCGAAAACAAGTCGAACAGAAAATGTTCCAGTGGGACAGAACATTGAGTTCGTTGATAAAGAATTTCACACAAGACCGTTGTGTTATTTGGTGTTGTTTTGCTCAGCCGAACAATGTTTCTATGTGGATTAAGGATGCCAAAAATGGAGGAAACTTTGAAATTTGACTTTGAATTGTTCGCTGTAATGTCTTATCGATGATATCTTCACATGCTTTCCACATCTCAAAATCAGCTGATCTGCTCCTCCCATTAGCTGTTAGCTGTCCATCCCTCCATGACATATTTCTACCACAGGTAAGAAAACTTTACATAATTATGTTTTAAAAAATAAAAAAAACCCCATAAAAATAACCTTTAAATCAGGGGTTTCATTTTGTGAAGTATCAAGATCATGAATTTTCTCAAAGGGACGGTTGTGCCAGGATGTATTGATAAAACCCATTACCATCTGCTCAAATATTAATAAATAGCTGTCTCTGCATTCGATAAGTACTTCTTGTAATTTGGCAGAATACGGATAAAAACAGATTTGATTTGATTAATAAAAACAATATGTAAGAACACAACTGCCTTCTTGATTTATGTATCCTTCTGGAGTCTAGAGGGCCACATTAAAAGCTATGGTGGGCCGGATTTGGTCCCCAGGCCTTGAGTTTGACAGATGTGCTTTAAATCATGCTGTATCTTCTTCTTCTCGTTCTTTTGTTTAAACTTTAGTTTATTGTTTTCATGAATTCTGAAGATAAATGTCAATAAAAATATATATTCCTGTGCATTTTGTTTCTGATCCCTGTTTGGGCCAGTTGACATGTATTACATATGTTCAAACAACAACAACAAAACAGTCATAATAATAATAATAATAATATATTTTATTTCTAGATATTTTTAAATACACATCTCCTTACTGAATAAAATGAGCAAATAACAGAAAATGATTAAATTACCAGCTGTCAAAGCAGGTGTGGAATGTCCCCTTGACCCATGGTCAGTATGAAATGTCCCACAGTGGACGGCACCATTTTTGCACCCAAAAACGTTGGGAATGAAACTATGAAACCGCAAAGGTCCAAAACAACGATGGTGCAAAATGACCAGCACCCAGTTCAGCTCTGTGTGACAAGGGGACAATGCGTTATTTAGATCAATGAGCTGGAGAAAGGAGCCTTTATTACATCACTCCAGGACTAAAGCAAAACAGGAAGAAAAAGAAGATTTGAAGCCTTCAGGAAACTATAAGGGACCTATAGGGTATGAAGTTTAAGAAGAATTGCAATTCATTGAGTTTTTATTTAAAGTAAGCTAAAATTTAGTCCCAAAATTTCAGCTTTAGTCATATTATCAGCAAAATATGCATCAGCTAAACGTATATTGATCAAAGATCTAAGATATAGCTGTAACAAGTGCGTACTGTAATGCTATTTAAAACGGACCATTGAAAGCTGAACTCCTGCCAGTGTATAACAGGATGATCAGAAACGGGTAAAACAAAAGAGATGGAAACAGTGATCTCTGTTGTCACTTGTTTGTTTAACATTAGACACATTTTTTCTGTATTCCTTATAAGTGCACATGAATTTTTAATATGAAATGCTAAAGAAAAGGGCAAAAGTGTAAACTCAAACTACATTATTGCCTTTTCTAATAGTGGAAAAAGTAAGTAGACCTTTTAGAGCTAATTTTCCCACATTTAAGCCATATTCTCTTTTAAAAGACAATAGCACTTTGTTATAGGTATCTTAAAATAGGTTTACCTGATGCTATTTAGTTTTTATTTGTCATTTTTACTATATTTCTAATTTTTTATTTATCATACTGTAGTAATGTTATTTTTGCATGCTGTGGTGTTTGTTTCATGCCACAACGGATGGAAATTAACATCTTGCTAAATCCAGTGTATTTACCGTAAGATTGTACATTCATTAATATGTGTTTTCCCATTCAAATAAATCAGTTCAATTCAGTTTTGAATAAATATGTGTGGTAGGTCATTTTACTTAAAATAACCAGTTAACGTTAAGTACTACTTTTAAAAAAATCCTGATGGAGAAATGCTTGAAAGGACATGTGTGTTTTTCTAAATAATTTTTTTTTTTTAGTTTTTTTCATTTCTATAAAATTCCTCCCTTCCTCACAAATATATATTTCCAGAAATGTCTTCATCCAAAAATGGCACTACAGTAACTATGATCGACCTGTATGTGGAGCTGTAATGGTGCTATTGAAATGCATGAAAGGCAGAAAGGAAGACATGCAGCATGCGCATAAAGCTTATCCGTGGATGTGCACCTGCTCCGGGGTTGGGTTAGAGCTGGGACAAGAGCATGAGGCCTGGTTGAGAAAAATACTGTTTCACTGCTTCTAAAATAGAACGTTTGTGAGACCAAAACAGCAATTAACTTTATTCTTATAACATCATTACCTGAGGAAGCGCCTCATCTCTTAAAATTCATCTATTTTATTAGATTCATTCTTCTAAAGTTCTGAGTGGCCCATCTCCAGTGGAGGCTAATGTCTCCCATTTTGCTGCACCATGAAACCTGTGTGATGAAAATGCTGTCATCTGTACCTGGACATTCGGCTCCTCCGTACTTCTCCATGGACGACAGCCTGCAGACCAGATTTCTGTCACCAGACAGCCTGCGTTCATCCACAGCAACAGTGACATTCCCAATCAAAGGGTGGCACCAACAAGAACTGAGAACACCTGTCATGAAGACATTCTGTTTGAGAAGATTTGCTGTTCTTCATGTTGCAGATCCTCAAACAGGTTTTAATATCAGATGAAGATAACCTACAAAATGCAGTTATCAAATGATGATTTTATTTATTTAAAAAAAAGCCATCCAAGCCCGCATGGCCCCGTGTGAACACGTACTATTCCTGTAAACCTGCTAACTCCTTGAGGCACCCTTGGCAGCAACAACTGCCATGAAGCTTTTGACAATGGAGGGATTTTATCCCTCTCTTCTTCGCAGAATTCAGCCACACTGGAGGATTTTGAATGGTTTGGTTGAGGACATTCCACAGTGTTTCAGCAGCATTTAATGTGCTGGAGCTTAAGGTCACATAACGATGGCCAGACATTTTCCTTTCAGATGTCTTGCTGTAAAGCAGATTTGATTATTCCAGTTACAGCAGTTTACCTGTCGGTGTGATGTTCTTTCTTAGTTTTACAGCACATGTAACAAAAGTTCCACTTTTGTCAAATCCATAATTTTATGGCATTAAGTTGTTTTTGGGGGGTTTTTTTGGATAAATTTGAACCATATCTTTCTTTTCTTTTTGGTCAGCAGTGGCTTTGGCCTTTGAACTCTCCTGGATTAAGTTTATACACAGTTATATTAAATAAATTATAGTATTATTGAAAAGTTCATTAATTTTAGTAACTCAGCTCATGATGTGAAACACATATAGATTAATAACACAGGCTGATGTTTTCAAGCTTTTAGTCCTGTTGATTATGTTGACTTTCCACTTAAAGCTAATGAAAACACAACATGTATTAGAATATTACAGCTGGAGTGGTTCCTAAGTTTAAAGTTTGGGTGGAAGTTTGAATGTAAATCAGTTAAATAAAGTAAGTGGATCACTGATCAATATTTTTGAACTATATTTGCTTGATGATCCCTATTATTTTCATGTGAATTTGCTTGATGATTTTGCTTGATGATTTTGCTCGATGTTTTTGATGTTTTTGATGGCTTTGATGATTTTGCTGCATTTCACTGATGTTTTTATGATGTGGAATACTTTGAACTGCCTTGGTGCTGAAATGTGTTGTACAACTTAACTTAACTTAACTTAACTTAACTTAACTAACCATTTTACAAGCCACAGTAATCCTTTAAATTGTTTCATATTTCCTGCTCCAGAAAATAAACCAATGAAATAATCGAACATATGATAAAATTGATATATTTGACTTAAAATTTTAATTCGTGAAAATATTAGCATATTTAGGGAAATATGCATAGATTTATTTAGTTACAGTTTTATCTTAATTATAATTTTTATAAATGAATGTTTTATTTACCTACTTATTTATTCATTTATTTTGGCACTTTTGGAACAAAATAGTAAGACTTTTGCAGAAAGAGTTAAAATGTTATTGAAAACTGATTTGAGGACTTTTTTGCTACTACTTGAATTATGTTTAGTATCCCAAACGTGTTCAATGCTGCATATTTTGGTATCAATCCAATACCAAGTAAATACAGGGATACAGAAACTGATACTGATACTTTTTATTAAAGTTTGACATAGCATCAAACTTCTGACGTTTAGATGTTTTTGTAGTTTTTCCTTTGAATTATTTTGTTCAAACCTTGGGCAGAATTTGAACAAAGCTTATAGGTGTCTACACAATACTTTAATAACAGTAACAATAGAAAAACAGAACAAGTTTATGTGCACTTTTTCCTAAATAAAGTGCAAAACATTATCATTTGAGAGCAAATCAAAACAAAATTCTTTTTAAAGTAGAGTTGAGAAACTACAATGCAAAAATAAGATAAACTAAAACTAAAAGTATTGATCTTACCATCCAAGTATTGATCTGATACTGATACCAACTTGGTATCAATATTATTGATATTTTGAATCAATCTGCCCACCTCTATTGTAAGCTGAATTAAATATAATTAGGTTGAAAAAAGCTCATGGTATAGGTCTTTTAGGGTTCATATATGAGTTAATTTTAAACATTTACTTAAAAAAAACCCTTTCATGATTAAGGAACTGAAAAGCGTATTTTATGCATTGTTTGTTTCCAGATTTGATCAAATATCTCTGTCCTTTTTGGTTTTGACATTATTAACAGTTGAAAATAATGCTAAAATAAAATAATGGGTAATGTCGATTCAATTTCTGGTTGAATATTATAATAATTATTTAGAGTACTGTATCCAGAGTCCTCTATAAACTGGTACTCTATAAAACAGAAGTATGATTTATTAGGGGTTATATAAATAACAGACAACATTGTATTGAGAAAAAATGTTCTTCCAACACTGAAGAAATATTGTTGTAATTCCAGTAAAATGGAAACATTCAAACAGTCATATAAATACATCTGTATTATGATCAATGTGTTCGTCACCACTTGTTTCAGCTTCACCGTCCACTGCACCGCAAGCAGCATGTCTTGGTAAGTTTCAGAGTCAATCTTAGGCTCAAAAACAGAAGGTTAAACCTGAGTATTGGTTTTACACATGAAAACAAAAGGATGGCATTTCAAGATACTTTTTTTTTACTTTGGCTTTTATTTTCAAAGGATTGCTTCAGAGTTTCTTCCTCCCATTTCTGTCCAGATACAAGAGTAAAAATGGCACAAGTTGTTGCTTATTCATGTAACAGTGTTCCAGTGTGATTAGCACCAACGTGTAGCTGCAGAATCTGTGCTTTTCTGCAATAACGTAGCCATCTTTCTCCCATACCATCACAGAACCAAACTTATGGACTTCCAGTCGATAACAGACAAGATTACCCTTTTGGTTGTTGGTCATAAAAAGAATAATTGAAATCTAAATCTTTGTTTTCCCGATGTGAGGGGACATTCTAGGATGCCTCAGAGTCCAAAGTGACTTACAGGTTGCATTTATGAATGTAAACCTATAATTGTGGAGCTTGACAAAGGTTTCCCAAAGTAATCCCTTGGCTATGTGGTTCTTTCAGAGTTTATCTTCACCCTCAACCAGAAATTACAAGACAGAAGAAACAGCAGACTCTTGATTGGTACAGTTTAGAGTTCAAAGGACTGCTGGTGATTTGTTTTCTCGCTGACACCTCCACCTCTGCCTCCCTCTCAGTCCGTCTGTCTGGATGATGATGATGATGTATAATGGGGCGGATGTCTGATAATCAGCCTCCTCCTTCTCCCGTCCTGATCTGTGACACGTGGTGCTCCCACTCTTTGATGTGAGGACCGTAAAGACAGATGAGAGGACAGGAGACAAGCGGCATCAGAGACGATGTTCAGGACTTTTCGCTGTTTGTAAACTAAACAAAGAATCTGTGAAAACCAGACTAATCTGCTAATTTAAAAAAAAACTATTAGTCATCAGTGCAGCCATCTGGGGTTTGATTCCTGACCTCTGGACCTTTGCTGTATGTCTCTGCCCATTTCCTGTCTGACTGCCATAAATAATGGTTACTGGTGCCACAAAATTTTAAAATAATAATGATAATAATAATTTCAGACTTTGAGTAGTTCACTCCAAAACTGTCATTTTGTGTTTTTGAGCCATTCAGAGGTGGACTTGCAGCTTTAGATCATTATCCTGCTGCATAGCTATTATCCTCAAGAGTTACTATATAAAGTAGAATTCATGGTTCCATCTGAAGCCCCAGACTGTTACATTACCACCACCAGTGAAAAAAAGAACAAAAGAAATCTATAAGGAGGCAAATACTTTTTTAATATCTTTTTGACACAGCTTATTTTTACAAAATAGGAATGAATATGACCCCTGACTGAACCAAAATACCTAAAGCCCATTTCAGATCCTAGTTCTGCAAGGAACCACAAACCTCCTCACTTCCGACCACTTTGTCCTTTGACTTCAAATCAATCCATTGAGGTCACAATGGATTGATTTGAATCCATCTGTGAATTTTCAGATCATCCAGTTGTTGAATAACGAGGATTCAGCCAACAACTTGCAGCATTCACTGTCTTGCCAGGCATAGTGGTGGGGGTGTCATGGTTTGGGGCATGAATGCTGCTGGCTATAGGGAGTTACAGTTCAGTGAGGGAACAATGCACTGTGACATACTGAAACAGAGCATGACTTCAAAAAAAGATTTTGGATTGATAAGCACTCAAGTTACATTTTTTCCCCACTTTGTTTATTTAGGAAAAATGCACAAAAATCGTGTAATATATTATTAAAGTATTTTGTGGACACCAATAAACTTTATCCAAATTCTGTGCTAGGTTTGAACAAAATAATTCAAAGGAAAAACCACAAAAACTCCTAAAGGTCAGAAATTTGATGATATGTCAAACTTAAATAAAAAGTATTGGTATCAGTATCAGTATCGTGATACATGTTATGCATGTAGTTACTTGGTATCGGATCGATTCCAAAATATGGCGTGTCGCACACATCTAATAAAAACTGGAACATCTTGCAGAAGATGGCTACTTTTATCTGAAAAATCTGCATACAAAATAACAAGAACTACAAGTTTCCAAAACACCAAATCAACCAACTCCCCTCTGGTTGCAGCTGACTTTGCTTACATGTTGCCTCATCCTCAAACATGAAACATGGAGTCTGTTAAATGACTAAAATTCTTCTCTGAATGATAACAGATTGTGAGCAAGATTGGATGTGATGTGTTTGTGTGTTAACATCTTATCCATGATGATGTGGGACTATTGATTATCCTTCGGCCCCAGTCACAGGCCACTGCTGTCTGTGGGGTAACAAACCCCTGCCGGGCCCCTCTTTGATTGGCTCCATTCAGACCTTTTCATCTCTAATGGGCCTGTTTGCTGCTCTGTTATGGACACAAATGCACCTCAACCACCCCTCCTTTTTCCCAGTCTCAGCTCATCCTCCCCCACCTGGGAGGGAACCGTGTGTCCCAATAGATTACAGTCTGTGAGTCCTTCATATCACTTTATGTGATTCCCCAAACTGATCCATACTAATCTCACTTTGACTCCTCCTCTGTGGATGATTTAAAGGGTGAAAAAGCTTTAAAGTCAACAGCTTTCAACTCTTGAGTTCAGTTTATCCCACACAAAAAATCCTTTAAATCAGGGATTTTTTGGTGATAATTTCCCAGTAAAACCACTGATATCTGCCTTATTTCAAAGGTGATCATTCATTTGTGAATTTCATTCAACTTTTCCCTAATCCCTGATTTGCTTTAGATCCAAAACAAGGTGTTAATCCAACAGTCTAATAGTCCCAATTTAGTTCTCAGCTTCAATCGCAACCACTCCTCCTAATACACTTTCAGATGTTAGTAATGCTTTACTGGTCTTTGCTAATCAGGGAAACGCATTTTGCTTAAACAGCAAAGCTGAGTTCTTCTTCAATAAACATCTCTATATCTTTTATTACTTTAATTTAAAAAAGGGGAAACTGTGTATTTACTGTATTTTCATTGATTGATACCAATAGGGAATAAATAAATCTGGTGGGTCCACAATTAACATTTATTCTTGCCAAAGGGATAACTAAAACAAACAAATGTAAGGCCAAAGTTGGTCTTTTTAATCTTGGAACAACCTCATAATTTGTGTGCAAACATTCCAATCCAACTCTAACTTATTTGGAACGGTTATTGTTCATTATTTTCCTATTTTTACATCTTTTGAAATCAAACAATACACTAAAAAACTGGGGGGTTTTCTGTATAAAGCATATTTCAACATAATTTTCATCATCAGCTTTCTTTTCCGAACCAAAATGAGCTAAAAACACAGAGGATGACTAAAACTGTAGCGAAAGTGACTGACATTCTTATCAATTAATAAAAACGAGACAAAAATAGCAGAGGAATATGAAATACAATGAGACGGCCCCCCTTTTGAAAAATGTTGGAAAAATGTAGCTTCTTTCTCTCCTCTAGTTCTATCTCCTTCTTTCCCTTTAAAACCCTTTCCCCACCTTTCTCCCTTCCTTTTCTCCTTTCCTTTTCATCTCTGTGTCCGTTAAATTTGAAATAAACCCAAAGCAATTTCTAATAAAGTTTCATATGTGAAAGTAAATCTGTTGGGCCTTACCTTGACACTCAGATAATAATTGTGAGTGCCACACCGTTGACCAGGACATGTTAAAAGAAAAAAAAAAAAGAGAAATGTTGCCCCACAGAGAATCGTGTTCAAGTCATAGTCAAGTCAAGTCAAGTGAAGTTTATTTGTATCGCACATTTCAGCAACAAGGCAGTTCAAAGAGCTTTACATCATGAAAGCATAAAAACATCATAAACACATCAAACAATCGCCAGTTGTGAAATCAGTAACAAACATCACATTTTATTAACCCCCCTAGAATTTTTAATGGCCTGGTCTGGCCCCCTGTGAAGATTTTCTGGGGGTGCCCCTGCGTAAATGTAAGACACCCTTAAAAAACAATTCCAGATGACTAATCTGTCACAGAAACTAAAATCATTAGACTAAACCGAAATAGAAATTTGCAGTCAGAATGAACAGATGTATCTGCATTGTTGGAAACTAACTTCTAAATGCATAGACTCTCCCAGAGTCTCCATCTGAAAGCTCTAAAATCCTTACTTTTTAATAGAGCACATCAGGATGGTAATCCCTGTTGTTGTTTGCTTTTTCTGACTGTTTGATCCAGCAACAGGCCTTATGTTGACTGATTGTTGACCAGAGGGATACCAAGTGATGTCCTGATCATCAGTCCACTGATTAACATTTTCTCATTTTTTCTGAGTTTTCACTTGTACTTCAACTATTCCAACTAATTACACATATTTCTGAGAATTCAGATCAGGTCACCTCTACTCAAACTAAAAACCACATTTCTGAGTCGGTCTACTTTTTTGTAGAATTTGCTCAGCTGCTTCTTATCCCACATTTCTTGTTAGAAGATTATTTATGTTCTCCTCTTTGTTAGAGGGGAAACAGTGCACTTTGGATTCACTCCCAGAGCTAATACATTCACAGTGTTGGCCTGCTTTGCATGAACTGTTTAGAATAAACAGAACAAATGGGGGGGAAAAGCCCAAGATGTGGCCTTTGACACAGATACGTAGGATCTGCCAAACACCTCAGAAGATGGCCCTTTGATGCTGAATGGATTCCTCTATGCAGATCAAGGCGGTGATGGCGCCTAATAATCATTGATCTCCATTGCTGGCAGTCTCCAGCAGTTGCCCGCCCCGTCTGTAACACAGTCAGTTAAGGCCTCTTCCCTTGTCCCATTGATCCCTATCAACCTCATCAAAGGATCCCTGGGCTTTGATGGGGCCAGTGAGACTGGTCCCAGTGGATGAGCAGGCACTGCGACTCCCTTCATCAGATGAGGGGCAGCAGCTCTGAGGTTGGACTGGGGCATTTAAATATTAGCCAATGATTACAGGGCTGGGGAAAATATTCCAGCAGACAGCAGAGATTCATAATATAAGCCTGAATAAAATAGAACAGAAGATTAGAGATATCCTGTATTGTTCCACGATGGGGAAATTTCTGTGTAACAGCAGCAAAGTGGCAATGACAGGCAATAACAGAAAACAGACTCACAAAGAATATAAAATATTCATAAAAAACTGAATAAAGAATAAAAAATATTGTACAGTAAGACAAAATTTTAACATGAATACTGTGTAGTTCTAAAAAATAATCCAGTCCAGAGGAATGTGCAACTGAGTTGGTTAATTAAAAATGTCCAAGAAGAGTCACTTCATTTAAATGGTCCTCTATTATGGAAGTTATCTGTCTCATGCATAAAAAGCTAATCTATAGATCACTGAAATATTATGTTTTTGTTTAGAACATGGTGGATTTTTTTTCTAAGAAGAAGCACTAAGATGATTTCTGTCATGAATTGCTTTTCTCATAGTCATATTTATTTATTTAGTGTATTGTAATCAAAACTGATTATCTTGTAATTGAGCTAATGAAGGGATGCTCATATAAACAAAAATACAGCAGTCTGAGATTTTGCCACCCTTAGAGGTGAATAAGGGGTTCCATTATAGCTGGTACCTACTGAATGCTCTCCTGACAGTCTACGTCTGTTTTTGATTTTCTTTTTCATGGTAAATGTTTCAGATCACCAAATTTATTTTAATATCAGACAAAGATAACGAGAGAAAATTCCAAAAGTATTTTGGATTTATGAGTTCACTTGTTAAGGGAAAACATGATCCAAACAAACTATATGAAAATGTAATGGCCTCTCTTGGTAAAACATGAATTAACTGGAATTGCTTTCCTAGATTTTGTGGCACATTTTATTGGTTTCTTCGAATCAAACCCAGCCCTGATTTTTTTCCTGACCTATAGAATCAGGAAAACACTAAAATGGAACCCATCTGACAACATGAAGTAGGCTAAAAGAAGCTCATCATGCCCCAATCTTAAGAAATATAAGAACAGATAGAAAATGATCAAGTGTTGCTTTTTAAGATCTTCTAGCCTACTTCATGCTGTGAAACAGGTTCTAATTAAATGATTTGTTGATTCAGCAGCTCCAGCAGTAATCATCATTTTGTATTTACTCAGGTAACCTTTGATATTAAAAACAGGTTATTAAAAGGTCTGAAACATTTAAGTACACCAAAATGAGCAAAAAGAGAAGAAATGTGTAAGGATGCAAATTATTTTTCACACCACTCCATATGCAGACAGCAGCTCTAAAAGTGTGATATATACTGAGATTTTCTGTTAGTGCAATAAATACATGGAAACACAGTTATATGTTATGTAGTATATATAAGGTTTGTGAAACAAATCTAACATTGAATTTTTCTAATACAAATATATTCAATCATATCAGCAAACATTTTTCATGTCCAGACTCCAAGATAAAAACATGAAATCCCTGAAGTTTATTATTACCAGCCTCCCCAAGTTACACTGTTATTTAGCGAATGCAAAATATTGCAAATAATTTCTGCTGTTGAAACTGAAAAAAGTAACAGATTACATGAGAAAACAATGTTATTTCACCTGTAACTAAGTCAACCATCAATTATGATCATGATGTACGTCATACACATTAATTAAGGTGCATTTACGCTAACTTCATCTGCTTGGCATCAGAGAGAGAGACAGTTTTTCCTCAGGGGATAATCCAAATCACCTTTTGCTTCACACATTCATTGTCAAAAACAGTCACATGGTAAGGCTGATCCAGAAACATCAAATAAAGCCTTTTTCATACCGGTTCCTTCCCTTCCCTGCACCTCCTGCTCCATGCCGCCACAACCAAGGTCAGCTTTCCTACAGCTGGACAGGGAAGTCAAACCTGCTTTTGTACATTATTACAGAGCAGTCGATACATAAAGAAGTGTGTGGATTGAGAGGAGATGGAGGTGTGAATAGTGACACTGCCTTTGATGTCAAACCGGTATTTAGAGGATAATGAGGCTGTTAGGAAGAGCAGAAGGAAACGCCTGCTAGTTCACACTCACACAAAAAAACACTCTCTCAGGAAACTGAGAACTGACAGAAGTCTGCTGATGAAAGCTGCAGGATGGAAATATATCAGGTTGCAAAATATTAGGAGCTCGGAGGTATTGACTGATTATAGCTTTCAAGTGTGAAAAAATATCAACAGCAACATTCAGTTAAGGTCAGAACTGAACTAATGTGGCTGATTTTAGAACATTTGCTAAGCAAAGTTAATCAAAACTGATTAAAGTTGGATAAAGTCTTTAGATTTGCTTAAAAAGTTCCTGAAAATTTACGCAACAGCAGAAGTAAATAAATTGTAAGGTCGACTAGTTTATGACAGGGTTGATGGAAGGATTTCATGTGCTAGGCCAACATAAAGTGAGGCTTAATGGGGAAGTGGAAGGTAAATGATAAGTGATTCTTTTACAAATATGTAGCTGAAAAGTTTGGCCTCCATCAAACTCATTGGCCTCCCAATGAGTTTGATTTATTCACTGTGTTAGTGCAAGGATCTACAAAGATCCACAGATCAGGTGGAAGAATCTGTCCACATGACAGCTATCAGTCATGCACTCAACTGGTCTTTATGAAAGAGTGGTAAGAAAAAATGTCCAAGTGTTGAAAGAAAGTCATGAGAAGTCCTGTTAGTAGTTTATCACAATGTAGGGGATGCTTTTCTTCAGCAGAGACAGGGATGCTGGTCCGAGTCGATGGGAAGATGGATGAAGAAAACCTGTTAGATGCTGCAAAATCCTTTTTGCAATTTGAGTCTTTCAAAGTGGTTCTACATACTGTAGTGTTGCCACACTTTTTCAGCTTTATCTCTAAAATATTTTACGAACCATGTATCATTTTCCTTCCATTACATAATTACACCTTCCGTTGGTCTATCACATAAAATCCCAATAACATACAGTTTGATATTGAAACAAAATGTGATGAAACAAGTTAGTATTTCAAAAAAAAAAAAAAAAAAAATCGCTAAGTTCTGCATCCCTCCTCCAGCTTTCTTCACCACCCCAGAAAAAAACTTGATCGAAATGTTGGAACAACTATATGCAATAAATGTTACTGTAAAACAGCTTTTACACTTAAAAGTGGCTACATTGAAGCTAGATATAATGTAACCTACGGTGCCACCTGTCGAACACATTTCATCAACTGTAAACCAGATGATGGTTTAGAGCAGGAGTTTCAAACTCATCTTAATTTTGGGCCGTATCAAGATCATAAATGTTCTCAAAGGGCCGGTTTGATTTGGCTGAAGGTTTTGGATAATTTTCCTAAAACAAACAAACAACAACAAAAAAACAGTCCATGGGTGGTTATGAAATTTGAAGAAAAACAGGCCCACAGAATCACAGATTTGCCACCATACTTTACAGTGAGCATGAGGTTATTTTCCACATATTCATTACTGTTTAAAACCAAACCCACCTGAAGTCTTTGTTGCTAAAAATCACAATCCAGATCTCATCTGATCATAGCTCACTGTTCCAGTTAAAGTCCCAGTAGAGTAAACAACACATTTATGTCAGTGATGGTCGGAAAAAACATGCTTTTTTTTCTTGCATCACCCCTACACATCCAGGTTTGCATGTGGATTGAGTCTTATGGTTCTTATGGAGACATGGTGACGCCAAGATGCTCCTCGTTGCCAAAGGTCTCCAACAGTGAGAATCCTGCTTTCAGTGTAGGAAGGCAAAATAAGTCTAAATCCACATCCATCCAAGTGGCTGAAAGAATAAAAGAACCTCTGTTTTACATCGGTGGCAGGAGTTCGTCCCGTAATCGGCGTGTTACCCCGCTCCATCCACCTCCATTGTTGTGTCCTTGGGCAAGATACTTCACCCACCAGCAGCTTGCCACCATCAGCGTGTGAATGTAGTGTGAACCACTTTGGGGTCCTCTGGACTTGATAAAGTGCTATACAAGTACAGGTCATTTACTATTTATACTCCATGGAAATAAAAAGTTGTGGATTATTAATTGGAAGTTTCTCTGAAACTCTGATCAACTTATAAAAGTAAAAACAAACTAATTAAAGGGAATACCAGTGTTATCAATAATTGCAATAATTGTGGAACTGGTGATTTAGTTAAAACAATTATTTCCTTAAATTGGGTTTTCTTTCCGACTTAAAGAAGTGAAATGAAATTAAAGGTTGCGTTTTTCAAAGTTTTTAATTGAGAGCTCACGCTGTTATAATAAAAGTAGTGAGACTAGATTAAAATTTTTAATTGCAGGTTCTGTAATTAATTCCATTTTTAATTGAAAACCATATACCAACAAAATAAGCAGCATTTTTAATTCCAAAACCATTTTTGCTGCTAGATTATTGAATAGACATATGAGCTCAACAACAAAGATATTTATTGCTTTTAATTTGTTATTTAGGTTACTCAGTCATCAGATTGGTGCAAAGTGCTATTCTACCCATTCAGCTTTCAAATGTTTCAGGAACCCCTGATCAATCATGGAACTTTTTTGAAAAAGTACTTCTGTGGATGCCGACATCAGTGTTGGGGACGTCTTTTCTTGCTGCAACATGTTTAGCATTGAGATGCTATTTTGGCCTTGAATAGCTTCGCTGATAGGCCGACTACTTTCAACACAACTGGAGCATAATAATAGTCTTTCCCAGCGTCCCAAGTTTATTTGTATAGCATATTTCAGCGGCAAGGCAGTTCAAAGTGCTTCACATCATAAAAAACATCAGCAGAAATTAACCCCCAGTTGGCCAGCGGCCAACTGGGGGTTAATAGTCATCTATTGCTGTTTGCAGATGTCACTTGTGTGTCAGATTTACGGGTGCACAAGAAACGCATGAATACAAAGGTTCCAGCCAGAACTTTTCTATGTGAAAAAAAAAAGTGATTAATTGCATTAAAATTTTAATGCATTAAAATCTATGTAATTAATTAATTGAAATAATGTGTTAAAGCCCCAGCCCTAACTAAAAGATGAATTTATATTCCATGTTTGCCAGGGATACCCTTACATGTATGCACATCTGCTTATTTTACAGTTTGGACATGTTTTAATGACACTCTATGGAATATTTAATAGAAGTTTGTAAAATCTTCCGTTGGTAAGTCAGAGACTACATCCAGTTTACATGTCAAATACGGCAAGCTGAAAAACTGCAATATTTCACTCTAATTTTGTGTATGATGGCTATGCTCAACTGAAGAATCCAAAGCTGCCCTTCGTCTTAATTTACTGTTGGGTCTTTCCAGAACTGAAATGATTACGTTGTGGTTTTTGTGCAGATAAGCTGATAAGGATGGTCCTGAATAGATGTCACTGTGACACAGGTGTGTTTGTGGGGAGAGTCACTTAACGGCACCCTTTTTACACGAAAACTGAGCAAAATGTTAACCTTTACATATGCAGCAAGGAAGTGCACCAAAGAAAATATGCATAAGCTGAAACCACAAAACCCCTCATTTAACAGAACTACGAACATTTGTTTTTCTGCCGTACTTTAGTTTTCAGCCTATTTCTGTGGAAGTAAAGCTCTGAAAGCTGAAACCCACCAAAAGTTTCACAATTTGTCTGTTTCCCAGATTCATGTCAGACAGTTTTGTCTGCTCCGTTTGTTCTGAGGGGTATTTTAGTAAAACTGAAGTCTAAATGTTTCAGGGAGAACGACATGAATGTTTGAAATTGAAGAGGAGTTTGGGAAATTTTTCACTATATCCACAGATAACAGTAAAAAAAAAAAAAAAAAAAAAAAAAAAAAAAAAATAGGTGAAAAAAATGTTAAAAAAATATATAAAACAAACAAAGAAAACAGTACAGAAATCAAAGTATTTTATTAATTTTCTAAACCTCCAAGATGATCCACTGTTTTGCACATGAACACTGCATCCATCTAACTCGCCAACGAAGGCAGATTCGTTACTAAGCTCTGCGCTCTGATACTGCTCGATCACATTTAAATGAGTCATTCCACACTTTTTAAAAGCTAATGCTGCCCAAATTTATGAACACTGATATTACAAACAGTCAGGACAAAAAGCATCAGAAAAGACCAGATTGTTACATGCACTTAGCAGTCCCCTAAAAGCCGGTGGTCACTTCTAAAGCAGGAAAAAAGAAAGCAACCTGCCGCTTTGCTGGCCTCACACACAGAGGACAGATATGACTCAGCAGGTCAATTATTAATTAATCTGATTTTAAAAACTGGCACATTCTGTAGATTTTTCATTTAAGCCGTTTTTTATACAATATTAGAACTAAATTTAACAATGCAAATATACAATTAATTCAATTCCTTTTCTAAATAAGAAAATAAACATTTTATTGCCTAAAATGCAACATCATGGGATTCCTTTAGTGAACGCTTGATCATTTGTAGCAAAGGATGCATCTGCAAAAAATGCTTCTAACATGTGAAACACTAAGGCTTTTCTGCTTGACTTAACATCAATACAGTGTAGAGCTGATTGGGTGATCATTTTTTGGATTAACTGATTAATAATTGGATAACAAATGGTGCTTAATATGTGATTTTTTAAAAAGAATTTGAACCAGGTGAAGCTAAAACTATGCCACCGTGAAGTTCTGGGTAAAACATAAATACAGACAAAGAAGGAGTTTTTTTTATTATCTTAAATGCAAAATGTTAATATTGTGTGTTCAGTTTTGGCGTAATTACTCCTCTGAGTGTGTTGTTCTTAAAGGAAATGGCCTTCTTGAGTCTGCACACTCCAGTTAGCGATTATCTGATTACTAAATTAGTTGACGATTATTTCAATAATTGATTCATCACGATTAAGCTGATTAATCGTTTCAGCTCTCGTCTCGTCTCAGCTCTTATATCTTCAATGAGACAGATTAAAGGAGTGACTCCTCTGGCTCTTTTATTAGTTCCATCCTGAACATCCTGTTCCAAGTACTGGTTCTACTGAGTCAGCATGTAGCGACAGAGGATTGCCTTAAGCCAGTTTGGAATCTGTATGTATAATTGGATTAAACTGTTTTTTTTTTTTTTTTTTTTTGTAACGTGCCTTGAGATGACGTGTTGTGAATAGGTGCTATATAAATAAACTGAATAATGTTGAATCTCATGTGCAGATGAGCTGATACTACAGCATAGCAGAATCTTTGTGGATCTGACCGTATGTTTTTAAAGGATCAAATCCATTATGTCAAACAATTTTTACCTTATTGTTTTTCTTTTTTTTTTTTTTTGGAATTTCTATTGAAAACAAAATAAAAAATGTGCAAGTAACTCATTAAAACTGTAAACCATGCAAAGCCCCTTAATCTGAGGAGCCACATTTTAATTTGGAGGATGAAAGTTTGAAGCTGGCCTGATAACAAGCACACAAACCTGCATTCAGCAGCAAGGTAGCAGTGTTTGGAATACCAGTTTTAATTCTAATTGCAGATGATCCCAGTCTTGTTAAAACTGGAGTTTTTTCCAGGAAGAACCAGTTCTGTTATTTTAAACACTGTTAACACAAAGCTGAATTCTGCTTCACACAGCAGGAAGCAGGAAACCTGCTACCTTTAACTTCCAGTCCTCAGAACAGCCTTTCTTGATGCTCCTGCAGGGATTCTTCAGGCGTTCCTCTCTGTTGGAGGAATGTACTCCAGACCAAGATGAGCAAATATCTCCTCCTCTGATGAAGCTCTTATATATCTTCCCTGTAAACAGAGACACGTAAACACCATAACTGATTAATTTATATTATTTGTTTTTTTTAATCCAAAGTAAAATCCCTTAAAGAAATAGATATGAATCAACATTGTTGTCTTTCTTTCATGGTGTGTTTCCGGTTTGCTTTTGGAAACAGAGCAGTGGTTAGATTTGCAGAAGACTTCTGCATGTTATTGATCTTTTCACCTGTTTGTTGTCGTACAGGGCGTGGCTGCTCAGAGACATGCCCCTCTCGTGCCCCGCCCAGCGCCGGAGCTCCCTCTCGAACAGCTGCAGAGGAAGTGATGACAGTGGACACAGTAAGAAGCTGTGAAAGGAGCCTGAAAGCAGACCACAGGGGTCAGTGATGATGCTGACCTTGGATCCGGTCCAGCCCAGCAGAGCGAAAGCAAACTGACTGATTGGGGAGACCACCAGGTCCACTCTCACAGCTCTCCACCGTCTCTCTGCGGCTGCTTTTGTTTGCAGAGGTTGTGACGGTGCGTTTTTCTCTGTTTGAGCACCATTTCCTGCTACATCCTGCAGGCCTGTATTTCCCTGTTCTCCTGTGGACAGCTTGAAGATGGACAAACATCTCTCAAAGCGGTCAATGTTGGAGGGAGGGCGACCTGGACCCTCATTAGACTCCAAGTAGGAGTTTCTGGTAGTTTTCTGGTACAACAGTAAACCCTGTTCATAAAAAGAGAGAGCATAAGGATAAAGCTTGGAAATCTACATTGTTGCAAAGATTTAGGATAAATATAGACATTTATTAATTTTAAGTAAGAAGCAGGAAAGGTCTAATCTATATGAGAGGAATCCTAGTATGTTCAATGCTTTTCCTGGACTTGCTGATGATCCAGACTCAGTTCACAGATGAGGAGATCCTGCTAATGGATGGACATCACAGCCAGTGGTGGTTTTAACAGCAATAGCACCCTGGGCAAGCCCTTCCTTCTGCCGACCCCCATCCAATCAAAATGCATGCAGTTATCAACATTTTTTAGTTTTTCAGGAGAAAGCAAGTAACCAAGAGTCCAATTACTCAGCAGAAAGCAAGAGAAACTTACTCCGTTGCACATGCACACAAGTAGAAGCAAACTTGTTCTGGAGACAACTGACAGATAAGATTAGGGCTGCAACTAATGATATATTTAGTAATCAATTATTCTATTAATTATTCTGATGATTAATTGGATAAAAAAAAACCTGGCACATTCAGCAGAGTTTTCATTTAAGCCTTTTTTGTACAATATTAGAAATACATTGGAAGATGCAAATGAACAATTCAATTCCTGTTTTAAAAAAGAAAATAAACATTTTATTGCCTAGGATGCAGTAACAAAGCTTTCCTTTAGTGAACACTTGATCATTTGTAGCAAAAGATGCAACTTCTAACATCAAAATGTGTAAAGCTCAGCCCTTTCTGCTTGATTTAACATCAATACAGTGTACGACTATTTGACTAACTAACTAATAAATGGATAGCAAAAGGTGCTTCAAGCTGCAGTATGTAACTTTTATGAAAAATATGTTTTTTACATATTTGTTAAAACTGTCACCATGTTGTAACAGTATGTTATGAGACAGAAAATCTGTGAAAACATGGAGCTCCTCCACCTCCTCCCTGAGCTTCTTTAGCTACTATTGCCGTCTAAAGAAATGCGCCACTCCTGAGCTAAAACAACCAATCAGAGCCAGGAGGAGGGTCTAAGTCACGCTTGTGAATACTCTGCTAAACATGTTAATGGTGAAGAAATAACTTACTGTTCCAGAAAAACTGTTTATCTGCCGTCATCGGTGGCCATGCTAACTAGCCTTAGCATCAGCATCAGGCTATGTTGTTATGATCCAGCTGTAGTGCAGCAGAGAGCAGGGGGGGGTGT
This sequence comes from Anableps anableps, assembly GCA_014839685.1. Classification (NCBI taxonomy): domain Eukaryota; kingdom Metazoa; phylum Chordata; class Actinopteri; order Cyprinodontiformes; family Anablepidae; genus Anableps; species Anableps anableps. The sequence continues at coordinate 28,129,088 of CM026081.1, forward strand.
TTAAGCAATGTGTACATGAGGGTGATTCACAGCGCTAAGACCCTCCTCCTGGCTCTGATTGGTTGTTTCTGACTGAGTGGTGTATTTCTGCAGTTAGTACTGGAAGAACTGGGAGATGCCAGAGGAGCTCAATTTTTTCACAGATTATCTGTTTTATATTATACAGTCAGGACATAATGATAATTTTAACAAATATGTGAAAAAAAAAACATTTTTCATGAAAGTTACATACTGCAGCTTTAATAGGAGATTTTATTCACAGAATTTGAATTGGGTGACGTTACATGCCCCTAGAGGAGTTTTGAGTAGATTAACGATTGATTAACAAAAACCCTACTGATCACATTTAACAGAATTTGACTGAATGTCACCATCGACTTAATCTTGGCTTAGCATAATGACATAGCTCAATTATTTTAAGAAGTTTATGTGTTAATAAAGTACCGTCAACTAAATCTACAAAACAAACAAACCAAAGATTACTTACTTGCTATAATAACTTAACAATTCTCTGTAACACACAAGCAGCATTTTCATTTTACACCCCTTTATTCACTCTTATTTCTTTGAATGAAACTTTCATTTGGAAGATGAATGCATTGGAGCAAAATAAGCCCCCATTTAACTAGAAAATTGAAATGCACACAGAAAAATTACACGATAAACTGAAAACACAATTTGCAGATCTAAGCATACCTGTGACTCCAACCAGGAGACCAGTTTGGGCATCAGTCCCACCTCGCAGCCCTCCTCAGGGTGAGTAATCAGGAAGTCAACATCGTGACCAATTCGCTTACCCCTGGGGAAAAAAAAAACAGTGTTTACATCTCATTTATACGATGGAGTATTAGGGCCAGACGAAGAGATTTTTTTTTTTTTTTTTTTTTTTTTTTTTTTTAATTACAAGAATAAAGTCATAATATTAAAAGACTAAAGACACAAAAATACAAGAAGAAAGTCACAAGATTACGAGAAAAAAATTGTTTTAATGAGAGCAAGCTTTGATAGTTATCAAAATCGGACGTGACCAGCTCATCTAGCCAGTGATTCTTTCTTCAAAATAGACTCAGTCGTTTCAAAATCTTGCTACTGATAATTTGATGCTGATGTGTTAAAAGATTAAATATTTCCTATTTGTAAAGCTGATACCAAAGTATAACTTCACAAGATGTTTAACATTCCACATTTTTATTTCTTATTATTTTTAGTGTAGGAGTTAATATAAAATTACTACTTCATTCGATTAATATTATGACTTTATTCTGGTAATATGAGTTTATTCTCGTCTCATGTATATTTTCTCGTAATATTACTACTTTATTCTTGTATTATTATGACTTTATTCTGGTAGTATAATGACTTTATCCTCGTATTATTTCAAATTTATTGTCATATGACTTTTCTTGTATTATTACAACTTTATTCTGGTAATATGACTTTATTCTCGTATTATTTCAACTTTTTTGTCATACAATTGTTCTCGTATTATTATGAATTTATTCTGGTAATATGACTTTTGTCATACAACTTTTTTTCATATTATTACCACTTTATTCTGGTAATATGACTTTAATCTTGTTTCATTACATATTTTTTCTCATATCACGTCTTTATAATATGACGTCGTACGACTTTATTCTGGTAATATGACTATTTTTGTATCATTATGTATTGTTTTGTATATAATTATTATGTCTTTGTTATAATATGAATGTTGTCATACAACTTTATTCTCGTATTATTTTGACTTACTGTCGTACACCTTTATTCTTGTAATATATGACTTTATTCTTGCATTATTTCAACTTTTTTTCCTCATGATTTTTTTCTCGTATTATTACAGCTTTATTCTAGTAATATCACTATTTTTGTATCATTACAGATTTTTTCTCATGTTATTACATCTTTATTCTCATATGACTTTTGTCGTATGACTTAATTCTCGTAAGATAATGACTTGATTATCAAAACACTATTCATTTTTTCTTAACCTGGCCCTAATACTCCATCATACATTTCTCAGCAACATTTTAGGGAAAGAAAACTACTGATGCTGGTTGAAATAACAGTTTCATTACAGTTTTAATTATTTGCTTTTAAGTTGTATTAGACATGCAGTTCTCATGAAGGTGTCCTTAGATCCACTGCATATGGTTGATTTCAAACCTCCTGAATCCTCCTGTTAGAACAACCTGAGCTTCTGGTAACAGAGAGGCGACAGCTCTTCCCACAATCTCACTGATGGCTTCAGCCTCCGCCATGTTTACTGGCTGGTTGATGTCATCATAGTGCTCCAAACCTGCAAGACCACAACATACAGTGCTGTGGAAAAAGTATTTGCCCCCAACACATTTTTTCTATTTTTGCTTTTATGTCACACTTCAGTGTTTCACAAACACATTTTAGTATCAGACAAAGATAGCTTACACAAATTATGATTTCATTTATCAGAGTGAAAAGCTATCCAAACAAAACATGCCCTATATTAAAAACTAATTAGCCAGCCCTGGTGGTTATCAAACGTTTGCAATAACTGATAATGAGATTTTCACATAATTTTCAATGAGCTTTGGTCCAGTCTTCTTTGCAGAACTGCTTTATTTCAGCCATGTTGGAAGGCTTTCAAGCAGTGACAGCCTGTTTAAGGTCATGGCACAGCACCTCAGTTTGACTGAAGTCCAGACTTTGACTACGTCACCTTAATTTTGGTTATTTTAAGACATTTAGAGGTGGACTTTCTGGTGCACTTGGGATTTTTCTCCCACAGCGTAACCCAAATACATTTGAACTTCGTGATACAAACTGTTGACAGTCTCCTTCAGGAGTTTCTGCTATAGAGCAGAATTCATGGTTCCATCAACTACAGCAAGTCATCAAGCTCCTAAAGCGGCAAAGTAGCCCCAGACCATCACACCACCACTACAGTGTTTGATTGTATAGGTATGATGTTTTTGTTTTGAAATGCTGTTTTATTTTTATGTCAGATTTAGTCAGATCAACACCTTTCAAAAAGTTCCACTTTTGTCTAGTCAGTCCATAGAACACACTCCTGAAAGTTCTGGGAATCATCAACATGTTTTTTGGTAAATGTCAACCAGGTCTTAGTGTTCTTTTTGGTCAGCAGTGTTTTTGGGCTCAGAACTCTTCCATGAAGGCCAGTTTTGCCCAGTCTCTCTTCTGAAGGCCTGTGCAGAGCAGCTCTGTGGGATTCTGCAACACCTCTTCAACCTTAGCTTGACCCAAGAGAAGGTACCACTGTTATGGAAGACATCCTGTCTGGTTCCAGTACCAAAGAAAACTCACCCATCAGTCATCAACAACTATAAACCTGTTGCCCTGACAACCCACATCATGAAAGTCCTGGAGAGACTCCTGTTGGCCCACTTGAGTAAGCAAACATATCAGGACCCCTTGCAGTTTGCTTATTGCCATGGAGTTGGGAGTTGAAAACGCCATCATACACCTGTTCCAACAAACCCACTGTCACCTGGACAAAACAGGCAGCACTGTGAGGATCATGTTCTTTGATTTCTCCAGTGCATTTAACACAATTTAGCCTGATCTGCTTCTCCTGAAACTCCAGAAGACTCAGGTGGAGGCTTCAACAATCGCCTGGATCCATGACTACCTGACAAACAGACCACAGTTTGTGAGACTGAAGGATTGTGTGTTTAGCCAGGTGGTCAGCAGCACAGGAGCACCACAGGGGACTGTACTCTTACCATTCCTTTTCACTCTGTACACTTCAGACTTCAAGGTTTGCAGCAAGATGTTGCACATCTTCTATAAGTCTGTTGTTGAGAGCGTCATCTCCTCTGCTGTCATCTGTTGGGGCAGCAGCATCAGAGCCAGAGATCTAAAAAGGCTCAATAACCTGATAAAGAAGCTGGTTCTGTTCTGGGGACGACTGTGGAACCTCTGGAGTTGATGATGCAAAGAGGGATTTTGCATAAAATCAAGAAAATTATGGACAACCCTGACCATCCTTTTCATGAGACTGTCATTGGACACTGTCAGAGTCTCTTCAGTCAGTGGCTTCTTCAGACTAGATCTTTCCTGCCCACAGCCATCACAATGTATAATAACTCCTGAATTAAATGAGTTACATCAACATTTAATTTCCCTTTGGGATAAATAAAGTATTTTTAAATTTGAATTATTGTTGAATCATTAACATTGATCTTTAGTGAGACAAATGAGACCTGCAGAGCTTAAAATGATGTTCTGGGTTCTTTTGTGACCTCCTTGAGTCATTGATGCATTCTAGGAGTAGGTCGGTTACTCCTGGGAGGGTTCACCATGACTCCATGTTTTCTCCATTTGTGGATAAAGTCTCACACTGTAACCCTTTCCATACAGATAAATGTCAGTGACTCAGTCTTGTGTCACTTGTTAAGATATTTTAGCCTACTTCATGTTGTCAGTCAGGTTCTATTTTGGTGACTTTTTGATTCTACAGTAATCAGGCCTGGGTGTGGCTATTGAAACTGAACCAAAAAATGTGGTCAATCACAGTATTTATGATTTACCATGAGGGGCAATTACTTTTTCACACAGATCCTTTCAAGAACTAAAATCATCATTTGAAAACCACATTTTTTTTTCTCAGGTTACATTTGTCTGATGTTAAAATCAGTTTGATGAACTAAAACGAAAAGACAAAACCAGAAGTAGTCTATCAGGGGGCACATACTATGTCACAGCACTACACTTTATCACTCAATTAAACTTTGATCAAAGTGCACCAAAAATAAAAAAAATAAATAAATAAATAAATCACTCAACACTGAAACTGTTCCTGAAAACAAATGTTCTGTCCTTGGTTCTGTTTTTCTATGAATCTTTGTTTTTGGATGCCTTGCACTTTATTTCTGTTCTGCACTTCGAAATGTTTTTGTTCTTCGCCATTATCATTGCCTCCTTCACACCTAGTTGCTGATTGCGATTAACTGTTAATTATCCTCTTCTTTAGTGAGCCTACCATTTGTTTTGCTTTGCTAGCCTCCAACCACTTTTGCTCCTTTTAACCACAGTATTTTTCCTATCACACTGTTTCTTAGTTTCCATCTATGGTGGCATATCAAACAATGAATTAATTGGGTCTCAAAATGAGAAAATTAAGCTCATTTTGTTAAAACATAAAATCCTGTCACATCTTTGAAGTATGCATTGCTTTTGATACACCCATTTTGCATATGGGGTGTATATTGTGATGAAGGATATAGAATTTAGTGTTCTATGTCAGAACAGGATTATGGGTGTTACTTTTGTCACATTACTGTCTTGGTTTTCTTTTCATATTTAAGTCTCAACTGACAATCTGAGGATGAAAGTTCAATACTTAATGAGTACTTCCAAGTGGACAAATAAATATTAGCAGAATTAATGAAAAAGTAAAACCAGCTGTAGGCAGTTGTAGCCGCTTCAAGATTTCAGTATGCTGAGGTGAGTAAATCTTCATCAATGTGGACAGAGTGTCTGCATTGCATAGCATGACATTATATTATGTTGTATTTGTTGAATTGCTGCAACATTTGAGTAGCACTTGTGTGAATTTCACGGATGTAGTGCATATCTGTGGTAGACGTCATCTCTGTGTTGAATTTTCAGTCCAGTATATTCTTGGCAACCTTTCCATCTTCTGTTTCCTGCCAATAGTACGTTTATTCAACCTGCTTCGCATTACAGTACAGTGGAATCCCGGTATTTGCGGCAGTAAGGGACCACAACTGTCTCTGAATAGCTAAAATCTGTGGATACTTGAGACCCCCTCTAAAAACACTTTTAACTGCCTATTTTTATGGTTCAAACACCAAATATACCCTAATATGCATTAATACACACAGTGGAAACAGTCTTAGCACTACTGCACACGCTAACATCCATGGTCCTCCTCATCTCTGGTCTTGAGAGTACAGCCAGTCATCACCAAGAAAACTGAATGGCACTACAGGATTGCCTGCTTTGCAAACGCAGGGTAAGTAGTATGTCAAGTAGTAACAGTTTGGAGTCACGTTCCACAGAAATACCCGCAAATCTCAATCGTGAATAGGTGGTGGTGCACTGCACTCTGGTCTGAGAGTGATGGGAGTACAATTAGAATAATGAAATAGAGCTGAAGAGTACTAAAACAGACTGAAAACACATGTAGCTTATCTGGCATGAGAACACTGTCAAGTCAACGGGTCAGATATCAACTGCATTGGAACAAATATAAAACAGGAAAAAAAAAATATTTAGATGATGTTCATTGTATATGAGTGGTAGAAAACAACAAAAACCTGCTTGTTGTGAACGGTTGAGCATTTGCCCTGAATCTCGCAGTTGCTGAAGGTTGTGTATCCCCTCTCGGATCCATCGAGCAGCTGTCTTTGCTCCAACTCCAAAAATACCCGTCAACACCTGAAACACAGTAAAAGCTGTGTTTACACACCATTTAAATGGTTTTTACATCCTTACTACGAGAGCCATTTTTGTCAAATGATTACAAGTCTTACAAATCACAAGTAAAAAAAAAAAAAAAAAAAAAAAAAAAAAATTCTCTTCCTGCTCTCAGTGGAGGTGCACACTTTTTTTTTTTTTTTTTTCCCCCCTTTCTCCCGCACCCTCTCTACTCTGCACTGCTTCAGCTCTGTGTCCTGTCTTGTTAATCTTTTTTTGGAGCCTCTCTTTGCATATCTTCCAAATTGTAAATCATGGATCTGGTCAGCTGGTCTCTGAGAGACCAAATCAAATTTTCGTGAGCAGAATCGGAAACTAGATGTGATCCTTGCACAGGATCGCAGGCTGGTTGCGGTTCCTGGACAAATAAGAGAAGGGGATAAATCTTGGAGAAGTTGTATGCTCGGATTTGGCGGAACTGACAACGAATTTAGCTGTTTGGACTCGCCATTGTGATGTACCAGTGAGAATTTAAAGGCAGATGGAAAATTAACGGAGTCAGCCTGACCCAAAACAATTGCTGTTATCTCAATCTGGCTCCCCTGTGTCGGCCTTGGAAGGCTGGCTATCTCAATTTCTCCTGGATGTTATATGAACAAGATGCTCTGCTCCCTCTGCCCCTCCCTTCCCCCATGACATCTGTGGACTGAGTCAGAACTTGAACAAGGCCGTCTGATAAATGCTCCATCACTATCAAGGGAAATGGCTTCTGTGACAGTGTTTCACAGACTTACTTGCAAACACACACATGCACACATTCACATGCTCATAGATATAAACACACCTTCCCCTCAACTCACTGCCTCCCCTCATACTGCCCCCCCACCCAGTAAGGAAACCTAGGTGGATGCGATGAGCCAGGTGGCTGCGTCACTCACTTAGGTAGCCTGTGCTGGGACCTCTCCCCGCAACCCTGTCCACCCTTACCCATTCCACATGTTTATGTATGATGTCTGTTGTTTATATGTTGCTTTTTTTGTGCTGAGGTTTTTTGCAATCTCAAACTGTGTCCTGTCAAGGACAAAGTGTGAAATATGATTTTTTTTTTGCCCTTCACTTACCTAATGTGGTCTTTTTTTCCCCCTCATTTAATGAACGGCGGCGCCTCTCTGTGACAGACGCAGCCTCCGACACCCATCTACCCATGTCTTGTGTTTGGTTTTTTTTGTTCTCTTGGACGGGCTGTACTGAAATGAATTTTCCCCCTGGGGGACTAAAAGGCATTCTGATTCTAATAAATCTAATTAATGGTTTTCAGTTTAATGTGTATTTATTTTTAAGAGATGTGTTACTAACCATGTAATAATGAAGGTAATGCAAATGCCCTTTGAAAATCTATTGTGTATCATCATTTTGTTAATATACATATTTACAAGAAAAACTAACAAAAAAAACTTTTTCCCCTTTTCATACATTTATATTTCAAATGTCTTTACAAAGAGCAACGCTGAACCAAAGTCAAAGTCTTTGTGTGCACAAACTTGATGAATAACGCTGATTCTGAGGTTCTGAGCCACTTTACGGAGAACTGATCACTATTTAAACACACTGCTCACTAGAGCTTAATCCACTGTTTATTTGGAGCTTTTAAATACTTAAAATTTATCCCGGCCAATACAATAATCACAATATTTTATTGAGGAATAGAAAATGACAATAATAATAAAAGTAGGCCTTAAAACTTCAGAAGACAGACAATAAATGCGGCCTATTAGGCAGAATGTGGGCTCATTATTATTTAAGCATTTTTACAAGATGGAAAAGAGCTTGCAACCAGTAGTGTAAGCTTGATTTGCAAATATTTTTGCTGGGGTTTGTGCATCAATCTGTCTGTTGAGTAAGTGTCATTTTAAAAATTCTTTACTTGTTGTCTATAATGTCCCACAGTGCTGAATGGAATTGTGTGTTTAGCTTAATAGCTTTTAAAATAAACCTGATTAGTTATTAATAATGCTCATTTTAAGTTGTTTTTCAGCTTGTATTAAAACAGAAGCTATCTGAGAAACTGGATTATCTCTATTAGTCATTAAAAAAGTATTTTAAAAAAAAATTGTTTCCATATCACCCAGCTCTAATTTGAACTTTAGATTTTTCTTTGAAGGTCAAAAAATGAACAATAATATTTCCAGTATAACAAGCAAAGGGCTGAAAAGAACTCCATAAACACACAATTATATATGTTTTTTCAAATGCATAAACATTTATTTTTTCAGAAAACAGTTCTTCAGCAGACCAAGTTATCTCCCAAAAAGTGCCATTTTCATTTCCATAGGCCAGGGGTCTGCAACCTGTGGCCAAAGAGCCACAGGTTGCAGACCCTGTGGCCCTTAATAACTTTGGCAAAAAGTAATAACCAAGTAGATAAGAACTAACTAATGTATTTAAATTGAGATATAATAACAAATGCAGGTGTTAGCTGTTTTTCAGTTTTTGATGTAATATTTATACTAAATATCCACAAAAGAATTAATTTTTTTGTCCTTAAGTTGGTAACTAAGTGCTTTTTCAGAATCAGCTATCTAGGTCAAGACTGTGTCCAAACAAGAATTTTGACAAGCGCTCACATTGTACTGACGTTAGGTATAAATAAGCAAACTTCAGAGAGAGTAAAATAAAGGTTTTTCTTATAGCATTTTCCATAAATATCAACATCCCATAGGAGAAAAAAAAAAAAAAAAAAAAAAAAAAAAGTATCCATTGATTTTATTGCAAAAATTTTGCATCTTTCTTCATTTTAAAACCTTAAAATAGAAATAAAAAGGATAGTTCTTTAAACATCAGAACAAATTTTCCACAGATCAAAAATCAGTTTTTTGGTTTTTTTTCTTCAGAAGATTATGTAACATTTGCAGCCCTAAACAAGTTTTATTTAGCTAGACTGAAGGCTAAATTGCTCTTTCGATTATAAACGTTGCAGATCCCTGCCATAGTCTGACATACCTTTAATGCTTTAAAGCGCTCAGACTCCTTAGTGGATTCAACTTCACTTGATGCGCCATTCTTCAAGATATCCTGGAAAATGGCCGGAATAAATGAGGGCTGGTAAAAATAGTTTTCTGTGTAAAGGAGCCAGACTGAGGTTAGAAATGAATAAAAAAAAAAAAAAACACATCCACTGACTTTAATCACTCTGAGTGAGTGCTCTCCCAGGCAGGGCAGGCCCGTGAGCTGTGACATGTTTGTGACAGAAGGAAGCGCCTTTAACACAGCGGCAGCCCTGCGGAACGCCACGCCTCGGCCGTCCTCGTTGCTCAGCTCGGCGTTTTCAGCCAGGAGTGAAAGAGCGTCCTGAGACAAAAAGTGCTCTGATGTGACATAGAGGTTTCAGGAAATGTCACATGACCTGTGTTTGCTGGATGCAGGAGCCTACGGTTAGAACAGTGTTATGGTTTTCCAGAGTGGTCCTCCTCTGACAGGCGTAGCTGGGAACGGAGAAGAGAATAACCTCCAAGTCATTTACCACAAGCTCCTGAAAGACACACAACCAACATATTAATGTCTATAATGGATGATTTAAGTGAGGAATAAAACAGAAATATTTAATTTCATTCAGAAACTGGACATTTATCAAAATGGTTAGTGCACCTGCAGTTTATGTCTGTCCAGTATCTCCACTGGGTACCCATCTCGCATGCTCTCTGTGTACCAGCTGACATCCAGCAGGTGGCGCTTTCCCTGCTTCCCTCCCTGTGCCTCCAGCCACATCCTGACCTCCTCTCCAGAGTTGTTTTCACAGATAACATGTGTCACCTTTTCACTGTGGGGACAGACACGTTTTCATGTCACAACCACAAACTTCAATTTATTTTATTAGGCTTTTATCTGACAGACTAACGCTAATTAATGCGTCATTTTGATGTAGACGGAAATTGCGGCATGTTTTTCATGTTTTGCCACAGATTCCCAATTAGATTTAGATCTGGACTTTGACTAGGCTGTTCTAATTCATGAAAATGCTTTGATGTAAACCATTCCATTGTTCTCCTGCTGGAAAGTAAACCCCTACAGGCTGTTTTAACACAAAACTGGTTTCATCTGACTATCTGTAATTACATTCCAGATATCTAAAATGAGTTTTGACTAGACAACTACATCTTGACTATCCTGAATGGTAATTTAATATCTGACATTACATTTTGACAAAGAAGAAGAATTCAAGATCTCTTCAATTACATTTTGACAGATCAAAATCCCTTTCTAGATATCTCAACTGTCAACCCATCCCAAAGCTGAAAATGGAGCATTTTCAAACATCTGTTTTCAGTTTTTTTCCTCCCACTTTTCCATTGAAATCTCAAAATGCTTCGTAAATCTGGGACGTTTTGACTAGACAGAAAAATTATTCAAGAAATCGGTAATCTCATTCTGACTGGTTAGAATGTTAATTCAAGATACCGGAAACAGAAAAGCCGTCTACATTAAAAAAAAAAAAAAAAAAAAAATCTTCATGATAGCTCTAATTCATTTGGAGATATCTTAAAAAGAATTTTGACGAGTCAAAATCAGGTCCAGCTATCTCTAAGCTAGTTTTACCGAGCCTTATTTGATTTCAAGATATCTGAAATTTAATTTGCACTGATCGAATCTTATATATCTCATATCTAAAAATACATTTAAGACATCTTGAATTAGAATTAAGACTAATCAGAACAAAAAGTGAACTATCTTCAATTTACTTTATAACCAGTCATAATTGTTGATATATGAAATATATGCTTCAGATGGTCAGTAATTCATTAGATATATTGAATTGAAGCCTCCATACAACTTAATGGTAACACTGGCATTAGTTATAGTAGTCATAGTCCAATTAGAGATCACTAATATGTCTAGTCATAAACCAAATCAGATAGCTTCAACATAAGGATGGTGAAGCTAATTTTATGTTAAAACGGCCTGCCATACAGCCTCAGTCTCTAACAGCCTCTAACAGCCTCTAACATGTTTTTCCCCCCCAGCATTGTCCTGTATTTTACATCCCTACAGCATGATGCTGCCACCACCATGCTTCTAAGTGTGTCCAGGATTTCCCACCAAAACCATGTTTTGATTTGGGGAAATAAGTTCAGTTTGGATCTGATCTGACCAGAGCACCTTCTTCCACATGTTTGCTGTGTCTCCTACATGGCATGCAGCACAGGCAAACAAGAACGCGTTCAATAATGGCGTTCTTTTCTCCTCGATTTGTGGAATCATATCATCGAACTGACATTTCACTTTACAATGTGATACTTTGTGTTGGTCTATCGAAGTTTAGCTAGATTTTTTTAAAAGGGAGGAAAAAAAAAAAACGACAAACAAACAAAAAACTAAGATTTATTTGTATTTTACTTATGGTCAGGTTCTGTTGCCTCTCACCTGAACAGCTCCTGCACCTGAAATCCTTTCCTCCGTCCGAGCTGAGAGAGAAAAGCTCTTCGACTGGCTCCCATTTTTCTTTCTAACAAGAACAAAACAACCTGAGGGAACTTTGTTTGCTCTGTTACTGTGCTGCTGTGTGACCCAGCGTTCAGAGTACCCGAGTTGGCGACTTTCCTCCGCTTTACTGGTACCATTTTCTTCTAGCTGACCCAAAAAAAAAAAAAAAAAAAAAAAAAAAAAAAAAAAAAATTAATACTGACTTAAACTAACTGCTCTTAGGATAAAAGCAGACATTACTTGCGCGGTTATTTTAGAATAAACATATGTAAAAATCGATAAATATAAGACTGTAGTTTAGTCACCGACTGTCACCCCCAAAGCATCTCTCCTGTAGGTAGAAATACCCGCAAAACTTTAGCACAAGAGGGCAAGCGGATGCAGCTGTGCACCACCGGCGGAGCGTTACCAAAATAGCTCCGACTGGAAACAGCACGTGAGGTCAAACTGTGCCTTGCAGAAGTTTTCACATCCATGAAACGTGTTCGAATGTTGTCACGTGATATAATATTGTGCCCGTATGTGTTTAAAAAAAAAAAAAAAAAAAAAAAGTTTCATGTCATCACATCATATATCCATCCGCTGCAGTTACAGTGTCTCGTCTTTAAACGTTTATCTCTACCAGCTTTACACGTCTAGAGACTGAATTATTTTTTGCTTCTTCACTAAATAAATCCAGTTCAGCCAGATGTGATGAAGGACAGCCGTGAACACCAATTTTAAAACAAACCTTGTTAATTAAATTTAGGGCTGGACTTTGACTGAGGCATTCAATCACTTGGAAAAAGTTATGTTTGTCACTTATTTCAGAAACTGAAACTTAGATTCATTACATTTCATGCCTTTATTTCTTGTAATTTTGATGACTATGGCTTACAGAACATCAAACCCAAAACTCAGTGTGAATATTGTGAAGTACTGGAAACTCATGGTGTCACAACCCAATGACCTAATTAACTCAAAACACCTGCAAAGGTTTCCTGAGCCTCTAAATGGTCTCTCAGTCTAGGTCAGTAGGCTAGAAAGTCATGGTGAGGAGCATTGACTAGACATGTCTCCTGACACCCTCTACAAGGACGGTAAGCCACAGGAGGCCACTGTTAAAGAAGCTGGTTGTTCAGAAAGAGCTGTATCCAAGCATAATCAATGAAAGTTGAGTGGAAGGGAAGTGTGGCAACCTTGAGGCAAAATGCATTCAGGCTGAAGCTGGAGTCAAGAGCACAAATGAATCCAATACATGGGTTACAAGCGTCTGACCCGGGCTGAGGAGAAAAAGAACTGGACTGTTGCTCAGTGGTCCAAAGAAGAAAGTAGAGTTTACATTTCATTTGGAAATCAAGGCCCCAGAGTTTGGAGGATGAATAGAGATGCTCAAAATCCATGTTGCTTTTAGTCCAGTGTGAAGTTTCATTAGTCAGTGATGATTTGGGGTGCCATGTCATCTGCTGGTTGTGGTCCACCGAGTTTTCTGAAGTCCACAGTTAAAGCAGCCATCTAGAGGGGAGAGATTCTAGAGCACTTTGTGCTTCCTTATAGCAGCATCAACACACATAGCTTCACACAAAAGATCAAAAAGGGTTAAAATATATATTAAAAAAAAAAAAAAAGATTAGCAATAATTATACAAGATTGGAACACAATGAACATACTTTTCAGAAGCCTGACATTTCTATTTAAATTATAATTTTTTTATTGGTCTTGTGTAATATTCTAGTTTTCTGAGACAAAACTTTGGGTTTTCATTATCTGTGAGTCATTATCAAAATTACAGGAACTAGAAGCTTGAAATATTTTATTCCAAGCGTATTGAATAATATCAGTTAAACCCTGTTTTAAGCTGCATCCACCTTCTCATCACTTTGGACCAGCTTCTCTGTCACTGCATTACAAAAAACATCCCCCATCAGCATGATGCTACCACTACCTTGGTGCGCCACTTAGACAGTGTGGACAGAACTGGGTTTATACTGAGATTAAATTAAACACAAGTGACCTCTATTTACTAATTAGATAGTTTCTGAAGACAATTGGTGGCAGAGTAAAGGAGGCTGAATGTAATTGCGGGTCACACTTTTCATATTTTTAATTATGAAAATGTTTAAAACAATGTTTTAATTTCTTAAAGGAATTTGTGGTTGTAAAGTAACAAAACAAAGTTTGTATGAAAACTTTTCAAAATTAATTAACATAAGAGAAAAATTGTATTAATAAAATGCTTAACATTTTATTTTGTGGCTTAAACATATTAATAATTGTTACCAGGTAGCCTTTCGTGGCTGGATTTCCAGTGAGGACAAAGATGTCAGGCAGCGTAAGGTGGAAGTAGCAACTGGTTTATTCAGACTTAGCACCATTCAGCTAAACAGCATCAAACACAGTCCCCCAAATGACACAATTGCAGCCTTAAATAGTCACGGCTGATGAAGGACTAAACCATTTGTTGCAGGGAGAGTTACCAACTTACAGCTTCCATCTATAAACATACATTCTATGAAATACAAATATTTACACATGTATTCCCACTTTTAATATTTTATATATTTTTTTGACTTCCACCTAAGTCCCTAAAACACCACAAAAACAATGTGCAAAAAATCCCCCCCCCACACTTTTCCATGGCCTCTCCCGGAACCTATAAATGGTGTCTGGACACACTGGGGACATATTTGTCCAAACACCCTGGAGAGGACACAGAAAAGACAGGTGAGTGACTACCTCTTACCACCACAACACTTTTCGTGCGCTCACTCTCAATATATTTTACACAAACGTTTGCTTAAGATTCAAAACAGTAGACCTTTCTTCTCATAGACAACCTCCCCACTTCTTAATGAGGAGCAGCTGTGCAGAGCCTGGAACAAGAGGCTACATGCTAATTATTAAAATACTCAATAAATATTTAATAAATAGTTCAAACTTCTTGTGTGCAAATGGTTCTTTATGTGCAAATCCATGTTTAAAGCTCAGTGCTAAAGTGCTTGTTGAAGTGCTAGTTAAGTGCTTTTAATAAACACAAAGGTGCTCTTAAAGTGCTATACAAATTATTTTTATAAAAATGGTCCCAGTAATGAAGACTTCTTCCTTACAATAATTTTTCCCTACATTTTTTACATTTACAATTTAAAGCATTTTGGAAGTTCCAAAGCCTGTTTTGAGCAAATAGATGAATTTTATGTAGTTATAGTTCAGAGCTTTTATTAGTCAAATATTTAAAATGCTGACTAATAGTGACCCATTCTTGTCTTTTTAGTACTTGGAGTGAATCAGAGTTTGTTGGTTTCTGTTTCTCCTTTTGCTCTTTGAGAACTGACCATGGGTTCTTAATGAATTTAGGATCTGGGAAGTTTCCTGACCACAACTTCAACATTTCAGCAATCAGATGTTTGAGCCATATTGTTCTCTTTTGCCATGTGACAGTACTTCATCATTCTGAAATAATCCCAGATCATCACCAAACTGGTCCTGAATTATTGAAACAAGTTGCTCCTGCAGCATATTTTCATCCCACTCAATGTTCTTCTTGTTGAGGAAGCCAATTTCCTTGGATTAGAGGCAATCCTTCATATGGCTTGTATCACAGGAGTCATAACGGTCACTTTTCTTCTCCAGATAAACAGCAGACATGTGGCCAAATGAGATCAAAATGAAACTTTCTGGCCTGGTGGAAGAAAACATCACATGTCATCCTGACACACACCATCACAATAGGGAAACATGGTTGTTGTGGCATCATGATATGAGGAGGTTAAATACTATTGCTGCAACTAACGATTATTTTAATAATCGATTATTCTATCAGTTATCCTGATGATTAATCAGATTAAAAAATTGCTACATTCTGCAGATTTTTCATTTAACCTCTTAAGCCTTTGTTATCCAATATTAGAAATGCATTAAAAGATGGAAAAAAAACAAAACACCCAAATAATTCAACTTCTGTTTTGAATAATAAAGATTTTATTGACCAAAATACAACATAGCCTTCCTTTAGTGTACACTTGATCATTTGTAGCAAAGGATGCATCTGCAGTTTAAAAAAAAATCTTCTAGCATGTAAAAAGTTCAGCCTTTCTGCTTGACTTAACATCAACAATGTAAGGCCGATCTCTCTCTCTCTTTTTTTTTTTTTTTTTTTTTTTAAACCGGATAATAATTGGACAGAAAAGGGTGCTTAATAGATTTTATCACAGGATTTCAACCAGGTGAAGCTAAAACTCTGGCACTTGAGGAGTTTTGGGTGGAACATACTTACAAAGATATTTTTAAATCTTAATTGCAAAATGTGATAGATAGATATAGATAGATAGAAAGATTAGTTTTCGCTTAATTACTGATCTGAGTATGTTCTCTGAGCAAATGGCTTTTTTGAGTCTGCAAAGTCCAGTTAATGATTAATCCATCACCTAATTAGTTGGCAGTTATTTCAATAAGTGATTCATCACGATTAAGACGATAAGTCATTTCAGTCCTACTGAATACCGGTTAATCCTGGAAGAAAACCTATTACAGGCTGAAAAAAATTTATTTATTTATTTATTTATTTAAAGCAAAAATCTTTTTAATTCCACTTAATTAGGCACAGTTTTTTGTAGTTCTGTTACATAAAATACACGGATGTTTATGGTCATACAAAAAACAACAAAACCCAGGAACTATATCACACATTAGTCAAAATGTAGTCAGGAGATTATTAAAACATTACAATGCAATAAAGACAAGTTTTATATAACGCAACAAAAACTGCATCTGACTTTATTTTAGCCTGGTAAAGTGTGACTGAATTCAGAGAGGTGTGAAGTTGGTCAGCAGTTGCTCTCCGTCTCCTCCCACTCAGTCATATGACAGCTGACTCTTGACTCCACTTCCTCTAACTTTAAAGCCTGGCTCCAGGATTCCAGGCACCGCATGCTGCTCGTTCTCTCTCCCTGGAGCACGAATCCAAACGGGGCCTTCATCTAAACGGCAGCGCCGGGGTGAGCGTGTGTGAGAGCTGCAGGCCCGGAGCTGCACCGCGGAGGCTGGCTCCCATGGCGGGTCAATGTCCGGCAGGCACGAGCGGAGGTAGAAACGACAGAGCGGCGGGACACCGGCAGAGAGGACGCGCCGCCGCCGCAGCCCTGACGCTGCTGACGGCGCTGCTCACCTGCTGCGTCAGGTGTGCGGAGAGCGTCAAACCGAGCAACATCATCCTGGTGCTGGTGGACGATCAGGACGTTGTGCTGGGGGGGATGGTGAGTCGGTGCACCCGGAACCACATGCTTTATCGACTGCATTGATCCTGATGAAGCTCGTGACTGCAGTGTGTAATCACAATTTTGCAATACGATTTTGATCTCCAAATATAAACATTCCAAAGTGCAGCGTCATTATACACTGAGTCTAAAATCCTCTGATCACATGATCTCTACCTCTGCTTTTTTTTTTTTTTTTTAAATCAAGAAGAAATACCCACAGAAATTACTTTGTTCCTGTGATTTTTTTTTTTTTTTTTTTTTTTTTTTTTTTTTTTTTTTTTTTTTTTTTTTTTTTTTTTAACCAATCACTTTATCCGAGACTACTGACACAGATGGTGTAATTAATCTATTCAGTAGAGAGCAGGTGTTTATGCACGCATATCAGAAATGTCTCACATCTTTAACTGATCATCAGTAAAATGGAGATGATTGATTTAGTCATATAACACACTTTAACACATTTTACACAATGTTCATGTGGAGAATGCACGATAAGGCTTCTCTCAGACGATACCAATCTGTGGGTTTATTTGAGGTCTGACCTGCTGATTATATTTTTATACTAAAGAAAAAATGTAAAAGAAGGAAAAACAAGAAAAATGTGCTGCCAGTTTTTTTAATAGTGGCATGTTTCATCCTATAGAAAATAAAGCCACGACAAGATTATCCTCATTATCATCCCAACCATCATCAAACCATATGTTCATAATCTTTGGGGCATTTTTACGAAAAAAATGCAACAGATACATGAGTAAGACATGGGCTGGTACAAGATTCTCATAGTATAATCATGAATAAAAATGCCATAATTTCGACATATTGTACACAATCTAAAAAATAACCCAGAACATACACTGCAAAAACCCAAAATCTTGTAAACCGATTATTCTTTATCTAGTTTCTAGTGCAAATTTCTTAGTAAACTTAAAATAAAACAAAACTAACAAGTAACTTTTCAGCAAGCTATAGGAGCTTGTTTTAAGTAAAAAAAATAAATCTTGAATATTGATTAAAAGTACTAGTTCCACTGTCAGATTTTTCACTATTAGGACATTTTTCCTATGTTAAATGTGAAAAAAAATCTGCCAGTGGAACTAGTACTTTTTATTAATATTAAAGAATTATTGGCGTAAAACAAGTTTCTATAGCTTGCTGAAGTGTTACTTGTAAATTAGTTTTGTCTTATTGCAAGTGTACTAAGATATTTGCACTAGAGACTAGACAAAAATACTTGGTAAGAATTTGTGTTTTTGTTATTGCTTTCATTTAAATGAGAAAAGCAGCACTTTTTCCTGGGGGTGTACACCAATATACTGATCAATACGGTAATGTTATTTATAACATTTATTTATTGTTATTTTGATACTTTGGGAAAATTACAGAATAAAGAGGTGATAAATCAAGTATGTACACTCTGGGGCAGAACAAGCTGATGGCTGATTAGTGGGATTATTAATTTAGGTAACTGGCCTGAAGTCTGCTGCTTAACAGACATGCTGCTCGAAGCTTGCCAACTTGGGTGTTGAAACTACATTAAAGATGGTAGGTGTTGCTTCTTTCATTTTCACACCAAGGCTCTCAGCTTTTTGTGGGACCATAAATATTTTCCAACAGTCAAATTTGTCTTTGTTGTGAGTAGTGCTGGACAATAAATCAATAACAATATATATAATGATAGACACTTGATCAATATCAATAGACAATACGGCTGATAGAATAGTCAATATTTAATATATAGAATATTCACTGAACTCCGATCCAGAACTGCACAGCATTCTGGGGGATGTAGGTAGAGGAAAGCTTAAGTCGCTCAACCGCTCACGCCCCGCTAAGCTAGGTTGGTAGCATCAATTAAATCACTCACTCTTTGGTTACCTAGCAACAGCTTGTTTAGTAACTTGCGCAGCAGCAGTTTAAAGGGGTCATGACAACAAATTTCATTTTTTTGTGGTTTTGGGAATATAATATGATCTGTTGTGCACTGATGAGGCTTTGTGAATGTCATGACTTGGTATCAAAAGCCCTGCTCATAGGTGGTCAGCTTTGAGTTGCAGTAATTGATCCGGGAGGTGACAAGGCTATGAACAAGGATGCCAGCAGCATGGGGTTGTAAGGAAGAGACGAAGTCTGTAAATGCTCCATAAGTGAACATATGCAGACCGAGTATATAATTAATACGAGAATGAAATGAGAGTACTATCAAGTATGACACCCAGACTCTTTACCTGAAGGGAAGGATGAATATGAGAGTTGTTAATATTAATAGAGAAACTGTGAGGTTTGGTTAAAGTGGAGGCTGTGCCAACGTGTAAAACTTCTGTTTTCTTACTGTTAAGTTTGAGAAAATTAGAGGCGAACCATGATCTAAGTTCCATAAGACAGTCCGACAGGGATGTAGGTGGAAGGGAGGAATTGGGTTTAGAGGAAATGTAGAGCTGAGTATCATCTGCATGAAATGCAGTGAAAATTTATATTATATTTCTGGAATATGTGACCAAGAGGGAGCATGTAGATAATGAATAAAAGGGGTCCTAACACGGAACCCTGGGGCACACCTGCAGAAACAGGAAACAAACTTGAAGAATGTGATTTAACTTGGATAAACTGAGTGCGGCCTGAAAGATATGAGGTAAACCAGGCAAGAGGTGTGTGACTGATGCTAATCTGCTCAGGAGAATATTATGAGAAATGGTATCAAATGCTGCACTGAAGTCGAGAAGGATGAGAATGGTGAGGAGGCCAGAATCAGCTGCCATCAAAAAGTTATTGGTGATCTTTAACAAAGCTGTTTCTGTACTGTGGTGGGGGTGAAAACCAGACTGGAATTGTTCATAAAAATCATGTTTATTGAGGTGAGTGGAGCTGGGAGGCAACAACTTTCTCAAGGATTTTTGAAACAAAAGGAAGGTTAGATATTGGGCAAAGGTTATCAAAATAAGTAGGACCTGAACCAGGCTTTTTGAGAATAGGAGTGACAGAAGGCTTTTTTAGAGATGAAGGAACAACTCCAGTGTTAAGGGAAGAGTGGATAATAGTGGTTATGAGAGGAATCAATGTGGGGAGACAAGCTTTAACTAATATCGTGGCCTAAGCTGGCAGGTGGATGATTTAGATTTCTGAATGATATTAGATACATCAGTTGTGGAAGGAAGAGCGAAACTTGAAAATAACTGACTGGGGTCCAACGAGGAGAACAGGAGGTCAACTTCAGAGTTAGCAGCTCCTACAGGGTTAAGTCGTTGGTGGATGTCAGAGGTTTTGACAGTGAAGAAAGACACGAGAGAGTTGCAAAAGTCAGCAGCGTACATAAAGGAGGGAAATGAGTCCAGAGGCTTTGTAATTTTGGCAAACAGAGAAAACAGAGACTTGGAGTTTCCTTCACCAGAACTGATTAAACCAGAGTAGTATGCAGATTTAGCTGAGACAATGCAGTCCTGATATCATTACTGTACCCAACCCTTTTACCGAGGAGGGAAATCTGGCCTGACAAAACAACCCCCTACAAAAAGGTGTGGAGGGGGGGGGGGGAGTTTTTTTTTTTTTTTAATTGAAATCCTTTGGAGAATTGACATATGCAGCAATATCAACTACATGAAATAGTTTATGCAGTGATGTCACCACTCCTTTAAGGTTTCGCCACTGTGCTTCATAACTACTTAAAAATAAACAATGGCGTGGAGTGAAAACTGTGGATAAAAGAGGAAAGGTCACATCACCAGTTTTGCAGTATTCCAGATATTTAAAACAAAAAACTATTCAATAATCATCAACATCGACTGATATAAAATGCTACATTGTGATATGTTTTTCAGCCATATTGTTCAGCCCTAGTTATAAGATATGAAAAACAGTAGCAGCCATCTTTCAACCCACAGGAACTGGTCACTCAGGCTTGTTCTTGCTCATCTCATTAAAAGTAGTTGAAATTATTGGAACAATGTGATGGAAAACTTAAGCTGCTTGAAAACGGTAACTTGTTAAAACGTTGGTACACTGGTAAGCAGCTGATACCACCTGTTGATGTGTTTATAGACCCAAAAATCAATAGTTTTGATTCATTTGATGGGGAAAAAGAACTTCAGATTCATTTATTTTTTACTTGTATTTGACATGCCTATTACCAATCATACCATCGTTTGGCCGATTGATTGCAGATTCTCGTTTCTATTGTTAGCTTTAGAGTTTGTTTGCATGGTGGAACATGAGCAACTTTGCATGTCTGACACTTCTTGTTTCATTTCTGCAGACGCCTATGAAGAAAACGAAAGAACTAATAGGAGAAGCAGGAGCAACGTTTGTGAACACTGTAAGTTTTTTTTACCTTGCAACGGAAAGTGCAGGGTATTTCAGGCTTCCTTCTGTTTCTCGTTTTCTCAGGAAAAACATTTTTTTTTTTTTTTTTTTGCTACAGGATCTCACAGATGTGTTAACCTTTTGGATTTTTAAACAACAACTTATAAAAGATGGCATTTTTTAAGGATTTCAACCAGGAACAGGGGCTGATTAGAATGGCTCGTCTTACAAGACAATAATTTAACCAAAACAACCAAAATATTGGTATTTTCCTTTTTTTGTTTCCCCCAGGTCTGGACATTGATAGATTGATTATACGTTTTAGTGACCTGTCTTCTTTTCTACTGTCACACTCATCTTTCATTCTTCTTTCCCAAAGAAGAAGAAGAAATATTTATTATAGATGCCTTTTAAAGCACTCAAGGTCACCTTACAATAAAAGATAATGAAAAATATACTTACAGTGTGTGTGGGGGGGGGACTAGAGAAGGTTGGAACTAGGCTTTTTTTTGGCAGGATTCAAAAATTGGGAGAGTGTCAGTAATACAAATTTGAGGAGGGAGAGAGTTCCAGAGGTGATGGACACCTAAACAACTGAACACTGTTCACCATGACAGGGAGGCAGGTGGGGCCATAGAAAGGTGGATGGAGATAAGTGTGGTGGAGGTGGATTTGGTAGAAATCTGAGCTGGGTGTCATTTGCATAGCGTTGGAGATTAATATTGAAGGTATGGTACTAAGTGGTAGGAGGTAGATGATAAACAGAAGAGGTCCCAGGACAGAACCTTAGGGAATAACCAGAGTTATGGGAGTTGCTCTAGACTTGAAGCATTTCAGATGTATGAAGTAAGGGCAGCCAAAGAGGGGAAGCGTTAACGTAGTTTAGAGATGTGTTAGTGATTCGATAAGCTGCAGAGATTTGGGCCAACCAAGAAAAAAGCTGCTTAACCAGATGGTCACTCTGGTAACCGTGTTTTTGAATTTGTCATGAGATTAATACTAGTGTGATGTGACAAATACTTTGAAATATAAGTAGGTAAGTTATGTAAACTTTTGCCTTTGCATCCTCTGTTTTATAGAGTTCTATCCAAAATGTTCTTACTAGGAGGAATTGCAATTATGCAGCATGGTATTTATCAAAAGGAAAAAGAATGCATAGAAATAATGTCACCATAGTTCAACACAGAGACAAAAAAAGATGACTGCACAAAGGAAAAACACTTTTTTCAAAGTGTTTAGGTCTAAGTGGCAAACTGAAATAAGTGAGAGTCAGACTTTTCACTTGAGTTCAAAAACTGTTTCCATTTCAGCATAGAGTATTGCATTGTCAGAAAAGCTTTTTTAAAAGAAGGGAGCCCTTTATAAATGACTGTCACCATATTTATTTATTTAGGCTGCAGTAAATCAGTTTAACACTGAGAATAAAATGGGGCCTAAAATACATCCTTGGGGAACACACATGGGTATTGTGAGGAAACTTGATGTTTTGATTTCTGCTGTAACACAGAGAGATCTGTCAGGTAAATAATTTCTAATCCAATTCAAAGCAGATTTACTGAATCAAGTCTTTTCTGTAGAGATTTATTATCTACATAGTCAAATATGTTAGGTAGATCAACAATTCCCTTGTCTCATGAGTAGTAGGGGTGTGACCATACATCGATCCACATCGATTAATTGATTAATGATCCAATTACTTCAAGGCAAAATGAAAATGTTGATCCACATCATCATCTTTAAGTTGATGCAGGATGACTGAACTGCATTTGCACTTTGAAAAATAAAAATAAGTTGTGACCTTGCTAAAGTTTTGTTAAAATGTTTTGTTTGAGACACTAAAAAAGGGTGAAAGTTTAAATCCTGCTTTAATGTTAGAAACAGGGAATAAAAAGTATTTATGTAATTTTCTTATGTGTATTTGTTTGTTTATAACTTAAAGGTCATCAAGATCACTTTTAAGTTAACTGATTAAAAATGCACTTAAACATGAGAAATGTGAGAATATGAACAGGTGATCTGTTCTTATTTTTTAATGAAGAAACATGGTTTTCTGAATTTCAATTCCTGATGCCTATAATAACTTAGAAATAAAATGTTCAAATCATATGTGAGTTGTTTTTGTAAGTTCATATATATGTAAATGATTGCGTTAAATGGGCATATGATATCGCATCATATCAATTGCAGACTTGTGAATTAAATCAAAATTGTATCATGACAGACTTTGTGATACTGAGAAACATTGTGTTGTCTTCCAAACAAATCGATATAATATGGTATCGTGGTAAAGCTGATGATTTACACTCCTAGTGAGTAGATGATATCAGTTGTGAGCAGCATTGCTGCTGTAATTGTACTTTGGCTTTAGTTATAGTGAGTGTTTTGCTTATGGGTTGCTTCTCCTCTGTAGTTCACGGTCACACCACTGTGCTGCCCGAGCAGGAGTAGCATTCTGACGGGTCGGTACCCCCACAACCACGAGGTCAGGAACAACTCCCAGTCCGGGAACTGCTCCAGCGCTCAGTGGCAGAAAGGACCTGAAGCCGAGGCGTTCCCCATCTACCTCAGCAAACAGAAATACCAGACGTTCTTCGCCGGGAAGTATCTGAACCAGGTCTGGGTTCCTCTTCTGTTTTATCCAATGAAACAAAACAAGCTCACTGACATCTGTTCTAGCTAAGTCGTGAATATCATACATTCTAGGGATGCGTTGATGTGGAAATTTGGGCCAGTATCAATATCCGATATTAATATTGCTGTGATGGCTGATAACCATTATTTACTGATAAAACCTGTGCTACCTCACTGTCACATGACCAACAGTCATGTGACAGTGAAACGCATACAATAGGATGGAAATAAATACCGGCTATTAATATTAGCACATTTTTACTTATTGGACTGATACCAAACGTTAAAAAATGAGTAACATTAGCCAATACTGGTGTTAATGCCGATATATCCTGCATCCCTAGTACATTCACATTAGGGGTGGGCATTTATTGTGATAAATTTCTTGTAAGAATTTCGATTTATCGTTGTCATGATAAATTCCAAGTAATGATGTTTAAAACCCCCCAAAACCATCTGTATTGTTTGGATTTAGT
This sequence comes from Anableps anableps, assembly GCA_014839685.1. Lineage (NCBI taxonomy): Eukaryota > Metazoa > Chordata > Actinopteri > Cyprinodontiformes > Anablepidae > Anableps > Anableps anableps. The sequence goes on from CM026081.1 coordinate 28,153,581, forward strand.
GCCTGTATTTTCTCCACTGTTTATTCAATGAGAGTATCATTACATATCAATAAATTTGAAAATATGATTAAATGCAGTTATTGTCAAGAATACCTTTATTTGTCCCTCAGGGGGGAAATTGATATTTCAGTACAGCCTGTCCAAGAGAACAAAAAACAAACAACATAAGACATGGGTAGACAGCTGCCTGAGGCTGTAGCCATGGGGAGGTGCTGCCCTTTGAGAAAGAAAAAGAACACTAGGAAAGAGGAGTTAAAAGCCATATCTCACACAGTTTGTGAGCAAATGATACAAATCAAACTTGTTTATGTGTGTGGTGTCCTAAAGAAGCGTATTACAAATAGGTGTGTTTATCAAGTGCAGTATTTGTGTTTGTGGAGCTATGATTGCTGTGTCATGCAGTCACAGCCATACAGTTACTTAAAAAAAAGACGTAATTAATAGTTCTTGTCACTTTTACCATTCTCATAATAGTACCACAACATATCATGATAAAACTTTCAGTCCATATCACCAACCTCTAATTCATTTTTTTTTTTGATTGGTTTTCAGGCATTTCTGACTTTTAACAATAGTTTGGGTTTTGTAAAATCCTGAATGTTAACTTTCTATCATACAATCATTTGTTGGCATGAATATATTTAATTTTAGGCTTTTAATGCTGTGTGTTTGGAATCGGTTCCTGTTGGAACACCCAGCTGTGTTCTGGTTTCATTGTTATAGCCACTGAAACGAGCAGTTTGGAAGTAGTCCCCCTTTTTCATTATTCCATCAAGTTAGGGCAATAAGCCGGCACTACTGGCAGAAAACAGACCCTCAGTATGACGCTTCTACCACCATTTTAGGAAGCTGGTAGAGTGCAGCAATATATCAGGTCCTTCTCACTGTGCCAGAACCAAGTTTCCAGTTTATGACAAACTTGATTTTGAGGGGGTTTTTGGGTTGTTTCTGAATATTTTAAGCCCATGAGACTCAATCTAATGATAATCCAATCGAAATTCCATCCCGTCCCAGAATAATGATTTTTCCTAAGGATGTAAGAAACCATAGAAATGTATCGAGCTGCAGCTTCATATGTTGCTCAACTAAATTCACAGTCTACTATAATGTAGCAACGTTTATTCTACTAAAAAAAATGACAACAGCTGACTCATTTGGAACTGAAAGTACAATTTCAGTCAGAAGACTATGATAAAGATGAAATTAAAACCTGTTTTCAAAATGAAGACTGTTAAACAAATACTTTCTGTGCTGCAAAGGGAAACTACCAGCTGCAGTTATTCGTGACCACCAGTTTACAAGAAGGCTGTTGATGCAACGCTTGCATGTGGTCGAGGTGCAATGTTGAATCCAGCACATTTAACCCAACAATAACAGAGTCGTATGTACATCTTTGAGCCTCTGTGTGTAATTTTGACCACATTTAACTCTGTCTTGTACTGTGTGTTTCATTTCTATCAGTATGGCACTAAAGATACAGGAGGCTATGTTCCCGCTGGCTGGGACCAGTGGAATGCATTGGTGAGTGCTGCGTTAATATGTCGATTTCTATTTCAGTTTATTATTGATCTAGTCTCAACTCTGCTGTGTGATGTGCAGGTGGGGAACTCCCAGTACTACAACTACACGCTGTCCGTGAACGGGAAGGCAGAACAGCACGGTGACAGCTATGAGAAGGACTACCTGACAGACCTCATCGTGAGTCATAATCACACCCTCACGTTGTGACTTCTGCTCATGCTCAGCAGATCAGCAGCATTTCATAAAATCACACATTTGAATTGATGCTTACGCAAGAATTTATTGCAAAACTGTACAAATCAGTTGCTAACACAGGAAATATGAAAAGCTCAACGATGTACAAAATTAATCATCTGCTAAAGAAACAAGCTGCAGCAGTCAACATGTTGAACTCTTTTGCTGTTTTATGTAGTGATGACATTTCTTGCAGCCACATGTTTTCCTCATCAGGTGATAGCTGGTTAGGCTGGTTAAACCTAAAGATTAGAAACTGCTTATCTTGCTTTCTCTTGGAATTTGTGAAAGGAAATAATTGTCCAAACATGCAACTCCTCAACCAAAAAAATCTACAAAAAGAATAAATCAGAACTAAGGTAACAGAGCTATTCCAACTTGCTGCCACCATGAGCTGCACAATTTTAGAATACAGTGGCATATAAAGGTTTCTTATCCCTTGAACCTTTTGACGTTTTGTTATGTTACAACCTCCAACTTCAGTGTATTTTATAATAGACCAACCTGAATGAGTGTAGAATTGTGACGTTGAAAGATATTATAGATGGTTTCCAAACATTTTACAAATCTGAAAAGCAATTGTTTTCAACCCCCTGAGCCAGTGCTTTTGTAGAATCAGCTTTTGCTGCAGTTACAGCTGCAAGTCTTTAAGGAAATGCCTCTACCAGCCTTGCAAACTTGGCCTATTCTTCTTTGCAAAACAGCTCAAGCTCAGTCAGATTGGATGGAGAGCTTCTGTAAGCAGGAATTTTCTTGTTACAGATTCTTCATTTGATTCAGACCTAGACTGTGACTGGGCCATTTTAACAGCGTAGCGACTTTGTTCCATCCATTGCCCATCAACTCTGACCAGCTTTCCCATCCCTGCCCAAGAAAACCAGTGCCACAGCATGATGCTGCCAACTCCTTGTTTCACTGCTTGGGGAGTAGGTTATTAATTAATATTAATAGTACTGCCTTTAAATCCTGGTTCAGGCTTATCTGCATGGAGTCTGCATACTCTCCCAGTGCATGCGTGGGTTCTCTCAGGGGACCCTGGCTTCCTCCCACAGTCCAAAAATAAGGAAGTTACTTTAATTAGTCTCTCTAAACTTCCTTTGGGTATTGGCGTGTGTGCACATTGGTGCCTCTCTTCTTTTTTCAAGTCACTGTAGCATGCTAACTGATATCAGTAGAATGTGAATAATTCACACTGTGGAATGATGAACTTGATTTCCAGATTGATAGATAGCAGAAACTGCTTACAGGTTGTTTTCATCATGAAATTTAGGAGATGTTGAGTAAGACTTTATTAAAGATTGCAGATCACAGAGAAATCCTTCTTATCCAGGTTAATGTGTGTTATTTACTTAATGAATAGTACACTATCATGGCACGTTCACACGTGCAGGTGGTGGAAGCACTGTCGATATGCAAACATTGGTTTGCATATCTATCGAGCTAGTCCAAAGCATCATAATGCTGAATGATTTAACTAGAACCAAAATCATCTTCTCAGCTCATAAACCAAAAAGATATATATCTTGTTATCACAGGAAGACACGCTCCCTCATCTCCTGAGAACAAGATCATTTTCTTGTCATCTTGAGGAAACCACATAAAAATTCATTTTAAAGGGAGTGGCAGATCTCTACTTCCATACAGTCCGACTCTACAAGTGAAGATGCACCGATTTCAACAGCCAAACCAACTATTTTACTGCACAAATTAAATTTAACCAAGAGAATAATATTAAAATAAAGCACATATTACGTGTGTTAGTGAATCAGAGGTTTCGCATGTGTGTTTTTTTTTTTTTTTTTTAAAAGAAGGAAGTCCTATCAATACAGTTATGAACAGAAACAAAACCTAAACTGCAGGGCTGGCTGTTGTTCCAGCCAGTCCAACATACTAAGAGCTTCTCGCCTATAAAAATATTCACCCCTGGATGTTTTACCCCTTTTATTGATTTTACAAATCAGTCATGATCAATAAAAATAGGCTTTTTTGACAAAAAAAAAACAGCCTTTAATGCCTGACTTGTTGCACCTTGGGCCAAAGTCCCCTCCCCCACCCTTTTTTTTTTTTTTTTTTTTTTTTTTTTTTTTTTTTTTTTTTTTTTTTTTTTTTTTTATTATAAGTCAGAAAAATCATCGCAGATGTTCTTGGATTGAAGGTTTTCTATTTTGTTCTAGAAAATGTTTTTAGTTTATTTTCAGCAACAAAATCAGGAACTTTCTACCAAAACCATTGCTGTATTTAGTCAGCTTTAATGAATGAGCGGGCCTAATACATTTTTAAAATAAAAAAATTGTTGGATGTTTGTGGCCCTTCTATAGTGAAGCAAAAGGACAAAAATAAAAGGAAAAAAATAGTTTATCTTGCACCTAATATTTTCCATTTAATAAGATAAAAATTAAAATTAAAAAAAATCTCATTCTAAAAATTCTAAGGGCCGCAAATGGCCCCCAGGCCTCACTTTGGACAATTAAACCACACTCAGGTGTCTTTATACTACAATCACTAGCGACTCATTCACTGCACTCAGGTGATCTCCATTCCAGTCTTTGTGAGACGACCAGCACCAACTGGCTAGACCTCTGTTGAATTAGGTCAGTCACTTTAAAGGGGGTGAATATTTATGCAGTCACTTTTTATGTTACATATTTTTAATTGTCATTTTGTGGAAATTAGTTTTCACTTTGATGTTAAAGGTTTTTTTTGTTTGTTTTTTTTTTTTTTTTTTTTTTTTTTTTTTTTTTTTTTTTTTTTTTTTTTTTTTAAAAAAATTTTTTTTTTTTTTTTTTTTTTTTTTTTTTTTTTTTTTTAAAGGCAATAAAAGGGTAAAACAGCCAAGGGAGGGTGGGGAGGATACTGGGAACAGAGAGGTCCTACAATTCAGAAATCTATGCTAATCTGATTGCTGGAAATGTTTTTTTTTCCCAAACTGGAAATCTCTGAAAAACCCAGTCTGTCTCATTGCTTTCGGCACCTCAGCAAACTGAGACACAAACAGAGAGTTCAACAACCAAGTGTTTCCCTTTAAAGGGATAGTTCACAGCATTTTAAGCATGGCTCCTCTAAAACATTGCAAGCAGTTAATATCTTAACTGCAGTAGATGACTCTCTTGCCGTCATCATTTAATATAAATCCAGATTAGTTGATCCTGTTGGCTGAAGTGAACAGCAAGTTTGGGAGGGGCCAAAACCTATGCACCCACAACAGTTCTAATGTCAAAAACACAAAGCACTTTATGTGAATGCTGTTTTATAAAGCTTTAAACCTTAGTCATGTTTGCGCTGGATAGTTAGTTACAGAGGAGCCAATGATAATTCACACAGGAAATGAATGTTGGAGGTGGTGCACCACCTGAGATCTTCCTGTGTGAAATGCATTACTGAGAACCCAACATGTGGGTGTTTCTGGTCAGAGGCTTTTTTTTTTTTAACTGTTTTACTTTAAATCATACTAGACATGGACTGGTATGAGATTCTCACAGTATAACATCAGACTAAAATACCGCGTTGGGACAGTATTACCAAAACTTTTAAACTACAATTCATAACATGATGAAACGGCTTTTTTTCTTTCCAACAGAAAACCAACAATTATTCCTGCTGCTGCTAAAATCCTCATAATGCTGTCTGTGATTATTTTGACTTTAACTGACACACATATGAAGAATGAGAGAACACATTTAGTCTGCTGCTAGTTTTATTTCTTAGCTAAAGATATTCAGAAAATCAAAAAGCCGAATCTACTCCAGTCACAAATGGGGAAATAAAAATATAAGGTCTGCTTCAACTAGAACATTATTTTAATGTTTTTAACAGATCTACGCTGGTGATTTAAAGCAATGAAGGAATAGCCATATGGTGAATTTAGGTTTTAAGTAACACACTTCTTCTGCAGAGTACAGAAAAAAAAAATGCACATCTAGGATCTTGTATCCTGGAGCAGTATTGTGTTTTTTTTTGGATATGCAAACACTCAGAGAGAGCAGCAGTGGATGAGTCCCATTCTTCCTTCAGCTTAGCAAAACCTCCCTTTTTTTAAACTTCCAACTGCTGTTTTTGAACAATAAAAATGGAAACCAGAACTTTGTGAGTTGGGAAATTGAAAATTGTCCTTATAGTAGCATTACAGATGGTGTAGTTACAACTCAATTTCCTAGTACAGACAATTTCTAAGGGTGTCACAATTTAAGGCAAAAGATAGTGATTTATAATGTCAACTGGTCTACCACACAGACTGGATACATGTGTATTTGATACAGTGTCTGGTCCAACTTCACGCTTCCATGAAAATGACAAATGTTCACATATCCTACCACTTAATATTTATTCAGAAAACTGACCCAGATATGGTGTTGTCTCAATATATTCCACTTAAACTTGCAACATAATTTAGCCTTATCTTGTAACAATTTAACAACCCTACGTAATTCTGTGAGTGGTCTTGCCTGAGGACAGAATATGTGCATGCAGCTCTGCAACACTTCACCATCATGTGCTACTTATGTCCTGTTAATGGGAAATCTTTATTTTTAAACATTAATAACTGCTATGTACAGCTTTGTTTTAAACAAGTGCATGCATTTGCTTCTGCTAATCAAGCGGAATATCTCACGATGCATTGTGGGAAGCAAGTGTCACTTTGCCCTTTATAGTGTAACATTGGGGTCCAGCAAGCTGGTATGTTTTCCTTCGCTGGAGAATAGGCTTGTTAAGCTCGCCTGCAGTCTGCTTTTGAAAGACATGTCAGTTGGGTTTTCAAAAAGTGTTACCCTTCTACCACATACCTGACTTAAATGAGTGGGTGACCAAAAGGCTTCTGCGCCATTTGATGCCTACACATAGGAGGTTTAGTTTTGGTGCACTTCTTCTAACTCCATTCCCCTTGTAAATAATCATTGGCTTCCCTATAAATAATCATAAACATGTTTAAAGGTTAGTAAAGTAGCATTTGCATCTATGATGTGTTTCAGAGTGGAGTTGCTTCAGCCTCTGGAACCAACTGATTTGAATTTACACTACATGAAGAAGCGAAGGATTATTTAACAACTGGAAGTAAAATAGTATCTGCTACTAATGTTCTAACAGATCCTCACTTCAGAAATGTTGTACTGTCTCTTTTCGGTTAAATTTCTAATGGATAGGCCTAGGGCAGGGCAACAAATCAGTAACAATATATATTGCAATAAACACAATATCAATAAAAAATACATCCGAAAGAATGTTCCATAATTTCAGTGAATTCTGAAGAACCGCACGGCATTCTGGGGGATGTAAACAGAGGAAAGACTTTAGCTGCTAAACCTCAGCCCAGCTAAGCAAGGTTAGATGCATCAACTAACTAACTCACTCATCAGTTACCTAGCAACAACCTGCTGAGTAAGTATGCATGCATAACAGCTGTTTCAGATTTTGCCACCGTGCCTCATAACTGCTTAAAAATAAAAACAATGGCGTGAAGTGAAAGGAGAAAATGAGTACAAAAGCTCAAGAAGAAATTGCGGATAAAACAGGAAAGGTCGTGTCACTGGTTTCAGATATTTAAAACAAGCAAAAGAATGAATCAGTAATTATCGATGTAAACTGATATGAAACACTTATGTCGTGATACGTTTTTGAGCCATATTGCCCAGCCCTAGATAGGCCTCAGACAGAACAGACCAGAACAAGAGTTTTAAGAAGGTAAACGTGGTCTGCGTAGACCAGAGATGTGTCCCTGTTCCAGTACACCTGATTTAGTAGTACAATTAGTATAATAGTTGCATTATAATTATAATAATAATTATTATAATTATAATAATAATAATAATTATTATAATTATAATTAGTTGCATTACACCATTGGTTATGAAGAAGCCTGTTGGCGACCCATTCAAAGAAACACCTAAAACATGTAGGACAGTGCAGGACAAGTGCAGACAACTACTGTCCCACTTCCTGAATCTGTTTAAACCTCGAAATGTTGCAAAACCATAGGTTCCCTCTTAATAATCACTAAGTTAAGCTGAAAGGGACTGAGTTTAAAAATTGCATAAAGGTCTGTCAACAAGACACTGGCATCAACCTGCAGCTTTAAAGGACCTTCCAGATGTGTACACATCCCATTACCCTGTTCCACCACACTGCCAATATGTCACCATCCCCTCACTGATGCCCACTTTGTCAAGTTAAAGTTTCTTTAACCGTGATTGTAAAAACTCTTTGTACCTTCACTTGTTGGACTGCATGTTCAGCAGCACTTCTATTGTAATTCTTGGTTTTGTCCTTGTCCTTGATGCAGCTGAACCGTTCGCTTAGCTTCCTGGATGACAGAAGCCCTCAGCATCCCTTTTTCATCATGTTAGCTCCTCCAGCTCCTCACTCCCCGTGGACGGCAGCACCTCAGTACCAAAAAGAGTTCAACAACGTGCAAGCCCCCCGAGATGGTAGCTTCGACAAACCAGGGAAGGTACAGTGTAGACAATTTTTCACATTCAACATGAGATCTGGTTTTAATCTGGATCTCTGAGGAATGCCTTTTGGTGTCCTTTCTTTGTTTTCAGGACAAACACTGGCTGCTGCGTCAGCCTGTAAACCCTATGCCAAACAGCTCCCTCACCGTCTTGGATAATGCATACAGGAAAAGGTATGGAGGAGTTTGGTGGAGTAGAGTTGTGTAAAAATCTCAACAAACGCAGTATGAATAAGTGCAGATGTACAACGTTTACTGTGAAACATCTTGGAACTTGTAGAACTGGTAGAATACATGACATTTTGTAGCCCTCCTTGGACCTTGAAGGCTAGAAAGAATGGGCTCAGAGCTAGGCCTGCAGACTACTTCTGCAACCATTTATAAAAGAATGCATTAGGGGTGTCCCAATGCAACTTTTTTACTTCCAATATGATACTGATATTGAAGCTTCGAGTATTGGCCGATACCGATATGGCCCCGATACAATATCAGCACGATTCATACATACTTTACTTATTTTGTAGTGCGGAATATTAGAATGAGAACAACTGACCCATTTTATTATTAACCAATGGCTTGCATAAGTTTTAAGCTTAAACATAGTTATATTTGAATAAAATAACAAATTCAAGGTAACTTCAGTTTTTTGGTTTTTTTTTTTTGGTTTTTTTTTTTTAATTTAACTGTCAACCTGATTCTGCTGTATGGTGGAAACAACTGAGGGTGGGAGAAAAAACCCACAATATTGTCCTTTGGCCAGCTGTGCAAAGTTAAGAGTCCTCAGCTTCAATTTCCCTGATTGTGCCCAAAACAACATGACCATTGCTTTTAGTCTTTACTAAAACAATAGTGTAAATAAACATATCAATCTAGTAACAAGAGCAAAAAAACAAATAACTAACTGGGTAACTAAATTTATGACAACCTTTCCTGTTGCTCCATCTCCACTTTCTACAGTCCGAACATGATGTGGAGATTCTTTTTTTAAGAAGATAAGCATGTCGGCATGCTGAGCTGTCAGCCTGCTCCTGTGCTCGTCAATGATAATTGATGCTGTGCTGAAGAGCCTCTCGCTCTCAACACTCGTGCAGGGAGCACAGAGGAACTTAGCTGCTGTTGCTGTGAAGGTGGGGAGTCTAGCTTGGTTGGCTCTCCTGTAATATAAAGGATCGTTCCTACATTCAATAGGAGTTGGTTGTTTGAAAGAGCCAGAGGTTTGTTTCTTCGCCTCTGTGGTCTTGCGAAAATCCTAATGCTGTTTTTTGTGATGCTGCTTCAAATGCGTGATGAGGTTGGTGTTATTAAACTTCCCTAGTTCTGTACCACCACGGTGCGTGACAAGTTGTGCATTCAGCTGTAATGACTTTTTCAGACTTTAGCAAAAAATACTGCTAACATCGCTTCTATTCCAGTAGAGTAGCATCTGCTACTGTGTTAGCAGACACTATTGTTGATCACGTAGGCTCTGCGTTCGGGATAGGGTTGACTATTTGCTGGAGTAAAATGCTAAGGTGGAGTTCTTCTATCCGCGGCTTATATCAGAGATTTTAGATGCAGGCCGATAAAATCCAATAGTTGCTTTTTGGCTGATATCGAACCGATTTCCAATATCAATATCGGATTGGGACACCCCTAGAATGTGTGACTTTCTAGAGCTCAGTAAATTATAAGTCTAGCCGTTTAATTTCCTTGCTATGAAATATTCCACAGTCAGCTATTAGTGGTGTTGTAACAAAGGGTAATCAATTGGGAATGATAGCAAAATGTAAAATCAGAGCGGTGTCAGCCCAAGCTAAAGTGTGTGGTGTGCAAAGGTCAGGTAAAGGCTCCCACCTACTTCAGCTGAAGCCCAACAGTCGATGCGCAGTCATGTGGTTGTGGACCGCTTGTTTTCATACACCTTTCATACAACAGCGCAGACCACCTATGGGGACACCCCTCCCGCTTCAGTACACCTATACCCGTCGGGATTCCCCCTCCCTGCATCCTCTGTTATGTTTTACAAAACAGTCACAGAGAAAGCACCACAGATTCCTGCAGATAGCCTCCTCCGAGGACGATGTTGCAATTTCAATCCAGGTGTTTCTAGCCATTTGACAGTCTTATTAGTAGTTATTTAGTTAAGAATCGTACAAATGTTTATCATTCCTCACAGAGTCATAAATGTTCCTCAGAAGTATTTGTGTTCTGCAGATACAAAAACGGGATAGTGGAAGTGGACTAGTTAAAGAGAAATATTAATATTGCTGTCCATTTCTGCATAAAACACGGTAACAAACTTCTGACCAATCCGACAACACTTTGCATAGAGCGCTGTTGAAATAGTTCGACCAGGGCCTGGTGTCAAGTTCGGCATGCGGATGGCTCTCTGCAAACAAAATGACGCAATTTCCATCATGTGTCTATATCAGCGAGAGCCGATTTCGCCACTTCAAATGAAGTATATGGGAGCCTCAGGGCTAGGGAGCATCTTCTCCTGCACAAGAACTATCACCACCGGTACCCCCCAGGGGAGTGTTCCATCCCCACTCCGCTTCTATCTGAACACAAATGAGACAGGAGATGGACTGGCTGGTCCAAAGGTACGGTCAGAACCACTTGAAGCTTAACCCGCTTAAGACAGTGGAGACGATTAGAACATCTCCCCCACACTGCCTCCCCTCACCATCCTCAACAACACTGCGTCTACTATGATCACTACCGGTTCCTAGGAACCACTGTTTCTCAGAACCTGAGACAGTCCTCACACATAAGCCCTTCTCCACAAGCGTGGCTTTAACTGGTTCTGCCACAGTCAGCCCCTGCCAGACTCGTTTCCACTTGCAGATCCTGTGTAATTCCTTCCGATTTTTTTTTTTTTTTTTTTTTTTTTTTTTTTTTTTTTTGTAATCACTTCAGGGGTGTTGAAAGCCGGCCCAAGTCGTGTATTGCTTGCAAGCGACTTGATGGACAGCGGACTGCATTTGTAATTGTGTTAGGTTTTAATCTTAGCTACTTGATACTTTTGCCTGTTTGTCTATTTCATCTGAGTCAGTCATGATGACACCCAGATAGAGTAAGACATGTAACATCATATTTGGCTTTATTCTTAACTAATAATAATAATAATTGCCATACGGCTAAATGAAAAGAAAAAAGAAAGAAATACTGCATAGGTTTCAGACCTTTTTTTAAATTTAAGCAGTACTAGTATGCAAGGTAATGCACCCTTAGACACCTTTCCTTTGCTTCGTCTATCTCGACTGCAAAACACTACGTGGTCTCATGCAAAACCCTGTGTGACGCTCTGTAGTCCTCATCTCTTGCTTTCGCTGAAGTCACCTTTTGGATGCATATACAAGGATTACAACTCATCAAAACCACAACCCCGGGTTCTCCGTTGCTTAGTGTTGCTGCAAATGACATCATCGGAGCGTCGACCACAGCTCCTGACCGCTCACCGCGTGCCCACATTCCCACCTCCCTGCCCATATTCACACCCACAGTAGTGAGGAACACACTTCCAATGGAGACAGACCCAACTTGGCTAAAACCAAACCAGACATTAAGTGGCGAGACTTGACCCTGGAGAAGGGACTATAGACACTGTTCAAAAGAAGGTCCAGCAGAGATCGTACTTGCTGTGACAACTAAGGAAATACAACTTACCAAAGGAGCTGTTGGTCATCTTCTACACAGAGCGCTTTTTGGGACAACGAGCTGCCTTAGAGACAGTTTCTTCTCCATGCTGTCACTCTGATGAACACTTGAGAGAAAATGTGTAAATACTGAAACTACCCTCCTGCATTTTTCTTTAAAATGTCCTCATCTGACTTTCTGATCAACCATGGCACCCCATTGTGTTGAGACTGTGAAGTAAAAGGCTTTACCTTGCAGGTGGCAGGTGCTGCTGTCTGTGGACGACATGGTGGAGAAGCTGGTGAAGAAACTGGGCAGTATAAATGAGCTGAACAATACCTACATCTTCTACACCTCAGATAATGGCTACCACACAGGTCTGCTCCAGCAAACCCCCGTTAAAGCAGGGATTGTCCTTTCAAGTTAGAAATCATTTAGCATCTTTTAAGCTCTGTGTGTCTTATGTGATTGTAGTTTCTGTGCAGTTATTTACATATATTTTCACATCCCGTTCACAGTGGAACTCCATGTTAAAGCTGCAATCAACATTCATCTTTTCAACATTTTTTAAAAATCTTGTGAAAATGTTCAGTCCCTGATGGGGATAAATTAGCAACTTTCATGGTTGATCAACCACATGATAGACCAGTGCAATACAGGGCATAACTGTGAGGTAGAGGGAAAAAAGATATATACATGGTTTATAAGCTTTCTACTAAAAAAAAAAAAAAAAAAAAAAAAAAAAAAATCTAAAAAGTGTGATGTGCTTTTATCTTCAGCTCCCTTTGTTGTACTATCTCCATATAAAACCTGATTAGTAAACAAAGTCCACTTGTGTGTGATCTATGTACAAATCCTGCTGTTCTGTGAAGATCTCAGAGGCTTGGTAGAGAACATGAGTGAACAAAGGTCAAGCAGAAAGGTCAGGAAGACAGTTGGGGAGAAGCTTAAAGCTGGGTTAGGTTGTAAAGAATATCCCAAGCTTTGAACATCTCACAGAGCTCTGTTCAATCCATCATCTAAGAACATGGAAAGAGGATGGCACAACAGCCTGATAAACCTTCCAAGATATGGTCGTCCACCTAATCTGACAGGATGGGCAAGGAGAGCATTAATCAGAAAAGCAGCCAAGAGGCCGATGGTAACTCTGGAGGAGCGGCAGAGATTCTCAGTTCATGAGAGAGAATTTGTCGAAAGGACACCACCATTGCTTGGTGTTCATCACCCTAAACACATCATCTACACTGTGAAACATGGTGGTGGCAGCATCATGATTCAGGGATGCTTTTCTTCAACAAACAGGAAGGCGTATCAGAGTTGGCAGGAAGATGGATAAAGCTAAAGACAGGCTCAACTTCTAATCTGACTATGCTTGAGCTTTTTGCTAAGAAGAATAAGTAGAAATGTTGGTCTTTAGATCTGCGAAGCTGGTAAATATATACCCCAAAGACTTGCAGCTATGTTTGCAGAAAAATGTGGTTCTACTAAGGATTGACTTGGGGGGATGCACATCACACTTTTCAGAATTTTAATTGTAAATTATCTGCAAACCATGTATCATTTTCCTTTCACCTCCCAGCTATTCACTGCTTTGTCCATTGAATAATCCTAATAGAATGCTTTATAGTTAAAGGTTTAACTTGAATGTTTGCATTATATTTAGGTTTAAAGCTCTGTTTTAAACCCCTCTGCGAACACACAAACCCAGCTGTCATTCCCTGTGTTCTCCCTCCCAGGTCAGTTCTCACTGCCCATTGATAAGAGGCAGCTCTATGAGTTTGACATCAGGATACCGCTCCTAGTCCGTGGCCCTGGCATCAAACCAAACCAGACGATAAAGGCCAGAACTATTTTCCACCAATTTCAATTTTCAACTTGTGTTATCTTATGAAGTATTGTAATGTTGCTGTTTTTTTCTCCCTTTCAGGCTCCAGTGCTGAATATCGACCTCGCTCCCACCTTCCTCGACATTGCTGGTGTCAACCTGTCGACCGTCAATGTGGATGGACAGTCTTTTCTCGCTCAGATGGTCAGCTGCTTCCTTTTATTGACATGTTTCCTTTATTCCTAAATCCTGACTAAAGTCTCTGTTCAGGCTCCATCCCTGCGGAATGGCACAGTGCGACCGTTTTTCCTCATTGAATACACAGGAGAGGGAAATCCAACAAAGGACCCTACCTGTCCTAAACTTGGCCCTGGAGTGTCTGTAAGCAAATGCAAATGTCTTTACAACTTAAAATACAACATTAGATAATTTTGCTCTTGTTTTAGGCCACATGACAGACTTCAAATTCTATCTAAAAACCAGGGCCTGTATGCACAAAGATATCCAGAGTCCTTTTAGAGCACTCCAATCTTAGCTTAAAAATTCCTGCCAAGGAGAATGCGCCACTATGTCACATAGCAGAGTTTCTCTGATTGGTTGACGCTCCACGTCCAGATGCAAAAGTTCAGATTTTCCAACTCCAGTGTCTGGAGGCGTTTCCACTGTTCGACGTGCATCAAGCGCAGCACGTTTGATGCACGTTGAAACACGGTGCAAGAAAATATCTCCACTTTTATGACGCCTCTGGTTAAAGAGTCGCGGGCATAAATGCCGGTTTTTGGCTCAGAATGCTGCAAAAGGCCTTTACACGTCTTAAATATATTAAACAAAATTTAAGTTGGCCTTAAATACAACAAATAAGTATTACATTTTGTCCTGACAGGACTTTTTTTTTTTTTTTTTCCTCCCAGTTGAGGCTATTGTAACGAGCTGCTAATATATCCTTGCTAGCTAGTTAGCTAGCTTTTAGCAGCTATGATAGCTGCTAAAAGCTAGCTATGATAGCTGCTAAAAGCTAGAGTGATGGGCTCAGCAAACGGAGAGTTACAAACGACAGTGACAGGCGAAAATCATTGCCACTTGGGGTTAAACTCAACACATGGGACACGACAAAGTTGAACGTTTTTCAACTTGTATCACATGTATTTTTGCTATTCTTGATTGTAATACAGCAGGTTCCCCCAACCACCCCTATATTTATAGTTTTTCGGTCGTAAATTTCATTCAAGGTGGCAATAAAAAGGTCTTAAAAAGTCATAAATTTGACTTGCTGAAACCTGCAGATACCCTGTTTTACATCTTGAGTCTTTCTGAAATAAATCAATAAGTTTAATTTTGGATGTGATTGGCTGATGCACAAAATAAAATACGACAGAAAAAAACAAACAAATACGACCCCAGTAATCAGTTGATAGAAATGTACCAATCATTAAATCTAGACTGGATTAAGAAAAGTCAAATCATGGTGATGAAACTATGCAAAACTGAATTAATTGCCACACGGCATCAACATGTTTGATCGCGCTCTATTTACATCCTCATCATTATTGTGATTTGTCACTGCTTCTTGCCACTCTTCTCGTTTTACTACATCATCTATTTGACGTTAACGTGGATGCTCAGCTGTCAGTAATTTACTGTGATTGCTTGCTTGTGTAAACTTGTCTGATCTGGTGAAACGGCCAACATAAAATGGGGAAGTAAAGGAAAACCAACCAGGAGGAACAGAGCCTGCTGTTTGCACAGCTCTATCTAGCTCTCCTTTCTGTCGGTTTTTCCGCCATCTTCCCTGCTTAAGACACTCTTAGACTTACTAAAAGTCCTCCTCAGTGCTCGTAAAATTTTGTCAAGTTCTTTGTAAATAAATTTTACCTTACTGAGGTAAAATTCTAAGAAAAATCTTGATTGATTTTCAGTAGGAGCTACTTTTAGTTTTAGGATTCTTTGTGCATATGGATCCAGATTAAATTTGCATTTTTGGGTGTTGGTCTTTACAAGAAATAAATCCCAGGTAAAATAATGAAACGGTAAAATCTGATGGTTCAACTTCTTAAATAGTCATTTCATGCAGCAAGGATTTATTCTAAGCACTGTTGCCTGTTGTCAGCTTTAATTGTAAATGTTTTTAAAACATCTTTGGAATTATAGAATTGCTGATTAAATCATTTCTGTGGCAACTTTTAATGTATTTTATTGGGATTTTATGTGCTAGACAAATACAATGTATCAATATATTGCATAATTAGGAAGTGGAAGGAAATAGGGGAGGGCTATATGAACCTAAAGTTTTAGCACAATATTTTGTGGTACTATTGTGATAATGATAAAAGTGGTGATAAAAATTATTTATTACTTTTTTAGGTAACTGTATGGCTGTAACTGCATAACACAGCAATCATATCCCAACAAACACAAATACTGCTCTTGAAAAACACACCCATTTGTAATATGCTTATTTAGGACACCGGTCACATAAAGGAGGGAGATTTGTATCAAATTTATTGATATTTATTGTTACTCTCAATAAAACAGTGGAGAAAATAGTAGTAGTGCTACATACTTTCTGACAGTTTCTGCAGTGTGGTGTGCATTTGCATTCCAAATGTGTGTATACCAAATGAACATCTTGTTTTTTTCCCAGCAATGTTTCCCAGACTGTGTGTGTGAGGATGCCTTCAACAACACATATGCCTGTGTGAGGATGCTTGACAGCAAACAGAACCTGCAGTACTGCGAGTTTGCAGACAGTGAGGTAACGGCGACTCAATCAGCTTCACTGAGGACTTGCATGTTTGACAGGTTTTTGAGGAAGCAGAAATTGTTAACCCCCTTTTTTGTATCTGCAGTCTTTTGTAGAAATGTACAACCTAACATTAGACCCACACCAGCTGGAGAACATTGTGAAGAAGGTGGATCCGACAGTCTTGCAGGACATGAACCAGCGGCTCATAAAACTGCAGTCCTGCGTGGGGGACAGCTGTCGTAACATCAAGTAAAGAGGCAGACAACAAGATTCCTGCCATCCTCTCTAATACTTTCAGCCAGGTAGACAGACATTTTGATTGGTTTTCAGAGGACAAAAAGAGAGTCCCAGCTAAATTTCATTTAACTGCACCAGTTTCAGGCTTCTGCCATTGTTCATTTGGGATATTTCAGTATGTCAGTGTTTAGAGGAGACAAATCTTTTTCTTTTAGATTTGTACTCTTACAGAGTGAATGTTAATAGGTATGGTGCATTCCACTGGTTCTTGAAAATCATTTCTGAGTTCTGAGTTGTAAAACTCAAGCAGAAAGACTTCTTTAGTCGGTATTCCATCTTGGAAAGTTAGAAATTCCTAAGAAACCCCGATTCAAACATCCAATATGGCTACCATGCATATAAAACAAAGAAGTTGAGGTATTAAATGGTTTATTTGCACGTCTGATAGACTTGAGATAAACCAGTGACACATATTGTCTAATTTCTATTTGTGAACATAACTCTAAAGTGTCTGAATGCATAAAATGCAAATAAATACATTGCTGTTGGTGTTCCTTGCTAATAGCAGTTAGCTAGCTCACTTGGCAAAACAACTGGCTAGTTCTGCTGGATTTTTGACCTTTAAGGCAAACAGACCATTAGCTTAGCAATGCTAGCCTAGCTTGAAGCAGCTAAAAAAAAAACAAAGTAAAAAAAAAGAATATTGATATGCTGCTCAAAAGCAACAACTTACATGATAAATGAAATCAACAAGCAGTTGGTTTGTTTTACATTCAGCCACTCAAAACATGATTTAAGTCGCACGTTTTCTTTTTTGCCAAATCAAAATGTCTGCCACCTTTCTGAGCGGTTCCTAATCATCTCATCCTTTTAAAAGCATTCATTTTGTCTTTTAAAGCACGGCATGACATTTTGCATCATATAACTGCACTATAAATGTTAGACCTTCGAAATGTTTGACTACACTTTAGACAGAAACACAAGAAGCTGTCAGACATAAAAATTTGCTTCTGGTGGTGTTGCACGACCAAAGGCTTGTTGGTACTCTTTGTTCTCACCATCTTTCTGTTGAATCTGAATAAAACTTTGGGGGTTGTTTGACTTTTTGGGTCTGATGTATAGCGCACAAATGCTCTCAACCGAGGGTTTGCTCAGTAAGGAGGAGTCAAGTTTGCCACCCAGATGTAGTATCAGTCTTCAGAATTATCTTGAAACCACATTTTCCAGACTTATAAACTGTGCAGAGTACGACACTGTTTTCATACAGACCTTTTATATCTATCGTTTATTCTCTGCAGCACATTGAGGAAAAGAAATGAAAACAGAGTTGGTCTTGAGTGGACATTCAGTCCCATCTTGTGCCTTGAGATGTGAAAAATTGACTTTTTAATCCTAAAGTGTCATATCCAATTTTTTGATTATCCATGTTATGTTTTGCAAATCTCTTGGAGATGAGGGATGCTCCCATGTGTTCTTGAATGTCTTTTCTGATTTATAAATAACTGGAAAGGGATTTTTTACTTGTGTGCCTTTTTGTTTTTGCACAGAATATGTGCAAGTGCCTTAAATGTGAATGGATTTGCACTGTGATGATTAGTGATTTAGAATAAAGAGCATTTTACTATTATCATGGGACTATTTCCTTTATTGTCACTGTCAATTCAGGTCTTTTGATGTCTTCAGTTTAAATAATTTTTGGTTTGCTATTTGACACAAGTAGTGTAAAAACTGAAGCAACAGTGGCACATTCTGAATGAAATATTTTGAATTTGGTGAAAATAAATTTACAGAACTGATAAAAAAAAATGGACTACTGAATATGTGTACTTGGACAGTTATTTGTGCTATTGATAATAAATTAAACTCAGTTTGAAAGAAAAATAAAAATTTCTGAAATATTTTTGTTTTATTTGAAGGAGTTAAACTTTTTAGCTAGCAAAGCTTTTCACACTGAAGTAATGTGCATATAATTTTAAAGCAATAAAAACTAGTCACAAAATGTGTTTCTGTAAATAGCCTTTGGAATTAACGATATTTTGGGCATAAAAGGTCACAATGTACAAGTAAAAGATGTACTTTAACAAGTGGATTTTATTGTTAATCTGTTCATATTCTACCTCCATCCACTAACAGCACATTTGTTTACATCTCCGTTCATTTCCAACAAATCTATACAGCATTTAAATGCACAAATGTGAACTTTCTCTTTGCATAAACTGTACAAAATGCAATCTGATTATCTCAGCCTGGAGATTTTTCACCTAATGTAGATGCCATGAAAGTAGGGTCCATGCTCCAGCCACAAACAAAAAGATGAAGGAATATATCTTTGGACAATGGACAGTTAGTATGTCCAATGCTCCCTTTACTCTGTCTTCATCATTTTTATTCAAGATAACTTTTAACTCAAAAGAAGAAAAAACAACTTTGTAGTTCTGTCAGACATACTTGTACACAGCTTTATCCTGCAGAGTCTGAATCTCTAGCTTTACTGGGCATTTATAGAAGTGGGACAGCAGCGACTCTGAATATCCAATCAAAAAGTAAAATTTCTGAGGGGGCATCTTCTGTAGCATGAGCGCGCACACAACGAGCAGGTTTCCACGGCGTTTGATGACGACCTCGTCAGCCAGGCAACCATGGAAGGTCCCAAACATGAACCTCCGGATGAAGACATCCTCCACAGTTCTCTCGGCCGCGCCCTCCTCTCCTTTGAGGTTACCTGTCACAGTGAGACGGGGAGCATGAAGCTGAAATACACGGGTTCAGCAAAAATGTTATACTAGGCCTAGTTAAAGCTATAAGGAGCCATGCATGGATGGAAGGATCTTGAGAATTGTTAGAGAAACTTTTCCTTTTACTGAAGATTTGACAAAAGCAATTTTTTATTTGGTTTGTTTTAGATTTTTATCTGCACAAATTCCAGTGTGCAAATATTGAAAAAAATAAAAATAAAAATCACATTAAATCTTGCTGAAAATGTTAGAAAAAGCTGCTAATCTTTGTTTGGCCATAACTGAGGTTCTTTTTTCCATAAAATTGAGATTGACACCTTGCACAGATTTAGTTACGGTATGTGTTATTAAACTAACTAAAATAGACATTTTACAACTAGTTTTAATTTTTTTTAAAGCTCCTTTAATCTGGGAACATTTCCCATCATCTTAGAACTTGTGAAGTTGCTGCTAGTTGCCTGTAGTGGGCAGAGTATATGTGAAATGGGAGTTCCTCATAATCCACTCAGCCTGCTGTAAAGAAATGAGGGTTTATGACTCCAATAAATAATATCTGTCTGTAGGAGGTCACTTAGAGCTATTTTGGTTCGAACCGGGTCCTAATCCGTCACATTTTATATACATCACCTGTCTCAACAGGACCAGAAGCAAAATAAATAATGTAAGACAACGTTTTTATAGTATACCATTAAATTAAATAATAAACATGATATTTCCTCATTTTCTGACTATTTATCTCCATAACTCCAGAAAACAAGTAACTACCATAAACTGATGAGACAATGCTTTTACCACCTGGGAACAAAACGGAATGCAAGAGTATGAAACTGGGCTATAAATAATAATACTAATCTTTTGTTAGTATGCGGATTCTGCTATGAACCAGTGTTGGGCCCTTCTTTAGTCATGCTTACTGGTGTGTTGAGACAACCATCCTTTGCGGTGGGCAATTTGATGAGGATGGTGCGCTTGCTCGTAGGTCAGTGGTTTGTCTCCTTTGCCAATTCGGATCCGAGCAGCTCGATTCTACAAAGAACAGGAGAGTGAGACGGTAAACAACAAAAAGTATGTGAGCACAACCCTCTGTAGTGAACGTGCCTTCTTCACAACTGATGGAAAAAAACAAGAACACATGGAAGGTAACATAACCCTCCTGGATTTTGACAAAAACATGTAACTGGCATATCATTATGACTGCAGAAAATTGTGTACATTTTTAAAACAAATTGTTAGAATATCTTTCAACAGGGTAAAGGAACCTAAAGCAACAGGATGCAGGTTTACCTTGCAGCACACTGCTGTTGCATGGAGGCTTCTGCTTTCGAAGGAATTGTACAGCACACTAGATCGGGCCAAAGCAGTCTGAAAAAAATGTAAGAAGATCATAAAAACCCATCCAAAATTCATAATGGGTGCAGACATCATGTTATGATCCCAACGAAGAACAGTAATCAGTCTGTAGGGAGTTGAAACAGAAGAGATTTCAGATGCTCATCAAATCCACTGCATAACTGAACAATAAATTCAAACATCCAGCGTCTAAAAGAAATATCACTAGTGACACTTGTATGTATCTTGACACTTGTATGACACTGTATGTCATCAATGCAGTCTGGCTCACATTTATGACAGATGACAAGATGTCTGAACACATTAATCCACATGCATACAGTATCTCTTTGTTAAAATGGGTTAGATTTAGCACTAGAGCCTAATTGTCATCCAGATATACTCTGCAGATAACATGGGGGTAATATGATAGTTGTAGTTAAGTTTACTTTGAATATTTACATGTAATGAATAACAAAATTGATGTTTATAGGAAGTTTCAGGAAGCAAAATCACATTTATAGTAGGAAACTGATAATCCCCATCCTTTCTATTTTATATAATATTATGCAGAGAAGCTAAAGACTTGTCTGCATAACAAAATATAATAAAATTGTCTTAGTTTAAATGAGCTGTCAAAATAAAAACTGTTTTTACAGGAAGTTTTTAACCACAAAGCTGAAATGTATTTACTTATTATAGTGCTGTACTGAATATGGGATAACTGTCATGATTAGCGATTTTACAGAGATTATTATTAGGAATATTTACTTTATAGAAACATACATATTTTATTTATTGATCCATTTCCTCTTTTATTTTTATTTTAGTATGAAAGAGCAGATGATAACATGGCTAAACCTATTTCGGGAAAAGGACATTTTTAGCAATAGAGTTATTTAATATCATTACAAAATCTCTGAGGTTACACTGAGATTAGATGAGCACACATTAAATAAACTAAAAGGTAACTATCAACAGATATGCTGTTTAAATATTCCAAACATTTCATTTGTCAATAATATCCTTACCAGCAGCCTCGCGCTCCCTGAGTTATTCAAGGACGCCGCCATGTTTCCGTACAGTTAAAATATGAGCGAACCTTTAATTAAAGCGAAATAAATTATTTTCTCACCCGGAACAAGAATTAAGAAACAGTGGAACCGGGTTTGTTTTTTGTTTTTTTTAACTGTCTGATTATAACAGCTTGTGAAACATTCACTAAATGTTAATTCCTGCTGAAACCTGTAATGCCAACTTGGAGCTGGAACAGACAAGGTGACCATAGGTTTCCACCGGACCAAAGATAACGTGCACCAAAGAGGAAGTGCGAAAATAAAACAAATAAAAAACTGTTATCAAAATATGTATAGAGTTGTAATACTTTTTTAGAACTACTAAATATAAAACAAAACCAAAATAACTTCGGAGGTTTAAAAAGTTTTTTTTTTTTTTCGCGAATAAACGCAGATTTAATAAAAAACGAACATATTTTAGTGACATATGATTTTGTTTGTTTAATAAAATAAGTTTAATCCTTAAACATATGTTTTTGCCTTCATTTTCCTCTAAAACCCTTCCTGTTAAAATGCTGGAAAATAAAACGTGTTTTTTTTTCTTTCTTATAAAATATTTGTCTCGGAATTTTCACTAAATTGTGTCTGCTCTGCAGTGAGTGATGTGTAGGTTTCCTTCATTTTTGTTATATGTACATAGAAAAAAGAAACTTTAATAAAAAAGTACACTTTTGCAAGAGTTGAGATGGTATAGGCAACCAATCGGGATGGCGTATTGCCGCCTCCCTTTGGAGGTTACTGTTAACATTTCCTATGGGAGCAGACCCAGAACTCTCAGGAGAGACTACATATGACTTCTGGCCCGGAATCGCCATGGGGTCCCTTACAGGTGGCTGGAGAATATTGCTGAGGACAGGAATGTTTGGGTTTCACTCCTAGCTGGATGGATGGATGGATGGACGGATGGATGAGCAAAAAATAAAAAATAGGATAATTCAGTTCAATTAAAAAAAACAAAAACAAAAACAAACAAACAAAAAAAACTTTTTTAATCCCAGATGAAAATTAAATGTAACTCATTTTCTTCAAAGAGCACGGTAGATGCTGATGGCTGTGGAATGAAGGCTCTCCTGGAGCAAATTGTGTTACAGTGTTCTGAAGAAGCCTCTGACGAAGCTCTGAAGTCAAAAGCAAACCCCCTCCCCACCATCTCCAAATTTATAAGTAGCTTAAATTCCAGATTTATAATCGATGTAATAAAATTAATCTACACTTCTTTTTAATTTGATATATAAAATCAACAAATTAAAGAAGAATTAATTTGCATGTGCCAGCAAAAACCACTGATCAGGGTTGCTGCTTTTCACACAGCTTATTTAAGGTGTATCAACTGTAGCTACACCTGATCCATCCGTCTTCAGCCTACTGTGCAATCTCTGTAAGAAAAAACAAAGAATATTTCCACTGGCTGGCAGGAAGCAATGTAGCAGCTCGTGGAGAACACTTGACTTTAATTTTGAAACCCAACAACCGGAAGCAGTTGTATTGTTCTGGAAAGAGGAAAACATTCGTAAAGAAAGCTCAACCCGTCCTTCTTATTCTCGAACTTCTCTGTCCTGGCGGTGTTTGTCCGTCGGTGTGAAGACTCCTCAGGTTTGTTGACAGACGGAATCATTAGAAGGTGGGATGGCGTCGCCGCTGGAGATGACAGAGATGTACGACAACGCTCTGCTGGGGATCCTCCAGCACGTTGGGAACATTCAGGACTTTCTACAGGTCTACTTTGGCTTTTTGTACCGAAAGACGGACTTTTACCGGCTGCTGTCTGGTCCTAACGACAGGATGGGGTTCCTACCGGGAGTGGCGGAGAAGATGGTGCTCAAGGTGAAGATTGTCAACATGTTAGCTGGTTGGGTACACAGGCGTCATGGCAACAGCCACCCCGGAAAGACTCACGAAAGTCCTTTAACCTCAATTTCTCTTTGAAACGATATTACAGTCAATTAGATTATACTTCTTGTAATTTTTTTTAAAAAGAAAAGTTCCCTTGAATTGTGCAAATAATTCACGTTCCAGACAAGTTAGTAAGGAAGAAACCTTACATTAAAGTTAATGAATAATACATACATGCATGCATACACACACACACACACACACACACATATATATATATATATATATATATATATATATATATATATATATATATATATATATATATATATATATATATATATATACATGTATTGACACTTTAATTACAGGCTGTCAGAGTCCGTCCTTAAACTTTAATTTGTTTTTTTTACACTTTGTTATTTTACAATGATAAAGTTGAATGAATGTTATTTGGATTTTATGCAACAGACTAGTAAAAAGTAGTGCATAATTGTGAAGTGGAAGGTATTGGACTTTGACTAGGCCATTCTAACATGAATATGATGTGATTTAAAGTATTTGATTGTAGCTCTGGCTGGATGTTTAGGGTGCTTGTCTTGCCCCTAACAGGTCTTCCTCCATGATTGCTCTGTATTTACTTTCACCCGTCTTCCATTAATTCTGACCAGCTTAGAGATGCATCCCCACAGCGTGACACTGCCACCACCGTGCTTCACTTTGGGGATGATGTGTTAAAGAAGATGACCGGTGTTAGTTTTCTGCCACACATGGCATTTTGAATGTGAGCCCAAAAGTTCACTTTCATCTTATCAGAGCCCCTTCTTCCATATATATGCTGTTTCTCCTACATGACATTGGGCAAATTGCAACAGAACTTCTTATGACTTTATATCAACAATGGCTTTATTTGTGCCCCTCTGGCATTAAGGCCAGATTTGTGGACTGGACAACTAATAGTTGTCCTATTAACTGATTCTCCAACCTGAGCTGCGGATCTCTGCAGCTCCTCCAGAGTCACCATGCTCCTCTTGGCTGCTTCTCTGATGAATCCTTTTCCTCAGCCAGCTTGTCAGTTTAGATGGACGTCCATGTCTTAGTAGATTGGCAGTTATCCTATAGTCGATCTCACGTTATATTGAGATTAAAGTACAGAAAAATGGACTCTTATTAAAAATAATTAGGTGTCTTCTAAAGGAAGTTGATTGCAATGGATTTTATTTAGGAGTATCGGAGCCATGGGGGCTGAATACATATGTTTTCCACCCTTTCAGGTCTTTGTCTATATCTGTCTCTCATTGCCAGACACTTTCTCCTGATAGTTTATCACTGACTCCCTGGATCCATGTGACATCCACTGATCTTTAACCCTAACCAAATTTTGCAGAAGCTTCATCACCACTTTTCCATTTCGATCAGGCCATGTGCTCTGATGGTCTTTCATCCTCTCTGCAGACATTTAGGTTGTTTGAGAAGCTGGCCGAGCACGACAGAGAGCGAGCGCTGAGCGAGCAACAGAAGAGAGAGGAGAGCATGCGTGCTCCTCCAGCAGCCCAGGAGCTGGAGGTCGCTTCTGAGCCCTGCCAAGCGACGGAGGAGAAAAGCAGCACAGAGCCGTCACGGATGGAGAGCGCTTCCTCGGATGCAGGCGAAGTTTCCACTCCTGCAGCCTCAGAAGATTCTGGGAGATCTCAAGCTGGCAGCAGCAGCAGTGGACCAGGAACTCAGGGAGGTCAAGCAGTGGCCAACTGTACAGCATCAGCAGAGAAGTGAGTACCCAAGCATGTCCCAGCTAATACGTGATCTTCATTGCATATGTGGCAGTTTCATTTCCAGCCCTGCAAAACAACATGTAGCCCTCTGAAAGGAGACGTCTGTCAAAAGCTGACTCTCGTCACTCTTCCATAAATCTTTCCCTCTCACACTGAGCTGCAGCCCTTTGTTGTGAGCTTCTTGAGCCACATTAGTACTTCCTCAGACCTGCTGCTGAAGATGACGCATTTCCAACTGCTTCCATTCTCATTCTATCAATTTATTTTGGTCATTTGCATTAAAAAACTAAGAGGAACAGTTGAGTTTTGAAACACAAAGGCGAAGTGACTGAAAAGGTTTAGACTGAGATTTCAGCCAACCTTTTATCAGTCATTTTATTTAAAAATGTTATAAATATAAATGTCATAAAGATAATTTATTAATGTGACGAATGAATATGTAGGAATGTAAAGGCAAAAGAGCAACTTCTTGCTTATATATATATATATATATATATATATATATATATATATATATATATATATATATATATGTGTGTGTGTATGTATGTATGTATGTGTGTGTGTGTGTGTGTGTTTGTGTGTGTGTGTGTGTGTGTGTGTGTGTATAAAACATAAAATAACCACAAACATTTCCATTATTGGTGTTAATCAAGAATCTTGCAATCTAGTTAGTAAAAAAGTGAAATAGATTTATATGTAGATAAGTAAAATAAAATAATGCATTTCTTTAATTTTATCTAAAATATTTTCTTTTTTCTCAACAAAACTTACTGGTTGTCTGTGGAAAAGCTGAAGCGCATTACAGCGCTTAAGTTGTTTTTAATTTGTCGTATGCTGCCCTCAAGTGGTTGAAATATGCTATAACAGCTAAAATGCATTTAGTGGAAGCTGGCCAAGATGCCACCTAACTGCACCAGTCAAGGGCTCAGACGCATCGTAGTGAACTCGAGCTTTCAGAATGCTTGCTAACAGACTGCTGGGTGTAGCTCAGTAACATCCACTTGTGTCTATCTGTCACATTGGGGCGTCTGCATGTGTTAAAGGCTAATTGTTCAGTTTTAGCTTAAACAAGGCGCTGCTGCATCAAGTGTTAAGATGATATGAAAAGTAATGTTTGAAATACAATGAAGCAATGTGAGATCATCCTCACAAAAATAAACTGATTTAGTTTAGTTCGTTAGTTTGATTGTTGCGTTAGTTTTATGTTTGTGTAAATTTGTGTTTCAGATCTCAGAATGAGTTCCAGTCCAACCCCGACAGTTACAACGGAGCCGTGCGGGAAAACTACAGCTGGTCGCAGGACTACACCGACGTGGAGGTCCGCGTGTTTGTGCCCAAGACGGTTGCGAAGGGCAGACAGGTGAGCGGGGCATATTCAAGCCGTCTGTCATGGCTGGACTCTGTGTCGGTGTGCTGACTGCTGCCGTTGCTGTCCTCAGGTCAGTGTTAGTCTGCAGAGCAGCAGCCTGCGAGTGAGCGTGAGGGATGGAGCGGAGGAGAAAACGCTGATGGAGGGAGAGTTCACGCACAAGATCAACACCGAAGACTCTCTGTGGAGTTTGGAACCTGGGAAGTGCGTGCTTGTAAGTGCAGCGTTCACAAGAGTTCGTGCTGTTGCGTATTAGCCAGGCTGATCTGTTGACATGATGCACTGTATCTCGCCGCAGCTGTCTCTCAACAAGACCTCCGAGATCTGGTGGAACGCGGTGCTGAAAGGTGAAAAGGAGATTGACATCAACCAGATAAACCGCGAGCGCTCCATGGCAACGGTCGACGAGGAGGAGCACGCCGTTCTGGACAGGCTCACGTTTGACTATCACCAGAAGCAGCAGGGAAAACCACAGAGTCACGAAATGGTGAGGAAGCAGGTTAATGTGAACCCATGTTTCAGTGTTACTTACATCACCCTGGTCCCCGTAGTGAACGTAAGCCGATGTTACAAGTATGACAAACATTACAAGAAGTTTATTTTTCTGAAGTGGACTGATGATATGATGAACAATACTAATGAAATTTCAAAAACAAGAACTGGGTCCACAAGTTTTGACATATTTTAGATTCTTTCTAATAAACAAGGGATCAAAAATATACTTTACACACACACCTCTACTATTTCGTATTTATTTTATCCTGTCCTTGTAGATCATGCAAAAATTATGGTGGGTCTGGTTGCCTTTCAGTGTCTGTGACAAATTCGAGTTTCAGAAAGAGCAGGAGTTTGTAAAGAGACAGAGGCCCAATTTCAAGGCATTAAATTACAAAGTCAAATTTCTTTTAAGTCATATTTGATATATAAAGCATTTTTATAACAACTGAAGGTACCATAGTTGCTTGATTGTGCTATAAAATGGCTCTATGTGCCTGGAAAATACATAATACCACCCCTTTAAGCACATTTATTTTCATAATTCCAATTTATGCAATTTTATCATCAATGGAAACAGGTTGTGACAAAACAAGCAAGTCAAGACAGCAGGTGAGTGTGGTCACACCGAGTGGTCGGCACCACGTAGCCTTGCCAACTCAGCACCTCCAAAATATGGTACAGCTCAGCCAGGGGGCGTGGCTTAATGTGGTGTCACCACACAATATTTCTTATTTCCGCAACATTGCAGTTACAGCCACGTAAACAAGATTGAATCTTGTTTCTATTATTTCCATGTAACATGGTGGAATAAAAAGAAGGATTTAATCAATACAATGTTTTGAATTTTTTGGGGGGTTTTTTTTGTTTGTTTTTTACTTTCCAGCTGGTGATGACTTCAGTAAACTGAAAGATGTTTTTAAAGCAAGATTGCAACTTTCAGCAGACATCACTCTGTAAATGGAATTACAAACGTATGTAATACCAACCTGCATTTTACTCAAAAGTATTTTACTTATTTCTCATTAAACTGTATTTAAACAGCTACGTCCCACTAAGATCAATGATCCTTTTTACCAGAGAGACAAGAAAAAGTCCAAACTTTCCACCAATATTTCTTAGTATTGTTTGCTGATTCAAGCAACTTCTTGACTTTTTGCACAACCTGGAAGAATTTTCTGCAAGGCTGTTAAAAGTTCACAGAAGTTAGCTGTGACTTCTGACTGGAAGAATCCATCAGAGACTGACGCTGTGCTTTCTACTTTAACATGACTTCTCTATCTAGGTCTAGAGCCCCTTTTGCATAAGCAGATAAATACATCTAACTTTTTCTCTGCAGTGAAAAGTAATTCCTCATCTTGCTTCACTCCAGCGAGGGAATTCCCGCAAGTTGCAGCAGTGTTCAGTTGCATTAAACATGAGTCCAGGTCAGAGATAATACTCAGATGAGATTTTTTCGAATGACTTGATTAAATGGCAAAGCCACGGTAATTCTTTTCCCCACCTTCCTCACTGACAAGCGTGTACAGAAGGAGCTGGTGGGACAGCGAGGAATGAAAAAGTGTTCTGTGGTCTCTGAGGAGAGGGCCTCGGGAGATTCAGCAGGATTCTGCTTGATATGATGGTCCCAGCCCACTTTCAAGGCGACACACTGCTTAATGCAAACTCCGGCCCTGCAGTGCAAAAAGGCCTCTAAGAGAGGAGTGCCATCAAGTGTTTGTAAACACAAACTGTAGGCTGAAGTCAAAATATGGGAGTAAGAGCGTCCCATACAGGACACTTCAAATCGGCTAAAAATATGGTACATCCTGGGTAATACGGGACAGTTGGCAACCCTAGCACCGCTAGCTAAAAAGTTAGTTGCGCTAACCCTAAATTGCTACTCATGAACATTAGTTCTGCTAACACTAAAGCTCTACACCAACATGGTATTTAGTGGAAGCTAATGCTAAAGCGCAAAGCTCAATTCACATTTATATCTCCCCTTGAAAGACTACAACCCACCAGCACCAAGTTAATTTTGACGTTGTAATTTAAATGTTCTATAATGGCCTTAGATATTGTATTTATGTTTATGTCTTGTTCTCTTCTGTCTGGGTTTTATTTTGCTCCTGTATGTTTCTTGTTTGAAATAAAGTTATTGGGGCAAAGAGAGAGAATATGAGGAGAGGAAACAGAACTGCTGGATAAGAGTCTTCACCCACTTCAAAATAAGAGCATGAATATAAACATCTAACTGCTGGAAGAACTGCTAACAGTTGATAACCAAATGTCAAACGTTATTCAACTGAAAGTTTACAAAACAACCATGTAAATTAGCGCTTTAGAAGTTATCTAGAAAAAATAATTTAGGGGACGCTAAGTGCGCTAAATGTTTTCAAAGTTAGCAAAAACGCTAAAGCACTAAATGAAAAATTAGCTCTGCTATTAGTGGATTAGCAGAAGTGTGTCCACCACTGGTCACACTGACAAGAAGAATGTTTGGAAAATTCAAGGCTAAGTACACTATAGCTACTGCGAAGCATGGTGGAGGTTGCATTATGCCCGTTTCAACAGCTGGACTGTTGAAACTGGGGCACAAATGATTATTCCAACAGGACAGTGATCATAAACACATTAACACTGAGGTTGAATAAATAAAGCGGGCCTCGACTTGAACCGTTTAAAAACAAATCATGAACTGAGCTTAAGAACTGGAACTGTGCAGGAATACCAGGCAGTTTAACTGAGCTCTACCATTCCTGGTATCCAGCCAAGATTAGCTTGATGATCCTGTGAGTTCTCTCAGCGTGATGAACATTTAACCGGTTAGTGGACCTTGATTCATTTCTAAAGAAATAACAGAAAACAATTCAGAGAAAATCCACTAGGGCTGAAACGATTAATTGAGATGAATCGCTTATTAAAATCATCTTCAACTAATTTAGTAATTGTTAACAGGAGCATACAGACTCCAGACAAGGCCATTTGCTGATAGAACAACATATTCAGAGCTTTAGTCAAGCCAAAATTGTATAAAAAATGTATACATTTTACATTTAAGATAAAAAAAAAAACTTTGTCTGTAAATATGTTCTACCCAGAACTCCTCAAATGACATCATTTTAGCTTCAACCGGATAAAATTCTGTTAAAAAAAATTATACTATTAAGCACCTTTTGCTATCTAATAATTAATTGGTAACTCCCCAAAATAATCAACAGGTATATAATTAGTATTATTAGTATTTTTTTTTAGCTGCAGATGCATCCTTAGCTGCAAATGATCAAGCGTTCACTAATGCAATCCTATCTTATTGCATTTTAGGCAATAAAATGTTAATTTTCTTATTTAATAAAGGAACTGAATTATTTATTTGCATCTTTTTATGTATTTCTAAGATTGTATAAAAAAAGGCTTAAATGAAAAATCTGCAGAATGTGCCAGTTTTTTTTTATCTGATGAATCAATTAATCATCAGAATATTCGATAGATTAACAGATCACTAAAATAGGTGTTAGTTGCAGCCCTAAAATCCACAGTATATTCTGACTTGTGCACTTAATTCATATTTTTAGAATTCATTGGGAATCATTCCACCCTGGATAAAGAATGGTAAAGAACGGTTTAGATAGTTTATTGAACCTGCTCCGCCTCCTCCTTGTGCTGCACAGACGTTCGCTCTGAACCAGGTGATGGTGCCTGGAGATTTCCTACCAAAACGTCTCCAAATAGGCTCGCTTTTATGATTTATGATTTGTGCATGAAGAAAGTTTGGAGTTGTCGCTGTTGCCGACAGCTTTACTTTCAACTAAACAGACAAGAACTTTAGGATAACATCGA
This sequence comes from Anableps anableps, assembly GCA_014839685.1. NCBI lineage: Eukaryota > Metazoa > Chordata > Actinopteri > Cyprinodontiformes > Anablepidae > Anableps > Anableps anableps. Next base: position 28,184,638 of record CM026081.1, read on the forward strand.
GTTGTCCTTTTTGCTTGTTCCTAGAAAGTGCATGAGATGCTGAAGAAGGGCTGGGATGCAGAAGGTTCACCCTTCAAGGGGCAGGAGTTCGACCCGTCCATGTTTGACATCCCGCCCAGCGCCGTGCAGTTCTGAGACTCAGCCAAAGATGAACCGACTCACCTTTATCGACAGGATGCATCGCAGCATGGTCGACGTTTTCCTGTGACGGTTAGACGGTGCAAATTTGGGAGCATCAAATAAGACGAGTGGAAGGAGAATAGTGATAAGGGCGCGTTTTGGCAGAATGAACGTGTGTCTTTGTTTGGTCATTATTTATTGAGCTCCGCTGTGCCTATTTCTTTGTTTTCTGATTTTATGTTTTGAACCAGCTCTCCACATTATTTGTATAACAGGTGTGTCAAGCTTCCTGTGAAAGTCTCAACCAAAGTTTCAGGAGACTTAACAGTCCCCTTACTGCAAATATCTGCTCTTATCGGTGGAACCACTGCAGAAAACGTCATGGAGATGAAGTCTTTTTCAGCAACATGTTTCTTTTTGAACTTTTTTGGGGGAGGATCTCAGATTGTCAGACAGGTTTTCTAAATGTCCAACCAAAAACAACCAATTCATCAATCTCTGTTTAACTTTAAAACTCAAAGACAAAGAGCTGCCAACAATATAAATACATGAACATTTGTTACACTGACAGATATTTCAGCAAAGGCAAGGCCTGATGGGATGATTGTTTGGGTTACTGCTTTTCAAAGGATTTGTTGAATAAAAACCTGTTAAATATGTAAAAAAAAAAAAAAAAAAAAAAAAAAAACTTAAATCTTGACTTTTTATTCTTCGGTTTTCAATTTAAGAACCATTGAAAAGCTTTTTCAGAGGTCTCTCGTAGACAGATAGACAGACAGACAACCCTCCGGTTTTTGTAAATATTTTGTACCTTAGGTCAACACTGATGATATGACACTTTGACACAATGTCAAGTAGACGGAGAAAAACTTATATAACAGTGGAAATTGGCTGTCCTCTCAAAAAACCTCAACACACAGCCAATGATGTCCAAACCACTGGAAATAAAGGTGAGTACACCCCTAAGTGAAAATATCATCGTGGTCAAAGTTGTCAGTTTCTTGTGTGGCCTCCAGTGTTTTCCAGCACTGCCTTAACACTCTTGAGCTTTCAGTTCACGAGAGCTTCACAGGTTGCTGCTGGAATCCTCCTGCAGGACGACATCACAGAGCTGGTGGGTGTTAGAGACCTTGTGCTCCTCCATCTTCTGGTTCAGGATGACCCACAGATGTTCAGCTATGTTCAGGTCTGGAGACCTGCTTGGCCGGTCCAGAACCTTTCCCCTCAGTTTCTTTAGCAAGGCAGTGGTCGTCGTGGAGGTGTGTTTGGGGTCATCATCATGTTGGAATACTGCCCTGAGGTCCAGTTTCTGAACAGAGGGAGGGACTCATGCTCTGTTTCAGTATGTCACAGTGCATGTTGGCATTAGGGCTAAAATAATTAATCATGATGAGTCGATTATTGAAATAATTGTCAACTGATTTAGTAATCGATTTATCGTTAACAGAAGGATACAGACTCAAAAAAGACCATTTGCTGAAAGAACAACAGTCAGAGCAGCAATTAAGGCAAAATTGTACAAAAATATATACATTTTGCATTTAAGATTTTTTTAAAAAACCATTTGACTGTAAATATGTTCTGGCCAAAACTGCTCAAGTGGCATAGTTTTAACTTCACCTGGTTCAAATTCTGTTAACAAAAAAAAAAAAAAAAAAAAAAAAAAAAAAAAAAAAAAAAAAATCTCCTATCAAACACATTTTGCTATCCAATTATTAATTGGTCAATCCAAAAAATAGTCAACAGATCAGCCCACACTGTATTGATGTTAAGTCAAGCAGAAAGGACTGAGCTTAGAAGTACTGTTAGAAGTATTTTTTAGCTGCAGATGCATCACTTGCTACAAATGATCAGATGTTCACTAAAGGAATGCTATATTATTGCATTTTAGGCAATAAAATAATAATAATGGAGGAGTGCTGGCATGATGACTTCCTGAAGGCAGAGTGTTGGAAAGAGCAGGAGTTTTTAAAGAGACAGAGGCCCAGTTTCAAGGCGTTAAATTACAAAGTCAAATTTCTTTTAAGTCATATTTTATATTTACAGCATTTTGGTAACAACTGAAGGTAACATAGTCACTGGATTGTACTATAAAATGGCACTATGTGCCAGGAAAATACACAATACTGCCGCTTTCATAAAAAAAATATCCAGAGGTCATCAGGGATCAACCTGCCCCCCCTCAACATTAACAAAATCAAACGAAATTGGCATAAATTCATTACGCTGGGGGTGGGAGGGGCTTTACTAATATCTTTACAATAATATCGGCACAAGCGAAAATGTTTGACACCAATTTTGTTTGATTTGAAGAAGGTGGTGGGAGGGATTCACTCAGGTGCTGAGAGCAGTGTATTATTATTAAGACAATATTATTATTATTATTGTCTTAACGACAACAATAATAATAATACCAAAGAAGCCATTTTCAAGGCGTTAAATTGCTACGTCAATTTCTCTTGAGTTATTTTTGATAGAAACATCAAAACTAAATTGACATGAAATGAAGCAGGAATCCTGAAGAAGTTCCTGGTGAACACCGAAGATTTCTCTGGTGAACTCTGAGGGTTTTCCTCGCGGAAGCCTAAAAATAGCTCCCTGCGGCATCCTCACCGCAGCGATGCAAGATCACCGTCAGCTGGAGATTTTGACTCACCCTCTGGTTTATCTTATGGTGCAGGGTGATCAAGTGAAACATTTCATCAAATCGGCTCAGTCTTAGCCCCCTTTTCCCACTCCTTCCCTCGTGTTTTCGTTTTTTCCTCCCTCCGTGGAGGATCACGTCATGCTGCGAGCATCTCCTGGTATTTAAAGAGTCCGCGCTCCTCGCCTCGCCTTGCGGAGCGGAGAGAGCCGGGGACCGTGAGAGCGCACCGGGCTGCAGCTCAGCCACTCAGCCGTCCGGAGCTCCGTGGTGGGCGGAGACTGAAGCCTCCCCCTCCCACCCACCCCTAAAAAAAAAAAAAAAGGTCCGCAGCCAGAACATTTCGGAACTCCCCTCCCTCATACTCACACTTCCAAACACACACACACTCCCTCACACACAACCATCCATCCAGTCGGTCCGAGGAACAAGGCATCATGGCAACCACCACTTGTACGCGTTTTACTGATGAGTACCAGCTCTACGAGGAGCTCGGCAAGTAAGTCTGCGTTCAGATCGTTGTGTGTCTCCTGCATGCCCGCCTGCATGACCCTGTCCGACCAGCGGACGCAGCGTGAGGGATGGAGGTCTGGAGGTCCCCCCTACACTTCCTCCAGACCCCGCCAATCTGCAGGGATGGCTCCAGAATGTTCAAAAAAGCTTCTAAAATGAGCCTTTGGACTTCTTTAAAATGCAGAAGAAATTCAGGGACAGTCATGAGCACTCCTGGGCATCCCCTGCTTCTCCTCCTCCTCCTGCTTCTGCTCCTCCTCAGCATCTCATGCCCAGAGGCTAATTAGGGACAAACGGGCCTAATATGAAGGAAAAGCTCATGTGCTGGAAGTCAGAGAGCAATGCTGCTGCTTTTGATCCGCTGTGAATCTAATGAGGTGTGTCTTGTGATGTCTTTTTTTCTTTTAAAGAAATCGAGATCTTTTGGAACATGTGGCTGCAGACAAAATGAGAGAGTCTGAAGAGGCTATGGGTGCCACAGTGGGCAGATACGAAGTGGACTCAGTGTCTCTGTCAGGCTGTGCGTGGGTAGAGAGGATCTCTCTGCAATGTCTGCCTCACAGGAACATTGTTCCACAGCCGGCTCTGCTGAGCAGAAAAAAAGAAGCAAGTTGAGATCTCTGTTTTATTTAACCCCAAATGATCATTTTTGCAGTTCAGCCTTTTCATGGTGCCTGTACAATCATATGGGGAGTGATAAGTTTGAAACAAAAGAGCTGCTGGAGAAGCTGCAGCTGTTCCTGCTGATAACAGATCCTTGTTGTTGCTTTGCTTGTGTTTGATTTTCCGCTGGAAGGCATGCATTAGGAGGGATCTCTCTCCAGGACTCAACAAAGATGCCTTGCAAAAGTACTGGCACCCCTTGAACTTCTTCTCATTTTGTCACATTCCAGTCTTAAACTTCAACATACTGTATTTGGTTTTTAATTGACAGACCAACACAGAGCGCAATTGTGAAGTTAAAGAACATAGATAAATAAAATTTTTTGCATTTTTTTTTACAAATACAAATCTGAAAAGTGTGGTGTGCATTTGTATTCAGCCCCATGAGTCAATACTTTGTAGTATTTCGGGGGTGTGCCTCTATGAGCTTTGTGCATCGAGAGACTGACATGTTTTCCCTTTCTGCTCTCTAAAATAGCTCAAGCTCAGTCAGATTAGAGAGTATCTGTGAATTGGGTTTAGGTCTGGACTTTGACTGGGCCACGCTTTGATCTAAGCAATTGCTTTGTATCTATGGCTCTATGTTTAGGGTTGTTGTCCATTGCGTGTCTTCCCATCAGCTCTGACCAACATTCCTGACTCTGCTGACAAAAAAACATTCCCATAGCATTCCCACTACATACATTTTTTTACCCCCCGAATTGAAATACTATTGAGAACCTAATATTTAATTATTTATCTCTACAAACCACAGGTATTGGCAATCTGCACACAATCGCCTGATTGTCAAAACAGATTAATAAAACGAGCTACAACAACTTAAAATTTAAGTTGTTGTAGCTCGTTTCATTGTTTTATGTCTTTAAACAATATCCAAATTCAGCTTGTCAATTCAATAAGTCACATTTAATCAAGACTGCTCAATCTGTGTGATTCTCACAAGAGAAAAAGTGCAAATGATTCACTGGAATGTGCATTTTTAGACTAAACACACAAAACCTTTTTAAACTGTAAGCATTGGTCACTAGTCATTTTTAAAATCATTTTTTTTGTGCAAAATTTGCAACAATATGGCTTATATTTTAGCTTATTAGAAGAATGTAAAGTGCTTAAAATTTTGTATTGACTGTAAACACAAGGGCTATGTAGGCTACATCATATTTCCTGTTCTTTTTCAGCTGGCTGCCTGCTTTAAGGGCTTTTAAAGGTTTGTGTTGAGTAAGCCGAGCTAGTGGTGCGGCTTTCATACTTGATGCATATGTTGGTGCAGTGTTCTCTGAAATTGAACCCTCTGTTTTTCTTTTCACTGTCACAAACTTCTCCATCCCTCCTCCTCTTTCATCTCTGTACACTTGTTTGCCTGTAGGCTACTTCTTCTACTGAGTTGAACAGGCAGCCTGTTTATTAGTTTGAGCACTGCTGCCACCTAGTGACTGGAGGCATGCTCATCATTCAAGCATGAATAAAAGACATGAATGAGATAAAATTATTTTACCATTTCATGCTTGTGCATCCAGAAATGTTGGCATGGAAGGATGGAGTCTCTTGGCATTTGTAAAAATACTTCCAAAATATTTGCTTTTCATATTTAAAAGACAACAAACCTTTTTCCATTTACAAAAAAAAAAAAAAAAAAAAAAAAAAAAAAAAAAAAAAAAAAAAAAAAAAAAAAAAAAAAAATCAATTTGCAACCATAGCTTCCAGATTCCAGCTAAATTTACACCCTAGCTACACTACTCTGGATACTTTTTCAAACATATAACTTTTTCCAAAAAAACAAACAAACAAAATGTGTGTCAACACATCCTGTGTAATTTCTATCAAAAACACTGAAATGCCAGAGTACTGCCAGCAGGTGGCAACAGCCACTGTGTTAATGACATCAAAATTCAGAGCGAAGACATCCTGAGCATGGCTAAATTAGTGCTAGGCTAAAAATTGTCATCTGTAGCTCTTGTTTTCTTTGACTATGTTTACCCCTTCAGAGTCAGGTGATGTTGAGTCCAACACAGTAACTTCCACTTCCAGGAACAAGACCTGGAAAAGCACAGAACTGTGTCAGATTTGATGTCATTGCAGGAATGACAGCCTGAGCAAAATCCAAAAATCTGTAGGCTAAAAAGACAGAGACAAACGTAACAATGGTGTCTTGTGAACACGTACATGATTATCATTTGCTAATATAACACTATATCCCACAGATATGAAAATTTTCAGTTTGAATTGTTCAACTAAAATGAGCTGTAATCTTCTCTGACAGTTTCTTTACTTTTCTACAAACTGACTGAGATGTGACATCAGGTCAGTTTCTCCTTGACCAATTTTACGTCCATTCATACCATATGTATACTATTGCTTATAAGTTTATGTTTTTACTATTGAGATAACTGGTTATAAAATGCTTAAATCTCACATATTATCTAATTTAGCTGTACATTGATCGCTGTTTAGGACTCTTGGCTCATGAAATCTAACAGATTATGACACTTTATCAAGCTAAAATAACTAAGCAACCTCCTGCTGTATGGATAGTGCAAAATGTCTCTTGGTAGATGACACAATATGAGCAAAAATGGAGAAATGAAAAGCTAAGAAAATATCAACTATCCCTTTTAGGCAATGCAAGTCACTTATTTAATATAAAAGCACACTTTGTTAGGTTTGAGTAATAAAAATTCAGGGTTACACTGATGAAATAAAAATGTACATTAAAAATATTTTAAATTCAAGTTTGACTTTTTTAACTGCCACCTTGTGGTGACAGCAACGCATTACAGCAAGTTGATGCTAAAAAGAAAATTGATTTTTAAAAATCAGCATCCATCCATCTCAGGATAACATAAATTTCTTTAAAGTAGACACATTTTCAGTGTCTCTGGAATGTTAGAATGCTTTTATTTAGGTGTTACTGATTTCTGCACTGTCTGCAAAGTGCAGACAGTGCTTCAATTATTTCGGCCTATCATCGCACATTCTCACATTAGATCATGAAGCTGCATTTCTCATTTACCTAATCACACAGACTCTTTTAAAGCTTTGAAGTCAAGCATCTGAGTGGAATGTGAGAGCAGATTTACAGCTGGAGCACAGAGTCAATGTCAGCATTCCTGGAAGGACTGAAGCAGCTCAAACTAGATCACTTCTCCCACCATGCATCAGTCAAGTTTGTTTCTGAAAAGCTTCCTGTAATATGTCCCAAACATGGCTGTTATCAGTGCATAGCAACCTCAGTCATGCTGTTTTATACTTCCAGAGGTTTTTTGGAAGTACAGTATAAAACATTTACTATGCCTTTAGGGAGGATTTTGTGGTTGTGTGGCTTTAAGAAGAAAGGTGATCAGATTAGAGATCAGTTACCCTTTGAGATGAACTAATCCAGGTTTTTGGACCCAAATCTGACCCTCCTACTGACTCGCACCTGCCCTGTAGATAACCTGTCATGTTGAGGCTCTGCTGCCTTTTCCACAGCGCTGTGGGAAGTCAGCGAGTGTCATGCTTACTCACCCGGTCTTCTCATAACGTATGCGAGCTGGAGAGCTTGTAAGAGGATGGGGTTCTGAGGGGGGTGTGAGTGTTTCATTGCATAACAATACTGAGGCTGGATAAAATTAGCTCAGAGGCATGACAGAGGTGGTTATTTCCGTCGGTCTCTGCAGGATTCGATGAACAAAGGTGGTCCTAGAAGCTTCGGAATGCTATGCATCCGTAAAACAGAGCTCACATCATAAACATTGTGACAGCAAGGCTTGCTGTTGTTGCACAAATGCTTCTTTTAGCACACTTAAAATATCCATACTTAAAAGTGAGATTATTAATACAAAAATTACTCCACAGGCGACTGCTATGATGCAATGTTAAAATATGTTCACAGCTAAATGAATTTACTGAATAGGAACTTTATTTTGCATTTGTTTCTATTTAAAGTTGATACAAAAATGTTCACAGGTCTGTTAAAATGTTAATTCTGCGATGTTTAAACTGAGAACATAATAAATCACTTGAATTTGTTTTTACACTGTTAATGTGATTTAATACCTGCTTAATGTTCTTAAAAAAAAAAACAACAAATCTGTTAGTTGAACAATTTTGATTCAGTTTCTGCATTCATTTTTCTGGGTACACATCTGTTGTCAAATATTGAGAATCTGATGAACTGTAAAAACAATTCAGATGATCGCGGAGTACAAATCTGATTTGAATTTCTTCCAAAAAAACAACAGCAAATAATAATAATAAAAAAAGTTCAGACCTGGCTAAAATCTCCCAAAATCAAACTTGAACTTCCTAAAATAGCTGACTATATGGGTGTGAAATGTCCCAATGGCGACTATGAATGTATGCATGTAAAAATTGAAGTCTAAACCATACATAATTTGGACATCACAGAAAGAACATCATACCTACTGAAATATTGTGGTAACACCATTAGATGGAGCTAGACTTTTTGTCAAGATGGATGTAAGCAAAATCTTCTCTAAATACCAGTCAGACTGGACCAAAAACCTTTCAGATGTCTGCTAGAAACCTGAAAATGAGGGGGCAATTATATTTTTCAGCTACACAGTGATCCCAAGCATATTTAAAATCTTTAAAAGACCAAGACAAGTTTTGGCTCCGAATCAAATCTGAGAGAAAATCTTTGGGGTTACCTGCTGTCAAGAGATTTCCTGGAGAACTTTTACAAATATTATCAAGTCCAAAGGTAGAATTCGGATTAACATCTAACCTTAACCTATCTTAACACAGAAATTAAATCAAAAGGTTCCTCCACAAAGTATTAGTGTAAGTGTTTGCATTCTATGCAGCTATGTTGTTATAGATTTGTTCATGTAAAAAACTGATCTTTAACAGACTGGTTTGTTTCTCAGTTGAATTGTTCAGTTGAAATGAATAAAACCTGGGATATTATCTGATGTGTGGAGACCTTTTATATCCACTGTATGGTGCAGGACATTTGGGTTACATTAGGATGACTCATTAAATATTAAAACATAACCAAAAATGTTTCCAGTATTACTGGAGAAATACATTAAGACATCGTATACCATACTGTGACAACAGATTGCATGAGCCGATACAATATGGCAGGATGTGTAGCATATATTATGGGTTGATGTTCTTTTTGAGCTTTGGGAGGATTAAGGATCATACTGTTCATGCTAACTAATGAGCTGGTTAGCAAACTTGCTAAAGTGAGCAGGAATTACATTCTGGAGTATGAGTAAAACACAACACCTTTTCCTTCTCTATAATCATATTTAATACTGATCAAGCATGGATTTTGGAATAAAATATAGAGGATGCACTTCATTAAAGTTGGATTTTATTGAGGAAATATAACATAGTGATAGTAGGAGTCTTCTGATGTGAAGCAAAAAGATGAACAGGATTCAACAAATTATCCGAAGCAGGAAAGTGTAATGTGAAGTCAGGATTTTATTCAGGAGATCAAAAGCCTGGAGAAAATTATTCCTTTTCAGCACATTTCTTGGCATACTAAGCAAAATTTGACTGCTATGTGACAGCTTTAGAAAAACAGACTTAATAACGTGGATTTTAACTGTTTTAGTTTTTTCCCCTTTTAGTCATCTCAGTTTCTTGTTGAGAAGCAAATTTAAATAATAAAAGATATGTTTTAAAGACTATGACTTGAAACCTTTGATGGTTAAAGTCGTTAGTTCTCGTGCCACATCCGTGTTAGGAAGATCACAGTTTACCAGCTAAGGACTAATGGCCGGTATGAAGCTATAATGGATGATTCTTATGCCACTGCAACAGCTTGTTTGTGTTGTTTCTGTGAGTTGAGATGTGGCGGTTCCAGGTCATTTAGCCAATTTGCCTGTTTATGCTCCCATTTTGTACAAACCCATTGCTATTCTTCCATTTTTACCTGTAAACAAACTGTTTTATTTTCATGTACCTAAACCATAGCCACCCATTAGGTGTGGCCATTTATCGTATCTTTATTATTTAATGTGATAAATTTCTCATCATAATAAGAATTTTGAGTTATCGTTGTCACGATAAATTCCGATTAATGCTGTTTAACCTCCTCCCCAAAACTGTTGATAGTATTACTATTTTTTCCACTGTTTGTTCAATGGGATCATCAATAAATATCAATAAATTTGAAAATATGATTACATGCAGTGACTTTAGTGATCCAAGTCACACTTCTTTATGTGACTGGTGTACTAAAGAAATGTATTAAAAATGGGAGTGTTTTTCAAGAGCAGTATTTGTGTTTGTGGGGCTATGACTGCTGTGCCATGCAGTCACAGCCATACCTTTATCATTATCACAATGATACTACAAAATATCGTGATCACTGTTACTATTTCCAGATTTTCTGTGATGGAGACCAATTATTAAAAGTATTTGGTTTAATTTTTTTGTTGATAGAAAATCTGTATTTTCCCAAAGTGTTGTGCCACAAGATTCATCTTAGACTGTCAAAGAATCAGCTCCTGTCATGTGATTTGGTTTTTTTTTGGCAAGTCACCCTCTATAACCGAGTCTACGCTACAAATGTAAATTTTTTTGTGAATCTGTGTTAACTTTACAATTATAAAATAAAACTTCATATAGTTTTAACATTTTTATTTTTAGCTTTTTAATAAAATGTGAAGTGGGGGTGAAATGATCATATGTGGTTTTTGAAGCCTGCTTTGTGCTTCTACAATGAGATTATTTATATTAATATTAAAATAAGTCAAATTTTAAACCAATCAGTCTCGACATCAATCAGACTCATAATCAAAATTAATCCGAAGGACGAAATTTCTGCCTTTCCAGTGGTCTATCTTTATCACGTATAAACAAGAATAAGGAGATTTCTCTAGAAGTCCTTATCCTTAAGTCAAGATTTAAGAATGAAAACTACACTGAAACTACAGATCATAAGAAAAATCAGTGAGAGCTGTTTAGCAACATAATCATGAGTTAAAGTTAATACTTTATCAAAGTTATATAAATTAAACTAAAATCTACTCCCTTGTTTCTTATTTCTGCTGATTAATTAGGCAACAAAGCAAACAAACAAATCTGAAAAATAAAGACACAACACTAATTCTACTTTAAAACTGTCCAACAAGGGATGAACATTCAAAATATAAATGAAAATATAAGAATTACCAGGATCTTATAAGATTCTTCCAGAAGCCTTAAAAAGAGGCTTATGACCTAATTTTGATTCTAATCTATACTTTTCCCTGAGAGTGGAGAGAAAAACAGAAATGGCCAAGATTTGGAACAAACCTTGATTCCTCAGGTGAATGGTTGGGTTCACAACGGTCCCGTACACCAAAGGTAATTCTGAGACAGGCAGGCTGTCAGCTCTGGCACAGGCTTTGGATGTCTTGAGGTTCCCCTCTTTGGGTCACTTATGCCTTGTTTCCCCTGAGCATTACAACATGGGTCGGTGCAGTTCGGTACACTGTTTTGTCTGCTTCCATTGTAAAAGTGGCCCATACAACCGACTCATACTGCACCATTCATGGGCACCCTTCAGTTGTAGTGTTTGGAAATTCCGACTTCCAAGTTGTAAAAATCAACTGGAACGGCTCCCTGAAGTTGGACTTCCCCCTTAGGAAGTCTGAGAATTTTTATAACGCTGACATCGAGATCCAATATGGCAGCTTCTCACATCAACAAAAGTAAGCTGTGGTGGAAATATGTTTATTTTACAAGACACACTTGTAAGAGTGAATCTAAACTCAATGTTACATGTAGCGGCTGAAACTCTAAACTCAACAAATTAAAAGTGCTACTTGCATGTGGAAAGTACAGCTTAAAATGATGTTTGTAAGAAATAATATGAACAATGGCTATTTGGGCATCACCATTTTGGAATCCCGAATTCTTCAACTGTTAATTGGAGCTGTTAACTCGGACGTGATGTCATTCCTAGCTCCAAGTTCCGATGTCCAAGGGAAATGGAATCCAGCATAGGTCCATATGACAATGGTATGGTATGATTAGGGTGGAGCTACTGGCACCACACGACACATTCCACTGATTGGGGGACAGAAAAACATCACTGTTTGTGACAAGCACAAGACATAGTTTGCTGTCACACAAGTATGAAGCCATGTTGGGCATTCGGGTTTAAACCTGCTAGCAAGAGTCCAACTGGCAGTGGAAACACTCCCTTGAGTAGGACCATAAAGCAGTGTACTAAACCGCACCAACCCGCTCCGTACTGCTCAGTGGAAACGAGGCCATACAGAACCAGGAGGAAATTAAGTCAAGTCAACTTTATTTGTACAGCACATTTCAGCAGCAATGCAGTTCAAAGTGCTTCACATCATAAAAAACATCAATCAAGTATACAGCAAATCATCAAAATCATCAAGCAAATACACATGGCGATTATCAAAATCATTGAGCAAATATCAATGCATCAAAAATCATTAGGATCATCAAGCAAATATCATCAAGCAAATATAGTTCAGTGTCCTACTTACTACTGATCAAAGGCAACTCTAAACAGGTGGGTTTTTAACCTTGATTTAAAGGAACTCAGTGTTTTATAATTTCCTCTAAGCTTTTATAGTTGAGTAGTTGAAATGTGACCATTTTGTCTGCATTTGTTATGACTGGGCATAGCATCATTATTGGATTTGGTGTGGATGTGCAGATTAACCCTCTAATGTTTTTAATTTTCTCAGTAAAAAGTTGGCAAATTCATTGCAGGCCCTGGTAGAGTGGAGTTCAGGTGGTAAAATCACAGGAGGGTTTGTCAACTTGCCAACTGTGGCAAACAAAGAACGAGCGTTGTTGATGTTTTTGTTTATGATTTCTGCAAAAAATGTTTCCCTTGCATGTTTTAGGGTTAAGTGATAGATTTGCGGCCTTTCTTTGAAGATTTCAAAGTAAACGTGAAGTCGAATTTTACGTCATTTACGTTCAGCCTTTCGATAAAGGCTTCTTTCGCTTCTTACAAGTGGAGCATTTATCCATGGAGATTTCTTCCTACCAGACACAATCTTTACTTTAACAGGTGCAATGAAATCAATGATGTCTGAAATTTTAGAGCACAAGTTATATACCAGTTCATCAACTGGTTTACAGCATGGAAGTGACGTATAGGAGTAGATTTGATTAAAAGTTTCAGCTGTTTTCTGTAAGAGAGCGTTTTGTAATATCTGTTTTACAACAGAGATTGTACTTTCAAAAACAACAGAAAAATGATCAAACAGAGCAACATCAATAACAGAGACTTTGGAGATATTTACTCCCTTGCTGATAATCAAACCCAGAGTGTGTCCTCGATTGTGTGTCGGGTGTTTAACATGTTGAGTCAAACCAAAGTTTTGAAGTACATCATTCAGCTTTTTTGCCTCTCTGTATATTAAGTTGTCAACATGGATGTTAAAGTCTCCCATAATTATTAAACAATCATAATCAATGCATGTCATAGATAACAGCTCACTAAAGTCATTGAAAAAATTTGCCACATATTTTTGGGGTTTTGTATAGAGTTAGTGTCAGAGTTTGTTTGTGTCCCTTTACCTCAATTCCCAAATATCCAAAAGAGTCAAAATTGCCCAGGGAAACCTTTTTACAATTTAGTGAATCATGAGATATTGCAGCAACCCCTCCGTCCCCCTTATTCTTTTTGTTCTCACTTAAAAACTTGTAATTAGGGGGTGCTGATTCAGTTTGTACAGGTGTTTCATAGTTGTCATCCAACCATGTTTCTGTGAGAAAAATAACATCAGTATTATTCTCAGTAATGAAGTCATTAACTAAAAGTCCTTTTACTGATAGTGATCTTATATTTAGCAGAGCCAGTTTAAGTGTCTTGGGGGTGGATAATTCTACAGTTTGAGGTTAGTTAAGACAGGGGATTAATCTGAGATTTGATTTCAGACCACTGCATTTCCTTGCTGTTTCTCTATTAGTAATTCTGACAGGGACGCTCCTGTATCTTATCGCCAGGGGGGCCAGATGCTTTCTGGAGACGAACAGGTTTACTAATGTTTGGACCCCCGTCTCAGACTTCAGAAATACAGAGTTGATGTTGTTCTGAATCCAGTGGTTCAGAACTCAAAAAGCATGCTTTTAGGGAACTTAAGAGGGAAGTTCCTAGCAGTACCTGGCGGTCCATTTTCTCACTGAAGTTGAGGAACATAAGTTCTGGTGACAAATTTTTTGAGCTATTCTGTGTTCCAATACTGTCCTCCAATAAGCAGTCTTGGCTCCCAGCAGGTGTTGATAGGGTGGGGGTTGAGGGGCTCCCTCTCCTCTCATCTCCATTTCCAGCTGGTATTCTGGGAGATGGCTGCTTATCGGTTTGTCTTGGAATATTGTGCACCTGCTGGGTTTGTGCTTGTCCTTCTACAGTCTTTTATGGGGCAGTGATTTCATTGTTTACATTGCCCTGTCTTTGGGGAGATAGCCTTCTGTTGTTAACAGCATTGAAAATATTAGCAGTGAAAAGTATTTTCCCCTCTTTATTTGGGCCGACTCCATCTTGTCTGAAGAGATGATAGCGCTCCCAGAAAATCTTGTGATTGTCAATAATGTTCATAGATTTGGAAGGGCATTCTTTAATAAGCCATCTATTAATCATAAACAGTCTGCTGTAATTCTCATCTCCACGTCCAGCTTTTGGTATTGATCCAGTGATAAACACCTTCATTTTCAGATTTCCAACTGTGCTTAGAAAATGACAAAAGTCATTTTTGCCTGGACAGACCATTAGCTCCAATGTGAACGATTAGATTCTCAATGCTCGGCTGATCAGTGGTTAATGGGAGTAGTTTTTCTGTTACATCCGACACAGTGTCATTTGGGAAGCAGATTACCTTTGTTCTCTTTGTGCTACAAAGACAATCAATTCCATTCATGGCTGAATCCCCGACAATAAGAACTTTTGGCATTAATTTTGGTTTCTGGGTCACTTTAGGAGGTGGTTATGTTGGTCTTATCTCATACCTCTTGTTGATGCTTTTGAGGAGAGGTGTCCATCATAGGCTCCTGCTGCAGAGCAGCAAACCTGTTTTTCAGTGGAATTCCGGCGTAGTTTAGTGGGTTTTCAGCTGGAGACATGACGGAAAATGAAAGGAAAAGCACTTAAAGACAGTAACACTCAAACAGTAACACTCAGCATGAGTCACAGGTGGATAGAGGAAAAATTAAAGAAAATCTTTCAGGAGCTCTACACAACAATAGACAAACATAGCCTAGTGTATGATACAAAAACAAAATAAATAATTGAAAACATTTGTCACAACTGTTTCTTAAAAGATCAATCAGTTCACTTTGAAATGGTCTGCAAACCCTCTTGAAGGATAGGATAGGGTGGTTCTCAGGAAGCCTGCTCTTCCCAGGAAGGAGTCGTCAGGTGTCAATCAGAAGCAGACTTGGGGAAATAGAAGAGCTATGTCATTGTACATAGTCAATGAATAAAGGGATTCTGGAATATTATATACAAGCCACCTTCTTTAGACTGAGAAAGAGCTAAGTTTTGAAGAAGGTGAATAATCTATAACCTTGAATTAACTCATGACTGAACTATTTTTGACATCGTCATTCTAAAACATTTAATCCTCTTATTGAAAAAAGATAACTTTACATTCAAGGTTTTACCGCTGTCTGTAATCGATATTCAAAGTTATGAAAAATTTTGATTATTCAAAGATCTGTGAATTGCTAAATTTGCATAATAATTTGATAGATATTGATAGGCATTCAGACAAAACAGCATGACATCAGGACACTACCTGGAAAGTTGAGTTAACCTGAAGTCTGACAAGGACATTTGGAAGGGATTAGAAGAACGGGAGTTCTTGTAGAAGAAAGGTTAAATCTGAGGTGTTTGTGTGCACCACAGAAAAGAAATAAATTCCTATTTGATGTCTCAATCTTCATGAATCATCTTGAACCTGTGGTGAGATAGATTGGATCACATGACTTCTATAGATGCACACCTTCCACTTTGGTACTTTGAAAATAGTAGAACATAGTACTGTTCAAGTATACTCCTAACTACCTTCCCAAAAAAGTAAAAAAATTTACCAGTGTTTTGGATAACCAATCACAAATGGCAGGGTTGAGAAAATTGTTATGCTCCTTACTTGGAGAGAGATCTGTCTGGCCAGAGTGAGAGAGTGAGAATAAGAGTTAAAGTGTGAGTATTGCTTAAGCAGAGAATGAGAATTGGTGACTTGTTCTGGGGAAGTGGGACACCTGGTGAAATTAGCTAAAATTTGGGTGGGCCGAGCTGACCAAGGGACAGATTAGGAATGGAGTTCTGGCTCAGCATGTGCTGAAATCCTTCACATATTTCTGTTTATGTCAACTTGGGCCAAATAGGTCAACGTCTGATAGCTGAGATGCCTGTTTTGCTGCTGACGAAGCTCTTATGGCAGCTGACCCGTCTCTTCCTTCTTTATGCTGTCTCTTGTCTCCCAGGGGGGCCTTCTCAGTGGTACGTCGCTGTGTCAAACTCTGCACAGGCCAAGAATATGCCGCCAAGATCATCAACACCAAAAAGCTCTCTGCCAGAGGTGAGGAAAAGAAAAGTCACAAGACATTATCAGATACATGGTGACTGCAGAACAAGCTGCATTTCATCTTTATGTGTGTGTCCTGGATCCTGAAAGCTCACATTAGCATATTCTAGTGCTTGTTTGTTTCCAGCATGTAAAGACTTCATGTCTGTTCCTCAGAAAGCAGGACATGATGGCTTCATTTGGAATCTAAAGTTTCTTCCTATCTGATACATATCTGCAACTGCAGACTGAAAGCAGTTGCTGTGTGGTGAAAAAATCTTTGCCCCCTTACAGATTTTTTTCTCTTCATTTTGTCATACTGGAATGTTGAAATGATTAGAAAACCTTCATATCAGACAAAGTGAAGTTCTCAATTTATGATGTCATTCAGTGAAGAGAAAAAAATTAATTCAAACCAGCCCGGTCCAAAAAATGTTATTACCCGACATAATACATCATAAATTGACTTTACTTAACCCTACTGCGGTCCTCATATTCTGTATACACCTCATGACCACTGGGTTCGGCTTCACTAAACCCCCAACATAAATAGCTTAATTGAATTTTTTTATATTTTGTCTGAAGGAACAATTTGCCATTCACTACAAAGTGAGTGAATGCCTAAATTTTCCCTCTTCACATAGCAGAAAGACTGCATTTATTCAGGAGATACTACTCGTTTCTGTGACAGTTTACTATATAATTTTTTGTGGCAATATTGCTACATTTCGATCACGAGAACTTGTACTTTCCCACTCTTTTTGCCCTCTGTAGGATGGCAAAAAGGCACACATACTTACCAGGTGGCAAAATTGTTACATTTCGATCATGAGATTCTAGATGTTCCCACATTTCTAGACACCCTCATCTATAGTGCCCCCCCTTGGCTGCCAAATCCAGGCAGAGAAGACTACATGTCTTGTAATGTTTTTGTCTGCTACTGATAAATCTTAGATAGAACCAAAGCATTTTCACATATTTGTGGTGTGTAACTGACTATGTGATTGTGACTTCAATGCAATATGACTGTCAATGTGACAATATGACCCGAACACAATATTTGTAACTTTTTTTTTGTACAGCGTACATAAGAATATGAAAAAAGGTAACATTTTACTTTTTCTAATGTTGGGGTCAGTCTTGAAAAAACATAAAATTTCATTTGAAAAAATATAATTTAGGTTTTTTTTTTCTGCTTTTAAACTCGAGTTTGGGTTATTATGACCCAAAGGCAAAAGGAGGGTTAACCAGATTTTTTTGGTCCCTTTTTACTCCCTCAGGCCTGATTACTGCCTGACCTGTAGAATCAAGAAGTCACTTGAATAGAACCTGTCTAACAACATGAAGTAGGCTAAAAGACCTCAAAAACTAAATAAATTCAAGAACAGATGAGAAACAAAGTCACTGACATGTATCAGTCTCAAAAGTTATTTCTAGGGCTTTGGGACTCGAGTTAATCACAGTGAGAGTCATTATCCACAAATGGAGAAAACATGATACAGTGGTGAACCTGCCAAGATCACTCCAAGAATGCATTGACGACTCATCCATAAAGTCACATGACCTTACTCGTCTCAGTTAAAATCCACATTCTCTAGCAACTATCTCTAGTTGTTACTGGGCGGGAGGTAGGGTACATCCTGTGCAGGTTGGCAGTCCATCACAGGGTAATGCAGAGACACACAGGACAAACAATCACACTCAAAAACTTTTGGACTTAAGGGCAATTTAGAATGACCAATGAATTAATGAATTAACCTGACATGCATGATTTTGGACGGGGGAAGAGTACTGGAGAGAAAACTGAGGAGACTGGGGAGAAAATGGAAGCTCTATGCAGTACCCAGGACCTTCTTGCTGCAATGGAATGGTGCTAACCACTGTGCCTCTATGCAGACCTAAATAATTTCATATTATATAAATATTCTGCAAAATGGCAAGACAAAAGTGAAACTTTGGAAGGTATTCATCCCATTCCAGCTGGCATAAAAATAATGGACTCAACACACAGGGAGCGATGACAGCGAAAGGCGAAAGTTTCCATTACTCGGGCTGAATCCAACACATGGGACCAATAGCGACAGCAGTAACAGTGACAAAAGTTGACAATTTTCAAACTTTATTTTGTCACATCGCTAGCCTGCACGTCTACATGTATGAGCTCAAAATTCCACAAGCACGAATTTCACCGGTAGCTTGGCTGGAAGAGGGCAAGCAATTGTTGCATCATCGTGCAAGTTCTGTAGGAAATGAATGGAGAGGGAGTGACGTCCCCTCCCATGTGTACAGCCCTTAACATAGCATCTGAGAAAAAAGCATCATAGTGAAAATCAAACAGGGTGGTGGTGGTGTGTAGTGGTAGTGACCTGGAGAATGTCTGGCTATCATTTTGGGACCTCAAGCGCACAACAGCAAGTCTACCTTTGAAGTACTTCGATAACACAGAAGGAATGTTTTGGAGTGGCCTATTCAAATTCTGGACTTAGATAAATTGAGATGATGCTGCCTGATCTTAAACATATTGTTCATGCACAAAAACCTTATAGTGTAGCAGAAATAAAACAGTTCTGCAAAGGACAGTGGGCCAAATTTCCTCCGCAGTGATATAAAAGACTTAGTACCAGTTAAAGCAAACGCTTGACAGTAGCCATTGCAACTACTTTTTCACAGGGGTTTGTTTGGATATCTGTTTTGCTCCAATAAATGAAATGTTCTTTTGAAAACTGTATTTTCTATTTACTCAGGTTATCTTCATATAATATTAAAATTTGTTGGATGATTTGAAACATTTAAGTGAGACACAAAAGCAAAAACAGCAGAACTCTGAGAGGGGTAAACACTTTTTCACACCACTGTATGACATGTAAAGCAAATAGTATCTGATTTCATCCTGGTTTCTTTCTTTCTTCCTTGCTTTAAGATGTAATTCTGTCC
Source organism: Anableps anableps (assembly GCA_014839685.1). NCBI lineage: Eukaryota > Metazoa > Chordata > Actinopteri > Cyprinodontiformes > Anablepidae > Anableps > Anableps anableps. Next base: position 28,204,012 of record CM026081.1, read on the forward strand.
CTGTCAGTCTAAGTATGATGAAACAGCATCTGCTTTTTCTTCTCCAGCTCATATAATACTCATCAAATAATGAGCAAACGCCTCAGAGAACATCTGAAAATAGCAACAGTGGTGTTATTAACACTCAGAACAGAGATGATGGGGTGAGACTGTGCTGAAGTCTATATTATGGCACCTTTATTAAAAACATGACAGCTGCTCTCCGTCCTGCCCTCTGATCTGGGAGGTTGAAGTCCTTCATCGCTTTGCATTTCATGGCTGAAACAGCTGTATGTATGTGTTTGTGTGTGTGTTTGTGTGTGAGCTGCAGGGCAGGACCAGCTGTCACTCAGCTAAAAGTGGATTTTTTGGGGTAACTTACCCTCACATCTCCTCAGGATTCTCTCTCTCTCCTTTTCTCCTCCTCATCTCCTCCTTATTTCACCTCTATCTTGTTTTCTTTTTACAGTTATGTGTTTTTTCATCTCTCTATTTCTCTCCATTCTTTTTGTTTTCTAGTTTTCTTCTTCTGTTGACTCTTTTATTTCCTTCATTACCTTTCTTCATTTTCTTTTCATTTCTTCGTATTGTACTGTTTTACTTCTGCTGTTTTCTCTGTCGTCTTTAAATCTTTACTTTCTGACCCTCTTCTCCTTTGTTTTGTCTGCTACGTTGCTTCTTGTTTTCTTCCTCTTTTTATTTGTGCCACTTTTTGCATTTTACTTTATTCTCAGAAATCATTGTTGTCTTTACCAAGTTGTTTTGAAAGATTTTCTTGCTGAGAAACAACACTGTTCCCACTGTGTAGCCCTAGTTGTAATCCTATCTGAATTTAGTTGCATTTCAGGAACTAATAATTATTAAAGTAATAAATATAATAAAAGTTGCATAATGTGTTACAGTTTTTCTCTATTGCTTTGACCTGCTTAAAGAAACTGGGATCCACCCAGTTATCACAACTATCTCAGCAGAGCAGAAGACACCACTTGCAAATGTGTGAACCATTTCTCATTGGTTTGGTATATTTTACTCACCCTTTTGCAAAACACTTAACAAAGATGTCATCCAATCAGTCCAAACTCCATTGTTTTAACTATGGTAACCTAACAGAAATCATCTGCTCCTAACTATTAGAAGCTAGGAGTCAGTATGAATCCACGGAAGCATCTGTTTCATTCTACTTCCCAAACGTCTTCACTTAAGCTCTGACAGTTCTGCGTTGTTCTTTACCAGCATGGATTCAAGACAAGGCACATGAGACTATCAATAGTGGGAATTTCTTTTAGTGTAATCGATTTTTTTCTTTAATTTTATTTTGGTTTACATTTACAGTATTTTCTGTAATTTTTACAGTATTTCAGTTTTCAGTCACAGTTTGAACAAAAATGTCATGCAATCAAAAAAATTTGCATCAAAGCATTTCTGACTCTGGATCCAATTCTTTTCAAGGACAATCTGACGCAGCCTATGTTGAAAGATAACATGGTACTCGCATGAAAGCGATGTGAAGGGCTACACTAGAGCGTTTCAAAGTGTGGAGCATGCCCCCCATGAGCCAGAGCTCTTCCGGGGAGGCACAACATGAGGAAAAAAACCCCCCAAAACATTTAGCCAACTTCACCAAGCCTATGCCAAAGACAAAATTGATAGATTTTTAGACCTAAAGCTACAGTGAGTAATGAGACAGAGTCTGTGCTGAGCAAAGTTGTATGACCATGATTATTTAAAGTTGGGATTTTTATGGGCTGGATCTGAGGATGCTCCACTGCCACAGTGTTGCCTGTAAAGCCCAGGAAGGTTTGTTGTCAATTTGCGCTCTGAGGGGGGGCTAGCTCTCCCACATTTTGAAATTCCTGGGGCTACGCTACCTGCTTTTCCATTACAAAGGTGTACAAATCAGTGTCGATTTTCTCCTAATGTCGAAAAAACACAATTTCGCAATTGCGGTGTTTCCATTAAATAAGAAACTAAATTAAAATCACACATGAATGAGCTTGCTCATGTGATAAGTAATTACAAACCTTTGCAGTTTTGCGAAATAAGCCAATTTTGATATGGCCAGAAAACCACCTCATCCTGGCGACAAAACATTTTCTTCAAAAAGGAGAATTTTTTTTGAAAATGGCGTGTTCCCATTAAACGAATTTATTTTTGTTATTTCAATTTGCGCAATTTCAAGGTTAATGGAAACACAGCTACTGACAAGCAAGTGCTGTACTTTGTTGTCCATTATGTAATGATTGATTGAAAGAGTTCATACACTTGGTCACAAGTTGTGCTATTTGAAGACAATATTTGCTTTGTTGTCATATTTTGAATGTCTTGGCATGGTTAGAGCCTTTTGGAAACAAAATGTGCCACTTTGACTATGAGTGTCGCTCTTTAGGCCTGTGTGTTAACTGTTTTGAAAATGTGGCGTTTGAGTTGACTGCTGAATGAAATCATTAAAGAAAAGCTGTAATACTTGACTTAGATTCAATTCCTTGTCCTGTTCCTGTCCAATTGTCTATAGTCCTTTGAGTCATCTCGTGTTTTCTCTCTTCTTTCTTACCATGTGGTTTCCTTTCCTTTCCTTTTGGATAAAATAGATCATCAGAGCATTTGGGGCAAATCTGTAGAGATAGAGGAGGTCTTCAGGTTGTGCTCCTTAATGTCCTTTTTGATGATCAGCTTTATGATGAGATTTACTGCCATCATTACATTTAACTAGATCAGAACAGTAACCCTTCAAAGAGTTTAACTTTTCATCCATTGTCTGTGTTCTATTAATTACTCCTGCAGACCATCAGAAGCTGGAAAGAGAGGCCCGCATCTGCAGATTGCTCAAACACCCCAACATCGGTGAGCCTTTTCAAATCTCTTTCATATCGTGGTGACCTAGAAGCTAAGCTCTTTTACAAATGAATGCCAAGATTAAATGTGTTGAGTGGGAAGAAAAACCAAACTACAGTTGCTGCTTATCTCATGGTTGCCTTCTAATTGGACAGGAGTAGGTTTATGGAAACATCATTTGAAAAAGACCAAGTTCCAGTGCTAGAATGTATTTTAGAGTAAGATTTTATTGCTTTTAATTTCACTGAGTTTGCATGACAAAGAACCAAATATTAGCTGAATCTCCCCTTTCATGTATGAGTATTTGGTGCTTCTGAAAATGTAATTCATCTGCAGATATACTTAACATGTTTGGGTTGACAATAATTTCATCATTTTAAGTATTAATTAATTATTTATCAGGCAAAATCTGAAACAAGTTATGGCAAAAAGCTTTTTGACTGCTTCAAAGAAGGAGAGGGAGAATGATTGCTGTTGAAAAGTTTTTGCTTAGTAAATGAACTCTCAGCACTAAGATCCCCTTCACACCTGAATAAAACCATGAGCATAATTTCCATAATTTCAGACTGCGGAACATTTTGAAAACTGATTTCAGTCTGAACACAACAAATACCCCACTGCACTCTACTGTATTTCTTCTCAATCTAAAGAATTTAGTTCTTTCTATGGGAGGTTTCTGCACCTCCACCATCAGTTCCAGTTGTACTGTGCAGAAGTAAACTCCATGCAAAATTTGATAGAGTTATCAGCAACATCAGGCGATCCAAGTGTATAGGGCTTTTCAGTACTAAACACTGTACAAACCACAAGATGCCATCTTACACAAAGGTTTACCCTAGCCCAGCTCTCTGGAAAATACAGTTCGAACAAATTATGCACAAAAAGTTTAATTTAATTAATTTACATTTACATGACATTTCTTTATTTTAAATGCAGCCTCAAAAGCTCACAACTTCCTCTGGTCAACCAGCCTATGCTCAATTTAGAGGTGATCTCATTTCTCTCCAGCTGGAAGCCATATAGGTAGCTCAGTGCATATCTAGCTCTGTGCGGCATTGTATTTAATTACATGGAGATTGTGGATTGTTCATACCAGCTGCTTGATGAGATCCTTTTGGTTCCTCCTCGAGCAGTGGAAGAACTGCCACAACGTGATTGGCCAAGAATATAAGGTTAAACAATAATGAACTACCATGATCTCTCCCCTTAGAAGTTGTGAAGAGGTAACGGGGAGCGCACTCCATCTTGATGCACTCCAGAAAACGTCTCCAAGACCCTGCAAATACCTGACTGTTCTGGCAATTTTTTATGTGAAGGGGGCCTTACCTATACTGTCATTGCATTGCAAAAAGAAAGTATACCCTCTTTCAGTTCTTGGGTATTCCTTATCAGGATTTAATAAAAATGATCTTGTCTTAATCCAGGTTGTACAGTTGAATAATATCTCTTGAATCTTTATAAGCCTTAGTTTGTATAAAATCACCCAAGAGATTCCATTTTGTCCATGTTTATTAAAGAAAAACAAAGCCAAATGAAAACCTGACATGAGACTTTTGGGAACATCCAGTTCAGCTGAAGAACTACAGAAATCTTACAGGCAAATTGTTTGTCTGTCTCAATTTGAGTCAGGTTTTCAGACTGCAACAAGCACGATCATGTAGTTATGAGAGAGTTGACACATTTGAGCTTTGTATGTGTCAATCTGTGACAACTCACAGCAGATCTGTGTTTGATAGAAACAGGAAGTGTGTCTGCCTGACCTCAGAAACTTTCATTGACTTTTCTGTAGACTTTTCTGAATCCTCTGAATCCTCAGAGTGTTTCTAAGTACTTTAAAGAAGAAGGCAGACATGATATGTGCTTCTGTTTAAAAATGATCTTGATGGCTCTCTTGCAGTTCGTCTCCATGACAGTATCTCAGAGGAAGGGTTCCACTACCTCATCTTTGACCTGTAAGTTTCTTCCCACCTGCCCACTTTTTCATTTCATTCCTTCTAAACCCTGCTCCCTGCCTTGCTCAGCGCTGATTTTAAATGCTCATCCTTCAGCCTCTGCTGCATCCACCTCCTCCATCACTTCCATTCTTTACTTTCATCCCCATCTTTGCATTCCTTCTCCTTCTCTCTTCATCCCCTCCTTGCTTCCGAAGCATTTCCCCCCTGTTACATAACCGCACTTACCCACCCTCCCCTTCCTGTTTGCGGCTCCAGCTTTAGTGCCGCGCACACACTGACACACACACATGCAGCCACAACTCCCCCGCACTAGAGCCAGTCTCCATGGCAACACTGTCAGAGAGAATCCTGCAGCCGGGGTTTCCCCCAAATGAGGACATCCCCCTCCTATCCCTGTGTGTGTGTGTGTGTGTGTGTGTGTGTGTGTGTGTGTGTGTGTGTGTGTGTGTGTGTGTGTGTGTGTGTGTGAGTGGGTGTCTGTGTGTGGGTGTGTGTGTGTGTGTGGGCATATGTGTGCAACAGAAGAATGTCATTTCAAACTCTATCCCTTACATTTCTCAGGGTGACAGGAGGGGAGCTGTTCGAGGACATCGTGGCTAGGGAGTACTACAGCGAAGCAGATGCCAGGTAAACCCCCTCTGTGTATCACGTGTGGATCCTCCTTCTCCTCTGCATTCTCCCCTCCGTGTGTCACTCCTTCAGCCTCTGCAGTCCTCCAGAAGCCCGGAGAGTTTGTTTCCTCTTATTAGCGGACAGAAAATTTTGACACATTGCGCGTATGTGTGCTTTTCTTTTTGGGCATTGCGCATTGTAGCTCTGACAGATCCAACCTCTGACCAGTTTCCCGTGAGCTGAATTGCAAATGGAGGTTGAGGGAGCTTTCCCCCGGAGTGAGAATTTACACAGAAAAAAAACAAAACACACACACAAAACTGCACATACGCCCACGCTGTAGCCCTTCAGGAGGTAGACCTAAATCAATTTGAGCATGGAGGCGGTGTGTGGAGGCGAGAAAGAAGAATAGAAGGGGACAAGGACATTGAAAGGAAGAGAAAACAGGGATAATGAGAGAAAGTAAACAGATTTTAGCTGTTTCTTTCTAAAAACTCCTTAAATATATCTCATCTTTTGCCTTCTTGTCACTCTTGCACCTGTTGCCAAATTTTCTTCTCAGTTGTTGATCATTCTGGCTTCTTTCTGTTCATTCTAATGGAAAAGCACATTTATTGTGAACGGATAATGTTATTTTTAAGTGGCTTTGCTTATCTACAGATCTTACTATGCCCTGAAAAAAATATTCTATGGTAGCAGGAACATGGCCCCTACATATATGTGTAGTCATGATTCAGAGTTATGGCAGTGAAATGAAATCACATCAGACTAGCACTTTTCTGGGCATTCACATCAGTAGTTCCCATTCACCCACACATTCACACGCTTTCACAAGACAAGTCGAAATGAGGCTCAGTAGTGTGTGTGACCTCCACGTGCCTGTATAACCTCCCAACAACGCCTGGGCATGCTCCTGATGAGACGGCGGATGTTCTCCTGAGGGGTCTCTTCCCAGACCTGGATTAGAGCATCAGTTAGCGCCTGAGCAGTCTGTGGTGCGATGTGGCGTTGGTGGAGTGATTGAAACATGATGTCCCAGATGTGCTCAATTGGATTCAGATCTGGATCCAGCATATGATCTCACAATGGATCTGAGGATCTCATCCCGGTACCTTATGACAGTCAGGGTACCTCTGGCTAACACATGGAGGGCTGTTCAGCCATCCAAAGAAATGCCTCCCCACACCATGACTAACCCACCACCAATCCGGTCATGCTGGAGGATGTTGCAGGCAGCATAACATTCTCCACAGTGTCTCCAGACTCTGTCACGTCTGTCACATGTGCTCAGTGTGAACCTGCTTTCATCTGTGAAGAGCACAGGGTGCTATGGCGAATCTGCCATTTTGGTGTTCCCGAGCAAATGTCAATTGTCCTGCATGATGTTGGGCTGTAAGCACAAGCACTATATGTGGACGTTGGGCCCTCATACCACCCTCACAGTCTGTTTCTGACAGTTTGAGTAGAAACATGCACATTAGTGGCCTGCTGGAGATTATTTTGTAGGGCCCTGGCAGTGGACCTCCTGTTCTTCCTTGCACAAAGGACGAGCTAGCAGTCCTGCTGCTGGGTTGTAGTCCTCCTACGGCCCCCTCCATGTCTCCTGGTGTACTGGCCTATCTCCTGGTACCTATTCCATGCTCTGGACATTGTGCTGAGAGACACAGCAAATCTTCTTGCCACCACTTGCATTGATGTTCCATCTTGGATTAGCTGTACTACTCGAGCAACTTCAGTGGGCTGTGAAAAACCGCCTCATGATGCCTCCATGCGTGACAGCACTGACAAAATGAAAAAGTGACTAAAAGTTCAACCAGAAAGGACGAGAACAGAGAAATAATCTGTGGTCACCACCTGCAGAATCACTCTTTTATAGGGGTTGTCTTGCTAATTGCCTCTCATTTCTACCTGTTGTATGTTCCATTTGCACAGCAGCAGGTGAAATTGATTCACAACAAGTGTTACTACCTAACTGGTGACATTGATTCCACACAGCTTAATCTTGGTCTCGTCTCGCCTTAAAACTTCATGACCAAAGATATTTGGCTTATCCATGTGTTTTATTGTCCATAACAATGTAAAACTGGCTTCACTGTGGACATTAATGATGCTGTTCCAGCAGGTTGGTGAAACATCAAAATAACTATTACCTATGTACAGATGTACAATGTACATTTTGAATGAATGATCCTGGAATCTGCAGTTTTTTTCAAGCTCATTCATCCAACTCTTGAATTTGATTGTTGTACTGATATAAAGATGATTCAAATAAGTCATTAAAAGCCCCAAATAACTCTGAATTTCTTGCTTGTGATGAGTGGACAGAAACCTCTATTACATAAATCAGTGTTTTCCAATACAACTTCATGAATGTAAATTGGTCAGTCAGCAGAATTTTAATGTAAACAAACAAATGAAAATAACTGAGAGTTCAATTACCTTCTTTTTAAGGACATTATTTTAGCACTTCATGTTCTTCTCATGTGCTACCCATGTTGTTTCCTTGATTCTATGTTAACTGTGTAAGTGTGAGTGTATGTGTGTGCAAGTCTAAATGTTTGTGTGTGGGAGTGTGAAGAACTTGCCTGTATTCCTGTCCAAAGTTTCTCACTGACACATTCTTTTCTGTGTTCCATCTGCACCCTGTTACGCTCTCAGTCCACCTAAATGACAAAATGATATAGTTTGTTCACTTTAATTTCTTCTCTTGTAAATCCAAGAAAGTCTTATATATTTTCTTGTTAGGAGGTTCTGTGACAAAAAGCTGAGCATAAAAAAATAGTGCTTTTTACAAGCTGGTGTATGTAGGATGGCAACGATGTAGCGTGACAAGGTATTAAGGTCAGAATTAAGACTGTTGTGCACCCAGTTGTAGCTATGTTCTTGTGGCAGGACGATATATCCATTCCGAAGCCAAATACTGATATGAATAATGATAGGCAAATTCTGCAGTGCTGGTCACATGACACTGATAGACCATAACCTGAAACAGGATAGAATTTTTCCATCTGCTGTGAATATTAGTGTAAAGGATGAAAAAAAAGTTGATTCTCAGACAAAACCCAGTTTGGGTAAATTAACAAAGTTATAGCTTGGCCTATAATAAACATTCTGCAAGCTGTTCTCATGAAAATAGACCTTGAGCTTTGGGATCAGATTGGAACATCATCCAAAGGAATACTTAATTACTTGAAAAAGATTTTTTTCATTGTTGTACCAGTTGGTATGTCAAACGTCATGTTGTGTGTCTCCATTAAAAAAAAAAAAAAAAAAAAAAAAAAAAAAAAAAAAAAAAAAAAAAATTATATTCTTATTTACTTTCTTTCTTACATATTTCAAAATATGAATCAAAAAACACTCATGTAAACACAATTATTGTTTTTTTTTCTCTGGCGTTTTTAAAAGAAGAAACGAACCATCAGATTACTGCTGTTGTTTGTACAGTCAGCAAAATGCAGAGAGCAGCTGCAAAGCCTACAGATTTGAGCTTGGATATTTTTGAAAAACTTTGAAAGAGCTGAGAGCTGGAGGCATTTTCTTTTAATCCCTAAAGAGGGTGATGTGTGTGTTACTATGTGTTAGTTTTTCTTCCCTTGCTTCTCCTGAAGACCCCTTTCTCCCATTCTGTCCCTCCCTGTCTTTCCCTAGTTGCCTCTTTTATCTGCTCCTCACCCTGTCGTTTTGTCTCCGCAGTCACTGTATCCATCAGATTCTAGACAGTGTGTCTTACACCCACCAACATGACATAGTGCACAGGGACCTCAAGGTGTGTGTGTGTCATTGTGTCGTATTGTGTCCCTGCATTTACATGCTCGTGTCCTATGCTGTTATCTATAAAACATGCCTGTGATTTCAAACGATTTGCCTGTGCCTGCTGTCCGTCTGTCTCTCTGTCTGCCTCCTTGTGTGTCTGCCTGTCTGCAGGTTTTTGCTTTTGGGCTTCTTGTTGCACTACTTTAAACCATAATGATCAGTTCTTGTCGGTCCTGGCAACAGGACCCACTGAGCCCCAGAGCAAAAGAGTGAGTATATGCAAAGAATTTGTGTGAGAGGGTGTAGGTCAGCATTTTAAAAACAGAGGCTGAAACTTGAACTCAAATGCGGCGCTGCTGCTGTTTGTGAATAAATTACACAGAAAAACATGCAGGTTAGACTGAGGGTCTCCCACGCAAGGCTGCGTCTCATTGTGTGTTGCCTGTCTGAGCAAAGTATGGCACCTTGTTGAAAATACAAAGCAGCATACCTTTTCTCTGTGTAGTTCACAGATAGGTGCACTCTGCAGTTTTCATCAGTGTGTGTGTTTGTGTTGAGAGTGATCCTTCTCAGTAGGAATATGTGTGTGTGTTATGGGGGCATTTTGGTGGCTGACTGGTGCCTCTGCATGAATGTGACTGTGATGGGCTGAATGTGTTTGGACTAACATGCTCCCCCTGCTGTTTGCATGCAGTCATTGCATCCAGCAGATCCTGGAGGCCGTGCTCCACTGCCATCAGATGGGGGTGGTACACAGAGACCTCAAGGTGAGTCACCTGGAGGGGTGTGTGTGTGTGTGTGTGTGTGTGTGTGTGTGTGTGTGTGTGTGTGTGTGTGTGTATGGCTCTTTGTGCTGTTTATTTTTAAAACCAGTAAAAGGGGACATGAAGTACTGTTTGGGTGCAGAAGAAGCAAGTCGGATGTTGAAAAAAGGGGGAGCATCTGTGCATTTACTAACTTTATTCAACTGAAGGAAGGTTATTTGGACTGATGACTGCATTCATTGTTTATGAAAAATGTTAAAAATGATCCACATTAAGATTTAGTCAAGATCACTTGATTCAATTCAATTCATCCATCCATCATCTACATACACTGCTTATCTACAGTGGTCATTGGGTGAGAACGAGGCTTTAGACAGTTATATCACAAGTTATATCCAATTCAATTAAGTTCAGTTCAATTCAATTCAATTCAGTCCAGTTCAATTAAATCTATTCAGTTTACCTATATAGTCCCAGTTACCAACACATTTCATCTCAATGCACTTTACAAGACAAATCCAGTTCATTTGTAACTATAATGAATTGAACACAGACCATATTCAGTTCAATTCAACCCGGTTCATTCCAACACAGTCTAGTCATATAGTCAGAACCAGATTTAGTTACATCAAGTCCAATTCAGTGTGTAACCATTTAATGCCAATGGGTAAAAAGCTATCTATCTACATCAAAACATTCTCCAAACACTACATGCAGTCCTAGTCCTCCCAAATGAGTTTTCTTAGTAATTGTTTATTTTGATCATAATAGGGAAATTAGCGTTGCCAGCATGTGCGCCTATAATCAAGTGTTTTAGCAGCGACACAAATCTTTTGAGTACCATGTTACAGTATACAGAGATAAGGTTGGAGCATTTAAATAGTGTCAATCACCTTTGTCCACAAGATTTATTTGAAAAGTCAATATTTACAGAGTTGACTTTTTTTCTTCCTAACTACTCTCGACAGACAGGATATCAATTTGTGAGTTGAATCTTGAGCAATGGTGACCCATTCTTGTCTTACTGGTGCTTAGAGTTGATCAAAGTTTGTTGCCTTTTTCTTTTGCCTTGTGACTCAACATCATGCAAGAAAATAATTTCCAGACCAATGTTCAGGTCTTTTTGCCGCCTCATGACTATGACATGGTGCTCCAGGATGGAGCCTGGATTGTTGGAAAAACTTGCAGTCAGAGAATGTTTTGATCCCTCTCCTTATTCATTACAACGTTCTACAGACCAACACATATAGATTGTATCAGGACGCCTCTCTGTAGGATCCAGACAAGACTCGTGGTAGCTCTCTTCCCTTTTTTTCCATGGAAGTTATTTTTTTAGCTGTTCCAAACAATCAAATGAAGGATTCATCAGCAGACAAACTTTGCATCAGTCTGCTGCTGCCCATTCTTGTACTTCCTGCACAATTCCCGTATGTCACTGATGTTTTTATTGAACTGAAGTGGCTTCTTTGTTCCCCTTCTTGTCAAAAGCCCATGTTCCTCTTGCTGCCAGTGTTGAGCAAGCTCTGCACTGGTGCAAATGACTCTGTAATGCATTCTTCAGCAGTAGACCATTCGTACTTGTTCAAAAGTCTTGAATATAATGAAACCTGCTTCATTGCAGCTCAGCCTCCCAGCTTGAAGTTCCTAATGATCACATTATCCCTACAGTTTTCTCTTGTTATTGTGAAAATTCTTAGCCGCAGTTTCCACACACGCCAGAGAACTGTAATGCAAAGCAATGATGGCTACACCCTTTTTTGGTGGCATCTAAGTCAGCGATTTCAGTCACATCTGTCCATCTTTTATAGCAATCCATCAGGCTGTTAGTTAGACTGATAGAGTCATTTTCAAGCAGACTTTTGACAGCTGAGCCTGTGCTGATAAAAACAGCAAAATTTAAAAAACAGCATCATCATCACGGATGACTTTTGGTCACAGCTTTACACATTAACCCCATGAGTTATGTCTAGATACAGAGCTAAGCAGAGGAAGTTTTCACACATATAGGGGATATGCATGGGAGCTTATTCACTTATGATGAGTGTATGAACGGGCTCAACATTGGCACAACAACTGAACACATTTGGCTTTAACAAATGAATAGGAAATCTGTACAGTACCTTGAAAAAGTATTCATACCCTTGTATGATACAGTAACATCCATCTCATGCATACACTGCAAAAACACAAAATCTTACCATGTATTTTTGGTCTAGTTTCCAGTGCAGATATCTTCAGTACACTTGAAATAAAACAAGAGTAACTTACAAGTAATTTTTCAGATATAGGAGCTTGTTTTACATCTGTGATTCCTTAACACTGATGAAAAAGTTCTAGTTCCACTGACAGATTATTTCACTTATGGGAAAAATGTCTTGTTATAAGTGAATTAGTCTGCCAGTGGAACTAGAGGAACATACTCAATCCTATGCATACAGTTTTTATTGACAGTAACCTTATTCCATCAAATTATCACCAGAAAGTGAAATAAAAACACACAGCGGTGTTGAAATATAAACTTTATACACCAGCCTCTCACTAAGCTAGACGTCTGTACCAGGTAATGATGGATGTTCCTATGTTAGTTGATTTTTATTAATTTACACAGTTGCCTGCTAACCAAACTAGGCTAAAACTTTGCAGATTCTCTTCCTTTTATCATCCTTGTCCACCTTGTCTGACTGTGGTGTTAGATGTTGATAAGTGGTAAGTGTAGTGAACATGTCCAAAAGTCAGCATGTCTGTGCACGTCTCTTGGGCTCAAATGCATGAATACAGATGTTACCAATAAAATGAATTATTGACTCTTTATTGTGCTGCATGTTTTCTACTAAATACACTGATTGTTTCCAAGACATGGTTCATTTTTAATAACATGTTTGGTTTTCAGCTGAGAACAAGTGAATGGAGCTTTCATTTTACCATAGCAACGTAGAGGTGTAATTAAGGGTGTGTCAGTAAACTATGACATCCCTATATAAAATAGATCTAGTTTGATGATTACGATAATGAAAACTAGATTCCAATTATTATCCTGGGGCAAACATTTTAGAAATGAAGACACTGGTTTTGATGTTTGAGAACAGATTCACCCTTTTCACTTTCAATACAACACATCAACTTATTCCTGTTAAAAATACCTTTTTGTTAAAAAAGCAGTACATTTTGGCTCACATTAGGAAGGAAAACTGTATTGTTACATGTGCTCTATTTTCATTCATGTACAGAATAATTGATGACTTTTTTTTCCAGAAAAGTGTGACTTATTATGATTTAGAGTATTTATATTTCATATTCAGATTTTTAGCTTATCTCGCCAAAAAAGCAGAGACTGAATTGCAAAAACAAAACATTAAATATCTTTAGTTCAGACAATCTGAGGCCATATCAAAGTCAAAGTCAATTAATAACTGCACTTCTCTATTTATGACCCCCTAAAAAAGCTATTGGAAGCTATTTTGGGGGCATCTTTTCCTCTGGGTAACCACCCTGTTTTAAATTTCCCACACTTTTGTGTTAAAAACTGCCTGAACAGTGGAAGCCAGGTGATGAAGGACTGAGCTTTTTTTTTTTATCAAGTTACAATAAAAGAAAATGCACTGAGCTGTTTTTTGTGTTTCAGAGATGCACTGAAGGGCAGAAGGAGATAAAACAGCGTATATGTCGAGGATCGATGCATTTCGCTCTACAGGCTTCTGTTATTGTCATGTTCTGATTAGATGGGTTTAAAACAGGCAGCGCTTCTAAAAGGGCCAAAAACAGATCCATTTTCTTTCCTTTGCCTCAGTAGATAACTGCTCTGAGATGGAGAGCAGGAAATGACCAAAATAGCATGATTGCTTGTTCTCTTTTCATTTAATCTGTTATTCATTCTGCAGAGCTCAGCCCAACCTCTTTAGGAGGACAAAGCCCACAATGTCACTCCTAACAGTGAAGATTTATTTTTAAGAAAAAAAGATAACACATATTATAGGGTGTGAAAATGACTAAGAAGAAGAGCTGTATTCCTATTTAAAGGAAAGATTTAGCCATCTAAAGCAAAACTCTCCACCACTTTTATGAACATTTGGTAGGTTGATCATAAACTAACCAGTTACAGCATCCCAGAAGCCCCTTCACTTTTTTACATATTTAATATCACAGCCTGATTCTAAAACTTGATTAAAGTAGGTTACTTTAAACTCCACAAAAATAGCCTATAATTACAGGGTGAAAATGTTTTTTTCAGGCACTTAAATTAGTAAAAAGAAAAAAAGGCAAACATTTAAAAATAATAAGAGTATTCATTAATAATAAGTTAATAAGATAATTAATAATAAGATAATTAATAAGAGTAAAATAAAAGAGTATTCATTCCCTTTGCAATATCACTCAGAACTGAACTGAGGTGTATGGGGTGCGGTTTGTAAAGTTACACAGTCTAAAATTAACAGCAATAATTTGGATTATTTAGCCTGACATAAGAGAAAAAAATGGGGGTTCAGTCATATTTTCATCATGTTAATTATTAATTTCTAAATATCACAGTTTCAAACTACACTACACACAAGCTAAATATTTGGTTTACAAACTAAATGTTTAGCTTCAAACTAAATATTTAGTTCACAAGCTAAATATTTATCTCCTAACTAAATATTTAGTTAACAAGCTAAACACTTAGTTAAAAAATATTTATCTCCAAACTAAATTTTTTATTAGTAAGCTCAATAAACTAAATCTTTAGCTCCAAATTATATATCTAGTTAGCAAGCTAAATGCTTATTTTACCAACTAAACATTTGTTTGGTAAATATTTGTTTAGTTTGTAAAATAAACATTTGTTTAGTTTGTAAAATAAACATTTGTTTAGTTTGTAAAATAAACAAATAAATAGTTTGAAATATTTATTTCAAACTAAATATTTTTAGAACGCTAAATAAACTAAATGATATTTAGCTCTAAACTAAATATCTCCTTTGCTAATTAAATATTAAGTTTAAAACTGTAACATTTATAAATAAATGAATAACATGATCAAAATATGACTTTGAAAAATGAACCCCCATTTTCAGGCAAAATAACCCAAATTATTGCAGTTAATTTTTTTACTGTGTAACTTTACATACAGCATCCCAAACAGGTGCTTCTGATTTCCACTGAAGTCTCCTATGGTGAGTTGTCATAGTCATATTCCAACAGTTATAAAGTTATTAAAAAAAAGCAATACTTTACTCGGAAATTTAGCTTTGATGCTCCAGAGGTGAGAGTAGAAAGTAATGACTTCCTTTTAACAAGAAGAAACCTTCACTCTGAGTGGCTTTCTGTCGAGACTGGCTGATGGTTGGTCTAGAAGGAAATAATTAATATTCTTATCTTTGCTGCATTATGCAGCCAAAATCAAGCAGACCTCCACCTGATTACATTTTTAGATAAGCCAGTAGGGGGTGACATGATGTCCATGCTACAACTGGAGGTAAACACACATCTAGCTGCTCCTCTTTGGGCTGATTACTGTTTAATTTCACAGCTCAGTCACTGTCTTTCCTCTGTCTCGTCATTAAATCAGCATCAGAACAGCACAGACACCACTACTGCAAATGGACAAGCTGTCTTTCGTCGTCCTGAATTAAACAAAACAGCAAAAAGGCTTTAAACCCCATCTGTCAGTCTCAGCTGAGTGTCTGCTGCATCCTCAGCTATTATTAGCCTTCAAATGCTGGAATAACCGAGCTTCCTTTAATCTCATGAAAACAATAAGGGAGTAGAGTTTTAGGGTGCAACAGTAAGACTGTGATAGTTTTTATTCATGTAAATGTGTTACGTTTAACTATATAATGGAAAAAAATAAAGATTTATGAATCAGATTGTATACCCCAGAAGATATAAAAACAATAGACCTGCAAAACAAACATGGAGGTGCATTATAGATATGAAAATCTACCCCAAGAAGACATAAACAGCGATGAAAAAAAAAAAAATCTCAAAGAATGATGTAAAATGCACAAAAACAAAAAATAGACAGAGTGGACATAATGACGATTCTTTTCAACCTGATGCAAGCAACACAGACAAACTCCAACTACAAGGAGATACAGAAAGTACACACAGAAGTTAGAGGGCTTTCATTCATTTACAACACCTTATGAACATTAAAATCATACACTGAGGGACAGAAAGCTGACATCTGAGAAAACAATTCTTATCTGCTGTTGCCAAGGTAACAAAGCTGCTATGAAAATACTGACCCATGGCCTAATTCTGACTCTTTGAACAATGATGGGAGTTTATCAATATAAAATTATTTAGATGTGAAGGGAGATTAAAATGCTCTGTTAGTCTCCTGATCTTTGTGCTTGTTTTCACTGGGTGCTCCTGCAGCCTGCTTGCAGTTCAGACCCTGTTTGTTCCATCTGAACATCAGAACCTGTTTGGATGTACATGGAGGGGAAGGAGGGGCACCCTGAGACAACACACCAGCACCACATTAACTGGAAGTGGTGCAGGTGTGAGTGGGGTCATCTACCAGAAGGAAACAGGATGTAAACTTTACATTATAAACTTTACACTGTAAAGTTTACAGCACCTTGCTAAAGTAAACATACCACTGGAACGTTTCAAACTTCAATACATTTTAGTGAGAAACCAACATACAGTAGCTTATAATTGTGATTGGCTTTAGGTCTGGACTTTGGCTAGGCCAGTCTAACATTTGAAAATACTTAAAGCTAAACAATTCTATTGTAGCCCTGGCTGTATTTTTTAGGACTGTTGTCCTGCTAGAAGGTGAAAATGGGCCCTGGTTTTGCAGCCTCTGATAGATTTTTTTTATCCTGTATTTGGTTACATTCACCTTCTCATCAATTGAAGGCAGTTGGTTGCACTGGAATTTATTTACTGGTATTAGAGTAAAGTGTGCTAAATACAAATGCACACTAAACATTGTGGCAATTGTGACAGAATGTAAAAAAGCACAAAGGGAATGAATGGTTTTGCATGGCATTGTAAATGAGCCTCAATCCTTTCTCCACCAGATCACACTAAATTCTTCAAGTTGTTGATTTATTCAAGTATGGTGTAGTTTTTCATTCCTGACCCAGTCACTGGTCCCAGCAGACTGCTTTGGTCAGATCCAGTCTTACTCTGTTAAAAAGTCAACTCGATTCTGCTTCACGTTACAGTGCTGATGTGACTGTTTATGGTGTTTGTTACACGTGCAGCCGGAGAACCTGCTGCTGGCCAGCAAGTGTAAGAACGCAGCTGTGAAACTGGCTGACTTTGGACTGGCTATTGAGGTTCAAGGTGAACAGCAGGCTTGGTTTGGTAAGTTACACACACCCACACACAATTAATCCAAAAGGTTGAAGGTTATACAAACACTGATTTATATTTTGTTAATGGAACCTAATGACTACTTTGATACTTAATAAAGTCAGTCGAGCCATAAGAATAACTTCTCCAGATATTGTTTTGGTGGAGCAAAACTGCCATAACAGGACATGTGAAAAAATGAAACATTTTTTTCTCTTTTTATAGAGAATGATATGACTATGCATATGCTATTTTTTTTTTTTATTTAATTGCAAAGAAAACCATCATTTTTCTTTAAACACTGATCTTTAAACATCGTTTTATTATAGGTTCGGGACATGCCTGTCTCATTTCCAATCAGAAAACACCTCTTAGGTTGAATGAAGTTTGTTTTAAAGCTAAATCTTCCAGGTGTATGAATAGTTTTGAGCTCAACTTGTTGGCAGTGTTCTGAACCGTGGCTAACATCTGAAATCCATGCATCTTTGGAACTGTCAGAGATATCTAACATTTTTGAAGTAACAGCCATTTAGGGTGAATAAAAGAATGCAGCAACAGATGTCTGGAACAGCTTTAAGAAATCTTTAGAGAAACTTGTTGTAGCTTTTTTATTTTATCTCCACAATGATAAGCTAAAGATGGAAGATTTTATTGAAATCCACAAAATAGTCAGATTTTTGTAGAAACGGGATCTGTGAATCAATGTAGATACAAAACTTTAAAAAAGTCTTAAACGATTACATTTTTATAAGACAGGCCCACCATTTCTACATTTTTTGAGCCTGATTGTTTTATTTTTGTTAGGCTACATTTTCTCTCAGCAAACGTAGCTCAATGTTTGTGGCTCTCTTCACTCAGAAATTAACATGAATGCTAAATCTTCGGTAATAAATGAGAAAAAAAATTGCACCTAACTTTAAAAAAAATATTTTAAGATTTCTTTTATTTGCAAAAAATGTCATCCTAAAATATTAAAGAAAAGTCTACATGTGCATCAACCTGTGCTTGCAGGCCAGATTTGCTCCATTCTAGAATTCAGGTTGGGGGAGCTGCACAAAATCTTCCATCCAGAGGGCCCGAGTGGCCCCTGGACCATACTTTGGACACCCCTGATCTAGATATTACTATTAAATAATAACTACTGATTTCAAACTAAAGTTGGCAAACATAAATGGGTTATAGAGA
Organism: Anableps anableps; assembly: GCA_014839685.1. NCBI lineage: Eukaryota > Metazoa > Chordata > Actinopteri > Cyprinodontiformes > Anablepidae > Anableps > Anableps anableps. The sequence continues at coordinate 28,222,379 of CM026081.1, forward strand.
TGAAAAGTTCTTGTACTGACTGAAACAAGTGCTCTAAATTCTCTCCTGTTTGGTCCAGAGCCAAGGTAAAGATGCATAAAGAGGCTGCACCAAAGTAAAAGCTCTGCCTGTACATCATCTATTTTTGAACAGCACTCACTGCTGTGAATATCTAAAACATTTCTTAGCTGCAATGGAAAACATTTCTATTTGGTTGGTTTGCTGTTAGCATGTTTTTTTTCCTTAGCTTTTGATTTTATAGACAATTCATCACCAGTTTTTGCTTGTTTGCAAGCTATTTTTTTGGTAGACCGATAGAGTTAAACATTTCTAATCTCTCCTTCATCAAATAAAGCTGCCAGCAAACTGATTTAGATGTGCATTCCTGAATAAATCTTCATCCACTGTCTGATGGTAGCACTCTAAGCCACGTTTGACCAAATTCACACAGCACCAAGACAAACCAGACGAAATCCAGACATGTCAATATTTGAGGTAAAGTAAAACAGTTTCCACTGATTGATCTAACAGAGGCAGGAAGCTGGAGTTTAAATGCTGCTGGTGGGTGGAGGAAACTCATTAAGACTCCCAGGAACAGTTTGCCTCTGAGAGTGAAGGCAGCCAGATCATTTAATCTTTAAAGATAAGACAGCAGGAGGCAGCAGTAGAAAGGTTCCAGCACTAGAGGAATGCTACACAATCCCAATAAAATACAGGAAAGAGAAATTATTCTAAATACAGTTATTAAATAGTCCTAAGGTAAAACTAGTTTGCATTATGCTGTGCAAGTCAAAGAGATAATTATATTGTTCGGACATAATTGTGCAAATTAATCAACTTACTAATAAGTTAATATACCATTAAATTAATTCATTTTGAAATCTGTGTAAATACGGAAAAATTGGAGACAGAATCAGGAACCAATCCTCACTGTTTAATCCCCTGTAATTGCTCATTGTCATGTTGGGTGGATGAAGTAGGACCAAAATGCAAGTAGAATCCAGATGGTGAATGATGAAATAATGTTTTAATTAAAGAAACCCAAAAACAACTTAGAAAAAAAACTTGGAGGAATACACAGGGAGTCAGGGAACAACAGAAACCAGATAACAAGAGGCAACGGAGGTTAAAAGGAAAAAAAGAAGAAACTACTGAAGAGTAAGAGCAGGAATGCTGGAACAATAAACCGGGGCTGATTGGCTAACGGGTTGCAGGTGTGAAGGGAGAGAGCAGAAGTCAGGCTGAAGGGAGAGAGAGAGAGAGAGAGAGAGAGAGAGAGAGAGAGAGAGAGAGAGAGAGAGAGAGAATGGCACAAGGGACATGGGAGAGTAAATAAATAAACAGGGGAACTAGGAATACAAATCCAATTGTAACAAGGAATAACTACACACAAGGAATAAATAATAAACATAATCTAACCAAACTAACTCAGAGTAGACTGAACAGAGTAGAACAGAAATAAGGCTGTTCTAATCAAAATAAGAAGTAAAGAGAACAGATAGCAAATGATCAGAACTAAGAACCTAGAAAACCCCCAAACAACCCAGGATCCTGGCACTCATTGTTCATAGTACTGATACAATTAGTTACTGGTCAAATCTGACTTAGTCGAAAGACTTTAACACACTAATAACTGTTTAACCAATCATAAACGATAGCACTAGTAAATCTCTATAAACTAGCTGGAATTTATCTACAGCTATTTTATGAAATGAGAAATAATTTGTGGAAACCTTACCTGACCCTTAGCCCTCACACTGGAACAAGACTGCACCACAACAAGTACTTTGCATTGACTTCCATTCATTTTTTAAGTTCATTTCGATAGTCTAACCCTGACACTTACCCTAAACCTAACCATTACCAATACATGCCAAAACCTAAGCCTCACCTAACCTAAACTCAATTCACACCATAGTCCTAACCCCAACCTCTAACCCAAAAGCAGCACTACTTCTTGTGGGGCCCAGGCTTTGGGCATAATCAGCTAATTAACTGAAAACACCTGCAAAGGTTTCCTGAGCCTTTAAACGGTCTCTCAGTTTGGATCAGTAGGACACAATCATGGGGAAGATTGCTGACTGGACGGATGTCCAGCTGACAGTCATCAACACCCTTCACAAGGAGGGGAGGCTACAAAAGGTCAATGCTGAAGAAGCTGGTTGTTCACAGAGAGCTGCATCCAAGCATATTATGAGTACATTGAGTGGAAGGAAAAGGTGCACCATTAACAGGGAGAACCACAGCTTTGAGAGGACTGTCAAGCAAAATCCATTCCAGAATTTGGGGAGGTGGCTTCACAAGGACTGGCCTGAGGCTGGAGTCGGTGCATCAAGAGCCGCCTCACACAGACGAATACCAGACATGGGCTACAAACATCACATTCCTTGTGTCCAGCCTCTACTGAACCAGAGACATTAGTGGTATCTTACCTGGGATAAGGAGAAAAGGAACTGGACTGCTGGGCAATGGTGCAGAGTCCTGTTTTTTCTGAATTTCATTTGGAAATCAAGGTCCCAGAGTCTGGAGGAAGAGTGAAGAGGCACAGAATCCATGGTGCTTGAGGTCCAGTGTGAAGTCAGTGATGGTTTGGGGTGCCATGTCATCCTTCAACAACCTTGGTGTTCCTGTTCTTGATTGGCCAGCAATCTATCTGACCTTTAACCCAATTGAGAATATATGAGCTGTAGTCAAGAGAAAGATGAGAGATACCAAACCCAACAAGGCAGATGACCTGAAGCTATCAAAGCAATTTGGGCTTCCATTACACCTCAGCAGAACCACAGGCTCCGTAGAGGAGCATTCATGCAAGAAGAGCCCAAGCAAGTACTGAGTGTTTAGAAATGTACAGACTTTTTAGAATCCTGACATTTATGCTTAAAACATCTGCTTTTGATTGGTCTAATGTAATACTGTAATTGTCTGAAATAGAATTATCTGAATTTAGGGTTTTCTTTAACTATAAGCCATAATCATTAAAACTGCTAAAAATAAAACCTTGCAGTATTTTACTCTGTGTAATGAATTTTGATAAAAATGACCATTTCACTTTCTGAGATAACCAACAAGAAATATTGCACTTTTATGCAACATTCAAATTTTTTTGAGATGTATCTGTAAAAAGGATCTCCAGCATAAAAGACCTGTTCTGCATCTAAAAAGAAACCGTAAAGCAAAGATCGTGTGCCCTACTTTGCCTTTCTATTTGCAGGCTTTGCAGGAACTCCTGGTTACTTGTCCCCAGAGGTACTGAGGAAGGAGGCGTACGGTAAACCTGTAGATATCTGGGCATGTGGTAAGCTCTTTGTTTATGTCTTCATGCTGCCGCCTCCTTGTTTTCTTGCTCGTCACTCTGACAGATGTATTTTGGTGTGTAGGTGTGATCCTTTACATTCTGTTGGTTGGGTACCCTCCGTTCTGGGACGAAGACCAGCACAAGCTCTACCAGCAAATCAAAGCTGGAGCATATGATGTGAGCTTGCTGTTCCTTTGCTTTTCTCTGACTTTAAATGAAAAATGTTGCTGCTTACATATTTGTCGAATGTGTGTGTATGTTCGATTAGTTTCCCTCTCCAGAGTGGGACACCGTGACTCCTGAGGCTAAAAATCTGATCAACCAGATGCTGACTATCAACCCTGCCAAGAGAATCACTGCCCAAGAGGCTCTGAAGCACCCATGGGTCTGCGTAAGTAGGATTCATACATCCAGAATCCCGCTGCTGCTGACAAGAAAGCAATATTTCATTGCCTCATCTTTGACTAATTTGTAAAGGCTTAATTGGGAGTCTCAGAACATCTGAAAGAAGCTGCCAAATCTTCCCACCATCTGTTACCAAACATGCAATCTATCGTTGACAGGAGCAGATACCAGGCCAGCTTATTTTGGACAATTAGTGTCAAAGAAAGACAAAAGGGTGACTTTTCTCAGAGAGCAATGCTCACCTTGCTGTTCATTAAAATTTCAGTTAGATTCAGGATATTAGACAGTTGAAACCTGGTATTTACATATATTGTATGAAAAAAAAAATTCTAACAACTAATAAGACTACACTTTTCCTGTTTCTGGTCAGCTAAGATTACCCAAATTATTTCTGTTTGCTAAATAAAAAATAATAATAAAATTAAATAAAATTAAAATACATAAAAAATAAAAAGAAATAAAATATATAAAGAGGGATCTTTAGATATTATTTATAACTTTTTTCAAATTCAGGAATTTGCTTTTGAACAATTTTGGGAAACCCAGACGAAAGCTTTGTAAGCTTCTGATAGGTCTATTCACAACATTTGAGCTAACTGAAGACACACCTGTGGAAATGTATTAAGGCAACACCTCAAACGTACCATTTCCTTTTGTGACATCTTTTCTAAATCAAAAGAATTCAGCCAAGATATCAGAAAGAGAATTCTGGATCTCCACAAATTTAATTAATCTGTGGTTATATTTTCCAGATGCCTGTAGGTGCCACGATCTGCTTTTCAAATAATTCTATGCACATTAAGCCATCATACTGTTCAGGAAGGAGACGATGTTCTGATGTAAAATGTGTGTCAAACCCAGAAGTAAAGCTAAGGTTTGACACAAGATGAAGCAGCATCTTCATCTTGTGAAGAGGCTGCTGAAGCAGGTATAACAGTGTCATTATCCACAGTGAAAAAAGTTCTGCACCAACAGGGGCTGAAAGGCCACGCAGAAAGGAAGAAGTCATTGCCTCAAAACTAATACAAAAAGCTAGATTACAGTTTCAGAAGGGACTCAGGGACAAAACCTTAATTTTTGTAGACATGACCTGTTGTCTGAGCAATCTAAAATGGACATTTTTGGCCACAATGACCAACATTAGATTTGCAGTGAAGAACGCTTGAGAACGCCATTAAAACTGTGATGTATGGGGGTGGCAGCATCATGTTGGGTGAGAGTTTTGCTGCAGGAGGGACTGGTGCACTTCACAAAATAGATGGATCATCATAAGCATCATAAGGAAGGAACATGCTGTGGAAATAGTGAAACATCACCTAAAGACATTAGCCTGGAAATTCAAGCCTCTCTCAGTCAATTTGGCCAACAAACATGATTCAGTCCCATCGGTTCTGTCAGGAGGAATTGACCAATATCCCTTAAAATTACTGAATTACTGTGAGAAGCCTGAACTGTAAAAGTTCAAATGAAATCTCTAAATAAATAGCAAATACAAATAATGTTGGTAATCCTAACTGATCTAAAATAGGAAAATATTAGTCTGATTTAATGCCAGACACTGAGAAATAAAAGGTTATGTCTCTCTTTATACATTATATGTAAATATAGAGTTTCAACTGTATGTGGAAGGGAAATTTACTCTTTTCTAACATAAATTTCAAAAGTAGGAAATGTGTGTGTGTGTGTGTGTGTGTGTGTGTGTGTGTGTGTGTGTGTATATATATATATATATATATATATATCTATATATATATATATATATATATATATATAGATATATATATATATATATATATATATATATATATACCGTTCCTTCTGCTGCTATGATTTAGTCACCCTGTCCTGCTGATGCTGCCGAACTGCGTGGGAGAATAGTTTGTTCTAAGATGGCAAGTGTTATGGTGTACATCCAACTATTTTCATAGTCAACCCTCATATAGAGTTCAGGATGGGATAAAATACAACATTAAACAAAAAATGAAGTCCTTGTAGGAAGGTTTCACTTTTATTTGGCTCTGAGCTGGTTTGAGATTCAGCAGCAAACAGCGGTTTCCTGAGTTCAAATATCATCCCTCTGATAAATTTAGCTTTTGTAGTTCAGTTTGCTGTATTTACCGACAGCTGGCTCTGTTCCATAACCTAGCAAACACTCCAAATACTTTGGCCGGAATCCATAAAAGCAATCTGAATCTGTTTAGGCCTGGTACCTCAGGAGCCTCAAAATCAACAAATGTGTTGTGCAAAGCAGAGGCTCTCCTGCAGCTTCTGCCCACATAAATCTGTCAGTGCCAGAGCTGCTCTTCTGTGATGTTTTATTTTCAGCATCTCTCTCGCTTTTGGTCTCCCCACAGCAACGCTCAACGGTGGCCTCCATGATGCACAGACAGGAGACGGTCGAGTGCCTGAAGAAGTTTAACGCCAGACGGAAACTTAAGGTGTGAAAACGCTAAACAGGTCAAGAAGAAATGTTTCTTCTGCAGTTGCTCTGGATCTACATTATGTTTTATAAATTCAGTAGCATTATGAGTTTCTTAGAAATGACTGATTATTTTCAATATCTGTTAATTGTTTGAGCTATGTAATACTGAAAGACATCTTAGAAATAACAGATGAAACCCAATAGATTTTGCTTCATGAAGCAGGAATCATCTCCTAGTGCCTCACCATGAATCATCAAAGTAAGATGTAGATTCATTTTATCCAAAGTAATTTGATTATTTCATCTCCAAGTGATTATATATACAGCTTTTTTATGCATTTTTATCAATGGGAAGCATTGTGAAAATAATCTCTCGTCTGGGGCAGAAGCTCTTCAAAAGTCAGATTTTCCTTTTTCAAAATCCCCGAAGAGCACGGGAGGAACAGAGTAATATCCTTCCCCCAGCAAAAGTGGGAGGATATGTAAGGAAAGGGGCTTCAAAAAAAAAAGTTTGGGAAGTAATCCCCAATGGAGCAGATGTGGAAGAGAGTGTGAGTCCTGAGGGTCTGTTCCCCAGAGATGTAGGTGTAGCTACTTTAAAAGAAGCATTTTCACAATAATGGTCCAAAATTCAGAATAAAAGTCCTGTTTAGTTTAACAAAGCATCTTCAGACTATGAAGGCACAGCATTCCTGGAAAGACAAATACCATCTTCTGTCTCTTTAAAAATTGATCGTGACTTGCTTAAAAACACTGAATTCATGTATTTCACTTTTTTAATTTCAGATACATGTTTTAAATTGTTTTATACATTGAAGTGGCATAAAAAGCTGCAAAAAGAGACTAAATAGAGCACATTTTTGGTGTGATTTATGCCAATTTATAATTACTGCTATAAATTTGTTAACCTTGCTGATGTTACATGGTTTAAACTTCCAATAGCCCATTTTGACTGTCACTCCCCTTTGACTTTATGAAGTACCTGTAATCACACTGAGATGCTTTGCTTGTTAGTGCAACAGTGTAAAATACTGCACTTTTAATGTAAGTGATTTTGCACATTTTGTTTGATAGCATCGGCATACGTTACAGCACATGTCAAACTCAAGGCCTGGGGGCCATATCCAGCCCGCCATAAAAGTTATGGCATTATGTGGCCGTCGAGACTCCAGAGGGACACATAAATAGAACCTTCAAGATAGCAGTTGTGAGCTTAAAAATTCTTTTATCAATCAAATCAAAGCAGTTTTTAACTGTTTACTGCCAAATTTACATCAATCAGTCCCTCTACTTTTTTGTGATTTCATGATTTTGCGATCATGGAAATGCACACAAAATCAACAGATCCTCACAATTTTTTGCACAAATGCAAAGTTGTGTGTTTATTGCAAATTTTCTGCAAAAATGGTATATAAAAAAATAATAATAAAAAAAAAACATTGTATTTAAGTGACTGCTAATTTCCACCTGCAGGAGGCAGTATGTCTTACTTCTACTCAGTGGCGGAGTCAGAAAATTTTATAGGTTGGGACCACTGCTCACTCAGGGGTGGCCAACAACTGATCAGCACCTGCACCACTTTGGAGCACATCTGTATTTTACAAATAATTTATTAAAGACAGAATATATTTTCTTGAATTGAATAAATATATGCCTATGTTTATAAATATATGCTGTGTAATCATATACCACTGCTGCCACCTACTGTTATGGAGGGGAACTGCTTGTTCTGGAGCTGTGCTCTGCTGGTGAGTTACCTCCCCATGGCAACGTGCCCTCGCTCCGTCCCTGCTTCTACTGCACTGCTGCCTCAACCTAAGTTGATGTCAAATTATAGTCGATATGGCGAGTAGCAAAAAGTTACATTTATCATCATACATAAGCACAAATATCGCAAAATTTGTTGCAAATATTTCTAAATCAGCAAAACAAAAGTAGTGATTTTAACTGCAGAAAAATCACAAAAACCATCACGAAATCCTAGTGAGACAGAATAATGTGAAAAGAGGGTCAATATAATTTATTTTTTAAAATTACTCATCAAATGCAAACACAGCTATTTATTAGTATTTTAACCGTTTCTTAATAGGTTTTATCAATATATTCTGGCACAAACATCAGGCCTCATTCAGACATGAAACCTGTTCCCTCGTGTGTTTATTTGACTTCATGATAACAGCTCTGTTTCTCTGTTTAACCCAAGGGAGCCATATTAACCACCATGCTGGTCTCCAGGAACTTCTCTGGTAAGAACTGTGCTTTGATGAGATGGGGATGAGGAGAGGAGGGTGACATGCCATCTGTCCTTCACATACACGCACACCCACACTGAAGTTCACGCTCATTTATGCATATGATGGCGAAGTACAGAAGAAATGGGAACCAGTTTTCCAAGCATGCAAAGAAGCAGAGTAAGCCTAAGAAAATCCTAAGTAGATCCTTTCAGGTTTTAGATCCCTACAGTTCTGACTAAAGATGTCAGTTGGCTGGATTTCTACCTTTTCTTAGTTAGACCATTAAGAGTGATGTGTTGCAGTAGTACTGGGAAGAAAAACCTCATTCAGAAACTGCAGTATATAAGTGATATGGAAAATTGCTCAGTCGAATAAAGAGAAAAGGAAGTTCCCTTTACTGCAGATCAGATCTTACCAGAAATATGCCTACATTTGAGCAAAGAGCTCTGTTTCTGAGTTCAATCAGCACACAGATGAAATCACAACAAACCAAGAAGATGACAACAGGTGCTCGGGACAAACATTTGAAATCTTAATATCTGTCTGATGAGTCCAGAACCATAAACCTCACTAGCATGGCTGCCATAACGTCCTGTGCTGTCATAACATCCCATCTGCTCTGAGTTTAGGCTTAGGATCACAGTTTTTCAGTCAAAACACACCTCTAGGCCATGTGATAGAATTAGACCAATCAGCATAATGATTCAGAGATGCACATGATTCACAACCTCCAATGTATTTTATTGGGGATTTTATGTAATAGACCAACCAAAGTAGTGCATAATTGTGAACTAGAAGGAAAATGGGACAGGAATATATATTATTTTATGTCTAAAAATCTAGAAAGTGTGGTGTGCATTTCTGTTTAGCCCCCTAAGTCAATGCACTGTAAAACCACGTTTTGCTGAGATTACACATGTAAGTCTTTTGGGGTATATTTCTTAAACTCATTAAGATTGGATGAAGAGAATATATGAACAGTAGATTTTAAATCTTGACAGATTTGAAATTGGTTTGAGTCTGTGCTTTGACTAGGTCATTCTAACACATGAACATGCCTTAATCTAAACCAGGGTTCTGCAACTTGTGGCTCCAGAGCCACAAGTGGCTCTTTGGACCTCCCACAATGGCTCTCAAACACTTTGGCTAAAAATGATAAAACTAATGTTTTTAAATAAAGATATAATAAGAAATGCAGGTTTTGCCAGTTTTTCAAGTTTTTTGTGGAATAATTGCATTGGAGTTCCACAACAGAATTATACTAAAAAGAACAAATATTTATTTAGATCTGTTTTTCTTGTCATTGTATTGGAGACTAGAGGTCTTTTTTTTTTTTTTTTTTTTTTTTTTTTTTTTTTTTTTTTTACATGTTTCCACAAATATTAACATCCTGTAGAAGAAAATGTATCCATCCTCTTTTTGCAAAAGTTTTAGCCTTTTTCTTTATCTTAAAACCTAAAAAATAGTAATAAAATGGTGGTTCTTTAAAATGACAACACATTACCCACTATAGGTATTTCTCAAAAATTATCAATTGTACTTTTTTCAAAAGGTCATGTAATACTTGTGGCTCTAAACAAGCTTTATTTGGCTGGACTAAGCGCTAAAATGGCCCTTGGATTGCAAAGGTTGCAGACCTCTGATCTAAACCATTTCAGCATTGGAGGACACTTCTGATTTTTAAAAAAATATAATCACTCATAAGCTCCTCTTTTCAATACTGTTACATGTCTGAGGCCTGAGCAATGGAGTTGCTGTCCTGTAGATTTTCCCACTTGAGCTGTGGATCTTTACAGCTCTTCCAGAGCTACCATGGGCCTCAGACTGAGAAGTAGTTCCTATGACGAGCTCAGCAGACTCACAGTTCCACCAGGTGTTTGCTAATTGCTGCTGCCACTAGTCTGGAGGAGCTGATTGTAGGAGGCGCGGGGGAGGGATACTCTGTGAGGTGGAAGCTCAGCTAGAAAAGGTGGTGGTTTGTGAGAGGAGCACCACCAGAGATTCAAGGATTTCTCAAACATGCATAAAGGAATCATAGCAACACTCCAGGTATGTTTATGATGAGGGAATAACATTATAACATGATGTAAAGCTCAAAAAAGTCAGTTTTACATAATACTCCCTCTTTAAAGATAGCACAGTTAAAAAGGCTAAACACAAATGCTCACTGACTTTTCAGATGTTTATTTTCAGAACATTTTGAAAATAATTTCTCATTTTCCTCCCACAGTGTTGGGTTGTCACACAAAACTGCAGTAAAAATAGATTCTAATTTGTGGTTGGAACATGAAAAATGTAAAGTTCAGGGGGTATGAATATTTTTGGTAAGGCACTGTATAACCTATGATTCAGTATTCATCTTTACTCAAGTAGAAAACCCCGAAGTACATGCAGTTCCTAGTTTTCTCCTGCTCTACCCACTCGTCTCTCTCTGCTGTGTTTTAGTGGGTCGACAGACCACTGCTCCGGCTGCCGTCAGTGGGGTGGCAGGAACCACAGCTGGTATCGTGGAACAAGGTGAGTCCACCTCAGATGTCCATATTTAACCATCCCCTTCCTTCTTCCCTTAGGGCTGTAAAATCCTTTGATCTCTCTGATCTGACTCAGTAAAATCAAAATCTGACACACTATCCTGGCTTGTTTTAATCTTTCTCTTCTGCTCTGTTCACCTTTAATGCACCTTAAATATTTGCCAAGGTAAGCAGCTTCATCGCTCATCTTTGAGATGAGGGTATTAATCTTCATCTCTTCTGTTATGCTTGGAGTCAGGAAGCTAGTGCGTGCAGTGTAGAATGCAGGCAGCATTTTTAATGTGAGGGGAAAGAAAAATAGCCGTGCTGGAGCTTCAGTGTCACTCTGATGAGGGATTAATGTCAGCGCTACTGTTGCTCTTCGTGTTGTTTTCATTATCCCAAAAAGTATTTCAGCACCAGAGCACATGCTCTCTGGCTTCCTCACCCTCACATCCTCCTGCACCCATCAATGAACTCCAGTAATCCAGCCTACTCTTGAGATTAACCAACCCATTATCGTTTACCTGCAGCTCTATCCCACTTCCTCCATAGCTCCATTCCTAATCCCCTCGTGTAGCTGTGGCTGTGCGTGCATCTGCGTATGAGTGTGTTTGGATTATATGGAGAATTAGACTTTTTTTCCCTCCCCTCATGGCTGATGCCCTCTGCTTATCCAATGCTCTGAACAGTGAATCAGGGTTAGGAGGTGCCCGTGGAGATTTTTTTTGTGTGTTTGGGTGTTTTTAATGTTTTCCACTGAACAAGAAGAATGTTTTTTATTTGTTTTACGTTGACTTGTAACATTTCCATCTTGCTTTCAAGCAGGTGCTGCTTTTTTGCATGCATGCATGCATGAATAATTGTGTATGTTCAATTGTGTGAGCAGATTTTAGGAGTTGTGGTCATCTGAACGTTTATGATGTGTACTCTTCCGTCTGAGGGTATGTCGTTCTGCCTCTCTGCAGCAGCCAAGAGTCTCCTCAACAAGAAGGCAGATGTCAAGGTAGGCTAGATCATATTTTATTCTGTTTTGTCCATCCTCTGTCTCCTGTTTTGTTTTAATTAATGGTAACTCAGATGTTAAGTAATGTAGAGTTTTGGCCTTAAAGGCACAGCATGAGTCATTATTTTGCAGGACCTTTTAATTCTTCTGCTGAAAATCAAATGCCAGACTTCATTCTGCCTGACTCCCAGCAGAGAGACTTCATCTGTAGTTTAAGCCTGTCTGTCATGAAGAGCAGACCTAGATAGGGGCATATTTGGTTAATTTATGATCATATGAAACACAAAAGTTAATATAGGTAAGTATGATATGGATAGACATGAGGAAATTAATATTATGTTCTTTTATTTTTAAAAGTTTGTTTAAATCCTTTGAAATCCACATTTGCTCTCTCAGACTTCTTCATTTGGCTCAGCGGGCACTTTGCACCGCTCTGCTGCAGACATTTTTCACACAGAATATTCCCTCAGTGCCAAAGCACATCTCATTAAAGAATTAATTTCTGCAGTTAACTCTCCGAAGAGGCTTCTTGGATGCTGAATGTGCAGTAATTTGGGTTCTGATATTGTTGGAGTGCTTCTTTTTGCCTCAGTGTTATCTGGAGTGTTTGCAGTCTGCTGCTTTCTGTTGTGTGTGTGTTTGCAGACTGTTGGAAACCTGTGTTTCATGTGTGGTGTCTAAGCATGCCATGTTTGCATGAGTCAGTAGGAAGCCTCTGTGTATACTCTGGATGAACAGCTCTGTGAAAGCTGCATAGTTAGTCAGTTACAAATGCATAAGATGCATCTTATTAAAACACAACTGCAAGCTGATCAAATGATAGAACCACAAGCCTATGCACATAGGCTCTTAATGTAACCCAGAGAATCTGAAACTGGATTCTAAATTTTGACTGGAAGCCGAGGAAAGAAGAGATAAAGAGGGTGGGATTGGTGTCGAGACAATCTGAATGACTTGGTCCGAAACTTTGGCAGAACAGCCTATAAGCAGCTCATCCACATGATGGATAGAGAGGCAACATCAGAGGGATGAAAGACGTCAGCTGTATAAGCTCAACTCACAACACAGATTTGACAAATAATATGAAAATATGTGTAGTGTTTTTCATATGCTCCATTTCCCAGTTCAAGTTTGAAAAGGTCATCTGGAACATCCTCTGCTGTCTGGATTTCAAAGTGGAAATTTTGGGGGATTCTGAGCAACTCTGACTTCAAAATCAAATTTTTCTGTCACATATTTAAGATAATGTGAAAGTGCAGAAATAAGTAGTATATTTGAACTTCTTGTGGTTTGTATCTCATAAAAGACTCTGAATACAAGCCACGTCCTGAATATTTTTACCCAGCTTGTATTTTGCATTCTATATATGATACTGTCTGATGTGAAATAAAATCAAACATTCCCTGTATTAAGCCAGTCAAGATAATCCATAATGTGATAAATGGCAGAGAGAGATTTTTTTTAGAAACGTTTTTTACTTTCTTTGATTTCAGGACTTTATTGTGAAAGCCCATTTCTCACATGAAAGAAAAAATAAAAGCCCAACAGGAAGTCATAATTACAAGTTTTAAAGTCTTAATTATGAGATTAAAAGTCATCATTTCATGTTCTAAAGTCAGAATTCTAAGAATAAATTTCATAATTTCAAGTATAAGTCATAATTTAGAATTTTAAAGTCACAATTATGAAATATAGTCATAATTTCAACTTTCTAAATCAAAAATATGACTTTCAAAGTCATAATTATTGGATTCAAAGTCACAATTATGACACAAAGTCATAATTTTGACTTAAAAAGTTGTGATTATGAGATAGAAAGTCACACTATTTCTCTAAAGAGCCATGATCCAGTATCTCAAAATTATGACTTTATATCTCATAACTATGACATTGAATCTCATAATTTTGACTTTGAAAGTCAAAATCATGACTTTGTATCTCATAATTATGACTTTAAAAGTCAAAATTATGATTATATCTCAGTTATGACTTTCAAAATCTAAATTATAAATTATTATTCTCATAATTATGACTTTAAAAACTTCTGTGTCGAGTTCTCTACCAAAAAGAACAGGGAGGTCAGTAAAGGACAGCCTTAGCAGTTTACCAGGGGATGCGGTTCTGTCACAAGGGCAAAACAAAGCCTGCAAGGCTTAAAGCAAATTGTTTTCAAAATGTTCAGATACAACATTTCTAAATCATCCATATCAAACCCATTATTATTATTATTAGCATTTTATAGCCTCTTGGTGCCATAATAACCATCAAATGATAAAGTGTGATTATTAATTCATCTGGGCTTGTTAGGTGTGACCACTGTGAGTATGACATGCTGTCTGTTAATAGTGTTATCTTCCCTCATCTGCTGTATTTGTCGAAAAATTATTTGGATTCCTGCTAATTGAAACACGCCAACAGAGAAAAAAAATGTCATTTTAAGCTATTGGAAAAACTCAAGATCCAACTTTTTGCCATTTAAAGATCTATTATCTTTAAATATATATTTAAAAAAAAAAATCAATTCATCACTTTCTTACTGTTATTGGTAGAACAGAAAGCTGAATGAAAATATGAAGGCACATTTTTTCCTCCCACAGTTAACATTGTTAATACCTGACAGATGAAATTACTGGCCCATGTCTGTATGGCTGGTGAGGAACACTCTGGATGTAAATGCTGTTATGTACTAACGTCTCACTATTTGTCACACTGATGGAGCCTACAGATATAATACATTGTGCAGGTCCGGCCAGTTCAGGGTCCGTTTTTGAGTCCGTTTTGCATCAGAAATGTTAGTGAATGATGTCCGACTAGATTAGTGTGTGGTTCTCACTATGAACTGCTTGACTGGATCATGTTAAAAAAGGAAATTCAGAAAGCTAAAAACTTCAGTTTACTGAAGCTCATGCCTGAGTTTGACAGATCTGCTTCTGAATTCTGAAAGAAAAGTCAACCTTCCTGACTGTTGTTAGTATCATTTGCACCCTCGTTACAGACATGAACAAAATCAGCAATTCACACTTCAAACACAGACCTAAAACTAAAAAGTGAAATTCCACAGAACATCCATCCATCTTTTGCCCATACCCACTTATCCTTGCAGGGATTATCCCTCCAGGATTCACTGGGCGGGGAGGTGGGAAGATACCTGAAGAGAACCCCTGTATGCAGGTGAATAACATGCATATTCCACGCAGAGAGACCCCAGGCTGGGATTTAACAAATAAAAGCAGTTTCTCAGTCTCCTCTGATGTGTTTCTGTATCCTGCATCACTTTCTCTACTCCAGTCTCCTTCTTTTCCACATCACTAACCCTCCCCCTGCTCGCATGGGGTGCCCTGATGCTAATCTCAGATTATTTCCCACCAGATGATTAATCTGTCATTGCATAATCACAGGCCTGCCAGATCTCCGCTGTGAAGTCACAGGAAGGCAGCCAACCTGGGAAATGTCTTATTATCCATCACCACTTCTGCTTTAGCTTCAGACTAAAAGATTTAAAACCTCAGGGCGAGCGAAAGCTCCGTTTTAAGTCACACTGTTTAACATCCCTCTTGCTCTTCAATAATGAGGTCAAATAGACTGTAGAACTATTTTTGAGTAAAGTTACTGAAAATGTACTCGACTAAAACTAAAATGACAACTAAAATGCAACGAAAACTAAATTACATTTTAGACTTAAAAAAAGGACTATGACCATAACTACACTAAAATGCGTTAATATCTTGGGCAAAGCAGCTGATTTTGCATTCCAAAGCACACTCTTCTCTAACTACAGCCATTTGAGGGGTTTTTCTGCTGCCATCATCTTATGCATGATGCCCTGTATTTTCTGGACACTTTGATGCCCAGGAGATTATGTGCCCAACACAGAGCAAACGCTAAAGACTTAGCATGCTGTCTGTATTAGAAACCAAAGCAGGAAATGAGCAATAAAGGTATTTTCGATAAGACCACCCACACAAGCTCCTGCTTTAGTACTTCTGCAGCGGAACCAACTATAATCTGCTGTCTCTGAACTTTAGCAGCAGCTAATGTGCACACAGAGTCGAAGGACATACAGGAAGTGTTATTAGGATCAAATAAATATAATGGGATTCAAGGACTGTGGCCAGGGTTTTCTAACTTGTGACTTCCATTCTGATTGAACTTGAGCTTTTTTATAAAGGAGAATGGGGATGAATTTCGGTCTCTAGATGCGCAAATTTCCTAAAGCAAGGATCTCCAACCTATGGCTCCAGAGCCACATGTGGTGCTTCAGGTCCTGCACAGTGGCTCTTCATAATTTTGGCCAAAAATGTTAAGGGCCTGAGAAATATTTTTAAATATAAAGGTGACAAAAAAAGTTTATTTCTAGGATTTTGTTTTTGTTGTTGTTGTTTTTTTTTTTTTAAATGTATTTGCATTGAATTTCAACAACAGAATTGCTCGAATAATTAGTGCTTTCAATCGATTTAAAAATGTAATCAGATTAATCACGCTCTGGCGCTGTGGTTAATCACGATTAATCACTATGCTTAACTGTGCAAGCTTGAAATGTAAATATGCACATTTTTGGAAAATGTTCTGAAGATTCTGTTTTCAGGACATTTTGTTTCAAACGTTAATTTAGAAATGTTAACTATAAACTGGTGGCACTTCGGTGGAAGGATAATTCATCGTTGCAATATGTACAAGCCACCTCGGTTTTATCCAAAATTTTTAAAGTGTGCCGCGGAGCGCACCACTTTGACTCTCCTCGCTCGTCTTTTCACTCAGGTTTGTGACTCTGCATTGTTGTCCACAGTACAAGCCTGTGTAATGCGCTGCTGTGAACTAGGTAACCCTCCATTGGAGAGAGGCTGTTAGGTCAAAATACATAAATGCTACTAATCTGCATTATGTAATATTAATGCATTCAACTTTTTAGATCAATCGAACGCATAACATTAGATCAATTGAATGTTAACGCTGACAGCCTTACTAATAATACAAGGAATTCCTTTTTTGCATAGTTCTTTTGTTTTGGCTTTAGGCTGCGAACTACATTCTTCCTTTTCCATAAATAAGGAACATTTCTTTCAAGAAAATGGTTTCACTGTCGTCTCATAAAACTGTGACATTTTTCTTTTTTTTTTAAACCTAAAACATAATTTAGGTGTTCAAAAAACTACCAAAAAAGGCTTACATAGGCGTTATGGCTCTAGACAAATTTTATTTTAATGCAAAAATGGCTCTTTGGATGGCAAATGTTGCTGACCCCTGACCCCTGTGCTACAGTTATACTCTGCAGCTGTAACTGTAAACCCTGCAGCAACTCAAAACTAAATTATCAGCACACTTTTCAGATTTTAATTTGCTTTAAAAGTTTAAAAACAAAGCATCTTTTCACATGCTTTTCACAACTGAACCCTGCTTTTTCACATATGCTCCTGATAGAGTACAACACTGACCTTTGTGGTTTAATCAACTTCAACTTGTATTACTTCAAGTTTCAAAAGGCTTAAAACTGATTAGTAGCACTTAGAAAACACATCAACAAAAACATTGTGTATAAACGTAATGTGAATTCCAGAACACACCGGTTCCCTTTTTAAAGAACTCTTCAAATGTTTTCACGTTGTTAGAAAAAAGCTACAATATTACGTACTGAAATGATTGTTGTAATAACAGCTTTCTACTCAGAAAATCCCTGCTGATGTTTTCTTTTTATAATCACAAAAGATATTTAAATCGCTCAGATTTGCTTCCCAGCAGGGGAAGAGTTTGCTTGACTCCAGGCTATATACCTTCATAACCGCTAATGACGCCGCTGCCCCTCTGAGATCCACTTCACGTTCCTCAATATTAAGGTACTAAATATATATAAAATTGATGGTTGTGACCAGTTTTCTGCCCCAGCTCAGCTTCCAGCAACAGGAAGTCTGAATGCTACGTTGAGTCTGTGCTTCATGCCTGCAGTTGTGTGTTTCTGCATGCTGATTTAGAACATACACTTACATTTTTGCTATTTATTTAAGAAACAGAGCGGCTGTATGTTTAGCACGTTATGTCGTTTGTGTGGGGGTGTGTGTAAACTGCCCGTTATGCTTCACAGTTCCGTCAGAAGTGCTGCGGCTCTTGTTAAGTCCTTCAGCAAAATGAAGCAGTTACTAGGATTTAGTCCCAAAGCTAGCTTGATTCTGTGTGCCTGGAAAATGTTGACAGATGTTTGTGTTTTAATAGCAGTGTGCAAATTCCACAACCAAAATTAGCCAAACAACTCTCGACTGTACAATCTTTATTTATCAAAAGAAAAAACTGTCCAATTCAACCTGGCCTTGACAATATACCTGCCCTCTAAACCTAAGAATTGGTTTTGCCATCCTTGGCAGCAACAACTGCAATCAAACATTTCTTCCTTTGATCCTTTGATTAGGCCACTCAGAGGTGGACTTGATGGTGTGCTTTTGTTAATTGTCCTACTGCGTAAACCAAGTGCGCTCAAGTTTATGGTCACAATTGGACAGCCAGATGCTCTACACAATATTTGGTTTGTTAGCAGAATTCATAGTTCCACCAGTTAATGCAAGTTCGACAGGATCTGACGAGGCAAAGCTGTCCCATATCACCATGCTCACACCATATTCTTTGACTGTGTTGCACCAGACTTTCCAAAAACCTTCCCTTTTGTCTTATCAGTCCACAGATTATTGTCCCAAAACTTTTGGAGACCCTCAAGATTTTTATCAGCAATTGTGGGACGGGCCTTTGTGTTGTATTTGGAACTCTCCCGTTGAGGCCATGTTTGCCCAGTCTCTCTTTCCTATTGTTGAATCATGAACACAGAACTCAACGGAGGCAACAGAGGTGAACTTTACTCAGAGAGGGCCCGCTTGATTTGGTTAGATTTTTGTCTCTAAATAAATGAAGTCATGATTTTGTATTATGGTGATAAAAAAATGGCAGAAAAAGAAGAAATCTAAAAGGGCACGGCTTCTTTTTTCCTTGTTTGTAGGTATAAACTGATCCATTAAGCTTGAGAAATTCTATCCAAGTCAGCAGAATTGCTGTCAGAACTCTGTGGAAACCCTTTTAGGTCCATACCTGGGTGAAGACACTCGCTCCAATCTTTCTTTTGGTTTTATTTTTTGAAGGAGCTCTCCTTCACCATCTATATTTACCTTGATTACACTGTATATCTATTTTTTCCAGTAACCACCCACTTCACAGCCAGCAGATGGCACCTTTCTGCATCCTCTCTGAGCACTAACGCCACGTTTGTGTTTCCATCACAGCCCCAGACAAACAGCACGAGAAACAGCATAGTCACCAGTCCCAAAGGCAACATCCCTTCTGCTGCACTGGTACGCAGCTCTGTGTCCTGTCTGTCTGTCTGTCTGTCCGGACCACATCGACGCTGCAGAGAGGGCTGATGTGTGTGTGAGTGTGTGAAAGAATGTATGAGGGTGTGAGCAGTTTTTTTTTAAACGTTCTGATGATTTGCTTCTCTGTGTTTGCAAAATAACAGTTTTGAATCGTAGCTTCATACGAAATGTCAACTAATACAAAGGCTGATTAGAGGTTTGGGTTCTGTAATCATCTCCTCTGCTCATGATGACATTCATGGGACAGCGTGAGGCAGTATAATTAGGTTAGCAGAAAAACCTGAAGATAAAACCAAAATAATCCATTTTTTCAGGCAGTTTAACATCTTTTGATGAATGTAAAAGCTTATAGAATCAGATTCCATTGTGTCAGACTTATAGACAGAATATATCAGGTGTGCCATTTGCAGAAGAAAATCACACCAAGTTGGAAGTCCACTGAGCTCCTGCCAATATTCTACTTGTAGTTTCCTTAGTCACAGGTTCCTAAGAGATCAAGAAAATGACCTCCCTCACAAGTAGGCAGGGTTCTGACCTTATCTTTCTGGGACTGTAGGAGATGCTCTGAAGTACCACATGGTTCAGGGCTTCTCTAGCAAAGTGTTTCCAATGCTAGACCAAAGCTGTTGTAAGAGTTGGTTCATTTTTGGTTCCACAACAACATAAAACTGATTTGGCTTTCCACAGACAGAGAACCAGCCTTGATATGTCTTAATTAAAGAGACAACAGAAAGACACATGATGATGAGCTCATGTTGTTTCTTTGCTACGCTTACTTTTTAAAAGTAGATTTTTGTGTCTTATTAGATTTTGTCTTAAATGAAACAGTTTAAATTTGAAACTAACTCAAGAGATTCAAACATGTACCATGTTTGAATCTTTTGAGTTAGTTTTATAAGGTAGTAAAAGTATTAGGATACTTTCAACAAACATAACAATGACACAAAGAATCTGTCATCAGAATGCATTTTTATTTGAAATATTTAGTATCTGGTTTTAACAACATATATATGATATGAAAACTGATTTGTTTTTGGGATTTTTGCGCTCAAGTTGTGACTTTTACAAATCTTCTCAATCTTAAAACTAAGTTCTCATTTTCTTATGTCAACATCTTTGTACTGTAATATAGTTTTAAATCCACAGTCGAGACCCACAGCTGGTTTTCTCCGGTACTCATTGACCTCTCTGCTTGCATCTATTACCTTCTAGCCTTCTCATTCCTTATGAAGAGCTAAATCTTTACACTTAACCTATAAACCTATAAAACACAGTTGCAGTCAGAAGTTTACACACACTCATCATAAACATTTATCTCTTTTGAACTGTGTTTTTTCTTTTTTGTTCATATGATTACCCAACAACAACAACAACAACAACAACAAAAATCAATAAATGAAAAAAGCATATCATTTTTCTGCACAAGTTGGAATTCATAGTAGATTTTTTTTTTTTTTCAAATCCATAAAGGGTCTACATTATATATGCAGGATCAAATATTTCCCCAGCCCTAAATCTTTGCAGAAACATCCAAAGATGAATTCTAACTGGTTGGTTAGAGTCAGCTTTTAAATGTAGTCCATAAATTCCCAAGGGGGTTGAAGTTGGGGCCATTTAAGAGCTTCAGTGTCAGCCTGTTTTATCCAGTCCAAACCCAGTTTTGATGCGTTTTTAGGATCCTTATCCTGTTGGAACTCTCAGTTGTGTCCAAGTTTCAACCCTGTAGCTGTCGACTGGATGAAAGTTGAAGAATTTGGAGGTATTCTTCCATCTTCATAATACAACTCACTTTGTGCAAAGCACCAGGGCCACGGACAATAGAAGAAAACCTCAGAATGATGCTACTACTACTATGCTTGACAGCTATTTCGCTGTTCTTAGGTTTGAAAACATCAGCTTAACTCCTCCAAACATTATTTTTTCCATTTTGGCCAAATCACTATTTGTATATATCTGACCACAAAGTTTGTCTTTAGAAATTTTTTGGTTTGTTCATGTGGATGCTCACAAACTTCAGCTGTCCTTTAAGGTGTGAAGTTTTAGCACAGATAGTCATTTTTAATAAATTAGAATATGCATTCTAATCACGCTTGTTTTTCAGATCAAAAGTACATTTATTAATAACATTTTGAACATACGTCCATACTTAAATACATGAACATTCTTTTCATGACGTTCACATTTATGTATTAAATATGTCTTTTATTAGACTGGTATAATATTACGAATGAACTAAATAACGAAATAAATGAGGTTTTCAATAATATCAGGTCTGTATTTCTTAAACCGTAGTTTCCGGTTTGTAATCACCTTGAGCCTTGGTGGTTGCCGTGCTGCTCCTTGAACATTATAACAAGCTTTCTTTACTCTGACAGTGACAGTTTGGGTCAGATGCTTGAAACTGGGACACAGTTGGGGAAAATGTTCCAAACACATCAAATACATTTTTGAAGGCTTGCATTAAGCTTCCTGATTGGTCTCCTCAAAGCACTGACCTGTTGAAATCATATGGACTGTGTTTAGGTGGTGTCCAAGCCAGGAAACCAACTAATTCAAATGAACTCTAGTGGAATTATCAAATATCCAGCCAAAATTATATCAGAAGTTTGCTTATGCTTATAAAATGTTAGCTTCTCTGCAACGTTAATCAAATATTAGTGGAGGTGTTTGTTTATATTTGTAGCTGTGTCTATAATTTTGAACCTAAGGAGTGTAGAAAAAACACATTCATTCAAACTTATGCACCTAATTCTTGTTTTGAAAATTCATTGAATTTTTACTTTTTGTCATCATTCCACTCTGGGGAAACAATGCCTCAAATCCATCTTTTAAAGTGTTTTATCCAAGATGAGTATATTTAAACTTCTGACCAGGGCTGCACTTATGTTTGGATGTTGAAGGAAAAAATGTTGAAAACTTCATATTTTGTAAAGTGGTAGAAATACTTGTATTGCATTCAGTGGGCCCAAGTCACTGAAGAGAAATAAGCTATGAATCTAACTTTGATACAAAAATGAAAGGACAAATGAGTGGGTTATTGGTGTGTTTGCTCTTTTTTGAGGAATATTTCCAAACCACTCTAATAACATGATTTACAGGAGATTCTGTATTCCTGCAGTACAGGATCCACAACCTGGAGGTATGGTCACTAATGTTTATCTGCTGATGTGAGAGACAAGACTAAATGGAATCATAATAATAATAATTACATGTATACATTCATTTTTTGCTGTCTCTGTTTGTCCCAGATTCTTCCAGTGTTCTGAACTTTCTTCTTGTTTCCATGTGTTACTCACATCTTACACTCTGCTGACTCTCATTTGGTCATATCTCATCCTCCGTTTTGCCTTCATTTACTCCCACTTTCTCTTTTTCCCCCTTTGTTTCTCTCCATTGTTCCTCTAGGAGCCACAGACTACTGTTATCCATAATCCAGTAGATGGGATCAAGGTAGATCCTCTCTTTTCCTCCCTCCACCTCCTCATTCCTCGTCTCTTCCTTCATTTGCTATCCCGCTCTTTAACTGTTCCTTTCCCCTGGTGGGTCCAGGAGTGTGTTTCAAAGGGTCTTTTTTTTACACTGTGAAGTTATTGTGATTTTCTTTCTCTGCATGTGAGAGGTGTGTGGGTGTGAATCTGTGGAGCTGTGGGTATGTTTTCTTTAGTCTTATGCTGCCTCACTGTGTTCAGATGAATGAAGCTCTGTGGCTCTGAGAAATCAGTATATGTCAGCAGGAACACAGCCGGAGTAACACTCATTCCACTCAGACTGTGTGCTAAATGTGGCTAAACGTTCTTACCTGTCCGTGTTTGTTCCCACGGAGACGGCTCAATCCACAGATGGGATTGGGCTGGAGTTCAGCAGCGGCAGAAATGCGGTGTTGTGTTTTTGTATTATTGGCCTAACTGTTGTGTGAACATGGAGTTGTAGCTGTAGACTGAAGTGTAAGTGTGTTGTTTATAGATCTGCATGCTATATTAGGATGAAAAGCTCGGTTTGATTTTGCTTTTATGGGTTCAGTCATCAACAGGGTGTATTTTTTATGTTTCAGGAATCATCCGACAGCAGCAACACCACCATTGAAGATGAGGATGTAAAAGGTAGGTCCCAACTCCACCCAGGGCTCCTTTGAATAAAAACTGCTCAATACTAGAGTGCCTTTCAAAAATTTTGGAAGTACTTTTCCAAATTTGTCACGTTATAACCACCAACTTCATTGTATTATTATTATTATTTTTTTTTTTTAGGATTTTATGCAATAGACCAAAATAAAGCAGAGCAAAGTGGGAGGAAATTATGCACAGTTTTCAAAGTAAAAATTTGGAAAGTGTGTTGCGTATTTGTTTTAGTCTCTTTGGGTTCTGTACACACAGAGACGAACACGTTACATTTTTTTAAACGATTAAGAAAAAATGTTCGTCCACACAACAGGATGCAGTACCACTGAAAACGCTGTAGTAGGTATGCCGGGCCAGTCGGTGGCCACAGAATGATGCAAAAAACACCAAACAACACTGGATGGTGCCATGTCTGTTATTTGTGAGAGTGAGGCGCATGTGGGATAGAGATAGAGATGGAGCTACGCTGTCATCACTTTAAAAAAATAAATAAAAAATACGGCTCACATGTGCACATGGAAGAAATTTGTGCACTCTGGGACCCAGTTTCAGAAATGATTGTTTCTGGTCTCCCAAAGCTCCGGATACGTGTGGACGCACAGGCCTAATGACAAAAAACCTTTGCAGATACACCTAAAATTGACTTAGTCAATAGTTTTGTAGAACCACCTTTCACTGCAATAACAACTTCAAGATTTTTGAGATATGAAATGAAATTTATGCCCAATTTCTTTGCAAGATTGCTCAAGATCAGTCATATTGAATAAGGATTTTAAAGACTTTACACAGATTCTCAGATGGATTTAGTCCTGGACTTTGACTAAGCCATTACAAAACATGACTATGCTTTGATCTAAATCATTCCACTGTAGTTCTGGCTGTAGGTATCGGGTCACTGTCCTGCTGGAAGGTGAACCTCTGCCCCAGTCTGAAGTCTGTTTCAGCCTCTTACAGTTTACAGCTCTGTATTTAGCTCCATCTATCTCCCTATTAACTCATAGCTACATCCCTGACCCTGTTGAACAAAGCATCTCAAATACCTGCAAACAGGACTTCTTATGGCTTTGTTTTAACATGGCTTTTTTGTGCCAGTTGCTTCCAGTCCACTTCCATAAAGACCAAATTTGTGGAGTGCACAACTTATAGTTATCCTGTTAACAGATTCCCCCACCTGAGCTGTGGATCCCTGTAGCTTCTCCTGTGGTTACCTGGAGCCTCTTGATGGCTTTCCTGAAAAATTAAAAGGGATGATCTCTGTAGGTTTGATTTTTTTTATTTTTATTTTTTTTTTTTTTATTTTTTTTTTATTTTTTTTTTTTTTAGCTAGTGAATTTAACAGCTCTTCAAGTTTATAGCTTGGAACATTGTTTAGTACCCTGATCCTAATAATCTTCTCCCTAGCTTCCTCTTTGATGTGTCTTCTGTGTTCCTTGTTCTTCCTAATGCTGTTTGTGCACTAATGTCCTCTAACAAACCTCTGAAACCTTCTCAGAAGACCTGGATTTATAGTGACATTCAGTTACACACAGCAAGGCTAATTAGGTGACTTCCAAAGGCTATGAGGTGGACTGATTCTTATTCAGGAGTATCACAGATAAAGAAGCTGAATACAAATGCACACCACACATTTCAGATTTTGTCTTTCTTTTGTTTTTTGAAAACTGTAACACTTTCCTTCCACTTCACAATGATGTGGTGAACATACTAGTGGGTCTATCGCTGAAAAAAACAACACTAAAATATGTTAGTAGTTTTCATGTGACAAAATGTGAAATGGTTCTAGGGTTATGAATAAACTTCAAGCATTGCATAGAGGAAAGCCATAATTTCTTAGAATTTACTAAAGTAAGAGCACTGATTTAAAATGATCATGCTAAACTTAATAAACACCACGTCTACTAACGACCAAGCTATTTACAAGCTACACAATTTTTAATGATCATCTGAGTGTAAATGTGTGTGTGTGTTTCTGTGCTATACATTACTCATGACACAACATCAAAACCAAATGGCTGCTGTCACTATGCGGTGAGTTTGGTTTTGAAACAAGATGGCTGCTGTGACAAGAACACAGGAATATTTTACAAAGAAGGTGGATCTGGTTGCCCTGTTAGTGTTTTAACACATATGGTATGTAGTAGAATGGACTAGGAGTTCTTGTTTTACAGAAGGGTGATTTGCCGATGGAACAACAGGGCAAGAGAAAAGAAGCAGAAAAAAGAGCGATACTTTAATAAGACTAAAAATTGGTCACCATCAGTAAGGATTTGGCCCAGAGGAATAGATATAGCCTGTATTGTCCCACAGAGGGGAAATTCAGGTGTAACAGCATCATTAAGGTTTGTAGATTCACACAAAAGTTCCAAAAGTGTCATTAATATATAAAAAAACAAGATTAACAACAACAATAATGATAATAATTTACTGTACAAGCTTATAAGAAAAATACTGTGCAGTTTTTAGAAACAGAAATATCACACTCACAATCCAAGGGATGTGAAACTGAGTAGGATGACTTTTTTTTTTTTTTAAATGTATATAATGTGAATATGTATTGAACATTAAATTCACAACACACTGTTCAGAATACAGTATATCAGTACAGAAAAACAGATGTCCAATAACAGTAGAAATGTTATTTAAAATAAGTAAAAACAGAGTAAATGATCATGCAAATGCCAGCATGTATGTAAACACACTGAGTTTGTTGGGAGCCGTGATGGTTATTGAGTCTGACAGCTCCTGGGAGGAAGGGTCTCCTATATACACTCCTTTGTGCACCGAGGATGCACAACGTTGATATCTAGCATGGCAGAAGGAATTCTCGAAGTAATGAAATAGGGGCAACATTGTCATTATTAACCCTTCCCATCAAGGTAATGTATTTGCTAATAAATGCCTTGAATTTTTAAAAAATATTTCTCATTGGTCTTCGTTAGAAACATAAGGGGAAAACTTGGAAACCACAGAACACGTTTGTGTTATGGCAGAAATTGTTCAGCTTTGCCTATAGGTCAAAATCTGAAAGAAAACCTTGATTTTATCTAAGATAGTAGGACAATAACAAGCCTAAATATTGACTGTAAACAAATGTGGGGAAAAAGCCAACATAGAAGAACTGAATAAAGTATTATTTGCCTTTCCTACGCAGTTTTCCTAACCTCATTTAAGGGCATCGTGAAGTTAAGGAAGGTTGATAGGTTGAAATTTGTACAAAGAAGGAACAATATCTCAACAACATCAAAACAGCAAGCACCTTGACAGCACAGTGATGTAGGTCAAAGCACAGAAAGTCTGGGAACTGATTAGTTCTTATTATATTGTTTCAGTGAAGCATTATATGACACACTTCAGCAAATGAAAGTATATCTTGCAAAAATATTAGGTTTTTGTCATGGTTGGTAAAAAAAAAAATAAAAATAAAAAAAAAGCCAAGTTGTATGTTTTAAATACTTGAAAGTCTATTGGTAAGACTCTCCAAGCTTTGGATTATGGGACAAAATTATCTCTTTTCTTTCATAAAGGACACTCCAGGGACGCCTATGGCATAGGAGATTAACAAAGAGGAGCACTGAAGCTCCTAAGCACTGAGAGAGTTTGATCGAGCTCTTCTCATGACCGGTTCTCTCAAAAATAAATAAGAGAAAAGAAAATTATTTCATAAATTTAAAGGTATTTCATGGTACTGTAGAATTAAACCATGACAGCATCTTCTGCACCTGTTGCATCAACAGAAAAAATGCATCTGTAGAGCTGCTGTCGATATTGGTAAGAGAGTTTGTGAAGCAGTTGACTTTTTGTTGGATACTAATGCCTGTGGCTTCTGTCTGAGCATTATTATGTGACAGGTTAAAAAAAGAGAATGTATTCACTTTGGCAGAAGGTGATTGATGCAAAGGGTTGCTGTGTGCAAGAGCTGCCAACTGGGCTGAATGAGTACTCCCATTTTATCATGGCCAATCTATCAATCACAATCACTGGCCAGGGGTCTCATTTATAAAGCTTGTGTACACACAAAACAGGGCCTGAAACTTGCGTAGCCACTTTCCATGCAAAGGTTCTGATTTATAAAACACACACTTGACTTGAAAATGTACGGTTCCTCACACCAACTCTGACCCATGTGTACTGTATATGCTTGTTTTGGAAACAAGGGTGAAATGGCGACAGATGGTGAGGTAGAGAGCTGAAGCCATGTTTCATCATGATTCTATCAGACATTTAATTACATATTGAACTTAAACCATAGATCGACTTTATTATAAACATTCAAAAGCACAGTGTGATATATGCTTGCGCTGCTGACCAATAACTATACATGAGGACCTGTCAAGTAAACAAAAAGGCATATAAGCCAGCCTCAACCCTAAACCAAAGTCTGCACAGTGTTTAAACATTTTCTCACCATTACATTCATCTCTCCAATGATCACCAGGTTGAGACATATCACATTTTATTTATTTATTTATTTATTTATTTATTACCACAGATTAACACGTACATTGTGACAAGGTATGAAGGATTCACAGTGATTTCTGTAAATAGCATTGTGACACCCGTGCATAATGCCATGGATGCATTGGCGCTGCTGGAAGACGTTCTAAATGGGAGAATCAGGAGGGAGTGTTTTCAGGGATCACCAAGATCTTCTGGCCCATGATGATGACTAGCTTATATGCAGATTTAGACTCCTTAGATCATTGCTTTAGGATCTATGTACTGAACTGGGACCAGTATTGGAGAGACCGACCTGCTGGAACGACGACATCCCTGTCCAATTACAGGTGTTAACCGGGTTCCTGGCAACCGGCTCTTAACTGCGTGAATTAGCAGACAGGTGTGTGTTTGAATTAATCGCAAATGAATTAACTCTCTGTCTGAAGCCACTTTAAGGATCAACATAATTCTGTAAAGTTATCCACAGGTCTGGGAAATCACGGCCAGCGCTGAGCGCAGTAATGCCTGCTGTCCTTGATGACGTTGTTAACATGATCAGTACACACATCCGAATTTCTTACACTGTGGGAGAACATGAGTCCTTAAAATTTAATTTGTGAAATTCTAACTATTAGGCCTGATAATGCATTATTCTGCTTTAACCTGCAGGGGACAGAGCTACTGAGCTGCTTTGCATCATTTATGGTTAAATGTGGGTGTGTAGAGGGCAGAACCTGAGGCATTCTCACCAGATGCCTAAACCACTTCAGCTGTCTCCTTTTGATGGGACAGAGTAGTACAGTGGACTCCACCCCACTTCAGGGATACTTAAATCCCAGTGGTGTAGATGGGTCAGACATGGAGACATCAAGGGCTACTTGAGACAGTAGACCCCTTTCAGGCCATTCAGTGGTTTTGAGTCAGTGAAGTCCATAGGCTGACATCAGTATACTTCAGGTGAGGGATATTTCTTCATCAGCAGGGATCTCAACTTTTTTTGCAATTCCGCGATCGTGGAGACTGGAAGTGGGGTCAACAGATGCTGAGATGCATGGTATACAGAGGTTGCCAAGTTTTCCAAGGGTTATTCACTACAGACTTTCAAAGTTCATGTGGCCTTTAAATTACCTCAAGAACATTGTGTTGAGAGCTTCATGAAAGGAGTTGTCATGACCAAGTAGCTGCATCAAGCCTTACATCACCAAATGCAATGTAAAACATCAGCCTGACTGCATTGTGCCAAGTGTAAAGTTTGGTGGAGAGGAGATTAAGGGCTATTTTTCAGGAGTTGGGCTCAACCTCTGAGTTTCAGTTAAATGCTTCAGCACTCAGACATTTTTCACAATTCCTTTCTCTAGACCCAGTAGGTACAGGTTCCTTCCTATTCAGACATGACTGTGCATCATTTTTCATTTTACAAAGCAAGGTCCACAAAGACTTGAATGAGCAAGTTTGATATAAAAGAACTTAACTGCCCTGCACAAATTCCTGACCTTAGCCTGGTATAGCATCCTTAGAATGAAGTAGAGCGAAAACTGTGCAATAGGCCTTGTTGTTGTCCAACATCAGTGTCTGACCTCACAAATGCTTTTGTGGAAAAATGGTTAAAAATTCCCATAAACATATTTTGGAACCTTTTGTAAAGCCCCCCCCCCCCAGAAGAGTTGAAGCTGTTATAGCTGTAAAGGTTTAACAGTGTAAAGGTGCATAGTAAGAATGGGTGATACCCAAGTGCACTAGTGTGAAGGCAGATGAATGAATACTTTTGGCAGTGTAATGAATATATTCTCAATCACTGACAACTAATAACGTAGAAATATAATTTGCAACATAGGTGATTAACTTCAGGTGAGTGGAGTAAGTTTAGTTGTCTCTGGTTTTTTTCAATTTTCTTTTTTTCATCCAGAAAACAAACTGTGTATCTCCAACCTTTATTACTCTAACCAGGTTGAGACAAAGACAAATTCATCTGCGCTTTATTTTAGTGCAGCCAAATGTCTTGCTGTATAAATTTATCATAAAACATGGACAAAGAAACCAGCAGTAGAAATTTGTAGGACAGGACTTTGTTGTAATTAAAACTGAAATGTTGCTTTTAAGCACATTAAAGAGGGATACTCTCTGATGTCTCTGTTTCACTGACTTTTCTTTATGTGACATGCAGCTATGTGACAGGAGAGCATGTAGATGAAGTAGAGAGGTGCTTTAATAATAGAAACTGGTACAAAAAGTAGAAAGAGAGAGAGAGAGAGAGAGAGAGAGAGAGAGAGAGAGAGAGAGAGAGAGAGAGAGGGAGGGAGGGAGGGAGGAAAATAGACAATCCGAGTGAGTTAAGCCCTTCACTTAGTGTGGGGAGGAAGAGACAGGAGGAGGACAGGGTAAATCTCATCCAAAGGCCTGGGACAGGAATAGCACCATGAGCTCAAGCAGTCTCATGTGTACAGCAGAGATATGATGAATGGAGGTAGAGGACGACGAGGTGCCAAGACACAAAATGGGGGGTACGTAAGCTGGATGGTCTGTGTGTGTAAAGTTCAAGGAGGAGATCAAATCAGGAGTAGGACCACTAACAGGACTCACACAAACTGATCAGCTCTGCTGTCACTTGGTTCAGCTTCTGATGGTTTTCAGTGACTTTTGGTCTTGCTTAGCTGTGGTTTTGGGACAAATATCACTTGGGAAGCAGTCACATCTATCTGTCCTTCTTCTCCACAGCTCGCAAACAGGAGATCATAAAGATCACGGAGCAGCTTATCGAAGCCGTCAACAATGGAGACTTCGAGGCCTACGCGTGAGTCCCCACCCCCCATTCCTCATCTTTCACTGCATTTAAAAGTTCAGCCAGCAGCAGGAAAGTGCAGCCTGTAAAGTGAACATTTAAGCTCTCCATCAGCCATGAAGAACCATTAATCTGATTGACATACAAAATGTGTTGTATTAAAAGATTAAAGAGTAATTACATTCATTGTTTCATCCACGTCTCCCCCTCCTCTGCTTACCACATAATTAAGAATAATGCCAGGCAGATTGAGGGAGAGGGATGGGAAGGGCTGGGTTTAGTGTGTCCTCAGTGATTGAAGCACAATTCCACAAAGATGGGAGGTAACATATGAAAGATTAATGTGGAAAAAAAAGATCCAGTTGCAAATTAAAACCACAGTTAAGATCAAAATTATTCATACCAGAAGTGTATTTCTGATAGGAAATGTGACAGCTATCTTTTAAAAGATAATAAAATAATGTAAAAGGAGTATCAATTTTGAAAAAATATGTTTTATTTACACTTTGTTTAAAAAGATTGCATGGCAGACATTGTTTATCTTCTCAATGTAGCATTACAGCAGTCAAACCCTTACAATAGCTGACCAGCTTTCTGCATGTTTCCACTGGCATTTTGATGATTTATCTGTGGTGATGAGCTCCAAGTCTTTCAGATTGGAAGGCCTCCTTGCCATCACTCTAATCACACCAACTCCCTCCACAGGTTCTCTGTTAGATTCAAGGTGAAATTCCAACTGGCTCATTCCAAAAACATTAAAAATTTTGGATATACCTGTGTGTAGCCCCAGTTATGGTATAATAGATTTTTTGTATCAAATTTAAATTAATTACTAATTCTAACAGAAGAATGCTATGGCTTAGAATTGTAACCTGCTGTGGTAATCATATTTATGAGAAATATGAGATAATAACTGAAAGCAAAAAGGTAAAGGGGCTACTAGCATCAAGTTTAAAATTTGTTTGAAACATCAGTTCAGATTTTTCATGTGGGTTTCTGTTAACAGTATATTTCTTAACTGCTGTGGATAAATCGTAGCATTTTTAGATTTGTTTTCTGGATAATGGCTTGTCAAAGTGGGGTGAGCACAAAAGTGGGCTTCTGCCATCTTAAAACAACTCATGGAAAAGCTTTTTATAAACCTTAAAATCATTGTAATGGTTGTATCACCGTAGCTTAAAAAGTATCTGCGCTCTTTTTTATGGAGTCATGACAACAAATTTCATTTTTCTGTGGTTTTGGGGATATAATATGATCTGTTGCGCACTGATGAGGCCGTGTGAATGTCAAGAGTTGGTATCAAAAGTCCTGCTCATAGGCGGTCAGCTTTGTTTCTTTGCTCTAAAACGGACTAATCAGAATACAGTTTATATTTCTACGTTATTCATATTCTTCAATTAGAGCACACCATTAAGCAAACAGTCCTCCCCCTCCCCAGCTGATACACCAGCTAATTTAAGGGCTAAGTCGCGCTAGCATGTCTGGCTACTCCACTTGACTTCTCAAGGATGGCTGCTAAAAAGCAGAGCTGTTATGTCCAAGGGAGCTCAAAAACAGCTGGAAGTTTCCACTGACTTCTGAAGGATGAGAGAACCAGAGAAGAGTGGCTGAAGTTCATTTATGGGGAGGTACCACGCAATTATCACCTCAATTTGAGACGATGTTTGGCACATTTTACTGAAGAGTTTCTCAAATATGGTTGTAGTCAATCAGAGTGAAGTCAACCAGGTAGAGCCACATATCATTACTGTACCCAACCCTTTTACTGAGGAGGGAAATCTGGCCTGCCAAAACAACCCGCTACAAAAAAGTGACATTATTTTTTGTTAAATGAAATTCTTTGGAGAATTGACATGTGCAGCAATATCAACTACATGAAATAGTTTATACAGTGATGTCACCACCCTTTAACTTTTTCACATCTTTTTCAAAAGATCCTTAAAGGAGAGAGACAGGGAATTATTGAGGAGTATACAGAAGCAACTTAAAGTCAAAATTAGAGACTGCAAAGAGAAGTACAGGAAGCTGGAGTGCAAACTATAGAGGGACAATATCAGAGATGTGTGGTCAGGGATGAAGAAGATCACAGGCTTCAAGCAAAAGGAGAATCAGACAGATGGAAGTCTGGACAGAGCAAATGAGCTGAACACATTCTTCAACTAGTTCAGTTCAGGAACAAGCTCAGCATCCTCCCCTCCTGCCCCCAAGCCTAACAGACATCCCACCCTCCTTTAACCCACAGCTTTCCTGTCACACTTCAAATGTTCTATCTTCCACCTCAGTCATGGACTCTTCTTCTTCTACAAGTTTGTCTTCAACCAAATCAGGAGATGCTGCTGCTCCCTCTGCCTCCCCCTCCCACTTTTCTGTTTCTAGAAGTCAGGTGAAGAGGCAGCTGGAGAGACTGGACCGGAACAAGGCTGCAGGTCCAGATGGTGTCAGTCTTTGAAGGCCTGTGCAGAGCAGCTCTGTGGGATTTTGCAACACCTCTTTAACCTTAGCTTGACCCAAGAGAAGGTTTTGTTGTTGTGGAAGAACTCCTGTCTAGTTCCAGTACCAAAGAAAACTTACCCATCAGTCATCAACGACTATAGACCCATTGTCCTGACATCCCACATCATGAAGGTCCTGGAGAGACTCCTGTTGGCCCACCTGAGAAAGCAAACTAGCACCTATCAGGATCCCCTGCACTTTGCTTATCACCGTGGAGTTGTAGTTGAAGACGCCATTATACACCTGCTTCAACAACCCCAGTGTCATCCGGACAAAGCAGGCAGCACTGTGAGGATCATGTTCTTTGATTTCTCCAGTGCATTTAACACAGTTCAACCTGATCTGCTTTGCCCGAAACTCCAGAAGACTCAGGTGGAGGCCTCAACAATCGTCTGGATCCATGACTACCTGACAAACAGACCACAGTTTGTGAGACTGAAGGACTGTGTGTCTAACCAGGTGGTTAGCAGCACAGGAGAACCACAGGGGACTATACTCTCACCATTTATTTTCACTCTGTACACTTCAGACTTCCAGCACAAGTCAGACTCCTGTCATCTACATAAATATTCAGATGACTCTCCAGTGGTCGGGTGAATCAGAGATGGACAAGAAGCTGAGTACAGAGAGCGGGTGGACCGCTTTGTGTCATAGTGTGGAAACAATCATTTCAGTTTGAATATGAACAAAACAAAGGAGATGATTGTAGATTTCAAGAGGAACAGGGTTAGATCAAACATTGTTTTCAACATGGGAGTAAAAGTGGACCTAGACACAAGCTCGGATTGGCTAATTGGGAGGACGGGGACAATTTCCGGTGGGCTGGTCTGACGTTTGAGCCGCAAGGGTAATTTTTATCTTTTTTGTTTTATTAGGCCGGTGTGCAGTCAGGCACTAGGTTGATCATGTATGCTGCTGCTGTCTCTTGGGCCATGTCTGCTTTGTGGTGTATTTTGTTGAAAAGCAGTACATGTTGTAATGACTGTGACCAAGTGCATGGCCGTTGTTTGAACACTGTTATTGTGCTCCAAGTTGGAAACTAAGTAAATGCTGCTGGACAAAGAACTGTATCGTCTCAGTCTCCTCTTATAAGCTACGTAAACATAACTGTAACCCGTGGCCATACTAGAGCAGCATAGAGCATAAAGTCACAACATGCCTCCACTGGCAGCTTTCCTTTTTTTTTTTTTTTTTTGGAAACACACCCTGATGTAACATGTCAATGCTTTGTCAGTGGTGTTTAAAAGATGGAAAGTACTACTTCTATCTCCTTTTTTCTCTTTAAACCTTTCCTCTATCTCCCCCCACCCCTTTTTTTTCTTTTTCATCTTTGTGCCCATTAGATTTGAAACAAACCCAAGCAATTTTTAATTAGGTTTCATATATATACCAAAGGGACCATCATGGCAAAAGCCGTAATGCTCTGCTTGTGAAAGAAAATCTGTTGGGCCTTACCTTGACATTCAGATGACAATTCTGAGTGCCACACTGCTGGACAGGGCACATTAAAAAAAAATAATAATCATAAAAAATAAAAGATGGAAAGTAGAAAAAGCAAGAGTGGCACAGAGAAGGAAAAGAGAAAAGCTCTGGAGACAGATGCAGCTAAAAGTACAAAAACTGGCACCTTTTCCACAAAACCAAGCTTGCGGTTAGTAACGTCAAGTGAGGACGATGAAACGGGTCAGGCAAACCTGTTCAGTCAAGTCAATGAATTGTGTGGTGTTGTGGCATATAACATAATGTTGCATAGTATAAATTTGTTCATGATGCGACACCCCTAACTGCTGTATAGCCCGAGTCAGAAGAAAAATACCTCACCAAGCATGAGCCATGAGCCCACAGGTCCAGAGTGGAGGGAGGATCAGTCATTGAGTGAGTATTAGGATTAATATAATGAAGAGTATGGTGTAGAACTGCTTTTTACGAAAAGTGCCCTGAGATGCTGGATGATTCAGCTCATTACAACTGACCTGAATTGATCAGAGGACTTTGTAAAAATGGAAGATTTGTGCTGAGAATTAGACCATTCTTAAAATGTGATTTAGTGTCAGAAGCAGAGTCAGGAGCTGAGAAAGAAATTCTCATGTCTTTTGACAATGATCCTGTAAAATACAAAGTCGCAAAGACCAGTCCACTGCTCAGGCGTATATTAATGTTTTAGGATTGTGTCTTTAAAACTACTCTCATGCTGAGGAAAAAAAGATAATACAGTCATTAGAAAGTTATGTCAAACTGTGTATAACAAACTTACAGAGAGCAGTGCAATTTTTTCTTTTTTTTTCTTTTTTCTTTTTTTTTTTAATCAAATGGATCAGAGATCCAAGAGCGCTAATTTGCTTGATATTTGATTTGATTGCAGAAAATGAATTTCTGATGTTGTAAAGAACAGAATTGTAAAGAATAGTGCTGAAGATTTGCTCTTTAAGCCATGTTCTCATATTTGAATGAGATGAATATGAACTCTAAGTTGTGAGAGCCATTTCCTTACAGAGGAAAAGGAGATAATAGTGTTATAAGAAAGTGCAACACTTTTTATTAAAAATTTTTATTTGATATTGTAATATTTTTATTTACTCGTATTTCATTTTTATGGTTGGACATTTCTGAAAGCTCATTTGAACAAATTATAGATTCTGATATTGTTGAAAAGGATGTGCTGTAAAGAATATTGTTTGAGACGTGCTCTCCTGTTGAAATAAATCTACATTGTGAAGTAGCAATTACTTGTACTGAATTGGACATACTGTAGAAAAATACAATGAATTACAAGGCTTTACAGAATAGTGTGCTACTGCAGACTTAAAACATGATATTATAATTACATAATTTTAATAATAATAGGTTGTTATCTAAAGTGGGCCAGTCTGAGGCATGAAACTCCAGGACTGAAAAAGAGTCCCACTCTTGCCCTGCCTGGAGAGCAAACTGGACACTCAACAGTGAAGCTGTCTATAAGAAGGGACTGACCAGGCTGTACTTGTTAAGAAAGCTTAGGCCCTTCAATGTTTGCAGCAACATGCTGCATATATTCTACAAGTCTGTTGTAGAGAGTGTGATCTCTACTTCCATCTTCTGTTGGGGCAGCAGCATCAGACCCATGGACATAAAAAAGCTAAAAAAAACCTGAGAAATAAGGCTGGTTCTGTTCTGGGGATGACTGTGGAACCTCTGGAGATTCTTCATCAAATCAAATCAATTATCGGCAACCCTGAGGATCCTCTTCATGAGTCTGTAATACAACAACAGAATCCTTTGGGATTAATAAACTATTTTTGAATATGAATTGAATTACAAATACAAACTGGACTAAACTAAAGGCAGAGGGGAAAAAAAATCAAGTAAATGTATGTGCCCGTGCACAATAATCAAACGTGAGGAAAGGTAGAGTAATAAATTAGTGTTTCCCATGAACACGTGGGCTATAGTGTCGTACAGTCTGATAACATCTTTAGTTAATATCATAAAGATGTGATCGTTATAAAAATAAAGGTCTTTTTTTGTCTGTGATGAGTCCACCAGAGGGCATATTGACCGTGTAAATACAGTACTATCCCATAAGTCCAATCCACAATTTTCTACTGAATTATAATCTTTGAACTAAATTATGACAATTATTCATTAAGAGAATTATAACATTGTCTAGGAAAATAGGTCCTCTATTGCAAGTAGTATTTTAATTAATTTAAATAAATATGTTACGCTTGTAGATCTACATTTTGAGAATGATCTGGAAGTATTTCTTTTAGCGCATGCATAAATGAGCTAACAGTACAGATCATGCTTCCAGAACAGATCGTGCAGTGACAGCTAGCTAAGCAAGGTTGGTGGCATCAACTCGCTAACTCACTCATCGGAAAGCTAGCAATAACCTGCTGCGTAACTTGCACAACAGCCGTTTCAGGTTTTGCCACCATGTCTCATAACTGCTTAAAAATAAAAACAACGGCGTGGAGCGAAAGGAGAAAATGAGTACAACAGCTCGAGAAGAAATTGTGGTTAACACAGGAAAGGTCATGTCACCAGTTTGGCAGTATTTCAGATATTTAAAACAAAAAAAACCAAATCAATAATAATCGATATCAACTGATATGAAACACTTATATCGTGATACGTTTTTTAGCCATATCGCCATCGTCATAGACAAAACCTAAAGTGGCAAATAAATATGAAGCAAAGTAAAAATGATACATAGGTTTCAAATTTGTTGAAAAATAAAACTTTAAACAGCTTCATATGCATTTATATTTTCAACTCTCCGAGGTCAATACCGGCCATAGATCTTAGAATTGCCTTTTGCTGGAGTTATGGTTGCAAGTCTTTTGGCACCATCAGGATGTAGACATGCTGTCTTCAGCAGGGACATGGAAGCAGGTCAGAGTTGATAGGAAGATGGATGGAGCTAAATACAGGGGAATCCTGGAAAAAAATCTGTCAGATGCTGCAAAGATTTAACTAAGAGTTTCACCTTCCAGCAGGACATTAACACTAGACATATACCCAGAGATACAACTGAATGGTTTAGATTAAAACATATTTCTGTTTTAGAATGGCCCGGTCAAAGTTCAGACCTATATTAAATTGAAAATCTTTGGCAAGTCTTGAAAATTGATGTTCACAGACACTCTGCTTCCTCTCTGACTAGGCTTGACCTATATTTTTTGTAAATAAAATGTATGCATCATTTTCTTTCCACTTCACAATTAGGCTCTACATTGTGATGGTCTGTCAGAAAAAAATCCTAATAATTTACTTTTATGGTTGTAGCATGGCAAAATGGGTATACACACTAAGACCTTCTGGATGTTTCTTTACATTAATATGTTGTTTTTTTTTTTTTTTAAACATGATGGAGTTATTTTGTTTCTTTCTTTTGTTGTATTCTCAACAAATACAAATACAATTTAAGCATATCCAAATCCCTTTTCATGGGCTGCCACCTTATTGTGGTGGATGGGTTTGAGTGTCCCAAAGATCCTAGGAGTTAAGTTGTCAGGGGCTTTAAGCCCCCTGGTAGGGTCACTCATGGCAAACAGCTTCTTGATGAGCGATCAGACAAAGCACAACCTAAAGACCCCTTATGATGAGAAACATCAACAGTGATCCTTTGCCTAGACGCGGGTCACTGGGGCCCCCCTCTGGAGCTAGGCCTGGAGGTGGGGCACACTGGTGAGCACCCGGAGGGACAGCCCAAAGAGGAAGCATGGGTCCCCTTCCCCATTGGCCCACCAATTTTGGGAGGGGCCAAAGGGGTCAAGTACTATGTGGGATGGCTGGGAGCCAAAGGCAGGGACCTTGAGTGTCTGATCCTCAGCTACAGAAGCTGGCTCTCAGGATGCAGAATGTCCCCTCTCTGGTGAGGAAGGAGGTGGGGGATTTCAACAATCAATGAGCAATGACGGTGTGACCTGGAAGTGCATGATTGGAAGGAACAGCCCCCCTAATCTGAACACAAGCAGTGTAATTGGACTTTAGCGGCTGCCGTGGATTCTTCATAACAAACACCATGTTCAAGCGTTAGGGTGTCCATATGTGCTCTTGACACCAAGACACATTAGGCTGCAGTTCAATGATTGACTGTGTGGTCATTTCATCTGATCTGTGGCCACATGTCTTGGACACTCGGGTGAAGAGAGGGGCAGAACTGTCCATTCATCCCTACTTGGTAGTGAGTTGGTTCTGATGGTGGGGGAGGATGCCGGTCAGACCTGGCAGGCCCAAACATATTGTGAGGATCTGTTGAGAACACCTGGTGGAGTCTCCTCTCAGAAGGAGCTTTAACTCACACCTCCAGCAGAACTTTGAACACATCCTGGGGGAAGCGGAGGACACTGAGTCAGAGTGGGCCATATTCTTTGCCTCCATTGTTGTGGCAGCTGACCAGGACTGTGGCCACAAGGTGGTAGGGGCCTGTTGTGATGTTGGCAACCCTCGAACCCGCTGGTGGACACTTGTGGTGAGTGTTGCTGTCAAGCTGAAGTAGGAGTCCCATGGTGTGCTGATGGTGTGCTGATGATCTTGACTCAGGATGTTGTGGGTCAGTGGGCAGAACATTTCGAGGATATGTTGCCAAAAAAAAGTTTCAATTATCATAAACATTTTTTGACTTATTTTTCTTACATGGTATCTGTCATAAGATGTGTAGAAACATATTTTGGAGAGAAGAAGAGTGAAATTGATGTTTCTAGTTGCTGATCTTGCTAAAGAAGTTTATATAGGTCTTAAGTTACAAGATTTCAACAAGAGTAGTTGATATTTTTGGAAGATGATTAATCATTGATTTTCCTTGCCTTGTGTTTTTTTTTTTTTTTGCAGGAAGATCTGTGACCCTGGTCTTACCTCATTTGAGCCTGAGGGGCTGGGAAATCTGGTAGAGGGCATGGACTTCCACAGATTTTACTTTGACAATCGTAAGATCACAGCTCAATGCTTTATCGCTTTTTACATCACATGTTATTTTTAACATCTACATCCTGACGCTGTGTTCTGTTCTTTCTTTAGTCCTTTCCAAAAACAGCAAACCCATCCACACCACCATCCTCAATCCTCACGTACACATGATTGGAGAGGACGCGGCCTGCATCGCCTACATCCGCCTAACGCAGTTTGTGGACAGCCAGGGCCGTCCCCGCTCCAGCCAATCAGAGGAGACCAGGGTATGGCACCGCAGGGACAGCCGGTGGCAAAACGTGCACTTCCACTGCTCGGGAGCCCCTGCTGCACCGCTACAAGGATGAGGTACAGATAAAAAGAAAACTCATATATGGGACAGGTCAAACATCAACATGCAGAGAGCCTACACAGCCCTGTTCAAATGTCAGATTTTTCTGATTTTAAAAAAAAAAATAACACCATGATAAATCACTGTAAGGGTAAGTGTGCATACCCTTAAACTTCTACTTTGTTGAAGCACATTGTGACTAAATTTTAGCATTTTTCTTTGTTAGGAGTCCATCAGATTGTCACATCTTAATTTTCCCACTCTGCCTTGGAGAGGTTCTCCATTCAGATTGTGAGAAGATCTCATGTCCACAGCCCTCTGCAGGTGGTCCCACAGATTTTCTGTTAGATTCAGTTTTGAACTCTGGTTACATCAATCCAAAAGTTTAAATTTACTCTCATGCTGTCAGTATTGGTTATTTTCATCCATAACTGGACTAACTGATAAAATCCACCTTTATCTTCTGCTTTAAAGCAGAAAACTGAAGGTTTGTCCTAAAACTGACTGGCAGTTTGGACCTGTGTACAATTTCATCAACCTTGATAAAAACCTGAGTTCCATTCTGTAGTTTCGCTGTTGGTATTGTGTTCTCTTGATGATGAACTGTGCCAAACTTAGTTTTTGGAATTGTAATCTTACACTTAAAGTTTGGTTTTATCAGACCAGATCACATTCTGGTTTGCAAGATTTTTGCCAGGCCTGGATTTTTCTTCGGAAGAAAAGCTAGATATTTGGTGAAGGACACTGTCACTTATAGAACACTAAGTCTTTGTTGGAAATTCATGCAGCTTCTTTAGTGTTGCTTTTGGCCTCTTGGCAGCTTCCCTGACCAGTTTCTATCTTGTCTTTTCAACCATTTTGGAAAAATGTCCGGTAATTTTAACTTCACCGTTGTGCTAGATTTTAATCAGTTATTAATGACTTTTTGTAACCAACCAACTGACACCTTTGTACAATGAGATATTTCTGATTCTTTGTAATCTCTCTGCTACAACAGAGTATTGGGGGCTGACAAAGAGATTTTTTCTTTTTTGAATTTACAACAATAAAGTCATAATATTATGAAAATAAAGTCATATTATTAGTAGAATAGAGATGCAATATTACCATAAGTCATAAAATCACTAACTTCACAAGATGCTCAACATTCCTCGTTTTAATTCTTAATTATTTTTTTGTGTAGGAGTTATCACAAACTTGCTATTTAATTTTCCTAATATTACAACTGTATTGTGGTAATATTATGACTTTATTCTCATATTATTACAGCTTTTTCTCATATTATTGCAAATTTATTCTTGTAATATTATGACTTTTCTCTTGTATGACTTTATCCTTGGATAAGTAGGACTTTATTCCTACAATATTATATCTTCTCATAAATTTATTTTTCTTTGCCTGGTCGTCATACTCCATCGTACTCTGCAGACTATGACTTTAGCTGTGAGATGCAAATGTGAAAAAATCCAGAAAATGAAGGTAGTTCAGCTGAAATTCCTTTTAGGTTCATCAGAGTGGTGTTAAGTTTTGTAGAAAGAAAGTTGGACAAAATGCAGACTGAAGTAGAAATGATTAAGATGATTTGTTAAATAAGCAATAACTAAAAAACTTACAGGACAAAGGCAGTGACATAGCATGGGAAGGAAACCAGTGGAGCCAGTGAAAAATGTAAACCAGAGAGCTTAAATACACTGAGGGAAAGGAGAGAGTGAGATAGGAACCAGAGGGACTAATCAGAGGTAAGTAGAGACGGCTAAGAAAGAGAGCAGGCAGATGGAAATTAAGTGATGTGAAACAGCTGGGAAGTGAAAAATACTGGTGAGCTGAGGAAGTGGGCAAAGAAACAAAACTGAGACACAGAAAACCATGGATGAAGAAAAAGATCCCTGAAACCAACATAAACTATAAACACAAATCTAAGGAAATAAGTACAAAGCACAAACGATGAGAAAAAGTGAACTAACACAAGGGATAAATTAAAATAACAAGATCTAAGAAAATAAACAATAAAGAAATGATCAAAAACAGAAACATAAATGAAAACCAAAGTAGACACACCTATGGATCATAACAGGTGGACATACCTGATGCCAGGTGTGAACCATGGAAAACCGAAAACTTAAATGAAATCAAAAGGTGCTTCAACAAAGTATTAGTGAAAGTATGTACACACTTCCAAAATCTGGTTGCAATATTACACTCTAACAGGAAAAATGAAACAATAAATGTGGAAGAGTTTTGAAATGATTTTTGCCATGGTCTCATATATCACATCACAAAAACTCAACATTTTACTAGGGGTGTGTAGACTTTTGAGAGCCACTGTAAAGAACTTCTTTGGACTGTGTTTATTGAAGAGGGTCAGACACACAAAGATTGTACATCCAAAGAAAGAGTATTTGCTCTTTTGAAGTCCCAGTTTTAAGGCTAAAATTGAATAATTATACGTCTTCTTCTTTGAGAGTGTTTTTATGTCATTGTG
Source organism: Anableps anableps (assembly GCA_014839685.1). Taxonomy (NCBI): domain Eukaryota; kingdom Metazoa; phylum Chordata; class Actinopteri; order Cyprinodontiformes; family Anablepidae; genus Anableps; species Anableps anableps. The sequence continues at coordinate 28,264,606 of CM026081.1, forward strand.
GGAGTAATTTCCATTTATTAGCATGGTTAGCATTACAAAAACAGTAGCCTCGGTGTGTATTGACTAAGGAACGTGGATCCTTAATTGATGTCTGAAATATCCCATAGGGGTACCAACTTGTTGTTCATTCATCATGACCTAGTAGAGGTTAGATATGGTATGTTCAAATCTCAAAGATCAGATTTTTTAGTTTCCACCAGTCTCTAATCAAGGCTGATCAAGCTGAACGTCGATTCCTGTCACCAGGCATCTCTAATTGTTTCCTTATCTTTTTCTCTCCCAGCCAGTCGGAGGAGAAGTGAAGATGAAAGGACCGAGACCATGATCTGAGAGAAAGCTTCAGCTCTGAGAGAGACGTGCAGGTGGATGGAAGGGTGGCTTTGAGGATTTCTAGGATGGGGGTCATCCTCGTGCACTCTGCGCACCCACCTTGTGCTTCTCTCTCCACGACCACAGCAGACAGTTACAGCAACACCTAACCCACCGAACCGACAGCAAGAGCGCAATATCAGCTGTGATTATGAAGCATTATATGCCTGCATCTCGTCTTCAGCTGGCCTGCATGCGGCCGAACACCTGGACTGCACCTTTCCTCTCTCCTGTCACCGTGACGACTGGCGCCCACCTGTTGACGCTTTCCCTTCTTCACTATTATAAAGTTATGGATCTTGATGTTATTATGGCTGCAGTCTCTTGTTGTGCTCTTTCTACTGTACAGTACATTTATTATCCATTTTATTCCCTTTCTTTCTTCTTTTTTATGACAAGCATGACTCCTACCTGTACTCTTGATATTATCGTGGCTGTTTTTTCTGCACGACTAAAGCTGGCTGTGTGAAGCGAACAAACAGAACCACGTCTCTCACAGAGAGAGACATGTGGGTGTATTTAACCATGTGTTTTGTTACTTCTTTGTTGTTTTTATCCTCTTTCGCTGGAGTGTTGTTGACCCCGAACCGACGCCTCCATGTATTCTCCGGACCCCTCCGAGCTGCTCTGTGAGACAGTGAAAAGCCATGCAGCATGCTACAATATTCCTATTGTTCTTCAAGATTGCCTCCATGTTGATCTGTTGAAGCAGCAACAAACTGTTGAGATTTACACCCTCTCGTTGTATATGTATATTTCCGGTTTTGTTGTGGCGGTATTTACTTGCATGATATTTCCAAGTTAATGCATCACTAAATTGGATGTTACTGTGCATTTCGTTGAATTTCTCTCCTATGGACTGAACTGCTGGTGAGCTTTAATCTGTTTCCTGGGCTTTGTTAGTGCAGATCCTGTTATAAGTTCAGTGTAAAAATGGATGTAAGCTTTTTTCACTATTTCCTGGCTCCTGAACAGAGTAAGAATGACTCTTTACTGTTTATTAAGCAAAAATAATAATAAAAAAATCCTCTCCTGGTTAATTATTTTTGGTGTTTTAGATTCAAAACAAATGTGATTAATTGGATTAATTGTGATTATTGAAATAATCGTCACCTAATTTAGTAATCAATTAATCAGACTCAAAAAAAGGCCTTTTGTTGAAAAAAAGCAACATTGTCAGAGCAGTGATTAAGGCAAAATTGCACAAAAAATATTTACATTTTCCATTTAAGATAAAACCTTTTTTGGTCTGTAAATATGTTCCACCCCAAAACTCCTGAAATGGCATAGTTTTAGCTTTATCCAGTTCATTCTTCTGTAAAAAAAAAAAAAAAAAAAAAAAAAAAAGATCCAATATTAAGCATCATTTGATATTTAATTATAAATCAGTTAATCCAAAAATTAATCAACAGATCAGCTCTACTCTGCATCAATGTTAAGTCAAGCTGTTAGAAGTATTTTTTCAGCTGCAGATGCATCCTTTGTTACAAATGATCAAGCGTTCACTAAAGTAATGCTATGTTACTGCATTTTAGGCAATAAAATGTTTATTTTCTTATTTTAAAAAAGAAATTGAATTATTTGTTTATTTGCATCTTTTAATGTACTTCTAGTATTGTATAAAAAAGGCTTAAGTGGGTAAATCTGCAGAATATGCCAATTTTTTTTTTATTCAATTAACCGATTAATCAATAGAATAATCAATTACTAAAATAAGCATTAGCTGCAGGCCTAATAAGAAATGTTTGACTCCTAAATGAAATTGTTGTCATCTTCAGTGCAGAATTAAAGCTGATTTAATGCTTTTTGGATTTTTCCATTTCGTTCTGTATGTTATATACAGTGCATCACAAAACTATTCACACTCCTAGAACTTTGTCACATGTTATGTGACAACCACAAACTTTAGTGTATCTTATTGGGATAATATGTGATAGACCAATACAATGTGATAAACACAAAGAGATACACTGTTTTTACAAAAAAGTGTGCTGTGCACTTGTATTCTGCTTCATTTACTCTGTTACCCCTAAATAAAAACTAGTGCAACCAATTGCCTACAGAAATCACCTGAAAGAAGCTGTAATTGTTGTACATCACCATAAAAGCATAATCCTAAAAGTGAAACGTGGTGGCAGCATCATGCTGTCAGAGTTGACAGGATAATGGATAGAGTTAGATATATACATTTTGTAATCTGGAAGAACAGCTGTTAAAGGTTGCAAAACACTTGAGACTTAGCTGGAGGTTCAACTTTTAACCGTACAGTGACCCTAAACATATTCATAGATTAAAACACATTCATGTGTTAGCATGATCCAGTCAAAGCCCAAACCGAAATCCATTTAGGGACTTGTAGGAGGAGTTAAAAGTGCTTTTTATAGTATGTCCTACAACCAGAATGAGGTTGACCTTTTAGCAAAAATAATGGCTAAAGGTTTCAGGCTCTATAGTTGTAAGGACATACCCGCACTTTCAACATTTTATTTAAAAAAATAGTTAAAACCATGTAAAATTTCTCTTCTAGTTCACAATCATGCACTTTATGATGGTCTATCACATAAATGTGTGAATATGTTTGCTATGCATCGTAGATTACTGTTTGTGTAAAACGGTTACAAAATTTGAAAGCCAGATGAGCCACTCAAATGCGTGATTTAAATCAAGGATTTCATCTTCTAGATTTACTGTCAAGATATGTAGATGGTGTGGGATAAGGCAGAGCAGACTGAGGTAGCGAGTAGTAGTTGAAGGTTTAATGATTAAGAACTTACAAATATGGAGGAACATGGAGTAACAGCAGGGAACAAACAGGAACCAGTACATGGAGAAGCAGGGAATAACAGAAGGATCCAGAAAGGAGCAAGAAGAGGAGAAGACTTTAAATACTGGGAGAATGAATGCTGGAACAATGGACCAGGACTGATTAGCTAACAGGTTGCAGGTGTGAGGGGAGAGAGCAGAAGGCAGACTGAGGAGAGAAAGAATGACACAGGGGGTGAGGGAAAGTACACAAACAGGGGAACTAGGAAAATGAATCTAACAGTAACAAAGAATAACAAAATACAAGGAATGAATAAACATAATCTAACCAGAATAACTAAGAAAGGACTGAACTAACGTAAAACAGAAACAAGGTTGATTTAATCAAAATAAGAATAAGGAAAAAAGAGGCAACACATAATCAAAACTATAAACCCAAAACAACCCAAGATCCTGACATTTACAGAAATCCTTTCTAATCACTAGTTTGCCTGTTTCGCAATCTACGAATGGACACGTTTTGCATTCTGCAGTGTTAAAAAAGAAACTGAGCTATGAGTGCTGATTATGCTTTTTAGAATTATGTTCAAGATAAAAGAGAACAAAATATTTCAAATATCCATCTTTTTGACTATTTAAGAACAGGTTATAGTGGTGTCTTGGACAATTTGTACTAATAAAAGAATCTCAGGGCCTGTTCACACCTGACAGTAAAAGTTGCTCTGGCTGATTCATTCTTGAAGCATGACTGGTCACACCTGGCTTTAAAGGGATCATTCAGATTTGTTCCATTAAAATGTTATAAGTCATTACCTACTTTTGTGGATAAGACTCTTGGTGACTTCATTTAGCATAAATCCAGATTACTTGGTCTTGGATGCTCACACTAACATCTAGTCTGGGAGCAGCCAAGATTTCTACTGTCTTAAAACAACTCCAATCTCAAAAATGTCATAGTGGTTTATGCAAACAAGCACTTTACTAATATTTTGATAATCATCATGTTTGCATTTGGATGGTTATAAGAAGTGAAGCCAATTAGCCATTGATAACTTACATGGAGGTACACCACTAATGATCTTCCTGAGTGAAACATACTGAGAATGGAACATATAGTGTTTCCAGTTACAGTAACTTTCTGACATAAAAGCAAAGCAGTACAAAAATCAGCAAAACTGATTCCACTTAAATCACTATCATGTTTGTGCTTTATAATGACTGCTTTAATTTGTCAGCCATAAAAAATCACGTGCACGGACATTAACACGGCTCAGATGCTCTTTAAACTGATACAAAGCACATAGAATAAGGTGACCAAAGCAGATACAAACAGCTCTGTAAATACTAATGAGAAATATCACACTACAGATAAAACTCATTCAACCAAATCCTGCCCTACATTTCTCGGATTAACATAATCCCAACAGAATGGTTCTTTTTCAGTAATGAGGATTCCATAAAGATTTCATCAAAAAGACGTAAGGATAAGATCAAGCTGTACAGGACAGATGACAGTCCCAGTTCTGAACAACCCAAGAACCCGACCCCACCTGCAACCCAATGTTTTTTTCACAAGATCACAAGCTGTAAAAGGTGGGGGGAATTATCATTTAAATCTGTTTTAACAACTAGTTCTCTGATTTATTTATATAAATAACTCCCTCTGAAGTGAAATGTTTCAGCCAACATCACACTAGAAAGCAACAACTTTTCTAATAATATGCAGCTTCTCAACGATCAGATCCTAAAAGTAGATATTTTAAGTGTTTTCTTATGAACTGCAGCCAAAAAACCCACAGAAGGGTTGCAGGTCTTGGTCATAACTTTATAACCGTCTTTAGTAATGAACATGTCTTCTTGGTAAAGTTTAAACAACACATGGGTTTAATACAGATGCAAAGAGGATGTTTTTATTTTCCATGTGGAGGAAGAGAAGGGTTATGGAAAAAAATGTGATCAAGCAGGCATTCACTCTATCTCCAGACAGCTTTGTTTCCACAACAGTATACAGAACGGAAGTAATGTTGCGCCAGCATTGTATGCTAAATCAAAATACAGTGGTGTGAAAAAGTCTTTGCCCTCTTCCTGATTTCCTATTTTTTGCATGTTTGACACACTTCAGTGTTTCAGAACATCAAACCAATTGAAATATTAATCAAAGACAACACAAATGCAGTTTTTAAATGAAGGTGTTTGTTATTAAGGGAGAAAAAACATCCAAACATCCAAACCCACAAGACTCACTTGCCTCAGTTAAGGTCAGAGGTCAGGCCTCCACCATAAGAAAGAGACTGGGCAAAAATGGCCTGCATGGCAGAGTTCCAAGACGAAAGCCACTCCTGAGCAAAAAGAACATTAAGGCTTGTCTCAATTTTTGCAGAACATCTTGATGATCCCCAAGACTTTGGGGGAAACATTCTGTGGACTGACGAGACAAAAGCTGAACTCTTTGGAAAGTGTGTGTCCCTTTATAGCTGGGGTAAAAGTAATGCCACATTTCAGAAAAAGATCACACCAACAGTAAAACATGGCGGTGGTAGTGTGATGGTCTGGGGTTGTTTTGCTGCTTCAGGACCTGGAAGACTTGCTGTGATAAATGGAGCCATGAATTCTGCTGTCGACCAAAACATCCTGAAGGAGAACGTCCGGCCGTCTGTTGGTGACCTCAAGCTGAAACTAACCTGGGTTCTGCAGCAGGACGATGATCCAAAACACGCCAGGAAGTCCATCTGTGGATGGCTGAAGAAAAACAACATGAAGACTTTGGAGAGGCCTAGTCAGAGTCTTGACCTGAATCCTATTGAGATGTGGCATCTCAATGACCTTAAAAAGGGTGTTCATGCTGGCAAATCCTCCAATGTGGCTGAATTACAACAATTTTGCAAAGATGAGTGGTCAAAATTCCTCTGCAGCTGGAAAAGACTCATTTCAAGTTATCACAAACACTTGATTGCAGTTGCTGCTAAAGGTGGCTCAACCAGTTATTAGGTTTAGGAGGCAATCACTTTTTCACACAGGGTCATGTGGGTTTGGATGTTTTTCTCCCTAATAATAAACATTTTTATTTAAAAACTGCGTTTTGTGTTAACTTGTGCTGTCTTTGACCAATATTTAAATTGGTTTGATGTTCTGAAACACTGAAATGTGACAAACGTAAAAAAAAAAAAAAAAAAAAAAAAAAAAAAAAAAAAAAAAAAAAAAAAAAAAAAAAAAAAAAAAAAAAAAAGGAAATCAGGAAGGAGGCAATGACGTTTTCACATCACTGTATTATGTATTGGAACTGGTGTCTATGTGTGGCCCTGTGATAGACTGACTACTTGTACAGGGTGTACCCAACGTCTTGCCTAATAACGAGACTGGAAATAGGCACCAGCTCCCCCGGGACCCTACACAGGCAAGTGAGTACAGAAAACAGATGGACGGAAGGATGTTGAAGTGTCAAACATATTCCATTTCACTTTATTACTTTATTTCGGTTTATTTATATAGGTTTTATTTACAGCAAACGTTTTATTGATTACCATGCTTGTCATTTCAAAGCAGTCAGCAGGCTCTGTCTCTAGCAAGCTCATTGATGAGACTGGGTTTGGCAGCTGCCAGAAGAACAGCACTTACCTAACTGCATTGTGTCAGGTTCGAAGTTTCGTGCAGAGTGGATTATGATGTAAGGATGTAAGGTTTTTCAGGAACTGGCCATGGCCCCTTAGTTCAAGTGAGATATGGGTCAATCTAGCATTCTGAAAACAAACATACCTGTCAAAGTGGACATACAGGAAGTAGAGGAAAAAACTACACACAAATATTTCCAAGCAGACGTGCTATAATTCACACCTCTACCATGTAAAATAATGCTCAAATGTGCATTGTATATTTTAGCACAGCAGATCAAAATGAATGGTGAATGAACGGAAGTGGGACTTCAGCACATCTGCAGTTACCATGAATTCATAATTCCAATAAAGGAGTTATTGTAGCAGAAACAGATTTATTAGGTTCGATGTGGGTGTGGTAGTGGTACATTTCCATTTGTGCACAGAAATCAGAATTTCCAAGTGGTAAAACTAAACTGGAACGCTATGGCTATTTTATTTTACAAAATTACAGAACTCAACTCACAACTACACAGTCTGATTTACAAATACAAAATATTTATGTTCATAGAATGCTCCTGCAGTTGGAACTTAGACTTAGAAAATTTGAGTTTTTTTGTTTTGTTTTGTTTTTTTAAACAAACCCGACTTCAGTATTCAACATGGCTGTCATGTAATAAAAATGTAGTGGTAACTGTAGTAATACACTCCTTAGTCGCTTCTTAAATAATGTGAATTTTATGGGAGCTTTCTCAAAATTAAACAATTTCTCTTTGTGAATATGTTGCTTTAGTGTCAATTCTATAAATGCAGAGAAATAGATTCTTAGCTTGTGTTGCTAATGCAGGTTAGCCTGATCACTGAGAAAAGCAGTAAGTAACTAGCACTGGTTGTCAACCTTACCACTAGAACATTTAAAGTGGGGTTGATATCCCAAGATCCAAGGTCCAACTTCCAATCCAAATGAAACACTGCACAACACATGTCCAAACACAAGAACGTGAATACAGAGACAGAAATTAATTCCCACCAACCAATCAGGGTGTCACACTGATTTGGAAGTTGAATTATTGTGAAGTAAATGCAACTAAAATTGTTACATTTGAATCAAATTGTGAGTTTTGTGTAGAAAACCTCTATATGTCCAATTTTTTTTTTTATTTTCATGGACTACTTTAGCTGTCAAAACAATGTGGAACCATTCATCTTAGAGTCACCTCTACATCACAGAAAAGGACATGCTTTTGTCTCAAGGTTATTTTCAAAAACACTCTGCAGATTTTGAGCTATTTATTAACATGTGTGCCATTTAACCCAAAAAAGCAACAGGATAGACTGGATTCCCTTTCTCTATCCAGGCCAAAGCTATAAAATTAGTTTTTTAATCAGATTCAGTGTCTCTGTGGAAGCCAGTCGCTCTTCCAGACTACTGAGCCATCTTGTGAAGTTGAGGTGTTAGTGCTGATGAAAAAGGCCTTATGATTTTATTTTCCTCCGTTAAAACAAGTAATCAGAGCAAGACTTGTTGACTGTATGTTAAACAAAGCAATATTTTTATTTATTATGCCCCTATCAGTGATGATAGTCAATATTAAAATGTCATCAGATGTAATCAGTGTGTGAATGAATGAACTCTCTCTTTTATCTTGACTCATAGTCTCAGAACTCACCATTTGTTTGTGTGTGTTTGAGATTCACTTCTTGGAATCATTTCATGTCCATGTTTATTGTCACCTTCTCCTTCACACTCAGCAGTGACTGTCAAGGAAAGGACAGTGTTTAAGATGAAGTTATAGTGGATTCACGCTGGAACTATCCTTCCGTGTAAAAAAAAAAAAAAAAAAAAAAAAAAAAAAAAAAAAAAAAAAAAGGGGACATTTTATTATCACATATGAGGATTTTCATTTTAAGTCACATTTCACTTCCTTTTCTTGGTTGCATTTAAAGGGTATGTACTAGGAGATACAGTTTCCATTAAATCTACAGACAACACTATTGGCTACACTTACAAGTATGGTGCCCTGGAAGAGCCCTCTCGCACACACACAACCAAACACAGGCTCTCTTCTTTAACAAGGCCCAGTCTACCAATATATCAATATATATATATATATATATATATATATATATATATATATATATATATATATATATATATATATATATATATATATATATATATATATATATACACACACTAAGTTCAATTACTACATTAACTAATATCAGATTAATATTCTTTAGTTCTTAATATTTCTGTTAAATTCCATATTAAAAGTTTCTTCCCGCTGGGCTTTAAGCAACTTGGATTCTGTGCCTCTTCATTCTTCCTCCAGACTCTGGGACCTTGATTTCCAAATGAAATCCAGAATTTACTCTCATCTGAAAACAGGACTCTGGACCACTGAGCAACAGTCCAATTCCTTTTCTCCTTAGCTCAGGTAAGATGCTTCTGATGTTGTCTCTGATTCAGGAGTGGTTTGACACAAGAAATGAGACATTTGTAGCCCATACCTAATCTGTGTGTGGTGGCTTTTCTGGAATGGATTTCGCTTGAAAATCCTCTCAAAGCTGTGGTTCTCCCTGTTGCTGCTGCACCTTTTCCTACCCCACTTCTTCCTTCCACTCAATTTTCTGTTAATATACTTGGATGCAGCTCTCTGTGAACAACCAGCTTCTTCAGTAATGACCTTTTGTAGCTTCCCCTCTTTGTGAAGGGTGTTGATGACTGTCTTCTGGACATCCGTCCAGTCAGCAGTCTTCCCCATGATTGTGCAGCCAACTGATTGACCCAGACTGAGAGACGGTTTAAAGGCTCAGGAAACTTTTGCAGGTGTTGAGTTAATTAGCTGATTAGGATGTGACACCATGAGTTTCCATTTATAACCTTTTTCACCATATTCTAATTTTCTGAGACACTGGGTTTTCATTATCTGTAAGCTGCGATCATCAAAAGTACTAGAAATAAAGACTTGGAATATAACATTCTCACTTCCATGCTGTAAACCAGTAGATGAACTGGTAAATAACTTCTGTTCTAAAATTTCAGACATTATTGATTCCATTGCTCCTGTTAAAGTGAAGATTGTGTCTGGTAGGAAAAAATCTCCGTGGATAAATGTTCCACGAAAGAAGTCTTTGTCGAATGGTGTAAAACTTGACTTCACCTTTACTATGAAATCTACAAAGAGAGCTTGTGAAGCTATCACTCATTATTAAAACATGCAAGGGAAACATTTTTTGCATGAATCATAAACAAAAACATCAACAGTGCTCGTGCCTTGTTTGCCACAGTTCACAGGTTGACAAACTCACCTGTGACTGTAACACCTGAACTCCAATCTACCAGGGCATCAACACCAAATCCAATAACAATGTCATGCAAATTGAATTCAGTTAAAAAATACTTTATTAATCCCAGAGGGAAATTAAATAAATCAAAAAGCCAGTGTACTGACTGTTCAGCTGGTGTCAAAATGTAAAATGTATTCTTTGGTCAAAAACACACAAAATATTTGAAGAGGTTCATAGTGGTGTGATAAGTTCTTTAAACTTTCAGCACACATTAAGCAGATAATGGTGCAATAAACTTTACAACTGAGCAATCAGAATAATACTGAATACTGAATCCTGAAAATAGTCTGTGTACTTACGTCAGTTCAGCTCTCATACAGCTGGAGAGTGAGTTAAACACACTTGCTGTTTTCCCCTACAACAGTTCCGTTCATCCCACAAATGCAGAACTACTGATACATTTACAATATTCCACATAAATATCAGATTTCACGCCAGAATGTTATGTTTATACTTTCACTTATTTTACACAAAAGATCTTCATTCACCACAGTTTAATCATTACTCTGGGTGATAGTGGTGTCATCCTTCAGTCAATGTGAGGGTCATTACCTTGTTTTTTCATGTAACCAAAGCCAAAAGGACAAAGGTTGACATTTATTGCTCTGTTCTGGGTGTTGTAGTGAAAAAGGTACAGCTGTCAATGAACCTGAACATCCAAATGTACTTGATGTGAAAGTACAATAGGTCACACATCAGGGTGTCTTATCTGGAGAGCGTGCAGGACTGAATCAGCGAAGGCCACTGTTTTGGAAGCTTATCTGCTGTCTTTGCTCATGAAATGATATTTTAGCAAAATGCTTTATTACTGTTCGTCCAATAATCAGACATGCTTTATGAAACATTTGCATTTGGGTAAATTATGAGCGACTTGGAGAAAACTAGTAGCCAAAGGAAGATTGTTTTTCAGGACATAGAATTGAGGGGAAAAGCCAAAAGTATTGCATCCTGCATTAGAAAGCAATAGAAACAGTAAAAGACATGAAAAATGATCTGGATGGACGGGTATTAAAAAACATCAAATTTTTCAAATAATCTATAAACTAGTAATGCTGTATTTGTATATCATTCTCAGTGGTGCCCCCAGAAAATTTCCATAGGGGTGGTCAGAAAAGACCAGTAAAAATTTTAGGAGGTCACAGCTAAAAAAAATTAATTAAAGAAATTATTTATTCATTCATTCATTCATTTATCTTATTCAGTATTTATTTACTAGGTTTTACATTTATGTCTTCATTGAAGAAGATGACTCTGTATGCCTTTCTATGACATTAACATGACTCTCTGGGGGAGCCAGTAGGTGGAGGGGGAGGGGACCCTGACCCCCCCCCCCCCTCCGGTCATTCTTACTTATAGATCATCTAAAGTACCCCACAGAATTATTCATACAGCTGGAATTTCGTCATGTTCCAACCACAAACGTCCATATATTTTATAGAGCAACACAAAGTGGTGTATTGGAAGGAAAATGATGCATGCATTTTTTACAAATAAAAATCTGAAGAGTGAAATCCAGTTGTATTCAGTGGTCTCTGGGACAGTCACCTTTCACTGCAATCACAGCTGCAAGTCTTTAGGGGGGTGTTCTCATTCTTCTTTTCAGAAAATCTCAAGCATACTTAAATTGGAGGAAAATCATCTGTGAACATCAAGTCTTGGCAGTTAGATTTAGGGCTGGACTTTGACTAGACCATTTTAATAAATGAATATGTTATGATCCTTGGGTGTTTGGGTTTCATTTGTGTTTATGTTTTGATCTTTTCTTTGTTGTTTATTATTATTCATTAGGTTTTATCATATTTTGTTCATTCCTCTGTATTCACTGCTCAAAAGGTCTTGTCGTATCAGTTCATTCTTTTTTTTTTAGTTTCTTATTATGGTCTTGTGTTCTGTTCTTTTTGCTTTTGGATTTTGTTCTCTTAGAACAGTGCTGTTCTTTCCACCCTTATTTGTTGTCTCTTTGTTCTGCTTCTTGGGTTAATTATTCACCTTCCCTCAGCCTGCCAGTTTGCTCCCTTTCACAACTGTTCCTTATCGCCTGATTTAATTTCATTATCCACTCATCCCTCATTCTTTAAACTCACTGGTTTTCTTTGTCCTTCACTGGTTCCTTATGTGTGAAATGATCTGTTTTTGTGTCTGCTCCACTGCATGATACTCAGTTGTGAGACCTCTAAGTTTTCTTGTTTATTATCATTCAACTCATTACGGTTATTTCAAGTTCCTGTCTGTGTTTCGGTCCTGCTTCCACCATTCCAGAAAATGACAGATTATGATTTGACTATGAATCATTCAATTGTAACTCTGGCTGTATGCTTAGGGTTGTCCAGCTGGAAGGTGAACCTCTGTCTAGGTTATCTTCAAATATTTCTTCACTGTTTCTGCTGAGGAGAATAACCACAGAATGATGCTGCCACCACCTTGTTTCAAGTGGAAAGTTTTTCCCACAGATATTTTGCATGAAGATGTTTAATTTTGGTCTCGTCGGACCATAACACCTTCTTTGATATGATTGCTCTTTCCTCTACCTACATAACCTCCAGGAAGCTTTAATCTTCCTTTCACTCCTCCATAAAATCCAGATGTTTGGAGTGCATTTTCCTACCTGAGGCCAGGGGTCTGCAACCTTTACAATCCAAAGAGCCATTTTTGCCCATAAAAGATGTTCAGAGCCACAAAACAACTTATTTATCTACTAATGAAAATTTGTTGCTGTTTTTAAGTTTATTTAATGTTAAAAGCCAGATTTTCTTTCTCTTTGTCAGTCACTGCTGCTCAAAGAGCCAAACGCTTAGCTTTTAAAGAAATCATTGGAATTTGATTCACTAAACTGTTGTCGTCTTCCCGTCTGTCAACCCACAAGAAAGTCTTTTGTATTACAAAGACTTCATTTGCATCACTGCAGGGGTTTGTTGGCAAAATGGTAACTTCATTAAAACACATTAACATGAAAATGACCTGCACTACAATGCAAAATTCCAGGAGAGCAACTTAGTTAGTTACCAAGCTCAGAGGTTTTTCTAAAGCACTTTGGAGAACTAATGTCTGATTGTAATGTCGAACTCTTCAGCCCTTCAGAGGTGAACATCAAACAGAGGATAATGGAGGATTCTTTCCTCTCAGTGTGAGATGGGCAGACACATTGCAGCTTTTTAAAACACAAACTGTTGAGACTTTAACTTTCAGGTCAGCGCTGCAGAACACTATTTGGATCAACCAGCCATCACAGAAACAGTTTCTTCCCCCAGGTTGTCTCTCTGATGAATACAATGATCATATTACAGCCAAAGTGGGCAGCTATTCTACTGTGAAGCAAAATAAGCATATTTGCACTGTCACAACATTCTTTTTTCTTGTATTTATATAACAAATGACTGCACACACATGTATATACTATTCCTTTCATTCTTATGTATTCCTCTTCTCTACAGTTTATATATTTATATTTAATGGCTGTAGACTTGAAAACCGAAGTCAATTCCTGGTTTGTGCACATGTTTTTGCTCAATCTCTTGTAAACTCTTGACATTTAAACTGATTTAAAAACAAATCGATTTATCTTTTCTCACTTTTAGAACATTTTTCTTGTCCTGGTTTTCTTTGATATCAGAGATTTGCACGTCTCTCTATTTCTGCTCTGAGCTGCATGAGAAGTTGTGCTCTCTCACCGCCAAAAAAAGCATTGTGAATCATTTTAAATTTTTTGTTCTTTTTTTTAAATACATGATTATTTTGGATGCTCATATTGCTTCAGTCACTGTAATTGTCTTACCTCTCCTCTATTTGGCCATTCTCAATTTATCCCACTGCTTCAGCCCTGGTTAGTGCTTTTGCCTTTTACAATGCATTTACCTGTATTCCTCCATAAACATTTATGTTAATAAACTTTTTTCCAAATATACTAATATTTATTTTACATTTTAATAAAGATTATTTACAAGTCCTTCATTTAACTTTCCACTAACATGTTTTAATTATTTCAGACCCTGCTTCCACTCCCACCATCTTACATCTAAGCAACTGCTTCTTTCTATACAGCTGGAATTGTTTACAGAAGAAACGTATTTCCTTACCTTTCCATTTCGTTTTCCCTTTTTTTCGCCCTAACCTGTCTTATCGTGCTGACATCATCACATGACGCTATTTAGAAGTTAAGTCATTTAGCCGTAGTGCGCGCGGCTCTTCACCACACACAAAAACGCGCGCGCGCGCACACATGCACCCGCGCGCTGGACCTTGCTGCTCCTCATTCACAGCAGCCGCGGAGGGAGAGGCCGAGGGAAGCACCAGGAAACCCGCAGAAACAAGGTAACAATCCGGAATATAGGAACATGTTTGCCTCAGGTTTCAGCCTGACTTTAACTTCCCTGAAAACATTAAAGTTTAAAGGTTCCTCCACGTGAACCTTTCGGTTAGTTTGCAGGTTCTCGAGCAAAGTTGTGGTATAAGGTTAGTTATTATTTGACCCACCTACTGTGTAATTGCGGGGTCTCGGCACTTTTAGAGTAAATACGACAGCATAATAAATTTACATTATTTTTAATTTTAAAATTTAGATTTTTCCACAGCGGTTTATTCTTGAGCAACTGACCACTCATAGTTAGACAACTTCTTCAAATGTTCGTTTTACTTATCTAATCTAGATTGTGAGATGTGAACATGAACACAGATCATTTTATATCACTACTGTAAAGTTTTATTACCTAAAGTAATGGTTTGAAAAAGATTGTTTGTATCTCATGAAAACATCCCAAATATATTAAACAACAAAGTTTTTCATTTAATTGCCTTTGAGCTCAAAATATACCCTACTGATCCATGATGCTGCACTTTATGACATTTCTTCTTTGAAAAATGGAGCAATAGGTCTTTTTTTAGATCTGGTATTGAAATGCCTCAAGGCATGGGCTGGTTTCTGCTACCAAGGTATACAGAGGTGTTCAAAACAGTTTCAAAATATCTAACATTTTCTGTCATCCCATTCCCACAGTTTCTAAGTACTTTTAATGGGAAGCCGGGAAAAAGTGTCACACTGACCAGAGTTTTCTCTGGCTGAATGGAGCCTATAGTGGTGTTCGAAGTTTTTGATTATTGTTATATTTTTAATGAAAATTGCAGAAAGTATTTAATTTTTTCTAGAGTCTTGCAGGAAAACGATATACTAAATATTTTTGGGTTGCTCATGTTTTTCTGGCCGCTCTTTGGACACGTCTGATATACCTGTTGCTATACCCTCTTGGTCAGCTGGCTGAAGGAGGTCTCCTACTTGTCTCCCTTTTTTACTTTAAAGACAAATTTGTCTATTGCAGACTGACTACCTGGCAGATAGCCTGAGTAATTAACCAGCTAAAATTAGCTTGTTATATTGATGTTATTCTCCAATGAGCAAAATGGTTAAAAGAAGAATATTCGGCTTACTAAGCAATTCAAACTGGCTCCTAAATTTAGCAAGTCTTTACCTTAAATTTTAACCTTTGTCCATTTGTCAGAAGTAAATATCGATAAATAAATGTCAGATATTAGGGGTACAGTGGTACCCATATTTGTACAGAAAATGTTCGGTACAACCCTGGAGGTTTGGTACATGTGTACGTTGAGAGATTACAGCCTTGTTTATTACCTGATCACATGCAGAATGTCTGAAACTAAGCACACAATACAATGTTCAGTAGCTCAGCTTTCAAAAGTAACACCAAAATAAAACAGAGAACTCCCAGCTATCACTGAGCCCTATTTGGGAACATCAGCTGCAATGGAGAAGGAGGGATGGACCGAACCAAAACATTGTTTTTACTGTGATGAGGTACGTTTAGTAGCTCGCTGTACACTGAACTGAATCACTCACCTGAAACACCTTCAAGCTGACTGATCACTGATACTGGAGAAGAATCAGCTGACGTCCAGTAGCATCCAATAAGCCCACACTGTACAATGTATGATGCAAGCTGGAGGAATCTCTGATGAGGAGAGGGGATTTTTTTTCAAACTGCTGCGACTGCTGCATTCATGTACAGCTGGGACACTAGATCGTCAAAATATCAAAACAACTCAAAGTGACTGAAACATGTTTTATTCTGAAATATGAACAGATTCTTATTTGAAAATTTGTAAACATCAGCACAGACAGTTCACAAGTAGTTATATTGTTGTATAACCTGTCTATCCAGGCATTGGCTATTTCTGCTTATATAGTGGATCCCTGGTATTCACAGACAAATAGATAAAATCCACGAATACTTGAGACCCCCCTCTAAAAATGCTTTTATTGGCCTAATTTAATAGTTCACCCACCAAATATACCTTAATATGTGTTAATCTGCACAGTGGAAACCATCTTGGCACTAACAGAGAAGCCAACATTTGCGATCTTTCTTTTCTCCACTTTTGGGGGTACAGCCATTCAGCGCTAATGAAAATGAGTGGTGCACCTGGATTGGCTGCTTTCGAAATGCCAGCCAATAGCGCATCAAGTAGTCTGTAGGTTTTTTAGCTTCCAAATCTCCATTTTTCTTTCAAATATCTTAGACATGCTCTAAGAAAATCTGTGAATAGGCGGATTTTCCACAAATAATTTGGAGTTACATTCCACAGAAAAGTCCGCCATTAGGTGAATCCGTGAATACTGAACCTTGACTAGGCAGGGGTCCACTGTACGACCTTATTCATTTAAAAAAAAAAAAAAAATCACTTTTTTTTTAGTGTTACACATAATGAAATCTAATTAATTTCAGAAATTGAAAACTATTCTTTGTTTACTGCTGACCAAAGCACTACATTTTTATAAATTTTTATTGACTTTTTCTTGATTGAAGCATACCGAAAACATACCAACCTGTTACTTTGAAACCTGGATACAACCTGAACATCTTGGTAGTAACTCAGCTGCATGAGAGTGGTCCCGTCAGGTCAGCTGCTGGTAATATTGACAGGTTACAGGATAGAGTGATTCACACCGTTAATCTTCTCTGTCCAGATGTGATCAGATTACCCAGGATGAATTGTAGGACCATGTCTGAGTGGAGTCTAGATGCAAGTGAACATGTAACTTGTTCATGAATCAAACATAGGGACACAATTTCAAAAACCCATCAAGATCTACAAATAGAAAGAAATTTCTAATTTTCACACAAAAGGTGGCTTTAACACTTGTTTTAGAAAATAAATGATTTTTGTGTTATTTATAACTCTTTCTGCAGTTTGGAATAATTGGTCGAAAATGATGGAGAACAATGTGGGATGTGTAACGTTTGTATTTGTGCAACCCTGCTGTTTTCATTGCTGTTAAACATCTTATTAAGAACAGTTTAAAAAAAAACTTGTTTCCTTTTAGACTTAGCTGCAACCTGTGGAAAGAGTGAGGCGCATCATCTGGAAGAATTCCAGCATCATCCGGGATTTAAAAACACCACTAGGAGCGGGAGAAGAATTCATGTTGAGAGGGTCTCTGTGCTCCCCACAGTACCGCTGCATTCTGCTTCCAAGAGGAGAGGCGGGGCGTGAGGAGCCGTGGCTAATCCACAGCCATGCACCGCTTAAGGACTACAGTTGCAAGGCTTTGGCCTTTAACAGCTGCACAGACAGCCCAGAGCGTGCCACAGTTCCGACTGTTGGCGCTCGAAGGAGGCATAAGGACGTTTCAGCCTATGAGGAGCCTGAATGCGTCTGTGGCTGCTGAGCCGTTTCTCAATGGAACCAGTTCTAACTATGTGGAGGAGATGTACCACGCATGGCTGGAGGATCCTAGGAATGTGCATAAGGTACTGAAGCTTTATGAGATTAGTTGGATGTCATGTGATGGCATCTAAAACCAATGAGAAAAAAACTGAAATTCCATGTTGGCAGATGCTCACATATCAAAACTGTCTTAGGGTAGATTGCTCTTTACAGACTAACCAAACAGGTAGTAAAGGTCATTAAAGCTTTGAAGTGAAGCCTCCAAATACATCTGATTATTCACTAGCCCCTCAATAATAAAGTTCAGTTATACTACTTTTTTTTTTTTTTTAAAATTATGTAATTTTGGAGTATTGCATCTTTTTGTGGTATTTTATAGGAAATCCCACAAAACATGGATGAAAAGAAACAATATGCAGCAGTCATTATTTATTAGAAGTGAAAGTGCACTGCTTGATGGCAAGAATGTTTGCCCTTCTGACTTTTCCCCCAGCTGCTAGCTGACTGGCAACTTCTCTGTTAGTAGTCACTGCCTTAAAGGCAAAATTCAGGGAACACATGTCTCTCATGAGCAATGACCTTCCAGTAATCTGCACTAACCCCTCCTGTATCTGCTCACTTTTGCACATTTATCATCACATCCAGTCTAAGCCCTTTGCACTGATTGCATACTAACCAAACTGAGGCGTTGGGGACCAACAGATGAATGTCCAAAATTTAGTAGGCTAAAGTTTACGCAAACAGCTGTAATCCTTCACCTATTTATTTCAGTGCATATTTATTTAAGTGGAAGTTAAAAACTAACATTATTACAAGAGTAAAGTTACCCTTTGGGGTATGTTTCTACCAGGTTTGCACATCTACCGATTGAATTGTTGGCCAACTATTAGCAATTACAGCTCAAGCTCATCCAGATTGGATGGAGAGCGTCAGCAGACGTTATTTTCAATTGTTGCCAATCCTAGTCGGATTAGGGACTGAAGTTTGACTGGGCCTTAAAACATGCAAATATGCTTTTATATAGTTAATCATAGCTCTGCCTATGCGTTTATGATTGTTGTCCTGCTGGACGGTGAACCTCCATACCACTCTCAAGTCTTTTACAGCCTCAGATAGGTTTTCCACTAAGATGGCCCTGTGTTTAGCTCCATTCATCTTTCTATCAGCTCTGATCTGTTTCGTGTTCTTTCTGAAGAAAATCAAGAACAGTAAAACTGGAAATTGTTTAATTTTGGTCTCATCTGAGCAGAGCACCTTCTTCCTCATGTTCGGTATGTGCCCTGGATGGCTGGCTGGAGGTGAGACCACATGGGGCTTTCCTTTAATAATGGCTTTCTCCTCGCCACTAGTCCTGATTTGTGGATTTCACAAGTCACACTTGTCCTGTCATCACATTAACCCACCTGAGCTGTGAATATCTGCTTCTCTGATTAATCCTCTCCTAGCCTGGCCTGTCAATTAAGGCGGACGTCCATGTTTTGATAGATTTGGACGTTTCCCTCACTCTTTCTTTTTCAGATGATGGATTGAACAGAGCTCTGTGAAAGGCTCATAGCTTGGGGTATTGTGTTTTTATTTAATCCTAACTCTGCTTCAGACTTCTCCCCATCTTTCTCCCTGACCGGTCTGCTGTGCACCTTTGTCTTCATTATGCTGGTTGTTCTTTATCTTCTCTAACAAACCTCTGAGGCCTTTAGAGAACAGCTGGATTCAGACTGGGTTTAAATTACATGTAGGTGGACTAGATTTTATCTATGTGTGTGCGCCATGATCATTTACATGTAGAGGAAGCCCTGGTTAAGTGGTTACAGTGAAACGTTGGCTGTCAGTTATCTCATGAACATCACTAAGTGGATTAAACTGCAGTCACTAAACAGACTTTTACAGTGGGGAATTGTATGTCATGAAAAGTTTCAAGCATAGGCTTTGACCTGCAAGCTGTTCAGTCAACAGACTGAGCTACCTGGTGTCAGGGTCTTGCAGTTAGAGTATAGTTGTAAAATAATGTATGCACTGTGCCAGCTGTAAGCTAACATCCACTACAGAGGCAGATGTAACAAAGCTGATCCTAAAAGCTTCTCACTCCAGTAATCTAATTACGTCGTTCTCCTATTAGAAGGAAAGTGAGCTTGATACTCATTAGTTATTTGTGTTAGTTACAGTTCATGTTCACTTCTAATTTTAATGTAATTTTACTTTAATTTTGTTTGTATGAGTGGAATTTTATGAATTCTCAAAAAATCTTCTACCACAGCAAGATTTTAAACAACCCAAGAACATAGATAATCCTAAAACAAAGGATGTTTCATTGCTTCAGAAAATGAAACTCGGATCTAGGAATCTTGTATCCCCTGACTGAGCTGTATTTCAATGTTCCAGTTATTGTGTTACTCAAATAATGTGTCTTCATGTTATGCATCAAAACACTAAAATAATGGAGAAATGTTACAGCGCTATGTGTGTGTTTGATGTAAGATACAAACCACTGGCACTGCAAATAAAAAGTTGATTAAAGCAACTCATACCATTTTAATGCACATTAGCCATACCAGACTCTGAGGTAGGGAACAGAAGAGAAAACACAGACTTTCCAAACTTGGAATGGTAAATAAATAATTAAATAGACTGAAGTTATATAACTCTTTTCTAGTCATACTGACCTCTCAAAACACTTCACACTGTAGCCACGTTTACCCACCCATGCTCACTACCACGCACACATTCATACACCGATACGCAGGTCAGTAGGCAACGTGGGGTTAAGTGCCTCGCCCAGGTGGGTTATTTCCTGAAAGAACATAGTTCTATTCAGGACAAACCCTAAATGTGTGGAAAGCTGAGTTCAGACTTTAAAAAAAGCCTGCCATTATCTATGTATGTTATGTAAATTACAGCCAAAGCGAATAGTGTTGCATTCTCAAAGTTCACCATTGTTTGCATCAGTTATATTGTGTGAAAGAAACACCGCGTGCTGAAAGCTAGTGTTAATTTTGAAACAGGAGAAGAAAAAATGGATGGGAGGGAACAGCCTGCTGCACTTTACTGGGCCAGGAACTGATCCTTCCGTACGGTGAGGTAGGGGGGGACAACATGGACTTATTATATTATATTATATTATATTATATTATATTTTGTGGTACTATTGTGATAACGATTAAAATTATGATGAACTATTTATTACTTATTTTTTAGGTAACTGTATGGCTGTGACTGCTTGCCACAGCATTCATAGCATCACAAGCACAAATACTGCTCTTGAAAAACATTCCCTTTTTAAAACAGGCTTCTTCAGGACGCCAGTTGCTTAAAGAAGAGTGATTTATATCTTTAAGCTGCACACAGTAACTGCATTTAATCATATTTTCGAATTTACGGATATATATTGACGCTTCTGTGGAACAAACAGTGGAGAAAGTAGTGAAAATAACATTTCCAAAAATACTGTCAGTTTTTTTTTTTTTTTTTTTTTTTTACATTATTAATTTGAATTTATCAACAATGATAAATCAAAATTGTCAACATGATAAGAAATTTGTTACAATATTTGCAATATTTTGCAAGTACCTTTTCTAATCGGTTGATAACAATGCGTAGAATCTTGTTGCTTTTTCAGAATACAAACTTTGCGGAACGGATCCATCTGTTGATGATTCACATTCTGAGATTATTAAACAAAATTTGATCAAATTAAGTTTGCAAAGAAGTCAGTGCTTACTGTGCAACACATTATAGCGGCACTGAGGAATCTGTGCCCTGCTTTACTGTTGCACCGACTGTACTCCTTGATAGACACCAACAACCTTTTTTCATTTAATGTGATAAATGGATTGAGCTGCACAAAATATGGAAATCACAAAAGACTCCTTAAATACAACATTTGGTAAAATGTTAGATTTTCATATTCTCAGTATTCTGCATACGTGGAATCTGTTGGAATGTACCTTCATTACCACAGTTGGTGTAGCTTGTATTTTGAGTGACTGAGATGCCAAAGCTCAAAGAATGATGAATGCAATTGTAATGAAGAAAATTACAATCTCATCATTGTAATATTCAGCCATAATGCCACAATGACATGTTTTTTCTGACATTAGAAATTAATATGGTGTAATATTCACAATATGTCACAAGTTTGAACAAAATCTTCTTTTACTCAAAAACAAAAGCTTTACTACCGCAAATAGGAACTATCTAAGTACAAAGTTTCTTTTTTATGCCTTTTTTCATGTGTGGGATTTGATTTAGTAGCACACAGATATGACATAGTATAATGTAAATTACAAATGTGTCCTCATCAAACTTCTTCATGATCATTCATCTACTAACTAACTGAAACAATGGCTGTCAATGGTTGATCCATCAGAACAGCACTGCAAAGTCAGACTTAACTTCTTTTTTTTTTTTTTTCTTAGCAATTTTCGAACGTGTCCGTGCCCTCCCAACGTTTGTCTTGTTGTTAGATCCAGTCTAAGCCTACTAGCAGCAAACAAACTTTCCCAGTTATTGTTTACCACCAGCAGTTGAGCAGACATGTGACAGAAGTGATCTTTTTTTCTCCTCACAGTCTTGGGATATTTTCTTCCGGAATGCAAATGCTGGAGCACCGCCTGGTGCAGCCTACCAAAGCCCTCCGCCGCTCAGCGCGCCTTCTGACGGAGTGACCGGCGTCCAGACACTGGTGGGAGCTCAGCCCAATGTGGAGAAACTGGTGAAAGACCATCTAGCAGTGCAGTCACTGATTAGAGCATATCAGGTAAACTACAAATACTATTGTGTGATAAATGCTTCTTATCTCATCCTGTGATTTAAGATTTCTGGAATGCAAACTTACTTATATCTTATATTTATAACTGTTACTGTATAAGTAGTAACAGTATTTTTCTCCACCAGAATAAATCTGCGCATATTTTAAGTCTATATAACTTAGAAAAAGGCAAAAGCATCAATGCAAACTAATGTTTTCACACTGTTTGTGTTCATTGATTGTCCTTTAGTGAGATTTAAAGTTGCATAAAGGCTATTTTCATCTGGGAACATATCAGACATACACAAACATCTCAGACTAAAAGTATTTTGTTCAGGCGGAAAGCTGGGTTGGGGTAATTTAGGCAGCTTGTTTAAACCCTTTCAGCCACTTGTGATATCAGGACAGTAAACCATGACATGCAGGCAGGTTGACACCAAGAAGGTGACCTGCTGGAATGTGTTTAGATAACCGATAGCCTGTTTCCCTGTTTGCAGGTACGGGGCCATCACATAGCGAAGCTGGACCCTCTCGGTATCAGCTGTGTGGACTTCGATGATGCTCCGTGTACTGTTGGTTTTCAAAATGTTGGTGAGAAAAACATCCATGCATCATTTTACATTTCACTCTTGGTTTTACTTCACTTAACTTCTCTCTGATTACTTTTGATTTTTATCCAACATATGTAGGGTCCAGTGTTGAATTGATTTAGTATTTTATTTTTTGTGAACATAATACTTTTTGGTTTGTTATATCAAAACCCATAGTTGCTGTCATAAAACTTAATTTTGATCCTTTGGAAGTTAAAAATATAGTTTAAGAAAATGAAATTGCTTTTGTGTTGTTTTTCTAAGTCATTTTTGTATATGTTATGGTATTTCCAGTGGTGCCCTTTCTGAGTGTCATAAAGAGAAGCAGAAAGGTCAAGGAGAAAGTTGTGCAGAAGTGTACAGCAAGATTAGGTAATAAAACGGTATGTCAGAACTTTTTGGCCTAAATACAAAATGCTATTTGTGGTGTAAAAATTATCACTGCACATCAGCCTGACACAACATCCCTAGGGAAAAACATAGTGGTGGCAGCATGATGCTGTGGGGAAGCTTTTTCTTCCTCAGGGAGAGGGAAAATCTTCACAGTTGATGGGGAAAAGGATGAAGCTAAATGTAGGTCAATCCTGGAAGACAACCTGCTATAGAACTGGGGTGGAGGTTCATCGATGTTCTCCATCTAATCTGAGTTTGAGGTATTTTGTAAAGAAAATGAGGCAGACATGTCAGTCTGTGCAATACTGGTAGATACATACCCTCACAACTGTAATCTCAATTAAAGGTGGTTCTACAGAGCACTTACTTAGAGGGACTGAAGACAAATATATATATATATATATATATATATATATATATATATATATTTTTTTTTTTTTTTTTTTTTTTTTTTTTTTTGTGAAATAAAAAAACAACACACAGTTTTCCTTCCACTGCTTTGTGTTGTTCTATCAAATGAAATTCCACTAATATTGACTGAAGTTTGTGAAAATTCAAGAAGTCAGAATACATTTGCTAGGCACTGTACATCACAAATCTTTATAGCTTACTGTGCTCATGGAAACAGATTAAAGTAAACTTTTTACGAAATAACTTGAGACCACCACATTATCATTGAAATAAATGCTTTTAAATATGGTATAGAAATAGAAATGTCCCTCATTGTCCCACGATGGGGAAATTTCTGTGCAGCAGCAGCAAAGTGGCAGTGACAGGCAGTACCAGAAAAACAGATAGAACACATCCACATTTAAAAAGATCCAGTGAGATGCCATTAAATTCTTTCAGAATCTGCTTATTTCACCTTTGACTGATACAATACTAATTATTGAAGCTCAGAAAGTGTCAGTACAACAACAAACTGTTTCCTGAGTTTCCATTATCAAACAATGTTTACACAGGAAATCTAAATTTACCTAAAAGCACTCAATAGTAAACATGGATTTGTCACTACTCTTATGTAAGAGGGCTCATTTTAAGAAAATCTTTAGAATTTAGGACTGTTGACTATTCCATATTTATGTAAAAAAAAAACAACTAGTGTGTCTGTAAGGGTGGGATAAAATAATAAATTAAAAAGCATTAAAAATATATTCAATACATTCTTTAACTATTTGCTCATGGATCACTACATTTAAATTTCAGGAGCCTGAAGAGGTCTGTTGTTCCTGAGAAGTGTAGCAAATCTTGCACATCATGAATTTTTTATCAGCATCTTGGTGTTCCAGCACAAATGGCCTGACAAGACCCCTCTTTTTTTAAGTAAATGCTGCTGTTGATGCTGTTGTCACTGCAAAAGCTGGTCATTGTCCCCCATTTTGAACCTTGATAGTTTTTGTTCTGGCATTCCTGACTTTTTCCATGTACAATCTGGTACCATTTACCAAGGGAGTCTCATCTTTAACAACAATTCATACCTGCCATGAGGACACTGCTGCCGCTGCTCCTGTCCTGTTCCTCCCATCTTTATGCTTTATGCTGACTTTTTACACCACAACTGCTTGATTCATGGAGGTTCAGGCTTTGAATGGGGTGGAATATTAGACAGGAAACATTATAATATAATAGCATACTTGCAAAGGGGTTTTGGACAAAACAATATTTTAAAAAACGTGTTTGGTTTTTTTTATTTTACATTTTTTGATCTAAGTGGAATGATAAATTGTGCCTTAGATTAAACACTGTTACACTGTCACTCCTATAATGAAAAAAGGCATAATGCTAAAGTTAGCTTAATTCTACTTGTAGTGCATGAAGGTGCGCCACATGTTTTTTACATGTGGTGAATTTTTTTTTACTGCTTTCCTGTGAACTTCTATGGGTTATCTGCAGAAGAAAAAAAGGATGCACACATGATCTGTTATCATAGCACCAGTGTAGATTGTAATCATTTAAGAACATTAATTACTGCAGATTATGGCCCATCTGAAATTATAAACCCTTAATATACTTTTATGGGACATTTATTTTTTTTTATTAAGCATCCAAGATAAATCAGAAACGTAAACACAAGCTTCCTCATTGACTCAAAACCTGATACATTATCAACTTACTACTACTAATTATGGTTATGATTATGGTTATTATTATTATTAGAAGTAGTAGAAGTAGTTGTCATTTTATAATTTTTTATGTATTACATGCACATATGCTGCTGCAGTTGTTTTAGAACATCCTGTACAGAAAGCCATGGTCCCTATGAGATAAGACTACTTACTTTATGATGCTCTGGCTGTTGATAGGCTAAGCATATTATCATGGTGATGTCAGCAGTTTAGTTAAAGCACAGCTGTGCAATGTGTGCTCTCAGCTGCTGTCAAGACTCTACATGTTTGCAGTTTCACCAAAGTTTGAATGTGAGGGAATTATTACAGTTAGCTCAAAAAAATATGTATACCGTAGATCGGACTATTTTATATTCATGGAATACTATAATACTAATAATGTGTGAGACTTGTTAGCGCACTCTTTCCTGTAGTTATTGAAGTCACTTACGGTACTGTAAACGTGTGTCCACACCTGACTGTGGTAAATGACAGACGTGTATCTGTATTGCTGCAATAGTGTAAAGGGTTAGAGCAAAGGGAAAGTGCGTGTTTGCTGTTCAGTGCTCCACATGTTGTCATTGTTCCTGATGAAAAAGCTTAGGCCTCTGAGTTCACAACCTGGTGATTGTTATGACCTCTGATTGGATGTTTCCATGCTCACCTGTTCATTGTATTGTTCATTTTCAGTGAGAGGATCGCTGAGGTCAGCATTAGGCCAGTGCATTATCTGACCTCTGATACTAAATGTGTGGAGTTCGACTGGATACCTAACCAGCAGTTGGTGTGTTTGTCACTTTGTGCCTTCTGAATTTTCTGTGCAGTCTGACTGATGGGTGCTGAATGACACCAAGCCAACTGTTCAGCTTGTGGCATATCTTCTACGATAGTCACCCAGTGAGAAATTATTTCATAATAATCTGAAATTATAGGATTAGTTAATATATGAATTAAACCTCTTGTGAATTTTAGCCCACAGGGTGATTTGTGTTTCATGAAAAGGGTTGATCCCTTCTATCCATCATAATTGGCAAGAGTCATATCTCTGTCTCCAATGTCTCTCTGCCTGGGTTTTAACCATACGGTCAGAAAGAGATTTAAAGAGGAGCAGCAAAAGCAAATGAGGTGGATTAGCAGTGCTTGCCAACAACTAATGGTGTCATCTAGGGTATGTTACAGTGGAATATCGTCTCTGCAGTCATGGGATTCTCTTATAGCAACAATCCTCAGTCAGAAGCCTCTTCAGGTTCGTTGCAGGACTGACTGCTGCTGGAGACACCTTCATGCCCACAGCATCATCATCCACAACGACTCTTTGAAGATACTTGGATAATCTGAGTTATGACAACATTTAATTTCCCTTTGGGAGAAATGGAAGCCATCTCCAAATTCAGGGGCTGCATCCTTCAAAGGCACTATTTGTATTTAAGGCATGCAAGTCTCAAGTTGAGTTGAAGTCTTGAACTTTTCATTTTGAGTCTTAAACAAGTCATTTGACCAATTATGTCATTTAATCAGAAAAAAATACTTTTTTGAATTTGAACTGAATGGCATTGAAAATAAACATAGCTAAGCAACATAAGTCCAGAATATATAACACCTACATGTCCTTGCTAAAGTATTCATATGCCTGGAACCCTTCCCTACTTTAATGTTATAACCACAAAGTTCAATTTATTTCATTAAGATTTTTAAGTTGTTGGTCAGAGTTGATGGTAACATTAACGGAGCTAAACACAGGCCAATCCTCGAAGCAAATCTGTTAGAGGCTACAAGAGACTTGCAGAGGTTCACCTTCCAGCAGGACAATGACCCTAAACAACCAGCCAGAGCTACAATAGAATGGTTTAGATCAAAAAAAAATTCATGTGTTAGAAGGACCCAGTCAAATAAATTGGCTAAGCTTGAGCTTTTTTGCAAAGAATGGACCAAAAATGTCCATCTCTACATGTGCAAAGCTGGAGCAAAAGGAAATTCTAAAATGTAATAATTCAAGGGGGCTGAATTAGGGGTAGGCGACATGGACTTAAAGTTTTATCATGATATTTTGTGGTACTGTTGTGATCATGATAAAAGTGACAATAAGAACTATTACTTTTTTAGGTAACCATATGGCTGTGACTGTATGGCACAGCAATCAAATCCCCACAACCACAAACACTACTCTAGAAAAACACACCTATTTATAATACACTTCTTTAGGACACCAGTCACATAAAGAAGTGTGGTTTGTATCACTAAAATGCACACAGTAACTGCAGTTAATTATATTTTCAACTTTTTTGATGCACTTATTGAACAAACAGTGAAAAATCATAAAAATAAAGACAATATGGACAGTTTTAAGGATTTTTAAATATAATTAATTAGAATTTATCGTGACGATGATTTATCACGATAAATGATACAATAAATGCCTACCCCTCGGCTGAATACTAATGAATGTCATACATTTGTTATACTGGCCTCACAAATATACAGTACAGTCTGTTGATTTATCATGTAACATTCCAAAAAAATCCACTGAAGTTTGAGGTTGGTGCTGTAATGTAAAAAATTCAAGTGGTATGAAAGTTTTCACAAGGCTCTGTAGATACAGTAATACTGCAAGACATTCAGTGTACATAACTTGTTTCTTTTAGGACATTGAATTGAATTGATTTAGTACTGTCTACTGCATATGAAACTGTGAAACAAAGCTTCTCTGTATGAACTAAAATTGATCTTTAGCTTCCCAATTAATTCAGCTTTTTTGCGTTCTTTTGACTCTCTTAACTTCTGCTCAAAACCCTCTCCCCTTGTAATAGAGGAAGTTGGAGGTGGGATGTAGTCCATCCCATAACATGCTGCCAACAGAACAGTAAAACTGAGAAAAATGACAGTGTTCTCACTGTTTTACAGTGGTTATGTTCTAAACTATAAATAAACTTGTCTATATTTCCAATTTACCCTGTGAGAAGTTTTTCCTTTGGAGATTTAATCCAAAACACATTTTGCCACAAATATAAACAAATTTTATTGGATAAAGATCATTTGATTTGTTGGCATCATTTTGCTTGTGTTTGAGCTCTTATCTTTCCTTCTCTTTCAAAAGCCTCCTGACTAAATCTAGTGATATGCTTCACATTTATACTGAGATAGAAAAAAGAAGTCCCTGTTCTGTATTTTTCACTATCTTGGCAATCTGGTCAATCACAGTGGAATATTCTCTTCTTGAGTATTTGTATTCAAATTATACTCAAGAGAACCTGTTCTCATCAGCTAACGGGTTCATTTTCATCCAGTGTAATTCTGTTCTTCATCATTAATGTTTCTGTCATTAGATCCAAGGCCGACATCGCTGTGTTAACTTTCACCATCAATAAGAAGTAATTTTTTTCTTTTTTTATGAGACCAGGTTTACAAAGAGGGAATTCTGAAGAGTTTACTTTCTCCTTGAAGCTACCCTCCCATCCCAACCAGCCTGTATTGATTTGCACAGAGACACACCCAGTTTTTGTTTTATGTGTGTTTTAAGTAACCAGGACATCATTTGCTTTTGATAAACACAAGTTTATTTATAATATCACAGGCTGATTTTCCACAGGATATGAACACAGCAATGCCATTTCAGCAGTCTGCTCAGTCTTGTTTTCAGTTAGATGTACAGCAGCTTCTTTATACTCAGTATTATCAAACAGAAGACAGTTACTGCTAATATAGCACTTAGAGAAACTATAAATTTATTGCACATCAATAATTAACTCATATACAAGATATGTACAGTAGCCTTGGTCATCAGTTCTTTAAGATTTCTTAAAGATCTTCACCATTTTTCTTCATACATTGACTACTTTTGGACTTCTTTTCAATCCAGTACCTGACCATGAGAGAATAAAATAGAGAAAATAGACATGGCCTTATTACCACCATCAATTTATCCTGAAGTTGTCAATGAGAAAGCGCTGGATCGGCTGGAGTTTTCTGCAGCTGCGCGGAGTATAGTATAAGAGCGCTGCTTGCCCCTCCTTTTACTTTTTTCTGCATGGTGTTGGCCGCTCCTTCACTTTTTCTTTTGCTGCAAGAAAGACAAATTCAGGTGCTCGAAAAACCCCCCACTTCTATTAAGGTAGTACTTTATTGAAACTATAGATGTCAAGCTGCAAGCAGCATGTCTGTAGACCAGACATGGTTCAAGATCAACCATGCCAGGTTTTTGGCCAATATCTCTCTGGGAATCCCTTGTTTGGTACTAACAAGGGATTCCCAAGTGCCAAAATACTATCTTGTGTGTCAAAATGAAAATTTTCATATATAGGACAAAATAAGTGGGAATCATCAGTCACTGAAACAAATTGTCCAAAGATGTAACTTATTATTTCCCTAGCTTATATGTCAACGGTTAATGATAGGTTAGGTTCGATGACAATAGGATGGTAAATAAGTAAGTAAATAGTAAGGTACTGGAGTAAAGTGAGTAAGCTGCCAAAGTGTGAAGAAAAGATGACTTTCAGAAATACTGCTCAAGATTACTTTAAAGATTTCAAGAATTATAAGTGGGTAGGTTTAAATAAAGCACATTTATCAGTGGAATTAAGTTTAACAGCTGCCGCCATATTTGTTGGACAGCTTGTGGTAAATGATTATGCTTTCCAGGAATCGTTTAAGAAACTGATTGGGAACTCACAGGTCTATAAAGTTAATGTTTGAGTTGTCAATAGAATAAACAGTTATCGTAGAACACTGAGAAGACGTGAACATGGGACGTTCTGTTTCTTGTTCAGCGAGTTATCTCAGAGTCTGATAAAGAAAGCTTAGATCAGGGGTATCCGATGTGCGGCAAGAGGGTCATTTGTAGTTCTTGGAATGATTTTGTGCGGCCCTCTGTAATTTAAGAAATTTGTCCCCAGCTGGGGTGGGGGAGGTATGTGGCTTTTATTCCTGTAAGGAGTCATATCAGCAATTGTAATCTGCCATATTAGATAAGACAAAGGCAGACATTCAGAAGTGTTCTTTGTTTTGTTTTTTTTTTATCTCAGGTTTGCTATTCGTCTTTAGATCTTTTCCATTTCACATTTCACGTCGCTACATTGATCTGGTTTAGATTCAGTTAGATTCTGTTTAAGAAGATTTCTCCTGTATCTCTTGTTCACTACAGGTTTGTACGGACTGACTGAGAGTGACCTAGACAAGGTGTTCCGGCTTCCCACCACCACTTTCATTGGCGGCAATGAGAGCGCTTTACCACTCAGAGAGATCATTCGTCGCCTTGAGGTAGAGATTTGTTAAAACAATGAAAGTGCACACATCACATTTAAAAAAGATTTGTCTGCAGCCAAAAGGTCTCCATTTGCTGGAATAATTGCACCATTCATAAGCCTCACAGCACGTAATTTAAGCACCCAACTGTGAACTCATTCCTCCAGGCCCGCTCATCTTCCTTTCAGCCCGTGTTTAGCTTTCCTCGCGACTGCAAATGGTAACGTTTAATCCTTGGCTCATGTCCGTCTGTATGTATTAACATTTAACGCATCATTCAAAAAATGTCATGAAGAGGAAAAAAACCATATATAAGTTGCAGGCTCAGCCAAACTATGAAAAAATATGCAACTTATAGTCTGGAAAATATGGTATTTAAAGGTATCATTAAAAATGTGTTCTGTGACACCAAACACAGAACACCCAACCCAGTCTCTGGGTTGGGTGCTTTTAAAATGATTTATGAAATGAAAAAGCCATTCCTCTATCACTGGTCAGGTTAAAGGTCAGGACTACAAGAAAAATATCCAACAGAATTTTGAGAGACTTTCAGAAAGTTAGAAGAAAAAAAATATGAAGAATCCTATAATATCCATTCACTCTTTATCCATAACCTAGCACTGACTCAAACTTTAGCCTGCTTGACCAATCATACCAACACATATTCATCTCTTTGTTTTCTAGATGGCCTACTGTCAGCATATCGGGGTGGAGTTCATGTTCATAAATGATGTGGAGCAGTGCCAATGGATCCGACAAAAGTTCGAAACACCAGGAATCATGCAGTTCTCTTTGGAAGAGA
This sequence comes from Anableps anableps, assembly GCA_014839685.1. Taxonomy (NCBI): domain Eukaryota; kingdom Metazoa; phylum Chordata; class Actinopteri; order Cyprinodontiformes; family Anablepidae; genus Anableps; species Anableps anableps. The sequence goes on from CM026081.1 coordinate 28,296,228, forward strand.
AGAGGACTTTGTTGGCCAGAATGATCCGCTCCACCAGGTTAGTCTGTTGGTTTTTCACATTCAGAGTCTGGAAGTAATAGAACCTGAGCTCTGCAAAGCATCAGTGGTCACAACTGTTGGCAGGTTTGAGGAGTTCCTTCAGAGGAAGTGGTCATCAGAGAAACGTTTTGGTTTGGAAGGTTGCGAGTCGCTCATCCCGGCCCTTAAGACCATCATTGACAGGTCCAGTCAGTGTGGAGTGGAGAGCGTGATCCTGGGAATGCCTCACAGGTACAGAGAAAGCGACACCTCGTGTCCTCTAACACGCATAAGGATACTTTTCACTTTGTTCACTAAGCTGAAGCTTGCAGAAGAAATAAAGCTGCATGAATTCAATGGATTTTTTTATGCACTCTCAAAAAAGTATTCATACCAATTGAACTTTTTCATGTTTTGTTATGTTACAACCGCAGCATTTCATGATGTATGCATGATTTGAAGTGGAAGAAAAGTGATTCATGCTTTTTAATGTTTTCTTACAAATACAGTGGAACCTCGAAATGCAATTTTAATTTGGTCCAACAGTCAGTTTGCACCCCTTGAAAACAACTCCCACCCATGAAAACCATATTCAGCATAATAAAGTAATTAATTCTGTATTCTAGTATTGCTAAAGCCATTATATGGTGAATTAATGATGTGACGATAAACACAGCCACATCTTTGACATAAGATGGTTGAGAGGTTGGTATGTGGACCATAAAATAAAGCAACAGAAACAGAGGCACACAGTGGGCTGGCTTGTGCTCTGGATTGCAGCTAATTATATCCTAAACATTCATATTGGGAGGAAAATTGGTAATTTATGCAAGCATGGACTGTTCGTATCTATAAAACTTTGTATTCAGATGCTTTCATATTTAGAGGTGCCACTGTATGTGCCTTTACATCATTATAAACACCTTAATATCATCACCCTTAAATTGATAATGCAGTTTTAAACAACAAGCTGTACTTATGAAAGCTTCACAATCAGCTGATTTCCAATCCTCATTGGGAGTTAAATACAGTTTTTAGAGCAAGATTCATTAAAACCACCGGGAGAACAACCATGTTAAATAATGTGGTTATGGATTCAGGGAAAATAATCAGCTGTGAGGCCAGCTTGGTAAACTGGGAAGATAAAGAGACGTTCAGATTGTCCCATTCAAAACTTTTTTAAACTGTAAACAAAGGTTACTTGTTTGCTTCATTAACTTATTCCTTTTCAAAAAGGCATGTAACTTTCTAAAAAACAAAAGTATTTCACAACTGTAACTACTTTATGTTGGTTTTCCACCAAAACAAACCAATGAACTCAATGAAGTTTGTAGTATCATGAGAAAATGTGAAATATTTCAAGAGGTATGGATACCCAGCGCTGTGCTGCCAGGCAAAAGTAAAGTATCCTCGGTCATGTGTCTTTTCTCATTGGTTCTCCTCAGAGGTAGGCTGAACGTTCTGGCCAATGTTATCCGGAAAGACCTCGACCAAATCTTCTGTCAGTTCGATTCCAAGTTGGAGGCTGCTGATGAGGTTTGAACAGCAACATTATTTGCAGACACCTGTACGAAAGTTAATGAAACTGACTCCTAATAACATGCTTTTAATGTTTGTAAACCAATATTTTTAAAAAACTGATTTCTTCTAAATGTCATGGCTTTAAAACAAATATTTGTCATTATGGAACCATGGAAAATACAGCTTTAAACTTCTATTACATAGAAGCCAGAAACATCAGAAATATGTGTACCTTCTACCGGAAGACAATATCTGGCTCTTGTGGTATAGATTAAGACATCAACCCAATAATAAAGGAGAAGGACTTTCTGCTTTGGTCCTAGTACTGTTTTTGTTTTCAATTTCCTGGTTTATAGATAATTTCCTCCATATCCATAATTTCCTCCATAGTGTAGTGTTTATTCTTAATTTTTGTATTTTGAAACCAACTTATTAAAAAAATAAATGAAAATGCATCTGAGTTAGCCACAAGGACGACTTTCATCAGAGGTCCCTTTGCTTGAAGAAAGAGTTCCTCCAAAATGGAAAACCAGAAAGAGACATTTAACGGACTTATAGATCACATTCTTTTAAACACATGAGCTGTAATTGTTTACCATCTGTGTTTAGGGCTCAGGGGACGTGAAATATCATTTAGGCATGTATCACAGGAGGATGAACCGAGTCAGTGACAGGTTCATCACTCTGTCGCTCATGGCCAACCCGTCCCACCTGGAGGCTGTGGACCCAGTGGTGCAGGGGAAGACCAAAGCTGAGCAGTTTTACTCTGGAGACACTGAGGGGAAGAGGGTAGGTGGCCTAAGGAGTTAAAGAAATTACATTTTTCTGATAACTGTCTAAATAAGTTTTGAATTTGGAAACTTTTTCAGGTGATGTCTATTCTGCTTCATGGAGATGCTGCGTTTGCAGGCCAGGGAATTGTGTACGAAACGTTTCACCTATCTGACCTGCCGTCCTACACCACCCATGGCACCATCCATGTGGTCGTCAACAACCAGGTATTCACTTGTGAACTCTGAAGGAGTTAGAGAATTCCATTCATCGGGTAATGTGCTTTAGAGAAATGAGGCCTCCAGACCTTATTTGGTTTAGGATGGAGGGCTCAGTCTGATAAATCAAAATCCTTCAGATCCTTGTTTCCCAAAATTCTCAAAGTTTGCAGAACTTCTCAACATTAAGTCACATGTTGTTTTAGACTAACAGACTCTAACTCTGCTCTTGAAAGTAAATTATTTAGAATAGAATGTACATTATTGTCCCCTGGGGGAAATTTGTCATGGACTCAAGGATGTGAACTGCATAGTAGCAGCTGCCCAAACAAACAATAAATATACATATTCATATTCATGGAGCTCATATTCCATGTACAGGATGTGGGGCGGATCCAACAATACCCTCCGTGCCTGCCTGTGTACAGGCTGCTCATAGATGGGCTGCAGGGAGAGCTTTTCAGTCCTCCCCAACACCTTCACAGCAGTCCGTACCAGGCGGTGCAACTAAGCTTTAGACTGTGGAGAGCTTGTCGAACCACCTGAGAACACTCTCCATCACTGCCTGGTAAAATAAAAACATGTCCTTTTTGAAGCAGGACAGATGCAACAGGCTGAACGTGGCATAATTTCTCATCTCATTTTTCATGTTTTTCATTTGTTCAAAGAAGTTAAGTGTTGCTGTCATAGTGAATAACTGCATGTAAAATCACGTTTTGCAATGTTTTTGTTTTTTTTTCCTACAACAGTAAAATAATTTCGGAGGTTCTTCCTGTTTCTCTCCCTCTCAGCCGTTACTGAGCGGCGCTCGCAGCTGCTCTGAGAGAGAGAGCTGCACAGCAGATTCGTCTTTTTCTCCACCAAATATGACTTTTGTATTGCTTTTATCTATTAACACGTTACATGTTTTTATTTTATGATTATTAGAATTATGCTGATTTTTTTTTCTTTCTTTTTTTTTTTTTGTATGAGCCTGATTTTTATTTATTTATTTTTTTTTTGTCCCCCCAAGGGGACTTGGTGCCCTACGCGTTGTGCATGATCTGCATGAGCAGAGTGCCGGCACTGATTCTAATTGGACTAAACAAGTGTAATGAAAACACACAATTAGGTCAATAACATAAAACCTTATTAGTTTATGTAAAGCTTAAGCTTGAAAGCATGGAAATTCCTGACAGCCGTCTCTGATCCATGCAGATCGGATTCACCACAGATCCCAGGATGGCGCGCTCATCTCCGTACCCAACAGACGTGGCCCGAGTCGTGAACGCGCCGATCTTCCACGTTAATGCGGACGACCCAGAAGCTGTGATGTTTGTGTGCAACGTAGCAGCAGAGTGGAGGAACACATTCCACAAAGACGTCGTTGTAGACCTGGTAAACGCAGAAGTATATGTTTTTCTAAAAAATCATCTCTCTTTTTAAACTTGTGGTTTTGAAGAAAAGGTTTTTGTAAAGACTGGGAAATTTTCTCATTCATGGTAGAAGTTTTCCAGGTAATCCAACCACAAAAAGTGTTCCTACCTCCACAAGATCAGCTCTGCTCTCTGACAGCTGGCCTCCTCAGTCTCTCTTTTAAATCATCTGTTAAAAAAAGCAATTATCTAAATCAGTCTTGACAGGAAATACAAGAAAAGCCTTGTATTTTGAAAAGTCATTAACAAAACTTAACTTTAAAGTTCAAGTTGAGCAACAAAACTGATGCATTGAGAATGTCAACATATATGTTTTTCCTCCCACTCACAAAATGAGGCAAATAAAGAATAAAAAGTGGGTGAAAAAACATCTTCATAGTTGTGAATGAGAGGCAATTAGCCACATCCTTTTCAGGATCTGCCAAACTTCTTACTGTGAAATCAGCATTTTATTGATTTGCCAACATGCGCATCTCAGGATCTGTCATATCAATATTTACACATTAACACAAAAATCATGAGAATTCATTGTCTATATGTCAGGATAGGAATGTTACAGAATTTTTCTTCTGTAGGTTTCTTACAGACGTAATGGCCACAATGAGATGGATGAGCCAATGTTCACCCAGCCGCTGATGTACAAGCAGATAAAGAAGCAGAAAGGAGTCTTGCATGCGTTTGCAGAAAAACTCATTGCTGAAGGAGTCGTCACAACACAACACTACGAGGTAACTCCACCAGCAAGCCTGTACGGACAGACACCATGAACAGTCTCTATGGCACAACAACCTGTAACATTTTCATTTCTAAAATGGAAATGCAAACCTTTCTGTTTCATAGGAGGAAGTTGCTCGATATGACAAAATCTGCGAGGATGCGTATGCTCACTCCAAAGATGAGAAGATCCTCCACATCAAACACTGGCTGGACTCTCCTTGGCCAGGTAATTTGTTTCTGTGAATCATTGACATTTTATATTGTTTTCATGTTGATTTGAGTCATTTTTCATCCAAACTTTTTTTTTTTGCGCTAAAAATGAATGTCCATCTACCTTTAGTTGATGGTTGTATAGACTGTGTGTATATTAGTCCGCTGCTGCGTCTGGGCCGAGAAAGTTACTGTTACTGTTTTTGTCTTTTTCTATATTTAATCATCATTGAAACTAGCAAGCTCTGTGAGTGTCTCTGAGTTATGAAATAATTAACTGCTATAAATGATCAGAAAGCAGGTCAGACTCCACTGCTGTTGGAGCCACTTCAAGCTTTCATCATGCTGGGTTGGGTGGATATTCCTCAGCACAGACAGAGTGTCTGCATAGTGTAGCATGAGAATAATAAGGTTATCACCAGGTCATTGTTGCAACATCTGAGAAGAAAGTATCTAAGGTTTTGTAGCAGTGGTGCATAAGTGTGATATTTATGGCATCTCTCAATTACAACACTCATACCACTGTATTATTATTATTATTATTATTATTATTATTATTATTGTTATTTTGTCCATAAAATCGGGGCAGCCTGGCTTAGCTGGTGATTACGTTGTACAATGCAAGGTACAAAGTAGTTTGTTAGCAGATCATTTTAATAATCTGAATATTTAAGTTTTCATCAGATTTAAAAACATCTGCAAGAAATATTAAACAATGAAGAAGATAGTTATCAGTTAACATTTTGAATAAAACATATGCAATGTGTCTGTGTATCTTTGCACTTTATTTTTAGGTTTTTTCACTCTGGAAGGTCAGCCTAAAACTATGAGCTGCCCCTCCACGGGGATTTGTGAAGATGAGCTCTGTCACATTGGAAAAATCGCAGCCTCTGTCCCGGTGGAAGACTTCACAATACATGGAGGTACTCTCCATCACCCCGCTGTGACTGTTAGAAAGTCCTCTGAATTAGCTGTGTTAAACCTTCCTGTTTCTCCTTCTTGGATCATGCTGCAGGGTTGAGTCGTATCCTGAAGGGACGCGCAAACATGGTGAGCCAGCGAACGTGTGACTGGGCCTTGGGAGAGTACATGGCCTTCGGCTCTCTGCTCAAAGAGGGCATCCATGTGCGTCTCAGCGGACAAGATGTAGAGAGGGGGACATTCAGGTAACGCCAAAAAAGCATGTTTAATGCTAAGCCCTCAGTGTCATCGTTTATTTGCTCAACACATACATTGCAATCCTCGGTTATTAAAGAAAACCAGAAAATGATGTTTTTTGTTAAAGTTAAACGCTGATCTGCCGCTTACACATTAATTACACGAGTTGAAGGTGACTGGGCTTGATTTGTACAAAATGTAAAAATGTATTGAATTGGTTGAAGCTGGATTTTATTTTGGTGTATCGGAGGGCCGAATACAAATGATGGCCACACTTTTTACATTGCTTTATGTGAAATATGAACACTTTTTCAAGGCTATGTACAAATGCAGTTACCAGCAATTTTAACATGCTGGTAACTGCACATTTTCTCAGATGCTTGATCACAATATCATGTTAAAAAAACAAATTATTTTTTCCACTTTCACCTTGTTGACTTGTTCACAGCCATCGACATCACGTTCTCCATGACCAGAACGTTGATAAAAGGATCTGCATCCCGATGAACTACATCTCCCCTGATCAGGCTCCGTACACTGTCTGCAACAGCTCCTTGTCTGAGTACGGAGTACTGGGTGAGTGGCACAAGTACTGACAGCTCGACTAAAAGTCTCAGATAAAAGATTAAACATCATTTTCTTCAAAAGCAGTTCATAGCAATTGTGAGACCGTCTTTACATTGGCCTCGATCAGCGGCTCTAGTTCTATAGTAACAAGGAGAGAGTTCAGCATGATTGTAAATTCTATGATGGTGTTTGTTTTATCCCTTGTGTTCAGGTTTTGAGCTAGGCTTTGCCATGGCCAGTCCCAACGCTCTGGTTCTGTGGGAGGCCCAGTTCGGAGACTTTCACAATACAGCTCAGTGCATTATCGACCAGTTTATCAGCTCAGGACAGGCCAAGTGGGTCAGACAGAACGGCATAGTGCTGCTGCTCCCTCATGGCTTGGAGGGGATGGTAGGAACAAAGAAACATGATCCGATGCATTCCGTGTTCATCTTCTTCACTAGTACATTTAATTCAGTTCAAAAATACTTTATTGATCCCAAAGGAAAATTAAATAAATAAGGCATCTTAATTTTATTCTGCAGAACCACCTCACAGTCAGGACTTCATCATTGTCTGTATCAGCTGCTCTGAGTTTCCGTCCTGCTTTCAGAGCTTTTTAGAAATTGAACCTGTTAAACTTTGTGTTACTTGCTTCCCACCTCGGACGTGTTCCAGTCTGTTTCTCTTACCCACATCCAGGGTCCAGAACACTCGTCAGCCCGTCCTGAGAGGTTCCTCCAGATGTGCAATGACGACCCAGATGTTTTTCCTGTAAGTTTGTGTCCCCAGTTACAATTAAGAACACGAAATAATGGATATTTTGACAAAATACACTGTTTTAGTTTGGTCTGAAGTCATGGCGGCTGCTTGTGCAATTTAAACAGATGAAAACAGATGATTTTAAAGATGATAATTAGAAGTGTTTCTGTTATCCAATCATGAACTCTGTTTAATGTCTGGGTTTCAGGGTGACAGAGGGGAAAAAAACAGTCTTCACCTGAAAAAAAAAACAACAATACTTAGCATTGTCATGATAACAAATTTTGCTGGAAATTGTCCCAGAAATGATTGCAATAATCTATAATGTTGTTTTGAGACCATTTTCAAATAATGTATTGATAATGGCAAAATAATGCAAATTTGCCATCTTAAAGATCAATAAAGTTTAATTTTGTGAAGAACACTTAACACTGGAATTGGAAGATATTTTAAATATCTAATAATAATAATAATAATAATAATAATAATAATAATAATAATGATAAAATGACCAAAAACAACAAATGAAATAGAAATAAAAGCTACACAACTGAAACCAGAAATGAAGTGGATCATGATGTCTCTGTAAACAACACTGCCCTTCAAAAAATATTAATAATCAGAATAGAAATTATCAAGCTCCTTTTAATTTATCATACGATTATTGATTTATTGCTTATTGTGACCGGCGTACAAATACTTCCCTGGTTAAGGATGACCTACAGCTATATCAGGGTGAGAGCTCATGCATGTTTTTAATAAATGTTCTTACATTTATTAAAAATGTATTAATTTGGTTATTAATTTGAAGCACGTTTAGAATAATTTTTTTTACATGGTAATTATATTTTAAATGTGCTCTGTACTAAGTTTAGAATTAAGAAATGGAAGTAAAGTTTAACAGAGGTAACTACAAAAACAACATTTACATAGGATGAAATAATTATGTACATTTAACAGACATTAAAGTGAGATTTTTATCTTCAGCATTTAGCCAGAGAGGCCGTACAAATAAATTCTAAATTGACAAAGCACAGCTAAAAGAAATCGGTTACATACATAGCACCACAGTCATTCATGTTGAGAAAAAACATAGAAAACAAGCATTTAAAAAAGCAGTGTTTCCAGTCAGTAAAATATATTTCAGCATTATTTCAGTGTTTCCTGGTTTAAAAGAATCATTATGACATCAACAGCAGAAACCGTTCGCTCTTCTTTTTGACAACTGCTTTGATCAGTTGTTTCACAGCAGAGAAATCAGTTTTTATGATTTTGAAGAACATAAAGAAAACTTGTCAAAGTTTTTTTTTTTTTTTTTTTGTATTAATTATTTATTAGAAATTCACAGAGGATTTTGCGGTGCATCAGCTTTATGACTGCAACTGGATTGTGGCCAACTGCTCGACTCCTGCGAACTACTTCCACGTTCTCCGCAGGCAGATCCTGCTGCCCTTCAGGAAGCCTGTAAGTGACTCCCACCGTGAAGCATGCTTTAGTATGAAAGACGATGCAGTTCTTCAAGCTCAACGTGTTGCTCGTATTCTCTCTGTTTTTCGAACAGCTCATTGTGTTTGCGCCAAAGTCGCTGTTGCGCCACCCAGAGGCCAAGTCGAGCTTTGATGACATGCTGCCTGGTGAGAACTGACAAAACGTGTCCAGGAAATGATGCAAGGCGTGGTTTTATTTTATTTCATCCTATTTTTCCCTCCCACCAGGTACCCACTTCCAACGTCTCATTCCAGATGAGGGGCCTGCAGCAGTCAGCCCCCAGAAAGTGAAGAGGGTCATTTTCTGCACAGGGAAGATCTTCTATGAGCTCATCAGAGAGCGCAAGAACAGAGGCATGGATGATGCTGTTGCTATTGTCCGCATCGAACAGGTGATGGATTCCAGCTTCTCTTAACCAAACTGACTTTATCTCCAGGCTTGGATTAATAGAACAGCAAATTTCAAGCTGTATTTGTCTGACGTTGCAGCTGTCACCGTTCCCCTTTGACCTGGTGAAAGCAGAGGCTGATCGGTACCAGAATGCTGATCTGGTTTGGTGTCAGGAGGAGCATAAGAACCAGGGTTACTACGACTACGTCAAGCCCCGCCTTCGTACTACAATATGTCGTACTCGCCCCATCTGGTAAGGTTTACATAAGACGACGTTTCATACCTTGTGTAAAGCACTCTACACCAAAGCACTGCAAGAATGACAGAAGTATTTTTGAGCTGCAGCTTCAACACTAACCTGCTTGTTTTACTCAGCATTGTGAAAAGGTTTGACATTCCCAGGAAACTAAACTTATAGTGCTTTGCAATAGTATTAGGGGTGTTTTTAACATAAAGTAGTGCATGATTGTGAAAGGGAGGGAAATGTATGGTGGTCAAATTTTTAAAAATAATAATCTGAAAAGTGTGGCATGCATTAGTTTCCTATTTTTTATTTTCTGAACCACTTAATAAAATTTAAAAGTCACCTAATGAGGAAATGAGCACACAGGTATAGGTTTATCTCAGTGTAGAAGATGCTGTTCTGTGAAGGCCTCAGAGGTTTGTTAGTGAATAGTGGTGAGCAAACATCATCATAAAGACCAAGGAACACAGCAGATAGGTCAGGGAGAAAGCGCTGGAGAAGTTTAAAGCAGAGCTGGGTTATAGAATAACCTTATAACATCTCAGAGGTCTGTTCAAGCCAAGTTGAAATGGAAAGAATGGGAGAACTTGGAATAACTGGAAATGGATGTTCACAGATGCTCTGATCCAGTCTGACTGAGCTGGAGCTATTTTGCAGAAGAATGAGCAAACATTGTTCTCGAGCTGATTCTACTAAGAGTCAAAAAAGTAGAATGAATAGAAATGTTTTTTGTAAAGTATTTTAAAAAACATGTACTGCATTGTTTTTCTTCCATCTTATAAATAAGCATTACTTTGTGGTAGTCGGCAATGTACCATCCCAGTAACACAGACTGCAGTTTTCAGATGGAACGTCACAAAATGGGTAAATAAGTTTTATTGGTATCCATACTTTTGAAAGACTCTGGATGGAAAGCAACAAGGGTGAAAGTTTGCAGAATTTCAAACACCTGGTGGAGAATGTTAAACCTTGTGCGTTTTCTCAAATATACAAGTTATTCAGTTCTGTGATGCTTTTTATTTTCTGTAAGGGTTTTGATCATTTTTTACAGAGAGAAAGGTCCCTTTGCAGCTTTTGTGTTAGGCTACGCTCACACAGCAGGTCTTGATACTCAGTTCCAAGATTTTTTTTTGCTGAAATCCGTTTTTTTTGTTGTTGTTGTTTGTTTTGTTTTGTTTTTTGTGGTCGTGATGGAACCGCAGTTGAACTTCTGTGTGAGCGGTCTACGACCCCAAAGCGACCTGCATGCGCAGAAGAAGAACGTAGACGTCACACAGCAGCAGGCTGTTTACGATGGACGCCGCCGTCTGTGGGTCGAATTTAAAGTTGCCCAGCAATGGAGCCGACAGTATCGGCGCAAGATCATAACAAGACGAAGGAAGCTAACAAAAAGAAAATGCAACTGCTAGCAACGGCCTGTTGTGGAGCATTGACTGGAACTCCTGTAGAGACGTCTGTTTGGATGTGTAGTCGGAACCAGGAATGGTGGGATTGTGATGTAATGTGCTTCACTGATACAGACTTCTTTCATAATTTCATAAATCTAATTTTCAGCCATTGTTTATATCCGCATTTACCGTGTCGGGCTTCTTCTGGTGCAGAATTTTGACTCATGTCTCACATTTATGACGTAAAAGTCAGAGAAAACGCGACATGACCGTTCAGACTGCAGAAGCTTTGAAAACAATCGGATATGTATCCAACTTAGTACCAAAGTGGCACAAATTGGATTTTTTTTTTTTTTTTCTTTGGGGGGGGGTGTGTGTGAAAAGATTGAACTGGGCCGTTCAGACTACCATGAAAAAGTTGGAAATGGGTCGCATATGGACCAAAGAAAATGGATTTGGGTCACATTTGCCTGCTGTGTGAACGTAGGGTTGTAGGGAACTGTTTGGCTCAAAATGGATGAACATTTCTGAAACTGCCATGTGAAGTTACCACTAGCCAAGTCCTGCCTTGCTAAACACAGCCTGGGGTCTTAGAGCCTCCTCATTAGACACATGTTGGACCGGTAAAGACGATGTTCATGCAAAATGTGAGTAAGTGACAAAAATCAAGGTTTGATTTTTGTGTCTGCATGTACCTGTAGGTATGCTGGTCGTGAGCCTGCAGCAGCTCCAGCTACTGGAAACAAGCACACTCACCTGACGGAGCTTCAGCGTTTACTGGACACAGCCTTCGATCTGGAAACTTCCCCAGGAAAACCGAAACATCCCGTCTGACACGGATCCGCCCAGCCTGCTGGGCCTCAGGGCCCAGAAACCGCCACAGCTCAGACCCAACTGTTGACGCTGTAACCATGAACACCTTGTGTTCACAGTGAGGACCAATACAGAAGGACAACTACAACAGCTCATTTAAAAAAAAAAAAAAATAAAAAAAAAAAATAAATCATTTATTGATTTTGGCAAAAATATTTGCTGGCACTCAGAATAATTTCAATAATCAGTTAAAGAATATTTAAATATTAAAGGCAGGTGGTGAGAAAAATCTAAACCTCAGAAACTAAGATTAAGCAAACAGCTAGCTTGGTCAAAGCTTTCATTCGAGTTAGTACTGTATACCTTCCTAACCAGCAAAAATCTGAATTATGATTTTATAGGAATTGCAATTCGAAAAATCAGATAGAAAATTATTATAAATAAGATATTTTAGAAGCTTGAAAAATTGCCAACTAGGCATCGACTGGGTTTTGGTATTAAGGTGCCAGGATTCAAGCAGAAACATATTCTATCATGCTGTGCCTACTGTTCAAAGTCTTTTAATGAAATGTCAAAGTGTGGGAATGACTGGAATTCAACAGTGTGCTCCCCCCTCCCTCACCTGTAGCTGTGCTGTCGGTGGGTATTTTCCCTTGCTTACAAGAAGGACAAGATCATCTGTTTGGAAAGTTCATCACTCTTACTAAGGCAAAACTGCAGTTTTTAAGTTCCAGTTCTATGACTAAGCTAGGAGCTACGCTAGGAGCTACATGTTCTACCAAATCCTGACTGGTTAGAAAGCTAGCATCTGCTTGTTAGACTCCAGACTGGCAAAAAGAATTCTGAAATTTTGCACAATAAGTTTACTTACTATTTCTTACTTAAAAACAAACTACTAAAACTGCAGCTTTTTCATTTTACAGTTTAAGTCTTCAACTACTCTGATCATCTGCTTTAAAGAAAAAGCTGTTAAAATGAGCTGTTCATGCTGACACTCAGGTTGAATTTTATCTCGCTACTTATGAGTAAAGTACAACTGAACCCTTAAAGTTAAAAAATATCTGGGTTAGCTTAAAGAAACTGATTGGTACATCTGTGTCATGGAAAAGACAGTGGATCAAGTTTGTGAATCAAAATATCAAATATATGGTATAGGTAACACTATTAAAGCAATATTTTATAGTCATTTTAACAGCAGAGGAGATATTTTTGCAGTTTTGTTATGAACAAAAGCAATCAGATCATGTTTGTAGATTTTTATTTAATTTTTTTTAATACCATCAAACCTTAGTATTTTTATCGTACCATGACACACAGCCGTGAGTGTAGAATGCAAACTATTTACAACGCTGAACATCAGGGATTATTTGACACACTGAGCTGATATATTTTGAAAAATGTTTTATTAGAAGTTCAACATTGTAACTCAGAGGCTGCTTAAAAAGTCAGGTTTAGGAGCAACAGGCTGAACAAGCTTCTGCAAATCTAATCATTCATGCGACACATCACTCTTCAATGTTTACTTGTGCCAAACATAACTGATCACTTCACTATTAAAACATCCCAGAATTGGTGCAAACAGGTCAGTAAACACACAACCTCTAAATTAAAGCATGTATTTATTTTCATATGGTGCTGCCTGTTTTATTGTTTTGAACAAAAATAAAGAATTTTCATCAGTGCTGTTGAAAATATAGTAATCTTTATATGTTTGTTTTATAATTATTTAGCTGAGATGGCAAGATGTACAGTAAATCAGCTGTAGTGTCAACCAAACAGCGTGAAGAAACAGAGAAAAGTCGCTGGAACACAAAAATGGTTCTAGTTTGGTTTATTCTGTAAATTCTCTAACAGTTGATTCAAAAACATCTGGATAATATTCGAGCACATTCAGTTTAATACAGGTAGAACTAAGGTCCATTAATCAGGAGGAGCAAACATTCATTGGCCTTTAGTGATGGGATGTTTGGTCATTCAGGCTCTGGCAGCATCTAAGAACCATGAATGTAATCTGAGGCCTTGGTTAACCATTTTAACCAAGGCCTCAGAGGCCCTGATGCCTAACGTTATATATCAAAACATGTGCAAAAAGCTTATTTTAGAAATATTTACTTTCTTTATTATAAAATAATTCCTTCAAAGTTTCATGCAAATGGAACAGAATTCCTTAGAGCAGACTCTGGAAATGTGTGATGGTTTTTCCTAGGAAGTTAAACAGACCCTCATGTAAAGTTCCTGCTTCGCGTTGAGAACAGTAATCTTCCAGATGTTCGTACAGCTGGCCTGAAAAGAAGCATATAGAGAATGAAGTAGCTTATACTATATATTTCTTAAAAAATGAAGAAAATAGTAAACTATGGAAAGTACAAACAGCTGAACATATCAACTGTTGTATTTTTATCAAAATAAAACAGTTTATAGATGATTCAGATGTGAATCTGACTTACTTCCAATTTTCCACTTTGGGAAACTTGACCAAAAATATTTGCATAATTTGTTTATATGTTTGTACTTTCGTCCAGAATAATAGTCCTACATCACAAGCAAGATCAAGGACTGTTTTTGGTAGAAAGAAATTATATTTCTATATGACAAATAATTTAGTGGTAGGTGTACAAGAGAAAAGCAACCGTGATGTGCACACCACTGACTCTGTAAATTGAAACATTTTGTTAAAGGAGTGTTTATAAAATAATACTTTTAAGCCCAAAGTTATTCATATCTGCGGCAGATTTAAAATTATTTTCATTCAACCAAGAAGTTTTTCTGATGGGAAGTGAGATATGAATTTCTCCAAAGATAATAAAACAATGTAAAAGTCAAAAGAATAAAATTGTTCTTTACACTTCATATTTAAAAATAGCATGTCAAAAATTATTTCTACCCTTCTCAATAATCAATGAAAAACCTTTATTGGCATTACAGCAATCTAACCCATCTTACACTGCTGACCAGCTTTTTGCATGTTTCCACTGCTGCTTTGATCTTTGACAATGAGCTCTAAGTCTTTGAGGTAGGCCTCCTTGCCATCACCCTAATCTTAAGATCGCTCCACAGACTCTCTATCTGATTTGGGACTCTGTTAATATTACATCCAATCAGGGAGAAAAAAAAAAAAAAAAACTGGTGGTAAAACTAAGATTACTTTAAACATTAATCTGCCATGGGTATGAATTTTGGCCTTAACTGTATCTGTGTAAAACCTTCCTGTTTACCTATTTTTTTTTTTTTAGGAAATTCTTCAGAAAATAAAACACACCAACTACCCAGTGAAACATTTCAGCTCACTATTAAAACTTTCTTCAGGAAATAAAAGGATTACTGACACTTTTCTGGCTCACTTTGGGAAGACTGAATTTCTAAAAGCTGTCTCAGCTCTTTAAATTAGCCCAAAATGACAGAACACAAAAACACATCTGTTGCTAAGGACAAAATGTTTAACATTTGTAAAGATTTCGTTTTAGATTACTAGATGTCAATTTTTGTTTGTCCACCAGAGGGCGATACTGTTCCCCATTCTGAAGGTGCTATATAATAAGACCTTGCCACTGAAATAAGTTTGTTGCCACTGATGTTTGATAATGGTGAGATAAGAAAATATCAAAATGTAATATTATCATTTCAGACTGAACTAGTTTCAATTACAGCAAGCTTCTTCACAGCCAGCTTTGGAAAGCTGATATTTTTTAATTAATAGGGACAAATGTTGATTTTTAAAGACATCTGAAGCTTTAACCATTCTATTCTGTTAATTATTGCACAGCTCTTAATCGATATATATATATATATATATATATATATATATATATATATATATATATATATATATATATATATATATATATATATATATTTTTTTTTTTTTTTTTTTTTTTTTTTTAAATTATCTTTCTCTATTTTTGCCATTAAGATAAGGTGGAACTCCTTTTTCATTAAACATAACAGCAGAGAGAGAGAGAGATTCTGATCAAAAGCATAAAAGTGAGCCTATAATAAATATTTATAACTCAGCTTTCTGTCATGAAATGTCTTACCAACTGTCATCTTCTGTGTAGCCAGCAGGCGGTATGTCTGTTGCAGACCTTGGCACAGATCCTTGTCTCCAAATGTGAAGAAGGCCATACCCCTCTTGGCTTTCGCTGCTGCCATCAGCTGAATCACAGCTGCAAACCAACAGACAACATCACCCCGTCAGATGAAACTCATACTGCTGGAGTTATTTAGTTGCACCGTCTCTGAACTTTCACTAAATTGCTTCTGTGACACAGGATCTGTATCTTGCTATTTGTTTAGTGGCCAGATTTTTTTTAAATCAATACAGTCTATTGCACAAGTATTCCTAAACCATGAACCTTTCCACATTTTGCCACATTACATCCTAACCTTCAATGTGTTTTGTTGAGATTTTATGTGAAAGACCAACACAGGGTAGGGCATAATTGTAAAATTGAACAAAAACAATAATTCAAAATTAAACTGTGATGTAAGGAGTGCATTTTTTTTTATTCAGTCACCTGCTGAGTCAATACTTTGTAGAACCACCTTTAGATGAAATTACTGCTGCATTCTTTTAGGGTTTGTCTCTAAAATGTTTGCCCATTCTACTTCATTTTAATTGGTTTAATTAATATTCAGTCCGAACAAGCAGAACAGAGAATCCCCATCGTGCCATCACATCAAGCAGATGAATACATATAACTTTTTCTTCACAGTGACAAAAACCACTGACTGTGGCCCCAATGTATAAACAATGAAATTAAAGACTGAACTTAAATTGTGAACGATTCACCTGCTGTGTGGCCTGAATGCACAGCTTCACAACTTCCTCCTGATCCGCATGGACCTGAATTGTGCACCCGTTTGTGCGTAATCAAATGTCTCATGGTTTTGATGTTGATCTGGAGGATGAATCCACGTTCTCTGCCACACTGGAGACTGGAATTACAAGCGCCATTTCAGCCAAAGTTTTGAAATCAGGGAATATTTCTCCAATTCAAGTGATCAGAAGTCGGCAACACTCCCTGAATGAAGGGTTTCCTGATCTCGCCAGCACTCGCTTCAGCAGGAGGAAACGCCGCAGCAGTGGTTCAGCTGCACCAGACTTGTTCCAAAGCTTCCTGTCCATAAGTCTTCAACACGCTGTCAGCTCCCGGATAGTGAGATGCATTGAGTTCAGTGTCCAGGTCAGAGATGATACTTGGATGGGATTTTCTTTTCTTTTTTTTTTTTTTTGAGTTACCTCTGTGATGTACTCTGTGTAAAGTTGAAAATGTCTGCACCAAGTGGTCAGGTGTGTGAATTTTAATCTGTCAAAATGACAGATAGCCTTCAGATTTTTCCATAACCATTTTTAAAAAGCGGTCTAAGATGGAAAACATTTAAGATTTAACTCCATCCAGCTTCCCATCAACTCTGGCCAGCTGTCCCTGCTAAACAGAAAGGGCCCCGAAGAGTTCAGGAAGATGTGCGGTGCTTTCTGCCACACAGTGTTTTTTTATGTTCCAATATGTCTTTGTCTGCATGACTGATGTCTCCTTCATGTCTTGTAACAAACATAAACAGAACTTTTTGCTGGTTTTCTGTCAGAAAATGTCAGATCTGTGGATCAACAGTGAATGGCAAGTACACACACTCCATTTAGTTCTCAGGTGAAGGCGGCTGGTTGCACTGGATCATGTTCAGGGCTATTAGAGTAAAGGAGGCTGAATACAAATGCATCTATTTTTTATATTATTTTTCTTCCACTTCATAATTATGCACTACTCTTGTGTTGAAATATCCATAAGACTTTAATTAAACACGATGAAGTTCATGGTTGTAACGTGGCCAAATATGAAAAAGCTTAAAGGCTGAATATCTTTTCAGAGAACTGTAATAATTATTCAGATCCAACAATAGTGTAGCAGAGTTTACCTTTGAGTTCTGGGTCTCCATTGAAGGCTCCACAGCCCCACTTTCCTGTAGCGATGTCTGGCTCTTCATGGCCATGGTGGCCTCTAAACCCACAGTAAGCCTTTGAAAACACAAAAAGTCGTGAAATATAAAAAACACTGAACTAAAACGGCAAAATCCAAAATCATCTGATCAGGCTTTGAGCTAAGTGGAAACAGCAGGACAGAAACCTGAGACACACTTTGCATTACATAATCTGACCTCCTCTGCATTCATTGCGCATACCGATTAAAAGACGAACAGCAGCATTCTGAATATGCTGAAGGCATGAAAAAGGCAAGATTACACTGCAATAATTTAGTTGAGTTGTGATAAAAGCAGGGATTCTTATCTCCAAATTATATTTTGACAAGACTGGTTTCAGCTTGGGAACCTGGCGTAACTGAAAGAAACTTTTCTGCTAAACACTGTTGACCTTTTTGTTGAACTTGGAACCAGAATCCATGGTTACACAAAGATTTCTAACCTGTTGTTTAATATACGGTTCCAGATCATCAAGGTCTGGAAAAAGGATGTGTGAATTACTGTTAGGACTTAAGAAAATCACCTCTGTTTTCTTTTCATTAAAGCTCATAAAATCCTCAAGGCACTTTAGGAGAGGTTGAAGGGAGCATGAATGGTTAGGAGTTAGATGAAAATAAACCTGAGTCATATGCATAAAAGGTAAAAGAGATGCTGTAATTTCTCAAAACTGACACTAAATGGAGAAGATATAATAAAAAATGGAGAGGGCCGAGAATTCAACCTTGAGGAACTACACAGGAAAGAGGTGCATAAGTTTTCTATATAAATCAAACTAGTCCTATGCTGCAACTTTAAACCCCATCCAAGGCTACGAATGGGATATCAGAATACTGTGGTCAACAGCATCGATGCACAGGAAAGAACTGCAAACACAGAAGGCAACCTAACCTTACCTTGTTCAGTTCCCGTTTAATGTTGGCCATTCTGTACTGATCCCTGTGATGTCTGAAGTGTAGTGCATCGATGGCCAGAATCTGCCGCTTCAGCCGACCCCAGTCATCTCTGCAGAAGTAGTTCAAGTAAATCAGAAAACCAGAATAAAGTAAAAACACTCTAGTTCATGTTTTAAACAGGCGCGTCCTTGCTCTCACCTGTCAAGATCATCATCATTAGGGCCCAACCACCGAAAGCTGTCACTAAAACCAGAGGAACAGCTAAACTGCTGCGTACCTGAGGAACAGAGACAACAAAACAAATAAATCAGATGTGACACAGCTAAGGTCTGATGAAACATCTTGAAATCTGGGTTTTATGTTTAGAAGAAAGGCTTGAGAACTTGCCGGTTTACAGCAAATGAACAGAAGGATTGAGAATGCTGGAACCAATCAGAAACCAATAAATTGATCCTCCGTTGGAGTTTTATTGTGTATTTCCTGCAGCAGGTTCTATGCTTTATGGACCAAAATGTGTTTGTGGACATGAAATATCCAACAAAACACTTAACAACACTTAAATGACCTCTTACCTTTATGTTGGATATGTATCTGTGCCATATTATACAATAAATAATCCCCAAACTTTTTTTTTAGGGTGCTTTTATAAAAATGGCTCAAACTACAGAATATGTAGCTTGATGTATTTTATTTCAGCGTCATGTGATAGACCAAAAAGAAGTACTGCATAATTGCAAAGTGGCTTACAATTTGTTTTACAAACAAAAATCTGAAAAGTGTGGCATGCATTTTATATTTTGTATTTGCTTCATCAACACCAGCGAATACACCAGCAATCATACTATCTCCACAATGAGACTAAGTCGTGGCATCTAAGGGGTATAAATATTTTTGCAACACACTGTATAGCTGTGTTTTTGTCCCAGACCCATCTGATCACTAAACTTTTACTTATTTTATGTTTTATTCTTACATCTTGCTGTGTGAGGAATTTACAACATATTTTGGTGCAAACTAATCATAATTACTTACCTAATTTTGGCCTCATTCCAAATTCCTAAAAATAAACTTGTTTTCTAAACATTCATAATTCATACTGAACTGTGACATCATCACATAATTTTTATTGGTTTTTGGCTTTATTTTTATTTGTTGATTTTTACTGTTTTACTTTATGGTAGTTTATTAGTTTTGATTATTTTTTAGTTTTAACTTAGTAGTTTAGTTGAGTGCTACCAGTCAACAGCGGTGTGCACATTTCCACTGATCTGCTAATAGCGGAGCTAATGTTTCGATTAGCACCTTAGCGCTTTTGCTGACTTTGAAAATGTTTAGGGCACTTAGCTTCATCTAAATTTATTTTTACAGATAAACTTTTCTAGTCTAGTGAATTTGTTGACTGAAGTATTTTAAAATGAAGTGTTCATAAAGTTGTGTTTATTCTCTGTATGTGTGCAGGGCTATGCTGTTTGATAACATTAGCGCTGGACCAAATCCTTCATCTACAGCCATTTAATACCAAACCTTATCAGGCAGATATTCACAAACAATACCTGAGACTGAAAAATATTTTCCCATTATTTTCTGATAGTCAAGTGGTTCCCCGACCACTAAGTTACTAATTTTACTAATAATTGCATTCCGCACTTATTAATAGTTATTCATAGCCAAACCAAACCTATTGTTGCACAACACACAACTGATGTGATATCTTTCATGTCAACCTGTAATGATGAGACACTCTTTGTCATCAAGTTTCTCTGTAAAGAGACGAGCTACGATTAGCTCTGGGTTCATGAGGAACAGGATCTCTTCCTGAACCAGACCGGAGTCCAGAACACCCCCGCCTATCCAGCTGGCAGCAAAGTCCACCTGCACACACACACATGAACAGTCAGGCCTCAGCTGTGGACTGAAACCACTGTGGATCATCTCAACTGTGGGCCACTTCTCACCTGAAGCATCCCTGTACCTTCAACCTCGATCCTGCCCTCTGATGTAACGTGGAGCTTTTGCAGGTTGTCACCGCACCTGCAAGAAATCACAACAGTTAGTAGAAGGTTCATTCAGATGTTTGGACAGCAAACTGTGGATCAGCCTGAGCTGAAAATCCTTCAACAATTGTAAGCTGCTTCTGCTCTGTACACCAGATCTGAAGTTTGGGTTCCATGTTTCAAAAGTGCAATAGAAACACGAACAATATGGCAACTCCTGTCTCTACCATCGTTCTCATTAACAGAAGTGGAGTTATATAAAACACATGAACTGAGTCTGTATACAACACACACCCTAAGATGTGTCCGCTTACAGCTGAATTTTGTTTAAATTCACTCTCTTCTGAATAGTATTGTTACATTTAACAGTTCAGCTCATAGGTTTTCATCAGTGTTAACAAAGCAGGTCATTTGGAATTAATAGATACACAGCATGCTAATCCAAATCAAAATAAAAAACTTTACCTGCAACTAGGGCTGGGTATTGTATAACCCCACGATTCAATTCAATTCAATTCGATTTCATCATAAAAAGTAAACAAATAATTCATCAGAGTCCCTGCAGATAATTTGGGATGTTTATTTTCTTGTCCGTATAAACGGAAATGGTAGACATTAACATGAAAATAAAATATCTGAAAATAAAACAGTGGCACAATAACAGTAGTGCTGAATATGGAGTACTGTATTAAAACTTAACTAATGTGTATGTAAACGTAAATAATTCTCCTTTTCTTGTGGAAATTAAGATAATCACATCATTTTTGAGTCCTCATTTTTAAACCTATTTGAACAATATTGCCATTCTGACTCACACTCCTCACCAGTAGGTGGTCGTAATGCACATCAAACAGCTTGTTTGCCAACCGCCAATAAACTGAAGAAGAAGACGACTAGTATTCATGCGACAGGACCGAGCTGATACAGCGCACTGCTCCGAGCAGCCAGCACCACGGCCATCTGCGATGAGCGGACAGGTGCGCAACAGATGCCTGGGGGGTTATTGGCGCTTGGAGCTCAAGTAGTTCATCAAACTTGCTACTATCCCGTGCTCTTCTTCGTCCCAGTGGCAGAAAGGGGGAAATGTAGCACACGGTACGCTGGAGTATGAAATCTCAAACGTCCGCGGACAGTGCGCACGGCTCTCGAAAGTGTTCCTCAGATGGCACAAACCCGCTGGCCAGGGGATCTAATCGATTCACAGGGTTTTCCGAATCAATATTGAATTGGATAAAAATGAACTGCAATGCAGTGATGAATCAATATTTTTACCCACCCCTATCTGTGACTGCTGAACTTGTAAACAACACTTTAAAGCTTTGCACTTTTAGTTTTCTCATTGTTTTTACATAAATGTGCAGAAGGATCAGATGTATATATGGAATAATTTTCCTAATTTTGTCAACTCCACTGAAAACCTGTGGGAAAATTCTCCTAAGGCAAGTCAAGCTCAAGTCTTCATCTTTTTTTCTACTCTTTTTCCTCTCAGTAGTCGCTCCAGTGATTTATCTGTTTCCATTTTGTAAGTCAAGCTCAAGTCAATTCAGTTTAGTTATATACTGTCTGTTCACAATTAATGTCCTCTCAAGGTGTTTGACAAGATGCACAGCAGTCAAAAAATTGTGCTCATCCAACCTAGTATGACTACAATGGGTCACCATCAGTCAGTGGATTTCCAAACGTTAGGAAGGATCAAAGCTAAATACTGACTTATGAACTATGTTTTCTTCATAAAAGCCTTTGAATTAATCTACTGTATCATGCCACCAAAAGTAATGAAGTGTGTAACCGTGTCAATGTTTGAATGTCAGTGGTTTTTATCGTAAGGATGTTTTTATTTTTATTTTTATTTAAATAAGGCATTACCTTCCCCAGTTTGGTACGTCTGCCTCACTGAGGCAACGCCTCTCAAACGTCACCAGTCCTTCTGGTTTAGATCCTACATTAAAAAAAAAAAAACAACAGATAGTTACAAACTTCCTGTGATGGATCCCACAAACACACAAGCATTACCCAGGGTTTGCACTCACTCTCATTTGTCACCACGTTAAAGTAGTGCATGATGGCCTTGAACTTCTGGTTCTTCCGCTCTGACCAGTTTCCAAACAATCTGTGTGCAGAATCATAAGAAGCAATCAGCACACGGGATGTTAAACAAGGAGGGAGGGGGACCAATGATCCTGTGTTTGCTGACCTGCTGAAGTTTATAGATGGATAGTTGTGGTATTCTGCGTTGGGTCTGGTGGTGTTGCGGTGAGGGAAGGTGCAGAAGAAAGCGTTGGCGAGTAGACAGGAAATCTGAGCCTGTGACAAAGTGATGGAGGCAGGTCGATGGCGCTGGAGCAGTGGGATGGCCTTAATCCACAGATACAAATTATTACACATATGGTAATTATACAACAACATTAAACATACAATGAACCTGGCTCATGCTGTCACAGTGCCCCTGTATTGTTTTTATTCTGTTCAGGCAAACACCATGGTGGGTCTGGCTGCTTTGCTGTGTCATAGCAGATTTTCACCTGAATTGCAGATGAATGGGATATTACCGTGTTACATATTGACCGATTCTTGTACAATTGTTCAATAGTTTTAAAGTCTCCTGTGCTGGGCCAGACTTTAGAAAGGGCTTACAGGTGCAGTAGCCAAGGGTCCAAAGTTTTTGGGGGCATCAAAGATTTAGAATGTTTTTGTAATTAATGCATGTTTTACATTGTACCTTATACAAAACTAACAGGCCCATTTGAAGTGTGTTGTTTTAATATTGTTACATTTTATTAATGCATACAATACTCAAACATTTGAAAATTCTGAACAGTATTCTTTAAGTCTTTTCGTCATGTGTACTGTGCAGGGTTTCCCACAGTGTATTATAAGCCTGGTGACTAAACATCATTTGTTTACTTATTTTAAATAACTTTTTTTTATAAGCCAGTAAACAAGGCTAGGTTTACAGTTGAGGTATTGAACTGGACACGATTGGTGCATACTGTCCCTTCTCAATCTCGAGCGTCTGGTTGTGCACCTCCAAATTTTTGTTACAATTATTTGGAAGGCGCTCTTGAATAGCAGGTTCGTCTGTACCAGCATTTGAATGATTCCTCTATTAAGGCTGTTTTTTTTGGTGAATACTGCACTAATGTACGCATCAAATAAACAAGCTTCATCGCTTGCTCAGCTCGCAGCGCTTGACGCAAACCCTTTTAAGAGCATGTTTAATAAGGGATGAGTTATAGTCGCGCTTTTAGAGGTTCGTGTTTAGCACACAGTGAGACTGATGTGAGCGCATATATCTTTATGAACAAAGAACATGTGCTTTGTCTCCACTTGCAACTTGATAAAGTTGATGTAAATGAACCGCACCACCAGCCAACCACAGACAGGTCTTTTTCATCCAGAGTATTCCTTGAAAATATTCATTCATTTGAATAAGAAACCAATCACAACCAGTAAAGCAAAACATCACTGAACGAAACGTTCAGATTTAGGAAAATACAAAAACACTTAATAAAATAAATACTTGAATTTTGTACCCTAAGAATATTTAGTAAAGTATACAAATATGCTTACTCATCATTGCAATATGGCTGATTACTTATTAGGATTTAACTGAAGTGCAAAAAATGGATATTTCTTTTAATTTTGTTTGTTTGCCTTTTTTAAGACAAACAATAGTTGGTGTTTCAGCTACAGGCCGGTAGCCCTGACATCGCATCTGATGAAAGCCCTCGAGAGGCTGGTCCTCAAACATCTACACCCCCTGGTAACGTCTTCATTGGATGTGCGGCAGTTCGCCTCCTAACCTGGCAGCGGGGTGGATGATACCCTCTTCCTGCACCGAGCTCTGACCCACCTAGAGAAACCCGGAAGCTCTATGAGGATCATGTTCTTTGATTTCTCCAGTGCTTTCAACACCATCCAGCCAAGACTTCTGAGGGACAAGCTGGAGCTGTCTGGAATAGACCACCACATGTTCCAGAGGATCCTGGACTACCTCACTGGCCGCCTGCAGTATGTTAAGACACAGGGCTGTCTCTGACAGACTAGTCTGCAGTACAGTGGTCCCTAAGGGAACTGTGTTGGCAGCGTTCCTCTTCACCCTCTACACTGCAGACTTCTCCATCAGCTCCACATGCTGCGATCTGCAGACGTTTTTTGATGACTCTTCCATAGTCGGCCCCATCACAGGTGAGGCCGACTCAGAGTACAGACAGTATACTCAGGACTTTGTGGATTGGTGCCAGCAGAACCACCTCCTGATCAATGCTGCTAAAACCAAGGAGCTGGTGGTGGATTTCCGCAAGTGCAGACCAACCTCACCAATACCAGTGAACATCCAGGAGGTGGAAATTGAGATTGTGGACTCTTATAAGTACCTGGGTGTTCACTTGAGCAATAAACTAGACTGGACTCATAACACTGATGCACTTTACAGGAATGGTCAAACCAGACTCTACCTGCTGAGGAGGCTGAGGTCTTTTGGAGTGCAGGGGGCGCTCCTGAAGACCTTCTTTGACTCTGTAGTGGCATCAGCCACCTTCTATGGGACTGTATGTGGGAGTAGCATCTTATCTACAGCTGAGAGGAAGTGGCTAGATAAGCTCATCAGGAAGGCCAGCTCTTTGCTAGGTTGCCCCCTCAACCCAGTCCAGGTGGTGAGAGACAGAAGGACTCTAGCTAAAATAACATCACTGATGGACAATGTCTTCCATCCCATGCATGAAGCTGTTGCTGAGGTGGAGAGCTCCTTCAGCGACAAACTGCTTTATCCTAGGTGCACTAAGGAGCGTTATAGGAGATCCTTCCTCCCAGCAGCAGCTATACTCTACAACCATCATTACTCCCAACAAAATCAATGTGTTTATATCCATACTAGTATCTGTATAACTCTACCGTTTTTCTATTGTCACTAACTGTAAATAGTTTGTATTTTTAATGCTCAGAGACAAGCACATCTTGTGTATTTTTAATTAAATGTACAAGATAAATTTATCATTTACTCAATGAATTAAACTTCCAGGCTTGCTTTCACCATTATATGAAACAAAGATTGTTCATTAGATTCTAAGTCAAGTCTCAAGTCTTTAAAGTTTGGGTCCAATTCAAATCTGAAGTCTTTGCTTCTGCGACCTCAGTGTGTTTTAAGTCTAAACCTCAGACTCCAATCCCTGTCTCTTTTCTCTTGAGTCACTTAACATTGTTCAGCGGTACCTTTTTGACTTGTTCAGGCAGCTTCAAGGCCAAAGCAGCAATCTTCGGAAACAGTTTTTCATAGAGGTTTTCTAAATCATTCTTGAAAAAAGATATAAAACATTTCTCATCACCAGTGGGTTTAAACAGTCACAAAACTCATGTCAGTTTAAGAGCTAACCACTGACCTTAACATATTTGAGAAGTGCATCAAACAACCACTCTGCTTTATACATGGGGTTGTATTTGAGGATAGCTTCCTGATGGAAGAAAAGTAACCAGAAGCATGGGTTGAGACAAACATCATAGATTTCTCAGTGTAAGATTGCAAACAGAAATGATTCAAACCTACCGCCACCTCTTCAGCCTTTGCTGCTTTCTTACTGGCTAGAGAACTCAGCTGCTTTGAGATCAGTTTCCACCTCGGCACTTCGCTGGGTCCAGTCTGCAACATTATTTACTTTTTACATTTTTAACATATTAAACATCTGCTTTGTTTCACCAAAATCAAGAAGTTTGAGAACAAAATATAAGAAATTCTCTTCATTTTCTCCCATATTTTAAACTTAAGTCAGGTAGCAGAATTCACTGTGGTAATAGAACAGTTCAGTTTATGGAAGTTGAGTTATGTGTTGTAGTTATGAGCAGTCAGTAACTTACCTGCAGTAGACATCAGTCAGAGCAATATCAGTTTGGAGAGTTGGGGAAAGGTTCTTATTGAGGAGTTAGTGCACCAAAGTTAGTGCACAGGTTGTTTTGTGAATGACAGTGTGAGTAAATGAAAGAGGAAGTACAAAAAAAAAACAAAACATGAAGGTGTTTATCATTAAATTTAACCTTACAGTCAGACCTTCACTATTTATTTTCAAGAATCGCTGGAGAATTGTTCACTATCTGTTTAAGTCCAGACACTATAATGGAAAAACTCGAGGTTAAACTAGGGCTAGGAATAAATATAATAAATATGGCTTAAAAGATCCAATTTTAATAGATTTTTTTTTTCTCGCTTTTTTTTCTAAAAAAGAAATTACAAATGACAGAAAATAATTTCAAAAAGTGGCTTTTATTTCCATCATCCCTTCTGTGAGTTGTATGACAGAGTATTAGGGCCAGACTACAAGACTTTTTGTTTAACTATGAAAATATAGTCATAATATTAGCAGAATACTGCATTTTTACCAGAAGAATGTATTGAAATTAAGAGAAAAAAGTTGTTTTAATGAGAAAAAAGCTTCTAGAGTTATAAAGATTTTTATTTTTTTGCTATTTTTCTTGTTGGAGTTTTCATAAAATTACTACTTCATTGCACAAATATTACAACTTTATTCTGGTAATATTACAACTGTAGTCTTGTAATATTATGACTTTATTCTCATAATAAAAAAAAAATTTAAAAAATAGTAGCCAGCTGGCCATAGTATTCTACCGCAGAATTGACCTGAATTCAAAGTCCAAATAAATAGAAGCTGTAAAACACGCTTGTCAAACACGATGGTAGACATTGGGCTTGCTGACACCACTTGGAACTATGGAAACAGGAGTGCATTGGTGAAAAAAAAAATCCAGATTTTCTAAAAATTAAATCTTCAAAAACCAAAAATTCAATTAATAGATAAAATCAATTTCTCGCTCAGCCCTTGGTTTAACAAAGATCAGTAAATAAAGAAATGTGAGATTGTTTTAAGAGACTTTTTATTGCAGTTGTTGCTGTTTGAAACCTTCAAGACGAACGGACACAAATAACTGTCAATGGCACAAGACAAACAGTTCCTGTACCACTTCCTGCTTTTCTATTCAATCCATGCTGATTTCTGGGATCTTTGATTTGACTTTTTACCAGCTATAACCTTCCTTTTCTGTTGTAATATTTGTTCTTTTCCCAATGTCAGCAAAGATTCCTATTTTGTACAAGAAGATGTTTAGAATAATAGTGGATGGTGATCCAACTCATACTTAAATTACTAATAATCCCAAAAAGAAATTCAGTGATCAACTTGTGTCATTAATCAACACATGCTCACAAAAGGGCCAATTATCTGTTCTTGATGTAAAACCTCAGTTCCTGCTGTGCAAAACATCTTCTAACCCCTTCATAGCAGGTTGTGAAACATTGTCTGGACTGTGAAACACTACATTATAAAGTCTGGATGACAACATATTAAACTGTCTAAATGTGACTTCATTAATATTTCACCTTGAATTTCAGGGGACCAAATGCATCTGGTTTCGGTGAGATGCTTGATAGTGAACACGGCATCTTAACGAAGTTACTGTGCCACAGGTCTCTCCCGTCCTGAGGAACAATAGCCCCATGACTAAAATGTTTCACCTGAAAAACAAACAGAAGAGAAATGATTTTGTCTGAAACATTGATTTGGTATTTAAGCCAAACCACACCAACTTTATTCCTAAACACTTTAAAAAGTCCAGAGTGTTGAATAGATAAACAAAAGCATTTAAATCAAACACAAGAAGAAGAAACACGAAAGATGCTGCATCCTTGGCACATCCAGGAGAAGTTGGTCCACTGACCTGAATGATTGGGATGGACAACGTAAAAAGCTCAGAAAGGTAGGGCGGGACAAGACCACTTAAAGATCTAAAAACAATTAAAGGACCTTAAAATGAACCCTAAAGTGAACAGTACCAGATATTTATGTCGGTCTTGTTACATAGTGCACCCCTTTTTTTCATAAATTGTGTGTGTTGTGATGAAAGATGGAAAAATTCACTATTTACCAATGCATCAGGACATAGTAATTAACTATTGGTCGTGATGCCATGTACAGTGGACCCCCACCTATTTGCAGTTCAGACTTTTCTGTGAAACATAACTCCAAATTGTTTGCGGAAAATTCTCCTTTTTGTGGATTTTTTCTAAAATATTTGAAAGAAAATGCAGATTGAGAAGCTGAAACACCTTGGCGCATTGCTATGTGATACACTGTTGGCTGGCGTTTGCAAAGCAGCCAATCCAGGAGTCCCATTCATTTTCCTTGGTGCCGACTGGTTGTACCTCCAAGAGCAGAGATAAGGAAGACTGTAGATATTAGCTTCTGCTGTAGTGCCTAGATGTTTTCTACTGCATTACAGCATATTAAGGCATATTTGGTGTTTGTTTTTAAATGGGGTCTCAAGTATTCACGGATTTAAGCTCTTTGGGGACAGTTGTGTGCAAATACTGGGGGTCAGCCTTCCCATTTTGGTCAAATCAAAATCCAATCAGCAAAGTCAATTAGTGGTCAAATAAGTATTATATATATTAATCAGAAAGTAGATTAGCCTGCCATCAGTTCAGAATGTGGAAGTAAATAAATCTTCATCAGTTTAAACAGGGCATCTGCATAGCATAGCATGAGTTTAATCTAACGTTATCATTGGGCCATTGTTGTGAAGTCTTGAGTAACGTTTAAATTTGATGTAAACCGAAATTCTATATAGAAAGTCTATCTTAGTGGCTCATATGTGCAGTACATGTAGCATGTTTGATTTGATTTATTTTTCAACGTGGCCAAAAAGTGCCTGGCAGCCTGGCTCAGCTGGTGATAAAAATTGTGTCAAATGTGTATGTGTCAAATGAATGCTGAAAGTGCACAGAAAATGCACATTTCCCTGTCCATACTGGTCGTTTTAAAATATGAAATACTAACGTTAGACATGAATTATTGACAGATATTTTTAAACCTGGAAAAACTACTGACTGGATGGATGGATGGACTGAAAGGACAGATGGACAGATGGAAGGAAGGAAGGAAGGAAGGAAGGAAGGAAGGAAGGAAGGAAGGAAGGAAGGAAGGAGATGGATAGGAAACAGAAGGAAAAAAGCCAAGACTGTCAGAAAGAAATTGCTGTATGAAACATAGAAGAAGAGAAGAAAGGGAATAGAAAATAAGGTAGTAAGGACACAAGGATGAGAGGTAAGACAAAAAAAAGAAGAAAGAAAGGACTGAGAAAAGAGTTTGGGATACCCGAATGGAAGTAGGAAGAAGGACAGCAATAAGGAAAGAGGGAGAGGTCAGGAAACAAGGAAGGAGAGACGAAAGCAATATTAAATATGGATCTGCTGCATTGTGACATGATCTGTTTTGTATGGGTTTGGGTTGCTACCTTGTTTTAACACAGGATCATGGTGATGTGAAACTATATGAAGCAGTCGGTTGTAGTTGTAAGAGTTTGTTAGGCAGCCACTGTATTTCTCTATTTCTCTATTCTGCGGTGGAATTTGAAAGTTGTGTATTTATATGTGAAAAAAGAAGTTTTCAATGAAAGTATTTTGAGGGAAAAAAAATAACTATTTTACTTTGGATATATATATTTTTTCCAATAAGTGATGACTTTAATTAAAGAAGCGCTTCTTGTTCCTTATTCAGAACATTCCTTCGTATTTGAAGCAAAAGACACTAAAAGAGAAGTCGAAAACCACTTACATCTATGAGGACGATGTGAGACTTTGAGAAGCTCAGTTTTCCCAGCTTGTTGTCACACTGTGGAAGCTTCCTCAGTTCACCCAGCGGGCAGCATGACAAGCTGACCTCCCTGTGATCTTCGCTGCACGGCTTCTCCGCCAGCACGCATTTGCTTGCCATACTTGCATCCTTGTCATAGCTGTGTGCAGATGTGGATGGTTCAGAGGAGCTGGCCTGCACTACGCTGTTCGTGCTGTTCTGCTGGTTTTCATTTTTGGGTTTCTCCTTTCCATTGCAATCAAGATCGCTCATGTTCAGGCATTCTTTCACCTGGGAGCTGTCGTTGTAAACGTTGGTCCTTTTCATGTCTACAGGAAACAAGAGAACGTGATCAGGACGGCTGTCAGCGTGAGCTCAGGCCTGTCGCAATAAGTAATTAGTCAATTAATCGCATGATCAGTTAAAATGAGCTCCATCATTTCCATTCTGACGAGTAATATTTTTTTTAAGGGAAATCTTGTTAACAGAGACATCGTAATCCATTTTATTTATTGTTTTGGGTTGTTGTGTTTTATTTTGGACATTTAAAATATCTTAAAAAATTACTAAATAAATACAGAATATGGAAAAAATAGAAAAAAAATATATAAGGATAAAAAAGTAATGGTAAATGTAAAAAATTACCAAATAAACACAAACAAATGAGAAAAAAATAAATAATGAAATAAAGACATCTGATTAAGCAATAAGATTTGAAATAAAATGCAAAGTTAAATAATAGTGATAATGTTAAGTGTTCTTTACAAAATTACAGTTTATAGGTCTTTGAAAGGGTGACCATTATCAATATATTACTTGAAAATGGTCTCAAAACAACATTATCATTTATTGCAATAATTTCTGGGACAATTTATCATCCAGCAAAATTTGTTCTCATGACAGACTGATGTGAGCTTTATGTTTAAGGTTTTAACTTGGTTAATTCTGCTATATTCCAAGTCTGATATTTCCCACAAACCAAAATCCAACATGTATTAATAGTAGTGACAGCAACAGCAACAAGCTGTTCGTTTTAATGATAATAAGTGTCTTATTAAATCAGCACATACAATTTCTATTAGAATGATTGTTACCATGGTTTCAGCGCTTAAAATGTTAAGATATTCACTGATATCAGGTAGCCTTATGCACAATGACAGGAAACCCAGTCTAATCATGTAACAAATACATGTTTTTTGATCACTGATCAAAAATCAGTTTTCGGACAAGAAACAGGAACATATTTGAGTTTAGTTCTACGTCATCCCTTGATCTGAGGTCTGAATTCTGTTGGGAGACAAACATTATGAATGTGTCTTGTTTTACTGTTCTTGTATTTAACAGTTAAAAATCCCATATTTTTTTGTTTTCAAAACCAAACCACGTTATTATTTCAATTCATTTCGATTCAAATTCAAAGACAATTTATTTATCCCAAAGGAAAATTAAATTTTAATAATTTTAAATAATTTGAACATCAGTTTCAATGTTTTTATTGTTCTTGTGAGAATTTCTTCGTAATAAGTATTAATAAAATATCTTTAAGACATGTATCAACTAAATCTAAATAAAAAGGCCAATTATATAACTAGAAAAAACACATGGGGTTGGGGGGGGGTTCCTGTACTACTCTAATCTCAGTAATCCTTGCTGTACCCTTCAGAAATTTAAAAAATGTTAAAAACTGGGAATGTAGTGAGTACTTTTTTGTCCTCAATAAGAAAAGAGCTTAGAACATAACTTCAAATTGGCTTTTTGGTTTGTTTTTAACAAAAGTCTGATGCAACAAAACTTGCCTTTGCAAAAACAATATTTTTATGTTGAAGATTTTTTGAAGTGCTAAGCTGTTGCAAACCTGACTGTTTCAATAATACTCTAACAGTAACATATTTGTAACGTATTTCAATGTAGTACCTAGGGGTGTCCTGATCCAATATTGATGTCTCCAATATTGATATCTAGCAAAAAACGAGTATCGGATTATATCGGCCTGCATCTAAAATCTCTGATATAAGCACACTAACAGAAGCACTCAGCTGCAGCATTTACTCCGACTCAGCATTCTATCCGCCAGCGCTTGTATCCCACATGCAGACCCATTGGTTAATAATAAATAGGTCATTTGTTCTCATACATATTGTTGTTGACTATTGTTCTCTGTGTGAGTAATATCACTTGATCAAGCTTTTTCTAACATTCCACACTACAAAATAAGTAATAAAGGTAAGTACAAGTCGTGCTGATATCGTATCAAGTCAATATCAGTATCAGCCAATACTCAAAGCTGCAATATCAGTACTGTACTAGAAGTGAAAAAGTTGTATTGGGACACCTCTAGTGGTACCATTTAATTATATCCAGAAAATGTTTCATATGAACAATGTAAAATTTTAATAGCTCGCATTTCAGCTGCTTTCTGTCCAGCTCTCCCTCTATGGACAGTTATTTGGGCACAGCACTAAGAGCAGGTCACGAGAGAAAGCTGCAACAGCCAATACAGTCTCACTTACGCGGCAAACACCATTGTAAAAGAGAAAAAGATTTATGTTATCAGGGAAAACTTTTTTAAATCAACAAAATATACTTAATAAACAAAACATTGTGCACAGCTTTCAAAAATAATTGGCGGTGCAAAACGTGGCTGTACAGCTCACAAGGGTTGAGAAGTGGTAAATAACAGATACTTTGTTACTGGATTAAAGTAGCTTTTTCAAGTATCTGCACTTTCCTCCTGTCATGATCCCTTCTTCTGTTGAACTTTTGCTCCTGTTATTTCTTTGTACTGATTTCTTATTTTCCCTCTGTTAGTTCAGTTATTTCTCTTTTGAATGGTTCTTTACATTTAGCATTTATTTCCCCTCATCCCAGTTTATTCCCTTGGTTAGTTCAGATATTATTTTAGGCCTTGGATTTATTTAGTTCGAATCTGTATTTTTGTTTAGGTCTCCCTCTAGTGTCATCTTTGTTTTGTTTCAGTCAGCCTGCCATTCACTTCCCTTCCTTTCCCCAGCTGCTAGTCATTTACCACATCAACTCTCACCTGCTCCCTTCCCCAGCTGCAGTCAGCTGTCTGTTCTTTGTCTTCTCCACTCCGTCCTCTGTACATGTACCTGCTCAGACTCATCACCCATTGCCGGTCCCTCCTGATACTTCCTCGGCACATCCTGCTGTCTTTTGATTCTTGTGTTTTTGTTCTGTTCTGGTTCCCTGCGGGGTTTTTGTGAGTTTTGTTTATCATTTTTATTAAATTACTAGAATCTACTCACCGTCTCTGCCTGTCTGCATTTGGGTCCTCCACCATTACTCACCATGACACCTTCCGTATTTATTTTCTAATGACTTTTTACCTTCCTGGACTTGCTACTCCTTCCAATCTCAAAACTGATTCAATACTTCTCCACATACGGATAGCGACATGATAGAAAGTCATAACGACACAGAAGGAAAAAAAAATCAAGTCACGCACAGAGAGAAGGTGTCCAATGAAAGCCCGGTTTGTGACAGAGAAAAACATGAAAAGCAACATGGATGAAGGTATTCCTCGTAAGAGAACTCCTCGACTCCAAGAATGGTTCATGGTGAATGTGCTGTCTTTTGTGGCAACCCAAAAAATACAAGCTTTTGGCATTTAAGAAGTCTCTGTCAAGTCTGAAATAACCCAGAGGTAAAGGTGTTTTCCTGCTGCAGTTGTGAGCCAAAGAGTAGAACGATTCCATTTGGTATGCCTATAACGTGTTTGTTTTAGAGTTATCAAAAGACATAAATTGTATTCTAGAAGGTGGAAATTATTTTTTACTTTGTACTTTTTTACGTGTACCTTGTAAAGGAATGCAATTGGTACTTATCAGAGTCTCCTTTTTTTTGCAACAAGTACCTTTTTTTTTCTACTAAAAACTGTGAATATTTTTCCACTGAACAGTTTTAGGTTGAGATGATTTCAAGCATACCTGCTTATAAGAAGAAAAAAAACGACTAATCTTTGTTTTTATACTGTCTCATTCTGCTTGTATTTTTGCTCACGGGACATTTCTAACTTCAGTTTTATGTGGGACCGGAATAAAATACCAGAGAGCGTAAAAACGTATGAGTCTTTTAAAACATATTTGATTAACTTAAAAGTATGGCTCCTAGATAATCAAATGTGCAGGTACTGATCATGTGATTCTTTTTTTTATGCATTGTTTGTATTAACTTTTGTGCTATATGGCTTTTTATTCTTTTAAATTTGTAACTTGAAATGTTCTTTTTAGATACAAAATGCTTTTTATTTACCATTCTCTTTTCTTGGAAGAAGCTTGTTAATTTGTCTGTATTTCACTGTAATATATTGTATTTATGTTGAATGTACCAATGGACAACAGATGAAAACTAGCCTTTATGGCTAACTCTGGCATATATGATGTGCATTGTCCCTTTTGAAATAAAAAAAACATCTATCTGATGTCAGTGTAAATACCTCTGACAGCAGAATTCTGAATATTACATTATAAATTCTTCTTAGTTGTTGGAATATTGAGATTTAAGAGAAGTATAAGAATGTGATGAAGGATAAAGCCCACATCCAGCATATTTAACGGAATTTTACAAGACCAATATTCTCATAATTAGCAGGAAAAAGTGTGGGGCCATTAGCAGCAGAGCTGGATCTGTCTGAAAACCAGAGCAACGTCATCCAACCAGAGAGAAACGCCTCCAGTCTGAGCTGGTGAGTTAAAGAAAACACTCATCCTTCAGCAGAATGAAGCTGGAGTATCTCAATGACGGGAATCATGTGGCTGGACGTGAACTGATAAAGCAGCCTAGTGTTAAATTGACCTCTTTAGCTCCACATTCCAGGTTATTTTTCCAAACAAATCATGAACCTGAAAGCAAAACTACAAAAAACAGACCATATGTAGCCGTCGGCAATATATTTAACTTCAGAAGCACTCACCTTTCACCAAAGGCTGCGTTAGGTGTGTTCAAATGTCGTATAATTCTATTTAAAACGTGTCTCCTCAATGTAAACGCACCCAGCAATGGCCGAACACAGAGTTTAGTTTACTTAAGGTTTGAAGCGAAAACGAAAGCGAGGTGAAACCAACTGCGGCTGCGCACTAACTTCTAACCGGTTTGCTTACAGACATAATCTGATTTAAAACTGATAATTTTGCTGCAGATAAACTTAAAGCTTTTATCTAGACTTTTTAATAAAATCAAGCTCGTATCTGAAATATTTTGCCACCTGTAGATTTGCACGTGCAATGTATTGTTTTTAACCGATCAGAAACTTTTTTTTTTTCTTTTAACCAAATCAGATCAATTTTTCAGCATCAGCTCCAGTGTTCTGATGCTTTTGTTGGAATTCATGGCTATTGAGTGGGCTATTTTTATTTAAGATATAAGTTTCAACGTTTATCTATTCGGGTTATAACTGTTGTAGTTTCAGGTTGGATACTGGATATACATGATGGTCAGCGGCGCTCGCTCCGCTCTCACGCGGCGGTTCCCTTAGGGACCGTCAATACATTTCCGAACTAAATACTCCTGAGAAACAAAAATAAATACATTTTTTATCTTGTGACCACCTGAGACGAAACTAATGTCAAATCATGCTACTAGATTACATCACTGAGGCACACTCAATTTTATACCATTTTAATCCGTTTTCTATTTTTTAAAGTAATTTTTAAAATCAAAAATTATGATTTTTCTTAAGTAGCTTTCAGGTCATGTGACCCACTGACTCAAAATCTGTGTGAAATTGTGCTACTAGACTGGACAGAGGAGGCACACTCAGTTTTATTACATTTTAACTCTTTCTATTTTTGTTAATAATAATGTTCCATTTCACCAAACCAAACCATAGCTCCACATGGCAGTTGGTTTCTCTGGTTTTGCAAGTTTCCTCTGTTTCACCAGTTGTTGATGTCTCCTGTCGTCTCAGACCAAGCAACAAACCACTCCACAGTGGGATGATCCCCAAGTAGTTTTTCAGCAGAACATCAATTATACCAGGACAAAAGTAATGGTTTTCAGTGTCGGCTGAATAATCAGACAGAAAGTCACGCTCTGCTTGGTCCCGTATGTCTTCAAAAGCACGTGTAAACGGTGGCTTTCCAACAATGCTGTTACTTTTCTCAGTGATGCTTTCCTCAGTTTCTGATACATGTTGACTTTCTTCATCCTTGTTTTTCTTTATTTCCTCCTCTCTGTTCTTCTATCAGTCTTTCACTAATCTAAAACAGACATATTATCACAACCCCCTCCAAAAACATTAGAATGTAAAACATTCTGATAATGTACACTTTAATAAATAAAATTATATTTTTGTTTTCCTTTTAGAATTTGGTTATTTTGAGATGTGAAACTGGGATCATCCAAGTAAAAAGATAAATATTAACATTTTTATAACTATTAACTAAGTTTCCTCAGCTGATTAACTGCCAAAAATATTATATTTAGCAAAAACAAACTATTTTTATTTGGACCTAGAAGCTGATGCAACAGAAGAAATGATCTCTCCCTCCTCATCATTCTCAATCCATGCACCTCATACAGTTTCCCTGTGACTGACTCCTTCATTTTTGTGAGGAACTTTCATTTGTCTTAACTCATATCTAGCTCTGAAAATACACTGCTCAAAAAAATAAAGGAAACACCTAAACAAAACAATGCAACTCCAAATCAGTCACTTCACATTTGTGGAATCAATAACACCAGTTAGGTAGTAACACTTATTGTGAATCAATTTCACCTGCTGCTGTGCAAATGGAACATACAACAGGTGGAAATGAGATGCAATTAGCAAAACAACCCCTATATAAGAGTGATTCTGCAGGTGGTGACCACAGATCATTTCTCTGTTCTTGTCCTTTCTGGTTGAACTTTTAGTTACTTTTTCATTTTGTCAGTGCTGTCATGTATAGAGGCATCGTGAGGTGGTTTTTACAGCCCACTGAAGTTGCTCAAGTAGTGCAGCTAATCCAAGATGGAACATTAATGTGAGCAGTCTCTCAGCACAGTGTCCAGAGCATGGAATAGGTACCAGGAGATAGGCCAGTACACCAGGAGACATGGAGGGGGCCGTAGGAGGACTACAACCCAGCAGCAGGACCGCTACCTCGTCCTTTGTGCAAGGAAGAACAGGAGGTCCACTGCCAGGGCCCGACAAAATGACCTCCAGCAGGTCACTAATGTGCATGTTTCTACCCAAACTGTCAGAAACAGACTCCATGAGAGTGGTATGAGGGCCCGACATCCACATATAGGGCCTGTGCTTACAGCCCAACACTGTGCAGGATGACTGCCGTTTGCTAGGGAACACCAAAATTGTCAGATTTGCCATTGGCGCCCTGTGTTCTTCAGATGAAAGCAGGTTCACACTGAGCACATGTGACAGAGTCTGAAGACCCCGTGGAGAACATTATGCTGCCTGTAACGTCCTCCAACATGACCGGTTTGATGGTGGGTCAGTCATGGTGTGGGGAGGCATTTATTTGGATGGCCACGCAGCCCTCCATGTGCTAGCCAGAGTTGCCCTGACTGCCATAAGGTACCGGGATGAGATCCTCAGACCCATTGTGAGGCCATATACTGGTGCAGTGGGCCCTGGGTTCCTTCTTATGAATGACAATGCTAGGCCTCATGTGGCTGAAGTGTGTCAGCAGTTCCTGCATGATGAGGGCATTGATGTTATGGACCGGCCTGCCCGTTCCCCAGGCCTGAATCCAACTGAGCACATCTGGGACATCATGTTTCGGTCAATCCACCAACGCCACGTCACACCACAGACTGTTCAGGAGCTAACTGATGCTCCAATCCAGGTCTGGGAAGAGATCCCTCAGGAGAACATCCGCCGTTTCATCAGGAGCATGCCCAGGCGTTGTCCGGAGGTTATACAGGCACGTGGAGGCCACACACACTACTGAGCCTCATTTAGACTTGTCTTGAGGATATTCACTGATGTTGAATCAGCCTGGCATGTTATTTTCCACTTTCATATTGAATATAAATCCAGATCTCCATGATGAAATAATTATTTACATTGATAATATTTTTTTTCTTCTCAATCAGTTCCACTGTGTTTAAAGTTTTTCAGTGAGAATATTTAATTGAGATCTAGAATGTGTTATTTTAGTGTTCTCTTTAATTTTGTGAGCAGTGTATAAAGATCACCAGTTAATTCCAAAACATCTTACATTACAATGAGTTTCTTTTCATTATCCTGTTATGATTTCTCCCTCTCTCTGCTGCAGCTGCTCCCTGTGCTCATCTTACCGGTTCCTTTTGTTTTTTACAGCTATATTAAGCTGGAATATTATCAACACTTTATGTTAAATAAACAAATCTATCTGTTGACATAACATCTGAACACCCAGTTTTTGATTAATCAAACTCTACACTGAACTGATGCATTAAAGAGAAACAAAATCTCAGGGAGAGGACAGAGGTCTTAACACGCATGACCTCTAGGTACACAGTATCACCAAAAGTGTTTGCTTACCCATCCAAATGATTGAATTCATGGGTTCAAATCACTTCCAAGGCCAGAAGTGTATAAAATCCAGCACGTAGACATGCTGACAGCTTCCAGAATTCCAGAGTGGTACCATGATAGAGATGCTACATGTGCAATAAGTCCATTTGCAAAATGTTGCTACTAAATATTCCACAGTCCAGTTAGTGGTATAATGAAGTGAAAGTGCTCAAAACAAAGTCAATAAAGGTATGGATTTGCAAGTTTGGTGTGGAACAACTTGAATGTACTGTGAGACAGGCTTTCTTGTTCAACATCAGTGTCTGACCTCACAAACGCTCTCCTGGAATAATGTTCAAAGACTCCCAAAATTACACCTTGTGAAAAGTCCTCCTGAATGTGTTGCATCTGTTATAGCTGCAAAGGGTGGGACAACATTGTTATACCCAGTCAACTAAAAATGTAGGATCAGTCAAGGCAAATGTGAATACTTTTGGAAATGCATTGTAGTTTTGATGACTCTTTAGAAAATTTCTGTCAAATTCTTAACATTTTGACATCCATCTTATGAAAACTGCCCAAGAGCGACAGAACAGCAGAAGTTTTTGAATTTATTTCAAAGGTTACATGCCTCTGCTGATGTGTTACAGATACTACTGTAAAAAACATACACGCACACAATGAATTTCAAGTAGCTATAGACCACAAGAATTGCTGAAATATGTATTGCTTTATTTATTCTATTTTAAGTTAAAAAATTATGGTACACCATGGATTATGGATTTGTGAAATGCAGAGTTATTGGTGTTTTTTTTAAAAAAAAAAAAAAAAACAGGAAATACCAATGAAAGCACCCATATGCAGTTAATATGTTCTCTTCGATTGAATACGCAGCATAAAGATTTCAGTGTTTGCTTTTCAACAGAAGATGGCAGTAGTGAGCCAGAATATGTACAGTTACGATCACGTTTTTTTCAAGATCAACTTTGTATTTTATAAGATATAAACTTTTTATTTCCACGGAATGTTATACGCTCACATTTCCACACTCTGACGTTCATTTAGTTTAATTCACAGTTAATTTTTTTTTTAGTTAATAATTAATGTTTTATTAATTTGACGTACAACCCTTGGATAAAAAATTGTATAAAGCAAAGTAAAACTATTTTTTTAAAAGTTTGCTTTAAAAATAAAAATGTGACTTTAAATTAGAAAAAAAAACTAGCTACTGGTTTAAGAACACCTTTGAGTGAAATTCTAATACATCTGAAACATGCTATAAATACATATGTGTCTGAGGTACAAATTTACAGTATTAATGTTTATGCTTAATTGTCAGTAAAATGCAGTTTTATAGAACTGGAATAGCAGCAGAAAATGTACCATGTCTATTGTTGACAAACCTCAGCCTAAGAAATATGTGAAGGCATGTTGTGGACAAATCAAAGAAGCCTTGTGGTACAATAGTGAAAAGATAGAAGGAAACCTTTGTAAAGCCTTAAACAAGCAAAAACTATTCCCAAATAGTTCTGGTTTTACAGAAAACCAGTACTTGGATCTAAGTATGGAAGGCAAATACTCCAGTTCAAGAGGACCATTGAGTTTCACCTCATTGTTCTGTAAATATTGCATTAATATAGACCTCCTTGTATTGATTGCTTGCAGGTCACCCATTGTGTTCTTGTGCATTAGATCTATAAATCTGGACTCACCACAAATCTCTGCAGGAGCAATTTGCAGAACCTCCGATCACTTTGTCCACTACTACTTAATATTTCACTTCCTGAAGGGAGAAACTCCTTGACTGGCGTGGAGTCCCTTGGAATTTCCATAGCTAGGTTGTGGAAGAGTGACCTTACTAAAGGATGTTTGCTTATATCAGACAGAATGAAACAAAATGGATTCTAAAATATGAAATATATATCATATTATGGATTCCAATTAATCACAACACCAGCAAAGGAACTGTGAGTTAAATCGGACGTAAATTTCTGGATACCTAGACCATTTAATGAGGTACAAACAGTCGAAACTAAGAGATGTAAAACATCCAGATAGAGAGCCACTTTAAAAACCTTTTCCAACCTATTTTTTACAAAGACCAATTAAAAATAATCAAAATCTATCAAAATTGTGGTGCAGATTGTTCTAATAAAATTTAATTTCTGCATTTTTTGATTAATTAATTAATAAGATGGACAGTAAACAGACAGATTCTGCTATTTGCTTTAGTTCCAAAAAGAGAGTCACTGCTGGCCTCCTCTGTCAGATCAAACTATTCCTCCCTTCAGTAGTCTCACCTGAATTGACAGGCCAAGAAAAATCAAGACATATCACTAAAGATAATGGGTTATTCGTTGTTAAAGAAAAATCGCAAACAAAATAAACAAAATGTTTATAAGTAGAACTTCTTTAAGTCAAACATTCACATTCCTTTCATTTTGAACATTTATACATTCAAAAAAAAAAAACACCTATCACTTTTTATAAGATCAATATCAATTCTGCTGTGGCTTCGAGAGGCAAGCAGTTAATATTACCTGAATAAAAAATAAAAAAATCCAGATAAATGTAGGCAAAGCTAATGATTTTTCCTGATATTGACATAGTTTTTTTTTTCCTGCAGTTTGGTGATTGCAAAACAGCTAGAATACTTTCCCTTATTCAACAATAAAATATAACTTGCATATCTGCCTCACATATAAATATTGCTCCAATGCCAGTGGTAAATAAATAAATCTGATTTGTGTGACAATTCTTGTGCTGTAGAAGGCCCCCTGTTGATTTGAATGTCCCAACAAGTTGGTAGGTCAGAAAAAGGAATATTCTAAATGATTAATATCCTTCATCCGGTTGGTGTAGTTTACTGGAGTTACTGGCCCAGCTGTTCAGGATTTTGGGATCAGTGCAGTTATGTGAAGGCACATTTCATTTAAACTCCTACTTATATTTCGCAGAAATGAGTACAGAAGCCACAGCAGAGCCTGTGGTCCTGAATGACTGTAGATTTGTCAGCTTAAGAAGAACAGAAGGACAACAAGAGTTTATTTGAATTGGTACAAACTGCTCTGAAGCAGTGAGGTGAAAAAAATTACCATCGGATGAAATGAACAGTTAGTATTCACACCATCTGTGTGAGTGGAGGGTCACACAGATGGTGTTAACTGAGCCAAGTAAAGGGATGTGAGGAGAGGCCTTCATCAGCTGGAACAGTGATGTTAAGAGGGCTTGTTTGGGAACTAATGTAGAAGCTGATGGGTAATTTCAGTTATGTATAATTTTTATAGTCATGGAAAATGACACAAAACATTGTTATTGCAAAGAAATTCTCAGGCTCACATTTCACAATTTCAATTCACTGTGTAAAAAAAAAATGTATTATAC
The DNA here is from genome assembly GCA_014839685.1 of Anableps anableps. Taxonomy (NCBI): domain Eukaryota; kingdom Metazoa; phylum Chordata; class Actinopteri; order Cyprinodontiformes; family Anablepidae; genus Anableps; species Anableps anableps. The sequence continues at coordinate 28,338,227 of CM026081.1, forward strand.
AAGAAAGAAAGAAAGAAAGAAAGAAAGACAGTTCTGTGTTAAAAAATAAAGCTCAGAATCATTATAATTTATTTTATTTCAATAAATGCAAATGCATTCAAAACACTGCACATTCTAGTGTGAAGCAAAACATCGAGAAAATTCTTAAAGAACAGTTATAGTAAAGAAAAAGGAACAGTGGACTGTTTAAAAATAGCAGCATCAGCATTATTGTGTATGAACTCCAACATCTACATTTTAAAGGGAAAATGCATAAACATTTAGCTGTGCTGTTAATCATTACACAAATAACTAACTGTATAACCGCTGCTTCTGTGACTACTTAAAATCTGTGTTTCATTAGATCAACTGCCTTCTGGTTTCTGTTAACAGATATTCAAAAGTTCCTCACCATTTCTTGTTTTTGCTTCAGAAACAGCATATTTGAAGTCGCCCACAAGTTTTTCTATTGGCTCCTAGACCCAAAGAACAATCCTTTTTTGTACCATTTCTCTTGTCCTCTTAGAAGATCATTTTGTAACATTGGGGCTTTGCAACTACTTCTTGCTGATTCACATAAGCATTTTCTGATTATTACAACCCTTGCAGGTAACAGCAGACCTTCCGTGAACTGCCTGGAGTTGCACAGTTGCTGAGTCTTTGCCATTTTGTCTATTCTTCGATCCATTGGAATGCTAGATTTCAGTTTTCTTTCACGTCTTTTTGGTTTTGGTTCCATTTTAAAGTATCTGAGATATTTTTTTTTATCAGAACAGCCCCTTATTTTGTAGGCTTGTTTAAACAGCTGAATGGAGAGGGAACACATGCAATCAAAGAATGCTGTTCTTCTGAACAATGTCTGGAATGACCCATTTTCCTCAAGTTTTCCTCAGGTTGGCTTTGTTACAAAAACATGGCAAAGTGAAAACTGATTTTTTCCTCAATCAAGACAAAAATGTAATGCCCAATACATAAACAAATGCACAGAATTATAAAAATAAAAAAAATGTAATAATAAATATCAACATATATTTGTTTTATTTTAGCTGTTCCCCCCAAAAATTTTCACTGGTCTGGTCTGGCCACCCCTGAGAAAATGTTCTGGGGGCGTCACTGAGTAGTTCTCCTGAAGATACAAACAAATTGCTGCTTCCTTCGTTTCACCTTCTACCTTTTCAAGTTTTCTAGGACCTGCTGCCGAGAAGCATCCCAACAGCATGATGCTTCCACCACCAGGCTTCACCACCCAAAACGTGGCCATCCACCTAAACTGTCAGGCAAGGAAAGCAGCTAATATGTCCATGGTAACACTGGAGGAGCTGCAGCGATCCACTGATCAGGTGAGAGAATCTGTTGACAAAATCTGTTGTGCTCTTGATAAAGCTGGCCTTTGAGAAAGAAAGAAAGAAAGAAAGAAAGAAAGAAAGAAAGAAAGAAAGAAAGAAAGAAAGAAAGAAAGAAAGGAATTTTTGCCTAAGGCCATTCAGGGAACACAGCAAACATGTGGAGGGAGGTGCTCTGATCAGAAGACACCAAAATTAAACTTACTGGCCAACATGAACAGCACTATATGAGGTCGTAAACTAACTGTTCACATCACCCCAAACATACCAGCTCCACAATACAACATGGTGGTGGCAGAATCATGCTTAATCAGGGACAGATAACATTGGAGCTAAAAATGGGAGAAAACCTGTTAGAGGCTACAAAAGAGAAGGTAAAGCTACAAAGGATTAACTCAAGAGTGTGGAATACATGGGTATACCACACTTTTCAGATAAAAATTTCTTTTAAAAAAGGAGGGGGTGTAAGTGACACTATCCTTCCACCCTATTTTGTGTTGGTCCATCTATACCAGCTTATCCTTGCACAATTACAGGGGTGCCATTTCCAGCAGTCGTTGGGTGAGAGGGGTAGTCCCTGGACAGGTCACCAGTCCATCACAGGGCAACATGGAGACACACAGAAAAAAGTAATCATTCATGCACACACACACACACACACATACTCTCTCTAAGGGAAACTTAGAGTAACAGTCATGTGTTTTTGGACTATGGAAGGGAGTACCCAGTGAGAACCTATATATACATGGGAAGAACATGCAAACTCTATGCAGCAAGACCCTAGGCTGGGGTTTTAACCAGGAACCTACTTAATGCAAGACAACAGTGCTTACAGCTGTGGAGCCCCAAGATGTGTGGGTCTATTACATATATACAATACAACAAAATGCACTGAAGTGTGAGGTTGCACAGTGACAAAATGGAGTGTGAATACTTTTACAAGGCAACATCAGGTTTTGTTTTCATTCTCGAAAATCTTTAAGATGATTCGAAACCATCATAAAACATTATTTTCCATGATAGCCAAATCCAGACTTGCATCATGGAAAATGCCTGGTTATTCAGCCTGAGAAGATCTTGCAGGGCTGGAGGACACGACAGTGGAGTCACGGAGGAGCCGGAGGGGCGAACGCCGTCATGTGTTCTTGTGATAACAGTCATGTGAAGCTCTGCCCCAGCTGCATCCACACAGCGCACGGCGTGGCCGTGTTTTTCCACATGAACAGTAAACAGTGGTTTCAGTAAACCCGGCCAGCAAAAGGGTGGAGGACCTCACTGCCTCAGTCATCCTGAGTCTGTGTGTGTGTGTCTGTGTGTGCTTGTGTGTAAGTGTTATTCTAGGTCAGCCATTTCCCTGGAATGTTCTGCTGGCTGCCAAAGAGAAGTCACTCCAAAGGAATGCACACATAACACTGCAGAAACACAAGGATGACTTAAAAAGGACTGAAAGTAAGGAGACACAGGCAACATTCAAATTTCTTCTTATGCCTCTAACATGTAACACTTTTGGTTATGGTTGATCAGAATAACCTATAGTTATGAAATATAGTGCTGTGAAAAAGGAGATTTCTTCAGTTCTTCGATATTTTGTTTCACTTAAATGTTTCATATCTTCAAACAAATTTAAATATCAACAAAAATAACCTGGGTAAATAACAAAAAGTTTTCAACGTTTTCAAAAGATGATGTTACCTATTTATCTGATCCAACATGGGACTGTATGAAAATATGATTTTACCTTGTTAAATCATAAATGACAAGTGATTAACCACAATTTTTAGACAGATGAGTTACATTTTCACACAGGCTTAATTAGAGCCACCCTTAAAGAATAATAATTAAAAAAAATATATTTAAACAGAACTTGTCAGACAACATGAAGTAGGCTGAAGATCCCAAAAAGCTACACATCATGAAAAGAAATTCAAAGAACAGATGAGAGACAAACTCATTGACATATGTTAGTCTTCAGTAGAACTGAATTAAATAATTGGATTAATTGTAATGAATTGATTATTGAAATAATCATCAACTAATTTATTGATCAAAACTAAAAAAAGGCAATTTTTCTGAAAGAACAATGCCCCCAGAGCAGTAATTACGCCAAAACTATACAAAAAATATATACAAGATTAGATTAAGATTAAGATTTTAAAAACCCTTCTTTGTAAAGATGTTCTACATAGAACTGCTCAAGTGGCATAGTTTTAGCTTCACCTGGTCCAAATTCTGTAAAAAATAAATAAATCTCCTTTTTATTATTATTAAAATAATAGTCAACAGCTCGGGCCTATGCTGTACTGATATTAAGTCAAGCAGAAAGGCCTGAGATTTTCACATGTTGATGTTAGAAGTGTTTTTTTTAGCTGCAGATGCATCCCTTGCTACAAATGATCAAGCGTTCACTAAAGGAATGCTGTTATTGCATTTTAGGCAATAAGATGTTAATTTTATTTTAAAAAGGTGTTAAATTATTTGTTTATTTGCATGTTTAAATGTATTTCTAATACTGCATAAAATAAGTTTAAGTAGTTAAATGAAAAATCTGCAGAATGTGCCAATACTTTTATCCGATTAATTGTCAGAATAACTGATCGAATATTCGATTACTAAAATAATCAGTAGTTGCAGTCCGAGTTTCCAGTGAACCACAGTCAGTATTTATCTACAAAAAGGGGTAGCTGGCCGACTCCAAGAGAACATCAACAACTTACTGAAGAGATTGAAAGAAAACCAAAAACATCCAAACATCCACAGCTGGCCTCAGTGAAGGTCAGTGAACGAACAAGAAAGAGATTTGGTAAACATGGTTTCCATGGTAGAGTTCCAAGGCCAGAGCCACTGCTGATCAGAAAGAACACAAAGACATGTTTACCATAAGCATCTTGATGATCCCAGAACTCGAGGGAAAATATTCTGTGGACTGACAAAAGTGGAACTTTTTAAAAGGCATCAGCCCTATTACGTACAAGCTAAAACTAATACCGTTCCAAAAATAGCAAGTGGTGGGAGTATGATGGTCTGGGGCTGCTTTGCTTCTTCAGGACCAATGAAAATTCTTAAGAAGAATGTTTGGCCATCAGCTCATGACCTTTAAGCTCAAGTGGGCTCGGGTTACGCAGCAGGCTCAGTGAACTGAAGCACCGTATTAGGACCAAATTTGAATATCAGAAAACTGAATGAAGGTTTTGAAGCGGTCTAGTTTAAGTCCAGACTTTAACCCTTTAACCCTTAATGAAACATTGTAGCATGACTTTAAACATGTTTAAAAAACCTCTTCAAGTGGCAGAGTTGAAACAGTTCCTTAAAGGTGACTGAGCTCCTCCACGATGTTATGAGCTCCTTGTTGGTTATCTTGATTGCAGTTATTGCCACCAAGGGTGGCGCATGCAGTTATTAGGTTAAGGGGCCAATTATTTTTCCATGTACAACCAGACTGGTTTAGAAAATAGTTGTTTTTTTCCTTAAGAAACGAAATGATCATTTGAGAACTGCGTTTTGTGTTTTACTCAGGTTATCTTTTTCTGTCATTAACATTTGATTGATGTGAAACATTTAAGTGTGAAATTCTGGAGAAATCTCTAAGGAGGCAAATACTTTTCACATAGAACCACCTGCGTAAACTCAGCGTGAAACTCGGAGGCATGATTCATTTCAGAGAAGGATTTTCAGACACTGCTTGCATCTGCGGCACCATCAAAAAAACAGAGACCAATCTAAACCTGCTTTGTTTTCCCTCTTTGTCTCTTCAGCCCTCCCTTCCTCCCTGCTCCTTTCTCTCCCCATGGAAGTCAGGCTGTTGCAGCAGTGATGGCCGCTCAGCCTCTGATCTGAGTGAGGAAGGGTCATGCACCTTGGCTGCGCGCGCCTTCTCAGCTGTTCTGCGTGGCCATGTCGCCTCTGTTCTGTGACATTGTGAAAAGACTGCAGTAGATCGGAATTGTACGTGATTGTACAATGCGGCAGGTCGTGGGGGAGGTAGCAGCGAGGCAGCTGCAGCGCGTGGAGTGTAGAGGTGGTGGTGGAGGAGGTAGGGGGGTGAGATGGATAGAGAAGAGAAAAAAAATGAAGAAATGGGAAATCTCGGGAACCTGTTTCCAGGGCAACAGAGGTCTGAAAAACACAGGCAGGTTGGACTGTTTGTTCGCCACGCTGCACTGCCCTCTGGCAAGATACTGCAGACACCTCTAATGACTCTGAAGCGCCAGGCTGGCCCTGCTGCTAACGCACCGGAAGGCTTTAAGGGACACAGAGGCCGTCTCTGTCAGATCCTATGTTCTTTTATCACACATGTACAGAAGCGTGTTGCAGGTAAAGGGAAATCACAGGCCATGCTGCATGATCCATGGCCCCCATACATGGTGATCATCTGCAGGTGACGTCATGCTCCTCCTCTTCCTTTTGCTTTTTCTCTAAAATGATCTGCTCTAATCTGCAGTCATTCACTCAGTCGACTTCAGGAGGAGGGAGGGGAAACATCCTTTTCTCTATGGGAGACATTAGCCCTGTGAGCTCATGAATATATTATAGAGGGCTATTGAGCAATGAGGACGGCATACTGAGCTGCCAGGTTATGACCTGCAAAAGCACGAACTGCAACAGCCTGTGTTGTTACATTGGTTGGGATTAAACCTTTGGATTATTCAGGCTTTTTTTTTTTTTAGCGCTGGAAGAAATAAAATATCGCGATAATAATTGTGCATTTGCAAAAGTTAAGAATGCAGTTTAAAGAGACAAGACGCATTAGTCTTATAAACAGCTGAGCTATAGTGGTCAAATCGGTCCTCAAGCAGCATCGCCTTCTCTCTGTAGCCTGACTGCGACACAGAGAGATAATGCTGCGTTTAATGACCCTCGGACATGCCGGTTCCAGTCCCCTCCCACGCCTGCAAGTATGGATCGGTGTAAAAAGTTGACTTCATGCAAACAAGTCGAGAAAAATATTACATTCTCTTCAAATAAAGTAATAATCTTGGTGCCTTTTTAATAGGTCAAATCAACATTTTAATTTTTGAGAAAGAAAGAGTTTATATATATATATATATATATATATATATATATATATATATATATATATATATATATATATATATATATATATATATAGCCGGTTGACAAAAATACGAGTTCTCGGGCGACATTGAATGAATAAATCAAAACAAATCAAATAAATCGTCACATGAGTTTCACATACGAATTACTGAAATATATTAATGCAGAAATGTAACTGTACGCTTATTTTAATATTTATATATTTATATTTTAGTGTCGGTTGACAAAAATACGAGTTCTCAAAGGTCTTTGAATGCAGCACTAGCTTTATCTCCGTTTAGCTAAGCTAACATAACTGTATACTATAAAGCAGCTTCATTGTCTGCCAGCTGAAGCATACCCACGGTAAGCTCCGGGGCAGTGAACAGTGTCAGTGTGTTAAGGTGTTTTCGTTAGCTAGCGTTCGTTATCATGTAGCTCACTCTTAGTAACGCCGCACAAAGGAGCGTTCCTCGGTGTTACACAAAGTTAACGGTGTGAGTTAAGTAGCTCTCAGTTAGCTCAGGGTGGCAGCCAGCGGCTCAGCCAGCAGCGTGTTAAAGCCCCTCCACAGACAGCTCTCCGATTCCAGTCCTCCGCTGGCACTTAACACAGCGACACATAACCCAAACTTCAAGCGACGAGAGGCTGCCAGCGCAGCACCTTCTTCCATTTCCTTCAAAACGGGACTACCTGCGACTATTTCTTCACGTTTGTGCTTAGTTTTTAAACGGCGGAGCTTCATCACTCGGAGCGTCTGCGCTTTATCCCCGAGCAGCCCGATAAGGTAAGGTTGAGACAAAACAGCTGCTATTCTCTGTTTTAGTGACGGAGGGGAACACGCGCGCACATAGAACACGCGGACACAGACAGAGAGAGGCTGGTCTCATCCACTCTGTGCTGCACACTGCTGAAATGCTTTGTTCTGCTCTGCTGCATGTTTTTCTGTGGCACTCTTCAAGATGCGTTTACAACTCAGGGTGTTCATTTTTGCAGAATAGGCTGCAGCTTATTGAAAACGTATGGCGTTGAGATAATGAGCAGTAATATATGTCACATTAAAATTACAGTCATATACGAATTAGATCATTAAATCTGTTTGGGAAGAAATACCTGCTGTGGAATGATTGGGTTATTTTGGGAGACGGCAGCTGCAGAAAAAACAAAACACACGGTAAACGAGAGAAATTGTCTTTATTATCAATAAATCACACACACACACACACACACACACATATGTGTGTGTGTGTGTGTGTGTGAATACATTAATTAAAGGGCTCACTATAACACAGGTGAGAGCTCTACTCTCCTTCTGAAGGGATATTTGGAGGGAAAAATTCAGCGCTGTATTACATTTGTTGGCTGACCTTTACTGCAATGTATTTATATAACAATCTTCCTCGCAAAGTATTCAAATCCTTTGAACTTCCTCACATTTTGGATAAGTTTTATTTGAGACCAAGCTATCCAAGTGATGATTCTAAAGATTCTGAAGAGGAATAAACACGTCACATTTAAGTCTTTTAATGCAAATAAAAATCTGAAAAGTGTGGAGTGCACATGTATTCAGCCTCCTGAGTCAATCGTTTATAAAACAAACAAACAAACACACAAAAAAAAAACCTTTTGCAATCACATTGGCAAATCTTTGAGGTGGGTGTGGGTCTCTACCTGTTTGCACATTTAGAGAATTTTCTCTTACAAAGTAACTCAAGCTTAGTCAGAATCGATGTATGGTGTGTGTGAAAATCAATTTTGCCCAGTTTCAAGTATTTTTCAGCCTTTAACATGTTTTCTTACAGAATTACTCTCTGTTTAGATCTATGCATATTCCCTTCAACTGTCACCAGCTTAATTGCCCCTGCTGAAGAAAAGCTTCACCACAGCATGATGCTGCCACTACCATAGTGGTGGCATCATTTTCCACATAGTTAGAGTGGGTCCTTTCAGTGCCAATTTAGCTAACTCATACAGTTCACAGATGATGCTTGTGTTCATTGTACTGTAATTTGGTCACTGTGGTCATTTCCTGTTGTAACCTTTGTAACTGCAGAATTAATACCCATAATGAAGTACTGAATTTAAGTTAAAAAAATCTGTGCCATCAGTCGGCTTCTGGAGCTTAATAACTTTTTTTTTGTTAAAAATGGTCATTTTATAACTTTATGGATTCTGATAACTAAATGGAATGAGACTATAATTGAATTTAATTGGACTGTGCTGTGCTGGATTTGACCACAGAGAACTGGACTGAAAGTGTCTTTTATTGTGGATTGAAACTGGATACATAAAATGAATTAAATAATATTTATTCATTGTCAAAAATAATACATTAAAGGAGAGCTTCTGGAAGCCAATGAAACTAGTTGGAGTGATGTGAGTCCACAGCAACAATGGAAGTATTTATACAGTGCCTATAAAAAGTATTCACACTCTTGGATGTTTTACCCTTTTATTGCTTTTACAAATCAATCATGAGTGACAAAATTTTGCTTTTTTGACAGAAACTTTTACAAAAAAAATCTTTTAATGTTAAAGTAAAAACTGATTTCAACTAAATAATTATGTTTAAATAAAAACATTGAACATAAAATAAGCAAGTGCATAAATTTTCACCTCCTTTAAGGTGACTGACCTAACTCAACAAAGGTCCAGTGAGCTGGTGCTAGTATTCTCTCAGTGAGTGGAATGGAGATCATCTGAGTGCTGTAAGTGTGTCTCAAGTGATTGTAGTATAGAGACACCTGTGTCTGGAAGGTCCATTCAGTGGTTAATCAGGACTCCTGGCTACTATTACAGCATGAAGACAAAAGAGCACTCCTAGCAAATCAGAGAAAACGTTACCGAAAAAGTACAAGTCAGGGGATGGATCTAAAAAATCTCTTAGGCACTGAACATCCTCTGGAGTTCGGTTAAATCCATCATCAGGGAATGGAAGGAACATGGCTCATGTGTAAATCTGCCTAGATCAGGCCGTCCTCACAAACTACAACTGTAGTCTGGGTTCTTCACCAGTCAGGGTTTTATGGGAGAGTGGCAATGAGAAATCCATGGTCATCAGACAAGACGCTATGTCTGGAAGATACCAAACACAGCATGTCACCACAAACACACCGTCCCTACTGTGAAGCATGGTGGTGGCCGCATCATGCTGTGGGGTTGCTTCTTGGCAGCAGGGCCTGGGAGGCTCATAAATGTGGAAGGTAAAATGAATTCAGCAAAATATAGGGAAGTCCTGGAGGACAATTAGGTTCCATCTGCAGGATGGGATGTAGAAGCCTGATTGAGTATTCTCCATACAGACTCCGTACTGTGATTGCAGCCCAAGGTGCATCGACTACTGTCTTGAAGGGGGTGAATATTTATGCAATCACTTATTTTATGTTCCATTTTTATTATTTCATTGTCATTTTGTAGAAATAAGTTTTTACACATTGATATTAAAGAGTCTTTTCTGTAAATCTTTTTGTCTTTAAAGCCAAATTTTGTTTAACGTGACTGATTTGTAAAAGTAATAAAAAGTACAAAACATCCAAGGTGGAGGGAAACTTCTTATGGGCATTGTACATACTGGTACCTTTCTCGTGTTTTATCCAGAATCAATAAGACATGACAATGTTCTTGAGACATTTTTAAGATGAGAGAGAGCAGGGTTTAAAATGTGTCTCAAAGGAGAAGATGGAAGTGTTGTGGACTTTGAAAGATGGACAGATCTAGTAGCAATCTATTTGCTAAAGGACATATTCAGCAATACTGTTAAGTGCCTGTGAGTCCTCGATCTGGGACTCAGGTTTATTGTTTTTCAAGTTTAGGCAGACTTACAAACATCCAGGTTTTGATACCCTACGAGTAGTTGATCTGTAAGTGTGATTTGGTTAAGATGTAGGTTTGTATAGCCTCAATATATGAATGACTGTGTTGGGATTTGACAAAGTGGGATCATGCAAATAATAAAAAGTAGTGGCCCAGGTGTAGAGCTCTGAGGCACTCCTTGATTGCCAAGGGAAATGTTATACTGGAATGTCACATCACATATCTGGTGGATCCAAACAGGTCAAATGTTTTCACTTTTACAAAAAAAAAAAACAACATAATTACTAAAATGCTATTACATCATGTATAGTTATATATAATCATGGATTAAAATGAAACATTGCAAATGCCACGGTTTCAAAAGGTAAAAAGTAAACTTTCGACATTATTTCAGCCAGGGGTGTCCAAAGTGTGCCCCGGGGACCATTTGTGGCCCTTGAAATGATTTTGTTCGGCCTCTGACCACAAGTCAAGAATGGCAAAAAATATGCCCAACAAAATAGAAAGCAATTGATGACCCAAAAGATGTGGAATTTGTCTGGTTTTCTTTTAATAAGGCAACAGTCCGAAGCCCTTTTTGTGCTTTCGATCCTTAATGATATTCAGATTTCATTAAAAAATAGTTTATTGTTGAGCAGGTAAAACAAACAAACAAACTAACTAACTAAAAAAATCACAAACTAATTGTTGCATTTTTAATTTAATTTATTTTATTTAATCTGAATGTATGACTGGATGTTATTGAAATGATCGGCACTGATTTGAACTGAAATTGGACTGAATTTTATTCTCTATGATGGGAATAAAGACTCATTCATATTATTTACTGTAAACTCTAATAGCAGCATCTTCTCTTGTAGAACGAGCCACAGTAGCTGCATTTCTATCACAGATGTGTGCAAAATTGTTTCAAGAGTCTGCTAATGTTGAAAAAAACCCACCACAATTTCACAATTGCGGTGTTTCCACTGAATAAGAAATGCAATTAAAATCACACACGAATAAGCTTGTTCATGCAGTAAGTAATTAAAAATCATTGCAGCGGCTGATGTAAACACTTACATGAGATGTATTCATATATCAGCCACGACTCTAGCGCTCATCATCAGCCATCAGAGACATTGGCGTCTTATTCAGGCATTGGAGCGACAAGCCCCTTATACTTGGGAGCGGCTACGTCTACATGTGGCGTTTTGGGGAAATTATAGTCGGCAGTTTTCCAGAAGAGCTATGGATTCAACACTTTCGAATGACAAAGTCAACTTTTGATGAACGGTGCGATGCTGAGAGACCTCTGGTGGAGCGCCCACAAATAAGCGCGTCGCTGCTGTATACAAACTGGTGTGATGCGAAAAAAAGTCTTAACATTGCAGTTTTGCGAAAAACGCCAATTTTGATATAGCTGAAAAAAACCACCTCATCCTTCCACAAAAACTTTTTATTGACAAAGATGAGTTTTTTTTTAAATTGGTGTTTTCTATTAAGTGAATTTATTTTTGTAACTCCAATTTGCGCAATTTTATGGTCAGTGGCAGGGCGGGAGTGGGACTCATTTTCTGCCCTGGAGTTTCATGCCTCAGACCGGCCCACTTTAGATAACGATCTATTATTATTAAAATCATGTAATGAAAATCTTACATGTTAAAACTACAATAATGTGCTGTTCTGTAAAGCTTTTCAATTCAGTGTGTTTTTCTAAAGTATTTCTAATTGACTATATGTAAGAGTTGCTATACAATGTAGATTTATTTCAACAGGAGTGCACATGTCAAACAATATTCTGTGCAACACATCCTCTTCAGCAATATCAGAATCTATATTTTGTTCGAAATAACATTAGAACAACAAAGCTGGTGTAAAAACAAGGGGTCTGTCTTGTACATTTTTAGTTAAAATGTGTTTTTTCTTTCTTCATTGAAGTTACTTGTGTAGAGTATCCAGAAATTTTACTCAAGTAGGAGTAGCAATGGTTCATAATAATATTATATAAGTAAAAGTAAAAAGTACAGTGCAGTAAAAGTACTCCTAATAGTACAGTTTTTCTAAAAAGTTCCTCAAGTGAATGTAATTAGTTACTACCCACCTCTGAACATAGATAACAACTTTAGTGTTGTTGTTAACAAGCTTAATGTGACATATTGGCATTGATTAACTAGTAGTCATCTAGGTAACATTATTTGCATCCAACAGCATTAGTCAACTTGCTCGGTTTGTTTGGTAAAAACTGCAAAGATTCTTTGCCTTTTGCTGGTTTGCTGCCATGATTCTAACACACATCAGCGTGCAGCTCTGCCCAGCAGCACGTCTCAGTCGCTGACCCAAAGGTGTAAAACCGACATTAGCCTGTGAATGCTCATGGTGCGTTTAAAGATGTCTTGGAAAAACACGTTATGGCATATTAACAACAGATTGAACAGTTATAATGAATGAAAAAAGTGCGGGGGATATGTCCCTATTGCAACCTGTCTTGGAGTGGGGTTGCTGGGTAGACCCGGAGCCAGAGGGCACCGGGTCTACCCAATGATTTAAAAAAAAAAAAACAAGAAATGATAAAACCGGCTCATGTGGCTCAAACGTCAGACCAGCCCATCTGGATATGTCCAGAATCTCCGATTAGCCAATCCGGGCCTGTTCAGTGGAAACATAGCTAGTGTCTTTCTGTGAAGGGCAAAAATACAGCAGTACTGCTGACAACATTTACAGTCCTCCAGTTTTCCTTCTCAAGACAGCCTTTCACAGCAGGTATCAGGGGAGAACCGGGTTCCACCCTGGACAGATCACCAGTTCTGCTTGTCATGGTCATAGTCCTGCTTATGCAGTGACCTATAATGTGACTTGTAAATACATGTTAACACCATCAGTAGACTTTGCTACCTTCATAAGCACAGTGACAGTATTTTTATTTTGTTTTTGTAGTGTTGCTATTAAAGTTGGAGGTTTTTTTTTTTTTTTATAAAGTATCAGGTTGTGGTCTGAAATTAATTCTCCATCTAATGGGACACAAAAAAGGTCCAAATGGTTTCTGTGGGACACAAGATAGTTCAAAGCTGTTATTTTAACAAGCATAACTTGTTGTTGTTTTTGAGTTGGAGTGTGTCTCTGAGGTGAGGGAGCCACTGCCTGTTTTTCCTCTCTGGCCATGACTTCCTGGATATATCATGGGCACAAAAACATGTTGACGTGGCATGAGGCCAGGCTCTATTACTTTGGGTCAGTTTTGACAAAAATTATACTCCCCTTTTTATTCATCCTCATAAACCCCTGTGGAAGGGGATCAGAAATGTGGAAAAAAAGGAATCTAAATTTTAGGAAATATGTTGCAGGGAGTATTTCTATGTACTTTCTCTGCAGATCTAATACTGAGTGACGATAGGGAAGGTCTACTTCAAGCAGCGTGGTATCAAAAGAAAGAAAGCTGTTAAGTAAAGGCTCTGAGTTTGTATTATTCACCAAATCAGTGTGTTAATGTCTGGAGAGAATAATTTCTTAAGTATTCCATTAATCATTTCAGGGCTGCAACGATTAATCGGATTAATTAGGATTAATCGATTATTGAAATAATCGTCAACTAATTTAGTGATCAGTTAATTAACTGGAGTAAACAGACTCTAAAAAAGGTAATTTTCTGAAAGAACAACATACCCAGAGCAGTAATTAAGCCAAAACTCTACAAAAAATACACATTTTGTATTTAAGATAAAAAAAACTTCTTTGTCTGTAAATATGTTCTACCCAGAACTCAAGTGGCATAGTTTTAGCTTCACCTGGTTCAAATTCTGTAAAAAGAAATCTCCTATTAAGCACCTTTGCTATCCAATCATTAATTGACAAAATCATCACCAGATCATTTCTACACTGTATTGATGTTAAGCAGAGAGGGCTGAGCTTTTCGTATGTTGATGTTAGAAGTTGTTTTTTTTTTTTTTCTTTAGCTGCAGATGCATCCTTTGCTACAAAATTGTACACTAAAGGAATGCTATGTTATTGCATTTTAGGCAATAAAGGTTTATTTTATTATTTAAAATAGGAGTTGAATCAATTGTTAATTAGCATTTTTTTTTAATGTAGTTCTAATATTGTATAAAATAAGCTTACGGGGTTAATTGAAATATCTACAGAACATGCCAAGTTTTTATCTGATTAATCGTCAGAATAACTGATAGAATAAGAAATTGCTAAAATAATCGCTAGCCGCAACCCTAAATCATTTTATTTGCAAATGCATTAATCTGGTATTTGTGATGTTTCAAGGGTAAGAAGTTTTATCCAAATCCTATGTCATTTACCTGAATATGATTAAATCACAATTTATTGATTTTTTTTTTTGTTTGGGGGAGGGGCTACAAAGTCAGCAGAGTAATTGTGCTTAAGCTTACAACACTATTAACAGGCTGCTTAAAAACACTCAAAATTAATTGAAATTTCTGAATAAAAGACAGCTTTGTAAACAGTGCAAGGTTGTTAAACACTGCTGGTACGTCCTTTTTATTTAGCTAACTGTATAACACCTAATGTGTGTGTTGGAACACACAGAAGATTCTTCAGGCTTCCATTTTCACAGCTTTCCGTTACGGTGAGACAGTCTAAGTGCCCTTAAAGAGAAATCTCATCTTTTCAACACGACAAGCTGACATCTGCCTTTGACTCGCCTGTGCTTTGAGATGTTAAAAGATTAGCCATTCAATTCACTTGAGACTCTTCATTAGTTCTTTTTAAAGACGAGGGCAGAGCAGGTCAACCAGGGAAGGTTGTCCTTTGTGTAGAATGATTTTTTTTTTTTTTTTCAGACCAGCACTTTAGCGATTAGTAAATGTTATTTTCCCAAATTTTTTTCTAGCACTATGTATGCAAGCTTTAGTAATATTTATTAGAAATGCAGCTGATACTCTTCTTGATTAGTTGTATGATTCTAAGCAGGTATACTAACAGGGTGTCCGCGCATCCTTAAAAAGTCTTAAATTCTTTGAAAAGCAAAAAGTTTGCCTTAAATACATTAATCACAGGTCTTAAATTTTGTTGTTTTAGGACTGTTTAATCTCATATAGTCTATGTAGTTTTCTTTTTCTTGTGGGACTTTACTGTTATGCAAAACTTTCAGTCTGCATTCCTTGTGTTCTGTGATTCAAGACGGTTGCGGCTTCTGGTAACTAACTAGCTGCTAATATACCCATTCTAGCTAGCGAGAGTAAAGCTACCTTGCATTTTTATGTCTGATATGGGTAAGTGCAAATTTATCGGCAGTTGGCTGGACGATGTTCGTCTTCACCACTGACTCCTGCCAGTTTTGCCATTTCTGTGAAGGATGAAACACCAACAGTATTTTTATCAGCTCATTAGCGGTATGTGCTAAGTGGTGCTGCCCAGTACTTCTAACCTGGAGGAGGGCTCTATAAGATACAATGTCCAACATCTGTCTTTTTTTCAAAATTTTTTTAACTGATCATCGTGAGGTGATAGCAACAAAAAACCAAAGCCCGAAGTAGATTTTAATTGGTCCGACTTCTGCTATTTTATATTTTTTGCACTTTATACTGCAACCACAATTATATAAGGGTATATACCATAGGTGTGGACTCCAGTCATGTGGCTGAGAATGGAGCCAGACTTGAGTCACAAATTTAGAGACCTTACTTGACTTGAGAATATTAGAAAAGACTTTGGACTTGACTTGGACTTTCACACCAATGACTCGTGTCTTTTCTTCAACTTGAACCCTCTGATTTCAATTCAGTTCAGTTTATCTACAACAGAAACCAGAAGTTTACATACACCAAATAAAAAGATACATGCCCCTTTCTTTCTGACAGTCTGAAGTTAAATCAGACCAAACTTCTCTTGTTTTAGGTCAGTTAGCATTACTAAAATTATTTCTATTTGCTAAATGTCACAGTAATGAAAGAATATGTCAGATATGTATTTATGAATGTCTTGAATATCAGAAGTTTCCTAAATATTTATAGTTTTGTTCCTTGTGTGCATTTGGAAACTGCCTGACTCAATGTGAGCAGCCATCTCCAATGACTGACTGAGGATTTGAGGAGATAGAGAATATACACACAAAAAACACTGCACTGATCCAGGAGTACTTTCTATGTTAAGGAAAAGTAAAAAGTTAATTCCAGTAGTAGGTCCTTTAGTGTTTTAAACTCAGCAGAAAAAGTAAGAACATATAGCAAACTACCCTGCTGCTGTAGTTGATCACTCAAGAAAATATTATCCAAAATTACCAGAAAGCCAGAAATTATAGAGTTGCTGCTACATCTGCATAGACCAGATCCTTGTTTACACTATAAAAAATATGTTGTACATGCTATAGATCCATGTTTGTCTTTATTTGTTTTAGTCTAGAATGATCCTTTATTTTTCTCTCAGTAGTAAAATTTATTTCTATCAACAGCCAATTGACAGACAAATAGAAGCCCACACTAAAGATAAATAGTTAAATAGTTAAAATAAAATAAGTGCAGGACTGAATTAAAGGTACACACTTCCATAAAGGATATCATCCCCTATGCTAAGTGTTATATTGTCTGTTTTGCTAAAGAGGAAATGGGCACTTCAGTTTTTTCTAAACATTGTTTCTTTCTTCGTGGTTTTGCCCTAATTATGGAAGTGAAAATATTGTCATATTGTAATTAATCAATATCATATCGTTATTGATAATCATATTGTTAGTCTTCAGTTGACAGTAGGGCTGGGCGATATGGCTTAAAAATATAATCTCCGATTTTTTTTCATACTAGATCCGATTTCCGATTTTAATCAATTTTTTTTTCCTCTTTCTTTTCTAAAAAAGAAATTACAAATGACAAACTATTTTCAAAAAGTGGCTTTTATTTCAATCATCCCTTTCTGTGAGTTGTACAGCAGAGTATTAGGGACATGCTACAAGAACTTTTGTTTAATTACAAGAATATAGTCATAATATTAGCAGAAAATGATGCCATTTTACCAAAACAGTGTCTTAAAATTATAAGAAAAAAATTGTTTTAATGAAAAAAAAAGCTTGAATAACTAATTTAAAAAAAATTGTGCTGGAGTTCTCTTAAAAATACGACTTCATTCTTTTAACTATTACGACTTTATTCTGGTAATATTAAGACTTTATTTTTTTGAAGTATTATTTCAACTGTTTGATTCTTTTAACATCATGACTTTATTTTCGTTGAAATAAAAAAATCTTAGCCTGACTCTTATATTTCGTTAGATTTGACTTGAATTCAAAGTCCAAATTTATAGAAGCTGTAAAAAAACGCTTGTCGAGCAAGATGGCTCCCTTGAGTGTGCTGACATTTCTCTGAGCTACGAAAACCCAAGGAGTGCATTGGTGAAAAAAAAAAATCCAGATTTTCCAAAAATTAAATCTTCAAAAACCGAAAATTCGATGAATCGATTCATTGCCCAGCCCTAGTTGACAGTCATGCCTTTGTGGGTTTACACTTGTGTGATACTCTTTCCACTTTAAGGTGATAGATTGAGCAGAGCTCTGTCAGGGCATATTGTTTTAATTGCATACAGTTGGTTGAATTAAATTAGACACAGGTGGATTCTTCATCCTAATTAGGTGACTTCTGATAGTAATTGGTTGGTCTGGATTTTACTTAAGGGTGTTATGTGTCATTTTCCTTCCACTTCACAGGTTTGCACTGTTTTGTGTTGGTCTGTCACATAAAATCTCATTTAAATTGACGTTTGTGGTTGTAACGTAAAAACGCGAAACACTTCAACTGGTATGAGTCTCTTTTAAAGGCACTGTAACCGCCTCATTTGCTGTTGCACATATGACTGTATGTGGTCCTTGTAAAACAGCGCAGCAGCGGAGCAGTTCGAGGGTTGATTGAGTGCCGCGGGTGATTCAACTGTCAGCGCGATGGCAAGATCTGAGAGCCGGCAGGGAAAGAACGAAAAGAGAATCCGACAGCGAGGAGCGGAGCGAAGAGGAAGAGTTGAGGGTAAAGAAAATGTCAAGACGCTGAGGTCAAAGGAGGCAAAGAGAGGGAGAAAAAACAGAGTGCCTCAACAAGTCCTCCACAGGTACAATCTGCACCTCTTGCGTTCACTTTCAACATCTGACGCAGCCACACATCTCACCCTCCCTTTGTGTGGTTTCACTGCTCAGCTGTGATAGAAGTTCCAAGGTACTTCATAGGAGGGAATTCACAAGTGGTGATCATGTGATCTGAGCAGCACCCCTCCTTCACAAGATTCATGATGTCTGACCCAAATCTGCAAAGTACAAAAAGGGAAGTGGCAATGAAAAAAATGGGGGTTGGGGATGACAGGGAACGTTCAGGGCTCTGATGTTTGGAAATTAGCATGCCACTTGGTAACTTGTCAGATAAAAGAACTCATTAGGTAAAGGATGGAGCAGGGATAAGGAATACGGAAGAAAAAGAGGGTCATATGGAACTGAAGATGCAGGTTTAATATTTAACAAGTCGGTTTAAATAACCTAATTTGGACCTTAATCATTCCCTTAGATGTTCATGTGTCCTTTTCTCCAGTGTCAAGCCATCTACACAGTACAGCTGTAGAGACTCTCAAGAGCTTTATTTATTATGAAATAATTTTTTGAAAAATGGTAAATGAGAACTTTTAAATTTTTTTTACATTTTTGTTTTTCTCCCCTCTAAATAAAGACTTGATTTATCATTATAAGTAAGGGATGCACAATATATCGGCATCAACATCGGTATCGGCCGATGTTAGGCATTTTTTTAAGATATCGTATTGGTCCGATAAGTACAACTGGGCCTATATGAACAACCAATGTTTATTTCCATCTTGTTGAAGTTTGTGTTTCAGCAGGGTAAGGGGATGCCATTGGCCATGTGGTATTTGTTCGGTCATGTGACAGTGGTAGTGATGCAGCACAGGATTATGGGGTGTTTAACTAAAGCAGAGAAGTGTAAGTGGTGTGGTTGCTTTTACATAGGGTCAAAAATGTAGTGAAATATCGATATATATTGGTTATCGCCATATCAAAAAGGAAAACCACCCTGCTTTAGTGCTGTAGAAGTGACACATAGCCACTAAACACATAGCCTGAATAGGCCACGTCATTCAAAATGTCAGACTTAAACTACTTACAAATACTTCGTAATTGGGGTGGGAATCTTCAAGCACTTGGTGACTCCATTTAATTGACTTAAAGCTGCATTATGTAACTTTTACAAAAATATGTTTTCTACATATTTGTTAAAACTGTCACCATGCAAGAACAGTGCCACAGGCACGGTGATTGACAGCACTAATACCCGCCTCCTGGCTCTGATTGGTTGTTTCTAGATTGCACTGGGAGAAAGCAGAGGAACTCAATTTTTTTCACAGATTATCTGTCTCATACCATTTTGGCACAACATAGAGACAGTTTCAACAAATATGTAGAAAAATATATTTTTTTAATAAAAGTTACATACTGCAGCTTTAATGTTCTCAGGTCCTTTGCGTTTATACTCGGACTGAACTTTCTAAATAGCTTCACCTTTTCTGAGTTAGAAATCATTAGCAGTGCTAGCTTGATGGGCTTCAGGTTTAGGTGGGCAGGAAAGATCCACTTTTACTTCCACCTTTGGTTCAAAATATGTAAAATAGTTCCTCTTGTTTTGAGAGATTTCCTTTTGGTTTCACACATCCTGCGCATGACATGGATTTGATCCAACTGATTTTTTCTTTGCCTGTGATCTTACATATTCCCTATAAACTGTCTGGATGCCATACTTACTTGCTTCTGAATTCCTTAAATGTGCCTGGAGTTAAATGGCATTCACCATGTGGTTCTGCAGGGCATTGTTCAGAATGAAGCTGTCATCAGCATAGAACATGGCCATGTCTTTGTTGCTACTATTGGATGACTTATTGTGAAACTCCAAGCTCTGTGGCAACTTCCCTCTGAGAGCATCCTGTTTGAAGCCTACCATTGACTAGGTATGGTTGATTTGATAGCTTGGTGTCATCTTGGTTTCATGGTGTCAAAATGTGAACAGCATGTCTCAAAGAAGACTCTTTAATGGGATTTTTTTAAAACTGTGGTGGTGAGCTGTCCGGGTGGGGGTGGGGGAGGCACGACTGTAGAACAACAACATGGTTTTAATTATCACCATTTCAAACTGAATGTTTTTTTTAAAAAAAACATTTATTCACTATATTCACACTGTATAACTGAAATTTCAACTCTACTGTAGTGATCTAATGGTCCAGTTTGCAGCCTGGTCAAGAGCATTTTATTTTTCTGGATTTCTTGAAGAAGAGCTTTGAGGCCCTTTTTTATGGGAACATGCTCACCTGTGCGGTAAGATGCACCCTCCTACTCTGCCTCTCCACTTTTCTCTCCTTCACTCGCCTCCTCCTCTACTTCAGCCTGTGTACTTTGTCTCATATAATTGAGACAAAGTACACAGGCTTTGTCTGGTTGCATTTTCGTTTACTTATCTGAAAATGCAACCAGAAATGGAAAAACTACCCGACATTCAGCTATGTGGTGCTGTTGAAAACATATCTGAAACATAATGCATAAAGGCCAGACTATAATAATTGACTATGTTACTGTCGTTCAAATGCAACATACCTTAACATTAGGGTCATTTTCACTGGCTTGAACTAAAAATGCATTCAACTTAACCTTCCTTAGGTACCTTTCTTTCGCCCTTCCTCTTCCTCTACTTTGGACTGTTGTCTCTAGTTTTCCTTCTCTCGAGCAGTGTTGCCAAATCTTGCAAGAGAAACAAGCAACCAGCTCTATGAAAACAAACTCAAAAAAAGCCCATCGCGTAACCCGCCACATTGTGCAAAACAGAAGCTGTTTGTAAACAATATAAATGTATACATTTACTGCAAAAAAATAGATATAACTGAAATTAAATATCCAGATATCCAGTATTTATCCACTAATTGTATTTTCTACAACTAATCAGTGGAGATCAATGATGATGAAAATAGTTTAATGATTACAACAGTCCAGAAAAAAAAAAAACTTTAGGAATTTTTGCAAGGCACTGTATAGTGAAAATGTGTTTTTGTATTCGTTCCAGGATTGTCCTCTAAATAAGATTTTAATTCTCAGGTTTTTATTAAAGCTAATTTTTACTAGGGCACAATTTTTTTGTCACTAACTGAAAGCCCCTGAACCTCTAGATTCTAGTTACATCCCCGCGTTTGCAGTTGGAGCACACAACACTCCTCCAGTGGCTCCACACCTCTGATGGCTGCTGCACAGATTTGTGACACTTTTATGTTATTGATTACAACGGCGTTTAATTGTGTACCTTTACAGACACGTTGGTTCATGGCTGTTTTCACGGTTATTGCGCTGTCCAGATCTTAGTCTGGATGTTCGCAATTTGCTGAAGCGAATCGTGAAGCTTGATGTCTTTCACAGCAAATAAAAATGTCATAAAAATCCTGGGACTTGATGTGTATCTCTGCTTAGTTTAAGTGGGTATATACACATCCAAGCTATTTTAAAGTGGTTATACCACTTCAAACCACCTACCACTGGTGTTTTGCTTTATTGTGGGGAGTTAGGAGATAATCAAAGGGGTTTTTTGGAAAGAAAGCCAAGTCCAAATAAGTAACCTCACATTAAAAAAAAAGCCCCAAAAATCCACAGCTCAAGAGATATGCAAGTGACGTTAGAAAAAAAACAGGCCCAAAGTAGCGTATAATAAGTGGACATGGCAACGCTGATCCTGAGAGCAGCGCACCACGCTGTAGCCAGCTTCGCAGCCAGACAGCCAGGAGCCAGAGGTGTTGGATTTTCAAAAAAAGTACATTTTAACATTTCAGGATACTTAAATTCATTTCAAACTCTGATTGTGGTTCGCATAAGTGTCCAAACATAGGCTAAATATATATATATATATATATATATATATATATATATATATATATATATATATATATATATATATCATATGCTTTACATTGTTTTAACAGATATTTAAAAAAAACAAAAACTTCATTCTGACGGTGTGGAGGCTTTTATTTTGCCATGGCAGTGCGCCACAATCAATTACATGTAGAGTAAACCCTGGGTTTGGACAAGGGCCATCTCCATAAGAGTGTGATTATTGAAATATAAAAAATGTTAAAAATATTAAAAACACAGCTCACAATACCAGAATTAGGTGTGTCCTGATCCAATATTAATATCGGAAGTCGGTCTGATATCAGCCAAAAAACGAGTATCAGATTATTTCGGCCTGCATCGAAAATCTCCAATATAAGCACAATGATAGAAGCACTCCGCTCCAGCATTTAGCCCCGCCCCAGTGCTTTTAACCAGCTATGCTTGTATCCCACATGCAGACCCATTGGTTCATAATAAATGGGTCATTTGCTCTCATACCTGTTGTTGTTTACTATTATTCTCTGAGTAATATCACTTGATCAAGCTTTTTCTAACACTACAAAATAAGTAATAAAAGTATGTATGATATTGTATCGGGTCAATATCGGTGTTGGTCAATACTCAAAGCTGCAATATCGGTTACAGAAGTGAAAAGGTTGTATCAGGACACCCCTAACCAGAACAAACCGCTTTACTGCAGTTACTGCGACCATGTTGGAAGTTGCGAACACAATCATTCCCACAGCAGCCTTTGAGGAATAAGGTGGATATTTTTCAATAAATGTAACTGTGTTAGAAAAAAAAAAAAGATAAATATGTGTGAGTGAGTTGATGTTGGAAATGTTAAACTTACTCAGAAAGTTTAGGTAGTGAACACAAATGAACACATTCTAAACCTGTTTGGGCTGAGCTTATAACTGATGCTGGTTAAGACTCAGTACTGTGGGCCATATTCTATCTAATGCAACAAGTTGTGACTTTACTTTTAAGTGTGAATGCCTCCAAAATGTATTTATCGATCTTTTTTAATTAGAAAAATGGAAAATTAAAAGTCAATGGATGGGGAGATCATAGACTACAGATAACCTCTGCATCCTAAAGTTTGCAACTACAGAACTGGAGGCAGGCAGTACACATCTGTCAGAAAGTTCATAACCCAAAGACTTCAGCAGTAATGGCCTCCATAATACCACCCATCTTTTATTGCACGTTTCTGGCTTCTTTTGTCATTTTTTTGACAGATGTAACCCAGAGCCATTCAAGATGTCACTGCGGGTATAGTGAAGACTTATAGAGCTTATTAAGCTAACATCTTGCAACGTCTTGTTTTGACAGAAAATCTGAAAATGTTCAGTTTACTGTCAAAATGTGTGTGTGTGTGTGTGTGTGTGTGTGTATATATATATATATATATATATATATATATATATATATATATATATATATATATATATATATATATTTGCTCAATGTCTTTATGATGTAAAGCACTTTGAACTGCCTTGCTGCGGAAATGTACTATACAAATAAACTTGACTTAACTTTGCGGAGGTAGGTGAGATCGGCGGATAAGACCGATCTCTCACGTAAGTATCGGCCGATCACACGTCTCCCAAAATTAAGGAAATGGCGGCCGATTTATCGGTGCACCCCCAAATGGCAGGTCTGAAACGAGGGTTCTGTCCTTGAGTGAAGTGAGAATGAGAGAGGCTACCAGAGAAAGAGAGTCAAAGTCCAGTCTGTCAGTGTTTTAGACCAGCTTGTTATTGGTTTAGTTTTGTCAGTTGAGACCTGAAGTTAATCCCAGTAAAATGTAGATTTCCTTAAATGATCTTTAAAGGTCACAACAGAGGAAAGAACTTCTGGAACAGGACACGTCCTCCGTTGTAGCACCTCTGGCATGCCTCCTTTTTTTTTTTTTTTTTTTTTTTTTTTTTTTTTTTTTTTTTTTTTGCTTGCATCTCCTTCAAATATACCTCAGGATCTGAGGCATCCTTCCAGATGTTTAGCCAAAATCTATTTCAAGTAGAGAAATGATGTGAATTTAGTGAAAACGCTTTGAACAGGTGGGTAATCAGTTACTTATTGATCAGAAATAAGTGGCGATTTATGTGTCTTAGGTGTTTCGTCTCATCTGTGCCGGATCCTGGGATGATGTAGGAAGGTGTCGACCTTTTTATTAATGTGGACAACATCCAGAACACGATTCCTGTCAGCAGCAGCAAAGAGTTGTGCGCGCTCCTGAGTCACCGATTGTACGTCGGTGAGCTGAGAGAAGCTTGCCTCGTCTCATCTCTGTTCTCTTAAATTCCTTTTGAAATCAGCAAGCTAAATTTAGCTCGCAGCACCCCTCCCCCCTGCTTCCAGAGGTATCAGAGCTGCAGCAGACAGTGATAGGCTAACGTTTTGAAGTGCGCAGTCCACACACACACAGATTAAAGTGAGTGGCACAGAGTGGGAGGTCGCTATGTCTTTTGTGCACACAGTGTGGGCTATAGTGATGATAAATGGTTGCTGTGCAGCAAATGAGCTGTGAGGGTTTGTCTGTTTATGTGCGTGTTTTTTTTTGTGTGTGTGTCTCTCAGGGCTGCTGCTTGAGGACAGTGGGGGCTCTCTAATGATCCCACCATTCATCCGATGAACCCCCTTAACTCCATGAAACCCTCCCTGCCTCCCACTCCACAAAGGTACCCATGCACGCGCACACTGTGCTGACATTAAACCCAGGTGGATTATGATCAAGAAGTCTTTATGTCTGTGACTGTCTCATTCAAGCAACAATGGCACCTGATTATGGACCTGCACAAGGTTTGATTTTAAATGAATGATTCAACTCACATGTCACAGGAGGAAACTGATCTGCATATTATTCAGTCATAATAAAGAAACAAAGCAAATGTCATGACTTTTCTTTACAAAAAGCCACAACACATAATTCAACAAGCGATGCAGGCAATCAGTTGATCTTTAGCAGACCACTCAGACAGGTTTCAAGCTATTGTTGTCCACCAATCGTTTAGTTCTGCCTTTTTGCTGCTAAACTACTCGACTTTAAAGTGTTTTTTGTGATGAAACCTAGGCCCGTTGCAATAAGCAATTAATCGCATGATAAATTAAAATCAGCTCCATAATTTTCTCAATTCTGATGATATTGATGATATTTTTTGAAGGGGAATTTTGTTTACAGAGACATAATCTGTTTTATTGTTTCAGTTGTGTGGTTTTTATTTCCATTTTATTTATTGTTTTTTGTCTGTCGTGTTTTATTTTGGACATTTAAATATCTTAAAAAATTACTAAATAATTATAGAATGTGGAAAAAATAGAAAAAAATACATAAATGAAAAAAGTTATGGTAAATAAAAAAATGACTAAATAGAAAAATGAGAATAAATAAATAATTAAATAAAGTCAACTAATAAAACAATAAGATTGGAAATAAAATGCAAAATTAAATAATAGTGATAATGTTAAATGTCCTTTACAAAATTAGAGTTTGTTAGTCTTTGAGAGGGAGAACTAGCATTATTATTCCATTATCAGTATATTACTTGAAAATGGTCTCAAAACAGCAATATTATTGTTAATATTATCACAATAATTTCTGGGACAATTTATCGTCCAGCAAAATTTGTTATTGTGACGGGCCTTATTAGAGTTTCAAAATATAAAAACAGCACCAGAATTCAATGGCAGCAACTCTAAAAGCCTTGTCAAAATTTCTGGAATATGACAGGAAAAGGAAACGTTTTGCACTTTTCAGTGATGCCACAAATGAAGCTCTGGTCAGCTAAAGAAAATGACATGAAACAAGATTCTTGGGCTTTTAGGTTTTTTTTATAACTGATAATTATTGAGAAGAGCTTTAGAAAATCATTGCACTTACATCAAATAGGTACTTTCAGTGGATTTCTAATATGGAGGTGATGTACCGTAATTTCCAGATTATAAGCAGTCACTTTTTACACACGCTTTGAACATTGCAGTGTGGCTAATGGACGGCTTTTGAAAGGCCGGACTGCTGCGTGATGAAGAGGACGGCACAATCTCAAGAGCGAGTTTGCCTCGAGACGAAAGTGACGTTGAGAGCAACAAGGAAAGAGAGACTGAGGAAGTGCGTGTGAAGCTGTTCGAATCTGACACTGAAGAAGACGACTTTAGTGGTTTTAGTGTGCAGGAGGAAGACGAGGATAGCAATCAACAGCTGCTGTGTTCAGAAGAAGCATTTATGGTACAAATTTCATTAAAAGTAAAATAAAAAGCTTTCTGTGTAAATATCTCATGTTACGAGGACACTTCCAGCTTATCAACAAGTGTGTTCACTTTTTTTTTCTTTTTAAAGTTAGTGGGTGCGGCATATATTCAGGCGCGCTTAATAGTCTGGAATTTACGGTACCTTCACTATTTTCTGATAGATCCATCCTGTCCTGCCAGTTAAATCTGCTGTTTTCAATCATTTTTGCAGTTTGGACTTCAAGCTCCAGTTTGAATAAGCTAACATTGTCCATACCCCTGGCCGTTTGAGAGTTATAGTTATTTTCATTCAAAATTACAAGATTACTTTAAACAAAAAATCTGGCAGGGGTATGAATAATTCTCGGCTCAACTGTATATGTTTTTATATTTAGAACATTTGCTGTTATGTGTAGAAATCTAAACAAAAAAATGGAAGTTTTTGATGAATGTACAGTTCTAGTTGTTTTCAGTTGTTCAAATATTGCTCTCTCTGTAGTTGTGGACAATTTAGGATCTATTTTCTTGTCTTCTTGACTTAAAAAGATCAATATACCTCTCCCTTATTTAAAGGGTGTGTTTACTTGTCTGTCTCATTTCTAAGAAGTGCTAGAACAAATGAGCCTCTGTGTCACATCATATTTGTGCTCCACGGAAACACAAAGTCATGTTTTAATAATTTTCTAAGTACTCTGAGTAACTTAAGGAGTACAGTATGTTAAACCTGCTTCGGTTGCTAGTGGCAACCCAGGAAAATTTTCATAGGGGTGGCCAGACCAGCCCAGTAAAATTTTTAATACATATATGAACATGATTCTCTGGGGGTAGCCAGCATTTTTCATTTTTCCAGGGGTGACCATGCCCCCCTTTTTCCCCAGGGTGCCTCTGAGGGCTGCCACCACTTATACCAGTGACATGAATTAACATTTTCTTGTTTTCCACTGAATAAATGTCTGAAAATAAAGGTTAGATTTTTTATTTATTTATTTATTTTTTTACAAATTTTCAGACAGTGTGCTAATGCAGTGAAAAAATAATTTAAAAAAAGTTTTTCATGCATCTTTTCCAGAGGTGCCAATAAAAGTGAAGAGTGCTGCACGTAGTCTTGCATTGCTCCTAAACAGTGTTAAGTAATGCTGTTTCAGCCATGTGGGAAGCACCTGTAATGCGCTTGTCTTCATTTTAGTTAACCACAGGGAGCGTTTCTATGCCAACAGGAACGAAAACAATGCAGTTGCTGTTAATTCAGTTGCTGTTTTTTTTTGTTTTTTTTTTTTTTTTTTTTGCAGATGTGTTGGTATTCACATAATGTCACCCATTGTTTCCGTTTTCTTCCCAAAAACATTAGGTATGGTAGACAGTCCTATGCAAACAGCCTGCAAGTGATGTGGTCTGACAGGCATGCTGCTGTGGCAGTTTCCTGTTGAGGAAATGGTTTAGGAGGAGGAAACTGAGGCTAACCTCAACTGTCAGATGAATAAACCATGTTCAGGTTAATCTTTAGCTCTTCAAAGCCAACATTTGTTTGTGACCTTTACTCAGCTGAGTTCCTCGGAGCTAGAACAGCAAATGAGCTCTAACAAGGTGTTTTCAGGAGGAAATGATGGAACACATTCTGTGATGCTCTTACTGTTATTACTGGTATCTCTCTCTCTTCCTCTCCTGAACCGTCCCTTCTTATCCCTTTGCAGCACTGACGGCCCCTTCCTAAATGAGCCAGTCTCCTGGCAACCAGGCACCAATCAACACGCAAGATCTCTCTCTGTAGTAACCACAGTGTGGGGTGTGACCAATCCCACACACAGCCAGGTAACACATGACTCACTACCCAGGGACATTGTTCTCCGCTTGTGTTCACTAACACAAGCTGTATTTAGTACATTTTATTATTTTAATATTTTAACATAAAGTGGCCAGTGTTCCTTAGAATGTCTCAGAATGCTACTAAAGGAATTTGTGTGGGGAATTCTACTCTAAATTCTACATTTAGAGTAGAATTCTAGAAGAATAAAAGTCTAAAGGCCAATAAAATCCATCATACTATAAGTTTTTTTTTGATATTCCTGAAGTATGATAACCTTGAGTAAATATATCATAATATTTATATAAAAACTTCAAACAATCTGTGTTTTTATTTCAAACAACGTGCAAGCTGACATCTTGAATGTCCATGTTTTCATGACGGGAAATAATTGGGTCAGAAAAAAACACAGAGGGTCAAGATGTGGAAACTAAAGCAGCGCCTCCTATTATTCTTATTAAGGCATCACTCCAGTTGGTCAGCTGGGAGGTCACTGGCTGGCTAGCTCCTTTAAACAACAGCTATTACATCATGTTTATAAGTATGGAAAAAGTTTTATTTGTCAAGACTTTATTCCCCAATTCATTTTGTAAATGTGGTTTCCTTCCTTTTCTTTCTTTCTTTCCACAACCCTTGATCCTCGGTTGTCATAATGCACCCCCGTTTCACCTGTAGGTGTTTGGAGCACCCATGGGCCCGGGCGAGAGTTCTGGTGGTCACATAATGCCTGTTGGCAGCCCAGGGATGGGTGGCAGCATGGGCTCCCAGTTTATGGGCCAGCAGTCATACGGAGATGGCGTGTCTAAAGGCTACGGCCAGCCGGTCATGTACGGACGTCCCAGCACTGCCTACAACCCGGCTTCAGCGTATGGAGGAAGGTGAGCTGCTTTCTTCAGGTTGACATAAGGCATCATTTTACACTTGTACTACATCGACATAATATTTAGTTGATCAAAAATAGTAAAAATTACAGGGCAGCCATGGCTCTTGTAGAACTTTTATAGGTATGTATGAAGGAAGATAAAAACCCTGGACATCAGGGCGTTGTTTTAACAGATACATAAATAATCTGATATTAGGTATTAGGGCTTATATTGGAAAACTGAATGTAACTTTATAGATTTTAAAGTGATTAACAGTATGTAAAATATCTGCTGTAAATAAGTTTATTTGTCAGTTATTATCTTTATTATCTTAGAATGATGGGAAAACACTTTGGGTTTTCGTACCTATTCAACTTTACTTTTAAACATGCTAGTTTCATACACCACCTTACAAAAGCATTTTGCAAGGTGCTGTATGAAACTAGCATGTTTAAGCATTCTCTTAAAACCACAAACTTTTATGTATTTTGAGGAATTCTATGTAACACACCACCATAAAGTGGTGCATTATTTAGCTTTTTATTTTACATATAAAATTCAGAAAAGTGCAGTATGTATGAGGTTTTCTTCTTGCAACTCTTCCACAACTTAGAATTGTCCTTTTGACAGATTCTCTCACCTGAGTTGAGGATCTTTGTCGATCCAGCAGAGTTACCATGGGCATCTAAGCTTCCTCTCTGAGTAATGCTCTCTTTGCCACAGCTTTGCAGCTTGCTTTAAAGTTCTCCACAACCTGACCTTTCTGCTATGTTCTGTATTAAAGGGGTCTGAATATAAATGCACACCACACTTTTCAGATTTTTTTACATTTTATTTTTTGGAATTAAACATTTTTCTTCTTCCTTTTCACAGTTATGTTCTCCTTTCTTTTGGTTTATCACATAAAATTCAGTAGAATATATTACAGTTTGTGGTTATTACATGACTGACTGAATGAATGGCTTTTTGTAAGGTACTGTAGATAAACCCCAAACAGCACTTGTACAGTTTAAAACGACATATTGTTTTTAAAACTTTACCATAAACAGGGTGTCCGTCCATCCTTAAAAAGTCTTAAATTCATGTATCTAAAATTAAGGCCTTAAAATGCCTTAAGTTCATTAAAAAATATGTAATTTGGCCTTAAATGCATTAATCACAGGTCTTAAATTCTGTGGTGGCAGGACTATTTAATCTCATATATTCTATGTAGTTTCAATTTTTTTTTCTCATGGGACTTTTCTGTCAGGCAAAAGTTTGAGTCGCGCGCAGACATCTTTGTTGCATTTTATGACTTTAGGTGGTTGAGGCTACCGCTAACTAGCTGCTAATATACCCTTGCTAGCTAGCTAGCTAACTTTTTCGCGTCTGTCATGGGTAAGTGCAGATTTATTGCCGACTAGCTGGACGACGTTCGTCTTCGCCACTGGCTCACTTCCGAGTTGCCAGCTCGCACAATGTGGAACGTGCGCTCTGGGGAAAAAAGCTTGGCACTGCTATATAAAATATGTGATTTTCTTTTGTACATTTCTGTCACGATACAGGTCTTAAATTTTATTGTTAACAGTCTTAAAAAGTCTTAAATTTGAGTTGGTGAAACCTGCGGAAACCATATTAAATGATACATTTTGCTGTTTTACATGTCTAAAATCTTTAAGTTGCTTTTAACTGCATTTCTTTGAAGCTCATAAGGATGTCAATATCTATCTCTTTGATTTTTATGAAACCGTTTTTCAGAATAATAAGTTTCTTCTAAAATAATTTTTTATACGATTAGTTGCTGACTTTTTGTCAACCTTTATTTTTAAACGCATCTTTAATAGCAAGTTGCACAACTTTGTTCCATAGTCCCTGGAGGAGAACAACACAAGCAGGCGTTAATATTGTCTGAAAGCTCTTTCATTGAGCTCGTCAGTGTTGTTGTCAGTTATCCTTTGATTTGTCTTTCTTTGATCCTTTTCTACCTGACTGTCTTCTGAATTCCAGTTTCTTCACTCTGTGTTTTCATGACAAAATGTAGCTTTTTACAGATGCAGACATATTTGTTTGAACTCCTCCTCAAGATATGCAAAAAGGCTTGAAATACATTTTTCTTACCTTATAGTAGCATATTCTCTGACTCAATATTTGAAAAAATCTTGAATTTGAGTACATTTATTCTGTGGGGAATCAAATGAAATGTCCAGTGTGGTTTCCTTTCCTCTTTGCACAGTCTCTCTACGTCTTCCAGAGTCTGGTGTCCTCCCTTATGCTCTCTTCTCTTCAGTTCAGTCCACAGCTTTTCTATAGGATTTAGGTCTGCAGACTGAGATGTTTTTAATCATTGTTCTAAAAAAAAGACCCATTTTCAGTTTACTGGTAGACGCTATCGGATTTTTATTTTAAATGACCTGGCATTTCTAAGACAAGCACTCTATCAAGATCCCTATAGCCTTTGGAAGAGAAAAAGGCCCACAACATCACAGATCCTCCACTGTTGTGAGCTTAAGGTGCCTTTATTCATATTCATCCATTGTTGAATTTCAAATCCAGCTGGAATATTGCTGAAAGCCTAAGTCTGAGATTTCTTTACCGTCCTTACCATCCTGCTCAGTAGCTGTGTTTCCATCAATGTTTTTTAAGTGCACTTTGAAGTATCACATTAGAAAAGTTTGAAGGAAATGGCAAAATTCAAAATAATTTCCTCAGTTTCGCTAAAAATGTTTTACGCTTGATTGAGGTGGTTTTTGACTTGGC
The DNA here is from genome assembly GCA_014839685.1 of Anableps anableps. NCBI lineage: Eukaryota > Metazoa > Chordata > Actinopteri > Cyprinodontiformes > Anablepidae > Anableps > Anableps anableps. Next base: position 28,369,874 of record CM026081.1, read on the forward strand.
CAAAAAAAGAGTTAATGCTCTAAAAGGGTGGTGGAAACATGTTTACCGAATAAGTTCTGATGTATTGAACTTCCCCAGTCCGAACCTCCAGCACGGAGGGGACTGTCAGCCTGGAGTGGCTGGCCAGAGGCAGGTCCCTTTTGGCCCTACGTACACCTCATGGGTCACATTGCTATGATTCTGAAAATCATTTCGCGACCCTCTACTTGGTGTCTCGCGACCCCCTCCAGGGGCCCCGACCCCCACATTGGAAACCCTGTGATAAAAACCAGGACTGTACGCTGAAGTTGAATCCAAAGGTGCTTCAAGAAAGTATTAGTTTTAGGGTGTGCAAACTTATACGGCTAGGTTGTTGCAGGTTTTATATCTTTGATTTTATCCCTCACATTAAATTAGCTGATTGGAACATGTCTTTGTAGCGTGTTCTGTTTCTTCTACTGTATGTCATTACCTCATGTGCTGCTGCAGCAGGGTTCCACACCGACATATGCCGGCGTGGCCGCTGTCACCCACTGCCGTGACTCACCATTGTGACGACACCTTGCACACTCATTCACTCAGCTGACTAAGATCGCAGCCCACTCATCTCTGCGTCTTTCCCCCTCTTGCTGCAGTTACTCCGGCAACGGCGGAGGTGCCAGCCTGGGCGTCCGTGCCCCCTCAGACTTCACTCAGGCCGCCGCCGCTGCCGTTGCTGCAGCCGCCGCCACGGCTACGGCCACCGCCACAGCAACAGTTGCAGCAATACAGGAGAAACAGAACCAGGAGCTGAGCTACGGTCAGGTAAATGTCTCATTAAAGAAGACACACTTGTTGAAACAATAGCATTTCTAAGAGCAACACACAAGTCAGGATGCTGGTTCTGAAAGTTTCCAACATCCTGGTTCTGTCTCTGCTCTTTGATTGAAGTATTTAGCTGCAGGGCTGGAAATCAGAAGCAGAAGTTTTTCTGATTCATACTCACACCAAGTCCAGGACACATGCTTCTGATTACCAGCTAAGACTCTGCATAATTAGCTACTGCCCTGCCATTCAAACCTAAAGACTATTTATGAGTCACTGAAGAAGCTGAACAGACTGAATCACCAGTACTGTGAACTGTAACTGCCGAAATGAAATGTAAACACAGTGCATACATTTAAATGTCTTAGCTTTTCATGTTATTAAGAACAAAACACCCGACACGTCTTGAAAAGAGGCATTTCACTCCATGGATGGTGGAATCAATGTTCCAGCTGATTCTCAGCCAGATCTCAGGGGTTCTTTTCATTGGAAAAGTGCAATTTTCTAATTACTTATCTGTTTTGAAAAATGAGAGAAAGGCAGATTTGTGTTTGCTTTATTTAATTTAATAGATGTTCTGTTTGAAAAATGTTTGGATTTTATGAAACAAAATGAAAATAAAATAAAACCTGTTTTGGCACTTAGAATGGAAGTGGGCAGAGACAGGTAGTAACTAAATACTTTTGCTCAGTTAAATTTACTAGAGTAACTTTCTGGAAAAAATGTTACTTTTAGGAGTAGTTTTACTGTGCCGTACTTTTTACTTTTACTTTAGTCATATTATTATGAAGCATTGCTACTCTTACTTGAGTAAAATCGAGGGAGTAACTTCACTGAATGAAGAACAAACATATTTTAACAAAAAATGAATAAACCACAAACCTACAGTTTATGTTGAAGTGGGACCTCTTGTTCATACACAAGCTCTGTTCTAATGCTGTTGTCTATCTGCTGAGCCTGTTGTGCCATTCTGAGGTCAAGTGAAGATACGGTAAACACCATACATTGTCATTGGAAGTATATTACCCTATTTTAACATGTATACATTACCTACTGTAATTATTAGTTTAATAAGTTTTACACTGAAAAAAATATTTGGGAAAAGTGTTACTTCTGCTTAATTGTTTTTAATTTTGTAAATATGTTAATTATTATTTTTTTTTGTTTGTTTGTTTTTTTGTTTTTGTTTTTTTTTCATTTTAGTCTTGCAAATACCAGAATTTGCACATAACTTTATGTATTTTATCTGCTGATGACATTATTTTTAAATATTAAATCAGACATTATAATCAGTTACTCAGTACTTAAGTACCCTTTTTAACTAATACTTATTTACTTTTACTTGAGTCATTTCTTGTACAGGTACTTTCTACTTTTACTTGAGGAAAAGATAAGATTTTTGTTGTACTTTACCCACCTCTGCAAGTAGAATATCATCAAAAAAAGAAAATCAATATTTTTTGTCACTCATTTCAGAAGGTGAAACTCATATATTGTATGGATTCATTTGACACAGAGTGAAATACTTCAAGCTTTTTTTGTTGTAATTTTGATGAATATGGCTTGTGGATAATGAAAACCCAAAATTCAGTGTTTCAGAAAATTAGAATATTCTGAAACACTTAAATATTAGAAACGTATGGTGTCACACCCTAATCAGCAACTAATCTCAAAACACCTGCAAAGGTTATCTCAAGATTGCCTCTAAATGGTCTCTCAGTCTGGGTCAGTAGAACTCAGTCATGGTGAAGACTGCTGACTGGAAAGCTACTAAAGGTCATTGCTAAAGAAAGCTGGTTGTTCACAAACAGCTGTATCCAAGCTTAGTCATAGAAAGTTGAGTGGAACAACAGCAGTTGGTCCAAGAGTTTGCAATGCTGAAGAGATACCTTCTTGCAGACAAAGCCAGAGTTGTTCTGTTTGTTATCCTCGTATTTTAAACAACTTCACTCTGCCAGCCTTCTTTCACTCTGATAATGAAGGAAGGCTGTACAATAAATGATGTGTAGAATATCCTCTCCATGTTTCATTGGTCTATATATTGAGCTTTTTACTCTTGTGTAATTCCAATGTGTTCCTAACCCCATTAAAACAATGAAATGCTTTCTTGTTGTGTTTTTACATATAGAATAAAGGTTTCATAAATCTCCAACTGTGTTTTAAATCATCTCAGTTTAGGTTAGTAATATCCAGTGTAAGTGTTTTAGATTTTAAACTAGATATTATCAAATGTAGTCCAGAGTCAATAAAAAAGTAATATGCCCCTTTTCCACTTGCTCTACTTTGGCGGCTCCGCTCTACTCTGAAGTTATCGTGTTTCCACGGACCCTGCAAGACCTGGTTCAGTGGGAATGCCTCCTGTTGCTGGCAGTTTTAAGCCACACCTCCAGACGTCCTGTGGCATATGTTGTTTTATAACTGCGTGACCGAAACGCGAGTTGTCGTTGTTTTACAGACAACGGAAGAAGATAGCGCTGGGCTGTTACTGGTTTTTTTTAGCCTGATTGAGATTTTTCTGATTCCAAGAAGAGAGGGGCATTGTGAGGAATGCTACGGATGCAGTTAATGTGGCCAGAAGGACAGCAGATTTCTGCAGGAGATTCCTGGCCTTGCAGCTGGAGGAAAGCAGCTAATTTTAGAATAGGTGGGTAACGCTAATTTTTGTATTTCAACCACTATGAAATTTATAATACAATGCCAAAGAGGCGCCAGTTTGAGCCATTGTGTTGTGAATAACTTGTTAGTGTTGGAATTGTCACACGTTTATTAATAGATGTTCCTACTGTGTTTTCAGATGTTGGTAGACTGTCGCCGCAGACCATCAGTGTGGATATTCCTGCAGGCCTCCTAGTGGTGTGATGTCACAGTGTCCACCTTCACGAACTCCCAGTGGGTGCTTACCTTCAGGATGTCCAGAGAGACCTTCATCTCTCTGGAGCAGGGAACACATGTGCCAAGTCCTCTGATGGCACATTGTGAATTTAAGAAAATGTGGCTGATATTCCTATAACGAAGTGCAATAATAATCTGTTTACTATTTGTTTGAAATTACTAAACATGTTTGATTATGAATCACCTGATGTTCAGGTTATACTGAAAAATGAATAAAGCTGCGTTCCTTCTAATCTGTGTTGTTCTAGTTTTGATCAAATCTCCCATGTTTTCACATATCTCAGATTCTCTAACAAATGATTGGGGCTTAACACAGCTTAAAGTCCTAATCTTCATAGAGCAAGGATAACAAAACTGAATCCAGTAATGGTTGAATGTTTTGAACACATTTTCTCACTTTCTTACGTTCAAGATTCTCCAAGAAGAAAGCTAAAGAATGAGTGGATAGAATTATGTAGTACAAAGTAGAAATTAACAAACATGACTTGTCTTTTGGGTTCCTATGAAAAACAACCCAAACAGTCATTTCAAAATGTTTGGTGTGCTCAGTAATGCATGTGTTCACTTTTCGATGCCTTAAGTGGAAATCCGTAATGTGACAGTGTCAAAATACTTTAAATGATCAGGTTACAATGTCCTTTGTAATATAGAGAAAACCTAATAAAAACAACACAGACAACTAGTAAAAGTTGCATCAAATTGTTATTTTTCCTGTGTCTGAAGTTTCACATTTTGGGATGTTTTGTGCTTCAGTGCAATAACCTGGCAGTAGAGGATTTTATTAGGACCATGACACCATGGAAACTACAACATATGTATAAAATTATGTGGAGTGGGAATAAGAAAAGAGCTCGCATAGTTTGAGACCACAACAGCGTTTATTTTTCCTCTGATGTTTGCCTCAACTCTTCTCTGCAGAGGTCTGCCATCTCTCTGCTGGTGGCTGCTTCCTCCTGAAGGAGATCCATCCAGGAGTTCTGGTGCCGCTCACGATGCTGCACATTCTTTTCACTGTTCATCATCATGTCAGCCATGTCCCTCCTTCTTCTGTTACCTGGGAAGAATAATCAAATGAATGTTATAGCACATGTAGACCAAAAAAAAGAAATATAATGTGGACTAGTTATATACATACAAAGAATTACTTAAAATAACAAATTACTTTATATGCACACAACCACAAATGATTTTTATAATAGTTATGTGTTTAGAATAGTTATGTGTAAATTAAAAACAAAAACATAAATAATTACTTGACTTGTAAGTATTAGACCTACACAGATATACAGTCATGGGAAAAAAATCACACTCTTTCTTAAAGTTTCTTGTTCATTTTAATGTCCGGTACAGCTAATACAATAATAATAAAATAGTTCATAACAGTTCAATTAAAGAGCTGATACCTAGCCATTTTAGAACAGTATGATAGAACAGAAAAGAATTTAAATATTTGTTGTCCTACAGTGGGGAAAATCTGGTGCAACAGCAGCAAAGTGACAGGTATTCGAAACATGTAGATTCATGCAAAGATATAATATATAAAACCCAAATTAAAAAAATCATACTGTACAACAGAGGCAAAGTTACAACATAAAAATATTGTGGAGTAATTTATAAATAATGTACTCTGATCATGAGGATTGTGCAGCTGAGTAGGATAAATTAAGACATGCATGTAAATTTGGATGTGTTTTTTAGTATTAAAAAAACAACACACCCCATGTTTTCCATGAATGTATGGAGCCAACCATAAATACAGTATAAACCAGACAAACACCCGCACACTGCTTACGTGAAGGCTGCTGGACAGCAGCAGCGTTGTTAATGTCCCTCTGAGTTGGGGTGCTACCATTCTCTCTGCTACGTCGACAAAAACTTCTCATTCCTCATTGCTCCATCGAGCTGCCACTAAATATTGCAGTCCAGTGCACAGAGCAGCCTGCACCTCATTGTAGCACCGCTTGCTTGTAGCTTGGGAGGACTCCATCACTACCGTCTTGTAGTGAGTTTCAAAAATGGCAGTGGTTGTTTTTTTTTTTCTCTTTGCTTCTGTGTCTGACCATGCCCACAGCCAATCAGTGAACAGCAGCATGTTTACATCACATAAAGTACCTACTCTGCCCTGACCGACCCTACTTCAGAGCAACGATTAGAAAAGCAGGTACCGGGCTGAAAAAAAACAGTAGTGGAAATGCTCGCAAAGTGGGTAGAGTAGAGCCCGTCGAAAAGGGGCAATAATTAAGCAAACTCGAAACAAATGCCAACTTTAGTGTTTGCTAGCAGGTTAGCCAATTGCAGTTTTCAATAAATCTAAAATACTGCCACACAAGCTAGTCTCTATTAGACAACTCTGTGAACACAACAGACCACATCAAGAACTACTTCCCCTCCTACTTCAAAATTAAAGCATTAAACATAGATATAGGGTGCCAAGCTTAAAGCACAGACCTTTACCTGGAGCTCATAGTAGGAGATCACATTTACTCCTTATTTCGTAGTGTTTGAACAAACCTGCAAAAGAACTGAAAATATTGTTGTCATCTTATTTGTTACTTACTCCTTCAAGATGAGTATTTTTAATGAGGTGTGGTTTGAAAACATCGCAACAGTTGGCTCAAAGCTTTTGCCATTGTGATGCTTTCTGTAAAGGCCACTGTAAGTTAGGTTGCTTAAAGCTGCAGTAGGCAACTTTTATAGAAATATGTTTTTAACGTATCTGTTAAAACTGTCACTATGTCCTGACAACATAATATGAGAATGATAATCTGTGAAAAAAATTAAACCCTTCTGGCTCCTCCCGGTGCACCTACTGCCTTCTGCAGAAATACACTGCTCCCAGTCAGAAACTACCAATCAGAGCCAGGAGGAGTGTTTTAGCACTGTTAATCACGCTGGTGTACATGTTACTGCTAACACCCTTCCCTGCACAGCCTGTACAAGCTCAAGATTGACTGTTTGCTGCAGCTATGCTAATGGTGAAGAAACAACCTAACGTTATAGAAAAACTGTTCATCAGCTGTCATCGGTGGCCATGCTTACTAGGCTGCGCATTCACGGCAGGCTCTGCTGTGGGGGAGGAGCTGTAGTGCCACAGAGAGCAAGGAGAAGGGTGTGAGCAGCGTGTATACAAGCGTGACTGACAGCGCTAAGGCCCTCCTCCTGGCTCTAATTGGTAGATTCTGACTGGGAGCGGTGTATTTCTACAGATGCCAGTAGGACTACAGGGAGGAGGCAGAGGAGCTGCACAGATTATCCACCTCATATTATACTGTCAGGACATAGTGAGAGTTTAAAGAAATATGTAAAAACATATTTTTATCAAAGTTACCAACTGCAGCTTTAAGTGCAAATTGATACACATGCGGAGCAAAGAAAACAAGTTGACCAAATTGTACTTAACTTGTTCAGGTAAGTTTAAGTTACAGAGTAGGAAAGTTATTAAGTTAGCAAAAGTTATTTTTCTGAATTTATATAGGTTTTAAATGTTAGCTATAGTGGTCATGAATTTAACTAGCTGAAACCTGCAGAAACCCTGGTTTTGCTGAGTTTGCAAGAAAGGTTTTGTTTTTCATTGAATGTACTTTTGTTGGCTCTTTATTTGCCTGGAACATGTTTGCCTTAACAGCATCTCTTAGCAACCTAGATATCCCATGATTGCAGATCTCCTGATACTGACCTTTTGGTGGTAGAAGTTATCAAAACATTTTCACAACCTCCTTGTAATTTGGCGTCATGAGTTTATCAGTACCTTTCCCTCCCTGCGCTCTATGAGCCGCCCAGGCTGTGGAAAAGAACCAGCAAGCTTTGTTTTTACGCCTCCTGTTTTATTTCCCTTTCCCGGTCAGATGGGTGGAGCATCCCCTTACAGCAACCAGTTCCTGTCTCATTCAGGCCCCCGTGGCCCCCCAGGAATGAACCACGGCGGGATGATTCCCTTGAGGCCCGGACTGCCACCTTCCACGGGTGGCTTGTATCCCTCTCACCCTGCGCAGGCTCAGAGGATGCCCCAGCACGGTGGCTTCTCAGGCGGACAGCAAGGCCTCAAACGGCCTTTTCACTCAGAGGTCAGAGATGCTGCTGGAGGTTTTTCCTCACTGAGGTTTTCTTTTTTTTCAAATATTATTTGTAGAATTTGACAGCACATTAGAGTAACTCTGCGGAGTCAGACTGCAGCTTTTCATACCCATATGTGGATCTTTTACTATCGTCTCTTTTCCCAGGGTTTTCCAGGGCAACAATACAGCTCTGGAGGGATCTCTGGGTATTCTAACCAGCCTCTGCAATACCCCAGTGGTCCACAGCAGAGATGCGCGCCATCACCCTCTTACCCCTCCAGTCGGATGCCTCACATGGGACCGTACACATCTGGAACCCACAATCCAACACAGTTCCCTCCTGGTGCCAGCCAGCCTAATCCCCCACAGTTTTATAAGGTAATGAGATTCGCTAGGCTGCCAACAAAAGGTTGACTAGTATGGAATTTTCTGCAAAACTGAATACATTTGAAAACTTGTCAAAGAAGTAAGTCATAGAGCCTTGCATAAGTATTCAAACCCATAATTTCTTTTCATCTTTTTGCAAACCACAATATGTTTTTATTGGGATGTTCTGTGATAGATCAACACAGAGTAATGTATATTTGTGAAGCTGAAACAAAATGGTAGATTGTTTTCAAAATTCTTTACAAGTAAAAATCTGGAAAGTGTGGTGTGCTTTTTGTATTTATACCTATTTAATCTAATACTCCTAAATAAAATCCAGTGCAACCGATTACCTTTGAAAGTCATGTCATTAGTAAATACAAGGTGTCCACACATCTTTAAAAAAGTCTTCATTTGGGCCGTCATATGGCACAGTGGTTCAAGCGGGCGCGCCGCATACAGAGGCCTCACACCTCGACATGTCCATCCCAAGTTCAAATCCAAAGGCCACTAAAGCAAAAAAAAAAATTATTTAAAAAAAAGTCTTAAATTCACTTATCTAAAACTAAGGCCTTAAAATGTCTTAAACTCATTTTAAAAAATGTAAGTTGGCCTTAAATATGTTAATCACTGAAATAAGAAGTAAATAAGAAGTAAATGTGATTTTGTTGTAGTGGGACAATATGTAGTTTTTTTTCCTTGTGGGACTTCTCTGTCAGGCAAAGGTCTGAGTCGCGCGCAGACATCTTCATGACATTCTGTGACACGAGGCAGTTGAGGCTACCCCTAACTAGCTACTAATATACTGTTGCTAGCTAGCTTGCTTTTTTGCATCTATCGTGCGTAAGTGCAAATTTGTCTCCAGTTGGCTGGACGACGTTTGTCTTTGCCATTGGCTCGCTTCTGTTGCCAACCCGTACGATGCTACGTGCATTCTGTGCAAAACAGCCTGGCATGGCTAATCCTAGAGAGCCACAGATGCAGTTATGATGACGAATATGGAAAAAGATAAAAAGGAATGGGAATTAATGTCTTCAACTAAAGTAAGAATGTGACAATAGCTATAGTTAATCTCACAAGTAGTACCATTTATTCCTTTAATAGTTATATACGGTATATAGAATGTACTATAGGCTCATACCACATTAGTAAAATATGGTGTGACATTTTTTGCTGATGCCGTTCTGAGTGCAGGCATTTTGGTCAGATATGAAATTAGTTTTTTCTTCTCAGATTTCTCACCTTGGATATTTCAAATTATATTATATTCAAAATTTAAACATAAAAAAATGTTAGAGTAACAGTGTCATTTAGGAATCATGTGTGGATTACTTTTCAGCAATCCTGCTGAACTTCTTTGTGTCATGATAGGTGAGTAATTATCTGAATACTGTGTTTCCTGTCTGTGGCTTCCAGTCAGAGCCTTTCAATGGCCAGGGCAGTCTACCATCTGGAGCAGCAGGGGGATACAATGCCTTTACACAGGCTGCAGTTAATGGGGTAAGTCCTTTAAGGCCCTCCCTCCTGTTAACTTCTGTTAGACTCTAACCTAAATACATTTACAAGAGGTGTCAAGCATGATAAAACTTTCGATGCAAAAATGTGAAGTTCTAACTTGTTTTCGTCTTTGCTTCTCAGCCAGGTCGAGGTGCAGTGATACCTGGATACCCCAGCTCCCCGATGGGAGGGAATCCCACCCCGCCGATGACGCCAGGGAGCTCCATACCCCCCTACCTTTCCCCAGGCCAGGACACCAAGCCACCCTACCTTCCGCTGGACTCCAAAGCCAACATTAGCACCCAGCAGCCCCCTACAGGTCAGTCATGGTTAAATGTTGGCACACTTTCTTTTAGCTTAGAATTAGAACAATACAACCTCAGTTGATCAACACCACGTGGCATATAAATCATGTCTTTTTGTTTGTTTGTTTGTTTGTTTTTTTTTACCAAGAGCTAAGCCAAAAAAGCTGTGGAAAAAATGCACAGCCAGAATTCAGGATTTTGTTGAAGCACCATCAGCTGCAGTGACTCCTGGTGGTCATATTCTGTGTGACCTCATCAGTCTCTCCCACTGTGGAAGAATTGTGTCTATGACGTTCCTTAAAGTCATTAAGATTTGCAGGCAAAGTCATGCAACACTATATTAATCATGCTGAAATCTGGATTTTGATTTGACCATTACATAAACTTTCACTTAGACTTTAGATCATTGTCAGGATCTGACTTCAGCAGAACAGAGTTCATGGTCGACTCAGTGACTGCACGGTGTTCAAGTCATATTGGAGATGTCTCTAAAATATATTATGGGAGATGTTTGGCCATAATGCTCCAAGCTACATCTGGAGAAAAATCTCCTCATTACATCTGTCCATCATGGTGGTGGAGGGGTGAATATTTGGTTATGAAGTCTTGTTATGCCCAAATCTTCTTATGGTTATGGTTTTGGCATAACAACAGCAAATCATCACCCTTCCACCACCATGTAGCACAGCTGGTATGAGATGATTTTTCTTCAGATGTAAATTGGCTTTTGGCCAAACATCATATCTTCACCTTTTTTTCTGATCTGTTTTTTTTTTTGTTTGTTTGTTTTTTTCAATAAAAAACAACTTTGCATATCTAAGCCATACTTTAATGCTCTCCTTAAAGAGTCCTTCTCTTGGGAGCCTTCCAAACAAGACAGACTTGATCATGCTTTGTTTTTCGAATTGTACCATTACAATCTTTAGTCTGTATCACTAACAGAACCTCTGTAACCAAAGTCCCTGTTGTCTAAGATCCAATGTATTCTCTCTGAGTAGAGCAGTGTTTGACCCTTGGGGTGAACCTAATGTAACATCCACCCCTGGGAACTGTCCCAAATGTTTTCCACTGGGAATAATCTCCCAAAACAGAATGATAGACTTTAAATTGTTGGGAAACCACTTTAGCCTTTTCCAGATTGATGGGTGACAACTATTACTTCCTTCCTGTCACTGTGTTGACATACACTTGAATTCTTCATAGTATGAAACCACTTTTATGGAAGTGCTTATACAGTTGAAACCAGAAGTTTACATACACTGAATAAAAAGACACATACATTTTTATTCTCACTGTCTGAAGTAAATCAGAACAAACTTCTCTCATTTTAGGTCAGTTAGAATGATCAAAATTATTTCTGTTTGTTAAATGCCACAATAATGAGAAAAAACAAGCTTTAATTATCAATGTCTTTACATACAGAATGATGATAAACAATGAGTAAAAGCCCAGATGATGATGTCATGGCTTTGGAAACCTCTGACAGGTTAATTGACACATTTGAATTAACTGGAGGCACACCAGTGGATGTATTTTAAGGCCACACTTGGACCTCACTACTTTCTAGTTTGACATGATTGGAAAGTAAGAAGAAATCAGACAAGATATCAGGAAGATAATTGTGGAGCTGCACAAGTCTGGTTCATCCTTGGGAACAATTTCCAGATACTTTAAGGTGCTGCATCCATCAGTTGAAACAATTATACACAAATATAGACATGATGGGAATGTCCAACCATCATACGACTCAGGAAGGAGGGTTCTGTGTCCCATAGATGAAGGTATTTTGGTCCAAAATGTGCAGACTGACCCCAGAACAAAAGCCAAAGACCTTGTGAAGATGCTGCTGAAGCTGGTAAGACAGAGTTGTTATCCATGAAAAGTGTCCTGTACCAACATGGACTGAAAGGCTACTCAGCGAGGAGGAAGCCATTACTCCAAAAGAAACACAAAAAAGCCAGCCTGAAAATACACACAGGCACAAAGACCTTTATTTTTGGAGACATGTCCTGTGGCTTGATGAAACTACAGTGAAACTGTTTAACCATGATGACCATTGTTACATTTGGAGGTAAAAGGGGGATGCTTGTATGCCTGGGAACACCATTCTAACTGTGAAGTATGGAGGTGGCAGCATCATGTTGTGGGGCTGTTTCACTGCTGGAGGAACTGGTGCATTTCATAAAATAAATGGCATCATGAGGAAAGATGTGGAAATATTGAAGCAACATCTAGAGACATCAGCCAGGAGGTTAAAACTTGGGTGCAAATAGTTCTTTCAAATGGACAATAACCCTCAGCATGCAGCCAAAGTGGTTATAAAATGGCTGAAGGACAACAAAGTTACCGTTTTGGTATGGCCATCACAAAGCCCTGATCTCAGTCCTAGAGAGAATTTGTGGGCAGATCTGAAAAGGCGTCCTACAAACCTGACTCAGTTCTGTCAGGAAGAATGGAGCAGAACTCCAGCAAACTATGGTGAGAAGCTTCTGGAAAGAAACGAAAAATGTCTGACCCAAGTCATACAGTTCAAAGGCAAAACTACCAAATATTGAGGAAATGTATGTAAACTTCTGATTTTGAAGAAATTATTAAATAAATCTGTTATTTTCTTTGTTTCATTATTGTGGCATTTAACAAATAGAAACAATTTTGGTAATTCTAACTGGCCTAAAAGTAGAGAAATTTGGTCTGATTTAACTTCAGACAGTGAGAAAAGGGTGAATTTTATTCAGTGTATCAAAACTTCTGGTTTTAACTGTATTTGCTGCTGATCACTTGGTTAATTTGTTTTATTAGCAGGATCTGTCTGCAGTTTACTGATATAGTAGTTTTTCACACAGTTCATATTTGTATACATTTGTCTAAAATTTGAACTTTAGGTACTGGTTCCAGCTCTAAGATAAGACTTCTTTTTCCCCTTTGAAGGTAATCCCAGTGATGACCTGCGTCTGACGTTCCCAGTACGAGACGGCGTGGTGTTGGAGCCATTCCGATTGGAGCACAATCTGGCCGTCAGTAACCATGCGTTCCAGCTCCGAGATTCTGTCTACAAAACACTGGTGATGAGGTGAGAAGATGTAAATAAAATAGTTCATATGTGTCTCTAGGGTGGAAAAAACCTGCCAGAAAGAGACTTGAGTCTGCTTGTCTTGATCAAAGAGATGACTGAAGGCTTTTGAGTTGGGTTTCTGTTTCCACTTTGACTCTGCTGCTCTAGTGTGACACCTAGTGGTTATTTTGGGTCTTATACAGGAGATGCAGTGTTCAGATCACTATTCAAATGCTAGGTTTTGATGATGTAAAAACAGAAACTTTTATAAATCATTTTAAAACTTTTTCCACATATACTGTGACTATTACTCTGAAGAACTGATCTGAAAAACAAACCAATCTGTTGGAGGAACAAAGGTAAAAACTGAAAAGCTGCAATAACCTGGTTGCAGACTGCTGTAAACTGAATCAAAAGTGGTTTTCAGTGTTAGTTTAAGCATGTCAATACTTATTCTATGGCACGGTATCAGCACCAAAATTCAAGGGATCTAATACATGACACTAACAGATATTGTATGCCAACCAGTTGTCTTGATAAAGTTTTCTTTAAAGAAGAAAGTACGAGTTGCGGGTGACCAGCCAAGATATGCTAGTTTCCAGCATATTCAATGCTAACACGACCCTATCCATGCTGATGACCAGCAGAGGAGGTACGCAATCCAGTGGGTCACCAGCCTAGGCATGCTAGTCACCAGCCTCTCCAAAGCTAACGCAAGTAAGTAGTCTCCTTCTCATTTGCCAGCGCAGGCCACTCAGTTACCAGTGCTGGTTGCTTAGCTATCGGTGCCAGTCTATCATTAATTAGATCAGCAGCCGGCTTCAGAATGGATATAGCCTCCATGACTATATCCAAGGAACCGGTGACAAGGAAGTAGCCACCAGTGAGTATGCAATAGTCTTAATTTTGGCGCTAGTACAGTGCCATAGCATAAGTGTTGACATGCTTAAACTAACACTGTACACCACTTTTGATTCGGTTTACAGCATTCTGTCTTCTTGAGTTTACACTTATCATCAAGTATAGTGAATTTGATTTACTATTAATAAAGTTCAGCTGTTTTCCTAATGTATGTTTATTTGCATCTTTTAGTTAAAGCCATAGCTTGCAGATGTCACACTCTAATCAGCTAGATTACTCAAAACATCTGCAAAGGTTTTCTGAGAGCTACTGTAATCCATGATAGAATGAATACATCTGCAGTTTGACTGGAAGGCTGATGATTCCAAACATGGACCTTTAGATGGTCCGACACTGTTGCTCATTCTTCAGTCTGAGCTGTCATTAGCGGCAGACGTTACAGCCAGAGCTGCTTTCTGGATAGCTATTACACAGAACAGCTGAGTATGCAGCTGCATAATAAATTAACCTACATGACATCTGTCCTCTGTCATCACTGCAGATACCAGGACCCTGTTTCAGAAAGCGGGATTAACAATTTCTGAGTAGAAGTCAGTTACTCTGAATAAACCTACCTGGCTCTGATTCTCAGGATTTTCAGTTTCAGAACAGGAGCTGTCAACAAGGTAACTCAATTCCGAGTCAAGTTACCCCTGAGTTAAGCGTGAGCGTGAGAATATAAAAACCCCTCATCAATGCAAGGCAGATAATACGATTCACCATGGCAACGGGAGGAATTAAGAAGCCTCAAAGTGTGCATTTCTCACCAATGGAATTACAAATGTTAATGACAGCCAAGGAGAGTAATCAAACATATTTATCAAATAATTTGTCCTCGTTGTGTCATATGAGTGATGTGTGGGCTTAAATTTTGTTGAGATAAATTACTAATTTTGGCTAAAAACGGTATTGCTTGAAAATATATTAATCCAGATATGATAAGACATCTAATCACAGTCTGATCACCTTCTCCCGATGGAGATTTCTACAGAGTATTTAGTCTCCGTCATCTACAGGCTCCCCCAGAGGACACACCATTTCTGACACTTTCCCTGTGCCATCTCTCGGCAAAAGCACAAACTCAGGATTGCTCAAACAATCCTGCTACCGAGCAGGGTTGATTCACGGAGTAAGTTGTGGAAGTAAGTTGGCTCAGGATTACACCTGCATGGCTTTCTGAAACCGAAAACCCAGGATATGCCTATAGTTACCCCAGAACTTCCTCAGGATTTCACTTATCTCGCTTTCTGAAACGGGGCCCTGTTTGCTTCTTTTCTTGAGCACTTTTGAAACCCCAGATAAAAGGAAAGCAAATCCAGAGGGTTAGGAAACCCCACCCAGGGTCTCTTTGACAGCTTTGTTGTGTGTCCCCCCACAGACCAGACCTGGAGCTGCAGTTCAAATGTTACCACCATGAAGACCGGCAGATGAACACTAACTGGCCTGCCTCTGTGCAGGTAGGCAGCATCCTCAACCTTTTTCACTTGATGCAGTTCTCAGGTGGATTTCTCTCAATGTCTATGGGATCCAAGCTGACTCTCTAATGTAGACGTTAGGAATGTCTTGACTAAGACTTTTTTATTGATCTCATTTATTCAAAATGAACTTTTTGTCAGTGTGTCTGTTAGACATGTACTGTAAGGATAAAGTAACCCTTCACACCATCTTCATGAGGCTTATCTCTTTTTGACTTAGCTACCCAAAGCTCAATCAATCCGCTTTAAAGACTTGTTGTGGATAAGTCAAGTTCCTGTCTAATTAAATTAGTAGCACTGATCAGTCCTGCTACAGCTTTTTGTGGCTGCCATATTGCAGTGCAGCTGACACACAGTAAGAACAACAGTGAGCCTGACAAGTTTGATAACAGCCACAGCTTTGGCGGCTGAAACTGTAAGAATACAGAAACCATTAGAAAAAGACCTCATTCAGTGCCTTTTCCACATTTTTTCTCATTACAACTATAATTAAGCACAAAGTAGTGCATGGGTATGAAGTACAAGAGGACCAGATGCATGGTTTTCGTGGTTTTTGTATTGCAAATAAAAGCCTGTTTTTTTATTTATTTATATTCAGACCCCTTTACTGTCATCCATCCATTGTTTAGACCCCACTGACACTGAGCTGACACTGGACGTGAGGCAGGGTCCACTCTGAACAGGTCGCCGGTCTGTCACAGGGCACCACAGAGACACACAGGACAACCAACCGTGCACACACACATGCACGGCAATTTACTGAGACCCGATAACCTTTGTCATGTTTTCGGTCTGTGTGAGGAGGCCGTAGTACCCGGAGAGAACAAACTTGTCCAGAGGGAGAACATGCAAATTTCAGAAAGACCCCAGACTGGGAATCAAACCGAGGACCTTCTTGGTGCAATATTTGTAAAAAAAAACAAAAAACAAAACTGGAAACCATGCAGCCACTAATATTCTACCTTGATCTGGTTATTCACATAAAATTCTAATACAATACATGACATTTGTGGTAGCAATGAGGGGAAAATGGTGAGAGTTATGAGAACCATGAGAAGGAAAAACACCAGAACCTTTAGATTTATCTCGATGATGTGCTTTTGGCTTTTTTTTACCCCTCACCAGGAACTAAACTGCTTACTAAGAATGGTTCATTTGTGAACAGTCTACTCAGCCCATTAATCTAATTTAAATTGATATAATCAGAAAAATACAGTTTTAATCTTTTAATATACCTCTTTGAAATCTGCAACAATCAATATTTGTACATGGATAATTAAAAGGATAAAATCAGCCATTTGCTCATTACCATAAATCTAGATAATTATGAACAGCCTATCTTATGCATATCTTACTTATTTGATATCAAAGCTAACGGCGGCAGACATCTGCGAGCTACTCGCAGGGATAACTCCGATTAACTGTAGCTCTTTTGTGTAGTTGCCGTAGACCATCCAAGATCAGTATGACAGTTTTACTGTCAATGAATTTTTTTTTTTTTTTTTTTTCCTGCCTTCAAGATTGAACAAGTACTTGTTTTGTGGAAATGAAGTTGCCTGTGAGACTTTATTCAAGACTGTATCGGAGAAAACTGTTGTAACAGGAAGAAAAACAGCAGCAGCATGGGAAGGGCATGTCACCAGACTTATTGCATCTAATGCAATAATAGCATATCAATTCCAGAATTCATATAAGCAGTTAGAGATGCCTTGCATATTGCCTTGCTTATTTTCTACCAATACAGTATCAAGGGTTGCACAGTATTAGAAAATCACGGAATGGTGATATGATTAATAAATATGGCAACTACAATATCACCTCCTATAAATTCACATCTTTTTCTCTGATCTCTTTCAGCACTTTTTGTGATTTTTAGTATTTTGAGCCCTATAATAAACAGTGTTCGGGTTTTTTTTTAGCCTTGCTGGAGCTTTAAAGGGGCAGTGTTATGTAATATTGACTTTTTTGAGCTTTACATCATGTTATTCCCTCATCAAAAACTTACCTGGAGTGTTGCCTTAATTTTTTCACGCATCTTTGAGAAATCATTTAATCTCCAGTGCCAGCCATTCAGCTGTGTAAAACACCTGGGTGGATACAGCTCCACCTTTAAGGCGAAGCTCCTCCTCAGAGCTGCAATTTCTAAGGTTTCATGCTTCCGCCTCACAGAGCACCCTTCCTCCGCGACTTCCCCACTCAGCTCATTCAGACTAGCTATCAGCAATTTGCAAACACCTGGTGGAACTGCACGTCTGTTGAGCTCACCATACAAGCTACTTGTCAGTGAAACGTTGGTAAGAATATTGTTAAAGGCTTAATAGTGGAGCACTGTTGTGATGACTTCCTGAAGGCAGAGTGTTGGAAAGAGCAGGACTTTCTTAAAGAGACAGAGGCCCAATTTCAAGGCGTTAAATTACGAAGTGAAGTTTCTTATAAGTCATATTTAATATATACAATGGCACTATATGCCTTGAAAATACATAATACTGCCCATTTAAGTATTTATTTTAGAAGCAGAGATTACATCATGTGCTAGTGAGGTGTTTCTCTAAAACAGGGTTTTACTCATTTAAAACAAAACCAAGTTATTGATTACTGTCTTTAGCATCTTTTATTTTTGAGAGAGGCACTAGTCCCCCACCATCCAGCTAGGATACATGGGTACTATAGGTGATGGATTGATGGATTGATGGATGATTGGGATGATAAGCATTATTAACTGAGAAGATCAGTCTCTGTGGATTCACTAGCCAATGTAAAACTTTATTTTAAATCTGAGATTTCCAGAAGCCTGCCAGCATTCTTTAGCAATTCAACAACAGGTCCTTCAGACACATACAAACTGATGTGCTACAGCTCATTTTTAGTTGAAGAACAACTTGGAGTGCACCGATAAATCGGCCCGATTTCCTTAATTTTGATGGAAATCAAAATTAAGTTGCTGATTTACATGAGAAGCCGATCTTATCCATTGACCTTATCTATCTGAAAATCAGCCTATGTCCCATTTTGCTCTGCCTTGAGAAAGGGCTGACTGATAGACTCACCCACCATGTCACATCTGCATGTGTGTGGTTAACAACAGCTGTCCACTGTTACCAACATAGCAAGTTTGTTTTCAGACAAAAAAATTGGCCAAAATCGGAATCAGCAGGTCAGATTTTATAAAGATCGGTGATCGGCCAGAAAACTGCAGTCAGTGCACCCCTAAAAACAACCAAACCCAAAAAGTACAAGGAAGTCATGAAATAATCAGCACCTGTTGAAGTCTGCTGTAGCACCCTGAATGAACAGGAAGGAAGCAGACTTTTCTGTTAAAAAGCTTTTCATAGTTTTTGTGCTAAAAATGGCTAACTTTAGATGTTCTTCCCTCTGTAACAATATCCACCCCGAAGAGTGGAGTTTGATGACCCAGCTTAGGTATGGTGCTGAACACACATTTTTCAGTTTTCCAACTGGCTGATGATCAGTTTATGGTTGGTCAAGCTGAAAATCAGCCAGTTTAGGTCAGCAGCTGATTTCTCAATGCATCTATGTCCCAGCATATATGAAGGGCTTAACCTGGGATTTATAGTGTTTGTATGGTCTCAACATGTGCACTGTGCATTTTTAATTATTACGTCATCAGTGATCAACATATATTGAAGATCTCTAATAAATCGTTCAACTTTTTATAATGCGGCCATCCATCTACAACAAAGTGAACAGATTCAGTACCAATATGACATTTTAAAAAAAACAGTTTTCTTTTCTCATTTCTACATGTTCTGCACATTTCCACACATCAAACTGTATAAAGCTCAGTTTGTTGCAAAATATTGATGCCTAGAAACTCTGAGGTATTGGTATATATTTAAGTTTGGTCATTGGATCATTCAATCTGAATCCAAGAGGAGTTTGTGAAAATCAAGTCAAATAGAGTAATGATGTTGGAGAAAACCAAATGTGCCACTGGAACTTTAGCATGTTGAGTATGCAGCCATGGACATGGAGCAGTTTAATTTAAAAGATTCAGCAGTTCTGAGAATGTAAAAACAAGTGGGGTTGTCCCGATTTGATGTTTATATCGGAAATCGGTCCGATATCAGCCAAAAAACGAGTATCCGAACATATTGGTGTGCATCTGAAATCTCCAATTACAAGCAAGCTGATAGAAGCACTCCACTCCAGCATTTAGTCCGCCCCAGCATTCCTATCCAGTAGAGATCGACCGATACAGGTTTTTTAAGGCCAATGCCAATTATTTTGACATCAGCCTAACCGATCCCCAATATGTGCTGCCGATTTTCTTGGGCTGATTTTTGAAGCCGACATTGCTTTTTCTTCTTACCTTTACATGATAAAAATGACACAATGAAAACAAATGTTACACAGGTCCCAATTTCAAAAGAAAAATATTGACAAACAAACCAAAAATTCAACAATGGATAGCAAACAATGTAGAACATTTAAATACAGGGTGTCCACCAGAAAACTTGCTAATCCCGGTAGTTGAGGCGCCTGGGCAGTCCACCAGTGGCCCACTGTGTTTTTATGCTACAAAATTTTGACAGGAAATTTAATAATATGACTAGGTAACTTTATGTTATTGGAAGACAGTGTGGACAATATTTAAACACAACAGTAGAGTGTTAAGTCTTGGCTTGGTCTTAAAACAAGCTATGTAATGCTGGTCACATTCAGAGCTGACCTAAGACAAAAGTGGAACTGAATTTTAACACAGACCCTAGATCTTGAATTTGATAAATCTTTATTGAGAAAGACAATTCTGTTAAATCTGATTTAATGCTTTCATCAGAAATAAATTAAACACCTTAAACTGTTGGCAAGTTTACTTTGTAAAAGTGCAAAAAATAAATCTTCATGGTTTGACTGTTGTGTTACCATAGCTACAATCTGATGCTATAAGTTTAATTTTTGTGTTTGACCTTGTTAACAAATACATCCCAGCATATAATAACCAATTATTACTGATTGCTTTTAAGCTCGGCCAATTAAACTTGGCCCCCTCGCCGAGATTCCACCAAATCTGTATTTAAACACTGTTAGTAATGGAGATGTTCTTAACAGGGAGAGGGGGCCCTGAATTTTATTCTGCTCAAGGCCCCATAAAATCTTGGCCCAGCCCTGATCACATTTAAAAGTAAAATAAATCTTTTGAAAAATTAGCTAAATTGGACAATGATAAATATTTGCATACTTAAATCAATATTTTTTGGGTACAAAATTCAAGTATTTCTTGCATTAAGTTTTCTTTGTTTTGTAATGTTTGCTGCTTGGTGCAGTATTTTGCTTTGCTGGTTGTTATTTATCCAAGCAAATGCAGTATTTGCAAGGAAAACTGAATGAAAAGATCTGTTTGTGATCGACTGGTGGTGTGGTTCATTTACATTAACTTTATCAAGGTGTTGAATTATATTTGGGGTTCGCATTGACCCAATCAAGCGGTGAGGCTTTTATACTCGATGCCTACCTTGGTGCAGTATTCAGTGAAAATGAGCTCTCACAGAGGGTTTATATAAATCCCAGTAAAGGTGAAGCTGCTACAAGAACACTTTCCAAATCATCCAGTTTGAGTGAAAGGTGACATGCTTGAGGTGCAGACCAGACACTGTAACAGCACGAGAGACTGACAACGCGCAGAGGCACGAACGGTGTGATTACTGCGCACTCCCAGCCTCACGTCCAGTTCAATGCATCAACTATAAACCCAGTTTCACTATCACTGTTACTGGTGTATAAAAAATCCTATTTAAAATAAATAAACAAGGGATGCTTAGCCTGCCAGAGGGCAAGTAAAGCGTGTGAAACAGTTGCATCAGGACAACTCTAAAAAGCACCAGACTTGTATTCTTCATTGTTTCTTTTTAATTTTCTGTTTCAGGTCAGCGTTAACGCAACTCCTCTGTCCATTGAGAGAGGGGACAACAAAACCTCTCACAAGCCCCTGTACCTAAAGCAAGTGTGTCAACCAGGACGCAACACTGTCCAGATCACTGTGACGGCGTGCTGCTGTGTAAGTTCAGATACTTCACTGATCCAGTCGCTGCAATGACGCTCTGTTAAATACACCTTGGAACACGGTAAATGTGCAGAATCCCATGCTGATGGTGTCCCCTCCTGTCTCTTTGTCCCCAGTCCCACCTGTTTGTGCTGCAGTTAGTGCACCGGCCGTCTGTCAGGTCTGTCCTGCAGGGCTTGATGAAGAAAAGGCTGCTGCCAGCTGAGCACTGCATCACTAAGAGTGAGTTAACTTCTTTATTTATTCCAGAAGGAGTCTGCATCAGGAACAAAATAAAAACCAGACATAAAACAGGGTGTCTGTGCACCCTTAAAAATCTTAAAATGTCTTGAATTCATTAGAAATATTTTATGGTTTTTTTTTTTTTTTCTCGCGGAACTTTTCTGTCAGGCAAAAGTTTGACTTGCACTCAGACATCTTCATTGCGTTCTGTGACTCGAGGCGGTTGAGGCTACCAGTAAGTCACTGCTAACATACCCTTGCTAGCTAGCTAACTAGCTTTTTTGCATCTATCATTGGTAAGTGCAAATTTCTCGCCAGATATCTGAACAAAGTTCGTACATTTCTGTGCTGATATAGGCCTTTAAAATGGTCTTAAAAGTCTTACGAAGTCTTAAATTTGAGTTGATGAAACCTGCTGACACCTTTTAAAAGACATGAGACAAGAGGTTTCTTGCCTTTATGTCCTTGACTCCATCTGTGAGATTTGGCATCACAACCACTAAAGTTGTACACCATGTTTGGATGTTAAGGGCGGTTAGAGCTCATCCAACTGGCCAGATATATCATTGAAATGCAGAGTGTATATGCTTAATACTTGAAATATGACATCTTATTGCCTCCAACCAGTCCTTGCAACGATCACCTCTAGTTTGAGTCAAAGCATATTCCTGTGTTGGACTGGGCCAATCAAGCCCCAGACCTAAGTCCAAGGCTCTTCAAGTAGTCTGTGACTGAGCTTGAACTATTTGTAAAGACCAGACACTGAAGTGAGCAGAGAAGAGGAGCGGTGTGGGACAATGAGGACACCACCAGTGGAGCAGCTGTTTACTGTTTTCTAGTGGGAGTTGCAGTAGTCCCAGTGAGACATGTCAAGTCCCTGGTGGCCAGCCAGAGAATCCACCTGATGTTGTTGAGGAGGTCTGAAAATGGGAACAGGCTTTTCTGTCTTTGCTCATCTTTCAAAAGCGTCCGGTACCTTTTGCCTCACGTAACAGTGGTGACAGAGTATCACAAGAAGGAAAAGTACTACAGAAACCAAAGGGTATCATTTGGCAAATTCTTCACATATGAAGGTTTATAAAAGCATAGCTAGTAACTAAAATAATCAATGAACTTTTTTTTTTTTTTTTTTTTGCAACGTTGTCATTTCTTTCCCTGGCCTTGTAACTTATTGTAGTCTTTGATATATTATAAAATTTTCTGCATCAAATGGATCAAAACCATCATGTTCTAAACTTCCACTCATTCTGTTTAACTTTAAAATAAACTGCAGCTGAATTCTCTGCTCTCTGACGGGATACATGTTGCTATTTTCATCTCCTCCCACACATCAGCATGCGGCAGACTTGTTAGCTCAGAAGTCACAAATTCAAACCTTTAATATTTAAAAAATGAAGGAAGTTAGTGAGGGCTTTTATGACATTTTTGTCTTTTTTAATGTATTTTATGTTCATTTACCTATGCTTTAGTTGTTTAGTTGTAACTTATGGGATTTTTATTTTTTCATTTCAAAGAAGTAATCTCTAAATAAACGTTCCATTTCTGCAGTTAACCCTCAGTAGCCAATTTTCTGAGAGGAAAAACTAGAGGTCCTTTCTACTGAGTATCATTCAAACATTCATTCAAACAAGTATTTTTAGTGTTTGTCTGGCAAAGAAAAAGTAAGAATGTGTCTTTAGGAGCTGGGACTCCATTTGTATTTTAACTTGGGTGCACTGATCCTAACTTTTTGGCCGATTTCCGATATGACCGGTCAATACCAGCTTTAGCTGAATCAGATTTCTCTTTAAGAATTATAGAAAGATATAAAAGAAAAAACATTCAGAAGTGTTCCTTTCTAAATAGGGAAATCAACTGAAGCTATATAGAGCTTTTCTTGTCATATCAAATACTCAAAGCACTTTTACTATACAAGCCACATACAACACTGCTTGTACATGAGGGAGAAAGCAGTCACTGTAAAAATGGGTTTTACTGATATTTGAAGACAAAGGAAAGTTAATTGTGGAGTTTAGCATCTGATATTAGTGATTAGCCACTGCTAGCAATCCTCAAAAGTCAATATTGACCAGCAGACTCAACCTTGGTAACTCCACATTGTAACCCGACTGAACAAACAGCCCCAAACATAATAACAATCTTTTAATACACGGTGTTACATCTGACTAATATAAATATATTCCGTCTTAGTTGTTTTAAAATTCTAAAGTCAGCTAAAACAGCCAGTATACGTCTGGCTAGCTGTTAGCTTCCACCCAACAAGCTCGTTTTTCCACTCACATTCATAATAATTTCACAGAAGCTCACTTCAAAAAAATCCACACCAACTGTTCTGTTTCAAACATTGCCATAAAGCTGCCAGTATTTCCAGTCACCTTTGCTCATACACATTTAAACTTTCTGTTACCTGTTTTTTATTCACTATCTCAAAACCTGAATGAACCACATGTCTCAACATGTCATGGAAAATACAGTTTCCTGTAGAGATGCACAATATATTGGCACTAACGTTTGTATTGGCCAATATTAGTCATTTTTTAACAAATCGGTATCAGTCTGATATTAACAACCGATATTTATTTCCATTTTGTCGCTATTTGTTTCTGGAGGAGGAGAGGAGGAGGTTGGTCATGTGATATTTGTTTGGTCATGTGACAGTGATAGTAATGCAGTGCAGGATTGTGGGGAGTTTAACTGAAGCAGAGAAGCGGTGAAGTCAGCGGTGTTTTAATTTTTTTCAAGGTGTCGAAAATGTAGTGAAATATGTATAATATTGGTAAATATCGGTTATCAGCAATAGCAATATTAAAATTGGATATCCATATCAGCCCAAATGTTCATATCGGTGCATCCCTAGCTTCTTGTTAAATAGCTTTTTACATCTGTGTGCTTTCTCTGATTTTATTTAAACACCCTGCTTATAATGAAAGCAGCTACCTAATTCATTCAGCAACAGTCAGTCCACTGAACATTATTGTTTTCAATGTATCCTAACAGCACTTATGAATGATATGTTAAGTGATTTTTTTATTTTTTTTTTCCCCACTGGTCAAAGTCAATCAAGCTATCCGATTCCGATCACTAGCCGATTCCTCATGCATCTCTATTTTTATTACAAAGCTGGATTGTTTCATGAGCAACGACGTGGTCAAATATCGTCGCCACTGTGTTTTTGTTCCAGTAAAGCGAAACTTCAGTAGCGGCACCATCCCCGGGACGCCCGGTCTAAATGGAGAGGACGGAGTGGAACAGACAGCAATCAAAGTCTCCCTCAAATGTCCAATCACGTTCAGACGAATCCAGCTGCCAGCCAGAGGCCACGACTGCAGGCACATACAGGTGAGGTCACACCTGCACGCTGCGTCACACACCTCGATTGGTCCAAATCACGTCTAACACGGAATGGCCATGTCTTTTTTCTTCAAGTGTTTTGACCTGGAGTCTTATTTGCAACTGAACTGTGAAAGAGGGACGTGGAGGTGTCCCGTGTGCAAGTATGTATTGCGACACATGCAATTTTTCACTCAAAAGCACTTTTATCAACGTGGAACATAACCAACTGGCTGCTCATCTCGTTTGCAGTAAAACAGCTTTGCTAGAAGGCCTGGAGGTTGACCAGTACATGCTCGGGATTCTTGTCTATATACAGAAGTAAGTTGAAATTCCTAAATAATGCTTGAGGAATGGTCAGCACGATCAGAGTTAGTTATACAGTCTGCATTACAACCGTAACACAATGTATCCTATTCATATTTATGAACATTTTGAAACCACATGGAAAATGTTGTGTGCTGTGATAAACACTGCATATCACACTGAAAACATCATCACCACCATGAAACGTGGTGGTGGAATCATCATGCTGTGGGGATGCTTTTCTTCTGCAGGGACAGGAATGCTGGAATGGGAGGAGAGATGGAGCTAGATGTTAGAGGCTTTTCAGATTAAAAGTCTATAGATCAGGGATGTCCAAAGTGCGGCCCAAGGTCCATTTGTGGCCCGTGGATTAATTTTGTGTGGCCCCTGACTGCAGTTGAAGAATGACACAAATTTGGCCTTCCGACACTTTTTGTAACTTTTCAAGATGAGATTTTCCGTGATAAGTTTATATCTTCTTAAACGGAAAATGCAAAGTACAACAAAGAATTTTGTAACATCCAGTTACTTTTTACTCAAAAACAGCCTTGGGCCCACCCATCCATTACAGCAGTGGTCCCCAACCTTTATATCACGGCTGACCGGTCACCTTTGACAATTTTACTGCGGGTGGGGGGCTTTAAACCGTCAAGATAAGACTGCTGCATGTTGGCGTGCCCGCTGAGGCTCACAAGCTCTACTCCTCTCCTTTCAACCACTGCCCTAACGCTTGCTTACTCCGGTCGTTATGGTAACATTTAAACATCCCTTCAGAATAAGATGCAGATACGCCACAAAAACGACTATAAAAACATTTTATTTTCAAGAAAATTTTAACTCATGATAATGACAAAATCAATGGGAGCCCTGAGCTTGTTTCTCTGCAACGAGATGGTCCCGTCTGGGAGCGATGGGAGACAATGACACCCGAAGTGTGTCGCTGATGCCCAGTCTGCTCCGTTGTTTTGTTTTGGTTGCTGTCACTGCAGAAAACCCCGCTTCACACAGATAGGATGTCGGAAATGGCAAAAGGGTTTTCAGTGCTGTGGTGGCGCGCTCAGGGTGCCATGACTTTAATCCAGAACACCGGCAGAGTTGCTGTCTCAAACATACTTTTAAGGCCGCCGTCATTTGCAATCTCCAGCAGAAGATCTTCTTGCACAGACATGCTAGATTCACCTGGTTTGTTGACAAATGGGTCGCGGATCCATTCCTTGCCAGTTTGTGGGTCTTTTGATGTTGGGACGTAGCGCTCGAACTCCTTTAAAAGCAAAGACAGGTGATCGTGCAGCAGCTGGGAGAATGAAGGCTCAGGCTTAGTCTCACCCAAAGTCCCCGCTAATGTTTGAAACGTGTCCAATATGCCTCTGTTCACATGCCGTCCCCACAAATCCAATTTGGCTTTAAATGCAGCGACTTTATCTGCCAACTTGAAGACAGTTGTCATTTTTCCTTGAAGTGACAGATTGAGTTCATTTAGCTGGTTGAATATGTCGCACAGGTAAGCCAGTTTTGCGACCCATTCCTCATCACTGAAAGGTGCTGCGAGCGGTGACTTCTTTTCTGAGAGAAATCTTTGCAGCGGCGCTCGTAATTCAAACACTCTAACCAGTGATTTATCTTGGGATGACCATCTTATTCCTGTGTATAAGAGAAGGCGTCTGTGCTCTGCGTCCATCTCCTCACAAAATCGCTCAAACAGGCGCGAGTTAAGGGATTGTGCTTTGACGTGATTAATAACTTTAACAATATCATTCAATACGCTGTTCAATTCTGGTGGCATTTTTCGGTTTGCGTGCCGGTTGCCGCATATTATGCAGAGCGGGCTCGGTATGTGGGAATCACCTACTGGGATAGATCCATATTTCAAGTAGGACTCCTGGTATTGTCTGTTAAAAGCTTTCTTCTCCTGTCTCTTCACGGGACCTTTTCCCCTTCACAAAGAAACTTCCCAAAGACATCTGTTTCTTACTCATTTTGCTGGCTTGTGGGTTCAATGTTGGCGCGCAAGACGTAACTGAGAGGTTTTTCAAAATAAAAAATCATTCAGACTCACATATTACATAAAACGGAAATATTTAATTATTTTAATTATTTCTTGTGCAGCCCGGTACCAATTGATCCACGGACCAGTACCGGTCCGCAGCCTGGGGGTTGGGGACCACTTCACTACGGGGTGTCCACGCATCCTTAAAAAGTCTTAAATTCATTTTAAAAAAGGATGTAAGTTGGGCTTTAACACAGGCTCTAAAGTTTCTTGCAGCAGGGCTGTTTAATCTTGTATATTCTGTGGAGATTTTTTTTTCTCCTTTTGGGACTTTTCTGTCACACAAAAGTTTGAGTTGTAACAAAGTAATGAAGATCTTCATTACTTTATGTGACTCTAGTGGCTACCGGTAAGAAGCCGCTATTCTGTTTCCTCTCCTTCAGTTCCGATTACGAGGAGATCACCATCGACCCGGTGTGTGGCTGGAGGCCCGTACCAATCAAGCCTGACCTCCACATAAAGGAGGAGCCCGACGGTCCGGTCCTAAAGCGCTGCCGCACAGTCAGTCCGAGTCACATGGTCCTGCCGAATGTGATGGAAATGATCGCCGCCCTGGGGCCCGCGTCGTCCCCATACCAGAGTCTGAACGCAGGGGGCAGGAACACCCCCGACTACAGCCGGCCAGGTAGCTCAGTCGCTCCTTTTGTGGATAAGAGTCATTTATGTTGAATAAGCACAGCAAAGATGGCTTCTTTAGTATCAGCTGGAGGGATTTTTTTCCCCTGATGGGCCTGGCTGCTGAACACACAAGTGAAAGCCCAAGTGTCTGCTAACCTGTTCATATACAGCATGCTGAGCAGAAGTCATGCTTGCTTTGTCCTGCTCTTGCAGGAAGCCAGGGATTCTCCAGCCAAACAGGATTTACAGACTTCCCCAACACTCCCGGGACCCCAACACTCGGGGAGTACACCTCCTCCGGACCACCGCCCCCCGTCCCCTACCAGTCTGAGCAGGTTCGTCATATTTAAAGCCCTCTCAGATATAAAATTAATAAATGTTGGAGAAAACACATGTATTGTATAGTTTATTGCAAAAGTATTCATACCCTTTGAATATTTCTTTATTTTCTGTGTTTGTCAGAACCACAACTCTGGACGTGTTTTGTTAGGATTTTTTTTGTGATAGACCAAGACAAATTAGTGCGAAGTGGAATGAAAGGATTGATGTTTTTTGTTTGTTTTTTTTTTTTTTAAATTGTTTTATCATTGCTTTCAGGCGGCTCACTCTGGAGTTATTGAACACTCGCACAGCAGCATCCTCCAGCAGCATGTATCAGGGGTCCACAACAACCAGAGTCTTGGCGAGGCCGGCAGCCCGCTAGCACAGAGGAGCTCAGCTACACAGAACTCACGACTGCAGGGTGAAGGCTCCTTCGGTCTGGGTGGTCCTGGAGGGGAGGGGGCCGATCATGCTCTGGATGTGAGTAAAAATCAGACATTGTGACACTTGAGAGAAAAAAGCCAAAATAAAGACTGAACATGTATGGCTTGTTTGGGTGGGTTTTTAAGAAAAATACCAGGAAGAATAATTCTTTGGTCAGATGAGACCAGCTGACCATCTTAAACATAGTGGCGGGATGATGATCTGGGCTTGTTTTGCAGTAACAGAACCTCAGAACTTTGAAGTCATTGGGTTTAACCGTGTTCCACTTACAGCTGAGGAGTGGCTGAGGAGTGAATCATGGAGTGGGTTTACGTTATAAGCAGCACTTCAGCTAATGTTGTTCACTAATTAATGACAAACTACAATAGTTCATGCATGAGTAGCTCTTCTGAGGTAGTATTTTATCATTTTCCCTAAAACAAACCAGAGACTACTTTAGCTTCTGGATTACCTACAGGTGTGTCTCCTATCATTGAAAATATAATTTATTCCAGTCGTTTCATTTAAAAAAGTGAAACTCCTAGATTATATCGACGTGTAATGAATTGATATTTTAGTGGTGGGCACACCTCCACTAATCCGCTGATAGCTGAACTATTTTTTTTGTTTAGCACCTTTGAAAACGTTTAATGTACTTCATGTAAAACAGTTTAAAATCTACTGTTGTCGTGCGTACTTTCTGATCGAAGCCCAACCGTGGTCAATTAAGCAAAATTTAGCAACAGAGTTAGCAATACTCTACAACTATAAAACTGAAACCATGAGTGAAAGGTCTGTTCCAAAGAATCACTCTCTGAAGCGCAACCATACAGGTAGGTGTGTAATGAGAAGTTCGACTCGGCTGAGCACAATATACTGTGTTTTAGGACATTTTGTCATTGACATATGGTAAGTATTAAAATGATTGAAGTTAGAGCTTTAGCATTAGCTTCCACAAAATACCATGCTTTAGCATTAGTAGAACTAATATTTATGATTAGTGCTTTAGAGTTAGTGCAGCTAACTTTAGTTAGCGGTGCCCACCACTGAATTTACATAATAGCTAAGTTTCAGTTTTTGATTTTAAGTACTGTAGTTTTTTGAAGATATTCGACATCATGAAGAGGCACTTGTTAATTAGAAACCCCTTAAATGGAATCAGTCTGTACTCTTATTAGTGGGAGGATCAATGCAGCTATAAATAGTTCTCGCACAGTCGTGGTTATGACAAATGATGAGTGGTGCCTCCTGTCTGAACATAGTTAAATTCACAACATGACCTTGAATTTTATTTTAACATGAAGGTATTTCTGCATATCGGAGCATGAGGTTATCAGTATGTTTGTGGATGTGATCTCAGTGAGAGTTTTCTTTGTGCATAAAAGCAGCTTGCAGTTTTTTTTTTTCTTAGAAGCAGCAAAGCCATGAAAAACCCAAGTAGTCATATTTAATGTACAGAACCCTCAATGTCTCAGACTGTTTCTGTTTGTCACGCAGCTTCTTCCTGAGCTGACCAACCCAGACGAGCTGCTGTCTTACCTGGGCCCCCCCGACCTCCCGAACAACAGCAACGACGACCTGCTGGCGCTGTTCGAAAACAACTGACATGGATTCAGCAGGACACATGAGCTGAAGAGGGCGCCCGGCCCCTGTTTGCACTCACTTTAGTGCGTGCGTGCATACCAGTGTTTTTGTTTGTCTTTTGTCTTTAAGTGTCCTACTGTACTCTGAAACGCTTTCAGTGCAGTGTCGAGGTGCATGAAGGAACATGGTGAGTGAAGGAAAAAGAGCCTAACAGGCGCTGGCATTACAAACACAAGCACAAGCCTCAGACTGGAGGGCGGGCGGGGGGAGGTATATGAGGAAGATGATGGAAGCTGAAGGATACGTACATTAACTTTGTTGTCGCTGCTTCATGTTACAATATACATTTGAAATCTGTATGTCTGTCGCTGCAACTCTAAGACATCAGTGCAACCAAATTAGAAAAGATCTCTGCTTTAGCCTGAAACAGTGTGATGTTGCTTATATTTGAAGGTTAAAGATCCTCACACATTCAGAGTAGAGCAATATTGTGACAATATATAACTGAAATTTATCATTTCATCAGCCTCACTGCTATTGTTTGGCTTTTATTCCTCTCACAGCCCAAAGTTAGACTCTGGTGGAAAAAAAAGATTTTTAAAGGTATCAACATTCATCTTTAATGGCTATTTGGAAAAACCCGCCTCGTAGGTCGCCTGTATGTGTGAAGATCTTTAGTTTTTTATGGCATTTCATAGTATTTTTATTGCATCAAAGACGTAAAAATCAAAACCAACATCATCTATTTGTGAATCCTTGTATGACTCCTTCCTTCCTTTCTCTGAATATCAGGAAGGAGAGTAAGAATTAGGACTGGGAACTTGGGCAAAACAAATAGAGTAACTTCTTGGTATTTTTAGCCTAAATAGCACTAAATAAATACATTTTATAATGATGAGCTATTACTCCAAACACAGTTTCAAAAATCTCTATATGTGATTTGCTGCCCTTTCGCATTTTAAACCACACAGGTTGTCCAGACTGTATATCAAATTTAGATGAAGTCAGTGAGGGTCAGAAGCAAAAGAAAGGAGAATGTGCCTTAAAGTGCAGTGCCACTTTTGGCCAGTAGGCTCCGTAAAAGTTCAAATGTGAACCAGTCTAGTTTGTAACTGAATGATATATTTTTTTGACAAGTCATGAAAGGGATTCTAGATGAACTCGACCCTTCCGATGATGCGTGAGTGGCTTTTTATTAAGTGATTTTAAATTTTTTAAAAATCATTTACCCAAAGCATGAAAACTAGAATCCTCAAACCGACTTCAAATCAACTTCATCCTTTGTTATCTGACTTTTGCAAAAAGTACATTTGTGTTCCCACGCCACATCTTTTTTCATTGTGGGGGTCATTATGTGAACTGGCATATTTGTTGGTACCATGGTTTGGATGTGTAGAAATTTTATTGAAGTAGCATAAACTCACACTTCCAAAAATTCAGCCTTTGATTTGAGTACATTTATCTAATAGAAAAATTATCACAAGTTAAGAAAAACAATAACAAAAATGATTTATACACCTGTCCCTTGTGTAAATATGGCATCACACAGACTCCGGTTTCTTTTATCTGCAGGCACCCAGACCCAGATAAGGACCCATATTTTTTGGTGGGAGACCTGAAAAATCTCCAAAGTTCACTGATAGAGAACTGCAGGAAAGAGGGGCATCCTGGGGTCTCCATAACAACCATTAAACGCTATCTTCATGCAAACCAGTATCAAACAAGCGCATTAAGCTCAGTTTATTATTCAAATTAGTTTCTAAGGAAACCCAGCAGATTGCATCAAGTTGCAACATTCACTCCTGGAGGAACACGAAGCGACAGCAGACAATCGCTTGCGTTGTGTCGTTGACTTTACAGCAATCCCTCATACGGCGCATGCATGTAGCGACAGTGGAGAGGAAAAACTCGTACTACTTTTAACAGGAAGAAACCTCCAGCTGAACCAGAACCTGGCTCAGTACAAGCGGCCCTCTGACCCCCGACTGGAGGTTTGAGAAGACAGGTGAATTTTGTGGGAAGCCCCCTCATCCCCACTGTTAGGTTAGGTGGAGAATCTCTGGTGCTGTGGGACTGTTTCTCTTCCAAAGACTGGGATCCAAAGCTAACTGCACATTTACCTCATTAAAATAAAAGCACTGAGCTTGCAAATTCTTTTGGCCTTGATTGGGAAAAAAATAATGAGAATGTAAAAAGTGTGGTTATTAATAGACTAATACTTTGTTTTATATGGAAGCCCTATTCCATCATGAAAGGAAAAAATAAAAGTCCAACAGGAAGTCATAATTTTGACTTTCAAAGTTATAATTATGTGTTTCAAAATCAATTTTGACTTTCAAAGTCATAATTGAGACAAAAAGTCATAATGTTGAGATTCAGTCATAATTATGAGATTCAAAGTCATGATTTTGACTTTCTTAGTCTTAATTATGAGATAGAAAGTCACGCTGTTTCTCCAAGGAGGCTTGTCTCCAGCTGCTCTGGTATCTCATAATCATACCAGATTATGATTATGAGATACCAGTGAAAGTGGAAAATATGACTTCCTTCTGGGCTTTTATTTTGTCTTTCAGGGCAGCAATGGGCTTCTATAGTTTTGTGCCTGACATTTACATTGCGGGAAGGTTTTAATATGTCGAGAATAATTTGGCCCTAATTGAAAATGAAAAGTCTCCATCAGCATCCTGTATCATTCTTGATTTTCCGTCAGGGGACGCAGGAATTCAGTTCACAAATGTCCCGGAGTTTGGACACCCCTGATGTAGAGAGGTTGTGGAAAAAGGATCGGTCAAAGATCTCTCTCTCTGGATGTTCCACCTCTGTGAAATGTTATAGGAGAAGACTAGGAGCTGTCCTGTCGGTAACATTTTTTAAAATGTTCAGTGAATGATTATGGTGCTGCAATAAAAGATCAATTATTTTAAAGCTTTTTATACATGTAGAACAGAGGAGCCAACAAATTTGTCATCCATAAAACCCACTTTTGAAAGTGGTCCATTGCTTAATGGGATACCTACTGTTGGTTTTGCTTTTTATGGGATTTATTGAAAATGACACACTAAAACTAGGAAAAACTGACATGTTCTGGTGACACTTAGAAAACAATGATGCTGCGAGATGGCTGAGGTTCAGCACTGTGAATAAAAACAACCCCCGCCACACCAGCACCGACAACGCTCCTTCCCTCTGTCGGGGCTTTCAGAGCTGTGTGTCATGGCCTTTTCTGCCATTGTATGTTTTTAAATGGTTTGACATGTATAACCCATCCAGATGCGGGTTTATGTACTGTATAATCAGCTGTTTTCATTAGAGAACGTGTGTGTATCAAAAGAATTGTTAATCATGGTAACTTTAATGTCATTAGTTGGATAATGGATCATTGTTGGCACTGTATACATTCTATATGTTAGAAAACTATAAAGCTGTTGTAAAAACATCAGTCATACACACATAGGCACACGATGCATGTATGACAGAAACTAGTCAGCTGACACTAGGTCAGCCAGTTAAAGATGCAACAGTTGGCTCCTAATTCTACTTTGTAAAGCTGAAGTTTTTTTTTGTTTTTTTTCTATGATCAGTTTTGCAACCGCACCCTTTGTGGTTCAGTGTTGCCTGAACGAGGTAACTACAGCAAAAATCTTATTTGCCAATTTGAGCAACAGTGACATTATATTTGGAAATGATGGACTATTTAACTGCAAATTTGCTAGGAAGGAATTAAAAAAGCTTTTTTAAATATGTAAACTACTCCACATATTTTGTAACACATTGTAATTGCCATTATTTTCTATTTATTTTTTAATCATAATCATCATTGTACCCACATTTACTTTGTCCCCCCCTGACCTCCACCCACCCATCCCTGAATTTAAATTAAAAGTCACTTTATTTGGAAAAAGAGTTTGATCGTTAATCTCGATAGAAACATTTTCTCGACATGTGTCAGTGGGATCCACTTTACTGTACTTTCCTCATGGATATATTTTAATCTAACCACAACACAACTTTCATTATTGATTAAACCAAGGGGGGGCCAACACGGTAAACCCGTGTCAAAGCCCAAGTTCCTATTGCCCCATTCCGTTGCTGCTTCTGTAGGATTTTCACAGTAACTGGAAATTTGCTGTTAATCAAATGTAACTTGATCGACGGGTCATCAGCAGGTGTGAGTGCCTCCATAAATCAGTGCTTTGTGAAACTTGCTTCACTGGAGCAAGCAATGACCTTGGAGAAGCACCTGTTGCTACTAGGGGTGCTCCGATTTGCAGTTTTCTGGCCAATCTTTAAAAAAACTGACCTGCCGATTCCAATTTTTTTGTCTGAAAAGGCGCTAAATTTAGCGACAAAGTCTTTAAATTGGGAAAAGTGAGGTGACTGTTAACTGGGTATGTGCAGATGTGACCTGGTGGGCATGTTTGTCAGTCAGCCCTCTCTCACGGCAGACCAAAAGGGGACAGGGGCTGATTTTCAGACCTTTGTGGAGGCAGATAAGGTAAGTAAATAAGATCGGTTTCGGCGATCACTAATTGGTGGCAATTTATTGGTGCACCCCTAGTTACTACCCATCTGATGGGCCAAGAATTCTACAATAAAGATAAGTCACAGTTGGAACAGCTAAGGCAGTGCCAAACATGGCAGAATAACTTAGATTTGCAAAGTTACATCAGAGTGAACCACAAGACTCCTAGAACAAAGTCCTTTGGAGAGATCAGATCAAAATATCAAACTGTGCCTAAAACAACACTTAGCATAGCAACACAAACACTCAACCTTCAATAATGGCGGTGGAGGGGCTGATGATTTGGTTTTGTTTTGCAGCCACAGGCCCTGGACACCTTACAGTCACCGAGTGATCCATGAACTCCTCTGTATGGCAACGTATTCTAGAGTCAATTATAAAGCCATCTTCATGACAACTATTAATGGAAGCTCTGCAGGGTTTTCAACCATGAGGTATATTTTACATGTAAGAAATGTCAGTGGATTCTGCTGTATTTTTATACACTTGGGGTTAGATTTAAATCATTTTAGAGCACAGAAATGATCAGATGATTTTTTTTTTTTTGTCATGACAGTTGTGCCTTGTGTTTACAATCACCGTAAATCAACGCAAACATCCCCAAGCAGTAGTCTAATAAAATCTAAACTGATAAGTATGAAGTTTTGTCATTTTAAAAGGAGCTGAAACAAATCCACAAGATGCTATTTTTTTAAAAAGGTTTTTGAAGCTGCAGTGGTCTTTATTTGCAGTATTTATGACAGGAAATGGACAGAGAGAGAAGGGGGGAAGACATGCAGCAAAGGTCGAGAACAGCCTCCATATATGGGGCCTCTAGCCGCCCCATTAAGTGCTATCTTGACCAGTTTATCGCCAGTGTTACATTTAACTAATGTATTGTCTTCAAAGCTTTTGTGTCATTATTTTTCATCTAAAAAAGAAAAAAAACTTTTCTGGCTTTTTGGGGGGGGGTTTTGTTTGTTTTTTGTTTTTTTAGATGATTACGTCTTCCTTTGGCTACTTCGGGTCACTGCCTCGCCTTCAAAGGTTGTCATGGAGATAGTTCTTCCAATTAATTTATTCGACCAAAACCCGCCTATCTGGATTCCTATTGGTCCATTCTGAAGTCTTCGTAGAACGGGTTTATTAATTGGCTGTTCGAGAGCTTTTCGTCACTTGCTAACAAAAATAAACGAAGAGAATCTAACGAGTTTCCTTCACGTGCGCGTCTTCCTCGCATCCTTCCAGAGCCTTGGAACCATGGGAAACCCCAGAGTTTTCTTTGACATCACCATTGACGGCGGGAACGCTGGCAGGATCGTAATGGAGGTGGGCTGAAGCTGCTCATATCAGTTTGTGTTCAGGAGTAAGACTGAGATCCGTAGCTGTGATTGTCGAAGGACAACTTTGCTTTATTTTTAGTCATATTTCTATGTCATCTATGTTGTAACTAACGTTAATAATAACAATGATGATGTTGTAGGGGGAAACTGCAGCTCTAAAACTGAATGCAGGTCATAATAAATCCTGTCAGGGTGAAGTGGAAACGCCCAGAATCAGCGCTGTCGGTTAGAACAGCACAGGAAACCGCTGAAAGAAAATGGTCTCGATAAATACCAGCATCTTTTCTAATTGTACAAAACATCCATCCTCCATCGAAAAATAGATATTTTTCCTAAATTGTTAAGGCTGCTGCATCGCTTGAGTTGTGATTTTATTAAAATTTCGAATTCATCAGTTTATTTGTTTCAGGAATCTAATCAGAAAATGAAACTTTATGTTACACAGATTAGTTAAACACAGATGGATATATTTTTATGTTTAATGATGACAAAATCCAAAACAATATAAATATTATGACCAACTTAATCACTGGGAACATTCCTGACGAGCTGTCTTGCTCAGGGGTTCCCAAACTTTTCCATGCTATGGCCCCCCAAACAGTTAGCTTCTGGCCAGGGACCCCCTTTGCAAACCCACTGACAACTTTACACGATGTGTAAGCATCAACTTTTAGAATGTTTTTTTTCTCACTTTTATTCACTATTCAATAACTATTACTTTCATTTAGCATAAATGCTGCCTCTCACCTTCTGATTTTAGTCTATGGCGGAAATTTTATTGTCAGGTAATATATTATGACTTTATTAATCTGATGTCCTTGTCAACATCTCAATAAGTTATTTCAACTTATATTTTAGAATAATGACTGAAAGACAGATTAGATTTTATTTTAAAAAAAATTATAATTAAAAAATTGATTTAAAAACTTATGGGTTTATTTAAAAAAAAAAAAAAACATTTCTCTCATCTTGACTCCAACTTCCTGAGGCCCCCCAGCTCCTCCTGGTGGCCCCCACTTTGAAAAACAGTGATCGAACTCACTACTTTTCAAAGTTGGGATCAGGACCCCAGTGGCACTCCCAATGGGGAGCCAGGGGGGCCATGGCCCCCTCTTGAAAAATGTCTGCCACCCCACTGGCCCCCCCCCCCCCCAAAGAACCATGTTCATGTCATAGAAAGGCACATGGAGTCATATTCTTCAATGAAGACATAAATGTAAAACCCTATAAATAAATAAATGCTAAATAAATAAAATGATCTACTTTTTTTTACTAAAGTTTTTTCTGGCCTAGTCCGGCCACCCCTATGAAGATGTTCTGGGGGCGCCACTGCAGGACCCCACATGGGGAAACGAATGAAGTTCTTGAAGACATTCTAAACTATCGAGACGAAGCTGTGTTCTAACTGTGGTTTGTTTCCCACTCTATCTGGCAGCTGCGGGCAGATGTGGTGCCAAAGACTGCAGGTGGGTAACCATGGAAACCAACTTTTACTGCCTGATTAGTGCTGACTGAAGAGCTGAGGTGGCTCCGTTCCCTCCCTGCTCACGTGAAACGGATTCATGTCTGATTCTGGAAACGGGACGGGAATCCTCAGCCGTTGGTTCTGCATGTGCGGTCGGGGATGCGGGTCATCCAGTGTGCCTCGACGCTAAATATGACAGAAAATAATTCATGGAGCCGTTAGGAGCTTCTGGAGCTCAGAAGGAAAGGCCCTGCTTGCCGGCAAGCCTTTGGGTTTCCAGGTTCTGAGCCCAGTCAGGCAGCGCAACGGGACTCGTGTTCCGGATGTTCATCGGAAGTGAGCCTGCATGATGCATTAGTGTCTGAGTGCTTCTGGACCATGTTGCTATTCTTAGTCATATGACCTATTTACTCTGTAAGCGTGTTCTTTGTATTCATGGCGTGGTTTCAGAAGCTTCTGCTGGCCACAATAAGGCGCTCACCAACGAGGGTCAGAGCGCAACCTTCAGCACCACGGGTGAAGAACTCCTGCAGGATCCGAAACGCAACGCTGTCAGAATGACAACCGCGTGGCGCAGATTAAAACAGAGCAACACTCAACTACAACGGTGAAAATGAAGGGATCAAAGAGAAATCACAAACATGTGATAAATGCAACATGACTCAAAGGAAACAACAAATATGATTAAAAACCTCAAAAAAGAAGAAACAACAGCCATACACAACTCAAACAGGAACAGACAAAAGGTTGCTGTCTCAGTACTTGATAAGAGCACAGAGAAAATACAAGATATTTATCATTTTCAATGCAAGACTTTCAAACTTTATCATTTTAAGAGCAGCAGTGCAAGATGTGGGTGCACTACTGAGCACTTGATGTTGTTTTATTCCTAACTGCATGTACTTCCTGATCTTTAAAATATAGAACAGTTACTGTATGGAGATGACCAAAATGACAGTTTTTATATATATTATCAATGGGTTTGGATGTATTACTATGGGGTTTAACAATTTTCCAAAAGGTTGAAAATGTCATGTTGATGCCCCTAAATAAAACTCAACTCAGTAATCGATTATTCTATCAGTTATTCTGACAATAATTCAGGTAATCAGATAAAAAACATGGATATATTCTGCAGATTTTTCCTTTAACCACTTTGACTATTTTTTATTTTATTTTTTTTTTTTTTAGCTTAAATGCAAAATGTATATATTTTTGTACAGTTTTGGTTTAATATCTGCTCTGAGTGTGTTGTTCTTTCAGCAAATGGCCTTTTCTGAATCTGTATGCTCCAGTTAACGATTAATCCACGACTAAATTAGTTGAGGATTATTTCAGTAATCGATTCATCACGATTAATCCGATTAGTCGCTTCAGCCCTAATTAGAATACGTTGTCATTTCCATAACAGTAAGATTGAAGTGAGTTTTCTTCAGTGTGAAAAGTAAAAATCAGTTCTAAAAACGCAAAGCTATAAATGGAAAAAAAAGTAAAAGCAGCATCTATTTAACACCACCCCCACCCCACGCCACGAAGACAGAGCTCAATTCTAAACCACCAGATAGAAATTTCCATCTTTTTTTTTTTGTTGTTTTTTGTAGATTTGTATTCATAAAACAATTAGAAAAATAAAATGAATACAAATTTCATTCCCTTTTAAAATTATGTGATACTTTGTGTATAAAATCCCAATAGAATACATTTGATTTTGGGGTTGTAGTGTGACAAGGATAGTTATTAAATAGTATGTAATAAAGAGCAGCCGTGTCGAGATGACCAAAACTGTGCTTTTAATTTTCAAACTGAAGTTATGAATATGATTATAAACAAAAGCTTCAGGTAGATTCCAACCACCAGGTTAATATCTGTTCATTTTTTTTTTTTTTTTTTTTTTTTTTTTCTTTCCTGGGTTGCAGTTTATGTTTGTGTGCGAAAAATAGTGACGTTTATGTTTTCCAGAAAATTTCCGGGCGTTGTGCACCGGCGAGAAAGGATTCGGTTACAAAGGCTCCAGCTTCCACCGTGTGATCCCCAAGTTCATGTGCCAGGTAGCGTGAGAGCCAGACGCGTTTTCAGAGCTCAGGCCTGATGGGGTGGATGACGGCGCCAAATCCACAAGACCTGTTTTTTTTTTTTTTAATCCATTTAGGGCGGAGACTTCACCAACCATGATGGAACCGGAGGCAGATCCATCTACGGAGACCAGTTTCCTGACGAGAACTTCCAGCTGAAGCACAAAGGGATGGGGACCCTGTCCATGGCGAACGCAGGGCGCAACACCAACGGCTCCCAGTTCTTCATCTGCACGGCCTTGACGGACTGGTGAGCTGCGACCGGCGCCTCATTCTGGGCCTCGGCTTGTTCTAGGGTCAGGGGTGTCCGAAGTATGGCCCGGGGGCCATTTGTGGCCCCCAGCTGCAGTTCAAGAATGATACAAATTTGTTTATTGAACTTTTCATTTTTAATCAGGGTAAAATTATTACCGACAGAATTTTCTTGCAATGGAGAATGTTAAGTACAAAGTGTTTGTGTTTAACTGAGAATCAATTTGTTCATCTGAGCCTAAAACAGTTTGAAACTCGATGCCTTTTTTTTTTTTTTTTTTATTGAAGCGAATGTGCAAAAATTGGCTCTACGATGAATAACATCACTTTCACACACACAAAAAAAAAGAAAGAAAATCAGGCTATTTTATTTGCTTGACTTTCTTTGCCCGCGAGTCCTTTTGACTCGCCGATTTTGGCCCACGTGACAAAACGTTGGGACAGCCCCGCTCTGGCCGCTGCTTCACGCACTGATCGGCTGCTCTGCTGTGCAGGCTGAACGGGAAGCACGTGGTGTTCGGCAGCGTTGTGGAGGGCATCGACGTTGTCAAGGCGATAGAGAAGCAAGGCGCAAAGAACGGCGTGCCGAAAGCCAAGGTTGTCATTGCTGATTGTGGTGAGTTAAACTAGAGCAGGGCAGCTGTTCAGCCTGCTCTCTGTAATGTTAATGACTCAACCTTCGTGAAATACCTTCCTCCTGTTGAACTCATTGTCTGCTGTGTTAAAGTGAGATATTTTGAAGTTTCTGTAATCTTTCCCTGGAGGATAATATATGTTATGAACGGCAGCATAAATAACACTGATGATGTTAATAAAAATGTTTAAAATCCAGGCCCTGTGTGTGTTTTTGTTCCTAGAAAGCAGTCATGGCAAGTATTCACTCCCTGGGATGCCTTACCCTTTTATTGTTTTTACAAATCAATCATGATCAACAAAATGTAGCTTTTATTTTGTTATTTTTACCCCCCTCCCTCCCGCCCCATGACAAAATCAATAAAAGATGTTGAACATAAAATAAGAGATTGTCGTCTTAAATAGTTTACCTGATTCAACTGAGGTCCAGCCAATTGGCGCTAGTAGTTTCAAAACTACTAATTTGTAAAATTTTCACAAAATCTTTTCACAGAAACAGTGTTTCTTCCTTCTACTACGCTGCTGCCTCAGGTTTACTTGATGTCTGTGATCAATATGGCGAGTAACGATCAACAACAATCACCCTCATACATAAGCACGAAGGATCAAGCAAAGCAGTATCCCTCTGTTCTTCATGAACATAACAGTTCATGAAGAACTGTTATCGTAAAAATGTCGCGAAATTCCTTGCACATCTAAAGTGGCACCATTAAAATCTGTGATTTTGATTGCAAAAAGTCATAGAAACAGTCACGAACTCCTGTAAGGACTGGTAAAAGCAAGAAAAAGGGTAAAACATCCAAGGGGGTGAATACTTTTTAAAAAGAACTATACCTAAAAATATTCTTTCAAAACAAGCTCAAGCTCATTGGATAGAGAGCTGATTCTCAGTTGGATTTAGGTCTGGACTTTGACTGAGCCATTCAGATCCTTGGATATGCTTTGATTCAGTGCAGTTCCAGCTGCATGTTTAGGGTTGCTTTCAGTCCTGAAGGTGAACCTCTGCCTCAGTCGCAGATGTTTGCTGCTTCTAAATGCTGAAAAAAAAGGCATCCATCCTCACAGCAAAATGCTTCCACCGCCATACTTCACAGTGGGGATGTGTGTTCAGGTTTTTCCACCTTACAAAGTGTTTTGCATGTTGGCCAAAAAGTTCGACTTTGGTTTCATCTGACCATAGCTGCGTCCCATGCATGGTAGTAGCTGTCCTGTCACCAAATTCTCCAGCCTGAGCCGTGGACTCTCCTTGTGTGGCCTGCCGGTTTAGGTGGACAGCCATTAGGAGTGCACCGGTAAATCAGCCTTGATTTCCTTGATTGTGGGAGTTCAGCGATTGGCCAATACTTGCATGAAAAACTGATCTTATCCTCTGCAACTTGAGATGAGGAATTTTGTAGACACACATTTTGATTGATCTTTCAAAGGGACTAAGTTCCACAAGTCTTGTGTAACTTTAAGCTATTCTGCCATGTTTGGCATTATCTTCATGGTTTTCCCAATTGTGAATGATCCTTTTCACTGTAGAATTCTCCAGTCTCCGTGACTGGCCAATACTTACATGAGAAACCGAGCTTTTCCTCCGATCTAATCTACTGCCGCAAAGGTCTGAAAATCAGCCACTGCCCCCTTTTGATCTGTCATGAGAGAGGGCTGACTGACAGACCTGCCCACCAGGTCACATCTGCACATGCCCAGTCAACAATTCTCAGACAACAAAATCAGAATTGGCAGGTCGGGCTTTTTAAAGGTCAGTGGTTGGCCAGAAAACTGAAATGGGTGCACCCCTAACAGCCATGTGTTGGTAGGTTTGGACTCTATTTTCTAGTTGGGTGATTTCTTGAGGTAACTGGGTGCAATAGATTTTATTTAGGCATACCACAATAAAGGAGTACTTAATACAGAAAACACAGTAAAACTCAAGATTTTTAAAAATTTATTTATGACCGATTACAGCATTTATCAAAACAAAGGTAACATTTCTCATTGTTTTTCACAGTAAAAAGACCAAGTTGAAGAATGCAGGTTAAGGCTTGAACATCTCCTTTAAGGGAATCGCAGAGAGAGTGATACAAAAATAAATTCCAGTTTTCCTATCGAAGGTTTGCTGCTAGAAACCACAGGGATAGAAACAGGAACATGTCACATCACGACAAAACCACAAATACAAAACATACCACGGGAAAGCTGAAAGTCACAATGAAAACATTTTCCTCCAGGTTCTTTTAGGAGAGTTCTTCATTTTCTTTTTTGACTGCCATCTCTATGTTAGTAGCTTAGCTTATTCAGATCAGCAGCTAATGCTGTTAAAAGGACATCATATATGCTCCTCTGTCTAGAGGAGAACACTGAGCAGAAGTAACATCAGACCTTTGAAGTTTAAACTAAGCTTTACAAAAATGTGATCATTTAAATAAGCTTGTAATGCTCTTAGCTTAGACTGTACATCAAGATGGACAACATTAATTAAAACACAGAAGGTGCAGAAGGCTGACACCATCTGAAGACGAGCACATGGTAAATACAGACCAAAGGACGCCAGGAACCTGCTAATACGTGTTTGTCACCCAGTTAGAGGGAATTTTCTGATGCGTTCCGGTACTTTCTTTTGGAAGCAAACACTGGTGAGTTCGATTTTATTTTTTTTCCAGGCAACACTGGAGCTCACTGAGATCAACAATGTTACGACACGGGCCACAACGTGGTGGAGGAATGGCGCCAGGTTCTGTTAGCTATATTAGGATGTTGACCACAACATAACACTAAGAAATAGGTTTTAATACATGGTAGCATAATATAGTTTTAATTCACTTGTTTTCCAAGCTAAGATAAACCTGATGTTTTATAAAACATAATCAAAATGAACATATTTTGACAGAACAGCCAAATATGGTATTTTAAACCTGAGAGCAGTGGTGACTGATGACTCAAAGATTATGAAGCTTAAAATTGTGAACATTTAAAGAGGTGTGGAAGAATCAGGCTTCATCTGAGTTTTAGGTTTAAAATTTGCTGTAGAACATTTTTAATTTCAGGGTTGAGTAGAAATACAGATTACAATAACAAAATGTTATTAACTTAGCAAGTTTTGAGGAAATCCAAAGATAACTACACAAAATGAATTGCCTGTGCTTCAATAAACCAATTATTGATCCACAGGTTTTAAATGTGTTTTTGGTCAAAAATACCAAGATTTAAAATTTCCACCTTTTCATAAGCCTAAACACACTGCAGCTTTTCTCTGTTAGTCCCATTACAGGTCTGGACAAAAAGCTGCTTTGTGGTTATGATCTTCAGTGACTATATCTTATTGTATTGTGAACCACTGAGACTCATTGAGAATCAGGAAATTCCAACAACAAAAACTGGTTACTCAAATATATTTCTATGTCTTGGGTTAGCCACTGCTTCAAAATTTTTAAATCAAAAGCTGCCACTGCTCAAACAGAGTCAAAATAGGACCTTAAATTTGGTTTAAAGGACATTTGGCCTTCTGTCCAAACATGAACGTTTCTTGAAAGTGAAAATTAGGGCTTGGATTGATGAAGGCAGTTGCTAATGCCTGACATTTAACATCTTTGTTAAGAGTAAAGCTGGACAGGAGCCCTTTATAGGCCACAGGTCTGGTATCGGTTGATCTTGAAAAGCCAATAATGACCAGAGTCCAGAGTCTGGAAGGAAGGCAACTTTACATGGTTTCTAATCAAACCTTTAAAAGTCCAATGAAAAAACTCACCTGTTTATGTGTTGACCTCT
The DNA here is from genome assembly GCA_014839685.1 of Anableps anableps. NCBI lineage: Eukaryota > Metazoa > Chordata > Actinopteri > Cyprinodontiformes > Anablepidae > Anableps > Anableps anableps. The sequence continues at coordinate 28,414,091 of CM026081.1, forward strand.
ATAACACTTCTGCAAGTATTAGTTACCAACAGTGAGTGCAAGTTTTCCTTTTGTTTCCATTTAAATGCTGTCAGGAGTTTTAAGTTCTAACAAAGCTTATTGACCCTTTGTAAGTATGTCACCTAATCACGTTGAGGCGCCATGACGGACGTCGGAAGTGACACTGGGAGTACTGAACGGACGACTGCGATAGTTTTTGCCAATATAGCCATGGCTTCTACTTGTTCAAGTTGAGCTCATTTGTCTGTGTAAGTAACACACCTAGTTAAGACTAACAGACGACGGTATTTACAAAAGTTGGAAATAGCTAGCTTAGAAACCGACCCATACCTCCTCCCACCTGACATGTTTGTTAATTTGATCAAATCAAAGACTGCCCCTGAACTCACGCCACATGATTTATACCACTATGTCATAAACGTAGGAGGTATAAAGGAGCAGACTTAAATGGGAACAAAAGTCTAGATGTTTACCAGTTTTTTTCCTACACAGTAGGCTACATAGCCTGGTAAAAACTAGCTCCTTGTTCTACGCTTTGCTTCATACAGAGGGTCTGGGCTCTCGGCTATTGAGAAACGATTGCTTGCTGGAGGCGTGGATTCTGTTGAAGTTTGAAATGATTGGATGTGATTTTACCCAACTGCTAACATTTTCTAAAACTGCGCAGAAAATCGACGTCCTCGTTTACAACTTCTTCTGTTCGCTGATTGGCCTGGTTAAAATTCTACCGGAGAAATACAAGTCAATGAGAGAAAGCCCAGACTGTGCTGTGACGTGAGCAGAATTGTGCAGGACATTGGCTAGGCTATAGACTACATGATGGTGGTGCATCCTCTCCATGGTTACTAATCATTCGACACGTACCTTTTCCATTAAGCAATATTTGATTGCATCTTACTAAGCTTACTTACTTACGAAGTATATGAACGTTAATCTTATTAACTTGTAAAACGTGTTTGCTGCAAATACACCGAGGGCTGCCAGTCCTTTTGATTGACGGCTATCGCCGTCTTCTGTCCCCATCAAAAGGTATTATGATAAAATGACGAGTTTGGTTTGCATCCTTGTCTGTTAGTGCAGCCGACAGCGCAGCACCCTATGACCATTTCTAATAAATAAAAGCAATATTAGGCTACCAACTGTATGGTTTTTGACCAGCTTTACAGGAGTTAACACACACATAGGTTGTTTTGACGCCTGTCATGGCAGAGTGGGCTGTTTTCTGAAGAGCGTGACATCACATGCAAAGGGTCAAGCAAAGGGTCAACAGGGAAATGTGGCCGGAGTCCGTCCATGCTACTGAAGCTGACCACTCAGAGCAGAATAAGCTTGTCTGGGGAGGAAGTCTCCCTAAAATGAGATTTTTATAGTAACTGGGATTTGCATTGTGTGTCTCCAAGACTTTACAAATCCAAATATTCATATCCTTTATGTACATTTTTCAGCATTGAGATGAAATATTTGTCTTCTCACCTAAACTTCGTCTTGCCGACACAACAGCACAGAAAAACTCCAGAGAGTATATCTGAAACACTATAATTGAGGTATTTAATAACAACACTACAGAGGACATTTAAAAAGCTAGCTTACACTGAGAATGTTTTCAGGAAGCACAAACCCCACTTAGCACTAAGTCACAGAGCACACAGGGTACGACTGGGCTCTGAACACCGAACACTTCCCAGTCAGCCAGGCAGTTAGTAGCTTTTGCAGTGGCACATATCTGGTGTTGTTTTGTGAATTTATCCAAGAGACCTTCTGGTCAATGTAACACTTAAATACTCTCTAGACTGGACAGTTTTTAATTGAGCGCAATGCTAGCGCTAATGGACATAAATGAAAGGCTGTGCCTGTTAAAGTATTCTGCCATAACACAAAAACAAAACTGTTCACATTGAAATAAAATAAATGTTCTTATTTTGGATAATGGCTACAAAGCATTGCTGGTTTAGATCTGTACTACAACTGCTGCACGACTCAATAGCTCAGGCCAGGGCACTTGTTAAAAGGAATCATCTGAGTAGTACAAACAATGAATAAATTCAGTGTGTAAATTTTGAGCCATCTGGTGGTATAATTGGAGATTGCAATCAACAGAATGTCATTTTTCCTGTCAATGTGGGCAGGAGAATGTAAAGCAAGAACTGTACCTTCACCTGGTTGTGAAGCATAGTTGAAGGAGAAAAAAAAAAACTAATTATGTTGGTGTGTATTGTTTCTTTTAAGGTGATCAACTATTTCAATATTTATCCATGTTATGGGTTGTGATGGTCTTGTGTAGGTGATGTGGGGCAGAGCGGGGTAGTGTTGAGCAAGAGAATGGCTGAACATGCTGTCCTCCACCTTACATTTGAGTTAAACTGATTAGAGCTCCAGTGCAGGAAAGATGATGATATCCTGGAGCATCCAAGTGAACGTGGAAGTTGTTGCTACTTGGACTCACTTGGATTCTCCAAGGCTGGGAAGACAGAAGGGATACATCACCCCTTAACAAAGTTCAGAATCTACCCTGAAGCCAGCAAAAAACAGCCAAGAACAGTGCCACTCTTGATGCAAAGGGCTCAGGGCTGACCTCTGATCCCTTCTACTAATATCTGAGGCTAAGATTCTGAAGGACTGGAACGCCCTTAATACCATCCCCAGCATGTCATACTTGAGGAAAACCCTCAGAAAATGCCTCTGGGAATATGGTTGTAAGCCTTCTCTGTCCACAAAAAACAAGTGGACTGGAAACAAATTCCCACAAACCACTCAGCGGTTCTATGAGAGTAAAGATCTGGCCCTCTGGGCCACTTGTCCACATCCAGGTGCCCAGATCTTTACACTACCCTATCCTACCTACCTACTTTCCAACATTTTAGAGTGAACTTCCCCAGGGATGCCCTGAAGTGTGATCCCTCAGAAAGAGATGCCAGCTCGTCTTGGGTCTCCTACTGAAACCAGACAGGTCCTGGTGAGTGTAGGTCGCTGAGCTTTTACCTTATAGTCAAACATAATACACCTCTGTGTACTGAACACAGTACACAGAGGTGCTGCTCTGTCAGTACTGTTGCAGCCAAAAGCAGAAACTTGGGAATGCTTGCCTTGGGTATTATAAACAGCTTCCTAACGGCTCTCCCATACTTCATCTGAAGCCGAACAATCGACGTGCGCTCGCTTGGTTGCAAGCTGTTTGTACTCATACACACATTTCATACACATGACTCAGATCACCTGGGGCATACCCCTCAACACCAGGGCCTGGTGTTGAGAAGGGAAGGCGGATGCCTCCCTGCAAACAAGATGACACAACTTTTGTCACATGACTACGTCAATGAAGTTTGGGAGAGCCTTTAGTCTCCCACAAAGTTCTTTGTAGACAAAGAAGATTCAGATCCAAAAGTCAGGACACGAACACTGGCTTTGCTGAATGCTCCTACATGTCTTAAAGATCAGTCTGGAGAATAAAATCCTAACCAGACTTCCAGTGAAAAAAGTAACACATTAACCTGTTAGTAACTTGTGTATTGAGGTAACTAGAATGAACTGGTAAAGAAAGCGAAAAGCAGCCACCTGTTTCCCCTGGAATGTGATAAGTTTAAATTTGCTCAGGTCAGAGAGCAGAGGAGGAGGGGACAAAGAAAGGCAGGAAGAGTACCAACCACTAAGGAATTAGATGTTGGTTTCTTCAGAAACTAGGTGGGACTTTACCAAAACTTCCTGTATAAAAATGATCGTAGTACGATAAACTCTGCTGGATCAAATTCTTTGTTTCCAGTGTGGGTTTTTTTGTCTTATGTATTTTTGGGACTTTGGTTGTGCTTTTAAAACCTTTCCAACCTACATGCCACAGAGTGTACGTAACTCAAACTATCAGTGCTCATTTACTAATTGTGCATCAAATCCATATCTTTTTGTCTTTGAAATGTCAATACTCCTAAATTCCAGATGAGAAGTACTTGGTCTGAAGGAAGGAAATGCATCAATTGTTGCATTCTCCAGTTACATAACCTGAAAGTGGCACCCTCTGCTGTTTCCCTGAGGGTTTCCCTGATTTCTCCTTCAGTAAAAATGTGATACGTTAAATGAATGCGTGAATGTTTTAAAGGACCGTCGTGTGAGGCTAATCAATCTGATGAAACTTGGATCTTCACTGGAGAGTGTGACCTTAATAGGGACCTCCAGTAGTATGTGTTAAAGGACTGAACAGACAAAAAGAAATGAAGATCAGCCCAGCATTCATTCACCTGTTGCGACTCAGAGCCACCAACATCTGAAAGACGCGGGCTTCTCTGAATTTGTCTCTGTTTGTGTGTATGGCTGCTACCTTGGCTTGGGTGTGTGTTTATGTGTGTGGTGGAGTTTTCAGCTTTGCGGTGACGTCTTCCGGCTTTCTCTCAGGATGCCGTCCAGCCCGTTGAGCTGGCGCAGGAATCCTCGGTTGGGGATGACACCTCGGTGGTCTTTGACTGTTCTGATGGCCTCCACCAGCGTCAGGTTTTGCCTGATCATCAGGTAGGCCAGCACCAGAGTGGCTGAGCGGCTTACTCCCACCGTGCAGTGGACCAGCACCTTACCTACACACATGTACCGGTGTGGAAATTTGGTTCAGTTATTCCAGGTTGTAACAGGGGCTACAGTTGAAACCAGAAGTTTACATACACTGAATAAAATAAACACACCTTTTTTCTCACTGCCTTAAGTTAAATCAGACCAAACTTCTCTTATTTTAGCTCAGTTAGAATTACTAAAATTATTTATATTTGCTAAATGCCACAATAATGAGAGAAAGAATATGTCAGAGATTTATTTATTAATGTCTTCAAAATCACAAGTTTACATACAGAATTATTATCTCTTTCAACAAAGAGGGAAAGCCCAGATGATGGAGGAAGGAGACAGGTTCTTTGTCCCAGAAATTAAAGGATTTTGGTCCAAAATGTGCAGACTGACCCCAGAACAAAAACCAAAGACCTTGTGAAGATGCTGCTGAAGCTGGTAAGATAGTATCCATAGTGAAAAGTGTCTTGTACTGACATGGGCTGAAGTCCTAGAGAGAATTTGTGAGCAGATCTGAAAAGCCGTCCTACAAACCTGACTCAGTTCTGTCAGGAGGAATGGAGCAGAACTCCAGCAAACTATGGTGAGAAGGAAACCTATGTGGAAGGAAACCAAAAACGTCTGACCCAAGTCATACAGTTCAAAAGCAACACTACTAAATACTGAGGAAATGTATGTAAGCTTCTGATTTTGAATACATTAATAAACAAATTTCTGACAGATTCCTTCTCTCATTATTGTGGCATTTAGCAAACAGAAATAAGTTTGGGAATTCTAACTGACCCCAAACCTGATTTAACTTCAGAAAGTGAGGGGAAAATAGGTGTCTTTTTATTTGGTGTAAGTAAACTTCAACAATATGAATGCTTTACAAGGCGCTGTATGAGTTCACATTCTTTACCTTAGACCACTAACAAATTTACCTCAGACATTCAAACTTCTACAATAAACTATTTTCATTTTCTTTATTTTTATACTTCTTTTACATTAATGTCGGTCCTTTTGACATATACATTTTTTGCTGATCATGATATTTTTCTCATAATGAATAAATATACTCAAATAAAAGGTAATTTTTTTCCTAAAATTGTTCAGTGTGAGATTATGCTACTGCAAGACCTTTTCCAGATCTTAACCAGGGATGCCAATAAGTGTGGGAAACACTGTCGGTCATGGAGAGCTAGGTACAGCTTTAATCTTGTGTGGAGGGGATGTTATGGCAGTGTTTTAACACTTTTTACTAATTCTGCTTGTTTAGCCTCTTGTTTAGAGTCTCTCATCCTTTATCCTGTATGCATGCCTACATATTTACAGATTTACCTCCACTCGAGAGGGCTTTGTGGATAAACTCGGCAGCTGGATAGAAGTTGACGCTCATGTCAAAAGTCGGGGAGTCATGAGCCTCAATCCCATGGTAGGTGATGTTCATTCCAGCGTAATACTCGGCTCCGCCTCGCCACTTGCTCTGCGCGCAGTTCAGAATGTGTGTAATACCAAGTCTGGCCAGCTCACGGCGGTCGGAGGCAATGTTTCTGAGGAGAGGAGAGTTTTATCAGCCTTTCAGAGGTGCTGCTCTTCTTAACAGGGGTAACTGAGTTATGCAGCTTGAAGAAGCCGTTAGATCCTCAATACAAAACCTGAGTTAAAAGGCTTAGGGAGGGATTTTTAAATTGGTATTTTTTGTTCAATTTGAAGGAATATGAAAATGAAATCTTTATTCTGTTTCTGAAATCACAAAAAAGGTTGTTTATTTTTTCATCAAGACAACAAATTGACGTATGAAAGCTTGCAGTGCTGTGGGTGTTTGCCCATTCACATCTCTTCTCATTTTTTCTGATTTGTCATGCTTAAATGTTTTATATCATCTGACAAATGTATATATTCGACAAAGAAAACCAGAGCATATACAAAACGCATTTTTGAAAAATAAAGAGAAGCTATCTGAAACAACCTGAACCTGTGCATTTTGTGATAACTGGCAATGAGTCTTTGCAGAATTACTTCCAGCCTGGTCACATTTGAGTTTTCGAACATGACTAAGTTACTCCTGGCTTTTTTTTTTTTTTTACCTCTCATTACCTTCAGGATTTTCAGCTCGAGAGCAGAACTGAAGTCGTCCACATCCTGAAGAAGCAAAGCAGCCCCAGACCATCATGCTACCACCATGTTTGACTGTCAATAAGATAGTATGTTCTGAAATGCTTTGAAGGTTTTACGCCAAATGTAACATGGCACACGTTTTCCAAAAAATTCCAATCGTGTCTCATCAGTCAATAGAAATTTTCCCAAAGGTTTTTGGGATCATCAACATGTTGCTGGGAAATGTGAGACAGACCTTTGTTTCCTTTTTGGTTGTCAGTGGTTCTGGCCTTAGAACTCTTCCACGGAGGCCATTTTTGCAGTTTCTCTCTCATTGTTGAGTCATGAACACTGACCTTAACTGAAGCAAATGAGCTACTACAGAAGCTTCAGTTGGCGGGCCACTCCAGGGAAGGTTCCCCGCTGTTCCAAGTCTTCTCCATGTGAGGATAATAGCTCTTATTGTGGTTCACTGGAGTCCCAAACCCTTTGAAACAGCTTTGCAACCCTTTTCAGACTGATAGATCTCAGTGGCCTTATTTTCTAATTAATGGTCAGACTCAATTAAAATTTTTAATCAAGTTAATTGCTGGGTAATTAATTACTTGCATTTTAATCGAAAACTGTATAGCCTATCAACAAAATAAGCAACATTTTCAATTCAAAACCCCTTTTTGCTGCCAAATTATTGAATAAATAGACATATGAGCTCAACAACAAAGATATTTAATGTTTTTAATCTTATTTAAGTTAACTGCATTTTTTAAAAACCCAGTTTGTCTTTGTCTGATATTAAAATGCGTTTGTTGATTTTAAACATGATCTGAAAAAAATTAAAACATCATAAATCTGTTATACTGGTGGTCATACCTGGACTGATTTGCGTTTTTTCAGATTCTTTAAACAGAGTTAAGATTTGGACACCTATTTGGAAAAAAAAAAAAAAAAAAAAAAAAACACACACACACACACACACACACACACAAATAGCCAACATGGTGTAATATGCTTGGGGAGTGGCTCGCTCAGGGCAACCACTATAAGCTGTAGACAGAAAAATAGTTTGGCGTGTAAACAAGAACCTCTACTCTTCTCTACTGCCTGAGGAGCCACTGGCAATGGCAGCTCTACCGGAGACAAACTCACTGATCTCCGATGTAGAGTCTGGGCCACACTTCGTCCGCGTGGTTGCAGGCCGTCTTGCCCGTGTACAGCAGCCTCTCCAGCTCGGACACCGTCAGCGTCGGGGAGTCACGCTCGGACTCCTTTCGGCTCGGAGACCTGGAGCTGCTCCGGGACCGGGAGAACCGGGACATGAACGCCATTTGTTCTGAACAAAAGGAAGAAAACGACCCATTTGTCGCACAGAACAGTATTTAAACTGCTTTCAGAGTCATAAATACAGTCACACATCCGACATTATATTACCTGTAGCTATATGGAGCCGAAAACTTACTTTGTCTCTTTTTTCATGTTTATATATGATTTAAGATGCCCCTTCTGTATATGTATATGTATAAAATGAACAGTGTATTTTTCTTTACCTCAGTATTGTTTTGCTCTCCGGCTCAGAGGAGGATGAGCAGGGCGAGCTGCTCCGCGGCCATGTTGACTCATATAGCTACTGTGGGAGGAAGGATGAGACTACAGCCGCTTCTCACCATCCACCAAACATCTTCACCCCCCGCCGCCGCCGCATCTCCATCCTCGCAACAAGTCGTCGTTAAGACCCTCTCACCACAGTCACAGCTCCCGGTTCCCAATGAAACATAAGTAATGTTTACTCAAGCAGTGCAGACAGGTCTGTTGTCTCTCCTGTGTGATGAATTTCCGTCGTTTCTTCGAAAAACAATGGGGGTAATTTGTACAGTTATTTGCTCATGTAAGACGGAGACCGTCTCGCTCAGACGGTTGGTGTTTGTCGCCATCTACTGGTCAAAATGTAGAACTTCAGAAATAGGATCTTCGTGAAACCTGTGACGTTCTGGATGTTTCGATCACATCCGATGATCCTCGATAGCAGAACGCTCAGTGTAACTAGTTATAAGCACAAGTCTTGTCAGTTTAATATCCATTTACATTTCTATAGTATCATTTTGCACAGATGAAGCATGTCAATTTCACTTTGTTGCAGAAAAAAATGGCAAATAATTTAACCAGAACACCGATCACGAAATTGCAGAATGAGGTTGCAAAGAAACATTAACAGCGGTTACTAAAATACTAAAATATACCTTTCCTAGTAAAGGTAGGACTAAGTACTAAACATGACAAGATAATTTTTTAAAAAAGTCAATAAGTACTATTGATTATTTGGTATTTCAGTCATATTATAATAACACAACATACCAGTGATTTAATACAAAAACATATTACTGTATGTAAAAGAAATCTATGGAAACATTTATTTGTTGGTTTTTAAATAATGTACAAGAGGTACAAAATCATCCATTCATTGTCTATACCTACTTGTCCTTGCAGGGTATACCATGCAGAGGTTGCCAGTCTATCACAGGCCAAACAACCATGCACCCTCATACCTGTTCTATTCATACAGTTAGAGAGACCAATTAACCTAAGGGTGCCCAGGTCCAGCGTGCAAGAAATACTATCCTGCAATATTTATCCCTTGTCTGACATAAATGGCTAAATTCCCGCTTCATGTCATTCAGCTCCTCAAAGGCCTGGTAATGAACTTTTCCTTTGATTCGGGTGTGTTGGTGAAGGGATGGATCCAAAAGTTGCAGGATAGAGGCTCTCCACCTGTTCCTACTGACAAAAAGCATCCCCACAGCATAATTCTGCCACCTCCAAGTTTCAAACTGTGCATGGTGTGTTCAGGGTGATGAGAAGTGCACAGTGAATTGTTGTCCTGTCAACCGATTCTCCCACCGAACTGTAGAACTGTGCAGCTGCAATACAGTACTTTGGCTGCTTCTGTGATTAATGCTCTCATTACCAGCTTATTTATGTCAGCTGTTCTGCTATTCTTTTCCATTTTCAGATAATGGAAATTTGGATGTTGTTTTGTAGTCTAACCCTGGTTTAAACTTCTCCACATGTTTATCACTCACCTGTCTGCTGGGTTCCTGGATCTGTTAATTCCCAAATGTTCTCAAACAAACCAAGAAACAAAAATTGAAAAATCCTGTACCAATTTTCTTCTATTTACAATTAAGGCTAATAATAATAATAATAATAATAATAATAATAATAATAATACATTTTATTTGAATAGTGCTTTTCTAAAAACTCAAAGACACTTTACAGGAATCAAGCAAAATTACAAACATAATAGTTAAGTACATCTAACAAAATTGTAAAAGGAAAACACTTAAATATCGCGCACTGAACATTAAAAAAAAACCAACCAAACAAAAAAAAAAAAAAAAAAAAAAAAAAAAAAAAAAAAACAGGATAAAATTTAGCATACAAACAAAATGCATCCGTTTGTGGTTATAATGTGTGAAAATGTGGAATTGTTCAACAGGTTTGAATTCTTTTGTGTGGGGGTATAGCCATGTCAAACTAATTGAACAAAAGGTGATAATATAACCACATATGCAGAAACAAAATGAACTGAAAGTGCATAAATGGACCCCCATTCTTTCATCTCAAAAGGGGGTGCAGATTCAAAAAGAAAAACAAGATTTAAGTGAATATGTAACTTGTAATTCATTACATTAGAGGACCAAAAACTTTACGTAACAAGTACCACCTCAGTAAATACCATGTTTACCAAGTACCACCATGTTTACAGATATTTTTAAAACCGTTATACAAAGGACTTCAATTTATAGTGTTGTATTATAACAGAACGAAACAACAATAACAAAAATAATAAAAAGAATTACTGAGTGGCACTGTAGAGCTACAGTTAATTTTTACATATTTGGAAACCTGAATGCAACTGCGGAGATTCGAGGAAAATTGACAATAAAAAAGAGACGCAACGCATAACAATACAAACTTTTATTAACTTTTTTTTTATTGTTCTATCTCGTCATACACAACAATAACAAATAAATAACACTTCATCTCGTGTTATTTATTCAACATGAGAAATCATAAAAATACGTTTATATTTGTTATATTAATCCATTTGGACTTTTCCCGAAGACTGTGAAGGCAGCATGACGTCAAATCTCCTCGACGCACGTGTGAGAGTAGAGCGGAGCAGTGATGGCTGCTGAGAGGCTTCAGTTTCATGAAATGGGACTGGATGACCGCCTGTTAAAGGTAAAAATCCCCCCGAAGTTATTAAGAAAGTAAAGGTTAGTTGTTGGTGAAGCTTTCAGGGTTTAGCTGAAGCGTTAAAAACCGAGAATAGGTTTAAAAACCTGATAGAACGGAGGAGAGAGCTCTCCCTGCTCTGCTCGTTTGTTTCGTGTTAGGCTAAAACAAATGTGAAGTGGGAAGTAATAACATTAAAACTGAATATTAATACATTTGTTTATCTCTTTATTTTTGCACCACCTTAAAGGAGTGACAAACACACTATACTTTGGGATGTAATAAAATAGAAATGGTGTTTTGTGTAGCAGCTTTATTTGTGTGTGTGAAATAGTTATTGCCTCCTTACATATTACATCAGTCTTTGAATTTTTCTTTCTTCCGCCTGTCATGTAAAACACTGATTGCTCTAGTTATTAGAAACGCTGGTTAGAGTTGTTGTTGCCACCAAGGATGGCGCAACCAGCTGTTAGATTTAAGATTCAGTTACTTTTTCCACACAGGGCCATGTTTGTCTGGACAAGGTTTTCTCATTTCCTTTCATAGATGAAACCATCTTTTGAAAGCTGCTTGTTGTGTTTAGCCTGGTTATCGCTATCTTGTACTAAAATGGGCTTGATGAAGTGAAACAATGTGTGAAAAACAAAATCAAAACAAAAGCCTGTAAGGTGGCTCGTATTGCAGTTTTTATGCTGTTTATATATTTGTTTGATTTAAAGTTTTTAGCTCAGGTTATTATTGTATGTTACCTCGAGCTGAAACTATTAATCGTGATGAATCAATTATTGTAATAGTTGTCATCCAATTTAGTAATTGATTAATCGTGCAGTGATTAAGCCAAAAACTGTACAAAAATATATACATTTTCCATTTAAGATAAAAAAAAAAAAATAAAAAAAAACAACCCTTTGTCTGTAAGTATGTTCTTCCCAAAACATCTCCAATGGAATAGTTTTAGCTTCACCTGGTTCAAATTCTGCAAAACAAATCTTCTAAGCACCCTTTGCTATTCAGTTAATCGAAAAAATAATCAACAGATCAGTCCTACACTGTATTGATATCAGGTCAAACAGAAAGGACAGAGATTTTCACGTGTTGATGGTAGGATTTTTTGCGCTGCAGATGCATCCTTTGCTACAAATGAAGGAATGCGTTGTTGTTACATTTTAGGCAATAAAATGTTTATTTTCTTATTTAAAAAAGGAATTGAATGATTTTTTTATTTGCATCTTTTAATATATTTTGAATATTGTATAAAACAGGCTTAAATAGAGAATCTGCAGAATGTGCCAATTTTTTTATTCAATTTGTCATCAAAATAATCGATAGATTAATCAGTAACTAAAATAATCATTAGTTGCAGCCCTAGTACCGTCATATGATATATATTCAACATGATAGTTAAGAGTGCGTTTTATATTGGTTCAAACGAATGAAGTAAAATCTGTGGCATGATAACATAAAACTTGAAGGAAAACCTATTCATGGTCCGTCATTGGAGTGATGCGCATTTACCCGTCTCCTGCTCACTTCCTGATCTTGTCTTGGCTCAGGCGGTCGCGGACCTGGGTTGGTCTCAGCCCACCCTCATCCAAGAGAAGGCCATTCCTCTGGCTCTGGAGGGGAAGGACCTTCTGGCTCGAGCGCGGACCGGATCTGGAAAGACCGCAGCCTATGCTATACCCATCATACAGCGCATCCTGGCCTCCAAACAGGTCTGTGGGAATAGAAATGACAATTTTATATGAATTAAGATGAAAAAATGTGTTTATTGCTTTTTGCTTGTTGTATTTTCATGAATTATGGGGTTCATAATTCAACATATAATCATAAATATGTTCATATCTCAACACATCGTTATATTTAACTCTGCATTATTTTCTGAACTATTTGAATTACACCCTGTTCACATTGATTATGGATCAGCTCCCTTTTTAGGCCTGCGGGTTTTTCTTTTTTTTTTGTTTTTGTTTTTTTGGAAATATCACAGAATAGCATCCCTGATTTAACCAGAATAACTCAAAGTAATCTCCTGCTGGTAGATATTATTAATTGGAGTCATACAACCATATCATCCTTACATTAGACAGAGAGTAGATTGTTGCCCCTTGTTCTGTTTACTTAGAAAGTAAAGAAATTGCGCTTTCTAAAACATCAAAGATCTGTCTTTCCTGCTTTAAGACCTTTGTGTCGTTATTTCTGTTTGTTTTTCATCTTTAGAGCGTTCGTGAGCAGGATGTGAAAGCTCTTATCCTGGTGCCAACCAAAGAGCTCGGTCAGCAGGTTCAGACCATGATGAGACAGTTAACGTCGTACTGTTCCAGAGATGTACGAGTGGCTGACATCTCTGGCAAGGCCGACGTGTCAACGCAGAGGTGAGTCTTTCAGTTTTAGAACCATCCTGCTTTTCCTTTGCCAAATGCAACCATTTTCCATTTCAAACAGTCGTATACACAGAGTTGTAAGCTGCTTCTGCTTTGACGGTGTCGGGGATCTGTGGGGGTTACGTTAGCTCGTATAGTGGTTGTTTTTCTTGATCTATTTACAGCAGTGGTGTCCAAACTTTTTGCACCGAGGGCTAAAATCCCCAAGTTGAAAGTATTTAGGAGCCCCCAATTAAAAATGCAAAAATATTATTGTGAATTCTTTCTCTTTTACCTGTACAACAATAAATTAAACATGTAATATTTTACATTTGCCGTAGTGTTTACAGTTATTTCACTTTTTGGGCTTGTTATTTTCTATTTTTTAGGTCTATAAAATGTTTTTAGTTTATTCCCGGCAACAAAAATTCTTTCTTCTAAAACCTTTGCTGTATTTAGGCAAATATAATGGATGGGTGTGCCCAGGTCTGCTTTTGAGTAAAAAAGTCACTGGATGTTTGTGGCACGACTTATTATGAAAACAAAGAAAAGGCTAAGCAAAGAAACATTCTTTGTGTTGTACTTAACGTCTTCCGTTTAAGAAGTCAGAAGCTTGCCCCGGAAAATCTCTTCCTAAAAAAAGAAAACATTTGTGCCATTCTTGAACTGTGATCGGGGGCCAAATAAAATCAATCCAAGGGCCACAAATAGCCCCTGGGCCACACTTTAGACGCACTTGGCCACACTGATGACAGTATTTATTCATTTATTTAATTTTGAATGAAACTGCTCTCCATAGATACCAATACTAACCCGATACAATAGCAGCATGAAAACTGTTATGTGGAATGTTAGAAAAGGCTTGATCAAGCGACATGACTCAAACAGAGAGCAACAGTCAACAACAGTAGGTATGAGAACAACAGACCCATTTATTATCAACCAAAGTGCTGCTGGACAGAAAGGGAGAAGTGGAATGCTGGAGCGGCGTGCTTCTAACGGCATCCTTATAGCGGAGATTTTAGATGTAATCCGATACTCGTTTTTGGCTGATATCAGACCAGGACACCCCGACTGTTCATTTTCTTCTTTCTATATATAGATTTTGGAAAGGGTTTAAAATGAGAGGAAAAAATGGCAAAATTCCTTGCAGATATTTCTAAACTCACACCACAAAATCGGTGATTTAGATTGCAGAAAATCCCAAGAAACAATCGCGAGATCCTGGAGGGACTGAAAAACGCATTGTTCCATAAGTGTTCCCAACCTATTCCTGTGTGTAGCAGCTTTTAACGGAATGTGTGTAATCCTGTTTCTGAACAGACCCATTTTAATGGAGAAGCCCGATGTGGTCGTAGGGACACCATCCCGCGTTCTTGCCCACCTCAACGCACAGAACCTGCTCCTCCGCTCTTCCCTGGAGATGCTGGTTGTAGACGAGGCCGACTTGGTCTTCTCCTTTGGCTTCGAGTCCGACCTGAAGAATTTGTTGTGGTGAGAGCAAACGGTCACAACCATTTCCAACTTTCAGACCTGTTTAATAGGCAGACTTTAACAAAGTGGTACATGACTGTGAAGTCAAATTAAAAAACATTTGCTGTAAAACGGTGAATGTTTTTAATTTTTTTTTAAAAAAGTGTAGTGTGCGTATGGATTCAGCCTCCTGCTATGTCAGTATCTTGTGGAACTGCATTTCCCTGTAGTTACAGTCTATAAATCTTGTCTCTACCAGCTTTGCATATCTAGAGACTGAAATTTTTATGCATTTTTCTTTTTTTTAAATCAGTCAAAGCTCAGTCAGATCGATTGGAGTGTCAGAGTGTCAGTAATCAGTATAAGTGTTGTTTCTATGACTTTAATGGTAAGCAAAGCCAAAACCTCTTCTTTTGACATGTTTTCTCCATGTTCTGGCAGCCATTTGCCAAAGATCTATCAGTCGTTCCTCATGTCAGCTACTTTCAATGAGGATGTCCAGGCCTTAAAGGAGCTGCTACTGCACAACCCGGTAATCCCCTTGTTATAATTTTCTCATCCTGAAAGCTCGTTTTTGCAAGCTGCATTTCGTTGTCACCAACATTTTCCATCAAACTAATCATTTGAAACCCCTTTCCTGCTAAAAATATATGAAGGAAAAATCGAAACCCAAAAAGTAAGTCGGTTCTGGTAGGAATTTACACCGAAACCTGCAGTGTTCAGTTTGATGGTACACATAAAAACATATTCATATGTAATGTTTGCCTAAATTCAAAGTTTTGGGTTTGTATCTCTCCAGGTGACCCTGAAGCTTCAGGGCTCTCAGCTCCCAGACAGCAGTCAGCTGCAGCAGTACACCATCAAATGTGAGGAGGAGGACAAGTTCCTGCTCATTTACACGCTGCTGAAGCTGCAGCTGGTCCAGGGGAAAACGCTGCTGTTTGTGTCAGCGGTCGACCGAAGCTACAGACTCAAACTGTTTCTGGAACAGTTCGCTATTCCCACTTGTGTCCTCAACTCGGAGCTGCCCATCCAGTCCAGGTGAGGAGTTGATGTTGGTGCTTTTTAAAGATGGGATGAGCTGAAATATTCTAACATCTAAAGAGCTGTTTGTGCTCTTCTCTGCAGGTGCCACATCATCAGCCAGTTTAACCAGGGGTTTTATGACATCATCATCGCCACAGATGAGCAGAGTTTGGTTGAACCTGCTGCATCTTCTTCAGGGAAGAAAAAGAACAGAGAGAAAGCAGCAAAGTGAGCATGGCTGCACAATATTAGGAAAAATATGTTGAATCCATGTCATCAGCTGTATCAGGGTTTCTGCACATCCTTAAAAAGTCTTAAAGCTGCAGATGTACCTTTTTCATAACACACTCCCCCTTGTCAATATCCCTCCTGGGGAACTAACATAGGTATTCTTCTTTACATATTTGTTAAAATTATCATTTTGTCCTGACAGTATAATATAAGACAGATAAGCTGTGAAAAAAAATCAAGCTAGTCTGCCTTCTCCCAGTGCTTCCAGTATTAACTGCAGAAATACACCACTTAGTCAGAAACAACCAATCAGAGCCAGGAGGAGGGTCTTAGCACTCTCAATCACCCTGATGTACGCGCTGCTCACACACTCCCCCTTGCTCTCTGCTATGCTAGAGCTGGATCATAACAACATAGCCTGCCATGAATGCTAAGGCTAGTTAGAGTGGCCACCGATGATGGCCACGCTAACTGGAACGCTAAATTGTTTCTCTGCCATTAGCACATTTCGCAGCATGTACACCAGGTTGATTGACAGCACTAAGATCTTCCTCCTGGCTCTGATTGGTTGTTTTTTGGTCAGGAGCGGTGTATTTCTTTAGAAGACAACAGTAAAAGTTACATACTGCACCTTTAAATTCATGTATCTCAAATTCATTAAAAGAAATTTAATCTGGCCTTAAATGCATTAATTACAGGTATTAAATTTTGTCATATTTATTTTTTTCCCTCATGGGACTTTTCTGTCAGGCAACAGTTTGAGTCACATGCCGACATCTTCATTGTGTTCTGTGTGACTTGAGGCAGTTGATGCTACTGGTAACTAGCTAGCTAACATAACCTTGTTGTGTTTATCAATATCATTTGTAAGTGCAAATTTACTCACATCTGTTGCCGACCATATGATGCTACAGTTATCCTGTGCAAAAAAGCTCGGCACTATGGGAGATAAGACTGTAGAGTGTGAGAAGCACAAAGCTGCTGCCAAGAGCCACAAACAGACTCCAGAAACGTCAGTGTTGATCCCCTGGCTAAAGGGGAAAAGCTGAAGCTAATCCCAAAGCTCCCCAGAAAACGGTCGGTGCTGGTACTACTAGCACTGATCTAAGAGTAGCATTTGGTGCAACACACACTGAAGTCAGAGGTTTTGTGGATTTTAAACACAGTAGTCAAGCACCAGTCTGAACTACTGAGCAATTTTATTTCAGCAAATTTGTTACTGCGGAGGGAGCTGAGAAGGAGGAGGACAGGTACGACGAATATGGAAAAGATTAAAAGGAATGGCAATTAATGTCTTCAACTCAAGTAAGAATATGACAATAGCTATAGTTGATCTCACAAGTAGTACCATTTATTCCTTTAATAGTTTTCCATTCTAAAAAACCCCCAAAAAACTAAACAAATAAAAAATATATATAATTTTAAATTTCATTCAAAATGGTAACTATCATTCATAATGGTCCTAAAACGTCTTAAATTTGAGTTGGTGAAGGCTGCAGAAACCCTGCCTATGATGAATGAAGTGATCAGTGGTGTGGATTTCTGATCATTTTTTTAAAAAGCATCTGTTGTTGAAGGCAACATTTTTCTTTCTGATCGGCCTTTTTAAGGGCTAAAGTTAAGGAGTATGGAGTCTCCAGGGGTGTGGACTTCCAAAACGTCGCCAATGTCATCAACTTTGATTTCCCAACATCTGTTGATTCTTACATTCATCGAGTCGGAAGGTGGGTACTGTTCACACTGCTTTCAGGCTGCTGATTCCACCTGTCATGCCGTTCAGACATTTTTTTTTTTGCTTTCTGATTGTAGAACAGCGAGAGCTGACAACCCAGGCACCGCCCTGTCATTCATCTCTCACACTGAACTCGGTGCACTGGCAGAGGTGGAGGAGGCCCTCAGTGGAGGTGACTTTCAGCTTTAGATGTTGTATATTCAAAATCAGTGTTTTCAGTCAGAGGCTTAAGCAAATGTGCTGTAATACTGACCGCTACAGGAGATCCTTCCTGTCCACAACCATCCCCATCTACAACAACTCCTTTGAAGAATCTCGAATAATTTGAGTTACAACAACATTTAATTTTCCTTTGAGATCAACGAATTATTTTTGAATTTAAATTTAATATATGAATATAAGATCCTACATCTTCTGCTGGTGTTTGCTATATTTTTACAGCTCCATTTCTGCAGCAGGGTTCCTTAGTTTTATTTAATACTAATAAGAGCATGTCTGTATATTTTGTGTTCAGATAAAGCTGAATCGGCGCTCAAACCTTATGAGTTTAAGATGGAGGAGATTGAAGGCTTCAGGTACCGGTGCAGGGTGAGTCGCCATTGCTTCCCGTCGATTCCAGAACACTCTGTCATCTCGTAGCTCACCGATGTGATTCGTGTTGTAGGACGCAATGCGTGCGGTGACGAAGCAGGCTGTGAAGGAGGCCAGACTGAAGGAGATCAAACAAGAGCTGCTCAACTCAGAAAAACTCAAGGTGAGGGCCAGTCGGGGGAGAATGAAAGCCCAGTTCAATTAACGTCGGAACATGTCGCGACTGAATGACTCTGCTCTCACGCAGACATATTTTGAAGACAACCCCAGAGATCTGCAGCTGCTCAGACACGACAAAGACCTTCATCCTGCTGTCATCAAGCCTCACATGAAAAACGTCCCCGACTATCTGAGTAAGAACAAGAGCTGTGTATGTACAACACATTCAGTACTGCAGTGATGGAACTCGTTATTACTGTTCAAGGAGATAAAGTCATTATCTAAACCAAGCGTGTTCCAGGTGGGGCGTTTTTACAGCCCCTAGACAGATTTTTTTTTTTTTTTTTTTTTTTTTTTTTTTTTGTCCCCCTGACCACAATTCAAGAATAAATAAGGACTTTTAAATCAAAATCTACTTACAAAAATGTTAGATGCAACACAAAGTGATCATCTTTTCTAAACTTCTACTGTCATGGTTACTAGGAGCACATCTACTCATGGACTTGTGCTCTAAAGCACACCTTGGTGCACCCAAACCTGCTTTTGATTTCTGTATTAAAACTTAGCTAAATAAAGCAAGTTTTCAAATAAAGACTGACCGAGATCCTGTTTTATAGAACAGACAAAATAATTTTTCAGTTTTCTTCAATCAAGCGTCTGGATGCCTTTCATTTAACAAGGAAAACATGCAAAAACCATTTAAAGTTTTGCATCTACAGTCCTGTTAATACAAAAAAAAAAAAAAAGATTATTTGTCTAATTAAAATAATTGATGCTTAGTTTATTGTTGGTAAAAAGAAGGTGATTTTTAGTTTTTAAAAATGATATTTTTTGGCCCACAAGTACTTTTGAGCTGATGATTTTGGCCCCAGTTGATAAAAAGTTTGGACACCCCTGCTCTAAACCTTGTTCCCTCAGAACCTCAGACATCTTTCTTATGTTTATCTCAACTTCACCAAACAGTTGACCATTTTGTTAGCCTGCCTCAAATATTAAAATGTTCCTGGTCCATATTTGTGATTGGTCAAGTCCTATACTAAGGTTTTTACTTTTTTTTTCATGTACAAATGCACACAACAGATTGGAAATGGTCATTGGTTATTAAACAAAGCCAAAATAGAAAAGAATGTGAAGAATTAAGTAAACCATTGCTGCTTGTATGGGTTTTTGGAGGAAGTAGTAGCCTTAAAAGCAAATAAATGTATCATCAGCATCATTGTTGCTTGTCTGGAATATATATAGGTGCAGCACAATGCCAAGGTGGAAAGACATCAGCAGTGACCTTAGAGAGCCAAAGTGCACATCACTCTGTATCAGGTTAAAAGCCAGTTTTCAAACTATTTGAAGTCCATCATTGCACAGCAAGAAAGCTTGTTTACAGGTGAAAAACATTTCAGGGCACTTTAACAACACAACTGTTTGTTTCACTTGAAACGGACCAGAATTCTTCTCAATCAGATACTCTGCTCCATTAAAGGAGGTTTAAGAGGTTTGAACTCGACTCATATTGAGCAGCTTATCCTGAAACTCCAATCTGCATGATCCACAGGAAATCTGAAACCAAAGCAGAGATGGATGGTCATAATGCAGAGCACCATGTTTGCTACAAAACAAATGCAGGACATCAACCAAACACCTCATACCAGCTGTCAGGCCTTGGTTACTTGCATTCATAGAGTCAGACATGAATTCCTGTGTTTATGTGTTAATATTCTGGAGTCATATTACTCCAGGTGTCCAGTTAAAGCTTTGCCCAAATCACCAGGACAACGATTCCAAACACAGGGGCATCCCAGATGACCCAGACGGAGTCCAGACTTCCACTTGATTAAGCTCCTCCAGTAGGAGGAACGTTTGTAGTTCTTAATTATGGGCTGCATGATATTAGAAAGTCTTGCAGTGGCGGTAATATTGGCAAATATTGTGATGACATCAGTTATGATGTTTGCCTATTATCTTCTTCCTCTCTTTCTCATTTGCGCTTGAACGTCATTTGTATCCAGTGCGAACATCTGCTGCCTTACGACTGTCCATCTGGCTAAATATTATATTAGCACGAAAAAAATTACGTTTCTAAGACTTGGAACAGATTAGCTAACAATTATTGCCCTCCAAACAGTCCTCTGCGTTAAGAACATTGCAGACACTGACAGTGCTATGATGATATATCTGTGATATGTCGTGGATCCTGAAACTAAAGCCATGATCGGTCCACTAAAGGTGGATCTGCAAGCTGTTGAATCATAGGGTGTACTTCGTTTTTCAAATACTGCTCTTTCATTTTGGTTTTAGCTACTTTTTTAATTAATTCTTTTAATAAATAATAACATAGTGGAGTCAGTTGTAAGGTTTTGTTCTTGTGATGTTAGATTTCAATTGTTTTTGAACCTTGGATAGACCAGTTGTTTATGTCCTGAGGACATAAACCCCAGTTGGACAATATTTAGACAGCCAAAGATTTGTCCTCACAGAACCAGAGAAGCTGAGGCTACATTCCATCCATCAGCCTGATGGCGTCTGCCTAAACTAACTCATTTAATTTCACACGTTTCCTGCAGTTCCTGAGACTCTGAGGGGCGTAGTGAATCCACTGTCGAGCAAGAGAAGAAAGAGGAGGATAAAATCAGCACCAGAGGGAGTCGTGAGAAGCAGCTTCAAGGTTGGTTGCAGATTAGAACACCACAGGTGGGAGGGGAGGGGGGTTCCAGAGCAGCATAATATTTGTCTTGATTATTAAAAATAGATCAACCAATCCTGGAAGGTTTTAATCTTAGTGTATTACTATAGCAAGCAACCATAATCTTAATTTTACTTTCAATTTTCAAAGTTTTAATTAATATAGAGTTGCAAAAAAAATTAGGAGGAGGTGAAATTAATAGGTTTCTTACTCTTCATTCTGTTCATATTTTGATAATTTTATTTTTTTTCTAAATTAAAATCTTGTGGCTTTCAAGAAATGTAATTGTTTTATTGTGAAATGTCTCCTTAGGCTCTGGGAACTGTCACGATTAAATGGTATTCAACAGACGAATTAGAGAACATGCAGTAATTCATATTTTTATGAAAGCTCATAGATTGCAGTGTAATTAACTTTGAACTGTTTTTAGCCAAACGTGTACATTTAGTTTATGTATCAATATGTCAATTTTTTTTTTTCCATTTCACAAACAACTGAATTTTATTTTCTTGCGGACTTTATTCATATCACAATAAACTAAAATGACTTATTGTGTCCTCAGCAGAAGAATGTCCCGGGGAGGAATCCACTGAAGAGCTTCCGGTACAAACGAGCAGGAAGCAAAAAAGCCAAAGGTGGCAAATCATAGCTGCTGGGGTTGGGGGGACAGAATGGACTCTGGACACTGATTCACGTGCTCGAAAGAGAACATTGACTTCTTTGGATGAACCTGGGTTCTGACACACCAATCAGTAGTCCTGTTATCGCATGAAAAATACTTTTTTTCTAAATAATTTGAAGTGTTTTAAAGTAAAATTTCTTCACAGCATATTTGGTTGTTTTTGTCACAAATGAGAGCTTAAAACTTCTAGGATCCAGCTGGGAAGATGATATAAAGCTCCCATGCTATTCCCATTCTAGCATCAGTATTTACTGAAATTTCTTGGACAGTTGGAACACCGAACTTGAAATTCAAACAAACCTATTTTAAACAGCGACTCTCTGATAGTCCTTTTTGACTGATGTATAAGCTGAAGAATGATCTGAAATAAAAGTGTGTAATTATAAAAATCTGATCATTACAAATGGTTTCATATATTATCAGAATTTGACTGTTTTTAACCTTTTTTACCCACCCAACCATGATGGTTCAGCTTAAATTTTATTATTTTAATGCATTCAGTCAGTACAAGCAATCAGTGTAAAATAAGACAATACAAAAACAAAATGCACAAGTTTACTTATGAAGATGTATCTTTTTGTATTCTGTTTATAATGGAACAAACGGGTACATCTAACAAAACGTAGAATATCATGAAAAAGTTCAATATCGTTACTCATCTCAGACCGTGATACCCATATACAGGTGCTGGTCATAAAATTAGAATATCATGAAAAAGTTGATTTATTTCAGTAAGTCCATTCAAAAAGTATAACTTGTATATTCATTCATTACACATAGACTGATATGTCAAATGTTTTTCTTTTAATGTTGATTATTATAACTGACAACTAATGAAAACGCCAAATTCAGTATCTCAGAAAATTTGAATATCACCTAAAGACCAATACGAAAAAAGGATTTTTAGAAATGTTGGCCAACTGAAAAGTGTGAACATGAAAAGTAGGAGCATGTACAGCACTCAGTACTTAGCAGGGGGCTCCTTTTGCCTGGATTACTGCAGCAATGCGGCATGGCATAGTGTTATGAGAGCCCAGGTTGCTCTGATAGTGGCCTTCAGCTCTTCTGAATCATTGGGTCTGGCGTATCGCATCTTCCTCTTCACAGTACTCCATAGATTTTCTATGGGGTTAAGGTCAGGCAAGGTTGCTAGCCAATTAAGAACAGGGATATCATGGTCCTTAAACTAGCTACTGGTAGCTTTGGCACTGTGTGTAGGTGCCAAGTCCTGTTGGAAAGTGAAATTTGCATCTCCATAAAGTTGGTCAGCAGCAGGAAGCATGAAGTGCTCTAAAACTTTGTTAGATAGCTGTGTTGACCTTGAGCCTCAGAAAACACAGTGAACCAACACCAGCAGATGACATGGCACTCCAAACCATCACTGACGGTGGAAACCTCACTCTGGACCTCAAGCAACGTGGATTCTATGCCTCTCCTCCTCCAGACTCCAAGACTTTGATTTCCAAAGGAAATGCAAAATTTACTTAATTTACTTTCATCAGAGAACATAACTTTGGGCCAGCAGTCCAGTCCTTTTGGTCTTTAGCTCAGACGAGACTCTTCTGATGCGGTCTCTTGTTCAAAAGTGGCTTGATGCAAGGAATGTGACATCTGGAACCTGTGTCTTGCATATGTCTGTGCATGGTGGTTCTTGAAGCACTAACTCCAGTTGCAGTCCACTCTTTGTGAATCTCCCCCACATTTTTGAATGGGTTTTTTTTCACAATCCTCTCCACGGTGCAGTTATCCCTATTGCTTTTACTTTTTTTTTTTTTTTTTTTTTTTTTTTTTTCCCCCAGCCACATCTTTTCCTTTGCCTCTCTATTAACGTGATTGGACACAGAACTCTGTGAACAGCCAGCCTCTTTAGCAATGACCTTTTGTGTCTTGCCCTCCTTGTGCAAAGTGTCAATGGTCGTCTTTTGGACACCCGTCAAGTCAGCAGTCTTCCCTGTGATTGTGTAGCCTACAAAATTAGGCTGAGAGACCATTTAAAGGCCTTTGCAGGTGTTTTGAGTTAATTAGTTGATTAGAGTGTGGCACCAGGTGTCTTCAGTATGGAACCTTTTCTGAGATACTGAATTTGGAGTTTTCATCAGTTGTCAGTTATAATCATCAACATTAAAAGAAGTAATCATTTGAAACATATCAGTCTGTGTGTAATGAATAAATATAATGTACAAGTTTCAGTTATTGAATGGAATTACTGAAATAAATCAACTATTTCATGGTATTTTAATTTTATGACTAGTACCTGCAGATTTGTTGTACACATAAAGAGGAAACCCAAAATTCATCATCTCAGCAAAACAGAAAATTACATGAGGACCTTTTAAACAGAAATGTCAGTATTCTGAAAAGTGTGTTTATTGCTATGCACTCCATATACTTGGTTGGGCCTCCTTTCATATGAATTACTGCATCAATGCGCCGTTGCACAGAGGCGATCAGCCTGTGGCACTGCGTCGGTGTAATTGAAGCCCAGGTTGTTTTGTTAGCTGCCTTAGGTCATCTGCCTTGTTAGGTCTGGTGTCTCTTATCTTCCTCCTGACAACAGCCCATATATTCTCTATGGGGTTAAAGGTCAGGGGAGTTTGGAGGGCAATCAAGCACAGGAACAACATGGTCATTGAAGCACCTTTTGATACCAAATCCTGCTGGAAAATAAAATCAGCATCTCCATAAAGCAGTATCCTTTTGTGGCTTCCCCTCCTTTTGGGGGGTATTAATGACTGTCTTCAGGACATCTGTCCAGCCAGCAGTCTTCCCTATATTATGTCCTACTGACCCAGACTGAGGAGACCTTTGCAGGTGTTTTGAGTTAATTAGCTGATAAGAGTGTGAAACCATAAGGTTACGGTATTTCACAATGTTCTAATGTTCACTGAATTTTGGGTTTATCATTATCTGTAAGCCATAATCTTGAAAATTACAATAATTAAAGGCTTGTAATATTTCACTGTAAGTGTGATGATTCCATATAGTATGAGTTTCACTTTCTTAAATGAGTAATAGAAAATACTCAACTTGTTCCATGATATTCCATTTTTTAAAGATGTACCTATACAAAACCTATATCAATTTGATTTGACTCTAAGCCAACAGACCTTGCCTAAGTATCTGCTCAGCAGAGGCTCTTTTTTCAATGGGGTCAATGGTAATTTGAAAGTGGAAGTCCTGTGAAAATCCATTTCCTTCATTCATAAAAGAGATGCACTGATCAGAGTTTTGTGACCATTTTTCATTCTCTGGCTTTGCAAAGTTTTCACCTGGAAAAATATAAATTTTAGTTGATTCCCAGTTGTACTTAAAAACTGTCAC
The DNA here is from genome assembly GCA_014839685.1 of Anableps anableps. Lineage (NCBI taxonomy): Eukaryota > Metazoa > Chordata > Actinopteri > Cyprinodontiformes > Anablepidae > Anableps > Anableps anableps. Next base: position 28,439,197 of record CM026081.1, read on the forward strand.
GGCAGATGTAAGAACATTTGATTTTCTAGCCTTCCTGCTGTAAGAGATCATTAAATATTTATAGTAGCATGCCATGTGTGAAGGAGAGAAGACGCTCTAAAACTTAGTTTTATACCTTTGAAACAAAAGCAAACTGATTAGAGGGAACACTTTAAACTGCCCGCTATGCATTAGTAACTATAAGCATCAGTCTCCAGGTATATTCCCTAGAACACAGGTGTCAAACTCCAGGCCTCAAAGGCAAGTATCCTGAAACTTTTAGATGCATCTTTGCTTCACTTCAGTTCAAACTCAAATATACTTTATTGATCCCAAATGGAAATTAAGTGTTGTTGTAACTCATTTAATAAAAGCGTTATTATAGATGGTGATGACTGTGGGCAGGAAAGATCTCCTGTAGTGGTCTGTTTTAACACAAATTTGAAGAAGCGTCTGACTGAAGACACTGTTTTTGAATGACAGTCTCATGAAGAGGATAGTCAGGGTTGCCCATAACACACCTGAATCAAATAATTAGGTCATTACCAGAAATCTAATGAACTTAACTGCATGCTGAGGAGGCAATGTATCCATTTGGTTCAGGTGTGTTGGACCAGGGGCACATCTAAAAAGTTGCGGGACACCAACCCTCAAAGTTTCTGAAGTTTGACACCCCTGCCCTAGATTTCCACATTTCTGACATTTCCAAATCCATCATGTTCAATGGCAGGCAGAAGTTGGATACTCAAGGATAAAACAGCAACTTTTCTGTAATACACTGCCTGGTCAAAAACATAAAGGTCACACACTAATGCTCCATTGAACTACTTTTAACTCTGATTACGGCACATATTTGCTATGGCATTGTTTTTGATGAGCTTCTGAAATGTCATAGGACTTATTTTCATCCAGTGTTGCATTAATTTTTCTCGAACATGTATTTATGATGGGAGAGTCTTACCACTGCACAAACCCTTGTCCAGAACATCCCTAAGATTCTTAGTGGGGTTAATGTCTGAACTCTGTGGTTGAGTCTGATGAATCCCGGGATTATCATCTTGGAATATCCCCGTGTCACCAGGAAAGAAACAATCTATTGATGGAATAACCTGGTCATTCAGTATCTTCAGGTAGCTGATGTTGCTGAACCTTGACCTGAGCAACTGCAGCAACCCTAGATCATAGTGCTGCCCCCACAGGCTTGTACAATAGACACTAGGCATGATGGGTCCATCGCTTCACCTGCCCGACCTTCCTACATCGCTCTGCAGTCCAATTTTTATATTCCTTGTAAATTGTAGCCTCACTGATGAGTGCTTTTCCTACAGCTACACAGCTGTTAAGTCCCAGTCCCTTGAGTTCCCTTCACATTGTGCATGCGGAAATGCTCTTACTTTTACTATTAAACATAACCCTGAGACCCTGAGTTCTACTGTTGTTTTTCTTCGACTTAATTTCACCAAACATTTCAGTGATTGCCGATCATGATCAGTTTTTAATGTGTTAGGCAGTTCTGAATCCAATTTTAGTAGTTTCTGCAGTAGCCTTAATGTTTTCTTTGTTGTCTGTCAGTGATTTGACTGTCCCTAGTGTTGTCGTAGAAAACAACTTTTCTACGACCTCAGAATGTGTCTTTAAACATAGTTTTAAGAAAAAAGAAGCTACATGTTTCGTCACTTGGGGTTAAATAACTTATTGCCAGCTGAAAGATAATCACCCATGTAGTAATTATTCAATGGGAGGCTCATACTTTTGCTTACTTCAATCCAGGTGGTGACTTTTTTTTTTTTTTTTTTTTTTTTTGGCCAGGCAGCGTATGTTCAGCCTTCCTATTACCTGCTAAAAGTGGTGCTCTCTAACCATCTGGATGAGCCACAAACATGTCTACAAAAGTGTGAAATATTGCTTCTTTTAAAAAGGACATCTGTGCTTCCTCTGACTTTCTATTAAACAGCACACAAGTACTGAGACCTGGAAAGTCTTTCTCAGTAACAATTTCCACTCCAAAGATATCGGTCTTTTCTACTGGTTAGCTCTTAGATATGGTGTGTTTACTGCTCAGAAAGAGAACAGATCTAAATTTCCCAGCCAGCTAGTCACTACTCCGGTTCAGTCAAGTTGAAAATCTGCCAGTTTCTCAGTGCATCTCTCTTCACAAAGACTTTTGGAAAACTAATTGAAAGACCGTGATAGTAGTTTGTGTTTGTAACATGAGTGGTTATTGAGGACTTGTGCAGATAGCCATTGATTTTGTGTTAATCAATAGTGTATTCAAAATTATATTCCCCTGTAGGTGCTGAGTCAAAAAAGATGGTGTCAAATGGGTTCTCTGTCCAGCTGTCCACAGGAAACCAAGAGTCGTACCAGATGGTTGTGCTCTTGGTCTTAGGGGGTTGTGTTGTGGTGGTGGTGGTGGTGGTGGTGGTGGTGGTTGTCGTCGTCGTTGGAACTGTGGTCGTGACTTTGGCTCTTAATTTCCTTTCACGCAGTCTGCGTAAACGCATCAGTCTCAGCCGTCTGAGTCGCTCAGCTTTCTGAGAGTTGGCCTGAGTTTCCCTCCCTGTGATGGGGGGCTCTGCCGTGGTGCTCGACACAGTTGCCTTCACCCTGTTCGTTTTGGTGACGAGTCGAATGGGCCTGTTCCCATTACGCGCCATGATTTCTTTGATGCGGTCCCAGTTGGACTTGGCTAAGGTGAAGCTGCAGGGAGTAGCTCCGGTGTCGTAGCCCACCATACAGAGGCGCGTCTGGGGCGTGTGGCCGTCAGCTTTGGCTGTCACCTTGTACTCACCGGGATTCAGCAGCCGCCAGTAATCCCCACTTGCAGCTTGAAAGACACATTTGATTAATACAGAACCCTGCAAAAATATCCATAGCCCTTTTTTTTTTTATTATTTTTTTTACATCTAGTCAGGCTGCAACCACAAACCTCCATGCATTTTAATGGGATTTTATATGACAGACCAACAAAAATTAGGATTTAACTGTGAACTGGAAGGAAAAGGATACATTTTATGTTTTTTAAACAATTTTTATCCAGCAAAAAACAAACTCCACTATGAAAACCTAGGAATTCAGTGGACAAGTAAGGGAGAAAGTTGTGGAGATGTTTAAAGAAGGTTGTAAAACAATATCTCGAGCTTTGAAAATCATATCCCCTGGAGTATTGTTCAGTTGATTATCTAAAAATAGCATATAGCACAACTGTAAAGCCATGACAACATGGCCCTCCACCTAAACTGGCAGGCTAGCTAAGGACAGCATTGATGAGTGAAGCATGCATGTGCCTCTCGAGGACCTGCAACGGTCCACAGCTCAGGTTTGAGATATATTTATCTGAATTTGATTATTAGAGGTTTCTTTCCATTTCACACTTAAGGACTCAACATACTCGGGTGAACTTCACTCTGTGGCGGTCCATTCGTACTCGAGGTGGACTCAATGCAGACTCGAAGCGGACGTCCATGGGTGAACTTTTACAAATGCGTACTCGGTGTTGCACAGTAAACTTCTCGGTGGGAAACAGTGTTCATGTCGAACTGTTTTGTATGCAAAACCGAGCTGATAAGGTCGAGAGTTGGTGCAACCAGTTGCAAATAATGCCTGTGAATGCTGTGCTGCACTGACAGCTGTGTGATGGCTGTCCTGATGGAGAAGAAATGGGGCTTGGTGCTCAACTAGCTTGCTCATCAAACTTGCTATTATCCATTCAGATTGTGGGAAATGAAGGTATTTGTCATGAGAAATGTGGGCAATCTGTACAGCTGACTATGAAATCTCAACTGTACGCAGATGGTGCGCGCAGTGTCCGAGCGGCTCACAGAGTAGGCGTAATATGCTCAAGTATGTGGGAGCCTTTATACACCCCTTTGTGTTTGTGTATATCATAAAATGTTGGTCTATATCATTGAAGTTTGTGGTTGTGATGTCACAAAATGCTTTTGGAAGACACAGTGGTTAAGGTTTTTGGTTCTTGACATACCAGTTTTGACATCATGTCGAATTCCCTCCACAGATATCGTGGCATTAGGCAGCGGATTTCCCTCCATGTCTCTTACTATGCCTTTTATTCCTCGATTCACCTGTAACACCAAGGCAAATACTCTCAGATCAGAGCTCCCAAACTTCTCCATGCAATGGCCCCCAAACAGCATTAGCTTCTGGCCGGGGATCCCCTTTGCAAACACGCAGACAACATACTACAAAGTATGTATTTACATACTACAAAGTATGTAAAGAAACATTGACTTTTTTTTAGAATGTTTTTTTCTCACTTTTATTCTTCCATAGCAGGGCTGCTGCACAGTTCTTTCGGTCTTTTTTGTGTCAAAATAACGTTCGTTTTGTGCTTGCTATGTTAGCTTGAGGAGCAGAGCAGCAGGAAGCCAGTCAGAAAGATGAACATGGCAAATAACGTTTCAATAAATTATTTTAAATTTTGCAATGAGGATGATAAAAAGCAAAAAATTGTAATGATAAAAATTTTATTAGATTCATTTTTTTTTTTTTTTTTTCATTTTTTTCTCACCTTACCTCCAGCTTTTTGAGGCCGCTCTATTGCCCCCTGGTGGCCCCCACTTTGAAAAACACTGTTTTAGAATGGCAACAAAGGAAATCCTTTAGTTCTTACCAGACCTATTTAGGTAAATCCATCCTTAGACAACACTGTTTTTTTATCACTTTAACAAAAACTAAACAATTCAGAATAACTCCTTTAACCGTCCACTTTTACTGTTTCTAAGAAGGACAAATTGCAGTCATTAAATTGGGGAGTCTTTCTGTACTTTCCTTCCCTGAGAAGACACTGTACTCCTCCTCCTTAATGGTATATTAGTAAGAAAAAAACAAGAATCCTATTTGGAGACTGTAAATATTGAACAGAAAATATAATACTCATAGTAAAGCACCTTGCAGAACCTAGTAGGGATATATGTGTGCAGACCATTACAAACTGTCAAGCACCATAGTGGAGCGCTTTTTGGGGTTTTTGGGTTTTGCATCCAACGGACACTTTGTAGTCACCAGGTTGAGTATAAACTGATATCTGGTAAAAAATTATTATTATTATTTTTTTAACATACATATCCTAAAATTAAAGTTAATCTCCTAAAATTAAAATTAATCTGTTTTCCAGAAAAGAATTTATCTGGACTGTTCTCACTTGTTCCATGAAGGATAGAAGAGCCTCGCGGTTGTTCTCCCACTCTAGTGGCAGCTCGCTCTCGTGAGGAAACTTGTCACAGCCGAGGAAGACTGACAGCTCGAAGCAGTTGGTGTGGAGGTAGCTGAAGTCGTTCATACCTGTGGAGAACATTAATGGAGCTTGTTATTGTTAGGTTAAGGAGTTGTATTGCAAATGCATTTATCTATTAGACTAGATTAGGACAAAACTTGAATGTGAAACAGAGCTTTAGAAAATATGTAAGCTTAGGGATCCAGTAGAAAAATGCAGCCTGGATACTGAACATCCTGAATTTTTCTTTGCTAAATAACGAAACTCTGTTCTTTAGACAGGAGGACCCTGCCTTAAGAGTAAGATGTAGAATTAGCTCTTATTCTGGGTTTACATTTTTTAAAGGGTACTACCAGTCTTATTACAAAAAAATTACTTTTTTGGTTTGATCTGCATTTCCACACCCAATACACATTACTCTATGGGCTATTTGGCATCTTCTACTCACTGCCCACCACTGGCTTCCAGCTGGCTCTATTAATGATCCCCTGCCCTCCAGTGACATCATCACCATGGCAGGACCCCCGATAGGTCTCAGTCATGGTCAGATGACTGTGTGCGTACGACATTGCCAACCAGCGGAACATGGCGTCATCAGGAGTCTCCCTGAGTGCTTCTTCGTTCTGCCGCTGAATCCGAGCCCAGGTCTCTTCATTCATCTCACCATTAACCCTCCAACGCCGACTGTCAGTTAACTAACATAGCGAGACAGTACAGAATCAACATGATTATATAACTCACAAGATAATCCTGCATCCATTATGTTCTTTGTCCTATTATCCTTACAGAAATCGGAGGACGCTGCATATCAAAAGGGTACACCACCATTTTTTCTCCTGCTTGCAAATTGGCTCCGAGAACAAATGGATTGCGCTCCATCCATGAAATTATAGCTTTAGTCTCAACTGCCAGCTAAAGTAACAACACACAAATAAATCCCTGTTAATATATTTGTGGAAGATTAGCAAAAACAGAATCAGCCCCTGGTGTTTGTACACTCACAGAACCACCGAGGAAGTTTTCTGGCAGCGGAATGTGATGATTGGGAACTATACGAGGCACCCAGCCCCTGTCCTCGGCCCCCCACAAGATGCTGTTCAGATCCGGGAAGTTCTGGAAGATGTCATAACCTTCTTCAGTCCAGTGACCCAGTGCCCAGTTTCCCATCTCTGAGCCCTGCAGGACAGCAGGGGAACAATGTGAACAGTTAGAATATAGATTTTATGAATAACTCACTTTTCTAGAACAGAAGCAATACTTTGCTTCTGCTTTGTAATATACATAACCAACATCAACATAATTCAACACAGACTGGCCCATTTTGGCTTTAACGGATCAAAGATCAAAGACTCAATAACCTTGAATCAATGCTAATAACTAATGCATGTAAATTACATTTGGTAAGCTGGACAATGTTAAAAATGTTTTACAAATTAAAGTCAAATTATTAACAACATAAACACTTTAATTTGAGACATTTTCATTAAGATATTACATTCTGTGTATTATGAGTAATTCAGGGATCAGCCCCTGAGGAACACCCTTAATTATACTGAAGCAGTGAGAAGTGATACTACTTGCAAGTAAACAAGATCAGCCGAATGAGAATTTTCAAACTGTGTTCTAATAAAGACTCTCATAAAGATGTGTGGTGAGCAAAAAGGATGTTTTGATATTTTAGCTGTTCATATAAGATAAAAAGAAAATGCTAACTGTATTAAACTTTGAGATTTGTAAGTTACATATATCATTACTTATGTAACAATGGATCAAGCTCCTTTATTATATTTCCTATTTTTTATCTCATCAGTTACAAATCTGTCTATATCCAATCTGAAGAATGAGTTCTTTAACTCAACTTAGGGACTCATCTTAGTTGCATGCTTTATAAAAAGGAATGAGACATTTTAAAAAATATATTTATTTTGTGTGTTATAATATTGACATTTCCATTGGAAATTGACTATTTTTTAACTAGTTATTAATAGACTCACAAATTGCATTTTAGTAATCACACTAAACTTTAGTGATTAATTAAGTAAAGACACAAAACATAACATATACAAATAACCAAACATGAAACTGGCAGCTACTAAAGGAGAAATTCTGAACATTTAAGACATCGGCTCATAGAAGAAACTTAGTCCCACAGTTTGACAGCCATGGAAATGTGATATTAGGTAATGTCCAAAATTAATAACTTGAGTATTTAATTGATCCGTTAGTCAGATTAGCTTTAAATTTCTGCAGCCAAATGTCGTTAAATGTCCTTTACATTAAAATGTTACTTAAAAAACTTTGAAATACTCCTTTGGCTTAAAATGACTCAACTGCTTTCTGTGATAAATATATAATAAACGGTTTATCAGGCTATGAAATGACCAACATTATATTCTTCTTTTCAGTTTTATTTTTGTTCTTGCAGAAATCCATATTCTGCATAAATTCTACAATGTTTATGCGGGTTGTCCATGCATCCTTAAAAAGTCTTAAATTAATGTATCTAAAATTAAGGCCTTAAAATGTCTTAAGTTCATTTAAAAACTGTAATTTAGCCTTAAATATGTTAAAGGAGTGGTGACATCACTGTATAAACCATTTCATGTAGTTGATATTGCTACATATGTCAATTCTCCAAATAATTTAATTTAAAAAATAACATCACCTTTTTGTAGGGGGTTGTTTAGGCAGGCCAGATTTCCCTCCTCGGTAAAAAGGTTGGGTACGTACATGTGTTTGTTAACACAATGCCAAGGTGGAAAGCACTGACTGTAGAGGAACAATTGTTTCTGCCCACCTCTCTGAGAAGAGTTCTGAAGCAATTTCCAAGTGAATAATCTAAAAGCTCCATCAAAGACTCTACATGCTTCATTTAATATGTTAAAGTTCGAACTTTTAGAGAAAAACTGAACAAGTATAGCTTGTTTGGAATGGTAAACAAAAAAAAAAGCCCCTGACCATGACTTAGCCTTGCAAAGTGGCATCATGATGAATTACTAGACTCCTGGAACAATGTCTTTTGAACGGATGAAAGCAAAGTAGAGATGTTTGCTCAAAAAGCACACTGCCTTGCCATATTAGCACAAACACTTCATAGAAATGTGCATGTATGGTGGTGGAGGGGTGATAATTTGGGCTTATTTTACACCTGCAGACTGTGACCACTTTGCAGCTGTTGCTCTGACAGCTCTAATTTTGGACAAACTAAGTGATGCATACCGTAAAGCAATGTTGTGTGATGAACAGTAGTTCAGAATTTTTCCAAATGGAGTACAAGATACAGGTGAATTTAAACATGAAAACAATTGCTTTATGTCTTTGGTGCTTAAGATGGTTCCACAAGCTATGAAATCATATGTGACAGATATGTGACAGACTATTCTTATAATGTTCTGAGACTTAAAATTATTATAAGGATGTACTTTCTTTTTATCTTCATTTTATGTCTGTTTTCCCTCCATTTAAAAATAGACAGTCTTGAAGGCAAAAGGTATCAGTCTCCTTAAATGAAGTTATGACTCTTAGGTTACGGTACCATCTCGTAGGCCAGCTCGTAAGCATCTGGGTTCAGTGATGGCACCAGGTGAATCCTCACTCCATCTACCAGGCGTCGCACTCTTGGGTTTTTGTCTTTGTACTCCTTGCACAGGAACTGCATTAATAGCAGAAGAAGCTCCCGACCCAGAGCCTCATTGCCATGGAGACCAGCTGTGTAGCGAAACTCAGGTTCACCTGAAGATGGGGTGAGAAGTTTGGACAGATTAAAGTACGGATGTAAATTCAAGGATCTAAAAGTGAACTTTTTTTTTTCTCATAAAAAACACTCTGCCTGCTATGCCATAGCATGGTATGAAGTAAAGGTAAATGTTTAAGAAGGAATCAAAATTGCAACCTGTCTCGTGTTCGCCTGGGTTGTCCGAGATCTCCATGGCGTACATCTTGAGGCCTTGTGAGCTTTTGCCAATGTTATAGATCCTTGTGATGTTGGGGCACTCCTCATTTATCACCTTCATCATCTAAAGTGTGGAGATAAAAGAAGGAACGAAATTAATGCTGATTTATGTGTGGATTTATTTTAGCCAGAATTTCCTCTTCACTGTATTGTCATGTACAAAACCTGTCTCATTTCCTTGTAGTTGTGGTGTCGGAAGTCCAGATCGTCGGATGCATTGACCTCATTCTCACTGTGGTAGCTGCCTGAAAGATAAAGACCACAATGTCAGAAATAAACCAATTAATAAATGATTTGCACAGACCACAATTCAAATAAAGTTGGAGAGAGGGGGAGATAGCTAGCTAGCTAGATAGCAAGCTAACTAGATAGCTTGCTTGCTAGCGGGCTAGCCAGATAGATAGATAGTAGAGGTGGGCGGATCGATCCAAACTATCAATAATATTGATACCAAGGCAGTATCAGTATTGGATCGATATTTTAGTTTCAGATTCCCTTTTGAAATTTTATTTTATTTTTGTATCTTGGTTTCTCAAATCCATCATAAAAAAGATTATTGCTTTGATTTCCTCTCAAATTATATATTTTTTGTTTATTTAGAAAACAATGCACATAAATTTATTTTGTTTTTCTGTTTCAGTTTATCATGTAATTTATCATGTTATTAAAGTGTTTTGTAGACACCTATAAACTTTGTCCTGGGTTGTAATAAAATTATTCAAAAGGAAACCCACAAAAATGGCTTAAGGTCAGAAGTGTGATGATATATTATGCTTAAATAACAAGTATCAGTATTGGTATTGGTATCGGTGATATTGGCCCTGTATTTACTGGGTATCTGACCAAAATATGCAGCATTGCACGCCTCTAATAGATAGGATAGATTGATTTTATTTCATACATTTCCTAAAAATATTTTTAATTTCATTATGAAATCTTTGTTTTATTTTTTAATTAATTAGTGACCCATTTCAGCGATCATTAATGTATTTTTTGAGTCTAGACTCTGTTAAATATTAGGAAAGGTACACACATATTTCAGCTCTGGGATGGTACATCAGTCAATGATATTTAGCTCTAACTTTATAACTTTTATTTGCTTATTTTTTGGATATTTTTTTGTTAAAGCTGCTACTTTAGAGCAGTGGAAAAAGCTGTTATTTGAGCCTCACCACTGACACACGTCTTAGCAGTTCATGTTAAAGACATGGATATCTCCAGTGCTTGGTGTAAATATAGCCCACGTTTGGCAAAACTGCAGTGTTTTTCTTTCCAGGGCAAGAGGAATGTCTTAACTTAAATAAAGGAAATGCTTGATAAAAAAACGTCTACATTTTAACTCTGCAGTTATTTCAGAGTTATAGAACAAGCTGGACTTCAAGCTAGACACATCCGTTGTGGCCCATCAGTCTTCTACTCACCTATTTTAATATTATCTACCCAGTGTAGAGTGCAGTTTAAGTGAGTCAATCAGTTTAGAAAACACGGAAGAATTGCATTCAATGAAATAAAATTTTAGGTTGTTTTTTATTTTTTTACGTCAGTGAGGACCTGCGTGTTTTAGATGTTTTCATGCTCCAGCGGACCTGGTTTAAATGAATGGACTGTTACATTCTTTAGGACTTGTTCGCATGCTGAGCAGGTCATTCAGTCATATGATTCAGGCATGTTAGAGCAGAGAAACATGAACAGCAGGACAGACTAAAGGGAGTGTAGACCAATTCTCTATCTCGTAGTTCTGGTCTTAGCATATATATTTAGATGCTAATAATTGACCTGTTATAAATGCCCCATGGTTCTCTCTTATAGATTGGTTTAAGGAGTTCTTCAGAATTTGTTGAAGTTTTTAGAAAAAGAAACATGAGTCTCATACCTGGGTAAATTTCACCAAAAAACCCTATTGTAAATGGTGTCAATATGTGGAACTAAAGAATTCTATGTAAGGCTATATGATGACATTTTTTTCAAATAACTTCTTATGAATAACTCAAATATTTTGGGACTGGGGTTGTTTTTATACTGCTCTAATCCACTTAATGTGGCAACACTTGTTTCTACAGACCAGGGGTCTCCAACTTTAGTCACTGAGAGCCACCAATCTGCAGCCTTTAGATGCATCCATGACCCAGTACACCTGAATCAAATAGAAGGCTCATCACCAGGTCTCTGCGGAGCTTGATGATGTGCTGAAGAAGTGATCGAGCCATTTGATTCAAGTTTATTGGAGCAGGAATATGTTAAAAAGGTGTAGTGAGCTGGAGATCAATTGGTAAGATGATACGAGAGCATTTAGAGACAAATCAATGTCTTAAATTGTATCAGTAATGATTTTAGCTCCAGATAGCGATTTGGAAGATCAGGGTCTTTAAGGGGGTAAAAGCAGCTGCTGATACAAGAAGTTCTCCTGATTGTCCATGTTGTTTGTCCTGATGGTTTTGTATGTACTACTGACTTGGTAGCTGACAGGCCAGGACTTCGGCTCTCAGACACAGGCTGCCGTTCCAGCTCTGAGGCAGGATCCGGATGTAGCGCGCCACCACCGGTGCAGAGAACTGAGTCATTACAGGTGTTTCCTTGTCCACGTTCCCATAGAACAACTTGAGGAGGGGATGACAGAGAGGGAGGGATTATGTTTGGGCATTTCTCTTTGAAAGGCTCCGGCTGGAGTTCAGCATTCAGGTCCTGCTCACCCATTCAGCGTAGCCATCATGCAGCACCGTCCAGTCCCGGGTGTCGTTGCTGAAGGCCACAAAGTAGGATGATACAAAATCCTCCCTGAAATGTGAACATAAGTCCTGAGTTCACGATCCCCCAAGCAAAACATTTCTACCTGTATTCTCATAAAATAACAGTATCTTGCAAAAGTTAATCAGTTTATGCTGATTAACTTCTGATGACCTGAGCTGAATTTTAGCCGCATGGATTAAAAGACCCTCTTTAAGTGCTGTTTGAAGAAGGCTCACAGTTGCTCCGAGTTTCTTCCTTGGGTGATGACGCCAGAGAACTCCACCTCTCGGCGAGCGTCCACCTGAAACCAGTGCTCCCTCTCCTCAGGCTCTGCACACCATGCACCTCCATACATGTCTTCCTCATTTTCAGAGCTCTGCAAACAGAGTTTACAAGCCATAACTGCAAATGGGCTGTTGTATTCTTTATCATGCATCATGTTTCTTTGGAGCATTTAAAGGAGATGCTTCGATCCCATCAGTATGGCTGTTTAATGGCGATCATACAAGGTACAATGTATGTTTTTTCACTGTAAAGCATCCTCAGCTCCGGGGTATCACGTGTTCAGCTAATTTCCTTCTACAGGGTACCTGCATGTTGAGGCGCCCCCTCTGAGCCGCGAAGCCGTGGTGAGACTGAGAAGAAGCCAGCAGCTGGTCATCTTCCACCCGGTGAGACTCCAAGCCCAAAGGAGGACATTCTGACACAATGGCAGGAACATATTGAATCTCACTGCCAGATTTCTCCGGATCAAACCATTCCATGTCAGCCTCATACATTTTTAAAAAAATGGAATGAGTAAATGCAACATCAAGGCAAGTAAATGTCATACTTTTTGGCTGAGCAGGAAAGGCTGCCTGCTTCAGTCTCTCGGCTTCTTCCTCTTCCCACTGTTTCCTCTGCCGCTCAGCTGTGGGATCACAAGACAAACAGAACTTTTCTATTGGCCACCACGCTCAAGAAACGCTGGTAATAATAGGTGCACACACCACCTTTACTAGTCCACTAATGCTAATGCGTTCCTGTATAAAATAAAGGCCATGCCTTAACTTGTTAGCGCTGTTTTAGAAGAAAAGTGATTCTTCAATATGCAGAGATATGTTCTTTTCATGTGGTTGATCACTGAAAGGATGATTCATAGTTTCCATACGTTTTTTTTCCCAAATATTTCTCAAATATCTGGGAAATTTCCTCCTTAACTCACTGAACCTAAATACAAATAAAACTACCAGTTGCCTTCATAAGTCACCCAAACAGATCCCTCTTGTTTGTAATTGAATCTGAGCGTAAATCCAGATGTTCTGTACGGAAGAGGATTAGGGCCACTGAAAAAAAAGCATTCTGACTTTTTTCTCAGAATCAGAATAGTGCAAATTGTTTATGCACCATCAGGCAAATCTAGTCTTAAAACTCAAATCTACCAAATAAATTTGAGACAGGCTTTCGGTGTGGATTAAGTGCAGGTTTACAAATCCTATAACAAGGAAGAAGCAGCAATGTGATTATTTTCATATGCTAACAACATAAATGAGATACACCTGAGAACATTTGGTTATTTTTGGTTATTTATTTAGGTTTTGACATAGACTGACACAATTAGAAATCTGAGAGAAAAGTCAGAATTCTTTTTTTTTTTTTTTTTTTTTTTTTTTTTTTTTTTTTTTTTTTTTTTTTTTTTTTAGTGTCCCTTATCCTCTTCCGTAGTTCTGTGAAGGCCTCAGAGGTCTGTTAGAGGAGAATATTAGAGAACAGCATCAGGAAGACCAAGGAACACATCAGGTATGGCAGCGAAAAAGTCTTGAAGTAGTTGAAATAACAACATCCCAAGCTTGTTCAGTCTGTCTTCAGAAAGAGAGCTCGGCCCAGTTGGAAACCCAGCCAGACATGGCCGTCCACCTAAACCAGGGGTCTGCAACCTGCGGCTCAGGCACCGCAAGTTTCAACAGTTTTTTAAATTATTTTTGGAATAATTGCACTGAATTTCCACAGCATTGACACTGAAAGTACCAGTAACATATATTTTATCTGTTATTTTGTCATTAGTTTGAAAATGTGCTTCTTTTTTTCTTTCTTTCTTTTTTTTTTTTTTTTTTTAAGATAATTTTCCACAAATATCAACACCCTAAAGAAGAAAATGTATTTATCCTCTTTTTCACAAAAAATAATTTTTTCCCTTTTTTTAAAAACTTTTAAAAATAAATTAAAATGTCTGTTCTTTAATAATATTTATTTTAGTAGATATTTTATTCAAAATCATAAGCCGTCTTTTGTCAAAAGGTCATGTAACATTTGGAGCTCTAAGTGAGCCTTATTTAGCCAGACTGAAGACAAAAATGGCTCTTTGGAGTCAGCCTAAACTGACGAGGAAAGCATTAATCAGAGAAGCAACCAAGAGGCTTATAGTTATCTCTGGAGGAGCTGCAGAGATCCTCAGCTCAGCAGGAAAAATCTGTTGTGTGTTATAAACAAACCTGGGCTTTATGGAAGCTGTTCTTCAGCGGGGACAGGAAGCTGGTCATGGATGCAGCTAAATATAAAACAATCCTGGAAGAAATCTTGCTCATTTATTTGGGAAAAAAGTCCTTTATCATTTTGACTTAATTCATTACTTTTTGTTACTCAAGCTTGAAATCTCTATAAAATACAATTACATTTGTGGCAGTAATGTGTCAAAGTGGGAAATAGTTAATGGGCTTTAATTACTTTCAAAAGGACTAGTAGAGACATGCCTGTAAAAAGCTATAATGCTGATTAGAAAGGTGTTTTGGTTTTTTTGTTTTTTTTAGGTTTTTTAAAAAAGAAAATCATCAAACTTTTACATAAAGGGAATGGAACATTTAACGGAACATTACATTTTTAGAGAAAATGATTTCAAAAATGCATGTAGTTTGCAATCAAAAGACAAGAAAAATTACTTCATAAAAAAAGCGCATTCTTTCCACTGTTAGTATTCTGTGCATATATTGCATGAAAACAAATGATCTTTACATTTCAAAAAAGTTGCTCAGTCAATGTTCTTGCATTTTCGGTTATTAAGAGCCATAATGGAAGCTCTAAAGTTATAAGCAGACTTGTCCTTTAATTTTCCCTGACACTAAAAAGCATCTCTGTTTTCCATCAGTTACCTTTTTCTGCCTTCTCCTTCCGAGCTCTCTCCTCCTCCTCTTGTTGTTTCTTTGCCACTGCCTCTGCCACTGGGAACAACAGAGAAAGTCAGTCATCTGCCACAATAAAGACAATGTTCTCAATACTTGTTTGGATAAAGACGTACAGTCAGTGTAATCATACTCTTCATACCAGGGACCAACGAATGGGACAGTGGTGCGTTCCTCTGGAACACAAAATATATATATTTATATATGTTGTGTTAAAGATATTTTAGTAGTGATGCTCTCAATAAAGCACATGTCCATTTAGGAAAAAAAAAAATCAGACAATATACTGAAATAAAAAAAGTGTGTGTTTGCTAAAGC
This sequence comes from Anableps anableps, assembly GCA_014839685.1. NCBI lineage: Eukaryota > Metazoa > Chordata > Actinopteri > Cyprinodontiformes > Anablepidae > Anableps > Anableps anableps. The sequence goes on from CM026081.1 coordinate 28,454,561, forward strand.
AGCAATCAAACTACAGTCATATTCAATAACAATATGCGTTCTGGTGAGGCTTGTTGGAGATTAAAATTACTTCATGAAAATAGCAACCTTTGCGTAGGTATTAATATACTTATTAAGCCCACATTTCTCTGTGAAAAACAATTTAGTATTGGTCTGATGAAACATTGTAATTTTAAAAGTCATGTTTTCATTAATTGTAAGCAGAAAATCATCATAAATAACAGAAAAAAGTCTTAAAACATCAGTCTGCCTGTAATTCATTTATACAGTGTGAATCACTTCGTGACATGAGTTAGTGAAATAAGTGAACTTTTCAGTTACATCATAATTTATTGTAATGGTCTATATATAAGTACACCAAACTGATGCAGTATCTTTCTTTTCATATTCAAACAAACCCTGAATTGATTGTACAGCAGTAGCTAAATTATGCCCACAGTTGTCTCAGTTGCTGAACTAATTTTTCCAGACAGGAGCGGAGCTAAAAGATGTAAGCTGTGTTTATGCAGTCAGTCAGTAAATTTGATCTCATTTGGAAACAAATTCAACACAGAAATATTTACAGTACAGAAGCAAATGATCAAAATCCCAACCATTCATTGGGTAATGAGGGCTACCTGGTATGTACATGATGGCTTCAGTGGTTGTGGCTTCCTTCTTCTTGTTGTGTCTACCAACCCATTTGTCTGGGAAGATCACATTATAATCACAGATATGACATGAAGATTGTTATAAGTCTCGATGAAGATGCTTTTATATCCACAATCAACTGTTCTACTGAATTTTAACAGCAATAACCTTCATCTCATCTGAACTTCACTCCAAACTGATAACAGAAGTAATGGAGACATAATACAAAATGAATCATAGCATAAAAATGAAATAACACATGATAATAATTAAAAAAAACTTTAAGCATGAATTGAGATACCTACCTTATGAAAACTTATGAAACAAATCATTTCATCTTTTCATCTAGCAGTCAAACAATCTTCCGTTGTAAAAAATGTTATTAAATTATTAAACTGTTTTTAAAAACACATCCTTTGCTTCTGCTTCCAGGTGAGCTAAACTCAAAAGATTTTTCAGTTATTACCATTTTGTTGTTGCTTTTCTGTAACCTGCACCAACCTTTACATACAGTTGAAACCAGAAGTTTAAATACAGCAAATAAAAAAATCACACCTTTTCTTCTCACTGTCTGAAATTAAATCAGACCAAACTGCTCTTGTTTTAGCTCAGTTAGAATTAGCTAAATGATTTATTTTTATTAAATGCTACAATAATGAGAGAATATTTCAGCGTTTTATTTACTAATGTCTTGAAAATCAGACGTTTGGTCTGATTTAACTTCAGACAGTGAGGAGAAAAAAAAGGGTGGATGCGTCTTTTATTCAGTATATGTAAACTTCTGGTTTCAACTTACTTTAATTTAATGAATTCAAAAATACTTTTATCAATCACAAAGAGACTAATCTTCAGTCTATCCTTTGAGCGCTTGAAGAATTCAATGGCAGATCATCTCAATGATTTAATAAAAAGAATAAAATTGTTAATAGACCTGGGTAAAATGCTTTATGACTTGATACGGAGGAAGTATTTAATGGTTAGATTCTCTAAACATTAAATATGTTGCTGATACCAGCAATGGTGTCCACACTTTTGTTAAAAATACTAAAGGGCCATAATTTAAAAATAAAAAAATCAAATTAAAAAAACACAAAATAATTTTAAACAGGAAATACTTTATTGAAACAAAGTAGAAAAGAGCAAATTATTGTAGGTCCAGAAAAGGGTCTCAGACATTGGCCTTAATAAAAGAAAGGTGGACTGTTTCCTAACTGTTTTCAGTTTGTTGGTCTGGAAAATATTTTAGTCAATTCCCAGAAATGAAAACAAGAACTTTCTTTTTCATAAATCCTTGCTGTATTGGGGCAAGTTTAATGAATCCATGTGCCCAAATCTATTTTTGAGGAAAAAGACACTGGATGTTTGTGTTGTACCTAAAAAATTCCATTTAAAAAGATGTAAATTTGTCGTTGAAAATCTCATTCTACAAAAATTCCAAAAAGTGCCCATCTTTATCAGCTCCATTTGGTGGGGGGCCAAATTTCTACCATTCTTGAAGTGTGACGAGGGGCCACAATAAATAATTCCAAGGGGTGTAAATGGCCACACTTTGGACACCCCTGCTGTAAGGAAACCTTTTTTATCCTATAATAAAGTCCAAATTCCTCCATTTAATATACATCAACAACAAACTCTGTGAAACTAAAGTGTTTCTGATTCTTTCAAAACAAGCAAAAACCCTTTGAGCCATCCATATACAGCCATCAGTTAGTTGCAGGTGCTGCAGTTGTTTTTATATTATTATACAAATTTCTGGCGGGTTGAAAAAAGTTAGTTTGGTGCAGTTTTTATTTGTTTTCTTGTTGAAAACAATTGTGGATCTGTTTCTTGGAAAACAGCATTTTTCTACTTCCCACGCATATCTATGTTTTTCTTTATAACTGCTACTTACAAGCCACAGAAACCTCAGTGCCTTGTTGTTAAAGGCTTAAGGAAAGCTTTGGCCCCAGAAACAAAGATGCTGATTAAAACCTACATCTGGCAACGCATGAGTCTGTGTCGAGTTTTAGAGGCTGAATAAAAGGAACTATTAGTTTTAAAACGCTACTAAATGGAAATTCTATCACTGATTTATGATGTGGATGTTATGTAAGGTTTATTTGTTTATCTTTTTATCAACTAAACTGGAAAGAGGACTTTTAAATATCTCCACAGCTTTCAGTTTAAGTGAATCTGGATTAAAATGCAAAGACCAGAGCTATGAAAGTGGAGGCTCTTGTTTTCTTCAATCACTGATTAAAGTGAAAAAAGAAAGACTTCAAAATAAGGCTTTAATTTTTTATTTTAATTTTCTTTTTTTAAAAAGGCACCTCCGTGGTTAATTGTTGTTTCACAAGGTTAAAAATGTGCAAAAAATCGTAAGGGTGCAGCAACTTAACTCCTCCAAACCCCATTTATCTTCCATTGCAGCAGCAAAATCAGACACTAAAAAATACAATATTTTACTTGAGTACATTTATTCAGTGGTGTCAAAATCCCTTGTTAAGGAATGATTACACTGCAAAAATGCAAAATCTTACCAAGTATTTTTGGTCTTGTTTCTAGTGTAAATATTGTAGTACTCTCGGGGGGGGGGGGAATGAAAAGCTAATTTACAAATAACTTTTCAGCAGATATAGGAGCTTGTTTTAAGTCAATAATTCCTTAATATTGACTTATAATATTTTATAAGTGAAATAATCTGCCAGTGGAACAAGATATGTTTCCCATATTATAAGCCAAAATAATTGTGCTGCCAGTATTTTAGTTTGAAACTATTACTTCTTAATATTTAATTTCTTTTTTCCCACTGAATAACGTACTCATAATAAAGGTTAGATTTTGCTCAACTCTTTCTTAGAGGTCATGCCACTGCAATAAAAGATACATTTAAGGCTGTCCTCTTCTTTGAGAACCCGAGTTGGGTGTCTTACCCAGGTCTGGCTCCACAGGCTCCGTTGGAATCGCAGGTTGAAATACTGTAAAGATCAAATTAAAAGTTTAAACAAACTGAAATCTCTTTATTTTATAGCAACAGACCAGAACAATCACAGTATTCTGGCAAGAAGATCATCAAGTTGAACATTGCTCCCCTGACTCTCCTCCTACCTGAAACCATCAATCTGAAGTGAACTCACTTGTTTCCAGACCCACTTCCTCCTCTAGAGGAGGAAGGCGGATCTCTGGCTGCACTGTGGTTGTTGTCAGCTTCGGTTTCTTGGTGGGTTTGGATGCCTTTGGTTTCTTTGTGGGCTTGGGTGGCTTTGGTTTCTTGGTGGGCTTCAGTGGTTTGGGTTTCTTGGTGGGCTTCGGACCTTTCTGCTTCTTTGCTTTAGCCTCTTTCTCTGCCGCCTTCTTTGCCTTGGCTTCAGGGAGACAGAAACATAATCCGTTAATTGAAACCAGAACGCAGCGTGTAAAGATGCCCACACAAGCAGCTGTGTCAGTTCTGTGGATATTTAACTGCTACATAGCGAGCAAGTGTTTTACTGCAACCATCAATCTGCAACAAAAAAACATGCTCAGACTGGAGCTCAGACAGACGCTGCATCAAATACATGTAGATTAGCCAGTGTAGAAACAAAGCACCACTTTATAGTGCACAGCACCAAGACATATCCTGTATCCGGTGTGTTGGGTCCAGTGCAACATGCTCTATTAGACCCTTTCCATCCCTGTAAGTTTTCTCTCTTTCTGCAGGTGTAGAAGCAGATGTAGATGGATACTGACAAAATGTCTGTGAAACATACATATGCAAAATTAAAATTGTAAAACTAGACCTGAAATTTCTTTTCTTAAGTTAGTTTTGGAGTTTCTGGATCCAAATGAACAGCTTAGCTGTTACGAGGACACCGGTGTCCTCGTGGACCCCTTGGATAACGTGTTTTGAGCATGACAGTTAAGGGGTTATAAGGGATTGCAGTCTCAAATGTAAATTCACACTCAGTAATATTTTGCTTCATGCACTTCCTCTCATTTCCCTCCTACTGCATGCTTTTTGGAGCCATCAGCAAGCTCCTGGCATAATTCTTACTGATTATTTGACCACTCTTCCTCTTTGGGTTCATTGTCCTGTCAGATCCCAACACTTGGGACACATTTCAATCATCTGGCTGTTCGGTTCTCCTTCTCTGACATTTCTATCCACCTCTTCTTCTTTCTTCTCCTTTTTATATTGTTGCATGGTGGTGAGGGTCTCAAGCAGTCCAGTTTTTCTCTTCTTCCACTTCTTCCCTTCTGAGCATAATTTCATTCCTATGTGACATTCTCCACCATAACTTAAACATTTCAAAATGGTGTCTGCTTCTCTTTCTCTAATCTTGTTCTGACTAAAAAACAGATTTATGCATAGTTGCAAATAAGAATTTCCAGTTAACTAAGTCAAGTGCTTTTTCTGCATCTGGAGACAATATATTAGTTTCAATGTTGTTACTGAAGGAATATTAAATTAAGTACTCTGCATGAATTTATGGATGAATGCCTCCCTTTTATAAAACCAGTTTGTTTCAGAGAAGAATTGAAAGATCTCTGTTTATAGTTGTGTTCCAAGTTGTCCAAGCTAATGCCCAGCAGCTTACTGGCAGTGCTCACTTTTTCCCTCAGTTTGTAATTTTTAATTTGTGCTTCTATTATGCCACCAAACCAACATGTAATACAACTAATTCAAACACTCTCCACAAAAGCGTTGTAAATTAGCTTTAGTTTTTTTACAGTTAACATCAAATAAAACCAGCTTTTTCACAAAGTAAAGCCTCTGCTCTCCTTTTGTCTGAATTCTGTGTATATATTTGTCCCACTTCAGTTTGCTATTGAGAACCTCTCCAAGATACTTGTACGCATTAACAATCTGTATTGGATATCTTGTGGTAGTTGTCAGAATTGAAGTTATGAAAATGTGATTTTGTCTAAAATCGATCGACATCTCTTTTGTCTTTGACGTGTTTAAGAGCAGGTGGCACTTCTTGCACCAGTTTAGAAACTCATCCGACACCGGACCATGTTCCTGCTCACAAACTGTTAGACCGGTTTAGATTATCTTGAGCTCTCTTTGTGGTTATGCTGCTATAGGGTTAGGCTACTGGAGGACAAATTGACCACTTTTTCTCACTTTGTTCTGCTACTACTCTCCAGTTTGCTGTTATTTCAACTGTTACCTTTTTGTTTTTTCTCAGTTATTTTTCTCTCCATAGAACCTTCACCTGGTCTGGCATTCTGTTTGGCTGCGATACCTTCCTGGAGGAGGGCATCAGTTGAGAAAATGCTGTCATTAACTAATTGCTCTCTCTCCTGCTATTAACTTTTCACTTCCATGAACATAAAAAATAATCCTACATCAGTTCATCCATTTCTTTTTGTTCTGTCATTCTGCTCTGTCTTCACAAACCCCCAGTCGGTCGTGGCAGATGGCCACTCGTACTGAGCCAGGTTCCGGTTCTGCTGGAGGTTTCTTCCTGTTAAAGGGGAGTTTTTCCTCTTCACTGTCGCAACATGCATGTTCAGTATGAGGGATTGCTGTAAAGTCAACGGGATTGTCTGCTGTCGCTACATGCTCGTCTAGGAGGAGTGAATGCTGCAAGTCATTGACTGGATGCAGTCTTCTGGATTTCCTTAGATAGAAACTTTTTAAAATAATTTGAATAATTAACTGAGCTTATTGTACTGTTTGATAACTAGGATCGGTTGGAATCTCTGTGTGATTGAATTGAAATTATTTTTTTGTAACATGCCTTGAGATGACATTTGTTGTGAAATGGTGCTATAGAAATAGTGAATTAACCAGCCTTGGGGATGGCCTACATTGGTGATGACTGTGATGATTTTATCAGAAAGAGAAGTTCCTACCTTCACTCTTTGAACTTTCTAATGAAAAACAATAAGCAGCCAAAGAATCAACCCTCCATTGACTGAAAATTTCTCATTTAGCTTTTTTGCCGTTTTAGCCACCTCCACATACGTGAGGGCAAGATGCAGTCAGGATAGCATCATCTACTCCTCTTCAAGATTGATAAGCAAATTGCAGGGGGTCTAATGATGTGTGTGAGTGAAACAATGTCATTTTTAATTTTATTTTTAAGCAATAAAATAAACTGATAGTTGTTCAACACAATGTTTTAACAAACATCCACAGGACTTTTCTGTCGGCTTAGGGTCCTAAAAATGTTGTGGACTTCTCTTTGCTCCGCAGTAAAATGCTGATCGGCTATCCAATCAGATTGTATGTGTTCCTTTTTGGCAAAGCCTTCTTCAAAATGAGAGAAGAGTAAGTTCAACTGATTTGCCACAATTCTACCCTCAGTGCAACTAAACCTGAGGGGGGTTTTCCCTCTGCCTTTATGTGGAGCATTGGTCATGCTTTTTATAGACTGTCACACTGGTTTAGAATTTGTAGATCTGGGTGTACATTTGGGGTCGTTGTCCTGCTGGAAAATGAACCTCCATCCCAGTCTCAAGTCACTTGCAACCTCTAACAGGTTTTCTTCCTGATCCATCCTAGCCTGACCATTGCCTTCCTATGCAATTCCGCTCTATTCTCATCTTCATTCAGTGCTCCATTTGGGCTTTCTCCCATTGAGCTGGATTTCTCCGTTAGAATTTCAACCTGGCCAGTGAGAGAACAAAAGGAGAAGTTGTGAACGATGGCGTCGACTTCCTGCGCTGTTTTAGAATTGTAGTCTGTTTGTAGTTTGTTTCTGGTATTCTTCATAATGTTGAACTGGTGCATTACATACGTCACGGCCAACTGTTAGCGATTGGGTAAAGTTTAAAACTTCAACAGAGTCCACGTCTCCAGCAAGCAATCATTTCTTAATAGCTGAGGATCCAGACCCTCTGTATGAGGCAAAACTAGAACAAGGGGCTGGTTTTTACCAGGCTACTTCCTTCCAGCTTCCCATCAACTTCCCTTCTCTGGCTGAACAAAAGAACATCTCCACAACATAATGCTGGGAGAAATGTGTTTAACCTTAAGGATGGCGTATTCATGGTGATGTACAGTGTTTTTCTGCCACAAATGACATTTTGTATGCATTCAACAAAATTTCTATTTTGGTCTTATTTGACCAGAATTTTCTTCCACATGTCTGCTGTGAGACATCTTATGTCTTTCTTCTTTTTACTCTTCAATACATTACGGATTTGTAGAGTCCAAGACAAACAGCCATGTCAACTGAGTCCCTCACATAAGTTCTGGATGTCTGCAGCTCCTCCAAAGTAGTCACTAAAGCCTTTGCTGTTACTCATTAATCTTTTCCAATAAACCTCTGAGTTCTCTACAAAAACAGATAGATTTGTACTGGGAATAAAATGTGCACATTTACTCATTAGGTGACTTCTGAAGGCAGCTTGTTCCAAAATGTGGTAAACTTCAGGAGACAAGACAAGACAATTTTTTGCAAAGCGCTGTGTAGTTGGAAATTACTTGAGTGTGTACTTGAAATGACCTCTTCTGTTTTTGTGCAGCTTTTACAGAAGATCAACAACTAGAACTTTACCTAAAAATGAAAACTCATCTGCATCAAATTAAACTACAGCATTATTCAGAAGGAGGCCAATAAGAACATTCTTGCCAAGACAAGCAGTGTATCACATCACTTCACTTGGTGCATGTTAGCAAAATGAAAAGGAGATAAAGGAATTCATGCTTTGGTGAGGACAAACAGAACTGCACAGAAAAGGCAAGTACAGATCTTTATGTACTATTACTCATGGAAAACATAAGTAGTCAGGCTTGTGGTTTAGCTGAATGCAGAGCAGAGTCACAACATGAGTTCCTTTGCAGTGGTGCAACTGAAAGTGGGGCTGCTTGTAAATCCTTTCTCCCCACTTCTGGAAAACTGTAGTGGAAACATTTTTTCTGTAAGTCATGCTTTATGCTTTTCCCACAATTATATCTTCTGTGTTCCTTTCCCCCAAAACTTGCTTTCTCATTATTATCATTGTACTTTTCAAAATCAGCTCCTGAAATCTGTACAATTGTGCAAATACACACACACACACACACACACACACACACACACACACACACACACACACACACACACACACACGCATCTTTGTACTTCTATACAAACTGAGGACTTTTTCTTGACTTCAATTCATTTTAGTAATTTCATTACCCTGACATTTTCCCTAACCCTACCCATTACTAGTCTGTTCCTAACCCTAACCTTAACCAAAACTTAATTCACACCTTACCTCTAAATCTAACCCCTAACTCACCTAACTTAAAATCAGTTCACACCTTCTTTTTAAGGATCCTCACAACGTAGTTTGGTCCTTACAGTGTATCAAATACAAGGCCACACACACGTACACAGAAAGCCTAACGTGTCAGCCATAGTGTTGTGGTCCTGCCAGGAAAATGTCAGGCCACCAGCTGAATCACTGCAAGTTTCTGGCCAGTCGTCCCAGAATCAGAGGCGTGTTCAACCAAACAACATTCCTGCAGCTCTTTATCTGCTTTTGTCTTGGAAAACTTTAGCACAGAGGTAAGAAAATTGCTGAAGCAGAATAAATGTCTGGACACATCTAGAGCAATCTTTGTTTTTCTCTTCTCAAACTAAATGGCTTCTTGCCTTACAGATTGATTGCAGCCTTTCCTGCCTGTGTTGCCTCAGAGTCTCAAAATTAAAAAGATATTTCAGGATTTTCAAATTGTGCTTCTTTTAAAAGGGTAGAATCAGTTATTATGTTATCTGCAGCAGATATTTCTCTTGAGCTCTTCATTCAGTGAAAATTCAGATTAGTTGGTCCTGGAGGCTGAGGTCAACAGAAAAAGGCCTTGAGTTAAGTGGTCTTCCGTTTCAAAGAATTCAGATCCAAAAAGCATCATAATGGTTTATGCAAATGCTTTTTTATGAACCTTTAAACCATTGTCATATTTGTTTTGTGTACCAAGCAGTATAAAAAGCAAAAATATTATCAAAGTTTAAGTGACTGTTAAATTGAACAAAAATATTTGAGATTTTTGTTGAACAAAAATAGTTTACATGTTTTGTTCACAATACTTGTTCCACACAGGGAGATCATTTGTGGCGCACCACCACCTATCTCCATATTCTCTATAAATTATTTTCAAATGCAAATGTGAGAACAGTTCAAGTGTTCATAAAACAGCATTAGTATCAACTACCATGTCATTTAGAGAATGGAGTTGTTTAAAGTGTAACTAACCCCCAAATCAACTTCTTTTTGCTGATAAACTGTCTAAATAGGTTATTTAGGGTTCTTTCTTTATGTTTCTGTGCGAATTTTGACATTTTTGTGTAAATTTGTTTAGTTTCAGATTATTTTTTCAAAAAACATTTCAGTTCTGGCCCCTTTGGTCAAACAGTGCCTTCGTAGTTGAATTCTCCAGTTTGTTTAAAACGGTACAGCTTTATGTCACGCGCTACTGCGTATAAAACTATCTCACTCAGACACACTGCCTTGCCGCCTGGTGGCGAATCGTTAGGACTCAGGAGTTGGAACTGCAAGCATGGCTGCAGCAAGCATTGATTGATGGCGTTACTCGGCTTTACAAATGTGTGTGATTTATTTGCAATGTGGACATGGAGTGGAATGGGTCTCCTCTGCTCTGACCACTGGCACTGGTATGCTGCAGGAAGAACAATTGTTTCAGCCTGACTGGAGTGTTAAGGAAGCGGGAAGGGCTCACGGCAGCACTCGCTGCTTGCTCAGGACACAGTAGGGTTGCAGAGGTGCTGCAGAGCATTGTCACCATAAAAGTCTCCAACAACACAGAAAAACATTGCTAGATTTGTCACTTGGGGTTTCTTTTGCTAAAAAGTCACTAGAGGGGTCTGAAAAATGGCTAAATATAGCATCAAAGTTTATAAGTAAGTAACAGTGCATCTTTTGTCCTGTACACAGCCCTGGTTAACTTCCTCCGCTCATCCTCACACTTGGCCACTCCTATCAGTGTCTCTTGGCTCTACCCACTTTGCTGGAATTTTGCAAAATTTGTCAGGGGCGAGGTTATGCTTTCTCATGGGGGTTAGTTACACTTTAAGACCATAAATGTCGTCTTTGGTCTTGGTCCCTTTTGGGACAGCCATTAGCTTCAGCGTTAGAGACCAACTTATTTGGATTCATACTGAATGAAGATGTCAGCCAGCCAGCTGAATTCCATCCATCCATCCATCCATCCAACCAACCAACCAACCAACCAACCAACCAACTAACAAACCAACTCTCATCCACATCACAAATGTCCTCTCTGGCAATGTAGCATGAAAAGAATCTTTTAGGAATGAGGAGTAAGGTGAGGGGAACTCCATCAGCATCCTATTGAGGGCCGCAAACCATTGCCTGATGATGTTGGAGTGATGGAAATTGACATATGTCCTCAGCCTCTTCTGCCTCTTTCTCTGTTTTGCCTCCTAACTCCTCTGCCACAGCCTCAGTCCTTTTCCTCTTCCTCTTCTTCTCTTTGGCTGTTGACCTGTCCAAATCCTTTCCTTTTTTTGTCAGAAATATAACATCGTGCTGTACTCTGGTTATAGATACCATATACTTGCAAGGTGATGGTTCATGAGATGCACCTTTGAGCTATTTCAGAGAACTCATTGATCATCGGTTGATCCAATGCTTCACACATTTTTCTACGCTGGAGAAACTCAGAATTCACCTGGGAGCAATTTATCAGTTCAGGACAGATTTAGAAAAAGGTCTAATGGAAATGTTTAGAAATATGCTTGACATATTATGACAACTTGTTCAAGCATTTTGCATGTTAAGACATATACAACGAACTCATGATTAAATGTTGTGGTGGTCAAGACAGTTCAATAGAGACCCATATAATTTATTTTGATCAGCATGACCAAAGCAATTGCAAATGTAGGAAAAAAGCAGGGAATTGTACAGAATCATTTGCATGGTGTACAAAAACAACTTGCAACTTCTTGAAAGAAATAAGAAAATGCTTTTTTGATGTGCACCAGCGACACAGTGCTCTGAAGATTGAACAAGTAGTTTCAAGAATTTTAATTCTGTTCTGAGAAATGCACTAAAGCGACTGACAAAAACTGTAATGTAGGAAATGGTCACTGGAAGAAATGAAAGGGTAAGATTTGAATCAGAATCAGCATTATCAAGCGGTGATGTTAATTTTTTGTTTTTGCAGACTTGAAATAGGGAGGAGATCCTGAGGAACACCCAGGACTCGCTGGAGGTACTATGTATCCCATTTGGCCTGGGAACACCTTGGGATCCTCCAGAATGAGCTGGATGATATCACTGGGGAGGGGGATGTCTAGGGTTCCCTCCTGGCTCTTTTGCCCTCTACAACCTGATCTCGGATAAGCTTGAAGACAATGGATGGCTGCATGGGTAGATGAAATAGATACTTTTTCTGCTAAATATACCAGTTGAAGTCCTACTATTTATGCAAAGTATATCCAGATGCTGCTCAGACTAGTCATTTTGTCGTTTCCAGTTGCTACCCACTCACTTCAAATGAAGCGGGTCCCTCTGTACCTCTTAGACTGCTGCGTACGATGTTGGATGCACAGCTCAGAGCTCAGATTACATCAGACAATATTTGAATATCAAGTAAGTATTGTACATGTATTCGGCTGCACTTCTCCCCTTGTGCCTGTTCTCCGGCTCATTCAGAGAGTAGCAAAGGAGGAGCTGGTTTATAGATCCTTGTGAAACACGGAAAAATAAATTATTCAGGTCAATGGACCAAGATTTGTTTTGTTTTTGAAGGATGACCCCCTAAAGAGGAGTAAAGAAAATGTATATGTAACGTAGCTGATATCCTCATTGCTATATTTCACAATTTTTTTGCCATAGCATGATTTTTCCATTTTGTGCAGCACTATTAAGAAACGAAGAGTGTTTTCTACTGCAGGCATGAGGTTATTTTATTATATACTTTTAACAGAACTTCATTTCAACAATTCCAAACTACTCCTTTAAGGCAGCAAGCTTTAAGTGGGACCTCTGACAGCAGGAGAGGCCAGGAAAGGTCAAGAAAACTCACAGATGCATTTTTGTTTGAGATCCAACTTACCAGCCTCAATTTCCTCAGGGGTCTTCTTTTTCTTTGCTTTGGTATTCTCCCTTACTGTAACTTCAGCTGGCTCATCTGACATTTCAGCGTCCCCTCTGCCCCCATCTCCGATCAGCGCTCTGGGCTCTCTCACCAGAGCTTGGACTCTTGACAGCTGCTGCTTCTCCACAGGTTCTTCAGCGCTGACCAGAGCCCAACAAAGGCCCAGCCCGACCCAGACAACCAGCACCTCAGCCCTCATTTCTCTGAAATAAAGCACGAGGGTGAATTGCAGCAGATGTACTCCAGGGGAAATCCGTAAATTAGATGCAAAGACAGTTCAACATCTGACCTGCAGATGCAAAGGAGGCGTCTGGAGATGAGGACATGAAAAGGAAGAGTCTACAGAGCTTCCTCCTCTCTATTGAGAGCCTTCATAGGCTGAGGAAGAAAACTCTGAGGCAACTGCTGGCTGAGCAACAGCTCAACACACACACACACACACACACACACACACATACACACACACCTCCTCTGCTCCCTCTTCCTTATCCGTCATAGCCCTTCACCCCCTCTTTCCCCTCACCCGTCCCTCAGGAGAGGGGAGGAGCATCTGCCATGTGACATTCCTGTGAGGGAGACAGCAGAAAGAAAAAGGGAAGAAGTGGAGGAAGGTAAAAGAAAAGGACTCAACTCTTTTGTTTGTTTGATGCAGGCAGAGAGTAAGAAGGCAAATTATAACTTAAAAAAACTGATTTAAAACTAAACGAAAAGAGAAGGAGAGCTTGAGGGAGGGAGGATAGCTTCTTCATGTCTGCTGAGAGACACTACAAGGAAAAAACGTAATAATCATTTGTTGCATTTGTGCGAAAAGCAGTGGTTTAAAGTGAAATTGTCACCTTAAGAACATCAGCTCACAATTATGGTTTTTTTTGGAAAGAGTTTCTAGAATTTGGAATTAGTAATCCCTGACAAGCCAGTGCAAGGATGTTTTTGCATGAACAGTGTCCCTCTCTGATGACCCCAACATAATAAAGTTAAGGTTCCAGTACTGCGGAAGACATCCTGTCTTGTTTCAGTACCTAAAAAGCTCATCGATAAGTCCTAAACAGATATAGACCTGTTGCCCTGACAACCTACATTCAGAGGTGTCCAAAAGTTTTGCCCTGAAAGCCAAAGTTGTCAAGATGAATACACTTGGGAGCCACAATTATTTTTTTTTAAGTTTACCAATAAATTTCTTGTGCCTTTTTTATTTTATCCACTCAGTAATAAACTAAATGTGCAACATTTTATTGAAACAAACAAAATAGACCTTTGTAGAAGAGGGATAAGTAAATCATTGTAAATTTAAAGCACATAAAGGCATATAAACTGTGTTATTAACAGACAAGCATTTCCTAATTTTTTGGGTTGATTGTGAACTATAATTTTTTTTTTGTCTAAGTTCAGCAACAAAAATGGAGTGCGCATCACTCTTTCTTCAAAAGCGCTTGCTGTATTAACCAATGGGGGCGGGGGCACCCAAGTTTGGTTTTGAGTAAGAGTTGCTGAATGTTTGTGGTTCTATTAATTACAACATTAAACTGAGTGCAGAAGCCTGGTTCATAAATGAAAAATAATTGTTGTACCTAACTTTTTAAAAAAAAATTTTAATAACATTTTGTGTGTAAAAATGTTGCCCAAAAAGATGGAAAAAATGTGTCTTTTTGCATTGACCGACTATACTTGCAGACCAGATTTGCTTCATTCTAGAATGATGGTCATGGGCTGCACAAAATCCTTCAGAGGGCCACAAATGGCCCCCGGGCTGCACCTCGGACACCCCTGACCTGCATCGTGTAAGGGAGACTCCTGCTGGTCTTCCTGAAAACAACTTCCCTTTCAGGACCCCCTGCAGTTTTCCTATCACCATGCTGTTGGTGTTGAAGATACCTTCATACAACTGGTTTAACAAACCTACTGTCATCTGAACAAAGCGGAATAATGACGAATATATAATTGGATTTCTCCAGTGCATTTAACATATTTTAGGCAGGTCAGCAGCACTGGAGCGCTACAGGGGACTGTACTCTCTCCATTCCTTTTCATTCGGTACACCTCAGACTTCCAGTTCAAGTCAGGTTCCTGTCATCCGTAGAATTACTCAGATGACTGTCGGGTCTATCAGAGATGGACAAGAAGCTCAGTATAGCGAGCCGCTGAACTGCTTTGTGGCATGATGAAGCTGTGTACGAGACGAGACAGAGCCAACTGTACTTCTTTAACAATTTTAGATCCTTCAGTGTTCGAAGGGAGATGCCACAGATCTTCTATTATTCCGTTGTGATAAATGCAGTCTGTTCTGTTCATCTGTTAGGGTATCAGCATCAGAGCCAGTGACTTAAAAAAGAGAGCTGTAACGAAGTCATTTATGAAGATGTCTTCATAAAATTAAAATTTCATACAATTTTCATAAAATTTTCATTTTTTGTCTTCATAAAATGAAAACATAACGGAGAGCCCAGAGCATCCTCTTCATGAGAGTGTAACAGAACAACAGTGTCTTGAGTCAGACGCTCCTTCAGAACCACTGTAATACAAACCACAACAGGAAATCCTTCCTGTCTACAGCCTTCAGCATTTATGATGAATCAGCGAAATTACCGGCTCAATTAATTTCACTGAACACGAAGTAGTACTGAATGGAACTGAACAATGAGAACCGCTATCTGTGCTAAAAGCTCAACATCTGTATCTTTTACAGATGGGTGAACGCAGAGCAGGCCGCTCTGTACTTTAAGGATCTCAGTAAACAGATGTTGCGCAACCTTACCAGTCATCCAAGTCAAGCAGAAACCCACTGTACTGTTTATGTCAGGCCTGGACTAATTTCCCAGCTGGACGACAGAAACCTTCTTTATCTCTGTTTTCTTTTCCTGCCATCTGGTTATAATTACTCACTGATGGAGGTGGATTTAGAGTCGACTCCTCTCAGGACTTAAAAGTCCCTAAACATTTTATCTTCCAATGATTAATTTTGCATGTTAGGGTCTAACACAGTGTCGCACAAAAGTATTCATACCTTTGAACTTTTCCATATTTTGTCATGTCACAAAAACAAATTGCAATATATTTTATTGGGATTTCATGTTATAGACCAACATGAAGTAATACATCAGTGGTGTCCAAAGTGCAGCCCGGGAGCCATTTGTAGTCCTTGGATCAATTTTTTTTGTGCCCCCCAACTGCTGTCAGAAAAGATACAGATTTGTTTATTGAACTTTTTTATTTTTAATCAGGGTAAAATTATTAGTGACATAATTCTCTTGCAATGGAAAATGTTAAGTATAACACAAAGTATTTGTATTTTTACGTCCAAACTTTTATAATAAGTATAATATTTTTTCAAAAAAATAAAAATAAAACAAAAAACAAAATAAACCCAAATTGGGCTCCTTTATTTACTGTATTTTAGTTGTTTTTTAGAAAATTAATTTCTTGCCCCATGAGTGATTTTACGATTTTGACTCGTTTAACAAAAAGTTTAGACACTCCTGTAGTACATATTTGTGATGTGGAAGGACTATTGATGGTATTTTAATTTTTCTTCTTTTCTAAAAAGTGTTGTATGCATATGCGTTCAGCCCCATTTACTCTGGTACTGCTAAAAAATGCAGTCTGTGAAGACCTCAAATGTTCAACTCAGTTCAATTTTTTATATAGCACTCGAGGCACTTTTCAAAAAAAGTAATTTCAGTTACATCATACATACATTCCAGTCGTCCTCGTTATCAAACAGTGCAGTAAGTTGAGATTTTCTCCAGGATTGTCCCATATTTAGCTCTATCCATCTTCCCTGTCCCTGCTGTGATCCATGGTCTTTATGATGCTGTTTATTTTATGATGGTCTCTAACTTGACTCAGTGGTACATTAGCTGACTTCTGAAATGGAAATATTGGTTTTAAGGCCACCAGATGGTCCCTTAAAATACTTCAATGCTTTGTTTCCATCCTTGTTTTTGCTGGATATGCCGCTGGGTTAAAAATGGCCTGACATCTGAGGAGGAGAGTGGGAGACAAATTACATGCAGATGTGCTGCAAAAAGATAGTTTCTGTTTACGATAAGTGTGTTTGACGATTTTTTGCAAAAAGATCAAATTTAATCGTGAATTTCATTTATTATTTTTTTAAATTGCATATAAAAACGTGATAAAATCAATCTGTCAAGAGTTGAGCATCTTTATAAAAACTATTGTGTCTATATACATAGATGAGAACAAGCAATACAAGTCAAAGTCTGTAGGGTTGACTCTGAAAAATATATATTTTTTAATTTCCAGGATACTGATATTTGATCTTTGCGATAATACATTACTTGATGAATAAAAACATGGAAATCTTGGCTGGATATTGATGGCTCCTTCCAGGATCGGCCGCTGTTATGGATTTGTAATATGTTATATGTCGCCATCTACTGGTCAGATCTGTAACTACAGCTCCACTGTAGCTTTCAGGAAAATAATCTTAGTTTGAGTTCAGCAGTTTGACCTGCTTTTCAAGTGGTTCAAAACAACAACAAGAATATAAATGCATGCATTGGTTAAGGAATTTCATGTTAGAAAAGCATGTATAACTACTAAACATTATCAGTTTGTTTTTAAATCATTCATAAATTTTACTCATCCTTTTTATTTATTTTTTCTTAATTAATTACTTAAACTGATTTATAGATTAACAATTTTTCAAGCCCTGCAGAAAAATCCTGCAGACTAGTCATGTCTTACTTCCATATTCACTAAAATACACATCTGTATTAATGGGGACCCCCACATAATGCTTTTTAAAGTTGTTTTTTCTTTTTTTTCTTTTTTTTTTAAACTTTTGTTTGTTTCTTTTTACATTTTGTTTACATTTTTAATAATTCTTAATACAAAAAATTCAACAGATTATTTACTCTGTATTTATAGCTGTGTAAATAAGTTATTGTATGTTTAAATCAACCTGGTTATTAAGATCCAATATGTGTAGCAGTTGATGAACAGACTATGTTCTTTTTTTAATAAACTTTGTGTGAATTTCTTGTTCATATTCTTTGCAATGTAAAGAAAAGAAATAAAGTCATGAAAAAGTTCCAACCTGTTTTCAATTCTAAGGTTTAGCGTATTTGGAAATAATAAATCTGGTCTTTACTACATTTCTAAATGTTACTGAATCTGATCTCAAGTGTAAAAAAACAATAGGTTTCATATTATGATCATTTATTAAACAAACACGAAGCCAAAATAAAAAAGTTGGGAGTGAAAGAACCACCTTTACCTTTAAGCTCTGTCAGATTTGATGGATGGTGCCTGTGAACATCAGTTTTTTCCAAGTCTGATGCTAAGATACTTTGCTGTTGTCGTGAAAAGAGGTTCTGTATGCTGTTGACTCAGGCTGACTGAATAGAACAACTTGCCGCACTTTTCAGATTTTATTTATAAAAAAATATTTCTAAACTAAGATCTTTTTCCTTCTATGGTGCAGGTATGCATCACTATGTGTTGGTCTGTCACTAAAAATCACAACAAGACGTGGGAGTTAAAGGAGTATGAATTCTGAGACACTGTGACAATGAGACAATAATCAATCTGAGAAATTAACTTGGATTACCTTTGATGTTTTCTCACATACACATCACATTATATGCAATATATAGGCCTACCTGCATAGCGGAGCATATTTCAGCAGTCAATGCTAAGATCTCTGACTTGGAAACACTGGGACTCTTTATTGGAGGGTTTCAATAACACCCAGTACAGACTGGAATTGAATTCAGATCCATAGATGTTCCAGTTTGTTTCTCAGTTTGTTTGAAACCAATTTCAATTTTTCCTTTTAAGTCGGAGCAAGACTCTTATTGGATCTCCAGTTGACATAAATATTACCCACTTGAATTTAATATGATACACCACTGAGAGCCTAATTAAACTGCTCATTCCTTCTGTTTAACAAAGCCAGCTTTACATTGGAGAAGAAAACAAAATATCAATTCAATAATAATAATAATAATAATAATAATAATAATAATAATAATAATAATAATAATAATAATATAAAATAACTCGATTAAAAACATTTAAAGTTACAAAAATTTAGTAAAAATGAAGTAGAAAATATGTCACATTTCTCCTATTAAAAATATTTTCTGCACAGTCACAGTTTGGCAACAAATTCTTCTTAACGTTACTGCGTGTTTTGGAGGATTTTTCTGGTTCGGGCCCATTTTAAGCTCAAGCCACTGTGCGCTTTTACGCATCATGTATAACAGTGCTGGCAGGGCATGAGAGGCAGCGTTGGAACCAGCCTGAGCGGAGGGCGTTGCTGGTACAGGGGGCTGCAGGAAGGAGGCGCGCAGACCGCAGGGTGGGACGGGAACGCCGGGATGAAGCCGCGCTGCTCCTTTTGCGCCTCATTTGCCCGCACAGCCAGACGCTCCTTCTTCCACTTGGTGCGCCTGTTCTGGAACCAGATCTTGACTTGAGTCTCGGACAGGCGGAGGGCCGCGGCGATGGTGTTCCGCTCCAGTACCGACAGGTAGTGGCTTCTCTGGAAGCTGCGCTCCAGAACCTGCAACTGCTCCAGGGTGAAGGCTGTGCGGATCCGACGACTCTTTTCCTTGAGCGGTGGTAATGACTGTCCTTTACCCGCCGGGGGGAGCGCCATCTCTCCGTCTTCCTCATTGAGATAAAGATTTTATTATAAAAAAAAAAAAAAAAAAAAAAAAAAAAAAAAAAGATTTAATGATAACAATAAAAAAAAAACAACAAAAAAAACAACAAAACATTTAAAGTCATGGACAATTTTAAAAGATTAAATGAGATTTGAGCTGATTTTTCACCTGCAGCCGATTCCTTCCCAGCCGAGATTAATTTCCGGGTGAACTTAGTCGGATCTAAAATATCCTCCACGGAAAACGGTGTTTTTTGGATCTGTGGTAATTTGGCTGGACCTGGCTGCATGTCTGCATCTGCGCTCCTGCGCCCCTCCTGACTCCCTCTATATATAGGCATCTCTTTCAGATGTGCGTTTTATTCAAAGTGAGGCCATTCGTCTTGAAGAAACAATTGTAAGTTTTGCTACGGTGCAGACACGCTCCGGCCTTGCGGGACCCCCGTGCTGGCCCTTCAGAATGCAAATGAGGAGGATCCGGAGGGGCCCGAGCCTGTTAATTATTGAATGGCATCTGGTCAAAATGTGCCCTCTTTCATTCCCTCCGTGTCACTTGTTGTACTCAGACTTGTCATTATTTGCAAATGTGAGATTTTACGCGGGTGAGACACGTGAAGGCGTGTTGTGATGCTAATTTATAGACCCACGGAGGGGAAAGTTGGAGCCTTTTCTCCTTTGTGTCCCAGTTTCCAAAGCGCCATTTGTCCTGTTGTTGTGCAGTATGGGGGGGCAAAGACAACTTTATGACAGAACATCTCATTATTCCAAATACTTTTTGCAGTCCCTCCTTGCAAAAGTAGTCATAAAGTTGAAACTTTTTTCACAGGTTGCCATGTCATTGCATTTTATTGGGATTTTGCAATTGAAACCAGAAGCTTACATAACCTAAAAAAAAGACATTTTTTTCCTCACTGTCTGAAGTTAAATCAGACCAAACTTCTCTTGTTTGGTCTCTTCTCTTGTTCTCTTGTTGCTCAGTTAGAATAACCCATTTTTTCCCCCTATTTAATAAATGCCAGAAAACTTAGCAGAACATTTTTCTTTTTCTTTTTGTTTGTTGTAATGTAGTAAAGTGAGGGTTTCACCCTCTTTCCCCCTCCTGCACCAGCGAGTTCGTTTCTCTCCAGTTCCGAGACCCAACCACTAAAACCAGCAAAGTGTTTACCCTGTGAAATAATGAGAAATGGTTAAGTATAAAATCAAGATGTAATGCCATAATGATCAGTGTACAGAGTATAGAAAAGAACAGATACAGAGTGACATTCACCTTCGGTACCGGGCTCCCCCCAGCCCAAAGAACCGAGAGGAGCACAGAATGGAGCGTGGGCCCTGCTTTTATCTCTGCCTCACTCTTAACCCTCCTAATGGATGGCATCCTCTTGTATCAGTTTGTCCTTGACTATGTGTTGCGTTTTATGTGATATCAGCGGTTATGTTTGTGTGAGCTGTAGCAGTGAGCGGGGCAGCAGATAAGCAATTAAGCAGGGCAGATATATTTAATAAGAGCAGCAAAGACATGATTAGAAAAGGCCACAAAATCATACATCCATAACAGTAACTTTCTTTGAATTCAGAAGTTTACATACATTTGGTCAGTATCAGAGATAATTGTCTTTTAAACTGTAAGACTTGAGTCAAACATTCTGAGTTTCCTTCCACAAGCTTCTCACAATA
This sequence comes from Anableps anableps, assembly GCA_014839685.1. Classification (NCBI taxonomy): domain Eukaryota; kingdom Metazoa; phylum Chordata; class Actinopteri; order Cyprinodontiformes; family Anablepidae; genus Anableps; species Anableps anableps. The sequence continues at coordinate 28,475,533 of CM026081.1, forward strand.
GTTTGCTGGAATTCTGGCCCATTCCTCCTGGCAGAACTGGTGGAACTCAGTCAGACATTAAAAAAATAAATCTCTGATGTATTTTTTTTCTCTCATCATTGTGGCATTTAGCAAATAGAAATAATTTTGGTAATTCTAACTGACCTAAAACAAGAAAAGTTTGGTCTGATTTAACTTCAGGTAATGAGAAAAAAAAGTGTGGCTTGCATGTATTAAGCCCCTTTTATTCTGTTACCCTAAATAAAATCCCTTTAGAAGTCACCTAGTTATTAAATGTAGGTGTAATTTAATCTCAGCATAAATCCAGCTGTTCTCTGAAGGCCTCGGAGGTTTTGAAGAAACGTCAGTGAACAAACAGCAGGATGGAGATCAGGAAGGAGGAAGGTGAGGAGGAGATTTAAGCAGGTTTAGGGTTTAGAACAAACTTTGAACTTCTCACTAGAAAATGGAAAGAGGACAGCACAGCTGCAAACCTACCAAGACATGGCCGTCCACCTAAATCAGGCATCTGCAACCTTTACAGTCCGAAGAACCAGTTTTGCCCTCAGTCCAGCTAAATAAAACGCTCTTAGAGCCACAAATGTTACACTGCCCTTTGAGAAAAGACAAATTATAATGAGGAATTTGTTGTCATTTTTTAAAGAAGCACCATTTTATTTCTATTTTAGGTTTAAAAATAAAGAAAATCATAAACCTTTTGCATTTTCTTTTATGGGATATTGATTTTTGTGGTAAAATTATGTTAAACAAGCACAGTTTCCAACCCAATGACAAGAAAACTAGATCAAGAAAAACATTACTGTGAATTTTAGTACCATTCTGTCATGGAAATTCTGAGCAACTGACTGCTAAACTGCTAAAACCTGCATTAGTTATTATATCTGTATTTAAAAACATTAGCTGGTTCTTTATTATTCTTAGCCAAAGTTATTAAGAGCCGGTGTGGAAGGTCCAAAGAGCCACTTGCGGCTCCGGAGCCACAGGTTGCAGACCCCTAACCTAAACTGGCAGGCAGGACAAGGAGAGTATTAATCAGAGAAGCTGCAAAGAAGCTCATGGTGACTCTGGAGGAGCTGCAGAGATCCACCAGATGGGAAAATCTGTCGAGAGGAAAACTACAAGTGGTGTCCTCCACAGAGCTGGCCTTTATGGAAGAGTGGCATAAAGCAAACCACTGCTGTCTGCTTTAAGCCATGTAGCGTTGACTGAAATATGGATGGGGTCAAATACGGAACAGTACTGAAAGAAAGAGACAGAAAAATGCAGAAAAAAGATTTGAGACTGGGGCAGAAGTTCACCTTCCAGCAGGCCAACGGCCCCAAACACACAGCCAGAGCTGCAGAGGACTGGTTTAGATCAGAAGTGTTCAAACTCTTTTCACTTGGGCCAAAATCGTTGAGCCAAAAGTATTCATGGGCCAAGAAAAAAAACTTAACTAAACTAAAATCAAGCAAATAAAGTATAGCCTGATTTAAAAAAAAAAAAAAAATTGTAGGAAAGGGATGTAATTCATTATAGAACCAAACATTTAAAATTATTTTGCACGTTTGCTTTATTAAAAGAAAGGCATCTAGTTTTGGAATTCTTTTGGGCTCCATTGAACAAATTTATTCTCAGTTATAAAAACAGGATTTGAGTCACTTTCTTTCAAAACATTTGCTATATTTAGCCAAGTTTAAAAAATTAAATAAAAGCTGATTTGGGAGCAGCAAAGTCAGCTTTTCGGCAAAAGTCTCTGGATGGACGTGGTTCTACTTATAAAAATTTGGTCGTTAAAAAATACAAATACTTTGAGTTGTACTTAATATTTTCCATTGAAAGAAAATTATGTTAGCAATAATTTTATCCTGATTAGAAATAAAAAGTTAAATAAACAAATCTGTATCTTTACTGCCACAAAAAATCAGTCCAAAGGCCACAAATGGCCCCCGGGCCACACTTTGGACACCCCTGGCTTAGATCGAAACATATTAACGTGCATTAAAATGGCTCAATCAAAGTGCAGATCTCGTTACAACTGAGTATTTGCAGAAAGACTTGAATACTGAATTCAGAGATGCTCTCCATCCACTCTGCTTGAGCTTTTTGCCAAGAATGGTTTTGCCCATCTCTGTAAAGCTGGTAGAAACATCCATCAAAAGGACTGCAGATGTACTTACAGCGACACACAGTTCTACAAAGTGTTGACCCAGGGGGCACTGAACAGAAATGCATGCCACACTTTTAAGATTTTTATTAAAGCATTGGAAACCAAGTATTATTTTTCTCCTATTTCTCAAATATGTAGTGTTTTGTGTTGGTCTGTCACATTAAATCCCAGTCAAATACACAGAACTAACTGTAACTGTAATGGGTGTGAATTAAGGGTGGGCATTTCTCATATTATCATTTACCATGAAAATTTCCTATCATGATAAGAATTTTGATCTATTATTGTCTTGATAAATTTCAATTAATGAATCAGAAATATTATTTTCACTATTTTCTCCACTGTTTGAGCATCAATAAATATCAGTAAATTTGAAAATATGATTAAATGTAGTTTCTGTGTGCAGTTTAATGATAAATCACACTTCTTTAAGTGGCGTCCTGAAGCAGTCAATTTAAAATGGGTACATTTTTCAAGAGCAGTAATCGTGTTTGTGGCGCTATGAATGCTGTGCCATGCAGTCACAGCCATAAAGTTACATAAAAACGACAAAATAAATCATTTTTTATCATCATTTTTATTATGATCACAATAGTATCACAAGATATTGTGATAAAATTCTAAGTTCATATCACCCACCCCAGTCCACATACTTCTGTAAGTCACTGTGGTCATGTATTTATATTTAACCTCCCTGCTAATCTTTCAACATCTCATTACCTTTATAATTAAATCTCACTGCCTCACCTTTTAGCTCACATTAATGCTGATAGTTTCCTAATAACTTTAATGACCGCAGCTCTCAGCATCAAGCAGGGATTCAGAATACAGCAGAGTAGAGGCGGTAAGGGTCACTGAGGGGGGGTGTAAATGTTCCTGAATGTGACAGCTGCCACATCGCTCCCAGCTCCAGACACCTACAGAGACTCGGGTATTGTCGGACTGGGACAGGCCGGCCCATCGGGACAATTAGCAGATCTCTACAGTAGGCTTGACCTTCTCTGACCCGGGGCTTTGTCTCTCAGGACAAGAGGGACATAGATGGACCCAAACACAGAAGAAAATGACGAGAAGAAATGATTAACAGAGAAAAGTGTTTTACAGTGATGCATTTAATGTTCCCAGCCTGTGTTATAATTTAAATTTGCAGTTGAATAATATATTTACTATTCCATTTCATGCAAGAAAAATCTAATTCTTCTTCAAAGTACCAATCACTATCAAACTGCAAGAAAACAATAAAAAAGGTTTCTTTTTTTGTTGATAAAACATAAGACAAGTTAGTTGCATAAAGATAATTTTCTGAAATCAACATTTTTATTTCTAATATCTAATGTCAGCAGCTTTTATGGCAACTTTTATACACTAGAAGAACTTGTTGCAGTTTAAACCAAGTGCCAGAATGGGAAAGCAAGAGGATTCAAGTAAACATAAAGCATGACTGTGGCTGCCAGATTGTCTGGATGGAGTATTTCCAAAACTGCCTGGACATGACATGTTAAAAAACAAAACAAACTGAGTGTTAGAATATATCAGGGTGGAAAGATAGCAGCAACTGCTGCTTCTCATCTTCTTAGGTTTTGACAGTTCTGCACACTTCAGATGTGCTTTTCCACTGCTGTTTTAAGACTATAGCAAGATGGAAAGATATCAGCAGTGGATTTAGTGAAGCCATTGTATCTGCCCATCATTATTAGTTTAGGCAATTTGATGGTCTGCAGATTTTATGTGCCAATTAGCACTTTTGTGTTAAGACTATGCTAAGGTGAAAGTATATTAGCAATGCTTTCACAGGAGCAATTGTTAGTGCCCTCATTATCTGGAGAAATGACATGGCAGTTTGGTGGCCTCCAAGTTTCATATGTTAAGACCATGCCAAGGTGAAAGATGTCATAGATTTAGATGAACTATTCTTGATACTGGGTAGCATCATGAGGATTACAATTTTTTCCAAAGATATTGCATAATTTATACTAAATTATATGCAGTAAGCTCTCGTAGATCTCAGCTTTTTGGCAGCTTGACAGTTTTCAAGTTTCGGATATGCATTAGAACTACTGTCTTAAGACCATGTTAAGATGAGATGGATTCAAAATAATAGTTTTAAAGAAGCATTTGTTGCAGACACTATCATCTGGGTTCTACAACTATCGAAATATTCCATAAAATTATAGAGTTTATGCACTGTGAGGATCATGTTCTTTGATTTCTCCAGTGCATTTAATACAATTCAGCCTGATCTGCTTCATCTGAAACTCCAGAGGACACAGGTGGAAGCCTCAAAATTGTGTACAGATCCTTACAATATGGGATTAGTGATTGGGATTGCAACATGGTGATATAACATCACCATGTTGCAATAACATGGTGATGTTACACAAAAAGACATTATCATCTCTTTTTCAAGGAATCAGTTCCATTACAACTTAGATTTCACAAATATGGTAACACGAGTGAAAGTGCAAATCCACAACACTATTTTGTACATCAGAATTTCCTTTTCTGTATGAATAAATATCAAGCACACTAGTTCACAGATATCTGTTCCCTAAAAAAAAAAAAAAAATAAATAAAAATACTCTTCTCTGCAAGTTTGTTATTCACAGTAAGACACAACTTTATAACTACCCACTTATCTTTTTTTCCTCTTCATAAGAGTAGTTTAAAAGAAACAATCCAAACATTAATATATACCTGAGCAGTGGACTGGTCTCTGAGACTTTGTTTATTACAACATCATTGTCTAAAGTCATGAGAATTTCTTTCTCACCTTCTGGCTCTGCTACTGACACAAAATCATATTTTAAAAATAGTCATAATTCTCAGCAGAAATCTCCCATTTTTACAGTCAATGAATAATCCTACCTGTCCACTCTGGACTTGTGGGCTCATGGCTGCTTGGTGCCGCATCTTTCTTCTGACAAATGGACAGTTATGGAGCCACATGTCATAAAAATATTTAAATCAAGCTTAACATGGTATATATGCCAGGATTAACTGTAGTCATTTAGCTAACTTTATCTGCACCCAACAGCATTACTCAGCTTAGTTTGTTTGGAAAAAGCAGCAAAGTTCTTTGCCTTTTGCTGGTTTGCGGCCATGATTCTAACATACACCAGCGTGCAGCTTCTGCCCAGCAGCACATCTCCAACGCTGACCCACAGGTAACCTACATTAATGTGTGAATGCTCATGTTGCATTTAAAGATATCTCTGAAAAAACCATTATGGCACGTTAACAATGGATTAAACAGTTGTAACGACTGAAAAAATATGGGGGACATGTCACCTGTCTGGAGAGGGGTCAGATTCCTGAACAGTGAAAGCCGGGATTCATCTGTGAAAAACACTCCTCTCCAGTATGCCACATGCCATAGAATATGAGCATTTGGCCACTCAAGTCAGTTACGACGACGAACTGCAGTCAGGTCAAGACCCTGATGAGGATGATGAGGATGCAGATGAGCTTCCCTGAGACAGTTTCTGACAGTTTGTGCAGAAATTCTTTGGTTGTGCAAACTGATTGTGTCAGCGGCTGCCCGAGTGGCTGGTCAGCCAGAGGCAAAGCTACAATGAAATGATTTATGTCAAAGTATTTTCACTTGCTAAAATGGCCAAGTCAAAATCTAGACCTAAGTCTAACTGAAAATCCGTGACAACACCAGAAAACTATTGTTCACAGTTGCTCTGCTTCCAATCTAAAGGAGCTTGGGTTATTTTGCAAAAGCGAGAGGGCAGAAATTGCATGTACAAACCTGGTGGAGACATATTCCAAAGACCAGCTGGGACTGCAGAAAAAGAAGTTAAACACCAATGCACTCTACCCTTTTCAGATGATCTCTTTCCTTTTTTTGGAAATGTTCTCATAAAATCACTGCATGATGTACGGATTAATAAACATGTGGTTTAATTTACAAGGTTACATTCACATCTTCCTCCAGATGTCACAGATGTGTCTTCCCGAGAAGAGGAAAGGGGAGGAGAACACACCACCATTATCTCCTTAACAATCACTTGAGGGCATTTAAAACAACATCCCGGGAGGCTTACACCATTGCAGTACTCCTTTGTGCTTGCTCTGCTGGCACACTTGCTATTGTGCTTGTTCTAATCATACTGGTGATTGAACAACCCTGCAAATATGTTAATAACTGAGAGTAGTGTAGGGTGGTCTTACATCCTCTAAAAGCCTTGTTTCCTATGACTCTTTAGTGGAAAGCAATAAAAGGGGGTGGGGTGTTAATGAGAGAGCACCTTTGTGCTGACAGGTCTGTGAAGTAATAACATAGTATATATATATATATATATATATATATATATATATATATATATATATATATATATATATATATATATATATATATATAGCCGTCCAGGGATGAAATCCGTTCGCTCTCTGCCCTTCTCTTGTCTAAAAGCCCTGTGACTAGAGTAAGGAAGTAAGTAAAAAAACTTTATTGATATAGCATCTTTCATGGGTCTAAAACCACAAAGTGCTTTACAATAAAAACAAACACAAAAAACAGAAGATAAATACATAAAAGGCAGGATAAAAACAGAATACATTTAACATCATACAGGATCAAACTTAGTAAAAGCCAATGTGGATAAATGAGTCTTTAACGGCGTCTGAAAAGAACCCATAGACTCAAGACAGTGCAAAGATGGAGGCAACACATTCCATAATCTGGGACCCACCACTTCAAAATATTTATCTCCTGTGGTCTTAAAATGTGTTCGAGGAACCATTAATAGTCTTTGACCTGAAGATCTTATACTACAAGAAGAGCTGTAGAGCTCTAGGAGGTCAGAGATATAGGTTTGGACTTGACCACATAGGGCTCCTAAAGTAAATACATAAATTTTGAAATGAATTCTAAAATAAACTGGTAGCCATTGAAAAGAGATTAAAACTGGAATTACTGCTGTCGTTTTTGTGTGTTGGTGAAAAGCCTTGTAGCAGCATTCTGAACTGTCTGGAGACAGTCAAGATCTTTCTTATTCAAACACATAAAAAGACTGTTACAATAATCAAGAAGATATTAAATAAAGGCAAGAACATTCATCTCTAATTCTGCTTTTGACAAAACAATTTTCTAAAGAAAAAAGAGAACAGGTCCTAAGACTGAGCCCTGTGTTACCCCACTTGGGAGGCTCTAGGAGTCCAACATGACATGGGTTGCAAAAAAATTAATGTTCTACCAGAAAGATGGGAGCAAAAGAACTCTAGAGCCCCACCTGATAGACCGACTACATCTCTGAGTCAAAATAATGTGATCTACTGTGTCAAAAGCATATGTAAGATCCATGAGAACCATTATAGTGTATACTCCAGACTGATCTGTCACTGTCACTAGAAACTTTGAGTGGAGCAGTTTCTGTAGAGTGTAGTTTATGAAAGCCAGACTGAAACTGATCAAAGATCTCATGTTTTCCATAAAAGAAATGATCTGTTCTGCCACTACTTTTTAAAGAAGTTTTGATATGAAAGGGATCTTGGATATAGACCTTAAACTGTGTAGAATCTGAATGGCTCAACAGCAAGCTTGAAAGAACTGTTGTTAAAAGGGATTTACTGCAAATTTCAACAATGCAGGGTCAATGACAGGAAAAACCCTTTCAAACAACACTGCAGGGAAGATGTCATTAGGACAGGTATATCATTTTTTTTAGTCAAGTAAAGATGAAATGTCAGAGTCACTGGATCAAACATCTTCAGAGACTGAGAAAGTGGAGAGCCAGAAATATAGTTGTGATGGACAAATACTGACATTTTTGGTTTTCATCACAAAAAAATAAGTAATTACTGCTGACTAATGTCACAAAATCGGATGAAAATAAAGAGTGACACCCTGCTGAGCATTTGTGTTCCTTTTCCACAGTAAGGAAAAAGGGGGAAATGGAAAACGGAAAATGACAGTTGTGGTAGATTAAAATAATCTGTCACTTTTTCTATTAAAATGATATATGATGGGTTAAAAAGTTATTTGTTTCAGTGACTTTTCAAAATGTTATATCGTTAACTGTGTTACATCTAGAAGCTTCAACGTATTTTATTGAGGTTTTATGTTATAGAACAACTAAAAGAAGACCGTAATTGTGAAAAGAAGAAAGTGAAAGAAAAGTAAAACATGAATTTCACATAAAAATAGTATTCGTAATAAGCTCCCTTTACTCGGATAATGTGAAATAAAACAAAAAAATGCAAAAAAAAAAATAATTGTCTTCCTTTCTAAGTCTGCACGGTTTTGATAATGATTTTCAACAAAGATTTTAGTTTTCCAGTGTTGGCTGTTGACTTGAATTGTTGCAGTTCTTTTTAAAACCTGCGGTGTCGCTGTTACTTTCCGCAAAAAAAAAAAAAAGAAGAAAAAAAAAAAAGCGGAAGTCGCACTCTCGCGATACTTTTTTGTTTTCATTGATTTTTCAAACATGGCGTCTGAAGTGCAGGCGGGTACCGCTGCTGCAGCTGAAAAGGACTTGTCTGTTGGGTATGTCTGTTTCTTGTGCACCTTTTTAACAAATCACAAAAGTGATAGTAACAATTCAGCGCATATATTAAAGTTTTACAGACATAAAGGGTTCGTTTTCACCAGGAAGACCATTTACAGACCAGCTAGCTAGCTAACGATAGCTCTGCACACGATTTGCCACGAGCAAAATGTAACAACAAAGCCAATTTTTAAAAACAAAACATATCTACACCTTATTTATTGATTGTTATATGCCGATTCGTCTGTCATTAAGGATGTGAACTTTTCAAATAAAGCTTTACAGCTTATATTTGCTTATTTGTATACTTCATGCTCCTGATTAAAATCGCAGCTTATATCGTTCTCTAAATACACCCAAAAATCAGGTTTTAAATGAGTGCATTTTGTTTTTATTTACCTAATTAGGATGTCTATTTTGCATGTGAATTCCAGCTGAAGTTGCTTAAATGGTTACAGAACAGAATGCCTTCAGTAGAAGCTGATTGAGCATAGCTCTGTTATGGGTGAAAAATAAGAAAACAACATAATATGGAGATCTTGGTTATTACTAAGTGTTTTCGTCTCCCTTCTGACTTTCAGGGATGCCTCCTTTGGGGAACAGCCTCCTAGTATGGATACAGAGTCATCAAGTGGCAAAGAGGGAATGGTACTATTTTCATTTTTATATTGATATGGTTGAGGTTAACATCTAGTTTTTCATTTTCAATCTCATTTAACACACGGTTTATCTTAATACATCTGTGGTTACAAAGTGTTGGATCTTAAAGCATAAATGTATACTTTGCTTTTAGGCAATATATTTGTGTAGTAAAAGAAACAGTGTGTCACTGTTTCTTTAACAGTCAACATGAGGCAGTGCCTGTCTTTGAAAGCCTAAGACCAACTGTTCAGTGTTTCAGTACAACTTGCTCTTCTCTAACAAGGAGCTTAATGGCAAAATTCATAACAGGTGTTTGATCCATGAATTGACTAATAAATTTCCTGATTCAATCAGAATTGGTATTTAAAGAATGTTTCCCTACCTCACAGTGCATGCTCTTTATGGATGAAGTCCAGCTTTGATGACTGTCTGGTGGTGTTTTTCTCAGGAGGTTGCTGGTGACGGCTCTGAAGCCGCCGACGTTCTGACTGGATCTGGAGACGAGGAGAGTGGGCGGCAGCTCGGGGAGGTGGAGCTGCAATGCGCCTTGTGTATGAAGTGGTTCACGGCAGAAACATTTGGGATTGAAACTGCGTATGTGTCCAGAATATAGATGTCAGCTTTTGTTTGATACAGATACAGCCATTAACTGCCTTTCTCCTCCACAGGACATGTCTTCCCTTCATGACCAATTACGTATTTCACTGCAATGTCTGCCATCACAGCGGCAACACGTACTTCCTCAGGAAACAAGCAAGTAGGTATTCTGGATGCTGAAACCTGACCATCGAGTATTGTTGTGTTCAACCTTCCATTTGGTGTTGTTAACTATGCCACGTTTTGTTCTTTAAGACCTGAAGGAAATGTGCCTCACAGCTTTGGCGAACCTCACATGGAGGTCCAGAACACAAGATGAGCACCCTAAGACCATGTTCTCCAAAGATAAGGTGGGAGTCAGTCTTTTTAAGGTGCTCGTGACTTTGAAGGGCCATTGGTCGTACACGAAAGGTTTTAATTTAGAACTCACTCAAACTCTCTCTGATTGTTTTAGTCGAATTACAGTTTTGACTTTTAAACGAGGGCTGGGACTTTTAACGCATTTCTTTTGATTAATTAATAACAGATTTTAATTAGATTAATCTTTATTTTTTATTTATTTATTTTTTTTAACGTACAGAAGTCCCCAGCCGAAACCTTTGTATTGTGGTACTGGTATGTCCGTAAACCATTTATCCCTGATACTGACCAAATGTATGTAAACTTTTCAATTTGAAGAAAGTTACAGAAAGAAAGAAAGTTAGTTGCTAGGTTTTCTGGCATTTAGCAAATAGAAATAATTTTGGTAATTCTAACTGAGGTAAAATGAGAGAAGTTTGGTCTGATTTAACTTCAGACAGTCAGAAAAAAAAATCGTCTGTGTCTTTTTATTCGTTGTATTTAAACTTCTGGTTTCAACTGTAAGTGGAAACCTGAAAGTTTTTCACAATAAACAAACACGCTGGTTTTACATTCATTACATTATTGCCAGCTATTCTTGCATTGCTTTGGTGTGTTATACTTGGATCATTGTAATATTTTCTTGAATTATGTTCTTTAATAGAATTTCTCCCTTTTGCAGGATATCATACCATTCATTGATAAGCACTGGGAGTGCATGACGACTCGTCAGAGACCAGGGAAGCTCACCTGGCCCAACAACATAGTGAAGACAATGGTAATATAGTGTGCAGTTGGAGACCATGCTCATTCCTCTCCCGATACTGGCTGGGTTTCTTAATACTTGTGTAGAGGTAGCAACATTCAGGGAGTTCCAGGATTAATCAAATAAGTATACCATTGTTATTGTATTGTTTTGCTCATTTCATAGAGCAAAGAGCGAGATGTGTTCCTTGTGAAAGAACACCCTGACCCTGGCAGTAAGGATCTGGAAGAGGAGTACCCCAAGTTTGGCCTTTTGGATCAGGTAATTACCGCTAAGAATATAAACACAGAGCACAGTCTGTATGTTTTTATGAATGCTTAATATAACTGGACATACTGTCCTTTTCTCTATAGGACCTGGGAAGCATAGGACCCTCATATGACACTCAGAAACAGACCACTGGAACCCCAGCAGCTGGTGGGCTCAATGGTGAGAATTAGAGAGTGAAACAAAACGGTCATAGATCAGAAATTGTTTTTTTTTTTTTTAACCATCTGTTAAGAGAAGAATTATAGTGTGTGAGGGTGTTTTCATGTATTTTTAAAAAATATATTTTAATCCTTGTGATTCAGTGACATGTAAAATAGAACTTCCCTGTTTGTTGGTGCATTTTGTTGAGCAACATAGTTTTTTCTTTTGTTAATTAGCAGTTCAGGCTTCTCCAGGACCCTGTTCAGAACTGGCATTAAAATACGTCCTAAATGATCAGAGTTGATCTGCGCTACATCACACACAGTCACATCATCATCTGTACAATAATGAATAGTCTCCTGACTATTGTTATTAATACGTTCACGTGATTCATATTAACCTAAGTCCTATTTTTGTAGTCTTATTTTGACAGTAAAACTCTTGTTGAATTTAATTATGCAACTTCGTAGGCGTGATAGGAGAGAGGTTAAGAAGTGTGAATAAGCTTTGATTTCACAAACCTTAGCAACAGAGCAAAGATACTAAATATCTTATGGTTATAATACGACCAGAATAAAATACCCTCAGATCAGATGAGGTCTTCAGTTTTTTTAGTAGCACTGTGGAAACTATGTGAACATGCCAGAGATGCTGTGGGACGCTGAATCTTATGTGATATACATGGGGCATCTCACTGTTGGCCCTTTTCCATCAGCACGACGCGACTCCTCTTGGTTATTAGGGTTTTCAGTCAGTAAAGATTACGTGGTACCTGCTTTGCTGGGGATCCAAGCGTGGCTGAAAACGCAGCGTCAGAAGACTGCCGGTCTCTGATTGGTTAGGCAGTGGAGTCACTGAGTGTGCCACAAGAGCAATTTCCTTACAAGAATCAGAGCAGCCATTTGTAAAAACTCACAACAGTGACTGAGCGTATTTGGAGCCTGAAGGAAAATGGCGACATTAAAAAATACACTGACGTAACGACGAGGTGCAGACGTTTGTGTTACTTTTCGGACTAAAAACGACGACCCCACTCACATAGTGCTGTTTCTCAGTTGCGATGGGAAGTAGAGCTGAGTTGAGCCATGTTGAGTTGGTGCTAGTGAAAAAGAGCCATGTGTGGAGACAACATACATAAATCTATAAAATCTAAATAAAAACAATCATGACAAACGTCATGCAGAGAAAGTCACATCGGCCAAGATGATCCTCTGGTCACTATTATCTAATTTATCCCTTACACTGAAACTTTTAGCCTTGTTGTTTATGGAACATAGTTTTTATTTTACCATCAGATGGCTAAATGAAGGCTGACCTACGAGGGGTGCATCAATAAATCGGCCCAGATTTCCTTAATTTTGGGAGATGAGCAGTCCACCAATACATGCGTGATAAAGTGATCTTTTTCACCAGTCTTATCTGCCCCCGCAAAGGTCTAAAAATCAGTCACTAGCTGCGTTTCCATCACAAATGTGCGAAGAAGTTTTTTTGATATTCTGCACGTGCCAAAAAAACACAATTTCACAATTGCGGTGTTTCCACTGAATAAGAAATGCAATTAAAATCACACACGAATAAGCTTGTTCATGCAGTAAGTAATTAAAAATCATTGCAGCGGCTGATGTAAACACTTACATGAGATGTATTCATATATCAGCCACGACTCTAGCGCTCATCATCAGCCATCAGAGACATTGGCGTCTTATTCAGGCATTGGAGCGACAAGCCCCTTATACTTGGCAGCGGCTACGTCTACATGTGGCGTTTTGGGGAAATTATAGTCGGCAGTTTTCCAGAAGAGCTATGGATTCAACACTTTCGAATGACAAAGTCAACTTTTGATGAATGGTGCGATGCTGAGAGACCTCTGGTGGAGCGCTCACAAATAAGCGCGTCGATGCTGTATACAAACTGGTGTGATGCGAAAAAAAGGTTTCCACTGCACTTTTGCAAAATACACAAATTTCGATATGGCTGAAAACACTCCTCATCCCAGCTCAAAAACGTCTTATTGAAAGAGTTCTTTTTAAATTGCCGTGTTTCCATTAAGGAAATTTATTTTCGGAATTCCCATTTGCACAGTTTTATGGTCGATGGAAACACAGCTACGGTCTCCTTTTGCTCTGCCGTTAGAGAGCGCTGACTAACAGACCCGCCCACCAGGTCACGTTTGCACATGACCGGTGAACAATAGTCACCCCACTGTTGCCAACTTATCTTACTTATTTACTTCGCTATATTTATCGACTTTTCAGACAAAGAAAAAAAACCCCACTAAGTTTTGGTGGTTCAGAGCAACTATTCCTGGTGATCTGTACTGACAAAAAAATCGGTATCGGCAGGTCAGGCTGTTTAAAGATCGGTGATCAGCTAGAAAACTGCAATCGGTGCACTTCTATAACCTACTAAATAAGAGGTGTGTGGTTCTTCGGTGTTTCTCAGGATGAATTGCCTTCAGACTGCTAAACTTTTGTAGATGAAAGTGCCAAAAGCCATTTTCATTCTATTTTGAGTGGTTCTCACCTGCTGTTTAGATCCCCAGAGCAGACATTAATGCCAGTCCTGAATGGTTGCTTCATCATGGCTGTCAGCTTCCCCCTAACAGAATGGTGGACGATAGATAAGCTACTGATTGTCAACACTTCTGTTGACAGAAGAAACAAGTTTGGCACATCCCACTTTAAAAATCAGTAGTTTTGAAGAATGTTAGAGGCACAGCTTTCTCTAGAAAGTATTTAACCATTCCAGATGCTTACGTTATGTTTATGAAACACTGACTTCTGATAGCTATATAATGATGATTTTGCTGTTCTTTATTATATTTTAAAGCACAGATGACTTTTATCTAAAACTGCTCATTCAAAATATGTAATACGCATATGTAGGGATATTTAACTACCAGGTCTGTACGTCTCCTTATATTTATACTAAAATCACATGCACAGTATTCAGTGCTATTCTTTATCAGCTTTAATTTCATACAACAATCAGATTCACCTAAAACTGACAAAAACAGATTGCTTGAAGGAGTCTTGGTTTAGTTCAGAAGAACAAAAATGAAGCAGAAATCAAATATTTTACTACCCAGCATAAAGTAAGGCAGTGTGCAGATATGATGACCGGAGTGTTTGTGTGCATTGTTTTCCAGGTGGATCTTCTTTCTCAGGTGAATATGTTATATTTTGACACCTGGAGCTTCTCAGTGTGTTTGTGTGTCTTGTAATCCGCTGGATAGAAGTTGGCCCTGAGGTTTTAGTCCCACTTCTCCACCACCACCCCTCCCTTACTCAAGCTCAAACCAAAGCCTGATTCCTAATGAGCATCTTGTGGGCAACTTCATCCACGTGCTGATGTACCCCTCCCTGTCTGCTTTTTTTTTTTTTTTTTTTTTTTTTTTTTTTTTTTTTTTTTTTTTTTTTTTTTTGTTGCATCGGCTCAGTGCAACAACCCCCGCCCCAACCCATCGAACATACAGTGGCTTGCATAAATATTCATATCACGATTTTTCATGTTGCAACAGCAAATTTCAGTGTATTTTATTGGGATTTTCTATGACAGACCAACACAAACTAGTGCATTATTATGAGGAAGCAAAATTATACATGATTTAATTTTTTTTTCTCTCAAATTCAAATCAGAGTTTTGAATTTACCCTTAAAAGCCATAAGGCATTTTTGCTTTGCGTGGTTGTTCCACTAAATGTGACTGCAGTCAGACTTCTGTGTGAGCGGTTTACCACCCCAAAACAAGAACGTTGATATCAAAGCAGCGTGTTGTTTACGGAGGTAATCGTGAACGCCACCGTCTATAGATCAATTTTAAAGTTTATTCAGCAATGGTAACCAACACGATTGTCATGAAACCATAACAAGACGAAGGAAGCTAATAAAAAGAAACTGCTAATAGCAACAGTGTTTTATGGAGAATTGAATGCAGCTTCTATAGAGAAGTCTATTTGGATGTGTAGTCAGAACCAGGAGTGCTGGGATTGTGATGTGATGCGCTTCAGTGGAACAGACTTCATTCATAATTTCATAATTATGATATTTTCAGTCATTGTTTACGTCCGGCCTGGCTTCTTCTGGTGCAGCTTTATGATGCATGTCTCACGTCAATGAAGTAAAAGTCGGATTAAATGCGACATGACTGTTCTGACTGCAGACGCTTTGAAAACGATCGGATACATATCCGATTTAGTTCCAGATCTTTTTTTGCCGGGGGGTGAAAGATCGGAATTGCTTTGAAGAAGTAATATTGGTTGCATTTTGGAAAAAAAAAAAAAAAAAAAAAAATTGTATTTGGGTCGCATTCGGCTTCTGTGTGAATGTAGCCATAGATTGGCCCAGTCAAAGTCCAGTCCGAAAGGAAGTGTGGCAAAGAATAGTTGTGATAGACTTGACAAAAGAAATGCAGCAACATGTGGTTCTACATTGTGTCATATTCAGGCTAAGAAGATATGAATACGCATTTATCAGTTCACATTTTTTAAGGTTTTTATTAGACACAAAATGTTGAAAACCATTAATTTTTTCCCAGTCACATTTATGGACCTCTTTGTGTTGGCCTGCCACATGAAACCCAACAAAATAATTAAAATTTGTGGTTATGTGACAAAATCAGAAAAGGTTTCAGGGGTGTGACTAGTTTTGCAAATCACTATAGCTTCCACATGTGTGGCTTCCTGCTGACAGGCTCTGACATCCCTTTGAATCTGCCTGTGTGAAATGACAGTCTGCCTCCAGGGTGCAGAGTGCCATTTAGTTTAGTTGCTGTTGGCCTTCTCTTATGCTAATTAGCCTCATCCTCTTCCCTCTCTTTAAACTGAGGTCGAAAAAGCTCATTTTTTTCCACCTTGAATGAGCCCTATTCCTCAAATAGGTTGGAGAACTTTACATCTTGTTAGGACAAATGTTGGGTAGGAATGAGATCTTTATTATTCTTTCATTTTTAACCAAATATATTTGTATCTATTTTATCCAGTTGTTTTAGTCAGCTGATTTTCACATTTTATCCTCTTTTAAACACTTTAAACTGTCCTGTAAGTAATATTGTACAAAAACGCGGTCGTCTGAGGACAAAGTGTTCACAATCGAACCAGTAAACCCCCAACATGTCTTTCTATTTTTGGGTTTTAAAATAAAGAAAAATAGAAAACTTTTGCAAAAAAAGGGTGCAAATATTTTCTTCTATAAGATGTTGATGTTTGTTGAGAGTGATGTAAAAAAAAAAAAAAAAAAATTAAAAAGCACATCATTTCCAGCCAAAAGACAAGAAAAATAGATCAGAAAAGTATTACTGGTACTCTTCGTGTCATTCTGTTGTGGAAATGCAACGCAATTATTGCATTAAAAACACAGCAAATCTGCTAAAACTTTTATTTTTTTGAAATTGTTTCTGTTCTTAAAAACATTGGTTCTTTATCATTTTAGTGCCAAAATTATTAAGAGCCAGCGTGGAAGATCCAAAGCACAGGTTGCAGCCCCCTGTTTCAGACAGTTTTAGATAGTGTGTTATGAACCTACACAGAGCAGGTCAGACTGCTGCTGGTTCAGGGCTCTCGATTATTCCAGCAACACACAGAGAGCGTGCTCTGAGGTCTGTCTGCAGCTGTTTGACTGATGTGCTCTGACGCAGCAACAAGGAGATAGCCATCCTTGGATATCAGCTCATGTTTTACTGGTGGCAAATAGTTCAAAACAAAGACCACAACCTGATGGATCAGCTGGGTGATTTTTTTGTTTTGTTTTGTTTTGTTTTGTTTTGGCCTTCTTCTATTACAGACACTCATTCAAAATCATTCTTGTGTATTTTAGTTGTTTTATGATGATGATTGAAGTGATAGACATATTGTGTTACTCAAATCAAACAAATGTAGGGCTGCAACTAAAGGTTATTTTCATTATTGATTATTCTATAGATTATTCCGACAATTATTTGATTACCGTATGAAAAATAGCCATATTTCGCAGATTTTTAATTTAAGCCTTTTTTATAAAAATAATGGAAATACATTAAAAGACACAAATAAACAAATAATTCTATTCCTTTTTAAAATAAGAAAATAAACATATTATTGCCTAATATGTCTATGCTTAATGTACGCTTGATCATTTGTAGCAAAGGATGCATCTGCAGTTAAAAACCCCCCAAAACTTCTAACAATACTTCTAAGGTCAGACCTTTCCGCTTGACTTAACACCAATAGTGTAGGGCTGATCTGTTTATTATTTTTTGGAATAATTTTTTGGATTATTAATTAGACAGCAAAAGGTGCTTAATAGGAGATTTTTTTCTTACAGAATTTGAACCAGGTGAAACTAAAACTAGGCCACTTGAGGAGTTTTGGGTTGAACATATTTTCAGACAGAAGTCTTTTTTTGTCATCTTAAATTCAAAATGTATGTATTTTTTGTACAATTTTGGCTTAATTATTGCTCTGAGTGTGTTTTTCTTTCAGAAAATGGCCATATTTTAGTTTTGATCACTAAATTAGTCAAATAATTATTTCAGCCCTAAACAAATGCAACAAATATGAGTTTTATTTCAAACTGCAAGTGATGTTATTTAAGGATTTGACGCATAATTACAGATTGTAGGGTCACAGAATTGGAATGAATGCTAAGTAGGACATGATTTCCACAAGGCTCTGGATATATGTTGAGAAATGGGTAGCTAAGACAGGATGGAGTTTTAAAAGATAGGACTGATATTTTAAATCTGTCTTTTTTTGTGTTCCTTATGACTGTTTGTTTTTTGATCAAGAAAACATCCTTTCTTTAGCTTGAGGTTCACGTTTGAGACCTTAAAAACCAAACTCAGGATCACAATCAGGCTCAGTGAGATTCCAATGTCATTCCTGGAAAAAAAAAAAAAAAAAAAAAAAAAAAAATAAATAAATAAATAAATAAATAAATATATATATATATATATATATATATATATATATATATATATATATATATATATATATATATATATATATATATATATATATATATATCCACAAATCAATGCTTGAAAAAACCTAATCATAACATGTTTATTAATTCGGTTAGTAATAAAAGCGTTCCTGGAGATGTTGCAGATGTTTAAAAACAAAACAAACAAAAAAAAACCTCCCCGGATAAATGTGAAAGTAAAAAGGCTCCACCTAATGTCCCTAATAAGTCAGAAATTCAAGCAAAATCAGCGTGCTAATGCATAGTTGTGAGTTTATTCCATATTTTCTGCAAATGTGGTCAAAAACGTGGGGTTTAAGTGACTAACTCCCACCTGTAGGTGGAAGTATTTCTTTCTTTGACTACACTACTGCCTCAGCCTTATTTGATGTCAAGTTATAGTCGCCATCAATACAGCAAGTCACAAAAATCGAGCTATTTTAGTTCTATTAAAGAATAAAAATGTCCAATCTATTTTTTTCCGTCTTTTTTCTTTCATATGTAGATTTTGAAAGGAGTTTGAGGAAAAAATATTGCAAAATTCCTTTCAAATATTTCTGAAGTAGCACCACAAAATGATTTTGATTGTACAAAATCACAAAAACAACGGCGAAATCCTGGAGGGACGAGGTTTATGGACTGCTTCAACCTGTATGTGTGTTCCGTGGTACTTTGTCAGCTGAGTGCTTGCTCCCCTTGCTGTTGACCGCTTCTGTTTTTGTTTGTATGCGTCTTTTCGAGTTCAGTTTTCAACTCTGTCTTGTGCTTTTCAAGGTGCTCTGGCCCCTGGACCTGGAAAAGGAAGGGGGGCCAAACGTAAACAGCAGCAGCAGCAGGAGGGAACAGCTGCAGGAGCGACAAAGAGAACCAGGAGGTACGTCTAAATACAAACGCTGCACAACTTTATTGTACGAGATGAGCTTCGAACAGGATCAAAGCGTCTTCCTCGCCGTTTTTGATTGGATGAGACGTGTTTTTGATGCTTTATCACACAGTGACCCGTTGTTCTCAGCCCAGCGGCTGCCCCCTCATGGTTACCCCTTGGAACACCCGTTCAACAAAGACGGCTATCGCTACATCCTGGCAGAACCGGACCCTCACGCGCCAGACCCCGAGAAACTGGAGCTGGACTGCTGGGCTGGCAAACCCATTCCCGGTGATCTGTACCGAGCCTGTCTGTACGAGAGGGTGCTGCTGGCCTTACACGACAGAGGTACGACAGCGCCACAAGACATTCCGAAGCTTAGTTCCGTTTTGAATCGTGACCCAACGTTTCACCTGATGCGTCGCAGCGCCTCAGCTGAAGATCTCCGACGACCGGCTGACGGTGACGGGGGAGAAGGGCTACTCCATGGTCCGGGCGTCACACGGCGTGAGGAAAGGAGCCTGGTACTTTGAGGTCACAGTGGATGATATGCCCCCAGACACGGCAGCCAGACTGGGCTGGTCTCAACCGCTTGGTCGGTATTCCTTCACATTCGTGTAAACTTCATAGCATCTAGAGTATGAAGTATTTTCCTTTTGCCAGGAGATCTAAAACATTATTGGATATTTTATAAATAACACATTTTTACGTTCAACTTTCAGGCAACCTTCAGGCTCCTTTGGGTTATGACAAGTTCAGCTACTCTTGGCGGAGTAAGAAGGGGACTCGCTTTCACCAGTCGATAGGGAAGCATTACTCCTCAGGCTACGGTCAGGGGGACACGCTGGGGTTCTTCATAGAGCTGCCTGATGAAACGGAGACAGCGAAGGCTCTGCCTGATACGTACAAGGACAAGGTGAACACCTGAGAGCCAGGCGCCACCTCACCTGGGTTAGAGTCTCTGTTGTCGATGGGTTCATATCAACTGTTTTCTCGACTCTCTCTCCAGGCACTTATTAAATTCAAGAGCTACCTGTACTTCGAGGAGAAGGACTACGTGGACAAAGCAGAGAAAAGCCTAAAGTCGATGAGCCCCAGCAGGGTGAGGACGCCTCCTCTGAGTGAATAAAGTTAGGCCTCTCCGCATGGAGGTGATTTTAGGTGTATCCGCAAAAGTTTTTTGTCCTTAAGCTGTGCGTCCACAAGGATTCGGGGTCTTGGGAGACCGGAAACCATCATTTTTGAAACCGGGTTCCAGAGTGGATACATTTCAGAACACTGGTTTCATGTTTCTGTGTGGTCATGCGAGCCGCGTCTTTTTTTTAAACAATAACGGTGAAGCTATCCTGCTAGCGCCTCACTCTCACAAAAACAAAAACATGGCAGGATTGCCTGATCTGACAGTTTCCAACTCAAACACAATGGAAAACTTTGTTTTGCTTTGTGAGACTATGTCATGTTCAATCATGAAGCTGCACTGGGACTGCTGTTTTACAATACCAATACATGCTGACACTTGTCATGTACGACAGATTCTAGACACGTCAAAATAAATGAATAAATCGAGTGCAAAAACACATTATTTTATTGAAATGTACAAGTTTTGTCCTTTTTCGCCGCATAATTACAGCTATTTTGAAAGACTTTTCATCTGAACACTTTCTAAAAACCTGTGAAATGTTGTGGAAAGCAGCCCCAATTTTAACAACCCGTCCAAACCTATTTTTTTCCAGCCCGCACTCAAAAGAAGCCCAGTTGGGCCCCACTGTTTGGTGTTTTTTGTGTTGCTCTCTCGCGGTGTTACAGCGCCATCGACATCATTTTCTATGGCGCAGAATCCTGTCGTGTGGGCACACATTTTTTCTTAATCGTTTCCAAAGATATACGGTGTGTACAGGGCCTGAGAGAAGCCGCTGGTGTTGACGCCGGAGTCTTGTGTTTCAGATGTTGTTCTATAAAAATGGCGTTAACCAAGGGGTTGCCTTTGAGAACCTCTTTGAAGGCATCTACTTTCCTGCGATCTCCTTGTACAAGAGCTGCACGGTCAGTACAGCATCAGGACACGTATTTCAGCCTTCAAACAACCAGATTAGTCAGTTTCACTCTTGTTTCTTCACAGGTTTCTGTCAACTTTGGACCTCAGTTCAAACACCCACCTAAGGACATTAAATACCAACCGGTGAGAGCTTTTCACCAATTTACCAAACTTATCCCACACCAGCTGAGCTCTCACGTTGGAATGTATTTTCTTTCACTCCTGCAGATGAGTGACATGGGTTGGGGAGCGGTAATCGAGCACACGCTGGCGGATATGCTGTACCACGTGGAGACAGAGGTTGACGGACGCCGCAGCCCACCATGGGAAGGATAAACCAGTTCATAAACCACCATCAGACATGTAAACAATGCTAAACGGAGCGTAGGTCAATTTCCGCATTTTAGATCCACGAGTTAAAACCACATTAGTAATAACTAAGACTTGGTGGCATCAACAGACCCCTACTGAGATGTGCCATCAGAATAAAGTGATCATTGGTGCTCTGGCTTCAGAGAAATCACATCATCATAATGGATTCCTGATCTACTGTATGTTCCAAGCAAATAACCCAACACTCGATCCTTTTACAGTCCTCCTGCGAGGGGAGTCATTAATCCTTAGTGTTTTCTGTGTTGCTTTTTTATTTACTTTTTATACTTTGGATTAAAAAATAAATGTGTGTTTAATGGAAAAAAGCTGTATGGTTGTGTGAACTGCCTGGATTTGAAAGATACAGGGTGTCCGTGCATCCTTAAAAAAATCAAATTCATGTATCTGAAATTAAGGCCTTAAAATGTCTTCAATTCATTAAAAAAATGTAAGTTGGTCTTAAGTACATTAATCACAGGTCCTAAATTTTGTTGTGGCAGGACTATTTAATCTTGTATGTGTGGTTTTGTTTTCTTGCAGGACTTTTCTGTCAGGCAAACGTTAGAGTTGCTTGCAGAGATTTTCGGTGTGTTCTGTTACTCAAGACAGTTGAGGCTACCGCTAACTAGTTGCTAACACAGCCATGCTGATGAGCTAGCTAGTTTTTCTGTGTGTATCATGGGCAAATTTATCACCAGTTGTCTTGATGACATTTGTTTTTGCCACTAACTCGCTTCTGTTGCCAGTCCGTATGAGGTGAGGTGCATTCTGTGCAAAAACCCCCAACTTTTAAGCTTGGCACTATTGGGGTCAAAGTTGTAGAGAGCCATATGCAGTGCGAGGAGGAAAAAGCTGCTCCCAAGAGCCACAAACAGACCCCAGAAATTTCAGTTTTTACAATGCTTGATTGTAATCCTGCAAGGTCTTCCAAACGTCCCTCTCTTTATAGTTTTTTGGTCTTAAATTTCATTCCAGGTGGCATTAAAAAGGTCTTAAAAAGGACTAAGTTTGACTTGTTGAAACCTGCAGGTACCCGGAGATAATTTGGTGCAGATTAAGTCGGCAGTATGCTGAATTCTCATCATATAGGTGTGCAGCTAAGAATGGCATACCATGCTAAAGATAATTTCAGCTTTTTTATGATGCCAAACAAACTAGTCGTAATAAGAAAACAGAAACATTTTTCCTGTGATCATGAGATGTTTGCTTTGGAAGGTGTGGTATGTTTTAAATTTTTCTTTTGCACTGAAGAATCGGAAAATATGGAAGTAATACAGTCTAATTTAGGATGAGCTCACGAGAAAGGGAAGATGTATTTAAAATCTATAACTAACCTGGATTTAAATTGATTAAACTAGATTAAGCAGTCTACAAATCTAGCTGGTCTCATCATGAACTAAATATTTAATATTTCAAAGATAAACACAGTAGTTTTGATTTCCAACCTCTTTTTACTTTTGGTTTCCACCATTTGTGTATTTCCTGTGATATTGAGTTGCTGCTAAACAAGCCTGTTGAAAGGCTTACTGAACATGGAGTGAAATTACACCCAACCATTGATTAACATTGTCATTTTTACACTGTACTCATCTTGGGTGCCAAACCCCCCCCCAAAAAAAACAAACAAACAAACAAACAAACAAAAAAAAAAACCGGAGCATTTCTTGGCCAAAACAAAAATTCTACTTATCGCCAATGTGCTTTCTTTCCTTTAGATGTGTAGAAAATGAGTGAACTCTGTAGGAACTCTGGAAATATTTATTAAAAAGAAATGCATTATTTTTTTTTAGTCAAAATAAAAGCAAAAACAAGCAACTTGATTAAAAAAAGAGTTTATTTAAAGATTGGCTTTATTTTGGCAAGTGCTACATTACTGAGGGTGTACAGATGCAAACTGTTTTAGAGCTGGAGGGCCGTGGCTGGGGTTGGTCTTAGAGAGTGGAGCTGACGTCTCCATTGGATAGCTGGCCCTGTTTACCATCACCTGCTGGGTCTGAGTTGTGCTGTTGGGGGAAATCATTAAATCAAAAGTATGCCGTCATGATACCTGTTCACACTTTCAAAGACCGGACTTACTCTTTTATGTCTGCGGAACATTCGACGCAGCAAGCCTCTCTTGGGGCTCTTAGGGCTCAGGGACCAGTCCAGGTCTGGAGGTCGAGATCCCATTGGAGCAAAAACATTCAGTTCTTCGAAACATCCCGTCTCTATGATCTAAGAGCAAAGATGGATTAACAGGTTTGGACAGGAGATCTTTAGCTATACTAGTACATCTAAAAAAAAATTAGAATATTGCATAAAATTGCAATATTTCTTCCAGGTAATTCCAGACAGTGAAACTTGTATATAGAATTATCACACATAAAATGTTAATATACCTTTATTTCTCTTTATGATTGTGGCTTAGAGATAATGAAAACTCAAAGTTCAAGGTTTCAGAAAATTAAAATATTTTGAAAATCTTAAATATTGGAAACTCATGGTGTCACACCCTAATCAGCTAATTAAGTGAAAGCACCTGCAAAGGTTTCCTGAGCCTTTAAAAGGTCTCTCAGTCGGGGTCAGTAGGACACAATCATGGGGAAGACTGCTGACTGGACGGATGTCTAGAAGACAGTCATCAACACCCTTCACAAGGAGGGGAAGCTACAAAAGGTCATTGCTGAAGAAGCTGGTTGTTTACAGAGAGCTGTATCCAAGCATATTAATAGAAAATTAAGTGAAAGGAAGAAGTGTGGTAAGAAAAGGTGCACCAGCCTTTAGAGGACTGTCAAGCAAAATCTATTCCAGAACAGCCACCACACACAGATGAATATTAGACATTGGCTACAAATGTCTGATTCCCCGTGTCCAGCCACTCCTGAGCCAGAGGCGTCTTATCTGGGCAAAGGAGAAAAGGAACTGGACTGTTGCACTAATAGCCCAGAGTCCTGTTTTTTCGGCATTTCATTTGGAAATCAAGGTTCCAGAGTCTGGAGGATGAGTGGAGAGGCACAGAATCCATGGTGTTTGAGGTCCAGTGTGAAGTTTTTACAGTCAGTGATGGTTTGGGGCGCCATGTCATCTGCTGGTTTTGGTCCACTGGGATTTCTGATGTCCACAGTCAACACAGCATCTACCAGGAGATTCTAGAGCACTTCATGCTGCTTCCCTCTGCTGACAAGCTGGATGGAGATGCTTGATTTTCCAGCAGGTCTTGGTACCTGCCCACACTGCCAACGGTACCCAAAGCTGCTTCAATGACCTTGGTGTTCCTGTTCTTGATTGGCCAGTAAACTCCCCTGACCTTTAACCCCATAGAGAATCTCTGGGCTGTTGTCAAGAGGAAGATGAGAGACACCAGACCCAACAAGGCAGATGAGCTGGAGCTATTAAAGCAATCTGGGCTCCCATTACACCTCAGCAGAACCACAGGCTGATCTCCTCTTTGCCACGGAGCACTGATGCTGTAATTCATGCAAGAGGAGCCCAAGCAAGAACTGAGTGCTTAGAAATGTCCAGACTTTTTAGAATCCTGACATCTGTGCTTAAAGGATCCATTTCTGATCGGTCTAATGTGATATTCTAATTTTCTGAGACAATGAATTTAGGGTTTTCTTCACCTGTAAGCCACAATCATTAAAAATGCAAATAATGAAAGCTTGAAATATTTGTCTCTTTGTGTAATGAATTTCTATAAAATGACCGATGAGTGGCAAGAAATCTTGCACTTTTACACAATTGAGTTGTGCTTGTACACAATCATATACTAATATAATCTGTGAATATAATCACCTCATTCTGCCAACTCCTTGGAACGCTTCCCGTTTTGAACTTAGCATAGAACTCGCCGTCTGTCTGGTTCAGAACGACTCCCCTTAGTGTGGAGAACTCCTCAATATCCTGCACATCGTCGCAGTACACCAGCCTGGGCTAAAGGTGAGGAAAACAACATACAGTCAGCTCATAATTTTTTATTTATCTGTAGTGATTAGATCTTTTTAATCTGAGGCCAGAGGTATTAGCTCAAATTAGGTGTCCACTTCCAATATTTCACAGTGCATAGACCTGCCCCAAGGAAACTGGTTGTTCACAGAGCACTGTATCCAAGCATCTTCATAGAAAGTTGAGTGGAAGGAAAAAAGTGTGGTAGGAAAAGCTCCAGCAGCATCAGGAATAATTGCAGTCTTGAGAGGATTGTCAAGCAAAAACTATTCAGCGGATGAAGAGCCACTATGCATATATGGATTAAAAATGTGGTCTTCCTTATGTTACTTCACTCTTCTTTTCAGATGTCAGTAAAGTTTGCATTTAATCTGGAAATCAAGGTCCTGCTAGGTGAAGAGTGGAGAGGTGTAGAATCCACGTCACTTGAAGTGCAGTGGGAACTGTCTATTTTGTTTTCACATTTATCTAATTTCCCTTTGGGATCAATCAAGTATTTTCGACTGATTGATTTCCACAGTTGGTGATGATTTGAGGTGCCATGTCATCCGCTCTTGTTGGTCCACTGAGTTTAGGGATAGCTTTAACGTGAGAGAAGACCTCGTTGATCTCAACACCACACTGACTAGCTTTTAGCTGGAAAGCTAAGTGCAGTTTTATCAAACTGAAGACGCTAAGATCGTATCCTCTACAGGTAAGAGATTTATTGCTGAATAACTTCCTTTCTGAACTATTTCTTAAACGTCAACCTGGTAGAGTCAAGAAATATTCTTAATCCATCCATCTACACCTACAGTGGTGTGAAAAAGTCTTTGCCCTCTTCCTGATTTCCTATTTTTTGCATGTTTGACACACTTCAGTGTTTCAGAACATCAAACCAATTGAAATGTTAGTCAAAGACAACACAAGTAAACACAAAATGCAGTTTTTAAATGAAGGTGTTTGTTATTAAGGGAGAAAAAACATCCAAACCCACATGGCCCTGTGTGAAAAACTGATAGCTCCGCCCCCCATTTAACCATGGTTTATGACATCTGAGTTCCTTGTCTCTAGCCACACCTGTTCTCAATCAAGAAATCGCTTCAATAGGACGCGCCTGACAAAGTGAAGTCCACCAGAAGATCCTCAAAAACTCGACATCATGCCGAGATCCAAAGAAATTCAGGTGAAATGAGAAAGAACATAACTGAGATCTATCAGTCTGGAAAGGGTTACAAAGCCATTTCTGAAGCTTTGGGACTCCAGCGAACCACAGTGAGAGGCGTTATCCACACATGGTGAAAACATGGAACAGTGGTCAACCTTCCCAGGAGTGGCCGGCCGACCAAAATTATAACAACTTCCAAAGAACTGCAGGCCTCACTTGCCTCAGTTAAGGTCAGAGGTCATGCCTCCACCATAAGAAAGAGACTGGGCAAAAATGGCCTGCATGGCAGAGTTCCAAGACGAAAGCCACTCCTGAGCAAAAAGAACATTAAGGCTTGTCTCAATTTTTGCAGAACATCTTGATGATCCCCAAGACTTTGGGGGAAACATTCTGTGGACTGACGAGACAAAAGCTGAACTCTTTGGAAAGTGTGTGTCCCTTTATAGCTGGGGTAAAAGTAATGCCACATTTCAGAAAAAGATCACACCAACAGTAAAACATGGTGGTGGTAGTGTGATGGTCTGGGGCTGTTTTGCTGCCTCCTTGCTTTTTCACACCACTGTAGTTATGAAAATCAGTATTCCACTTACGTCTGGTTTAAAAGGAGGCTCCACACATCCTGCTTCCAGCATCCGGAAGTTGATCTGTCGGAAGAAGGGGTGAGACTTCACTTCTTTCCCTCCTGAGCCTCGGCAACCTAGTCGGTGTTTGGGATCCTTTTTCAGCAACTAAAATAAAGACAAGCTGTTCATTTTTGGGTAAAGGTCTTGAGCCCATCAGGAGGCACTCTACAGATAATGGCAGGAAAAACACAGAGACAGCTCTAAGATTGTGGTGTCTTCTGTGCTTTCCTGCCACAGAAAGCCAGAGTGTCTGCTGTAAAGCACATTAAATGAGGTTTGAGCAGTGAAACTCACGGCGGTGCAGATGTCTATGGCCTCCTTGCTGAACTTCTCGTTGTATTCCACCATATTTGATTTGATCCTTTTCTCCACTTCTGAGGATTTGGGGCGCTCCCCTCGGCCCCTGAAGGGAGACTTACCCGCAATCATTTCATAAATCAGACAGCCGAGGCCCCACCAGTCTGGACTCATGTTGTATTTCTCTTTGCTGATCACCTCAGGAGCTGTAAGCAGAGAAAAGCAAGCCGTATTATGGAGGGGAATATTGTCTACTCAGCATTATACAGAATAACAAAAGTAGAAAATGATGTCTCTGAAACATCAGATTTTCATTTCAGGCATGTCTACTGAAGTTCATCAGAATACAGAAGTTTAGCTCTGGGTTTCTGAATAGATGTTTGTTGGGGTGGATCACTGCATTGTCAATCATTTTCCTTGTAAAATAGATGATTTGTGAACAGAGAAAGTGTCTCCTTTCCTCTGTGCTGCCTTCTAACTTGTAATTTTCTGAGTGCATTTTATTGAGATTTTAGTCCAACGTACTCGCATGTTTAATTTCCCTGATGGTTTTCTTGAGATAGCAGGTTAATCATCACGAGATAATTGGTGTGTGTGTTAAACCTGATTCCATCATTTGAATGCATGCCTCAACAGCAGGAGAGGACTTATAGTGTAAGTCATTGTGTGCATGTGTATTTCTGTGAATAAGTGACACGTAAACCACGACACCGCGTCATTGGTCTGATGATTAAACCATCGAGAAATTAAGTCGTTATCTCGAGAAAACGGTCATCGTCATTTCGTGATAACATAATTATCTCATTATATTGAGACAACGGTCATTTTTATTTCATGATAACATAAATATCTCATTATCTCAAGAAAACCATTGGTCTGAAAAAATGCGAGTACGACCACTCTTGGCTTCCATACATAACTAAACTCCATGTTCTAAACAGAAATGAATATCTAAAATATATTGTGTGATTTTGTATTCAGCCTCCTGTACCCTGATACCCCTAAATAAAATCCAGTACAACCAACTGTTTTCAGAAGCCCCCTAATTAGTAATTAGAAACAGCAAACAAGTCAGGGATAAAGTTGAGCAGAGGTTTAATGTAGGGTTTGCACATTTTTTTAAAGCTTTTTTATGGCCCTAGTAGTGGCCTTTATCTGCAGTATAGGCAGGAAATGGGCTGAGAGAGAAGGGGGGGAAGACATGTAGCAAAGTAGCCTGGCCATTGCCTTCCTACACAATTCTGCTCGGTTCTCATCTACCTTCAGTGCTCTGTCTGGGATTTGTCTCATTGAGCTCTATTTCTCAGGATGCATTTAATCTTGGCCAATCAGCAAACAGGAGGAGGAGTTGTGACTGATGTGTCAAGTTTCTATGCTGTTTTAGAATTGTAATCTGCCTATACGGGGTTGTAGTTTGGCAGTGGCACCAGAGGAGGTGAACAAAGCCACTCAGTCCATGTTAGCCACACTTCCAAATACTCAGCAATTAAAGTCGGAGCAAGAAGAATGTTTAAGACATTTTATTGCTGGTAAAGATGTCATTCGGCTTGGAACTTCTCTCTTCGAATTGGGGTATGGTTGTTTACAGTGCATGCAATCTCCGGTAAGCTTCATAGCGTAACTTGCTTCACGGTCGAGTTGGCGGATTTCATATGTCATGGTCAAACGTTAGCGATTGGGTAAAATCAGATCCAATCATTTCAAACTTCAACACAGTTCACGCCTCCAGCAAGCAACTGTTTCTCAACAACTGAGGGTCCAGACCCTCTGTACGAAGCAAAGCGTAGAACAAGGGGCTGGTTTTTTACATGGCTGGCAGCAAAGGTACCAAGGTTGAGAACTGAACATAGGACGGCTACATCAAGAACTAATAGCCTCCGTATATGGGGCACTCACTCTATGTCTAAACCAAGTTCCACCCCGGGTTTGAACATTTTACATTATATTAACATAGAAGGGTTTGAAACATCTGAAACCCTACAAAGACATGGCTGGCCACCTAAAACTGAGTAAGTCAAAGAAGCAGGCAAAAGGCCAGTGGTAGCTCTTGAGGAGAGCTACAACTCAGGTGGGAGAATCTGCTGACAAGAAAGTTATTAGTTGTGCAGCCTCATATATCGGGCCCTTACAGAGGAGTTGCAAAAATAAAGACAGTGTTGAAAGAAAGCTATAGAAACTTCAGTTTGAGGCAGACAGTTGACAAAAGTTGCAAAAAGTTCCCCCTGTTCAGATGAAGCCAAAATGTAGCCTTTTGGTCTGCATGCAAAACAATGTGTGTCAGAAAAATAAGAATACACTTTAACGTGAATGCACATTCCCTACAGTGAAACATGGTGGTAACAGTATCATAAGGGATGCTGTTCTTCAATATGTTGGAATGGCCAAAGTTGATAGGAAGATGGATTAAGTTTGACAGAGCAATGTTTGAAGAAGACCTGTTCATAGAACTGAGACTGGGGTGGAGGTTCACCTTCCAGCAGGAAAACAAGCCGAAACATAAAGCCAGAGCATTTTCAAGTGCTAGAATGGCCCAGTCAAGGTCCAGATCTATATCCAATTGAGAATATGTGGTAAACCTTGGAAGTTGATGCTCTCCATCCAATCTGACTGAGCTTTATCTATTTCATAAAGAAGAAAAGGCAGTTTCGAGACATGCCCAAAAAGACTTCCAGCTGTTATTGCAATGATTAAATTCAAATGCATGCAACACTTTCCAGATTTTTACTTGAGAACATTTTGAGAACACATTTTCCATTTATTTCTCAATTAAGCACTACATTTGTTTTGCTCTGTCATATAAAATTCCAAAGAAAAACCCTGACATTTCTGAATGCAATGTGACAAACTGTAAAAAAAAGTCTGTGACTTTTGCAAGGGGCTCTTTCTGAGGATTAGAAATAAAGTAATAAAAATAATCTGAAAAGTTATGTTAACTGTATAAAAAAAAAAAAAAAAAAAAAAAAAAAAAGGTTAACGACTGAACTATGGCATTTTCCCAAAAAAAATCCACCTTCATTTTAGTTTGTCTTAATTGTCTGATACTTTCATCTTCAAACCTACCTAAAAACAAAATTACAGGTTTTATTTTTTAAAATGCAACACTTTTTAATTCCAGTGTGTAGTCAGCTGACTAAACTAAAAAATGTGAGTATTGAATATGTTTTGTTTTGTTAAAATCTATCAGCTAAAAGGCAGAAACCTTCTTATGCACCACAAGAATACCAGCAAATATGCATGCACATCAGCGCACTCATAACCTAATTGCATGACATAGCTAGAAATATACTACACATAGTCACACAGTGGGATCATTTGAGAGCAGTGCTACTTTGCTAGCTTTGTTGGAATGGCCTTGTTTACATCACAGATCACCAATTAAAATTCATTTGTGTTCCACCCCTTTTACACAAAGGCATGAATGTGCAAAGACAGAAAGTGATCTGACCCACAGAGCTGATGCCCAGTGTGTTAAAGGGGACCTATTATGCTAAATTCACATTTGCACATCTTGGTTCTTCCACTTCGGTCTCAACTGCTTCTAAAAACAGCTCAAGCAGTTTTTTTGTTTGTTTGTTTTTTTTTTTTTTTTTTTAGCAGAGTTAATGTTTTTTGGTGTCTGGAAAAAGAGCCCTTTCAAAAACTTCCAGATTTGAGCTCCAGGAACTCAAAATAAGTAGAACTGACCAGACTGAAATCTCATGATCTAAGAATCATTTTGTGCAAAAAATGAACATGTTTTGTATAGCCCATAGACCTCTTCCAACCTGTTCAAGGAAGCATAACAGGTCACCTTTAATGAAATTATAAGATGTTGTTGGGTTCAGTAATACCAGACAGTGCAAGTGTGTTACACCTGCTTTTGTCATTTTACAACCACAAACTTCATATTGACAGGATATTTAGTAAATAACATTAGTCATGCACGCTATAAATCTAAGGTCTCATTTGTAAAGTGGTGTATACACAAAACAGGGGAAAGAAACTGGTGTTCAAATTGTGATCTATAAAAAACAAAATTTGGGAGATGGTGAAACTGGCAACACAGATGGTGAGGTGGGGTATTGCAGCCACACTGCATCATGATTCCTCTCAGGCATTTAATTTCACTCAATATCAAACTTTAATCATAGATCAAATTTATCATTAGCATTCAAAACACCTGTGCTATTTTATGCTTTTGTTGGTGAGCTATAACTATACATAAGGCCCTTTCAAATAAAAAAAGGCATATCAGCCAACTTAAATCTTAAATCAAAGTCCGCACAACATTTCAGTTTTCTCACCATCACATTGCCCTCCCCGCATGATCACCAGGGTGATGCAGACCACAGATTAACACATAAAACGTGACAAGGTGTGAGGCAATCAGACTGATTGCTGTAAACGTTTAAATACCATGGTGACACTCTTGCATAATGTTGTGCGATGGATGGACTGGCACTGCTGGAAGACCTTGCAAATGGGAGAATTTGGAAGGAACTTGTTTTCAGGGATCACCAAGATTTCCTGGGTATTAATGTGCAAATCATATGTGACTCCAACATAGACCTGACATGTTCAGTGGCACGATGGCCTGGCTCAACACTTGACTCCTTCATCCAGGTGCAAAGCAGTGTAGGGAATAGATTGCAAGCAGGTGCACACTTCTGCTATAATCTGGAGGGGACAGTGGCTAACGCTTCAGGCTCTGGCCTCAAACCCCCTGAGCGCAGAGGAGGCACGCTTTTATTCTGCTGACATCCATGTGTGCTCAAATGTGGAGCGTGACAAACACTCAGGGTGAATCAAAGATGCAGACTCAATCTTTGTTCAGGAAGAAAAGCAGATAGTCCACAATCTGAGGAGTAGTGAAGAACATGGCACAGGTCAACATCAAAGGTTTACTAGATCAGAAAGAAGGATGGAATACAGATGGGAGTGTAGACAAAATAGCAAAGGGGGAAGGGAAGTAGAAGGTTTAAATAGGGGATAGATAATTAAGAAACCAGGTGTAACACATAAGGGCAGAATGAGGACCTGAGGGGACGAAGGACATAAGAGAACGCAGGTACTAGAAGAGACATGACAGAGTGGTCTCCTAAGATGCCGGTGGTGGCTACTGTGGCTACCAAAAATTATATTTTTTCGACTCGCCACCTCACTCACCAACACATCAATTTCTGCCTTGGTCAAATTGTATTTCTTTACTCTTTTTCTCCGTGATTGCCATTGGTTGCCATAAAATAACATTGCTCAGCTGGCTCATATAAATACACCTTAACACTCATGTGGGACTTTGCATTGACTATTCATGGTTGAATGTGGGCATGTAGAGGGAAGAACGTGAAGCAGAAACCTGTATGCAAATGTTGAGGTGCAGCTGTAATTTATAAAGGGTGAATTGCTTTCTGGTGTGCATGTGCAAAGTTTTATAAGTCTGGATTTTTGTTGGAGTACGCCATTTTTGGCTTTTGGGCTTACATACACTTTTAGTATATATCCTATGCATTGTTTTATAAATAAGACCACTGGCCTTTATGAGAATCAAGCTTGAAGAAAACCACAGGAAGAACTGTTTAATGTTTAAATCACAGCATATGTTAGAGCGTTAGAGTGGCCCAGTCAAAGTCCAGACCTAAATCCAGGTGGAATTCTGTTTCAAGTCTTGAAATTTGATGTTCACAGACCCTCTCTATTCAGTCTGACTGAGCTTGAGTTATCTGACTTGCAGCTGTAATTGCAGCAAAAGGTTGTCCCACAAAATACTGACTTAGTGGGCTGAACACAAATGCACACCACTCTTTAAGACTAACATGAGTAGAATAATTGAGATTTCTGTGAAAGTAGGAATAATCCTTTCATACTTACCCATATAGTATAATGTGCCAACCCTACCCTGCACCAGACCTCCATCCTCCAGCTTCACAGCCAAGCCCAGGTCAGAGATGCGGATGTGTCCTTATTGGCACAAAAACAAAGAGAAACTGAACTGGTTTAATTTTTTACATTTTCTCTGTAATGACGCACTTTCCCTTTCCTCATTCTTCAGAACCTGCACAACCTGTCTTGGAGCTAATTTTACAACCATCCATCATCTCACTTGCTCCCTGTTTTTAAAAGATGTAAGATAAAGACCTCATACGATCCTACCAAAAGTGGTAGATTTTTTTGTACTTGTTTCCCACAATGTTTAGCTTCCTCATTTAGACTTTGAAGACTTGTCAAAATACCATCAAAACAGTTTCCTTCTTGAGCACTTGAAGATTCATGTGAGGAATTTATAAAATCTGACAAAACTACTAGTTATTTAAATTTGATGCAAAAGCTAAAAATAGACATTAATAACACCACAGTCGCAGTTGGAACGTGACTTGTTAAAGTTATTTTAGTATACTTCAAGCTAATTACGGCACACTCATCAGATAAACAAACAGGTATTTGGTATAGCCAGACATACCATAGTCATCCAGGAGAATGTTTTCAGGTTTAAGGTCTCTGGAACATAAAATCACAGCATATGAAGCAGATCATGGTCAGCGCTGCAGTGATGGGTTTAAATTCACATGGACGCACACGTACCTGTAAACTATTGACTTCTGGTGGAGGTGAATTAAACCACAGCAAACTTCTGCGGCATAGAAATACACCCTCTCCATGGTTAAACCGGGCTTTCCCATATTGTGTATGTGAAACCTCAGGTCCCCACCACTCATCATAGTTAAAACCATGCAGAGACTATGTTTGGTCTCATAAGCATATGCAAGATTCACCTGCAGAGAAAACAGAAAATATACAAGAGGGATTTTTAATGCATACATGTTATCAGAGAGTGTAGACAGTGCCTGTTTGCAGGCCAGATTTGCTTCATTCTAGAATTAAAATTAAGATTAGAAAGTTGGTAAATGATCTTTGTTATAAGGCTGTCAGCAGAGATACGTTCTATGGATTAGTGAAGCTAATTTTAGTGAACCTAAATTTACACTAATGGTAAGTGGAATGTTCAAATTTATAATCTCTAATTAATTTAACATCTGATTAATATCAAAAACACAAATGATATATATATTTTTTGTCCAATTGGATATAAATTCATGCTTTAAAGGATTAACATTACCTCCTTCTAGGACTCAGGTATCAATCGAGAGTGGTTATTTTCCCCCCCATAGTTTTTAAACTAATATGCAATGTTCTTCCATTTCATCAAGTCTGTATTACAAGTACATAAAACGTCCCTTATGCTACATATGATAGTTTCCTGCTGCTTTAATTTTAATATTCATGATTTTATTCTTTTACTCAGTTTTCAGTTTCAGTTTTTGAGTTTCAAAAATAATTTATGTTTTTATTATAACATGAATTATTTAATCATGTATCTATGTTTTTATGTATTTTTTTGGTTTTGATGCTTCATGCAGTACAGCTAGAAGTTACAGGAATTTAGAAAAAATGTTTAAAGCATCCACAATGCTTTCAATGCTTCAGGAATTTTTGGCCATAGAATCAGATTTTTACACTAGAAGAGTTGATGCACTGATATCTGATATAAATACGTAAACAGACGAACACTCTCCCACAGTCGTAGATGGGGGGGCAATGTATGGAGGGAGACTCAGCCCAACTCTAAACATGGCTTCCTATGATCAAGACAGTGATGAAGAGAAAATTACAGACTAAATAGAACAAGGATTTTTCCAGAAAGAAAGTGATCAAGAAAATGTTAATACTGTTGTACCAAATCATCTTCCATCATTTTACAGAGAGCTATAATTAGTGAACGGAGGAGGTGAGTTTTCCAACTTTTGGGTCATAATAAATGATAAATAAGGCAGGGACTAATTATTACTGTATATGATCTCCTGCTGGTGCATTTGAGTAAGATTTAATGCCTCATAAAAACAATTTGATCTTGAAAAGGGCCTGTCTTGTGTATCAGTCTTAGCAAAGCCCAACATCATGATTCTTAGCTGAAGACACAGCAGCAGCAGGCCCCTCATCATGACCAGATGGTAGCTCTGAGGATGTGAGACCAGGAGAGCTCATGCAGACTGTCAGTTATTGAAATTACGATCCATGTGTTACTAACTGACCCAATTAGATCTTAGCAACACTTGCATCAAGGATTTTTTTTCTATGGTATGCTAGGATAACAGTAGATTCAATCCTGTATCAATTTTGCATTGATGGGGTCCTCTTTGCAAAGAGCCTCTTGCAAAAGTCCTCCTTGTAGCAGGGAGGGAGAGAAGGTGAAGTTTGCTCTGAAGGTAGTGTGTAAGATGAGGAAAGGCCAGACAAAATAAAGGAAGATAGTGAGAGTATGAAAAATGTTTGTAATTAGGCATTTTCTCAACATATAGGTTATAAATCATGTTTATTATCTTTGTCTCATACATGTGAAAATAAATAAAATATTGCTCTAGTCAGAGCTAACCTAGATGATTTGTTAAAGCCCATGCTCTACCCTTATTCCCTCATGATATATATTTTTTGCTTAAGTGCTTCCCAAAGCTATGTGATGTGTTGTCAGTCATGGTTATTATTATTGAGGTCGTTAAACCTTTTTAATGAATACCATCACAAATGTGGCATCCATCCAATATTTAAACAGGCTTGTCACTTTGTTCTAGGACTCAGGTATCAATCAAGAGAGGCTATTTTTTACATGGTTTTAAAGTAATATGCAGATTTCTGCCATTTCATTCAGTCTGTATTACAAATTTAATGCATTGTGGGTTTTTAAAATTTATTTTTACTTTTCATTCATCAGTGTTCCCTGATAGATAAAGGGTAGTGTTTCTATCTTTCATCCTTGATTGTATTAGAATTGCTGAGTTTAAGCAATTCTGTGTTGGTGTGTGTGGAGATCGATGTGTTGGGTTACGTCATCTGCACCTGTGAATAATGCTGACATGCTAACTTTACAATGGCAGTACATCTTCTTTTTGTTGAACACATTTTTTTAGGGCTTGTAAGTGTGTGGTCTGTTTTTAATCCTATGAAACTCTTTGGGATGCACTGCATCATATGAAAAGTACTGTGTTGTTTTAGGATCAAGGCATAACATTTTCTCATGTTGTTTACAACAATCCAAAAAAACCCAGCTTCAGAGCATGGTTGTAATCTCACCACAAATCGGCTGTCCACCTCCTCCAGTAGCTCCTTTTCATTGAGTGCCATGTGCTCTCCTTGCCATTTCTTCACATGAGTCTTTTCTAGCTTTTTACAGGCATACATCATTCCTGTGGCTCGTACCTGACAAGCCCAAACCTGTAGGTTGAAATAAAAATACTATCAAGTGGCTGATGTATTAGGAACATGTTCTCAGCAGCTGTTGTAGGAAAAAACAAATCTGTCCAGAAGTGATTGTGACATCTAAAATCAGAGCGACCCTTTTTATGCTGTGTACATGAACTTTAAAGGGTTGTATGGTAGAGTGGGAATCGACTTTAACAAGCCTTACCTCTCCAAAGCCTCCTTTACCCAGAAGCCTGTACTCTCTGAATGTCTTTTTGGTGATAGGTCGCCTGAAAGAGAAAAAAACAAGTACATTCTCTTTCAAGTTTTGTTCCTCGTACACTTCTTATCTCAACTGTGTGTGGCATTGAGCCAATGGATGAACCAACTACTCAACAAACAAATAACTAGGGGTGCACTGTTTAAAGTTTTCTCTCTGATTGCGAGCTTTAAAAACCCTGACTTTAAGATTCTGATTTTGGCTGATACCAGTTTTTTTGTCTGAAAAGTCATAAAATATAGCAACAAAGTCGCAGACTTAGCAACAGTGGGGTGACTATTAATAACTGCGCACGTGCAAACATGACCTGGTGGGTGCATCTGTCAGCCCTCTCTCACCGCAGAGCAAAATGGGACATAGGCTGATTTTCAGACCTTTGCGGAGGTTCTTATTGCTTATTTTAGCAAGTTACTTTTCATCGGTGGTCCCTTTGGCAGCTATTAAAACTAACCAAAAAATTAACAAAAATAAAATCACACAACATTTACAGCTATACATTAAATTACAAAAAACAATACATTTCATAGACAAAGAAAAGCAGAGCCATTTTTGATCCCACGGATTCTAATGGAGACATTGTTGACTTAATTTAAGCCAGCTCCTTTATTGGCTCTTAAAGGTGTTAAACGAGGGGCGTTCTCTCATGGTGACTAGAATATTGTTCATTTCCTCCTTAAGTTACTGATATACATCAAAACTGTGTACTGACCTCTCCAGCTTCTTCCACTGTAGAAAGCGGTCAAAGTGCATGCTGAACTGGTACTGTGTGAAGGGCTCTTGGCTGAGGTATTCATGCAGAATTCTAAAAGAAGAGATATGTGAGTTTTTTAAGGTTAAAACATATGCATGCTGTATACAGTGCTTTGCAAAAGTACTGACACCCCTCAACTTTTTTTTACACTTGGTCACATTACAGTCACAAACATTTCTGTTTAAAAGACCATTTTTTATTTCATTTTCTGAGACAGAAATTTGGCCATAATCATGAAAATTACAAGAAATAAAGGCTTAAAATATTTCAGTCTAAGAATCTATGGAATATCAATTCTGAAATAAGTGTCAAAATAATTGAACTTTTTCATAATATTCGAATTTTTTTAGGATGTACCTTTACATTATGCTGTTTTATCATCTACCAACATCTCAATGAAATATACTGAAGTTTGCATTTATAATGTTTTAAATGGAGTAGGTTAAAGGGTGTGATTACTTATTTGAAGGCCATGTATAATTAGACAAATGCACAAACTCACTCTCTGCATTTGTGAAAGACATCTTCACAGGGATCAAGCTCCAAACTCTTGATGCAGCTTTGTTCATACTTTGCTAAGGAGGGCACACACATGCTGGACTGTTGAACATGGAGGAAGTTATTAAAACAGTGTGTAGAAAAACCGCTGGTATTTAATGAGTGAACATAGAGCTGGTGTTTTATATATATATATATATATATATATATATATATATATATATATATATATATATATATATATATATATATATATATATATATATAAACAGGGGCTTTCAGACCTGACATGTCATAAATTTTTGGATGATCTGAAACCCAAAGCTTTTCCTTTCCTCATCTGTCTTTGTTTCAAAGAGTTCCTAAAGGAAATAAAGAGAAAGGAAGATATAAAATTACAAACCTTGCATTATTACTTAGTAAACGTGAAAAAAACAACTTTTTTCCTTGTCATTCATAACCTTTCAATATGATCTGAAATTCTATGAGTCAGCATGTCAACAGTTGGAGGTAAGTGATCAAGTTTGAATGATTTTAAAAAGTATGAGCTATGGCCTACGTTGAAAATGAGTCTTCAACATGATTCAAAGTGACTGAGTCATTTGTAAATGAAGACAGTGAAGTGTTTATCTGTGCAAAAATAATGTAATGCATTGAGCCTGAAAACTAAAGGTGGAGAGATAAACAAAATCCAGAAAATCAGCATCTTGATTTTTCATGGTCTGAATTTAAATTAAAAATTACAAGAAATGTTCTGTGATCTGATGAATAGAAAATTTTAGATTGTCATTGGAAAATATGAGTGTTGCACTTATTGAACTAAAAATACAGCTGGTTGTCAACTATCCGCTCAATATCCAGCATCTGCAAGTAGTTTGGTTGCATCAGTGCTCACGGCTTAGGTGACTTGAATAGTTTTTATAAAAGACCAAGGATTAAAACTCTGTTTTGTTAAGTAACATACACTGCCATTCAGATTCCATCTTTATCTGAGGAAGTGTGTGTTACAGCAGCATAGCTTGCAATACCAGCATCTAAACTGATGTTCCTGCAGTCCTTACAGGACTCCACTGAAAACGCTGGGATGCTAGAAAACATTAAAAAAGGAAAAGGAAGCCCCAAACTGTTGAACAGCTAAAAACATTTCTGTAAAACCTGCAAATTGGCGACAAAAAGAGGTTTTGCTTTAAAAGAGGTTTAATTTAATTTTTTATAATTGGCTCTTTAGAAACAACATTGTTCCAACTCGTGTTATGGAAAGTGGATTGGAACAAGAATGTTTCAGAAGCAAGATGGGAAGAGATCTTTAACTTATTTAAAACTACTTCAATATAATTGGATAATGCAAACATATACAACTCTGTTAAAATGAAATAAGTATAACAAAATATCTGACACCTGTTTCAAATCTAGAGTTGTCATGGAGGGAGATTTTTTATAGTGTCTGGAAGTGTGATACAATCAAAGATTTCTGGAAGGAGGTAATAAACAAAATTAAAATAATCTTATCAATAAATACATCCCTTAGATGTGAAGATGATATTGCACCTGTTTCCAAAAAACCTTCAGTTGAGATCACGTCAAATTAGATTTATAGATTTTGCAGCATTACAGGTCAAAAGACAGATAGTTCGGAATTGGAAAAAAATCTGAATTTCCCATGACTGATGGCTGGATTAATTCAATGACACAGTGTATGGCTATATAGAGAATAACATATTTTCTGAAAACAAAATGGATACCTGTGAAGATATTTGGAAACCTTTTGTGGATTTTATAAAAAGAACAGATATAGGAGAATTCCTAACAGAAATACAAACCTTGGCATAAAAAACTGGGCCTCAACTTATGTTGTAAATTTGTAAATGAGCGCAATGTTAGTCACCCTTTTTATATAAAATTATTATTATTATTATTTCTTTTAATTTTTTTATCTTAAACTTGTTTTCTTCTATTGTGAAGCAAGAGAGTTCATCTTGTTCTGGTGGGTTGGAAAGGATGGGATTTAAAAATACTGTAAAGTGTAATACTGCTGAATGTTTTTCATGTAACAAACCTAATAAATATAATATATTTTTAAGTTACTTTTTCAGCTTCTAATTTTTTCAGTCAAAATGTTGATTCACTTTAATACTTTCCCTGTATTGTTGGAGAAAAGGTGTCAGAATTCATAAATATCAATTCATAAAACACCACAGAATTATTCATGACACACTATGTATACCATGTATCAGTAGCTTTAAACATTTAATAGCACTTCTGGATAATTGTATCAGTCTTATATTGCTGTGGAGAAATATTGATCAACTTTTCCTAAAAAAATTCTTAAGTTCAATGAGGTTTGAAGACATTTGTTTTTGTATACTTCTCTTCAGTTTCAGGATGTCAGGATGATTTTGAAAGGACCATTGTAAACCTTTCATTTTTTTTTTTTAATTTATTTTTTTTTAGTGTTTCTTTTTGTGTTTGTGACCCATTTTGGGCTAAGCTTCAGCTGCAGAAAGATGATCTCATATCTGACTTTAAAATACTTTGGTTAACAGAGGAACTAATCTTTGACTCAGTGACTGCATATGCCCAGCTACAAGGATTTCAAAGCAGAGGTGTGTGATACTGCGTATTTTAGTAATGATCCAATACCAAGTTAATACAGGGCTCGTATTGCTGATATGGATACTGATACCAATACTTTTTAAGTTTGGTATATCATCAAAGATCTTACTTTTGGGTGTTTTTGTGGTTTTCCCTTTGAATTATTTTGTTCAAAACTCAGACAGAATTTGGACAAAGTTTACAAGTGTCTACAAAATACATTAAAAACATATTAACATGATTTGTGTGCATTTTTTTTGAAATAAACGTGCAAAAAAATTATAATTTGAGAGCAAATCAAAAGAAAATCTTTTTTGAGGTAGAGTTGAGAAACTACAATACAAAACTAAAATAAAATTTCAAGATCGAATCCGAAACCAAAGTATTGATTGACCTTAGCACGCTAGTATTGATCTGATACTGATATTGACTTAGTATTGATATTTTCGAAATTTTGAATCAATCCCCCCACCTCTATTGCAAAGTATGCCCAAATCATCACCCCCTCCACCACCATGCTTGAAGTTAATATGAAGTGTTAGAGTCAAAATGCTTTAGGATTTTTTTTATTGTGCTGTTTATTATAACCAAATATCTCCTTTTGGGTCTGATCTGTCCAAAAGACCTTACTACTGAATCTTGTGGTTCATTTAGGTGCAATTTTGTAAATCTAAGCCAAGTTACAAGATTATTTTACAAAGAAAACACTTTATTCTTTAACTCCTTCTAGAAAACATGACTTATTCAGCCTTTATTCTAATTATCCTCTTATAAACGGGCTCTCAGTTAACATTTAAAATGCTAATTGAGGCCTGTAGGAATTTTGCAATTTCTTCATGCATTGTACAGTGTTTATTAAGGGTGAATTTGTCTGAAAGCTCCTGGGATGATTGCCAGATGTCTGAAATATCTGTTCCTCTTCAATAATTGTTTTGACTGTAAACAATGGAATTTAAAGTGTTTGGAACTGGGCTTGTAATCCTTCCCAGACTGAAGGAGAGTAACAGTTGCTTCCCTAAGGCCATTACTGATGTCTTACTCACTTGGCATTTTGTTAACACACATCTGGATGATGCAAAGCAACTCATAACCAACAGTCAATATTCATAGAAGAAGTCACACTGATTACGATGAAGTAATCAAGTTATTTTTTTCTGCAGAATCTGGTTTCTATTTTCATTTGGAAATATCATGTAACCAGTAATGGTGGATTTCTACTTCGGTTTTACTTTTTATTATGAAATAATGAAATATGTTATATGTTTTTATACATTATAGGTTAAATTTAGACCATTTTAGAAGTGGATGAAGACCAAATCATTTGTATTATGTCCTGATATATAAAACTTTAGCATTAACGGAGGGTGTACTTTCCTTTACAGGACTGCAATTAAAAACTTGTGGCTTTTCTGTGTTGTAATGCACTTAATGGGAGCTATTTTCTTATTTTGTTTTTTGTTTATTCTGATGATACCACCGCTCATGTAGGAAAGATGAACCTTTGTTATTCAGTTATGTAATCACAGTCAGTTTGCACATTTTTTAGCATACCAAATCATTCAGGAGCAACATGTGGTTGTGCAGTTCAGGCCGAGTCAGACAGTAGAGATGAAACAGTTTCTTGCCAATAGGCTGATAGACACATAGATCATAGTAGTCACGTTCTGACAGGGAGAAAAACAGAATACAATGTGACGAAACAAAACGGCAGCAACTTCATTTTACTTTTTTCCACACATACATGTTTGTATTTCTTTCCTTATCAGAACAGAGTATTGAATTCTATTTATGATAGTAACCCTGTTTATAGCTAACTCTGACACTTAACCCAACTTAAACCACTGCCTGTACATATGTACCTCCTAACCTTCACCTACAGTTGTGCTTATAAGTTTACATATTATGACAGAATTTTGAACTGTTTGACCATTTTTTAGGGAATATAAAATTCCCTAAAAATTCCCTGTTGACCCCTGTTGACAGGGGCCAACAGGGATCATTGCCCCTCAGAAAAGTAAAGAATGACAAAAGCTATTCTTTCAGTCATGGTCAATGATTAAGTAAATCCATTTGTTATGAAACAATTGTCTTAGCTATTTTGAATCATAACAACAACAGAAACTATAAAACAGGAGAAGGATATAAAAGGAATTAGGAATGGCAATGAGCAGAGTTCACACGCTAATTAAAAGGTGG
This sequence comes from Anableps anableps, assembly GCA_014839685.1. Lineage (NCBI taxonomy): Eukaryota > Metazoa > Chordata > Actinopteri > Cyprinodontiformes > Anablepidae > Anableps > Anableps anableps. The sequence goes on from CM026081.1 coordinate 28,518,656, forward strand.
AAAAATTGTTCGGGATGCAAAAATGAAAATTTTTAAATAAATTGCAAAAGTCTTCAAATGACATACTGGACTCTCTATAAAAGCACATTTGTTTAAACAATGCTTCATAAGTAGGCACACAAAGAAAAACTGGGGCTGCATAGTCAAGTCACCAGAATTAAACTGTTATTCCACCAGGGCAACAAAGCAGACTGCTCACAATATATTAGCAATGATAAGACCATAAATGTAAAATCTTCATTTGGAGATGATTCCAATGATGAAAAGCATACTATGACTACTGTAAAACACAGACGTGAATGCCTGATGGTATGGGAATATGAACCACAAAGCCATAACAAACTTGATTGTAATTGATGCCAACTGTTGTTCAGTGTCATTTGGGTAGTTTCTGTGCCATTATGATTTTAAAAACAGAAAAAAACTATTTAATAATGAATGGCCTCCCCTAGCCATTGGCTGGTCTAGACAGGGGCCAACAGGGGTCATTGCCCCTGTAGAACTGGTTCTGGCTTCTGATATGACCCCTGTACTGAAGAGATAATACTAAATGAATTTCTTATGATCTTATATGTTGGAATAGAAACCGTAGCTAACTGGTCCCTTGGACCAATTTCATTTTTTACTCTCACAGTTTTACTTTTTCAGTGAATCAAAAATGTGCTGTGCCTTGATGAAAAAAATATTGGCCCTACCCAGACTCCCCTTGTAAATTTGGTGTAGAATCACGACTGCCACTATAAGTGAAAGATACATTTTTCCATCATCAATCATATTCTCTAAAGAAATGCTAAAAATTAGAAATTCTGCTAGGGTATGTAAACCTATGAGCACACCTGCAAAAATCTATTCAAACCTTAGCCCTACCTCTGACTTGTAGCCGATTTTTTAAAACCGCATTAGAATAGGACTTTTGTCCCCATACTTCCACTGGTCTTGAGAAGGTGGGTGATTATACCAGAAAAACTCCTAATGAGGCCATATAAACAAATATGCACACACACACACTCCTACACACACCTATGGTCTTCGCAAGCTCCTTGCACTCGCTGATGTGGGGAAAGCGCAGCATTTCTTTCCATTTCCAGCTCCTGCCTTTGCTTCCTCCACCTGTAGACCATCAGGAGAAGAGCAAATGAAACATGTGACTTAATGCTGATGAGTCATATCTGTCAGGAATGTGTCCAAAGCACACATTCACACACAGACACACACACACCTCCCTAGACCATCAGGTTTCAAACAATAGTATACTCCTCTACAGTGAATGAACTATTATTAGCTTCAGGAACAGGTTAGTGGAGCCAGTGTGACCACATTACAAACTCTGAGGCTGTCACTCGGAGAAGGAATTTTGGTTCTTCAAGAAACATATGTTTATCAACTCAGGATGGTCACCATGTCACCAGTGTGTGAGCCTTGTAGTCCTTTTGATTCTCATTTACAGACATTGAAAGGATGCACCTGGTAAGGAAATAAACTCTCACACTGTCGAGTGGTACTCCTCACCTTTCCAAGAATGTTGCCTCAGGGAAGCAGGGATATTCTGAGATTACCTTTGGTTTGCAATAAGGATTATGTCATAAAGGTACAAAAATACTCTAAAAAACTGGTATATTTTTAATATACATTCAAATACACAAGTGTCTAAATGTTGAAGGTCAGATTTTTTTCACTTCTGTTACATCCAGTTTAATATTATTTTCACACCTACAACTCTAGAATAAAATTCAAATCCTTCTTACCTTCTCTGGCTCTAACAAGAGCGCTGTTTTGCACCATGTTGTCAATGTCCATATTGGAAGGTTTGATTCAGAATATGTCCTTGTCTAATTTGTCTGTGGGACACATCAGACTTGCGTCCCAGCTGCAGAGGATTTAGAGCTCCGCAGAAACCTTAATGACTGGAGCTGAGCTTAAACAAATGAGACTTGCAGTCTAACCTGTTACTCACCAATAAATGGAAACACTTGTGTGACAGTGTGCTCAAAGCCTGGGAACACTCCCTCTTGTCACAGAGGAGGGACTGAGCTCCTGTCACCTGTACAAGACAATGGAAGTGAGAAGGAAAAAAAATTACAGACAGATATGAGCTGGCACTCCCAAGCTCATGGAGAATACTTTAAATTAATTCCAGAAGTAAAACTTACACTGTATTTAGAAAATCAAAACTGCTAGCCAGAAGCAATGAATGTTTCTCTGACCTGGTGTGATCTATAGAGCTGGTCTCTGAATTTTATAGAGTAATGCAAACAGATTCAAACAAATCAGTAAACTGTTAACAGAGTTGTTCACTAAATGGAAAAATGCAGCATCAGTTTGCTACCAAGTGACAATATAAGAGGGGTCTGCAACCTGCGGCTCCAGAGTCACACGTGGCTCTTACAAAACCTAAAAGGAAATGTTTTTGATTATGAATGCAACAAGAAATGGTCATTTTAGAAGTTTTTTTCGTAAGTTCTTATGTAGAATCTGCTTTTCATGAGGCAATGGTAGCGATGGAGGTAGGGTCTTGGCCTGCAATGGGTGTGGGTCGCTGGTTTGAGCCCTGTATGTCCGTCCCTGACGTTGTGTCCTTGGGCAAGACACCTCACCCGCCTTACCTGTTGGTGGTGGTCAGAAGGGCCAATGGCGCAATATGGCCACCTCGCTTCTGTCAGACTGCCCCAGGGCAGCTGTGGCTACAATCCAGTAGCTTGCCACCATCAGTGCGTGAATGGGAATGACTGATTTCATTGGAAAGTGTCTTTGAGAGTTCTGAAAAGCGCTATGTAAGTCTGAAGTCATAATTAACTCCAGACTTTTAAAAGTAACTAGCTTCAAGTTATGCAACTTATCTTTCTTCATTTTCCATATTTATAGAAAAGGCTCACCATAAAATTTTTTTTTCTTTTGTAATTTGTTCTAAAATCTGAAAATAGAAATTAATTGTAATTAAATTTTGTTAGCTTTCATAATAAAACATTTTCTGTAGTATAAGTTTAGAAAATTGTTTGTTGTGACTCTAGGCGAGTTTTATTTTATAGTTGTGGGGCAAAAGTGTCTCTTTAAATGGAAAAGGTTAATGACCTCTGCAATATAAAGTCCAAAACTTTATAAGTTTTCTCCGACTTTTTAGAATATAGAGTAACATGGTATTTCCTCCCTCATATGCTGCTGCACACTGCCAGTCAGCTGACAAAAAGCTAATATCTATTGCATTGAGAAGCATTGACACCTCTGATAAAACTATATGCAGGAGTTCGATGATGTGTTCTGTCTTGGTACACTTCAGCGTAATTCTGATATGCATCCCTTTTACTCTGTAAATAGTAAACTAGAAAAATGTTTCATATTCAGCACAATAAGCTTAATTGAGACTTTGTTTTTTTAGCCTAACTTTGTTCTATATTTTTGCGTACTTGCATGTCCACATTTTAAAATCCAAATATTAATAAAAAACTATTAAAAACATGATTGTATATGCAATAATAAATATATACTGTTATTTTAGCAGTAGTAGGAATGATTGCTGCTTATCATCTTTTAGACATTTTTAATTTAGATTTTTTTGTAAATGGTTTTTTGAAAATGTGATATTCTAACTCTCAGTTTTCTTCCACCAGCGCATGTCTGCCATGCACTCATCAAAAGTGTTTCCAATGATATGATAAAAGTAGCACCATACAGTCCCTAGGATTGTTTTAATAAACATGAAAACATATTGCTCTTTTTTCTGCTGCATTTATCACAACTGTTCAGCCTTATTGGGGTTGCAGACCCATTCAATAGATTAGAATGTTGTTGGAAAGCCTATTACTATCAAACTATCAAGTGAAACACACACACACACACACACACACACACACACACACATATATATATATATATATATATATATATATATATATATATATATATATATATATATATATATATATATATATATATATATATAATTATGATGATACGTACAGCTAATGAAAAACACCAAAGCTAATGAAAACACCACATTCAAGATTGGAGTATTACATCGGACAATACATCGGACCAATAAAAAAAATGTATGTTTAGTACCTGCTTAAAGGTTGTTCTTTTCAAAAGGTTTTTAATTTTAATCTGGGAAAAGAGACTCTTTGGGAAATATATTCTAATTTATTGAGTATGACAGATGTGTTACAGTAAATCACAAAAAATCACAGCAACTCATTCAGTTCTGGATTCGAAAACAGTGAGTGAACCCTGCCCCCCAGTGGCCAAATGACATCAGTACAGCTTCTCTTCATAAACGTGTATGTGTCTGCAGACTAACATCAACCCTGTGGAACCTTCTGGTGAGGAGCTGTAAGTAAAATTCACTAATATTCTTTGTGTGTGTGTGTGTATGTCTTTTTATCAAGAGTCCTCTCATAGTGTTTTCTGCTGTTTTGTTCATACAGACACACTGATGAGTATATTAAGAAGCCTCCAAATGCTTTTATGCTGTTCTTAAGGGACAACAGGCAAAAAGTGATGGATGAGCTCAATATTAGACAGAGTACACAGATGAACACAATCGGTAAGAGGGTAAGAGTCGGCTCTGTTTTCATTTTATTATCGCATAAAAATCTGAATTTGGATCAGGTTAGGGTTTACTTTTGCAAACAGTACGTTTACAAACACATTCATACCCCCTTCAAGTGTTTTTTTAATTTCATTTTTTTCACATTTTGTCAGATAAAAACTACAAATTTCAACATACGCTCAACAACAGGGAAGAATGGGAAGTACTTTCATCTTATGCCGGTAGATTATGACAGATTGTAAGTAAAGCTTCAAAATGTAAAACAGGAACTATAATCAAAACAAACAGGGGGAAGCATATTAGCTGCACTTATACTTAAGAAGGCTGTCAATGAAATGTTTTTAGACCAGTAGCCTCAACAGTTTAAAATTGGTGCATAAATCCAGCTTGCGTGTCATTTCCTGTCAGGCATTACCCCAGAAGGTGAAGGTATATTTTGTACATATAATTCTGCCACAAATCCCTCTTTCTAGAGTTCAGATTACACACAGTCACATGCAATGTGCCACACCCCAAATTTTTTGTTTGTCTTTTGCCTCATTTCTTAATGTTCTCTGTTTTTCTGTTAAATAACATGTGAGAAAAATATTTCTCAGGCACCAAGTCCAGCACTAGCTCCGAGACCCTTGTTTTTTTCATTCCATGTGAAGAACGTACATTTGGACTGGAGAAAGAACCCTTGAAAGTGTATATGAACATGTGTTTTCTTTATCTGGCAGGAGATTGTTTATTATAAGTAGCCCTACATAGACAAGAAAATCAATATGTCACTGAGAATCACAGGAAGGTGGATATACAATGGGCAGATGATCTTAAGGAAAAGTATACAAGGAAAAGTGAAAGTGCTCAATAAGGGGTGCTGCATTAAAATATTGTTCTTACTATAAATACAAATACCAAAAAATAGCTAGTAAGCCTAGCAGAGCTGTACTGCTCTAAAAACACCCAAAGCACCCAAAGCAAGCTCATTCTTGATGAACTGACTGTATAGATGAAGCTTTGAGGTCTACTTTCTTGCCTTAAATATCTTTCAACAAATTTCTGAGACAAATTAAATAGTTGTTTAAAAAAAAGAGGAAACTTTGCGCACTGACCTTCATTTCCTTTTGCTGGTGGTACAATGCATTATGGGAAACCTTAATGTGGTATACCTTAATTTTTAAAACATTTTTACCTCAAATGGCAATCAGCTTATTTAAATTAAGTGCTAATTATAGCTATGTGGAAAAAAACAAGTTAAATCCACTTAATTTATTTGACTAAAGCTAATATGGTAACTTCACAATACACCCAAAAGTTCATTAGTCTTAAGTGAGTGTCAGCAAAACCTTGACCAAAATCAAGTTATAGTCACTCATGTTAACTCATGTTATTTGCAATTAAATACAAAGTTACAAATTAGAGTGTACTTGATCAGAGATTTACCAGCAGTAAATCATCTTTTGGAGGAAATCTTTGGAGGTTTCTTTTTTTTTTTTTTTTTTTTTTTTTGTGGAAACTTCCTTTTTTCTCCAAATGACATATCAGCAGTTAGGAAGGAAAGCATGTGAGGGAAAAAGCTCAAGTTCCATATTTGAACACGCATCAATACAGTTACTGCTTTTGACATCTGAATTCATCTGAGGACAGATTTCACAGAGCAGTCAGATGAGCGGCTGTGGTGGGGTCTGATCTGAGAGATGATGCCCTTTTTTTAAAACTTGTGTCTTATCTGATCACGTGAACAATCAGAAAGATAGAGTCTCTTCATTCAGGTCCATCAAAACCAGGACTAAAGCATTAAGGGCACTGAATGTCATATAGCTCCAGTTTTTTTAAAAAACCTTTTATTTCCTGCGGCTAAAGGGTCTATAATATTTCCCCTTTTGTAAAAAACATTAACAGGAAATATGATTACCAAACTTTTGTCTTTGCATACAATAACAAACCAAACTCAGAATTGCACAGAATCACCAACATCATGTGTTACAGCATAAAATCAACCCTGCCTAAGAGACACCATGCATTGGTGTATTGATTTTGTATAAAAGTACTAATATTTAGCTGATGCCCTACAAATCCAAAGTACAGTGGCTAAGGATTAGATTTTCAAAAATAATGAAGATTTGCTTGTGATGATAATGATACTTGAGGGTCATAAATGAAATGGACCCCTAAAAATAACCTCTTATGGCCGCTATTGTAAATTAAAAAAAAAATGTCTACAGAATATACTCAATTTTACTCATAACTGCTGTTTTGTAGCTCATATAGAGGCAGTTATGGTGTTTGTACATATACATCTGCTATCAACTAATGTGTTGTCAAAATATACATCAAAAAGTGTGTCAGCCATTTTCAGTTTCAAGATGGCAGACACACAGTCAGTCTCAGTGACTCAGTCAGTCTCAGTCAGATCAGTCTCTTTAGGTAGGAGTCTATCAGAAAATCACAGTTTGACTTGATAATATTTGCTCAGTCTTCAGTAAAAACTCACAATCTGCAGCTCTATCCCTTTTCCAATAAACCAAATCATCAAATTCAGGTCGAGACTCTGGCTGGACTCCTTAAAAACACTATTGTATGTGCTGAAGAAAAGCAGTTACAAATCGTGATGCTGCCACCACCATGCTTCACTGTGAGTATCGTGTTCTTTTTGTGATGCACAGCATAGTCTTTGCTGCAAACATACCTTTCGAATTTTGGCAAAAAGTTCACCAAGAGTGAATAATTGTCTTCATCGGAAAATGTTTCTATCTCTACTTTCGAAGCCTTTTGCAGCTTTTACAGTGAGATGTGATGAAAAAAAAAAAGTCCAGTGAAGCCCAGTATTTTAGGTCTGCCTAAAAAAATCAATCAGACAGCTGCAGCTGATCCAGAACGCTGCTGCTCGTGTTCTCACTAAAACCAGGAAGATAGAGCACATCGCCCCTGTCCTAAAGTCCTTCCACTGGCTCCCTGTCGAATAGACTTTAAAATACTTTTGTTAGTTTATAAATCACTGAATGGCTTAGCACCAAAATACATTAAAGACCTGTTGTCGTATCAACCTTCCAGACCACTCAGGTCTTCTGGTTCTGGTCTGCTCTACATCCTCAGAACCAGAACCAAACATGCAGAAGCAGCTTTCAGTTTTTATGCTCCACTAATTTGGAACAAACTTCCAGAAAACTGCAAAACAGCCAAAACACTGAGTTCCTTTAAATCAAGGCTAAAAACCCACCTGTTTAGAGCTGCCTTTGATCAATAGTAAGTAGAACATTGATCAATATTTTTGAATTATATTTGCTTGATGATATTTGCTTGATGATCCTCATGATTTTGATGCATTGATATTTGCTTGATGATTTTGCTTGATTGATGTTTTTATGATGTGAAGCACTTTGAACTGCCTTGCTGCTGAAACCTGCTATACAAATAAACTTGAACTTGAACAGCTGAACATTATATGGGTTGATCAGAGGAAATTTAAATTTTATCAGCACAGCACTGAAGTTTTAATTTTTTTTTTTTAAATTTGAGAATACCTCAGGTACTAGTGCAACCAGATTATTTTAGGTTTTATCTTTAATTTCTCTCCTTAAAATGTTCATTTTGTTTTTTAATTGTGTTGAATTGATTATAAGTCACACGAAATGTGATAAAAATTCAGAATCGATTAATCTTAGTCTCAATTTTTTACATTACAAACAACATGTTTAAGGAGTGTGCAGACTTCTGCAAGCCACAGTTTGTAATAACAGGGAAACACCGAAAGATACTTAGTTTAATGAAACCTCTTCAAATCCATGTAAAATTATAACTGCATATGATGAGCAGATGTCGCAAAATGTCCAAAGAGTAAAAAAACATGTTAGGGTGTTGCATCTCCAACTGGGACCACTAAATTGGCATCAGTGTATTCTTTGTCAAAATAGCTTAATCTAAAGATCTAAGTCATCCATGAAAGGCTAAAGGAAGTTCCCTGAATAATCGGATATAAGTAAGCAGCAATTTGCAACAACACTAGCAAAGTTAAAGGGGGTGGGGTAAACTTCCTCTGAAGTAGTTCCTGAACCATTTGATGATGGATCTGCCATCTGAGAGACTTAACAAAACAGGAAGATTGTCCACTTCCTTGAACATTGCAAAACAGATTCAAGTTCAATCACAGTGGTCTCTGAGAATTAACAACAACACAAGCTTTGAACATTTCAACACTTTTTTTCATTTACATAATAATAACATTTAGAACATGCTGTTCCACAGTCATGGTGGAAGGTTTGAACAAAAATTAAACCTCTTCAAATCCACGTAATACATCTGTTGGCACTTAATTTCCTCTATCAACAAATTGATGCATCTTCATCAGTTCTCACTGATTCCTTTTTATGTCCATATGTGTTGTATCAAGGTTTATTAATCCTCCTGTAGATATTGTTTGTATGCTTAGTTAAGGGGAACAACAATATAACGCCAGATGTACCTAAGTGAAAAAATAATGCAACTCAATGCTTTTAAAGTATTTATATATTTTAATTAATGTGCGAGCAAAAAAATACGGTATATGGTCCTTCGATAATAAAACGTTTTAAAGATGTGTTCTGATTTTTTAAAATAAGTTATGTGTTCAAGCTCATGGCCAACAACAATGACGTAGGTGTGGTCCTTTGTCGACCACAAAGACCGGAGGGGAGTGACTAGATTGGATGGTGTAGCCTTCAGATTTATTTTCGCCCTTACCTTGGTGTGTGGTGTCATAATCCTGCTGAATTTTTTTTATTACCTATTTAATTCTTTTTAATTCAGGAAATTGATGAATTAACTATATATATTCTTTTTACAAAATTATATTAAAAAGCAGGTCTATGCAAATGACAAAAATCTAATAGCACAAGCACTTCACTTATACAATTTCCCCCCCACAGCTTTCCCACTCAGTTTATTCAGACAAGCCAGCAGCAATTAGCAAACACCTGGTGGAACTGCGCATCTGTTCAGCTCATTACACAGGCTACTTCTCGATGAAACGCTGGAAAAAATGTTGTTAAAGGGTTAATAGAGGAGCGCTGTTGTGATGACTTGCTGAAGGCAGAGTATTGGAAAGAGCAGAGTTTTAAAGAGACAGAGGCCTAATTTCAAGGCGTTAAATTACAAAGTCAAATTTTTATTATGTCATATTTGATATATACAGCATTTTATAACAACTGAAGGTAACATTGTTACTTGATTGTGCTATAAAATGGCACTATGTGCCTGGAAAATACATAATACTGCCCCTTTAAAGACCAGGGGTGTCATAAGTGCACTCTGCACTGATTATGTGTGGCTTCTGATCACAACTTAAAAATGTTATAAATTTGGCAAGCCTGTGCAGGCAGTTGATGCAGGTGGAGATTTTGTTTGATGACCAGTTAAAATCTTATGATGGTAAATGTTAGAGAGTGCAAAACAAAATTTTTGCCTTTTAATAATCAAGTTTTGTTTTTTAATTTGAAAATAAACAGGACCACTTATTGCCAGTGACTTTTACGCAAAAGCAGACCTGGGTGCACCCAAATCTTTAAATAAATTTATGTAATGCTATTGTTATGTGAGTCAGCAATTATGGACACAGAATGATGGTTTGAACAGTTTATTGTAAATTAATAACAAAAAAAGTTCTTCCAGGTGAATTCTGAATGCTGTTGGATGAATTCCAGGGAGGAGGTGAGTATAGCCAGAGGTTGAGGTAGGCAGGTTATGTGAGTGCTTTTTGTGCAAATAGTTTTTCTGTTCCTTTTCCAGGAGGTGATGAGGCGGGAGGGGGGTTTTACTGGAGGGTGGAAACTTTGAGAACAAGGAGAGAATGGATCCAGGAACGACATGGGAATGGGAACGAGTTTCTCAAAAAGGAGGACAATGAGAAGCTGCGAGGAAGTGCACCTGCCAGTCACACCCTGTAATCAGAAGTAAGACAGCACACACACACACACACACACACACACACACACACACACACACACACACACACACGCACCAACCTGCACACAGCCCTGTGGATACGGCAGTATTTTCCAATGAAGAGACCCAAATCCCATTTTTTCCGCAGAGACTAAACCAAATAAAAAAAACTGTTGGCCAAAAAAGACAAAAAAAAAAAAAAAAAAAAAAAAAAAAACAGTCAAACCCCAAAATATTGGCCAAAATAATATATTAGCTTATTGGAGACTTCTGTTTTAACAAGGCAAATAAGCAGAACTCTGGTTTTTTTTTTTTTTTTTTTTTTTTTTTTTTTTTGGATTGGCAATCATTTAGCTACACAGCTCTGTCCTACAACATGCTGACTACTTTATTCTTCTTTTAATTGTTACTTGCATGACTAGTTTATTATTTTTGTAGTTTAAAAAAAAAAAAAAAAAAAAAAAAAAAAAAAAAATCACTTTTTCAACTGCGATTTCTTTTCAGTTTGGGCCCAAACCTTTACAAAAAATTTGGACAGTACTGCACAAGACAGTTACTGACTAGATATTTACAAAAAGACCATGGCAGTATGCATTTCATAACAAAGACATTCAACGGTGAAAAAATTATTGCAAAAGAGAAAGTCAGTATTATTTATGCGCAGTGTCTCTTATAATCTTAAAGCAATGTAAAAACTTAAAGATATATTAGCAACTTAAGTCGGCACTATTTTATTGCATAACTTGTTTAACACAGAAGGTTTCCAACTACAGATCATGGGCTGCCAGTCTTTCTGTGAAAGAAGTAGATCTGTGTGCCAATAATTATCTTCTGCAAATGGGACAGTGGTTTCACGTTTTACGGAACAGATATGAAATAATCTTGTATAATCCATGTATTTGTTCTTTCCACTTTCAAATGAAAATTTAAAAAAAAAAAAAAAAAATCAAAAAATGAAAAAAGTGAGTGATTTTTTTTATTTGTTTTTGAATTGGATACAAGAAATTCAAAAAGATCTTGTTTTTCATATTTTTAGTTTTCGTCTTGGATCAAAAATACGAAAATGAAAAACAGGCTGTAGGACCAAATTTGATTTTAATATTTCATCGCTCGGATTTATGTGACCCGAATCCATAAATAATAACAAATTCCTGTCTATGTTGATCTGTCTGAATAATGGGTGATTGTAGAAATCATGTGCAATACTTAAAATAGTAAAAAAGCAGGTCCTCGAGCAAAAATTTTTTTGGCCCAAGCCGAGTGCCTGATGGTCCCAAAACCAGCGTGCTAATCTCAAATCAGCTGCCTCCTTGGCTGCTTTAAAAATATCTCTGCAGAGGGAGAAACCACACACAATGCCTACAAAATGTAAAATTTCTCATTCCTTTACAGGAATTACAGCATGCATATATATATATATATATATATATATATATATATATATATATATATATATATATATATAGATATAGATATATATATATATATATATAGATATATATATATATATATATATATATATATATCTATAGATATAGATATATTTTTTTTTCTCCAATACTCCATCATAAACATGAAAATCAATCAGTTTTGAAAAAGTATAAAGTGAGAGAAAAAACAGGCCGATCTGATACATACAGGCCTAAACGATGATATTCATCTTACCTCTGCAACTAGGCAGATTATAATCAGCTATGATTATGGTTTAGCAAATGTTTTACATATTTGTAGACTACCCTAAACTGATAGTAAACAACAGTCCATAACAGGTCAATGAACTGTGATAGCACCAGGACAAAGCAGAAGCAGAACTTTGCTTCAGCCTGTAGGGGAATGGAAGAACCCACAGTTAATGGGCATAGAGTGAACAGAGATGGAAACAGACAAACTTTAAATGTCATGTGACTAAGAAACCAAACGCTTCAAACGGGTAATGCCTGGGGGCAAAGAGTTCTGTGTGTTGCTATCAACTCTGTCAATAAATATCTTTCATCTTCAGATAGGTCTTTTGAACTTACTGATATTTCTCTGGCTGTAACCCATGAGGTCCAACTTAGACGTCATTCCTTCTAAATTTATTCAAATGGTTTTCAGTTTGACTGAGCCGTGATATTTAAGAATTATACATGGTTAACTGTCTCAAAGCAGTGGCTCTATAATGTGAAGTAACGCAACCTCTTTCAAAGAAACTTGAACTTTACTATAAGGATTTTGGGCTGCAGTCTTCACTTGCCTATTTTGCCAAAGCAATGGAGATGACCTCCATAAACAGCTGTCTGCCTCTGAGGTTTTTCATTTTGATTTTAAATGATATCACAACACTAAATGTAACCTACTGAAAACCTCTGAACATTGCAGAAACCTATGATTTCTTGTGACCCCGAGTGATGAGTGTGGCAGTTGAACGTTAACTACAAGATACAGTTTTATGTTCATTTTTTGTTTCCTCTATATGTTGAGTGGCTACTTCAGAACTGAAATGGTTACCAATGTTCTAGTGAATCTGACACTTTTTTGCTACCATTGAAAAATGTAATCAAGCATGATGCTTTGTAAGTGTGCATCAGTTCACACAAACTGAATTAAAATTGTGTTTTAATTTCCCCCGTATTTTACTGTGTTTCCATCATCAGTAGGCTTAAGACTTTGGTGGATAACCATTTAGTTCTTCTGTTTACTGTATAATAGGGCAGCTAACCTTTATTTCGCTGTCTGACATAAAATCAGACTAAACTTTTCCTGCTTATGGTCAGTTTTTGCTAGAATTGCCTTTTAAACTTTATGACTTGGGTCTTATGACTTTTTGGCATCCTTCCACACACAACCTGAAATTTTCCCTTTTTTCCTCTAAATGTAACAGTGATCATTGTGGCACTTGACATTTGAGTTTTAGTTTGATCAGACCACTGGACATGTCACATATTAAGGTCTTGTCACTGAGTGCATTCTGGAACTGCAATCCATCTTGTTATATTGATCTTGGAGTAATGGCTTCTACCTTGCTGTGTGGCCTTTCAGTCCATGTCACCCTCTTTACCAGCCTCAGCAGCATTTTCACAAGGTCTTTTGTTTTTGTTCTGGGAACAATATGCACATTTCACACCAAAACACTTTCTTCCCATGGACACAGATCCTGTCCCCTTGCTGAACAGTAATTCAATTCAGTTTAGTGTATATATAGTGCCAGTTCGCAACAAATGTCGTCTTGAGGCACTTTACAAAAATACCAAAAATCAGTTCAATCATACATACGTTCTGACAGCAAGCCGGCTGCACATTCCTCTGCTATTTATTGTAAGGACTCAGGGAGGACCCGGAAATTCAACCACACACAGAAGTACGTAAAGGAAAAACAAGTTTATTTAGTATCAGGAACTGGTAGCAGCTCAGGAAGAAACAATTAAGGTCTCCACAAGGGAATCCAACGCAGCACCAGGGGCTAGACGATAATCAGGCAGAGGTTATACACGGAGAGGCAGAGAGAGCAAACTTAACTTGAGGGACAGGCAATACTCGGTGGTCGTGAAGCGGAGCTTGAGTCAGGGTCCAGAAATCCAGAACCAAAGGAATCCGTAACGGGCTTGGCAGGAGGGGAAGATCCGTGGATGGAAATGGGTCGAAGAAACAAGAAGGCAAGGCATGAAACGCTGGATTTCTACTGGCTCGTGGCTGTCGATAATCTGGCAGGGAGGCAGGGGCTGAGAGGAGTTAAGTAGAGCAGGGCCCAGGTGGCACAGATCAGCAATCAGGTGAGTTGAATGAAAACTAATTACAGCATGGGCAGGACCGAACATGAATCATGACAATTTATACTCAGATTTAATTGTTTGAACAACTGAATGTGGCACCTTGAGGCAACTGATAAGTTGTACCCAGGGATGAAACAGACTTGCAGAGGTCCAGAATCCTCCTCCGAGTATCTTGGCTGATTTCTTTTCATTTTCTGATGCTGTTCTAGAAGAAAGCAGTGTGTTTGAGGTGTTACCTTAAAATACATTCACAGATGTGCCTCCTTTTAACTGAAATGTTTTAAACTAACCCATTATAAATAATATGTCATAAATCCATGACATGATCATCTGACCCTTCCTGATTCTTTAAAGGCTGAGTAACATTTTGTTTTTAAATTTCTGACTTGTTACTCAAAAACATCTTTAAAAATTCTCTCTAATTATTCTGGCATTTAGCAAATTTAAATATTATTGGTAATTAGGGATGAACCTATACGAAAATTTGGGCCAATATCACTATCCAATATTAATATCGCTTTAATGGCCAATAACTGATCTTTACCAATATTTTGTAAATTATATATTTCACTACTCTTTCGATACCTTGAAAAAAATGACTACACTGCTGACTTCACCGTTGTTCTTTGCTCCAGTGCTCCAGTTACCCCCCCAACAATCAGCAATAGATAGAAATCAATTTGGATATTTTAATAAAACATATTCTGTAATTATAAACGCTATCTCAATCCCGGTGAGTTGATGCCACTGCAGAAACAAAGACCAGCGGGGGAGGAAGGGAGGGGGAGAACCTACTAATAAGATTACAAAATATGTTTTTAAGTTATTGTTAATTTATTTACTCATTTAGTCTTTGTTTTGGCTTGTGTTTTTCTTCTTTTTTCCCTCCTTCCCACTTTTTCCCAAAATATCTGAATGACCCTAGATTAATTGAAACAACAAATATTAGAAAATAAAAGGGGAAAAAAAGTAAAAATAATAATAATACTTAGAAAATAACTGCCAAGAAGAAAAGGGAAAAAAATTCCTTTAACCCACATGTTAAACAATTCCATTTTAGTTGTGACACCACTTGGTTATGTTCTGTGTTTTGTCTTCGACTTAAATGTATCCATTTTAATTTGTATTTTTTTCTTCTTCTTCTTCTTTGTTTGTTCTTTTTTTGTTGTTTGTTCTCTTTATTTATCTAATTGTTTATTTTGTAGAGCAATACCTCTGTTTGAATAAAAAAAACTCCTACAATCTTGCACTGCATAACTATAACTGTCACATGACCGAACAAATACCACATGACAAAACTCCTCCACTCCCTCCCCAGAGGCAAACAGCAACAAGATGGAAATAAATATCGTCTGTTAATATCTGTCCAGTTTTATTTATCGAACCGATACTGATATGCTAAAAAAAATGACTAATATTGGCTGATACTGATGTAAGTGCTAATATATTGTTCATCCCTATTGGTAATCCTTACTGACCTAAACAGGAAAAGTTTCACCTGATTTGATGTTAGAGAGTGATAAAAGAACTGATGTTTTTATACAGAGTATGTAAATATCTGGTTTCAGATGTAGCAGAATGATGCTTGTAACACCTCCAAAAAAGGTTTTAGTCCAAAAAGTTTGACTGCATGGCTATTTATTGATTTTAGTTCAGACAGCCCAGGCCTGAGGTTGTTTGGAGCTCTACGCAGAATTTGCTTGGTGGGCCCCTTCTACTTGATGTCATTGTGCACTGGGCACCATAAGATCCCAGCCGTCAGTATTATTTTGCCAATACCTGTTTGTTTGCACCCTGCACATTTTATCTAAAATGATCCATAGGCAATTATGGAACAATATATTACTTAAATACAATTGAAAACAATATAAGAAAATGTGTAAATAGGACAATTTCATCAGTCAGTTCAATATTTTTTTTTAAATAAATGCTGTATGGTATAAACTGTTCCTTAAAAAAACTTTCTTCTCTTTTTTTTAAGTTTTCATCTTTATTGGTCCATTCATACGCAAGGTTATTTGAAGAGCTTTATGGGGGGAAACAGTTAATTTAAGTACAATAAATCAACAAAACAATTAAACATTACACAAACTATATGCTGCCTCTCCTTGTTGTTCTGATCCTGGGAACCCTGAGAAAACAGGTCTCTGATCACCTAAATGGTTAATACCTGTCAGGTCCTTAGATGAGCTAGATGAGATTTTGAGTGGTTGGCAAACATGTGAAAATCAGTGAGGTAAAAAAAACATCAGATCCATCCATGCATCCATCCATCCATCTATTAAAAGGTTGTTTTACTCTTCCATTATGCAGCAGCAATGCCAGACAAAAGTCTATTATTTTTAGAGGAATTAGAACATGGAACTCCTTTCCTTCATCTTTTTTAAATGTAACAAAAACCAGAGCTTTTAAGAGTTCTGTTTAAATATTGTATCATAGAAAGTGTTACAATTGTACATTATGAATTAATTAATATGTTAAATAATGTTATATTGGGTGTGTAAATGTTTTTTAACAAATATGTTTTTATGTTGTGATAAAAGATTAGCCTTTGTCATGGCAATGGCTAATGGGGATCCCAATAAACAATCAAACAAACCCTGGACAGGATGTCAATCTATCGCAGCAATTCAATTCAGTTCAAAAACACTTTATTAATCCCAGAGGGACCTTAAATGTTGTAACTCATATAGTTTTCTTCAAGGAGTTGCTGTAGATGCTGATGGTTGTGAGCAGGAAGGATCTCCTGCAGCAGTCTGTGTTACAGTAGCTAAAGAAGCCTCTGACTCAAGACACTTTGTTGTTGTATAACAGTCTCATAAAGAGGATGTTCAGGGTTGTCTGTAATTGTTTTGATTTAATGACAAATCCTACCTTGCACCGTCATCTCCAGAGGTTCCATAGTCATCCCCAGAACAGAACCAGCCTTCTTTATCAGGTTGTTTAGCCTTTTAATGTCCCTGCCTCTGATGCTGCTGCCCCAACAGATGATTTCTGCAAACACTGAATGATCTAAGCTTCCTCAAGAAATTAAGTTTGTTCAGTAAAATCATAATTGTTTCAGAGTTATTGTACAGCTGTTTTCATGTGCTTGCTTTTTAGCTGCAGCACTGTGTAAATCAGAAACATTACTGTTTTATGACTGTAGTTTCAAAGAACCCAAAGGCAGTGACTTTAATCAATGTAGTCCTAAGCATTCACTCACCTTACATAAATTGCAATCAGACGTGTCCTCATTGTTTATCCTTACCTTACTCAGGATGCTTCTTTAAAATCAAAATATACCAGTTAAACTAGTGTCTTTAAAAGAAGACGTCCAAAGTTCAGGCAACAAGATAAAGATGTGTAAACCAATATAAATTATTAAATTGATTGATCAAGTCAGTCATTACCATTTTGTGGTACCATACCTGTACCACTCTGCCCTAAATTGTCACTTTGCAACCACAGTTGCCCAATTTAGTATGAAATATGAGGCACTGCAGGATGGTGCAGTTGGTTGCACTGTTGCCTTACAGCAAGAAGGTTCTGAGTTCAAATCCTGGCCTGGAGACTTTCTGCATGGAGCTTGTACATTCTTCTTCTTCTTCTCATGCATGTAAAAATTGTGAATGTGTGTGTATGGTTGTGTGTCTCTGTTTTGCCCTCTGATGGATTGGTAAAATGACCACTGGAGATAGGCACCAGCCCTCCTGCAACCCTGCAAGCACAGAGGATTGATATATTACTCAGAAGTCTGTATCCTGTGGAATGATTCTTCTATCCTATGTTTCTGATCACAAGTAGGGGTGTTTTTCAGGGATATTCAAGCAGAGTTTTGGGCGTAAAACTCTAGTGTTGTTGAAAATGCTAAATCTCATTGACGTCCTGGAAAATTCCACTGTCCAGTTAAAGATTACACAGTGGAGCAAATTCCTGATCAATTGGGGCTGTTGTTTTGCATTGATTATGGAATCAAAGTCTCTGAGTAAAATTCCAGCAAACTTCCAGGTGGAGAATGCATACTACAGCCTACTTTAATTTGTTCAGACAGCAAACAGGTATTGGTTGGATTAAAAGTAGCTTTCCAGAAATCTCCTAAAATAAGGCCCGCTGCTGTGTTATGACTGAGTATTTGCAATCTACTTTAGCTGTCCTTGTGTTTCACTGATTCACTTTTCTAATCTCACTTGTGCAACCCTTTTAACTTGAGTCTGCTTATCGGTCTCCTTCATTCTAGTCCACTGACCAAGTTGTGTTGCAATGTTCATCTGATAAACGAACAGATACACAGCTGTATCACTGTTAAGTAAACCTTCATAACAAAGTGGCCTAAAATGACATTGACAACTACAGCAGTCATTTGACTAAAATGTGACTTGGATGAATTTGCATGGATTTTTGGAATGAAAATGGGGTGAGGATATGGCTGAGGATGTGTGGGGGCTGTGGCAGGGTTTGCTGAGTATAAAACAAGCCCGACAGCCCAACAGCAGTTTCCTTCGACTTCATTGTTGTTCATGTTCAGATCTTAAGACATAGCATTCTCATTTTTATTTCCAGAGAGTTGCAATATCGCTCCTTTTCCCACACAGAGCTGATAACTGATGCCAAAAAAATGGCCATTGATAAGTCTAAAGTAGCCATTGGATTTATAGTGGGAGGCATTTTGACTCTGATGTCTGTAATAATTTCAGCAATTATTGGGCCAACAGTTATGAAAAACCAAATAGAAAAGGTAAGCTATATTTTATACTGGGTAGTCTGCTTATTTATGTTTTATTTATTTATTGTTTTTATTAAATTCCCTGCAAAACCACAGTGAACATTTATGCAGAATGTGTTCATGTGTCTCAGGTGTTTTTTTATTTCACAAATTTATCTGAAAATTGAAATTTGGAATATCTTCTCTTATTTATATCAGATATCTGTTATCAGTTTTGTTAGCTTATATGTTATTGATGCTATCATTAACATTCATCAAAACTTTTGTTACTAACAACTTAAATTTCAAAAGAACCAGTGAGTATAAAGGTATAAAGCAATTTAGAGTGAGAATGAACTAAAAAATCCTTATGCTATCAACTATAAAACTGATTTATAATAGAAGTGACTGCAAGTTCGGTTAAGTTTAGTTTTGCACTTGTGGAGTTCTTATCGAATTTGTTTGTTGTTGTTTGTTTTTTGTTGATGCAGAAGTGGTAAATCAAAAGGATTAAGGGATATGTATAAGATCCTACAAGAGGTAAACAAAAAAATATTACAAGACATTTCAAATGATTTCAAACAGGATAATCATGCAGAATAAACAGCAAAAATTTGAAACAGCAATTATAAAAAGAATGGCTATGTTGGACACCAAAAACGCTCCCGCTTTGCAAGAGTAAAGAGGTTACTTTCCGATCCTGACCCATCTTTAGGTCACAACAAGAATCTAAATGTTCAGAGCTGCAAAGAGGGTTCTATTTTTTAATTTTATGAATAATTTTTTACTAATAAGCAAACAAGTCAGTACTTTTAGCTCCGTCCCAAACAGAGCTCTATAAATTCTGTCATCACATAAAAGAAAAAGGAGCAATAGACAGGAAAAAAAAAAACAAAACTCACAACATATCTACAATTGTAAATAAAAGTTAACATGAAATGATCATCAACGTAAATCATTATACAACATAGAAATACATAGATTCTTTTAAACCCTTTTACACCATTGTTGTAAAATGGCTTATAATTGCTTCTGGTCCTAATGCAGCTAAGATGCCTATATTATATATAGGCATCTTAGCTATATGCTAAGCTAAGCTCATATTCTACACGCACCATTGATTCTACTGGAAGCACTTCACTGCCATTTAATGGTGAATGTGTAGGTGGCTTCCAGTTGTGGTTTTACACTATGAAGCTGTATTTGAAATAATGTAATGATGGACCACAATGGATTGCATAGAAACTAATGTTGTTTTTCAGCCCTTCTAAGAAATAGCACCAAAATAATAATCTATTGTACCTGAGACTGGAACATATATTTAGCTCCTTTCGTGCTCACTCATGTCTAAGATCGCTAATTTGAATCACACTCATTCAGATTAACAGTCTGTTCTTAATTTATCATCTGCTTATCAGCAAAAAAAAATCAAAAATTTAGTTTTTAAATGATTGTAAATAAATTTAGGCAGCGAGGGATCAATATTCAAGTTTTTTCTCTAATCGAAACAAAGTCAAAATTATACATACAAGCTTAAATGTCCCTTGACAACACATTTTTTGTAGGCATCAATAAGCTTGTGGATTAAAGAAAATTCTAATTAAATTCTAACTTGTGCACCTATTTCTTGTTTATAAAACCACTTTGGTTGAATGCTTTATGCTCATTAAAATGAGTATGACATTTGTGCCCATGAGGACTGTATGTAATAACAAGAAATATGTTATGAGGAATCAGGTGGAGACTTTTGAACCTTAAGCTGTGAAGCTATGTACTGTTGTGTAACTGTTGGGTATGGACCTCTATAGCTGCTAGTGGTACTGGTGTACTTGTGTATCTGTACATGAATTCTATCAGCTCAGCAAAGAAGAGCAGTAAAACATAAACCAGCATTATGCCAGAAGTTTGTTGATGGCCTACTAACATTGTGTGGTCATAGTTAAGCCGGTCACAATAAACAATTAATCAGTTAATCACATGATAAATTAAAATGAGCTCCATGATTTCCATTCTAATGATTAATATTTTTTGAAGGGCACTTTTGTCTACAGAAACATCATAATCCATGTTATTTATGGCTTTGCTTGTGTGTAGTTTTTATTTCTGTTTTAGTTATTGTTTTTGGTTGTTGTGTTTTATTGTGGATATTCAAAATATCTTCCAGTTTCAGTGATAAGTGTTCTTTGCAAAATTATAGTTTATTGGTCTTTGAGAGGGGCGAACTTATGCCGTTATCAGTACATTACTTGAAAATGGTCTCAAAACAAGAATATTGTCATTTATCGCAATAATTTCTGGGGCAATTTATCATCTAGTAAAATTTGTTATAATGACAGGCTTTGCAAAGGCGCATTTAATCAAATATATTTTAGGTAAAGTCAAACTTGTGTGTGTGTGTGTGTGTGTGTGTGTGTGTGTGTGTGTGTGTGTGTGTGTGTGTGTGTGTGTGTGTGTGTGCGCATATGTATAACATATATAACTATATCTAACATGTTCCTTCGAAACAAATAGTTCAAATAACTCATATAAAGAATAAAGTATTACTGAAACTGTAAAAAGTGTAGTATATTTTTCTGTTATTTTGTTACCTTCCACTGAACAGACATGAACAAAAACACACAGGAAGTTTAACGTGCAGGAACTACACTTCCCAGAATCCTCGGTCGCTGCAGTAGAGGTGTTACCATTAGACCATAAATACGGGAGACGTGGTTTCAGATTAGAATCTTTAATCAGAAAGGTGGATGAGCGAACTGGCGAAACGTCAGCGTTCTACCAGAAACGAAGCTGGTCGTCTGATGTTGAGACGTCGTAAGGTCGTTTACAGGCAGCTAACTTTGTGTCGTGGTAGAGCTAAACAGCCTGTAGACAAAGAGAGCTTTTTTTTTAACACCGTAAACACGGTCAGTGCGCTGCCAAGCTGTCAGTGTCAGGATGGCTGTTAATAAATCCAAAATCTCCGCCGGATTCATAGTAGTAGGTGTACTGGCCGTGTTTTTCGGTACCGTTCTCGTTTTTGTGGGGCCAATAATCATCGATGACCAAGTGGTAAAGGTAAGGAGCGTCCTTGCATTAATGTTTAGCATATTTACAGCCGGTATTTCTATTTGCTGATGGACCTGAAGTCAAAGTTTGAGTCTTAAAGGACTTCAGATGAGCGCGCGTGTAATCTCTACGCGATAACAGGCGCGTGCAGGACTTTTTTCAGCTAAGCTAAAGAAATAAAACTAAAGCAAAAGTATAAGACTGTGTTCTGGGTGAAAACTATGGATTATTGGTTTAATTCTAATAACTTTCTAATGTGCGCCTTAAATCAGCTATTAAATTATTAATAACGCTGACTGTGTGTAAGAAAAATGTAATATAACTACAAAAAGAAAAAGAAAACCTAAATTATTTCCTAAACAAAAATATAATCTGTTTTAGATCATCAGACCATCTGTCAAGTTATCTTTCTCTGCTGCTCTGCATATTACAATTAAAGAGGTCTTAAATCCAGTAGTATCTTGTCTTTAAATCTGAGTACTTATAGATATAATATAATTGTTCCAAATTATACGAGGTCCGGCCATGTTTCCATTTGAAACATAGTTCAGAGAAGGCAAAGCCATGTATGAAAGGGCCTTAGATTTGTCTACACTTTGAAACACAACAGTTGTGAATCAGTTTTGTAGCAACAAGAGAAGTGAGTGGCATTGCCAAGTGCAAAAAAGATCCTTCTGATGACACCCAGCCAATGTTGGACACTTTCCATCAATTTTTATCATTGATAATGATGATGAGGACATGTAAGGGTATTTATCCAGATGTGAGTGAATGAAGGTATGTAATGCTCATCATTCGAAGCGTTCAGTTTTTAGACAAAATGACTACAGTTTTGGACCTTAGAAAACAAGGAATCTTTGCCATTTTGTATATCATATATAATCTATTAAAGTTATTCAGAAAAAAAAAAAAAAACATGTTATAGTTCAGCCTTCAACCCTCATGCAATCTGAACATTTGCCAAAATAGTTGGAAGAAAGGAAGCAGATAATATTTGGCTTTTATTTCTTTTATTATAACTGGAATCATCTTCAGTGGCACCAGTACAACTGTTAGGTATGCAGAAATGATTAGTAGGTAGAACAATGGTAATAGAGATGGACTGATCAGATTTTTCTTTCAGATAAATGGACAGGTTTTTTTTTTAGGTCTGACCAGCTTATTCCGATTTTGACCAGTTAAATTCAAGTTTTTATTCTAGAGTTTATAATAGAGGAGAAAATGCTTGAAGTTGTTTTTATAGAGTAATAAGTTTTGAATCCAATAGAAAATGAAGAAATCACAAATTATTCCTATTTATGTAACAAATGTGCTCACCTTGATTATGTTTGTTTTTCTCAAAGTGCATTAAGGTAAATGTTATTGGTTGGTGCAGTTTTTGACTAAAAATGGTGGGAGATCCTAGATTTTCTGTATTTAAAGAGTAGATTTAATTTCCCCTGGCAGTTAGCAGTCAGAACCAATCAAGGGAACAGTGCCTTTTCATCTTTGGTCAAATGATTGGTGCATCTCTAATTGCCAAAACATCAACAATATGTATCATACAAAAGTTAGCTTTTTGGATGTTGTAGAAGAGGAACCCCATAAATAAACACTGAACTGTATTGTGGTTTAAAACTTACAGTAACATTAATCAAAACTTACGTTAAAGAAACATTTTTAATATTTTAGGTATGATTAAACAAAAAAGTAAAATAAATGGAACATTCATTTACAATGATTGTGTTAAAAGACATTTTATATCCATAATGACACTTCTTATTTTTCTCTTTCTGTCATGTCAGAACACCATCATTGATCCAAAGAATAACCTGTCCTACACCATGTGGAAGGACCTCCCTGTGCCCTTCTTCATGTCGGTCTACTTTTTTCACGTCCTCAACCCTCAGGAGATCCTGAAAGGAGAGAAGCCCATGGTGGAGCAGAGAGGACCTTATGTGTACAGGTACTAAACTCTGCCTCCATGCTGAACCTACAGGCCTGCCGCTTTGCATTTCCCTGTCAGCAGACTTTGTTCTCCAGCCTGCACTTGTTTTCTAAGATGCATTTACATGTTCCAGATAAAAACAAAACTGCCTGCATGAAACCCTCTGTGTATTTTGGTTTTTTAGTTGCATTCAGCGAAAACGTGTCCAGGTTGGTCAGAGGACAGTGACTGCAAAGAAGAGCAGTCCTTAAGTCAGCTTGCATTCTTCCACCCTTATTACGAATATGTGCAATACCAAAACCTGTTTTAGGACTAAACATGAGAACTTGCCTCAGGAGTAAACACTTTAATTTAAGAAATCCATTGAGTTTTATGTTACATTTCTTGGTGCTTCTTGGAGAGAAGCTTTCTATTTGATTATGTTTAGATGCTTCCAAAAATTTTGAGTTAAAAAAAAACAGTTTATGTTTCGCACTTCTCTGAAACAAAAGTTGCTCGTGTGACCTAGATTTTTGCTGACTGATGTGAGTGACTTCCTGTCATGCGTGAATGGGATGATATTTGACAGTGATGCACAGCTTTTTTAATTTCCAAGTGGTTTCACACTAAACTGATCACATAAAAGCTGTACAATTAGGCTTATACCACATAAATTCAATATAAATTAATAACATACAATATATTTCCTGACCATCAAAACTTATAAGCATACTAGAGTGGATAAAAGCGATGCTTCATTTTCTGTTGCTTCTAGCAGCAGTGCTCAAGTTTTGTCCTCTAATTGTTCCATCTAGAAAACATCTTCAAATATTTGTAATCACAATCTCTCTGAAAATATTAGTCAATTAAATCTAGGGGTCCCCTGGATCCCCTAACCCAGGAGTGTCAAACTGGAGTCTTCAGGGCTGGTCCTGCAACTTTTTGATGGGGTGGTCCAACACACCTGAGGCAAATGGCTTGTCCCCTCAGCATGTTGGCAAGATTTCGTTTTTTAGTTCTGATAATGACATTACGGATAAAATATTTGCTGACATAGAGACTCAGTCCAACGTTTGTATTTTTAATGCATAGATTAACACAACACACATGAATGCATTAATGTTGTTAAAGTGTTTCACGTAGAAGGCAGTGAAAAAGTATTTCCCTTTTTACAGATTCCCTCTGTTTTTGTTTGTTACACTGAAATGTTGCAATTCACTTTATTGGGTCCCAAAGGGGAATTCATTTGCAACAAGTAGAGGTGACAGCCAACACATTCACACAAGCTTTTACACAATAATCATTAAAAGTCCATCTGAGACAAATAAAGAATAATAAAAAAAGATTAGATAAATGATACATAAAAACATGAGCAGAAATGAAATTGAATTGCAACAATTTGATAGTGGCCTAGAGTCAGGGCAATAAATCTCCAGTTTGTTTTAAAAAGCAATAAGTGATAAAAAAAGTGCTTCAATCTGTTCGTTGTGTGAAGTGTGTAGAGGACGGGTGGAATCTGCCAGGACTTTTTTAGCTTTGGGTATTAATCTGGACTTAAATAGGTCCATCATGATCTGAAACACTTCAATGTTTCAAATCAGCAAATTAAATTTAATATTGGATTATCTTTGTCAGATTTTAGATTATAGTTTGACTAGTAAATAAAAAGTGCAGTTTTCAAATGATTTTATCTTTGGGTGCAGTGACTGCCATTAACATCTGTGATGACCCCACCAATGATTCAGCTATGTACTTTCTGAGGTGCAGACACTATATAGTCGCGGAAGGAGTGGAAGGCTGCCTAATCAGTACTGCGCCTCTGTTATTGGTCATATTTCCACATTCGCAAACAGCTGTTAAGTACAGAAAATGCTGAATAGAAATATTATTTTTGCCATTGATTTGGTGCCCCTGTAGCGCAGCTCCCACTTGTGGTGCATATAGTGCATAACAACTTTTTGCACCACTGCACCCCTCCTATCTTTACAGAATTGTAACAATTCAGCCACATTGCAGAGTTTTCAAGTGTTTGTCCACTTTTTTCTTATTGTCAAATCATGAACACAGACCTTAAATTGGGCAAGTGAGATCTGCAGCACTTTAGATGTAGTTCTGGGTTCCATTTTGACTGGTGGATAATGGTTCTCACTGTGGTTCTCTGGAGAACCACAGCCTTAAAACTGCTTTGTAACCAGACCAAAAGATGTCAAAGACTGTTCCTCACCCATTCTTGAGTTTCTGTTGTTCGGGGCTAAGCAATAAATTAATTAATCACCTGATGAATGAAAATGATCTTGATAGTTTCCATCTGCATTTTTGTTTGTTTTCTTTGTGTCTTTCTGTCTCTACCAAAGTGACAGAACAACAAAAGGCTTCACTCCTCACTGTTGGACAATGTGTGTGTTCAGTAAATTTACAGTTTAAAAAGGAGGCAGTTACTTTTACATAACTCCAGGTTGATTTGGTTGACCTTAATGAATAAAATTAAATTAAGAAAACTGCTTATTTTTATTTATTCAGCTTACTTGCGTTTCATTTTTTAAAATGGTTTCTAAATTAAACACCTACAACACGGATTGGGAACCTGACTGACATGAATCAATCAAAATGCCTTGATTAGGCACTCTGTAGTTAAAATAAAAAGTCGTCAAACTGATTTACTCAAGGCATTGAAACATTTGGCTGCTTTTAAATGACAAAACATGTCCTTCGGTGGCCAGTGGCTGTTGAATTGGCTCCTTGTCAGAAACCATTCGTAAATCTTCGAACTGTGGCTGGAGTGTGGGCTCAAGATAAGACACAAATTTACACAACTCCGCCTGAAAAACCCACAAAGCTATCCCGTGATAACATAAAAAAAGCAACATGTACCATAAAAGGAGCTTTGGAGGTCTTCTTTTCATAATTTTTGTGTTGTCTTTTCCTGATACTGGAGGGTAGATACAGAATACAAAGAAAGCAATAAGTACAGATGAAGTGAAATATAAATGCTTTCTTTTCTGTTTTTTAGTCAGTTTGCATGTATTCAACCTAAGATTTCTTGCAGTTCAGCCTTTATCTGTCTCTAAAAAATTCCCCTCTGTGGTTAGAAAAATTAGTCTGCAGAGCTTAGTTTTTTTTGAAGCAATGCTGTCACTCTATATTCATTTAATCAGCAGCCAGTTGACTTCAAAAATATATCACTCCTCGATAGTACAGCTACGAAAGTCTGAAAAACCGACTGTAATGTGGAGAATCAAAGACCCAATTTAAATAACTGTCACTCAAAGTTCAGATTATTGTATTTTCAGTTGTTTCTGCTGATCATGCAAATTTAGTTCCCAAATACTTTATTAGCTTAATCCCCAAGGAAAATTAGATTTTACCCCTTCAACATTATGTACTTTTGTGATTATCGGTTGTGTCTCACCAGAATTTTCCATCTGGCACAAGACATTTCAAACTGTCACTCTGTTCTTGACAACTGATCATTAAAAGTAATTTTTGTAGTTTACTGTAAGGAGCTGTGTGTCCAGCATATATTACCTCCTGCAGGAGGTTAAAAGTTATTTTGATCATATTTTCTGACATAAACAGGGATAAAAACCTCAGTCAATAGAAATGGAAGGTCATAAATCGAAAATAAGAAATTAATATGAAATTGAAGTAAAATATTAGGGATGCACCGATATGAAAATTTGGGCAGATATTCGATATTAATATTGCTATCATGGCCGATAACTGGTATTTACAGATATTATATATATTATATATATTTCACTACCCTTTTGACACCTTGAAAAAAACGACCACACTGCTAAGTTCACCACTGCTTCTCTTCTTCAGTTAAACTTCCCACAATCCTGTGCTCCATCAGGAGCCCTGTCACATGACCAAACAAATACCACATGACCAATACGATATGTTAAAAAATGACTAATATCAGCTGATACCGATGTTAGTGCTGATATATCGTGCATCCCTATAAATTATATTAACTTTAGAGTGTTTTTATTATCATCGTTTTAGATAACTCACTGAAATGATTAACTAAACAAATAAAGTGATATGCCACAGTCAAGTGCTTCTGGGAATGAAAAAGGAAGGTGGGAGGAAAATGGAATGTGTGGAGATGAAATGGAGGGGATGGAAACTGGCTTCTTCATCTTCCTCGGTGCCAGTTAGATCACTTTCTGCATCTTTCTTACGTTTCAGAAAGCAGTGTCAGAAGGAAAACATTACGTTTCACCCCAACAGCACAGTGTCCTACAGAGAATATCGAAGATACTTCTTTGAGCCCTCCATGTCTGTTGGTAATGAGTCCGACGTCATCACAATTCCCAACATGTTGGTGCTGGTATGGGAATTTATTCCAGATTTACCTTTATATTTCTTCCCACATGTGTTTTGACTCCAACCTTTGCTTGTAGGGTGCAGCAGTGATACTGAAAGACCTGCCCTTTTCTGTGCGGATGTTGATCAGTTCCACCTTTAAGGTATTCAAGGAAGGTCCCTTCCTGACCAAGACAGTAGGAGAGCTGATGTGGGGCTATGACAGTAAACTGGTCAACTTTCTCAACAAGTACCTGCCTGACATGCTGCCATCGACAGGAAAGTTTGGCATCTTTGCAGAGGTGAGTATACGTTTTCTTTCATTTTTCTGCACAGGCGAAGTTCTGTTCATTCTGTTCTACTGCACAGCAGAGCTTTATCTCTGTTAAAACAGACAGAAACTTTAAAGATCTATCTTTGCCCAAAAAACTGCTACCACACCCTCTCTGACTTGTCCATGCAATGTTTTACAAAGTAAAGGCAGCAGTGATCTTCTTTGGCAATTGGTGGCTTTCTCTTTGAGTCTCAGCCATGTATTGTACTGTTTTCGTAGCTTAAGGGGGATTTTTTTTCTTGTTGCTTTTCCACTGAAATAATCAAGAAATTAGAAAAGTTAAGCCTTGAGTGACGCCATCAGGATGTTGGTTTGTGCAACACACTTTGGCTTCTGCACACAGTCGTTGTTATTAAATTGTCCTATTTGAGGCAGATCAGTAACAAGAAACACTCCCACATAATGTCATGATCTCAGAGCTACGACCTGGGCTTAGACCAATATGAAATTTTCAAGGCATGATTAGTAAAAATATAATGGTTTCACTGCAGATGCGATATTTAAACGAAAAGAAATCAAAGGAAAATGTAAAATAATAATGTCCATTTTTGCTTTTCTGCTCTTTAATGAGTAAAGCTGCTGTCACACTGTCATCTATTTTACCATGTATGTTGGGGAGGTAGAATTTGCTACAGCTTCAGATGTATACAATATCAATGATGAGGTGTTATTTACCTAAGGCAGTGCATGCTCCTTGCCATTAAAACGCAAGGCAGATATGCAATAGCGTGACAGCAGTGTTACACTGGGAGTCTAAAAAGTTGATATTAGCTGGATAATTAGCTGAGCTCCGCTCCAGCGAGCTGCATAACAGACATATAACTCAGCTACAGTTTCAATACAGCATTAGTTTAAATGAAATGGTACTGCTTTTGTAGTATTTATTGTGCCTGATTTTCGCAAGCAGGAGTTTTTCCAAACAGCTAAAACTGTCTTTCTTGTAATTTACTTCAGTTCAGTTTTGGTTGACATTTTTAAAGGAGATTGTCTCTCAATGCACTTTACAATGCAAACAGATTCTATTCATACACAGAAATATGTAATACACTGGAAAGTGTAGGAGCCTGCTTTTAGCCAGCTGACCGGCAGTGCTCAGCAGCAGGTGTGGGAGGGGCAGGACTCTGTTACTTCAAGCTCCATAAATCCAGACAAAACTTAAACTCCAGTACGTTCTCTGGGATCTCATTCAGAGTCTTTTAACTGTAACTTTTTCATTGGTTATATCTTGATTCCCATGGCACTGCTTGTTTCCTAATTTTACTTTTGTGGTTATTGTTGTTATTTGTTTTTTTTATTAGTTTAATAACTCCAACACTGGTCTATTCACCATCCACACTGGAAGAGATGACATCAAAAATGTCCACAAAGTTGACTCCTGGAATGGCCTCACTGAGGTGAGATGTAAATAATGGTGCATTCACACCAGCCCTGTTTAATTTGCTTTAATCAAGCTCTAGTTCGTTAGCCTTGAAAGTCCGGTTCGTTAGGGGAGGTGTGAATGTGCAATCGAACTCTGATGCAGACCAAAAAAGCGAACTCTGGTCCATCTACAAACCTACGTGTTAACTTGGTTGATTGGAACTGTGGTGCGGTTCGAATGCTTGTATGAATTCCAGAGTGCTCCAGAAGATCTCATTGGACTACAGTGCAGGGCATTCTTGGTAAATACAACCAAAACAAACACGTGTCTATCACTAATGGGAGAAATGGCTCATGGTCAGATGTGGAGTGAAGAGGAGATAAAGGTCTTATCCTACAACCACTAAAATCTGACGCCACTACATTTATGTTTACATTTTGTAAACAAGGAAGTTGTGCTCAGTGTCTTCTTCAGAGGTTTTCGTGTCGTTTCCTCCAGTGGTTATTGGTGCAGTGCCACCACAGGTGATGCTGGGAACAGGTTGCCTAAAGGGTTTTGGTTCGTTTGACACAGTGCAGTGTGAAAGCAAACTGCACCAGCTGAAAATGGAACAAATGTTGCACATTTGATCCCCAGTCGAACTGAGTCTATCGTGTATGAAAACACTCTAAGTCACCTTGTAAATTTTTTTTAAATGATTGGGTGATTTTCCCACCTGATTGGATTCCCTTTCTCCAAACAGCTGAGCTACTGGAGGACACCTCAGAGTAACATGATCAATGGAACAGCTGGGCAGCTGTGGCCTCCTTTTATGACCAAAGAGAGCACTCTATCTTTCTACAGCCCAGACGCCTGCAGGTACAAATACTTTCTCCGCCATCCTCCTTGAATCTTCTGCTTATTTCCTGTATAAATTCCTGTATTTCATTTCATGGTTATTTTAGATCTTTGGAACTTGTTTATCAGCGGCCAGGTGTGATGAATGGCATCCCTCTGTATCGATTCGTTGCACCCAAGACCATGTTTGCTAATGGGATAGATTACCCTCCAAATGAAGGCTTCTGCCCCTGCAGACAGTCTGGATTGCTCAACGTCAGCAGCTGCCGCTACAGTAAGAACATGCAGAGCAAACCATTGCATTACAAAGGTCACTGATTTGTGTTGTCTTAACCTTTGACATTCCTGATCTCTGTGCTGTCAGATCTTCATTTAGGGTTCTCTTTGTAGGCAGTACATTTAGATTTTTTGTTGTTGTTTTCTTTTAATTACAGCAGCATAGGATAGGCTAATGATTAATAACTTTACACCTCTAGGCTAATTCACACAGGGGAAAAACAATTACTTTCCCTTTGATTCCTAAAGCGATTTTTTTCCTCTTGACATTAAAACGTTGTATGTTTAGTTTATTAAGAGTTTTTATTTGTCTCTACACACTAAGCTGAAATCCTTATTTGCTCTCACATTTTGGTTGTGTTTCTGCAGCTTGCTCTTGCATAAGAAGCATATTTGCTGCAGGTTTACAGTCTTCAGACCTTTGTGGTTTTTCGTGAAATAACTGCACTGTTGTTTTGTCGATTTTAGACTCTCCAGTCTTCATCTCTCATCCTCACTTCTTTAATGCTGATCCTGTACTGCTGGACTATGTGTTGGGTCTTCACCCCTCCGAGGAGGAGCACGGACTTTTCATTGACATTCACCCTGTGAGTGCCCACCGACACCTACACTTAGAAGTCGTCAGTTTTAAGGACTTGTCAAGGCTGTACCAAAACAGTTAAAGTTGCAGAGGAAGAGAGGCTGGAGGATTTTTTTCTTATATGGTTCCGAACAGTTCAAGATATTTCAGCAGGATATAAATACATTCTCAGAGGGATTTGAGTCAAAACTTTTCAGATGTGCAGGGATTCCTACAGCTTGGCTACTGAGCAGCACAGAACAACAAAGGACTTACATAAACATCTCATCACAGATGGCTCCACTTCTGCGTGGTGCTTAGGAATAAAAACCAAGAAAGTGGTGCCAATGCAACATTTGCAGAATATGCTTTTTTATGATGACATAGAAAATGTTTAGGAAAAACAGATGGTCTTGAACTTGTCCATCGTATTT
Source organism: Anableps anableps (assembly GCA_014839685.1). Lineage (NCBI taxonomy): Eukaryota > Metazoa > Chordata > Actinopteri > Cyprinodontiformes > Anablepidae > Anableps > Anableps anableps. The sequence goes on from CM026081.1 coordinate 28,550,595, forward strand.
TTTTATTGCATATAGTGCTTAATTGCAATAATACTGTATGTCCAGTCATAGCCGAAAAACCATTGGAAACCCAACCTTAAACCAGACTAACTATGGCAGGGGTCCCTAAACACCAGGTTGTAAACCAGTGTCAGGCTATGGGTCTATTGGTACCAGATTAGGGATCAATAAATCAATAGGTATGTGTCTTAGGTTGCATTCACACCTGCCCTGTTTAGTCCAGTTCAATCAAACTGTAGTTCATTTGCCTAGAAAGTCCGGTTCGTTTGGGGAGGTGTGAATGTGCAATCGAACTCTGATATGGACCAAAACAGCAAACTCTCCTCGGGCTCAGTTCGGTTGAAGTGAACTCTGGCGTGGTTCGAATGCTTATATGAATGCTAAGCAGACCGGAGACTGCTCCAAAAGCAGGAAGCGGACTATAGCGCAGGGGATTCTGGGTAAATTTAATCAAAACAAACAAGCGTTTAAACAACTGTTAAAATCTGCTGCTGTTCCATTTTTGTTTAGACTTCATGATGAAGGAAGTTGCGCTCAGTGTCTTCTTCAGAGGTTTTCATGTCGTTTCTTTCAGTGGTTTTTGGTGCAGCGCCACCACAGGCGAGGGCGTGGGGGGGCTGGGGTTCTGGTTTTTCAAAGGGTTTGATTCATTTGATACAATGCAGTGTGAAAAATGGGTGTGAAAACCTTATTTTTTTTTTGTTAACTTGTGCATTGCAGCAAGGGGATCCTGGGTGCAAATCCTGACCAGAGTTTTTTATGTTAACTGAATACTCTAAATTGCCCTTAGGTCAGACGACCATACAGTCACTCATACCTGTGTGTCCCTGCGTGGCCTTGTGATGGACTGTCTAGGTTGTCTAGGGTGTACCTCGCCTCTTGCCTAATGACATCCGTGACTCTGTAAGGACAAGTGGGTATACAGTAGAAGATGGATAGATGGAATTTTAGTAGCACTGCCAAGCATGAAGGACGAGGAAGTAATTGGGGTTGCACTCACAAATCTATACAAAACATCACACACACCCCCGCAATATTAGCCTGGTAAAAACCAGCCCCTTGTTCTACGCTTTGCTTCATACAGAAGGTCTGGACCCTCAGCTATTGAAGAACGATTGCTTGCTAGAGGCATAGACTTTGTTGAAGTTTGGAGTGATTGGATCTGATTTTACACAGTCACTAACATTTGGCCGTGACGTATGTAATGCACCAGCTGGATTGTGAAGGAAGCTACGCTATGAAGCGTATTGGGTGCCGCCTCCTTCGCTCTTAAGGGAGCCAACTGGAAAATAAGACTTTTGCCAAACCCCATGTGGAGTAGGACCATAACATCTTTGCCAGCAATAACATGTCTTAAACATTGCTCTTGCTCTGACTTTAATTGCTACCAGAAAGGCTACCAGAATATGTACTCAAACTGCTGATCAAACATTTAAAGCTCTGATGTCCTTGAGGTCTATTGCTGGGATCTTGAACAAAGATGGCCTGGTTGCAATCAGAAGCTAATCATGTCATGGTCAACTGCAGGCCTGCTTCTGCTGCTAAACACAAGATTTCTCAGCAACATCAAACATTAAAATCTTTAGATGATGGGTGAGGAATTTGTTACCTTTTAAAATTCTCATCCAACTATTATGATTTTACTGAACTATTCTTGTGACTTCAGAAGTTAGCATTATTTCTAACTTCCAAGCCAGTTTTTGTTAAACCCTTTAATTGACAGAACTGTGTTTCAGTCGGTCAATAATGAGAGCCAGAGTGGCTTGGTGATGAGCAGATGAACAGAAAGAATGAAGTTTAAAGTTAATCTGTTTTTTTTTTCTCATGGACGAGTCATAGGAAAATGATTGTGACTGCATGAAGTTTTACTGCTGTGATAAACATGTGAGTCAAGGCATTAGTAGTTACACTGCTATCTCACCTGACTCTTGATGCAAGGATTGATAAGACAGAACAATTTATTGCTCTTACTTAACCCTACCCATGAAAACCTCATATACCTTATCTTTTAACAGTGACATGGAAAGTGATAAGGTAATTGGAAATTGGGCTATTTACTTCTAATTGCAGTTGTTTGTGAGGTTGTAAAGAATTCTGTTTCCAATAAAAAGATAAAAATCCAGCTTTGATAAGAAAGCATCTTGTGTACAAAGATGACAACTGGGAAGATGGTTTCAGTGTTTATTCAAACCTTGTTTTTCTAAAATGACCTGGAGTTAAACATAAAGCACTATGAGCAGCGGCACAGCAAGCTTTTCATAAGAATGGAGGATGTTGGTTGATTGAGTAACTATTCTGGGCCTATCTCTAAATTATGAAATATTCTTCACACATCAAATAGTAGCTCAAGAAATGTATTAACGTGTCCGCATATACCTCAGGGGTACATCGTTGTACCCCTGCCTAAGGGCAATATAGAGAGACCTCTTTACCTAACAGTCTGTTTTTGGATTATGGGTGGAAGCTGGAGTACCTGGAGAGAAACCTATGCTTGCACAAAAAGAAACATGCAACCTCCATCAAGAAAGACTCCAGGCTTGGATTTGAACCCAGGATCTTCTTACTGCAAGGAAACAGGGCTACCAACTGTACCACTGTACAGCACCATTTTAAAGTTACCTAAATAAGAAAAGTTTACCTGTGTCTAGTTAAATCCCAGTATAAATGTAGGTTTGTTTGAGTACATTTAGCCTGGCCATTGCCTTCCTATGCAGTTCCGCTCGATTCACATCTCCCTTCAGTGCTCCGTCTGGGCTTTCTCCCATTGACCTTGATTTCTCCAGCAAAATTTCAACCGGGCCAATCAGCCAACAGATGGGGGAGTTGTGAAGTTGTCTGCCTGCCACGCTTCTAAATATTGAATTAATATTAACAGCCATCTTGTTTGGCTCGGCACTTCTCTCTTCACAGTGGGGGTTGGCTGTTTACAGCGCAGGCAATTTCCACTAAGCTTCATAGCATCAAACTGTTGCATTACATGTTGGCAAACGTTGGCAGTTGGGTAAAATTTAAAACTTCAACAGAGTCCACATCTCCAGCAAGCAATCGTTTCTGGTTTTTACCAGGCTGGAGAACATCAGACAGTCCCTACAGTTTTTCCCAATTCCACAATCTTGGAAATTCACGCAAAATCAACAGATCCCTGCATTTTTTGGTGCTGATACATAATTGTGAGTTTAAAGTGACTGCTAACTCCCACCTGCAGGTGACGGTATTTCTTACTTCTACTACACCTTACTTGATTTCAAGTTATAATCCATGATCAATATTGCAAGTAACAAAAAGTTACATTTGCCATCATACATAAGCACAATTATCCCTAAATTTCCTACAAATATTTCTTAAGTAGCACAACAAAACAGTTATTTTGACTGCACAAAAATCACAAAAACAATCACAGAATCCTGGTGGGAGTTATTAGAGAATAAACATGAAGGCATGAAGACCAAGGAACACAGCAAACAGGGTTAGGTTCTAAAACAATACCCAAAACTTCGAACATCTCACAGAGATTTTTTTTAATCCACTATTTGAAAATGGAAAGAGCATGGTACAGTTGTAAACCTACAAACACATGGCAGATGGAAATAATTGGGTCAGATTTTTTTTTTTTTTTCACATCTTACATTAGGGTTGTTGAATCATGTCATTCACAGTGGGAGATCATCTGCTGGACAAGCACTCACAAAAGAAGAAATGTAGGGAAGCTTTTGTTTGTACCCTTGAGCGAGAACATGTTTCGTAAAGTAAACTGTAGAAAGTGTTGTGTTTCAGTTGCAGGATGTTGGATAATGTTGGCTTCCTGACTTGTTTTGGTGTTGCAGTTCCTGTTATTGGCAGTTGGAAAGCCTATGCACAATGGCTTACAGATCAGCAGGATCTTTCCGATATTTTCCTCCTAGTTTGCCAAATGCAGAGAAGATTCAACATTTGCTTCATTTACATGAAAGGAATGGTCACTGACGGTTTCTGTAAGAATTTAGGTTATGTGAATTTATTCCACTCATATGGTAGTAGACAGTATGGGTTGAAAAAGGTGTGTATATGAAAATAGTATAAATCAGATGTTTTTCTCAGTCATCTTCTTAAACTGACACAGTTGTACTACATTGGAAAGTACTCACCTCCACCTTTAAAAAAAGATAATGGTATGTTACAGGAAGTTGTATATTCGGTACCAGTGTGCAGGGAAGCTCTTATAGCAGGACATCCATGTGTCCTTTCAGCTCTGCGTGTTTGTCTCTGGACTCCACCTGCATTCCTATTGTTGATCCCTAATTGTCCACCCCCCCATCCCCCAGCCCCACACCCGCACCAACCTTGATTTATATTGTTTTTTTATCAGAGCCACATGTCTGAGCACTGAGCCCTGTATTTTGCTGGTGTCAGTTGACTGGGTCTGAGCCTGAAGTCTGGCCTGAGGTGTGTCACAGTTTGTTCTGCCAGAAAATGTCCAAGTTATAACTTTGTCTTATTTTACTTATTTATTTCCAAGTGTCACAAGCTATAACAATCTGTTTCTTGAGGCAGGTTTGGAAGGATTACCAGCCAGAATATAATTTTGTTAGTTGTTAAAACAGTTTCAGAGATATTTGTAGAAGCTGGTCATTACATTTTAGGATTCTCCATTGTGGTCGACGGTGGACGAATTATGCCAATTTGCTTTGACCAATCAGGTCCACTTTGACTTTGTGTCATGAAAGAAGTCTCTTTGTGAAGGCCTTTGGTTTGTTTAAAATGTAGCTTTCTAAACTAAAGTTGTAGACTCACAACCATCACACCTCATGGTTGAGTTTTAACATCACTGGTTCTTTGCTGAATTATAATTAATTAAGGCTGGAGCTTCACTTTTCCTCGCATCAAATAAAGACTTGACCAAGAAGAGGATTTTCAAGAGGAAAAGCCAAGACAATAAAAGTTCTGCTTCGACAGTTCTCCAGTCTCTTTTCCCCTTGTTTTCAACGCTCATGGGAGAAACGGCAGCATTGCGCAGTTCATGAGTTAGCGATGTTAAGCTAGCTTGAATAAATTTAGCAGTTTACTTCCAGTTTAATTTTAAATAAAATAAAGTTCAGTTTTTTCAACATAAAACCCATGGTACTTATAACCATAAAAGGAAAGGGAATGCTAATCAGAATGAATACAAGTCGTTATTTAACCCCTTTTCAGGCAGGTTACACCGACAATCCCACTCTCCATGATTTAAAATGCTTTCTAAGTCATTGAAGCTAAGCCATGTGAAGCCTGAGCTGTTGCTTTTTGGCTTTTTCTTTACTGTATGAGTATTGGATGACCCCTGGGAAGATTTATAACCGTCAACAAGTCTTTTCCACTTGTGAATAATCTTTCGCTGCTCTAAATAATGAACTCCAGATATTGGGTAATAGTTTTCCAGTTTGATAGACAACAACAGTTGCTTCTCTTTCCTCCTTTTCGTTACCTTGTTTAATGCTAGCTTGGACATTTGGATTGTTCAATTCTCTGTTTATTGCATAATTACTGATTATTAAAATAGCACATGGATTTTATTCCCCCTGTGTGAGTTCAGTTTTTTTGTGTGTGCACAGCTCACAGGTGTCCCTCTGAATGTGTCCATCCGCCTGCAGCTTAACCTCTACATGAAGAGTATATTAGGATTTACGTAAGAATTGTGAATTACCTCTCCATTGATTTTGTCATCCATTGTTTATTTTACTATCTTATTTTAAATGAAGTGACTACTCCCTACCTTTCTAACCCTGCGTCCTTTGTAGTGGTGTTTGAAGTTTTATGTTCTTGACCTTGTAGAGAAACTGGCAAGATTTCTGAGGTGGTGATGCCCATGCTGTGGTTTGAGGAGGTAAGCTGCCGATGTTGTGCATCTTAAAAAGCTGACGCCTACAGACCCATTGGTAAATTAGACTATTATTGAAAAGCTCTTTTATTATAGGAACTTTATCACTAAGTGAAACACATTATATAAATTAATTACACAGAGATGGATGTTTGAAAGACTTTGTTTCAGTTAATTATGACAATTTTATACTTACAGCTAAAATTAGAATGTTACATTAGAACAATAAAAAAAAATATTTTTAAAAACAAAAATGTGGGCTTGATGGAAAGTATGTTCAATACCTGCTTAAAGATTATTTTCAAAAGGTAATTTTAATCAGGGGTGTCCCAATACAACTTTTTCACTTCCGATAAGATCCCAATATTGCAGCTTTGAGTATTGGCCAATACTAATGTTGACCTGATATGATATCAGCACAAATCATACACTCTTTTATAACTTATTTTGTGGTGTGGAATGTTAGAAAAGGCTTGATCAAGCAATATTACTCAAAAAGAGAACAGTAGTCAACAATAGATATGAGAACAACTAACATATTCATCATTAACCAATGAGTCTGCATGCGGGATACAAGCGCTGCTGTATAGAAGTGCTTCTATCAGGGTGCTTATATTGGAACTTCTAGATGCAGGGCAATATAATCCAATACTCATTTTTTGGCTGATATCAGACTGATTTCCGATATCAATATCGGATCAGGACAACCCTAATTTTAATGTAAAAAATGAGACTCATCAGGACTTATACACTAATTTATTGAATATGACTGTAAAGTGCCTTAGAAAAGTATCCATTCTCTTTGAACTTTTTCACATTTTGTCACAATGCTACCAAAATCGTTTGTGTATTTTACTGGGATTTTACAGTTATGCACAAAAATAGCGCATCATTTTGATGCACAAAATAAAGGATACATTGTTTTCTCTCTTTTTTGTGCAATTAAAAATACATCCATCAAGTGTTGGATGTATTTTTCACCAGCTACCTTTATTCTTATATCCCGAAATAAAATATAGCACAACAAATTACCTCAGAAACAACCTAGCTGATAGAGTCCACCTGTGTCTATTTTAAACTGTGCGCTTAATTATGCAGTTCTCTCTGTCAAACTGTTAATAAACCTTAGACCTACATATTAACTAACTAAACATGAGATTTTGCTGAGGAGAATACCTATGCATATAGATTTATCAGACAGACTGTTAGTGTGACAGATTAAAATTTTCCCATCTCACTTGTTTTATTTATTGGAATTAGAATTTATTGGAATTTGTCTTGACAACAATAAATCAAAATTTTTATTACAGTAAGAAATTTATCACAATAAATGATAGGATAACTGCCCACCACTAACTGTAATGAACAGTTTTTATTTTTCCCCTCCCTGCCTCTACAGAATGGGTACATTGATGGGCCGGTCCTCACTACATTCCACACAAACCTGGTTATTTTACCTGGTGTCATGAAGTACATGCAGTACATCTCCATAGCCCTTGGCCTGGTGAACACTGTAGTGGGCATCCTGGTGTATTACAAAGTCAAGGTAAGAATTTCCCACAGCTTGCCATTACTGTTGGTACTCTGCATGTGGCTTGCTGCATGTTTTCCCACAAGCTGATGGAGAAAAGGAGCAGCAGAGAGTACACTGAGGAGCAATTGCTTTTAAAAAATGCCAGATATGCTGAGGATGGACAGCAAATCTTCAGCAACATTGCATAGTTGTGAATTTGAGCCATTTTCTCAAAAAGACCAGGTGCAAAACAGGCAAATTTGTGGGAACTATTGGCCACAAATGAAAACATTTAAATCACAATTGTTATTTTAAATATTATTGAAGGTGTGTAGTCACTTCTGCTTCTTCCAGAATTATGCTTTGTCTGTCTTCAAATTAAAACTATGAACCCTGCTTTGACTGAACTGACAAGGAGAGTAAAAAGTCCAAATCTCTCCGGTGTTGCTGGCTGTTGAAACCCCCCAGCTGCTGCTGATTGTGCTTCCTGCCTATTTATTGCATAATCGTTAACTTGTAAATGAGAGCCTATCAGTTATGGTTAAATTAGTGGTGACATGCAGTAGTGTTAATCAGTAAGGCCAAAGTCATCCGAGGTGTTATCATCCATGTTACATACCACTGCACTCTGATAACTACTGATAACTGAACAGGAAATGCAGGGGCACGGAATTAGTTCTTGTTCTTTTGCTGATATTGAGTTGTTTATTGAACATGTTTAAAGTTAAGTAATTTATAACATGTACCCATGTCTTCATCAGTGAAAAATTATTGAATAATTAAGAACAGTTTAAATGAGCTAATTCAGTCCACCAGTAAAGTGTCAGTGTTATCTCTGTCATTCCTTTGTGTTATGAAACGGATTATGTGTAGCGCTGTAAAATACCATGAAAAAGCTTTGAAGGTTAATAGGTAACAGTTGAAATTTACTTAGTGTTGTGTTAACACATTACCCTCCTCTGCGATTTTTGTGTTATGTATCGGATCTGTGTCAGACAGCCAGCAGCATATCATCAAATAAAATGAAATTTCACATTTGACTGAAATAATTTCAAGAAATGCAAAAGATTTTAACATGTTTGACAGAAGTTCTTTGTTTGTTTGCAGAGGTCTAGTAATAGAGCAGCGGCTTCCCCATTCTTTGAGAACTCTTGGGTTTGTACAACCGCCTCATGCAAATGATCCAAATTCAAAAATAGTTTTCCAACTTAAAATCTTTGGCTTTTGAATTTTATAGATCAAGTTGATATGGAACAAAGACTCTCTTTCCAAATCATTGCACAAGTCTTTGATTGTCAGTTAATCTACGGCTTTAATCAGATAGACAAAATTGTAAAATAATAAAAAACAGTTTTTGTTTCCCCATGACAGTTTTGGGATAGCTAGAAAATCCCAATAATTAAGTTTATCATAAATTGTTTTGATAAACTGTATCAATGAGCTAATTCAGTCCACCAGTAAATCACATAAGGACTGGGGCTCAAACCTACCCTCCAGTAGGGATGGGCAGTAATCAGGTTGAACAAGGTGAGTACTCCAACAAGTAGTGCCAACATGTTTTCTTTCATTTCTTTTTCAGTATCATAGATGGACTTCTTAGTGAAATTCAAATTTAATTCAGTTCAAATTAAAAAATACTTTATTGATCCCAAAGGGAAATTAAATGTTGATGTAAGTCATTTAATTAAGGAGTTATTATAGACTTTGATGGCTGTGGGCAGGAAAGATCTCCTGTAGCAGTCCGTTTTAGAACCAATATGAATAAGCCTCTGACTGAAGAGACTCTGTTCTCCAATGACAGTCTCATGATGAAGAGCATGGTCAGGGTTGTCCATAAATTTCTTGATTTTATGCAAAATCCTTTGCATTATCATCTCCACAGGTTCCACAATCATCCCCAGAACAGAACCAGCTCTCTTTGTCAGGTTATTGAGACCTTATAGGTCCCTGGCTCTGATGCTGTTACCCCAACAGATGACAGCAGAGAAGATGAATCTCTCAACAACAGACTTATAGAAGACATGCAACATCTTGCTGCAAAACTTGAAGGATCTTAACTTCCTCAAGAAATACAACCTGCTCTCTCCCTCCCTTCTTATACATGGCTTCACTGTTGAGTCTCCAGTCCAGTCTGTTGTCGAGATGAACACCAACGTATTTATATTCCTCAACCACCTCCACTTCTTCTCCCATGATGGAAATAGGGTTTGACCTGACCCTGTTTCTCCTGAAATCTATAATCATCTCCTTTGTTTTGTTCACATTCAGCATAAGATGATTGTTTCTACACCGTGCCACAAAGCACTCCACCAGCTCTCTGTACTCAGCTTCTTGTTCATCTCTGATCCACCCGACAACTGCAGAGTCATCTGAGTATTTCTGTAGATGACAGGAGTCTGACTTGTGCTAGAAGTCTGAAGTGTACCAAGTGAAAAGGAATGGTGAGAGTACAGTCCCCTGTGGTGCTCCTGTGCTGCTAACCACCTGGCTAGACATATAGTCCTTCAGTCTCACAAATTGTGGTCTGTCAGGTAGTCATTGATCCAGGCGATTGTTGAAGCCTCCACCTGAGTGTTATGGAGTTTCAGACGAAGCAGATCTGGCTGAATTGTGTTAAATACACTGGAGAAATCAAAGAACATGATCCTCACAGTGCTTCCGGCTTTGTCCAGATGACAGTGGGGTTGTTGAAGCAGGTGTATGATGGTGTCTTCAACTCCAACTCCAACTCCACAGCGATAAGCAGACTGCAGGGGGTCCTGATATGTGCTAGTTTGCTTACTCTGGTGGGCCAACAGGAGTCTCTCCAGGACCTTCATGATGTGGAATGTCAGGGCAATGGGTCTATAGTCATTGATGACTGATGGGTGAGTTTTCTTTGGTACTGAAACTAGAAAGGAGTTCTTCCATCACAGTGGTACCTTCTCTTGGGTCAGGCTAAGGTTGAAGAGGTGCTGCAGAATCCCACAGAGCTGCTCTGCACAGGCCTTCAGGATTCTGGAGCTGACACCATCTGGACCTGTAGCCTTGTTCCAGTTCAGTCTCTCCAGCTGCCTCTTCACCTGACTTAGAAACAGCAAAGTGGGAGCAGCAGCATCTCCTGATTTAGTTGAAGACAAACTAGTAGAAGCAGAAGAGTCCATGACTGAGGTAGAGGATGAAAATAAGCTCCACACACAGCTCACAAAATTAAAGGGAACACTAAAATAACACATCCTAGATCTCAATTATTTAAATATTCTCATTGAAAAACTTTATTATTAACACTGTGGAATTGAATGAGAAGAAAATAACACAAAAATGATCAATGTATATCAAAATTATTACACCATGGAGATCTGGATTTGGATTCATTCATTCATTACTCAATATGAAAGTGGAAAATAACATGACAGGCTGATTCAGCGTCAGTGAACATTCCTCAGAACAAGTCTAAATGAGGCTCAGTAGTGTGTGTGGCCTCCACGTGCCTGTATAACATCCTGACAACGCCTGGGCATGCTCCTGATGAGACGGCGGATGTTCTCCTGAGGGATCTCTTCCCAGACCTGGGTTAGAGCATCAGTTAGCGCCTGAACAGTCTGTGGTGCGACACGGCGTTGGTGGATTGACCGAAACATGATGTCCCAGATGTGCTCAATTGGATTCAGGTCTGGGGAACGGGCAGGCCAGTCCATAACATCAATGCCCTCATCATGCAGGAACTGCTGACACACTTCAGCCACATGAGCCCTTGCACTGTCATGCATAAGAAGGAACCCAAGGCCCACTGCATCAGCATATGGTCTCACAGTGGGTCTGAGGATCTCATCCCAGTACCTTATGGCAGTCAGGGCAACTCTGGCTAGCACATGGAGGGCTGTGCAGCCATCCAAAGAAATGCCTCCCCACACCATGACTGACCCACCACCAAACTGGTCATGCAGGAGGATGTTGCAGGCGGCATAATGTTCTCCAAACTCTGTGATGTCTGTCACATGTGCTCAGTGTGAACCTGCTTTTAACCGTGAAGAGCACAGGGCGCCAATGGCGAATCTGCCAATTTTGGTGTTCCCTAGCAAACAGCAGTCATCCTGCATGGTATTGGGGTGTAAGCACAGGCCCTATATGTGGATGTTGGGCCCTCATACCACCCTCCTCATGGAGTCTGTTTCTGACAGTTTGGGTAGAAACATGCACATTAGTGGCCTGCTGGATGTTATTTTGTAGGGCCCTGGCAGTGGACCTCCTATTCCTCCTTGCACAAAGGACGAGGTAGCGGTCCTGCTGCTGGGTTGTAGTCCTCCTACAGCCCCCTCCATGTCTCCTGGTGTACTGGCCTATCTCCTGGTACCTATTCCATGCTCTGGACACTGTGCTGAGAGACACAGCAAATCTTCTTGCCACCGCTCGCATTGATGTTCCATCTTGGATTAGCTGCATTACTTGAGCAACTTCAGTGGGCTGTAAAAACCACCTCATGATGCCTCTATACATGACAGCACTGACAAAATGAAAAAGTGACTAAAAGTTCAACCAGAAAGGACAAGAATGGAGAAATAATCTGTGGTCACCACCTGCAGAATCACTCTTTTATAGGGGTTGTTTTGCTAATTGCCGCTCATTTCCACCTGTTGTATGTTCCATTTGCACAGCAGCAGGTGAAATTGATTCACAATAAGTGTTACTACCTAACTGGTAGGTAAGTGACACTGATTCCACAAAGATGTGAGTGATTTGGAGTTACAGTGTTTTGTTTAGGTGGTCCTTTTATTTTTTTTGAACATTGTATATATAGAAATACAGTAGTCATTAGTTTCTTTAAATGTCTTTCCATCCTATTAGTTACCCTTTTATACTTGCCATACAGAAGGTTCATGTTTAAGATGTGAGAAATAGACCAGAGGGGCATCTGGGTACAGAAATGGCAGCAAAAAAATAATGTGGCAACTGTTGGAACTTCGGGTTGCAACTGACGATTATTTTAGTTATTGATTCATTTATCAGTTTTTTCTGACAATTGAAGCTGCAAGATGTAACTTTTATAAAAAATATATTTTTCTACATATTTGTTCAAACTGTCGCTATGTTGTGACAGAATGGTATGAGACATATAATCTGTAAAAAAAAATAAAAAAAAATCGAACTCCTCTACCTTCTCCCAGTGCTCCCAGTGCTATCTAGAAACAATCAATCAGAACCAGGAGGCAGGTCTTAGCACTGTCAATCACCATGTCTGTGGCACTGTTCACCTTCCCCCCTTCCCCCTCTTGCTCTCTGCTATGTTGCAGTTCGTAGAGGCTAGGCTAGTTAGCATGACCACAAATGACGATGGATAAACAGTTTTCCTGGAATGGTAAGTTTTTTTTCTCCGCCAGCAGCACATTTAGCAGCAAGCAAATGAGGTTGAGTGACTGCACTAAGACACTCCTCCTGGCTCTGATTGGTTGTTTTAGGTCGGAAGCAGTGCATTTCTTTATATGGTAATAGTAGCTCAGGGAGGAGGTGGAGGAGATCAATCTTTTCACAGATTATCTCTCATAACATATAGTCGCAACATGGTGACAGTTTAAGCAAATATGTAAAAAACGCATTTTTGTAAAAGTTACATACTGCAGCTTTAAGTCGATAAATTGGATAAAAATTGGCATATTCTGCAGATTTTTCATTTAAGCATTTTTTATACAATATTAGAAATACATTAAAAGATGTAAATAAACTAATAACTCAGTTACTTTTTATAAGAAAATAAACGTTTTATTGCCTAAAATGGAGTAACATAGCATTCATTTAGGGAACGATTGATTATTTTTAGCAAAGGATGCATCTGCAGTGAAAAAAAACCCACTTCAAACATCAGCATGTGAAAAAGTCAGCCCTTTCTGCTTGACATATCATCAATACGGTGTATTGATGAGCAATCTGTTGATTATTTTTTTTGGATTTACGAGTTAATAACTGAATAGCAAAAGGTGCTTGATAAGAGATTTTTGAAACAGGTGAAGCTAAAACTATGCCACTTGAGGAGTTTTGGGTAGAACATATTCACAGACTAAGTTGTTTTTTTTTAATTTTTTTTATTTATTTATTTATTTATTTATTTATTTTTATTTTTTTTATCTTGAATGCAAAATGGATATTTTTTTGGACAGGTTTGGTTTACTTACTGCTCTGAATATGTTGTTCTTTCAGCACATGGACATTTTTTAAGTCTGTATACTCCAGTTAGTGATTAATCCATTACTAAATTAGTTGACAATTATTTCAGTAATTGATTCATCGCGATTAATCCAATGAATTGTTTCAGCCCTTAGTTGGAACTAAATTTGGCTTGGCAGGTTGGCTTGGTAAACGTAACAAAAAGTTACATTTGTATTTATAACCATGTCGTTTGGGGGGAAAAAAACAGCAGCACCTTTGTGCCAAGTAATGAGACCTCAATTGTTTAATTTTCATCGCTCTTTGCTGATTGTTCCCAAAACTCAAGTTAGCCTGGTTTTATCTGTAATCCTGTTCCCCTGCTGTTTTGTGACGCACAATTCTGCAGAGGCATTAAAAAATGAACATCACCATGCATTATTTAATCGTGGCTTTAATGCATCAAGAGATTTCCTTTGTCACTGAAAAAAACACCATTTCCTTTTTTGCAAATCCCAAGCAGCCCCATCCTAACCTGGAACAGTTGAAGATAAAATCTGTGTGACTGATGTGGAGTTTGATAGTTTTAGATGACATTGGCAGAAATGACAGGATGAACTCCATAAAAACAAGTTTACACAGGAAGAACTGCAAATAAAAATAAAAATGAAAAATAGGGATCCAAGGTTCCTGTGAGAAATCTCATAAATGATTCTCCAAAAGAATCTGGGCATTGCATCCTCTACAACTATAATTAGTCATTACTCTTAATTTTAAAATCTCTGCAGCATTTTTCAGAGATGTTTATCCTCTTTCAATGTTTCTAAAATTTTTATCTGGCAAAATGAATCCGTTAATTTATTTATAATACATAAAGTTGCATCATAATTCATGTATAGACTGTTACAGATCTAAACAATCACTCTGCATGAAAGTCCTTGCAATTAATCATGCCTTAGATTTAACCAATTGCCTGTCCTCTTAATTCACTGCATGATCCATTTAATTGCCCACACCAAACAATCCCTGCATGGACTATACCTAAAATAATTTATTTCTATCTGAATCACAACAGTATTTTTTTCTTTGGTATTTACTAATTGGCCCATGTGTAAGGTAATTTGATAATCTTTTAGGCAACCAGTACTGGGCAGGGTAAAGGCTCACGTGGCTCTGAAACACAGGAGAAAAGTATGACTTATTCAGGTAGGTTCACACTCAAAGGCATACATGTAACAAACGGTACACTGGGAGTATTAATAATGTCAAACTCCTGCAAGGAACTAAACACTAGATCTGACTTGGTTTTTCATGGAAACCCAATCAAGCTTTGTGTCACAGTTGTTGTCTATGTTTTCTTGCATGATTGTCGTACTTTGACAGTTGGTAACGCTGGACCTGACCTAATCATTTGCAATCTAGATTTGTTTTTAGCACTAGGTTTTGGATAGCATTCCTATTCCTGTTGCAGACAGCAGCTATTCGGTAATTAATTTCTGTTTTAAATAAATAGTAGGTTAAACTTCTGTGATGCTACTCTTGTTTCCTTCTTCCTCTGGTTTTGTTTTTAAAGCCGTTCAAAGGTTCCAAAAGGTTGTGTGATGATTGTGAAGGAAAAAAAAAATCTAATATCTAAAAACAAATTCGTCTCACAACTTCTAACTAGTGGGTCAACATTACTAACCAGGCTCACAAAGCCAGTTATCTTACCTAACTGTGTCAGTCAAGATCTCCCCCAAGATATACTTTATGGCTGGTTGAGTTTGGTGAGTATGCATTCACATAACTCCAACCTTTGTCTGATTTCTGGTAAAATAGGGTGGAGCTGATATAAGATGACCACTTTTTATTATAGTCCTGGAGTTGCGTGTTAAACAAACTTGATATTTATTGGAAATGGGAAAGCAACACCTTTAAAGCTTTCAAAGAGAATATTGATTATCTGAATACAGCAGACCCCCATTAGAATCCATGAATACTTGAGATCCCCTCTAAAAATGCTTAGAACTGCCTGTTTTAATAGTTCAGACACCAAATATACCTTAATATGCATTAATTACACAGTGGAAACCATCTTAGCACGATCACAGATGCTAACATCTACTGTATGACTTATATCTGCTCTTGGGAGTACAGCCAATCAGCACCAAGGAACAAATCAATCAAGTAGCATTCCGGGTAGGTATTTCAGCTTCCCGAGTCGTGTTTTCTTACCAACATTTTAGATATGCTCTATGAAAAAATTTGCAAATAGGCATATTTTCCACAAAATTCCACAAAAAAATCTGTGAACTGGTGAATCCATGAATACTGAATGGCAAATAGGCGGCAGTCCACTGTATACAAATTATTACTTACTGGGTTTTTTTTGGTCAATAGGAAGACAATGATAGTTGAACTTAGATATCTAAATTAGCAGTACCGCTGTCACACTGTTGCATATCTCCCTTGTGTTTCAGTGTACAAAGAGTAGATAGTAATCCTGTATCATTGTTTTACACATTTGACACTGCAGTTTGATCCCATGTTAGGCCAAGTTGCCACATCTTGGAAATACTGCCCAATCGTGTCCGTTCTATTGAAATTAAGCAAGCACTGCTCAAATGTTACAGTAGAGACGTGATTATAACTTCACTGAATCTCATGTTACTCTATGCTGACATTCCGTCTGCTCTGATGAAAATTCATCCCCTTAGTATTCTAAATGCTTTAACTGGTGCCAACTAATGGCAGTCTTACCTATTTTCTGGTTAATTGATCTAATAATTATTTTAGCACTTGGAGACAGACTGTGTAAAGGGGATTGAACGTTGATCCCAAAGATGGTTTGCATCACAAATGACTAACATACTTCACAAATGTGAGAGGGCTATACAAAATGCATTTTCTGTAGGAAAATACTTGATTTCTTTGTAAAAACAGTCCAGTCTAAAAGTAAACCAGCTTTGTTTGTTTGTTGAAATGGATTTTTTTGGTAAGTAATCCTGCATGATTTTCAGCCCCCTGTCATAAAAAGCATCCTGTGCTTTTTTTGAATCCACCCCGAAACCCCCTTCTCTGTAAATCTTTGCAGGAAGTTGCAGCACCCTTTTCAGCCTTGGTTGATTGAGTTTAAGTTTGAGTTCTGTGGTAGTTTCAGCAAATTACGTCCAAGGATTTGCGTCAGCACCCCGTCGGTACTACCTGTTGATGCAGTAAAATGGTGTTTTACAAACACAAAATGTAAATTCTTTCAGAGCAGCAGTGCTGTATATAAAAGGGTCCTCCACTTGTTTTTTTCTTTACTCGGAACTGAAGCTGTAACACTTTGTAAAAGTAAACAAAACAGCTTTAAGAACCTTTATACAGCTGAAGTCAGTAATCTCAAGTTTGTTACAGTTTCACACTCCCTGTATTTATCTGTTGTACCAATCTGAGATTCTCAAGGAGTGAATGAGTTTGAATCAGAATGCTGGAGGTACTGGAAATATTAGAGAAGCTCTCAAAGCTGAGCACCATCGCACCACCCCGAATGTTCAGGGTGACCTCAAATGTACTACTTTCCTACGAGGGCTGTTCTGGGGTAAATTTCTACCCTAGTAATCAGTTTAAATCTTCCAAATTCCAAACTTTTGGGTTGAGTTAACCTCTTAAAATAACGAAGAGCACTAAATAATGTTTGAAGAGTGCATGTTTGGCCCACTTTACTCGAACTCTAGTTCATTTGCCTAGGAAGTCCGGTTTGTTTGGGGAGGTGTGAATGTACAATCAAACTGATGCAGACCAAAAAAGTGATCTGTGGTCCACGTTCTGGTATTTACCCAGAATGCCACGCATTATAGTCTGCTTCCTGCTTTTGGAGGAGTACCCATTCTGCTTGGCATTCACATATGCATTCGAACTGCACCAAAGTTCACTTCAACCAAACCAAGACCTCGGTTTTTAGGCGGACCAGAGTTCGCGTTTTTGGTCCGCATCAGAGTTCGACTGCGCATTCACACCTCCCCAAACGAACCGGACTCTCCAGTCAAACGAATTAGAGTTCGATTAAAGCGGACTAAACAGAGCTGCTGTGAATTCACCCTTAGTCAAAAGTCTTAAAGGCCATTGTAGAAGATCAAAAAAGCCATTTCCGGCTCCAGAGCCACAGGTTGCAGACCTCTGATTTAGAGCTTTATAAAGTTAAATATGACAACTGTCAAAATTTTACGATGCAGAAACCATGAAACAAAATCAAAGCTTTATCAAAAACCGTTTTTATTTTGAAGTTGGTTCAAAGTATTTCAACACATAACCTCAGAGGAGTGTTTCCGACTCTAAAATGTCAATTATCATATGAACGCTGAATAATTATCTTTTGTTCATCTCACAGAGAAAGACATGTGAAGGAGACACCTTACCAAGGGGAAACACAAGCACTTCAACAGGTGAACGAACCCCTCTGCTACAAGTCAAGCAACACTGATGTACTGCCAAAAAAAACCCCCAAAAGGACCCAGCTTATCTTGTGTTCTGAGACACTGACTCAGCCGGTCAGAATATGGAACAAGATACAAAGAGCCATATTATATTGGAAAGTTTACAAAACACTCAGCCAAAGGTGGTTGCTCACTTTTTAAGGTTTGTTGAAAGAATCAACTGTCTACATGTTTAACAGTTTTAAATATGCTGATTTTTTTCCACTGTGGTCATCTCCGCTAAGCTCAAATTTTAAAGGTCTTATCATTTCATTGACGACAGCAGTGGATAGAAACTGCTGCGGATATGATGATTTTAGTTGATTTGTAGAGAAATGCTGTGGCTTTGATTACAAGGGAACTAACTTTTTTTGTTTAGCCAGATCTTTAGTATGTTAACCACTAATGTGCCTTCATCATGGGAATTTACTGAGTCCAGTTGATCTCCAGGTTGTTGCTTTCTGCTTGCACTGAGGAGTCTGGACAGAAACTGACCTTGTTTTTAACCCTTACCACAGTTTTGCACATACAGCTGTGACAATTAGTGAGTCGAGCAGAGGAGACGTACTCCATGTTATATACTACTGTCTTCTGTAAGAGTTTAAATGTATATGTTTGGGATGATGCAGATATGTCCAGCACACATTTATTGTTAAAAATAGTATGAAATAAGGGGAACATAGACATATAGAAATTCACTTATGTTTGACATCAGTTTGGACTGAAGTTCTCAGAGGTCTTCACTCTCTTTCCTTCTTCTCTCATCTTCAGTAGATTTTAACTTGTATTCTCTTTTTTTAATTTGTGGAAGGAATAAATGCCAATAAAATGATCTGAAAAAAGAATTTGGAGAATTTGTCTGTGAATTTGAAGAGACATTTCTTTAAGGTGATGTACAGAGCTGATCACCGTTTTTGCGGGGCAAGGCAACTTTAATTATAGAGCATTTTTGGACCAAAAACAACTCAAAGTGCTTATACATAGAAGTTAATAACATATTAAGATAAAACACATCAAACAGATTTAGATTACACAAATAAAAATAATAAAGTTAAAAACTGAGATAAGAGTATGCAACAGCAAATAAGAACCATAAATACAAGAAAAATAGGAACTGCAGGAAAAGGTGCATCAGAAAGCAGTTACTTTAAATGATTTTAACGTCAATCAGACAACCAGGTTACTAGCAATCAAAAAAAATCTCATAACCAGTCAAAATTCATTCCTCTGAAGAGGAGATTATAGTCCCTCCATTGAGTTTAAGTTTGTTTGTGTAGCACATTTCAGCAACAAGGCAGTTCAAAGTGCTTTACATAATAAAAACAACACAATAACCAGTTATGAAACAAACAACAGACATTACATTTTGTTAAATGCATCATCAAGAATAATCATCATCAAATGTTCCAGTTGTTTTTAGTCAAAGGCAGCTCGAAACAGGTGGGTTTTTAGCCTTGATGTAAAGGACCTCAGGGTTTCAGCTGTTTTGTAGTTTTCTGGAAGTTTGTTCCAGATTAGTGGAGCTAAAAAAAAATGAATGCTGCTTCCATGTTTGGTTCTGAGGTTCATTGTTAGAATCAACATAAAAGATGAATAGCTTAGACTGCAGAGACTGTAGGAGCTATTTCTTTTGTTTGTGTTTATCTCAACTGGGGGGTATTTCATATGTTTGGGGTTATTTAAGGCCAGATGTGATTTTGTTTAGGTGCTGCTGCGGTTTTAATTTGTTTTCAATGGACACAGCAACATAAATGGATGTTGTGAAGGAAATAAATGACTTTATGATTGTAAGTCAAAATAAAGATCTGCATAGTGAAACTGATTGAGCGCATGTAAAACAAAAGCCTATAAGGAACCATAGCAACCTGTCTTAAATTAATCAGCCAGTGTAAAGAAAATAAAGTAAGGTTAATGAACTAATAAATGAAGCAAATACGTAACAAGACAACTGACTGAATGAAATCTTATTAAAACCTAATAGTATCCGTTTCATTCTCAAAGGTCAGCACACAACATCTTATCAAGTAATTTTGTTTAGTTTCTAGTTCAAGTATATTAGTACACTTGAAAAAATACAAAACTAACTTAAAAGCATTTTCTTTTCAGAAAGATAAATATGCTTGTTTTAAGTCAAGAATTTTTGAATATAGATTAAAAAATATACAAATTTCAATGGCAGATTTTTTCACTTGTAACCCGGTTCGAGTGAAAAAATCTGCCAGTGGAACTCGTATTCTTCTCTTTATAAATCAAGGCTCAAGCAGCTTTCTTCATCAATTCAAAACATGAGCTGCATATCTAAATATGACCGTCAGTCTAGCCTGGTACTAGAGCTAAACTGATGTGGCCTGAACTGTTTTATAGGTCTGAGTTTACATTCTGGAAAATAGGACCTCCCCCACCCCGCTCACTAGTTCATAGAATATTTCATATACAGATGTGGACATTTTCCTTCCGAGATTTCTGTTCTCTTGAGTAATATGGATTAACATACTTCTGTACAGCTTTAACAATAGCAGGAACCTCTGCTCTAATTGTTATCCAAACAATTTTTGTGGGAGTCCTGAGTTCAAACACAGCTGAATGACTCTGTTTATACTCATCTTTGCAGCACATTATATCCGGATGTTTTGCATTCTCCTGACTCCCACCTCTTGTACGCCTGATTAGAGTTCCTTTGCCATCTTCAGAACCAGAACCAGCCTTCCCTGTCTGTGATTTCTAATTCTGTTTAAATGGATTTTAGCAATGATCTCTTAATATTTTAATTGATTTAATTTTCATATTCTTAATTTATCCATGACACACTTGATCCATCCATCCATCAATCAATGACTGATTGATTGATTGATTGATTGAGTTCCACATTGCAAAAGCACAAAACCTTACCAGCTATTTGTGGTCTAGTTTCTACTGCAAATATCTTGAAATAAGACAAAATTAATGTACAAGTAACTTTTCAGCATGATATAGGAGCTTGTTTTGAGTCAATAATTACTTAATATGGATGAAAATGATTACTTATTACTGAAATAAGACATTTTAACTTATATGGAGAAAATGTCTTGTTCCACTGGAAGATTATTTCATTTATAACTAGTATTTTTCCATCAATAATAAGGACTTTTTGACTCAAAACAAGTTCCTGTATTGTGCTGAAGAAAGGTTTTGAAAGGTGTCCTCAAATAAAATGTATTATTGTTATTGTTATAATCATGTGTTTGCAGGTCGTTTCACTGTTTGCTACACATTTACACCTGTTTGCAGCGCACTTCACGATACCTACACATCCCCCCCACCCCCCAATCTGCTCCATACTTTAGTTTTTATATTTTTCTCCTTAGAACTGCTTCTAAATTACCTTCCTGCTATTGACACCGAACAATGAATCCAATGTGATGATTTGAGTAAAATTGGAAATAAATAAATATGATCACTAAACAGACTGCTACGTCAATGGGTGGAGACGTGTATCTCAGCTCACACTCCATATGATGTGTTGGTACAAATGTCAAACCACTACTTGATCAGGTACGGAGACAATTCCACACAAAATCCCAGGAAAATCTACCAAAATTTGTGTATAATGATGAGTGACAAAGGAATACACGCCATGCCGGCTCAGACGTCGCCCGGTCAAACAAGGTCTGCGTCAGGTGCTGGGGAACCAGGGCACCTTCACGAAAAATGGGTTACTGGAACAAGACGGAATTGGGTGAGAGGTGAAAACTTGGATCTGTTGGAATGCTACTACTCAAGTAACCCTAGTCAGAGGGGTTACATGCAAAGAATGTGGGAGGAATGGTTACGTCGACATCCCCATTCAACACTAACTGCCAAACAACTAGTAGCTCAGTGTTCCAACATCCGCAAACGGCAAATGCTGTCACAACTTGAGATAGACGAGGTACAACACAAATGCTACGGCAAGGGGGAGCCAGGACGCCAGGTCAGAGGGGAGTTAGCTTCAACTCCCCACCCGGAGATTGGGTATGCAGCCCCAATAATGAACAAACCATCAAAGCTGAACGAGGCAGCAACTGACATGAGAGGTAGGATCGTGGCCCGAATGAACACCAGGCAATCCCGATGCCAATTACAACGACTGAGTGAAGTACCATCAGAAAGTCTCATTGAAGATGTGAATGCAGCATTGAGAACGATCCCTACCAACACCATAACGGAAACCAATGAGCTGGTGTACAACTCAGCATCAGTGATCCTTGAGATGCTCGGCTATAGGAGCAACCATGAGATTCAATACCCACCATGGAAAAGACGGTTAGAGGCTAAAATCAAGGTAACTAGGAGGGAAGTGAGCCAATTGTCAGAGCTCCAAAGAGGTGCAATCAAAAGACCGGTACCCAATCGGTACAGCCAGATGCCTGAAGCGCTCGAAACTGCCAAACAAAGGCTCCAAGCCTTGGCCAGTCGCCTAAAGAGGTACACGAGAGAAAATGAAGCCAGGAGGATTAACCGGCTCTTCTCCACCCAACCAGCGAAAGTGTACTCTCAATGGCAGGGTAATAACAACAGAGCAGACCCACCAAAGCTGGAGACCCAACAGTACTGGAAAGGCATATGGGAAAGGGAGGTGACCCACAACAGCAATGCACAGTGGCTAATCTCTACAAGATGACCACAGCAACCTCCCTGAGCAAGCCCCAGTAACTATCACAGTGGCAGATGTCCAAGAAAGAGTCTCAGGTATGAAAAACTGTACAGCACCAGGTCCTGACATGATCCATGCCTACTGGCTAAAGAAACTCACTGCCCTCCATGAGCGACTGGCAGCTCAAATGAACCAGCTGCTGCAAAGTGGGACTCACCCTGAATGGTTAACTGAAGGGCGCACAATCCTGATCCAGAAGGATCCCTCAAAGGGTTCGGTCCCATCCAACTATCGGCCAATAACCTGTCTCTCTACAACATGGAAGCTCATGTCAGGCATCATAGCAGCTAAGATAGGTGGGCACATGGATAAATACATGAGTACAGCACAGAAGGGCATCGGCATAAATACCAGAGGAGCCAAACACCAACTCCTGGTAGACCAAACAGTCGCCCGAGACTGCAAAACCCGACACACCAACCTGTGCACGGCTTGGATTGATTACAAGAAAGCCTATGACTCAATGCCACACACTTGGATCATTGAATGCTTAGAGATGTACAACATCAACAGGACTCTAAGAGCCTTCATTGCAGCCTCGATGGGGATGTGGAAAACCACCCTTGAAGCCAACTACAAGCCAATTGCACAAGTGTCCATCAAATGTGGCATATACCAAGGAGACGCTCTGTCCCCACTGCTGTTCTGCATAGGTCTGAACCCCCTCAGCCAAGTCATCAACAAGACTGGCTACGGATACCGAGTCAAGAACGGAGCCACCATCAGTCACCTCCTCTACATGGATGACATCAAGCTGTACGCTAAGAGCAAACGAGACATCGACTCACTGATCCACACCACCAGGATCTACAGCACTGACATTGGGATGTCATTCGGACTAGAGAAGTGTGGTCGGATGGTTACACAGAGAGGGAAGGTCATCCACACAGAAGGGGTCTCACTCCCAGAGGGAACAATAGCAGACATTGAGGACAGTTACAAGTACCTGGGAATACCACAAGCAAATGGCAGCCTCGATGAGGTCACAAGGAAAGGAGCCACAGCCAAATACCTCCAACGAGTAAGGCAAGTCCTGAGAAGCCAGCTCAATGGCAAGAACAAGATCCGTGCGATAAACAGCTATGCCTTGCCAGTAATCAGATACCCTGCAGGAATAATAAGCTGGCCAAAGGAAGAGATAAAGACCATGGATGTTAAAACTCGGAAACTACTAACCATGCATGGAGGGTTCCACCCTAAATCCAGCATCCTGAGACTATACACGAGCCGTAAGGACGGAGGCAGAGGACTAGCGAGTGTGAGAGCCACTATCCAGGATGAAACATCCAAGATCCATAAATACATCAAGGTCAAAGCCTCAACCGACGATGTGCTCAGCGAATGTCTCAAACAATGGGGACCAGAGGATGAGGTGCTGGAGGAACCATCATGGGAGGATAAGCCCCTACATGGGATGTACCACCGACAAATAACTGAAGTGGCTGATATCAGGAAATCCTACCAATGGCTGGAAAAAGCTGGACTCAAGGACAGCACAGAGGCACTCATCCTGGCTGCACAGGAACAGGCCCTAAACACCAGAGCAATAGAGGCTCAGATCTACCACACCAGACAAGATCCAAGGTGTAGATTGTGCAAGGAGGCCCCTGAGACAGTCCAACACATAACAGCAGGGTGCAAGATGCTGGCAGGGAAAGCGTACATGGAACGTCATAACCAAGTGGCGGGTATAGTGTACAGAAACATCTGTGCAGGATATGGACTGGAAGCCCCGAGATCAAAGTGGGGCACACCCCCAAAGGTGGTGGAGAATGACCGAGCTAAGATCCTGTGGGACTTCCAGATCCAGACAGACAAAATGGTAATGGTGAACCAACTGGACATCGTGGTGGTGGATAAACAACAGAGGAAAGCCGTTGTGGTGGATGTAGCAATACCAAGCGATTGCAACATCAGGAAAAAGGAACACGAGAAACTGGAGAAATACCAGGGCCTCAGAGAGGAACTGGAGAAGGCCTGGAAGGTGAAGACCACAGTGGTGCCTGTGGTCATTGGGGCCCTCGGGGCAGTCACCCCCAAACTGGAGCAGTGGCTAAAACAGATCCAGGAACAACATCAGACATCTCAGTCCAGAAATGCGCAGTTCTCGGCACAGCCAAGATACTACGCAGAACCCTCAAGCTCCCAGGCCTCTGGTAGAGGACCCGAGCTCAGAGGTTGAGAAAGACCACCCGTGGAGGGTGAGAAGGGAATTTATGTATATATATATATATATATATATATATATATATATATATATATATATATATATATATATATATATATATATATAGAGAGAGAGAGAGAGAGAGAGAGAGATTAATATATATCAAATATTCTTTTTAATAAGTTTCATAGCTCCTAATTTATTATTGAATATAATAATTAAATAGGTGATTCTAATTAAAATTTGAACCATACATATAAATGTCTTTTTATTGTTAATATTGTTGCTTCCTGTGCTAAATCACTACTCTGCCACTGCTGTATATAATGAAATAACTTAAATTGCTGCTATGTCTCACTGAAGAAAAACCCAAACATCTGATCAGTTAAACTGCACAGCAACTCAGCTTCAGACTCTGAGGTATTTTGTTGCCCTGCTGAATGACTGAATCTCCAGTAACATGGAGAGATAAGATGATTTTAAGATGTTCTGCAGCACACCAAGTGAGAATTTAGAGAGACCAATTAACCTAACACTCATGTTTTTGGAATGTGGGAGGGCGCCAGAGTACCCAGAGAGAACCCACTCATGCACAGGGAGAGCATGCAAACTCCATGCAGAAAGACATCAGGTCAGGATTTGAACCCAGGACCTTCTTGCTGCAAGGCAATAGTGCCACCTACTGCACCACTGTGAAAAGTTTGAAAAATATTTTTCTTCAATAACAGTGCTGTTCTGAAAACAATATGCCTTACTGTTATTTGATAGTTTGAGGGCCCAGTTCTGCGACCCCCTCCACCCTGGGCTCAGGACAACAGAGCCTGCCCCCCCACCCCCCGCCCCCATTGCCCACTATTGGAAGGCCTGCCAGTTTCACTCCTTTCTGTCTGGCTGTGAACTTTTCAGCACAGCAACACTTGGAAGTGAACAGCCAGGTGGAGCCACAGGCTTGGTTTCGAGTCAGGCTTTGGACAGAGGCTTTTACAACCTATTAGAAGTTGTCTGGTAATCAGGATCATCAGGAAAGGAAAAGGGAGGAGAGGAACGAAGAATGAAGATAACATTCCGCTAGTTTCTTCTCCAGCTCTACAGCTGCTGCTGATCAAGGCACTTCTCAGCCAAATGATTTTGAAAAGCTGAAGTAAATGTAGAATATCTGATGTTGTGAACCACATTGATAATAGATGCTCTTCTGTATTTAATGAAGCCTAATCAGCTCTTACCACTGATAATAATATTTTCAGATTTTTTTTTTTTACAGAATAATAACATGCACAGCATAAAAAAACAACTTGGTCTTCTGTTTATTCATTTTTTTTCTCCCAGCTGCCATAGTTGTTCTTATACAGATGCATTGTCATAACATTATACGTTATAATTTTCGGTATTTTATTTGGTAAACTATTAATGTTTTATTCAATACCTTAGAATAATTGGATTTTAGGGTTCATAGTTCTGATTTACTTCTAAAAAATGGGAAAAGAGAGATTCAAGTGTTATGTTGAAGTGTCATGTTTTTATTGTGTTGCTTCTCTAAACATGATTCAGTCATGAAACATCCTTGTAAATGCTCTTTTTGTGAAATGGTCACATTTCAGTTATGACCACAAAACATGAAATAGTTGCAGTTTGTGACAAAGCTCCCCCTACTTTTTGAAAAGGACATTTCCACTCCCCTTGCTTTGACCGGAAAACAACTTTTACTGCAGAGGAAAGAGCCATTTTGTAATTGCTGTTCCAAACTTTGAGATGTCAGTCTTGTTTTTTTCCCTAAGTTTAAACGTTATATAGTTTATAGCTTATAGTATGTAGCCTACTAACATTGATGCTGTGCCTGCAGAGAAAGGTTTTATCCTCAAAAGGATAGTCTTACATGGTTATCCATGTTAGCATTAGCATGTAGGCTTGGGCAACATTTAGCCTCAAAATAATTTAGTGCAGGGGTCACCAACATGGCGCCCTTGAAGAGCATACGAATAGCCTGGAAAGCTGTTCCAAAATTAGATACATTTTTAATCATTAGGTGATATGATTGAAAGTAAACTGTGTATATGAATTTGATAGCCCTTGGTATCACTTAAGACCTATGAAGTAGCTCTCAGTTGCAAAAAGGTGGGTGATTTCTGATTTAGAGTGCCTAATTCACACATTAGCTTGAAATGGGGACCCGTTTTATATATATATATATATATATATATATATATATATATATATATATATATATATATATATATATATATATATATATATATATATATATATCATGATGATATTGCCAAAGTGCCATGGGTTTGTTGATGTTGGGACTAATACTGAGAAGAGGTATTTTACAGACTGTAATAGTGAGCTTATTGAACTGAATTTAAGAGAATCACTACTCTGCCACTGCTGTCCTGGTTCCTCTCTTGGCATTCTATCTTCGAAACTTCTTACACTTTATAAAAAGTGAGGTGGCCAAATTGGCAAACGGCTAAAAGGTATAATGGACCACATGACTGAAGTAAGATGGAAAAACAAGTTTTTTATTAGGAAATGTACTAATTTCAAATCTGTCCACACATCTTCCAGGAAGATGCCCACCATGGAGGTGAAAGTGTTCTAAAGGGCCTTTGTGTGTACATCAGTGAAGACCCTGAACACCTGATTTGACAGCAAGTAGTGAGTGTTATGAACCTGGTTGAGTTTTCTGCATTTCTTACAGCAGCATGACATCTCTGTCTAAGGTACTGACAGAGTGTACTGGTGTTTTTCTATTAAGTCCAATACCGTATACTTTTTAACTGTTTTTGCAGAGAGTCAGTGAAGCAGCCTTTAAAGAATTACTATTGTGGGGATCTTCATGGTGAAACAACAACAACTAGGTGCAGCCTAGTCCAGATGATGTTAGAATTATACTGGAAGCAATATTAGCTTTTCCATACTGAAATATATTGAAAAAATTAACAGTAAATCTAGATTTTATGAAAGAAAGCCAAAAAAGAAACAATTTGATAACAAGTTTTCAACATGAAATGATTACAAATTTTTAACATGAAATATTCACAATCACATAACATGTATTTAATATGTTGGCATTACATAATAAAGTTATAAAACCAAAACATAATTTAATTGTGTGCAACTGATGTAAATGTTTCATTTATATACATCCAACAGACTTTTTCTTTCAGTATACTGATTTCAGAAATTATACAATTACAGCTCAAAAATATAAATATTGTAAAAAAAAAAAAAAAAAAAAGTTAAATATTTTTTGTCACTCAGTTCAGAAAGTAAAATTCATAGATTATATAGATCCATCACACATACAATGAAGTATTATAAGCCTTTATTTCTTCTAATTTTGGTGGTTATGCCTTATAGATAATGAAAACCTGAAATTCAGTCTCAGAAATTTTAAATATAATTAAAAAAGTTACAGCATATTCATAGAAAGTTAAGTGTGGGGGGGAAAGTGTGGTAGGAAAAGATGCACCAGCAACAGTGATAACTGCAGAGGTTGTCAAGCAAAATCCATTCTGTGAGCTTCAAAGAGAGTGGACAGAAGCTGGATTCAACACATCAAGAGCCACGACGCACAGATGAAAGCAACACACAGTCTACAAGCATCTTACCTGGAGTGTGGAGAAAAAGAACCGGACTGTTGCTCAGTGGTCAAAAGTCCTCTTTTCAGATGAAAGTAAATTCTGCATTTCCTTTGGAAATCAAGGTCCCAGAGTCTGGAGGAAGAGCGGAGAAGCTCAGAATCCATGTTGCTTGAAGTCCAGTGTGAAGTTTTTACAGTCAGGGATGGTTTGGGGCGCCATGTCATCTGCTGGTTGTGGTCCACTGGGATTTTGAAGTCCACAGTCAATGCATCGTCTACCAGGAGATTCGAGAGCACTTCATGCTTCCCTCTACTGACAAGCTGGATGGAGATGCTGATTTCATTTCCCAGCAGGTCTTGCACTGATGCAGTAATTCATGGGAAAAAAAGAGTCCCAGCCTTGTATTGACTGCATATACTGAACAGTACACATTTTAGTAAGTACAAATTTCTTGAAAAAAAAAACAACTTTTATAGGTCTTGTGGAATATTTAAATTTTCTGAGAAACAATAGCCATAAGCCAAACACACGGAAAAATCATTAAAATGAACAGAGTCAGACATTTGAAATGATTCCGTCTCTGGAAAGAATCTATATACTGAGTTTCACTTTTTGAACTGAATTAGTCTAATAAATTGATTTCACTCACATTGATTATTTAGATGGATGTCTAAAGAAAATACATTATTATATTGATTTTTTAAAAACTCAACTCAAGTAATGAGTTTATTGAATTCTTGATTATATAAAAAGGACAATTTTCTAAATGAAACCAGCAACCGAAACTGATAACGTAGATGAGAGCGTGTAGCCCTGATATTTTGGTGCCTTTGCACAGAAGGCGGTGTTTCTTGTCTGCAAATCCAGCCTCGGTGAAGTCCTCACTCTGGATTACTTTCCTGGCAGCTCATTTTGTTTTCCTCCTCATCAAAGCTGACGAGAGGGTGAGAGATGCCTCACTCTGACCAGCGCGAGCATAGAATGTATCACTGTATTTTATAAAAAAGACACTACAACTGGAAAAACAAGAGTATGATGTCATACAAAGCAATCTCTTAATTAAAAAGAGCTTTTAATCTTTAGCTGACTGTCTAAGCGTTACACCAGAAATGAGGACATAAACAAAGGAAGCTGCGGCTATGCATGCATTACACAGCAGAAGCATTAAAAGGTAAACACTGAGGCTGCAGATGTATGTCACAGATTTGTGTTCTTGTAGAGTGATTAGATGTCTAGCTTCACTGAGATTTCTGTTTGCTTAATGCTCATTGAGCCTACAGTAATTATTATTCAGTCATTCATAAAAATGCAGAGTGTATTACTGATGGATTATGATGTTTTATGGAGATTACAGTCTGTTTGTCCAGACTTACAACTAGACGTGTTCAAGACAGATAAACACACAAACGCACACACTTGCTTTTAGAGCTCTGTAATGTTATTTCCAGTCTGTCCATTCCAAATGCCTTTTTTAATATCATTTTCCTTAAAATAAGGAGAAGAGAAACAAGAAGTGGGAAGAAAGGAATGACTCATGAGTCTGCATCTTTCCCATTTAGGACTAAAAAAAGTTTCAGTTCCCATATTTTATTAAAAGCTTTGCTTCTAAGTGTGAGTGGAAGGAAAATGTTTATTTATTTCAGTTAATAAAATAGACATAAACAAAAAAACTCAGTTAAGATAAATGTTAAAATTTTTATTCCAGAGAAATTACCTCAACCAGCATTAATAGACCAGTATGTTAGCTGTTTGGTAAAAATGTGCCTCTTCACCAAAGGAAAACTAAAGCTCAACAAAATGTTCACATTTGTCCATTCTTTAACATTTTATTGTGATGAACAACAGACTTCCCATAGTTTTGGGTTCATAAAAAGTATCATAACTTCTTTGTTTCCATGAGCCAGAAAGTAATTTTCTAGTGTTTTGCTCATTTTCATGTAGAAAATTTCTCTCAGGAATGCACAAATAAATTCTAGCGCTCTACACATCCAGAGGAGTCCTGCTTAATTCTGTATCATTAATACAGGAGAATAAAAATGATCCCAGGTTTCTTCTTAGTACAAGTGCCAAACTTACACAGAGTCATATCTCTGTTGAGCCATCAGTTCCCCCAGCTCTCAGCAGGAAAGACTTCATGGGATTCTCTTTAAACAGATTGATTATATTAAAAATAAAATTACTGGCATCCTTGAAAAACTGAGGCAGCACTGAATTTAACTGTAGAATCTGATCTGTGCTTGGACTGTTTTGATTCAGTTGGACTTTCTGAGTTATCAAAAATATTAGCTCCTTCCAAACCTTCAACTTGCATGTTGGACCCCATCCCAACCAAATAATTTAAAGAGGTATTTCCTTTGATTACTGCCCCCATTTTAGATATTAGCAGTCTATCTTTAGTAAACGGATAAGTATCACAGGCTTATAAGGTAGATGGTAATTAAACCTTAAAGAAATAAATACATATATTAGCTTTTATGTCACACAACAGTTTGTGAACTGATAGTTTAAAGCCTAAAATTCATATATTGGCCATTGTCATGTTAGTATTTTGACATCACACGTTTTAAGAAGGCAGCAGATCTGGTATAGGATCAAAACAAATGGAAACATTCCCAACCTACATTGAAGTCAGTCTTTGGCTGAGGAAGATTTCTTCACAACAAAGAGGTCTCTGTTCTCCTTCAGTGTTCCTGATGATCCCATGGTTAGCAGAGCAAGAATTTTTCTAGTAGGTATACACCATCTGATTCTCATTTGGCTGTTTTGAGGTCAATGCAGTATATCCACAATCCAGTGATGAGTATTGCGAAGATGGGATTCATCAGGCTGCTTTGTCCATTTAGTTTTAACCAAGAGTGATGGAGGTTGTCTGAGGTTATGAAAAAAAAAACTTAGAACTGATTCTAGCAACCTTTGGCCTATACATATTACAATGGCAATGGATTTCAACTAGCAACATAGTCCAGGAGTAGAAGAAATACAATAAGGATCTTCCGGCTTAAAAGTCACAAAGATTCCGGAGGTCACACAGAAGATTACCCATTATCTGTTTGGTTTGGAAAAGCTTTACAACCTCATGGTATCCTGTGAAGACACTCCTTCCTTACTACTGGCCATTCAAATTTCTATAAAACCTTGGTTAAAATTGTCACTTGTCATACAGCTTTCTGGAGGGACCTTCTGTTGTATCCTTGATGGACAATTTCTTGCTACAACCAAAAGGTGAACGGTTCCCAGCTAATTCTGGTACCACTCTAAGGTTTGCATTATTCAGCTTAGTCATCCAACAAGAGTTAATAAGAAAAGGTCTGCTGCTTTTTAATTTCATAAAATCAAGTGAAATTCATTTCTAGATTTGTGGTGGCAGCAGGTTGGAGTAGCTCTGTTACGTTAGTTCTGGTTTGTTCTTTTTGTAGACTTTTGTTAATCATTTTTGCCTTCAGTTGTTGTGTTGCCTAACCGTGGCAATGAGTTATCAATTTTACAACGAAGAGCAGCTGATTAACATCTCAAAAGTTCAAATAATACATGAATTATGACCCCAAATCCCAGAGGAGTTGAAAAGGAGGATTCATGGCTGCAGAGCAGGACCAAAGACCATCTCTTCCATGGATCATAATGGGCCAGGATCATATCCCAGACTCAAACGTCTCTCTGCCTGGCTAGACAGAGATTTAAAGAGGAGCGGCAAAGCAAATGAGGTGGATTAGCAGTGCTTGTCAACAATTGATGGTGTCATCCAGGATATGTTACTGTGGAATATCATCTCTACTGCCCTGATATTGAGCTGTTAGCATGTTATGCTCATGATAGTCATGAGACTCTCATATAGCAATAGTGTCTTCAGTAACATGCCTCTTAAAATTCATTGTAAGACTGACTGCTACCAGAGATTCTTTCTGCCCATATCATCACCATCTACAATTACTCTTTGAAGATACTTTGATATGAGTTACAACAACATTTAATTTCCCTTTGGGATACATAAAGTGTTTTTGAACTGAAGTATGTAGCACATTTGTTTTCAATGAACAAGAAACTATTCTCTTCTGTGTTTCTAGTAAACAGATCTGAGACACCTTTTTCATCTACTTCATCTACACCAGATAATTTCCTGCTTTTTATTAGAAATGCCAGTTCATAGATACATTACAATAGAAGCCAGAAAAAGGGGTCCCTTTTGACCAGGAAATAAATAAAAACAATCTGCTGAGAAACAGAAAATCTAAAAGCCACTGGTACTAACCATTAAACATTTAATGTAACATTTAATGTTGCATGGGAATTACCCACCCATTCAATCTGCTTTACAAACTGACATTGTCCTGTTTTAAGATTGCATGGGGGTAGGACTTATCAGCCTATTACAGCTAGGCTTGCAAGACTCTAAACAGGTCAGCAGTCCATCACAAGGTAAAGACACACAAGACAAACACCTGCACCTGATACCTGTGACATTGAAATTGTGCCTTATGTCTGCAGCAATGAGCCTCAAATTCCCCCAGTCATGTTACGTGTGGCTCTTTTCCCATCTCTGAACCTCTATATTTAGCTGGGCCTGTGACCTGGCCGCTGCAAACTGAACCCTGTTCCACACATTGTCAAAACAAGGGGCTAATCCTGTCCAACAGGTGCTGGCTCTGTACAAACAGCCAGTCTGCAAGCACTCCCCATGCTCCCATGGAACACAGTGTCGTTAAAACAAGAGAGTCAACTCTGTTGCCAAGCAAAGACAGGGGTGCCTCTTTCCTCAGCCCCTGATCCAGGAACACTGGGATCAAGACTCTGAGCTGTGCAGACGATGAAGGATGAGATGAAACAGGGTGAGGTCTGCTGATGTGGTCATACAAATTCTCATCTAATGAGATCATGTAGTTGTATCAAAATTTCACAGCCATTTACCTCATATGACCTGTACATAGGTCTGTTAGCCTTAGCCTCTAAGTATTGTCATGCTCCTGTGACAAATCTGAACATCTCCACACATCACCCCTAACGGTGGAAACGTAAGAACTTTTGGGCAGTGCGTCAGAGACTGAGCCGTTCGTTGTGATTTCCACTTGAGGATGAATGTGCGGCTCAACAGGTGGCGCCTCGGCTGCTGCAGTGGGAACAACAGTCTCCATTCGGCTTGCGTGATATATGCTGACCTGAAAGCAGAGAGGGTCAACATTTTGATGAGTGGATAAATTGAGCCAATCATCGACACGTCCTAGCTGAGATTAGTGTTATTTACCATGGAGTGGTGACAGATGGCAGAGTTCATCTTCAGCTCAGTTATACTCAGAATTACCTCTATTCTACCCAAACACTTCCCAAACAACCATGTTTCCTAAAACGTTGGATTTCTGTGTGAAATATAAACAAAACCAAAATGCAATGATTTAAAAATTATTTAAACCCCATTTTTATTCAGAAACAGCACAAACACTATGTGCAAAATGTTCATGCATATTTTAATATCTGATGCCAGGGACACAATGGGACAGATGCAAAACCTTAGACACTATTTAGATACTAAAAAAAAAAAGACAACATCTACTATTTAGTTGATGCTACGATATGGAATTATGCACTTCAGGTCAAAGAATTTTAGATTTGAGCTATACTCATCTGCCATCTGCTCAAATAGCAAATCAGCCAAAATAAAGCTATCAAGCATTTAGATGTGGAGAGGATGGCTTGCTGAAGTCAAATTCAAGCATCAGAATGGGGAAAAAAGGGGGATTTAGGTGACTTTGGGTGTAGCAGAAAGGCTGGTCTGAGCATATTGGCTCCTTGTCAGGGATTAGGGAACACAACAACAGAAATCAGGAAATACTTTAGACCCCCTCTAAAAATGTTTATATCTGCTTATTTTAATAGCTCAAATACCAGTAACAGCCAAATATGCATTAAAGTGCACAGTGGAAACCATCTTGGTACTACCAATATCCATGGTCTTCCTTATCTCCACTCTTAAGGTGTACAGCAAGCACCAATGAAAATAGATACTGCTCCTTGATTGGCTGTTTTGCAAACGACAGTAAATAGCGAGTGGCACAGCATTGCACCTCAGTATTTTAATTTGGAGTTACCTTCCACAGAAATTTCTGCAAACAGGTGAATCTGGACCACCAATAGGCAGGGGTCCGCTGTATTCCATAAACTTCTGATCTATTGGGATTTTTATGCACAACAATTTCTCAGGTTCACAGAGAATGGTTCAAAAGAGAAAATATGCTTTGCTGATGTCAGACGTCCGAGGAGATTGGGCACACTGATTTGTGATAATAGACAGGAAACAGTAGCTCAAACACCCAGTCCTTAAAACAAAGGTAAACAGAATACCATATCTGAATACATAACATGTAGAACCTTGAAACAGAAGGGCTATAGCAGCAGAAGACCACAGGGCAGAGCAGCAGAAGCTACAATTCACACTGACTTACCAAAACTGGAAAATAGCAAACGTTAAAAGAGTCTCAATTTCAGCTGTAAAATTCAGATGTTAGAGTCTGAATTTGACTTACACAACATGAAACCATGGATCCATCCTACCAACAAATTCACAGCAGCTGCTTGAATCAATGTAGGAATGTCTCAGATGCCATGTTGACTCTGTACCATTAAGAATAAAGCATTTCTAAAGGTATACCTATAAAGTGACTGGTTCATACAGAGATGATCAAATGCAAACAAGATTCATTAGAAAACAGGTAAGAAACCCTTCCTGATTGGAAGTCATGAAGCAGATGGTAAAATTAGCATCATTAACAACCAAAGGTTAACCAGTCATGGTATTCTGATAGTGCTCACAAATCACTTCTGTTTTGTCTCTCACTGTGACACTATATATATATTTTCTATCTATTGCTCCAAAATGCTGTGAGATAAACAATGCAAAACAATTTTATAGAAAAGATTGAATTCAGTTGTTAATTTTGTGATCTTTTGTTCACCAGTTCATGTCAGTCAAGATTGCCCCTTGTAAAGGTGCAATTAATCCACTTTTTTACCTTTTTGTTTCATTGAAAATTGTGTCTTAATGTTTATAAAGCAACTTCTCCCTTTTGTGTCTTTGCACCTACAGGCTTTTAATGAGCTTTCTTAAGCCTGACTGATACCTCCTAGTCTGCTTTACTGTCCAGGCAATCACAGTCATACCCACCTACTCCACTCTCTGCAGTTATCTGTGCGCTATCACGATTTTTGTGACCGCACTGGCTGTGCACACCAGCAGGGACAATAATACTCAGTCATACAACAAAAAGGCAGGTCAGACTCCGGCAGACAATGAAAACAAAAAGGAATTTAGTTTTAAAGAAATTTGTGGAGAGATCTGGGTCAGTGTATCTTTCGTTCAATTGTTTTTTAACTGAGGAACCAAAAATTGAAAAATTAAAAAATTACTATTAATCTCATTATTCATTTTCCCATGAGATTAAAAAAGTTCAATATATCAATGTTTTTTCTATGTTTGATTTGATTCTCATATCAAAAATCAAACATTTATAAAATGCTTGGTGACCTCACTTGATTTTGATAGTTGTTATAAACTATCAAGTTTACAACTTGTGCGATATTCTGTTCCCCTGTGAAGATCCAGCCTCCAGTCTCGGAAGTGCACACTGCAGTCAAAGAGACAGGAAGACAGACACAGCATCACAGATTTTCTGATTGATTTGTCAGTAAAATGACAAATCAGTCATGTCAAGGTTATTACTTTATTTCTTTTAATCCTGGTAAAAAAAAAAAAAACAGTATTATTTATACTCTTTTTATTTATTTTACATATTTTCTTTTTTTTGGGGGGGGTTTAAACTGAAAGAATTAAAGTC
The DNA here is from genome assembly GCA_014839685.1 of Anableps anableps. NCBI lineage: Eukaryota > Metazoa > Chordata > Actinopteri > Cyprinodontiformes > Anablepidae > Anableps > Anableps anableps. The sequence continues at coordinate 28,586,740 of CM026081.1, forward strand.
TTTTCCAACTTGTGCCATGTTCAGTTCAACCTGACGGATATCAGTCAGCCACCACACACTGCTTTCCAGTGTATATTTATAATTTTTATAACTGACATAAAATGATGGAAGATTGCTTGGCTGGATAAGGAAAATTGGGCTTCCTGAAAAGATGAGTGTAGGCTTAGTATTCTGGTAAATGACGTTCTAACATAAACAATGACACATCAAAGGGGAACAGAATATTTCAGCCTGTTGCTCCAACCCTGTATGTTTTGTATGTTTGGGACAGGGATTAACCATCATGTGCTTTGGGTCGTTCATTCTTCCCATCCTACGCAACTACTGTGTGAATTTGGAGACATTTGGTGCTTATTTGGCAAAGTTACATTGTGAGAACCTAATACTTCAACCATCTGAAGTATTTCAGCCATCAATACTGTCAAGACCGTCAGATCCCCGCCTCTCTGGTTGCTTCCGACACTGAGGGCTGGATCTTTACAGGAGAACAGAATATCCCACAAGACGTCACATAAAAAATATCAAAATCAAGTGAGGTTGCGGAGCGTTTTATAAATGTTTGATTTTTGATATGAGGATAAAGTCAAACATACAGAAAACATTGATGTATTGTCTTTTTTGAATCTCACATGAAAATGAATAATAAAATATCACGTCTTTTTTTAATTGTTCAATTTTTGATTCTCAGTTGAAAAACAACTAAATGAATGGTACACGGACCAATCTGTTTTCTGCTATGGTGATGATTTATCTTTCAAGGACAACAAAGATACAAAACATGCACTGTTATTCCGGTTTGAAATCACTTCATTCTTTCTTTTCAGTTCTTCTCTTCTTCTCCACCTTTGAGTAGATAGTGTATAAACCAGAGCATTATCTCCCCCAGCCTGCATGAGGTTTTAATAAAAACTTTATTTCTCAATATCTGTAGAGTGGACCCCCAAAAGTCGCAGGGGTTAGGGACCACAACTCAACTGAAGAAGCTAACATCAACAGTCTTTCTTATCTTTGCTCTTGAGGGTACAGCCAGTCACACCAAGAAAAATGTATGACACTCTTGGACTGACTTCTTTGCAAACACCAGCCCATAGCATGTCAAGTAGCATTGTCCTTAGGTATTTCAGCTCCCCAAGCTAAATTTTCTTTTGAACTTATTAGATACGCTCCACTGCAAATAGGCGAATCCATGAATATTGAGCCGCAAACAGCCGAGGGTCCACCATATAGAGGTTCAGCTAGGCTAAAAATAGTTTGACTAGAAGCAAATGGTTGTCCACAAAGACCAAGTGGCTCTAATACATGGACAAAAAAGTGTGTCAAGCCTCTACAGTTGCTATATGTGATGCATTCTCTATATGTTGGTACACATAGCAGGTAAAAGCAGCCGATGAATCAAGTTAAGTAATGTGTTTGTTGTTCTCATTCGTCTTTCTTATACATACCTGAGTTTGCAGGTAACGAGGGGATTTGAGTTCCAACAGCTCCTCTTTGGTGACAGTTGGAGCACAGCAGCAAAACACCTGCTGGAAGCCTGCTCTGAACCTGTCAGGGGACACACAGTGGGAATGGATTAATAAGCAGAAAGGATTGCGCACACAAACCCAGATTACAGCCAACTCATATGACACAGAAACAGCTAAACACCCACGCTGGCAGACAACTCACCCTTTTTGATGAGAAGCAGCTCACCCCAACGACTCACCTGCTGTTTAAGCAATAGTAGATGACTGGATTGTACATGGTGGAGCTCATGGCCAGCCACATGATGGCCAGGTAAACCTGCTGGATGTAGCGCTCCTCAAACAGTTCAGGAAAGAACTGGTGCAGCAAGAAATAGACATGGTAGGGCAGCCAGCACACGGCAAAAGTGCACACCACCACGATCATCATCTTAACCACCTGCCAGAGGAAACATGGAGGTGATGTCTATATAGTCTGCTTAATCTCTTTAATGGTTTAGTGCTTACATGTCAGGGATTTAAAAAAATAATCAAGTTAAATGATTGTTTTCAGTGATCAGGGCAGTGTTGTTCTTTGGGTTACTTTGCGTTTGGCGATGAGTTGCTCTGTGTAGTGTTCAGACGAATCTCCTGGAATCTCGCTCGCCCAGAGGGTGACGGCCACCATCATATACGCCCATCCCATAATGCACAAGGGCAGGAAATAGATCAGCACGGTCACACACACATAGTAGCTGCAGAAACAAAAACACCAACAGATAATCTCTTATAGAACAGTTAATATAATTTTTTATTCTGTTTAGTTTCAACTGAAAAGTGAGTTGAGTCTAAATGTTGAAATTGGAAATCATTCTGAGTTTCCAGCACACAGCCTTGTTGGAAAAATGGACAAAAGCTGAAAACTTCTAAAAATACATATTTCCAACTAGATAAGATAGAAAAAAAGCTGGGTTATGAGAGCTTTTGTGTGCACACCTTCCCAGGCAGCTTAATAGGACAGGTTCCAATGAGAACAGGCCTCACCATGTTCGACCACAGAAGTTCAGTGCATGTGCTCAGCATCATATTCAGAGGTTGTCTTTTGAAAATAGATGTATGAGTGCTACCAGCATTGCTGCAGAGATTGGAGAGGAGGTGGTGGTGTGGGGGGTCAGCCTGTCAGTGCTCAGACCATATGCCGCACACTGCATCAAATTGGTTTGCATGGCTGTCGTTGCAGAAGGAAGCCTCTTCTACAGATGGTGCACAACAGAACATCCAAGCAGTTTGTTGAAGACAAACACACTGAAGACGTGGATTACTGGAACCATGTCCTGTGGTCTGATGAGACTAAGATAATTTTATTTGGTTCAGATGGTGTCAAGCGTGTGGCGGCAACCGGACGAGGACTCCAAAGACAAGTGTGTCTTTACCTACAGTCAAGTATGGTGGTGGGAGTGTCATGGTTTGGGGCTGCATGAGTGCTGGCGGCTATAGGGAGCTACAGTTCATTGACGGAACCATGAATGCCAACACGAACTGTGATATACTGAAACATAGCATGAGCCCCTCCCTCCCTTCAGAAACTGGACCTCAGGGCAGTATTCCAACATGATTATGACCCCAAACAAACCTCCAAGATGCCCACTGCCTTAATAAAGAAACTGAGAGTAAAGGTGCTGGACTGACCAAGCAGGTCTCCAGAACTAAGCCCTATTGAGGATCTGTGAGTGATCCTGAACCAGAAGGTAAACAAACACAAGGTCTCTAAAATATGTTCACACAACATGTCTTGGTGCTTAATACTACTAATTAAATGCGACTGCAATCAAACTTCTGTGTGAACAGTTTACGACCCCAATGCGCAGAAGAAGGTTGACGTCACACAGCAGCACATTGTTTATGGAGGTATTAATGGATGCCGCCGTCTATGAATCCATTTTAAAGTTTATACAGCAATGGTAGCCAACAGGATTGTAATGAAATCATAACAAGACAAAGGAAGCTAATAAAAAGAAAGCACTGCTAATAGCAGTGGCGTTTTGTGGTACATTGACTCTGACCGCAAATCCAGGGACATAACCAGACCTTAACACAAGGTCTCTAAAATATGAGAAAAGTGGAGAGGCAGAGCAGGAGGGTGCATCTTACTGCGCAGATGAGCGTGTTCCCATACAACAGGGCCTTAGAACTCTTCTTCAAGAAACCCAGAAAAATAAAATGCTCTTGGCCAGGCTGCAAACTGGACCATTAAATCAGTACAGTAGAGTTGGAATTTCAGTTGTACAGTGTGGCTATAGTGAATAAATGTGCCCCCCCACCACCACCACCATGGTTTAAAAACATCCTAGAGGAAACCCTGCTTTCGGTCTTGCTTCTTCTAGTGCAGAATTATGATGCACGGTTCACATCAATGATATAAAAGTCGGATTAAATGCGACATGACCTTTCCGACTGCAGACGCTTTGAAAACAACTGGATACGTATCCGATTTAGCACCACATAGGGAAATGGCTCAAATTAGATTTTTTTGGCAGGTGAAAAGATCGGAATTGGGCCATTCAGACTTCCGAGAAAAAGTCTGATATGGGTTGAATATGGGCAAAAAAAAATAAGGATTTGGGTCCCATTCGGCTGCTGTGTAAAGCCTAACATCCACCAGCTCTGTGCTGGAAAATAATGAAGATCATACAAAATGTTGACACTTTGGGCAACATGTAGACATTTTCACCTAGTGTACTCACTTTTGTTTCAACATTTATGGCTGTGTGTTGAGTTTTATTTGAGAGGGCAGCAAATTTCCACTGTTATACAAACTTTACTCCATCTACTTAACATTGTATCAAATTGCATTTCTTCAGTGCCGTCCCATGAAAAGATATAATAAAATATTTTCAGAACGTGAGAGGTGCACTCACTTTTGTAAGATACTGTTCATAGTTGAGAGTTCAGCTTGTGTACATGGTTATGGTCAAATATTAGACAAAAAAAACAATATTTTAGGGATATGTTTCCATTTTAAAATAGTTAATCATGGCACTAATACATATTAGCTATGCTGACAATCATAGACTTCCATAAATAATATGATTGTGTAGTCAGACTGGTTCACAAAAAGCTCACAAAAAACACCTTCAGTTGAAAACAAACAGGACGGTAACTACTATTCTGTTTTTCTACAGGTCACAGATTCCAAATCCCCAAGCAGCTGATGTTTTGATGTGCAAAATGATAAAAAGGGTGTATTACTTTCAACAGGAAATCACATAAGATGTGTATCAACCTGCTTCTATTTTACTCTGTAGAGATTGTAAAAAGAAATGACCCACACATGCCTATAGTACTCAGAGTCAAACCCATCATCTCAGTACCAGTTGCTTCATTTTTATTACATGAACACTTCCTGAGTGGAACAAATATTTATAGAAAATACAAAAAATGAATGACATGATATGGTGTGAAAAGTTCTGACATACTAACAGAAAATGCATGAAATTTCCAAATTAACTCCAATTTCAGGGGTTTGGCCCCAAATAGAAAGATTATAAACATACTGAAGCTTCAAATGTAAATTTATTCACCAAGTGTGGATGACTGTGTGGAGACATTGATCTCATGATGTGCTGAGAATAAAAATATGTAGGCAACCTAAACACAGAGTCGCATTTATTTTTGAGATGGCAGGGGATCAGACAAGAAAGCTTAGAATTTACATATTTTCTGCAAAACTAACACTAGAAACATTGGCAGTTTTATATGATGTTGTTCTCTTATTTATTCATTTTCTTGTACATGTAGCATCAGGTGAGATTTGAGGTTGATTATATTGGCAAACTGTCCACTCAGGCTTGTTGTTCCTGCTTTATTCTGCTTTTAGATTAGGAGCTGAGCTGCAATAATCCATGTGAGTTTATGTTTGGGCTCATTTATCATGATCACCGACTGGATGTGTGAGACATTCATTATGTTTTGTTTACTTTGATTTCATCTCTTTTTCCAGTGCTGATGCCAGTCCCTGACTTGTTTTGAAGGCTGTTTTACATAATTTTAATGTTGTGACTTCTGTGCTGACTATCTGGAGGTGGTGTACAGAAAGGTTACTTAGTAATGATGCAAAATTCCTTACAATGCACATTTATGGTGAGTAATGGTTGCGACTAGAGACATCGACCTGATGGCTTAAGATGAACCAGAGGCTGGTCTTTGATAAAGAAGCTGAGATTATTAGAACGATCCAGATGTTTCAGCACAGGAGAATCGTCTCCACCTCACCAGATGGTCTTTGCCCTCTTATATGCTGCTTCTTTTCCCCTTTTCTACACACTTTAATGTTTCAGATCAAATTAAGATTGAAGTCTGGACTTTTCCAAGGCCATTTATTTTATGGCCTTAACCAAGGCCATTTATTTCAATAGCTCAATTCGCTAAGTGAAAAACATTAAACACATTGATCAGACTGATCTTTTGAAGCATTTATTATTAATTATGATGATTTTCTACTTACAGCTAATGCAAACATGACATTTAAGATTAGAATATTACATTAGACCAATAAAAAACATGTAGGCTTAATGAAAAGTATGTTTAATACCTGCTTAAAAGTTGCTATTTTCAAAAGGTGTTTTTAATCTGACATATGAGCCTCATGAGAATGCATATTTTAATTTATTGATTATGTATATAGTCTTAACGGTGCATAAATAACAAAAATGAGTGCAAATTGCGTGCATCACCTATGTTTGAAGGGTATGAGTTTTTAGCACTTTGCTCTATTTCTTGCATAAATGAATGAGTTTTAAGCAAAGTGTTCTGGGAATAGCTGGGTTTTTATTCTACACACTAGTAGCATGATAAATATAGCATGAATCATCATTTTCAACCCAAAGTACCACAAACAGTTCATGGACTCGTCTTGGGGTGGCACCAACATTCCTTTGCAGGTTATTGTCCAAAGATATAAGTGGAATTCATGTCATAGATGACACCTCCATGCTCAGAGATATTATGTGTAATTCAGTTGTTTTTTTTAACAAAATTTTTTAAACGTGTCCTGTCCGGCAGAATTGTTGTCTGTGTCAAGGTAAGGCCAGGCAGATTTCCTATCACAAGTGGAGCATTACGCCTTTCGCCATGATGTTCCACTTGGTATATGTATGAAACTTTATTAGAAATTGCTTTGGGTTTATTTCAAAGAAAGGGGAAAGGAAAGAGAGAAAGATGGAGAAAAGGTTTAAAGAGAAAGAAGGGGACCCCCCCAGAGAACAACAAAGGAAATCCCCAGGTGACCCTACAGTAGCCACTATGTAGAAGCCCCAGGGGGCCACAGCGACGAGCCCATAGGCCCAGCTGGCAACCCGCTACACCAGAGCAGATCCAGCCATGGACAAAGAGACCTGAGCCCTAAGAGCACACTACCCCCCAGCAGAGGCCCGATTGAACCAGGGCACCCAGGCCACCCAGACCCCGGTTAGCAGCCACCAGGGTGAGTCGGCACATATCCCAGCACCCAGCCCTAGGCACCATGAGCCACCAACGAACCGGTGGGCAGAGGCACCAGCCACTGGAAGGGAGTGTGACGGGAGGAAAATAGGCCCCACATTTTTAATGGGGGGCCCAAGATGATCCAGGAGAGGGGGCAGCCCAGAACCCAACCTGACAGACCCACTCGCCCAACATACACACAAAAAAAGGACATCATAAACCCACTTGTACTTCCCATACACACTCTATTCTCCCAGGTAAAGGCCGACTTGACCCTGTCCAGAGACGGGCCAGAAAAAGTCCACATAGTCCCAACAAGCCAGCCAACCAGAGCAATCCCAGGGCGAAAGAGCCCCAAACCAGTGCAACAAACATCGAACATGCGCCCCTGAACAAAAACACCACAAATCTCCCATCCATGTGGGGGGTACCCCCGCAGGAGGTCCCCAGCCCTGAAAAGCCAATCAGAATACACCCCCATAGCGCGAGCCCAGCACACCACCCCCACCTCAGGTACCCCCATCACAAGAGGCCCACAACGGGGCCAACAGCCCCCACCATGCCCCCTCAACCATATAAATGAACCCTTGCAACCATCCCTGCAATGTCAGCCCAGGACCACCATCACCAAGACCAGCCCCATCTCTGCCACCACACCAACCAAACCATCAGCAGCCCCAGACCCCAAAAAGGATGCAACCCCTCCACAGCACACTCTACGACCCTCCATGGCACCCCCCAGCCATCCGGATCCACCGCACTGTAATTCAATTGTTGACACAAAAGGGTTTTTCGCACCTCATAGTTCAGTAGACTCAGTTTGATTTGGGACCAAAATTACAACATTTGTTACATTTTCAGTTGGTGCGGTTCACATTCACCCTGCACCGTGTCAAACGAATCAAACCTTTTGAAAAACCTGTTTACCCTCTCACCTATGGTGGCAGTGCACCAAGAACCACTGAGGGAAACATGAAAACATCTGAAGAAGACACTGAGCCTTCTTCACGAAATCTAAACAAAAATGGAGTAGTGTCAGATTTTAGTGGTTGTAGGTTTTCTCTTTTGTCTTTTGCAAAAGACCACGCGCCATTTCTCCCGCTAGTACTGAATTCGCTGGTTTGTTTTGGTTGTATTTACCCAGAATGTCCTATGCTGTAGTCCGCTTAGAGCTTCTGGAGTGGTTTGGCATTCACATAAGCATTCAAACCACACCAGAGTTCACTTCCACATAACCCAAACCTGGGTTAACTGTAGGTGGCTCAGTTCACTTTTTGGTCCGCATCAGAGTTTGCATTACGCATTCACACCTCTCTAAACGAACTGGACTTTCTGGGCAAATAAACTAGACTTCAATTAAAGCAGATTAAACAGGGCTGATGTGAATGCACCCTTGGGTACCAATTTGTCTCATAGCAGCTTGTAGAGTTCAATTTTCAGCCCCACCCGCAAGAAATTATCCCTCCCAATCTTGCCTATTTAACCATATTTAGATGTGTTGGTGGTTTAAAACTGAATTTAGAGCTCAAACAAGCTTTCATTTTGAAACCAAATCAAGCCCAATGTTTGATTAGACTATGGTAAATTCAAAATCTAAATTGTTTTTATATACTTTCAACAACAACAAAACAACATGCTTTATAGGGTCAAGGATATTTTATTAATCTTTCACTAATAATCCAAGTCAAGAATGATTTAATCTAAACACACCAATTTAAAAAAAATTCACAGGGGAATAATTTGATCATTACATGCTTACAACTTGTTCCGCACCATGGCAAGACAAGTCTGCAGACAGAAGGCAAAACTAGCGCAGTTACTCACATCTTTTTGAAGTCAACAGTGGTGTATTCAGGCCAGTCTATGAAGCAGACTGTGCGTCCGGGCAGCACTGCGGTTGTTGAGTAGAGATACTGAGGAAAGGCTAGGAGCAGAGCCAGCACCCAGATCACACCAATCACCACCCGAGTCTGAGTGGAAGACAACCTCTGCTTCAGAGGGTGGATGATAGCCATGTATCTGCCAAACACACAGACGCAAAAAAGATTTATGGAGCAACTTCACTGAAAAGGGCTTTCCATAATAATCAACTATAAATTGTAATTTCTTCTTATTATTGCCAAAGGTTTCTAAGAGCATGATTTTCCTCCTAGGGGGTCTCTGATTTCTGTCAATCTCACAGAATGAAAATTAATCAACTCAGACTTGATTTGAGACTCATTTCAAGTTAAATAGACAATTATCGTCTCTCTTTAATTTAATAGCACTTGACATTCTCAAAGTGTTTTATAACCAGGTTACATGGTCCTGTGTGCACTGTTCTGCAGTTAAAGGATACTCTAAAACTTCAAAGATTTATCATCTTCCAAAAATGGAACTTTTCAAGTAAAACTATATCAACCATTCTAATCAAATTCATTTGAATAAAAATTTATAAGGTGCAATAACCCTGGAAAGGTCTGGACAATATTAAAACCAACACTTTGCTGAAGCACCTTTCGATTCAATCTTTGTTGTCAGTATTCTTCGGTAGAAGTCTCTCAGTGTCCCACATCTGGCCCCTCAATCTGGTCAGATTGTGAAGACATCTTTTGTCCACAGCCCTCCTTGGGTGACCCAATGAGTTTTTGAGATATTTAGTTCTGGACTCTAGATTGGACATTACAAAACTTAAATTTTCCTCTATAGGGTCTTTAGCTATGTTTCCATGCAATTATTATGCAAATTTTAAGCAAACTTTTGAAATGTCACAAAAGAGAAAAGAAAAAAAAGGAAAATTCAAAAGTAGGAGTGTTTCTATCTACTGGTTTGGAGCGAATCAACAAGGCTACGTAGAGCATATGTATTGCTGACGCTATGCATGGCTGTAATAAAATAGGTGCATAGGTTGCAAACTACCATGGACCACACATCTCGGATAAATGGAGAGTCCTTCCCTCTGAGCTGAAGGTTTGGACTTTGACATTTTTCAGAATTTCGTGGGTCTAGTAAGGCAGTGACCCACCAGTGGATGGGAAAGTTTGCTACGTTGGCAAATGTGTTTCCATATTCCCTTTAGCGCAATAACTCTTTTTCAGAAAAGCCAAAAACCACCTCAAGCAAGCGTAAAAACCTTTTTGCAAAATGAGTAAGTTATTTCGAATTTTGCTGTTTCCATCAACCGCTTCGAATAGATACTTCACGTTTTAACAAAACGTTGATGGAAACATGGCTATTGTTAAATGGATTTGGACGTATCCTTGGACTAAATGGGATAATAAAATATTTCTTCATCTTCAGGCTACCAGCAGGCATCTGAAGGTTTGGGGTCAAAACTGACTGGTATTTGGTTCCTGTTGCAATTTTTCCAATTCCTTCTGAATAAAAGTAACCCCAGACCATGATGCTGCCAACACCGTGTTTCACTGTGGGTATGGTGCTCTTCTGGTTATTCTGTTGTTTGGTGCAAAACTTACCTTTTGAAATTGCGGCACCAAGTTCAGCTTTGGTTTACACCAATGTACCACAAAATTGTAGCCAGGGCTGGATATTTTCTTTGAAAGAGATGATTTCTGTTTTACATAACAACTTCTTTGTCAAAGCATTTAGAGAAATAATAGACCCACTGGTGGCCTCCCTGATAAGCATCAGTGTTATTTTTTAAATGTATATATATTCAGGAGAAACAGTTGGTTTAATGCTATTGTTGTCTCATATTTTCTCAATTTATCAATGACTTGTTTCCTTGTGCCATGGCATTTATTTAATGCTGAGGATTGTTTTGTACCTTTCTCCTGACTGACACCTTTGTAAAATTAGAATATAGAGCCTTTGTAACCTCTCTGCAAACAAAGACTTTTGCTGAATCTTGGAAATGTCAGGAAGACTCAACTAGAATGGTGGAACTTTACTTCTGGATAATCTGATTCTCTAACTGATGTTAGGTCTCTACCTAATAGGACTGGATATTGAATCAAAAGGTGCTTTAAAAGTATTGGTTTGAGGGTGTACACATGTTTGCAACCAGATTATTAAACCGTTCTCATTTTTGTCTTGTTCTTGTGAATTTATTTTTTTTTCAGTTGAGGTGCACAGGATAATTTCACGTTACAAAAACCTGGAATTTTAACAGGGGTGTGGAGACTTTTGAGAGCCACTGCAGGAGGGTTGATGGTTCCAGAAGTTTTTTAGAGAATAGCTACACCTTTTGAAGTCATAATTACAAATGTAAGATCAACACAGGAGGCTTGAAAAAGATTCAAACAGAAGATTCGAATGAAACATTAGAAAAGTTACACAGAACTTGTGGTTTAACACTTTGTTGAAGCACATTTAATGGTGGCGATTTCTTCTACATATTAGCTTCAATAAAATATTACTCCCATTTAGGGATGCACGATATATCAGCAATAACATCGGTATCGGCCAATGTGACATTAGATGCGATTTCTGCTGTTTAAAGGGAGGTTCTTGTGTCATGACAGATTGTGATTCTCTCACAAACACCTTGCAGAGCACACACCTGTCCAGAGCTATGGCTGTCATGGAGTAAATGCTGGCAAATATGGCTGCAATTGGAAAGAAGTTGTGGAAACGGCAATAAACCAAACCAAAGTACCACTCGTTGTGAACAGCGTAGGCGAAGTTGATCACCGTGTTGAATGCTGACATGGTGGCCTCAGCGAAAGCTAGGTTCACCTGCAGAGGAACGACAAAATTCATTTTATTATAATTCATAAATCTAATCTTTTGGTTAGGTTTTTGTACTATAAGTTATGACTAATATCCTTATTTTAAATTTAAACCTAGTTGTGACCATAATAAATGGACTGCACAATGATTGAGGGAGAGTTTAAAAGAGAGAGTTGGGAGTAGATGCCTCTGTCATTTCTTGCAACTCTCTTAACTGTTCTTTGCTGACATTGTCTTTTCCATTTCAGTATCGGAAATAGTTGAATTCTTAGATAAAACTAATAGGAATGATCGAACACAATTACAACACTTTGTCAAATTTAAAGGCCACAACTAATCTTTCACAATGTAACTTATTAGATGATGGTTGGATTCAGCGGGCAGCAGATTTGATTAGAAACTGAAAACACCCTTTAGCTTCAGGATCTATGCTCTTTGAGGCACAGTGCTTTGCAAAAGTATCCATAATCTGGGAGCCTTTTCACATTTTGTCTCATTACTGACATAAACTTCAGTATATTTTATTGGAAATTTGTGCAATAAATCAACACAGTGTAGCGCACAATGGTGAAGACGAGGAAAAACGGAATACGGTTTTCAAAAGTTTTTACAAACAAAATCTAAAATATGGGAACTGAGTCTGTTTTCAAAAAGTCAACCAATTGCCTCAGAAGTCACCTAGTTAGTGACCAGAGTCCATCTGAGTGAAATTTAATCTGAGCATAATTGCAGCTGTTTTGTGAAAGCCTCAGAGGTTTTTTGGAGAACATTAGAGAGTAAACAGCATGATGAAGATGGGAAAACAGCAGACAAGTCGGATGAAGTTGTGTAGAAGTCTAACACAGTTTGAGGTTATAAACCAGTATGCCAACCTGTGGACATCACTCAGCGCACTATTCAATGCATCAAAAATATGCAAACCTACCAAGACATGACCATGCAGCCAAACTGACAGGCCAGGCAAGGAGAGCATTAATCAAAGCAGCAGCCTAGAGGCCCGTGGTTCCTCTGGAGCAGCCGCAGAGATCCACAGCTCAGGTGGAAGAATCTGTGTACAGTACAATACTACTCATCTCAAAAAAATTTGAACATTTTGTAACACTGCAATATTTCTTATCGGTAATCTCAGGAAATTAGACTCATATATAAAATCATCACACAGTGATATATTCCAAACCTTTATTTCTTGTAAATTTGATGATTGTGGCTTATAGAAAATGAAAACTCAAAATTCGAGGTTTCACAAAATTAAAATATTTTGAAACTCTTAAATATATTGGAAATTCATGGTGTCACACCCTAATTAGCTAATTAACTGAAAACACCTGCAAAGGTTTCCTGAGCCTTTAAACGGTCTCTCCGTCGGGGTCAGTAGGACACAATCATGGGGAAGACTGCTGACTGGACGGATGTCTAGAAGACAGTCATCAACACCCTTCACAAGGAGGGGAGGCTACAAAAGGTCATTGCTGAAGAAACTGGTTGTTTACAGAGCTGTATCCAAGCATATTAATAGAAAATTGAATGGAATGAAAAAGTGTGGTAAGAAATGTTGCACCAGCAACAGGGAGAACCGCAGCCTTGAAAGGACTGTCGAGCAAAATCCAAATTCAGAAGAGCCACCACACACAGACTAGCCTACATATGAGCTACAAATGTCATGTTGCTCATGTCAAGCCACTGCTGAACAAGAGCCATTATCACATTAAATCCCATTAAAATGCTTTCCAGTTTGTAGCTGTAATACAATAAAGTGTATAAAGAAGTAGGGTTGTTTAGCAAAACACTGTAAATCTTAGAAGAACGGATCTGCTTGACAGTGAAGACTTTGGTAAAGGATCCAACCTTAAAACAAGGACATTTAAGCCAAATTATGTGTTAATGCAAACCTTCCTTGTTTTTCATTCTTTAAAGGGGTGGTACTATGTATTTTCCAGGCACATAGTGCCATTTTGTAGCACAATCAAGTAGCTATGTTACCTTCAGTTGTTACAAAAATGCTGTGTATGTCAAACATGACTTAAAATAAATGTGACTTTGTAATTTAACACCTTGAAATTGGGCCTCTGTCTCTTTAAAAATTCCTGCTCTTTCTGAAACTCCACTTTCAGGAAGTCATCACAACAGTGCTCCTCTATTAACCCTTTAACAAGATTTTCACTGAGAAGTAGCTCGTATAATGAGATGAGCTGATGTGCAGTTCCACCAGGTGTTTGCTAATTGCTGCTGGCTACTCTGAAGGAGCTGAGTGGGGGAGTCATGGGGGAGGCGTGTTCTGTGAAGTGGAAGCTCTGAAGCTTGGAAACTGCAGCTCTGAGGAGGAGCTGCACCTGGAAGGTGGAGCTAGGTCCATCCAGGCATTTTGCACAGCTGAATGGTTGCCACGGGGGATTAAAAGATTTCTCAAACATGCATGAAAGAATCAAAGTAACACTCCAGGTATGTTTTTGATGAGGGAATAAGATTATAACATGATGTAAGACTCAAAAAAAGTTGATTTTGCATACTACTGCCCCTTTAAAAAGGTACAAAGAAAACATCATTCACAAGTTTGCAACTGCTGGAAATGATCTAATCTGGAAGACTAGATTAAGAGCAAAGCTTTGAAATGGATTTAATGTCAAACATACAGTCTACTTTTGCCTCAAATAAATGGCAGTCATTGTCTCTTCATTAGCTGTCTTCAAACTGTTTGCTTCTTTCATTCAAATTGATCAGTTGATTACCAGAAATGAATCAGCAGCACATTTCATAAGGGATTTTTCATGCCTCTTCTAAAAAGTGTAACTTGATGATTTGCACTGTTAAGCATAATTTAATGTGAGTGGCTTTGTTGACTATTAGTCTGCTGTCAAACATTTTCAAAGGTTAAGACTGAAGGATAAAAAGAAAGATGCTCAGCTGGAGTTTGAATTAATTTATCTGGATCATATATTACGGTTTTCATTTTAACATAATCTATCAACCAAACAATTCATCAGACCCATCAAATTAGCTGATTATCCTCTAATTTACAGAGACTGGAAGTCAGTCTCAAGATCAGTAACTTGAGATTTGCTTTTCAGCTCTGATTGTACAAAAGAAAATCACTGATTTAATGATTTGTCCACAGCCCTTGGAGCCACTGTGCGGGCCATACATTTCTGCATCGCTATACAGTTAGGCAAATTTGTATTACAATAAAAACCCTCCTCATTTGTGAAAGTTTCCTCCAATTTGCTTCTTCGAAACACCCTTTTTACGCACAACTCACGAGAAAGTAATTGGTGACAGTCCTCATGCGTTTATGCGCCAGAATAATCCAAATGACCACCAGGTTGCCGACCACAGACACCACCACGATGCCGAAATAAGCGACGGCCCACAGCGTGATCTGCCACACGGGCTGGATGAACTTATTGAAGCCGTCGCTGCAGTTCGCGGAGACGTTCGTCCCGTTTGTGCCGCTACAGTCGGTGGCATTGTAGAGTGCGTCCATGTCCTGGGCATAACCCCGTTTCCGGACTTAGATGTTTAAAAATAAGCTCGGGTCTTCTTACTCGAATCCTGGAAAGGAAAAGTAGCTCTGTGCGTCTTCGCTCACTTTACGCACCGCGCAGGCAGCGATGCACTGATGGTACCAAAGCGCATAACGCAGCTGCACACCAGCCAACTACTTACGCACTTCTCGTCTGCCTCCTCTCCACACATACCAACTGCTGTGCCGCCCCCCACACACATCATGATTAATGTTGGCTCTGTATGTGCAGAATCATTTCCAGGCGAATTATTACTGTATGACCGTGTGAGGAAACTTAATTTATATGGACAAATATTATCTGGGTCACTTTGATGAGATTGCTTTTCAACGTAATACCAGAGAATTTCAGGCGGAAATAAACGCAACATGACTAATAAATGTGTGAATACATAACAAATTACACATAGAACAAAGCTATGTGGATACCGAAGGCTTCTGTGATTAAAACATTTAAGATATAAAGCAGGCGTAAAAACACAGTAGTAAATATAGCCCATTTAGACCGTTAATAGGACTTTTAAAAAGTACACCCCTTGAACTTTTTAACATTTTGTCACGTTAAAAACAGACTTCAAGTTCAAGTTTATTTTTTAAAAATGGGACATATTAATGAACATTGACATGTAAATACATGAGATTATAGCCAGTTGGCTAATTTCTATCTTTAGTCCCATTGGCAGGTTGATGTTAAAGCACATAATAAATACAAAAATAAATACCACAGAATAAAACTACAGAAGATGAAATTCATAAAATAACATTCAAATATAATAAATATACACCTTTGCATGGAATTATTTTTTAAAATATATTGAATATATATGAATAATATATTGAACATCTCAACAGTTGTAAACTACACAGAAAAAAGAAAAAATTTAAACAAACATTTTGACCCATAAACATAATCATGCTCAGAAGTCCCAGTCAGGTGTTAGCTGTATATATATATATATATATATATATATATATATATATATATATATATATATATATATATATATATATATATATATATATATATATATATATATATAAAACATTTAGTATCAGTATTGATTAGTACAAAACCATATTCACTGATATTATAATACAGAGCCTCTTGTAAGGATTATGGAAATATTCAGTCCAATGTATGACAAAAGGGTTTCCATGTTTTAACAAACATATCATCTTTGTCAAGCAGTCGGCATGTCAGATAATCAAGAGAGACATAGTTCAGGATTACCTTCTGCCATTGTAGGGATTTTTTTTTCAGTTATCCATTTAAGAAGGACATATTTTCTTGCACAGAGTCAACATTTTGTAAAGCTTTCTTTTATATTTATCAGTGATAGTTGGGTCAGTTATTAATAAAGGATTGTTGTTTTAATTGACATAATTTTCTTCATTTCCCCCCAATGATCTGCCAGAATTGTTTAACTTTATTGCAAAATCAGAAGAAATGTGTAAGAGTACCTGTCTCCATATAATCGATGTTGACATTTTTGGCCTTCCACCTGTTTTTTAAGATGTTTTTTAAATGAAAGTGAAGAAGTGAAGTAAAAGCTCTTTTATGTTATTCGGAATTGTATTGCAAGGATGAGAAGCATGACAGGAAAAAGTAGCTTGACTCACAGCAGTTTTCCTAAGTGGCAATGAACCATCATCCCTAGAACCTGCCCGTGTTCGCTCAATGGTGTTCTTTTGAATAGACTGTTATAATGAGAGATGAAGCATAGCCATGAAATATTTCATAAACCAAGACAGAATCTTGACATTTTACAATGTTGTCCCAACTTAGTCGTTCATGTTTTTGGAGTATTTGGCAATGATGATACGATTTGGGTTTTTATTTAACACCTTTAATGCTTGTTTATAACCTATTTCAACTGGTTTTACAGTTATTTTGCAAGCCGATGACTAACTTGTTATGCAATATGTCATATGAAGGCTAATCATGGCTTCAAAGTATAACTTGGTGCTTTCTAAAGTAAAATTATTTCTAATAAATTGAAAATCAGACAGATTAAGTTCCATTCTTTTCATTCTCTGTTTCACTTGTTGAAACCAACATTGTGAATCCAAGATAACCCCAAAATATTTGAACTGCTGTATTAGCTTCTTTTCTTTTCAAGTTTTTTTTTTTTGTCTTGGACAAAAATACTAGAATCACTGTTAGTATTTGTTAATACTTTGTTAGTACTGTTAGTATTTTAAGAAATACATGTTTTTGATAAATTAGGATGTAAAAGAGATCTCTGGATCCAATTGTTAACATTACACATGTATTCAATGTATTTCATTCTTAATAATAATAATAATAATAATAATAATAATAATAATAATAATAATAATAATAATAATATGACAGGTAAATGTTCTATAAGCATTTGTTTTTTAAACTGAAGATGTTTTGGGATGCCAGAGGTAACTGCCTCAATCGGAAGCTAACTTCAGCTCCGTATTATACACTATGTTTATGCTTGGCATCAGGGTGGATTACAGTAAACTGTGTCAAAAGAACTCATGATAATGCATCTAATGTATGACAGATATTGTATGCCAACCAGTTTACTTGATAAAGCTTCCTTTAAAGAAGAAAGTACGAGATGCTAGTGGCAAGCTTAGGCCTGCTAGTTGCAAGCACATCCAGTGCTAACGCTCGCCTATCCATGCTGATGGCATTCAAATGATGATTTTGATGACTTTGATTTTTATATTTGCTTCATGATCTTTATGATTTTGATGCATCAATATTTACTCGATTTTGATGAATTTGATGTATAATGATTTTGATAATTTTGCTGTATACTTGCTCAGTGATTTTGATGCATACTTGATTGATGTTTTTATGATGTGAAGCACTTTGAACTGCCTTGCTGCTGAAATGTGCTATACAAATTGACTTGACTCAGTTATCGGTGCTGGCCTATCATTAATTAGATCAGTGGCTGGATTCAGAATGGATATAGTCACCTGCGACAAGGAAGAAACCACCACTGGGTGCACAATAGTCTTAAATTTGGCGCTGATACAGCGCCATAGAGGTACAGAACAAAGTATTTGGCCAGAGTACCAATCATGCAAGAACCATCAGTCATTATCAGCACATAAAAGATAGAAGCAAAGTCTTCCAGTGTCAGAAATAATGATTCTGTTTCATAATTTCTTGCATCACTATTTTAATTGAAACAATTTAAAGAAGGGATGCGTCGATAAATCAGCCTTGATTTCCTTTATTTTGCGAGATCGGCAATCCACTGACATCCACATGTGAAACCGATTTTATCTACCTCTGCAAAGTTTGAAAATCAGCCACTGTCCTTTCTGCAATTGGTGCACCCCTAATTTAAAGTATGTTTGTTCTCTATATATTCCAATCAAGATGAGCTAATATCCATCATGTGATCAATGCTGGCAGGAAGCCACAGCCAAGCTCAATGAGTAAAGATCTTTAAGCTTATCATCAGCTAATCACGCCAAACAGCACGTTAGCTGAGCAGAGCGGTGGAAAAACAGATGCGTGGAGCAGCACTTGAATGAGAGGATTTAGATCCTCAGCCCCTCTACAACTCGCTGTCTGTCTGTCGCATCTCATCAGAGCTATTAGACTCCACAGCAAGAAAACAGGAATTCAATCTCATTCCTCACCTGATCACCTCGCAGCTGCTGAATCCAGCACTGCGGTGCAGGTAGTGAGGGCTCGTGTTTGAACAAGTGGAGGACAAATGATGTGGAATAAAATCAAGAGGCAGAATTCACCTGAGAATGACTGAGAGCCTTCTTAATTTGTATGTTCATCAGTCAGAGCACCTGCTTTCACAGAAGACTGAAATAAAAAAAGAAAGTGAGAAGTCAGTAATGGGGATGTGTTGACACAGTGGGGGAGATCTCTAAGTAAGATCTCTGTCTTCAGGGAATACAAAAGAAGCAAAAACAATTACATCAGTTGGTTGATGAAGAGGGGAGAGAAGTTGAGCAAAAATAATACTGATTAAGGAAAAGCTTCAGAGTTTATCTGTAAAAATGCATAATTCAAGTAAAAAAAAGAATGTAGCTGTCAACACAGTCAATAAATAAGTTTTTATTTTGTCTCACAGAGCAAACAGTATAAAAATCCCAAATGTTTTAGTGTAATTTGTGTAATATTCACAGGTGGGAAATAATTAGTTACATTCACTTGAGTAAGTTTTTGAACATTCATTGTATTTTTCACTCCTACTTGTGCAGTAATATTTTAAAGTAATGCTACTCTTACTTGAGTACAATTTCTGGGTACTCTAACCCCCCCAAGTTACTTCACAAAGTAACTCATAAAGCGCCAGACGCAGATACACACCTATACAGTCGATTACACTGAAATGTCTTATATGTTTTCAAACTTCATTGTTCTAATGTTATTTTCCATCTTCTGAACCTGTTGTGCAGGTCAAGTGAATACTCAGAGAATGGTATATTGTCACTAAAAGTACTTTGCATTAATCAAAGATATTATCTGCTGTATCAGATTTAAACTTGACTATATAAAAAGTGCTCAGTGAATAAAGTTTGAAGCTTTAAAAAAAATTATTTGGAAAATTTTTGTTTCTTCTTTCAGAAAAAATAGGATGAAAAGTATTAAAAAGAAATGTAACAGAGCTACTTTGTGCAGCTTTATTACAGAACACAGTGAAGCAGACCTGGGGTGTGTGCTTCACATTTCACATTTCACATTCACATTTCAGGAGTAGAGTGACCCCAAACATACAGCCAGAACTACAATGGGTTATAATTTTTATTTCCTTTATTTATATAGATTAGCCTCATTGATATCTGTGTCTCATTTTCTAGAGAGAACTGTTTACACAAACAACCCTAAAACACATCTACAGTTTAGATCAATATCTATATGCTATATGCTCCCACTAGCTCAGGTTACAGCAAAAAACAAGATTAGTTACCATGACTACTCAGATGATTCACAGCTCTACATTACAATGTCACCAGGTGACTCTGAACCCATCCAACCACTGAACAGATGCTTAGAACAAATTAATGTGTGGATGTGCCAAAACTTTCTCCAGCTAAACAGAAACAAAACTGAAGTTATTATCTTTGGACCTAAAGACAAATGATCTAGAATCAGCATGTAGCTTTAGATATTACAGATAGAAACTAGTGATCAAGCCCGGAATCTGAGTGTAGTGATGGATTCAGAACTGAACCTTCAGAGACACATAAAGACAGTTACAAAGTCAGCCTTCTATCACCTGAGGAACATGTCCAGGATTAAAGTACTAATGTCCTAACAAGATCTAGAGAAACTCATCCATGTGTTTATCTTTAGTCACATTGATTACTGCAACAGTTCTTCACAGGTCTGCCTAAAAAAATCAATCAGACAGCTGCAGCTGATCTAAAACGCTGCTACTTGTGTTTTCACTAAAACCAGAAAAATAGAGCACATCATCCCAGTTCTAAAGTTCTTCCACTAGTTCCCTTCAGCTCAGAGAATAGACTTTAAAATACTTCTGTTAGTTTATAAATCACTGAACGATTTAGCACCAAATTACATTAAAGACTTGTTGTCATTCTATCAACCCTCCAGACCACTCAGGTCTTCTGGTTCTGGTCTACGCTGCATCCCCAGAACCAGAACCAAACATGGAGAAGCAGCTTTCCGTTTCTATGCACCACTAATCTGGAACAAACTTCCAGAAAACTGCAAAACAGCCAACAAACTGAGTTCCTTTAAATCAAGGCTAAAAAGCCATTTGTTTAGAGCTGCCTTTGATTAGTAGTAAATGGAACGTTGATCAATATTTGCAAATTATATTTTCTTGATGATATATGCTTGATGATCTTCATGATTTTGATGCATTGATATTTGCATGATGATTTTCATGTATATTTGCTTGATGATCTTGCTGTATACCTGATTGATGTTCTGATGATGTGAAGCACTTTGCTGCTGAAATGTGCTATACAAATAAACTTGACTTATTATTCTAATTAATTACTTTTTATTTATATTTATTCATTTATCTTTTGATTAATCATTCAAAGGTACACTTAGATGGGTGGGGAAACTAAGGACAGAGACATTTAAAGCCCAAGCCTAGAGTAGATCTCCTCCTTCACTAACAGAAAGGTTATGTGTCCTTTGTGCTTGAAGGCAGTTCTTGTAGACAAAAGTCCAAGGTCAGCTGTCATGGTTTTACAACTGACTTTTTAGCCAGGAGGTTCTAAACAATACAACTTAAACATTAAAATGAAATAAATAAATAAAAAAATGATAGAACAACAAGCAAAACATAGTTTTGAGATTCACAACAACAGCTCTGCTCCACCTTTTGGTGTTTTGGTTCAGACTGAGACATGTCATAAATATCATACAGACACTCATATTTCAGATTCACTAAATCCCAATATATCTACTGACACTAAGATTTTTGTTGATTGGGTGGTATTTTTAGAATGTATGTTAGAACATTTAACAGTAGATGGCAAATAACTGTCAAAAATAAGCTTAAAAACACTTTTTAATAGATAGAATTAATTTGAACAACATCTTATTGTGTCTTTCTTCAGATTTGTCTTAGAGATTCAGAAGCAGCAGCTCACAGAGGAGAAAAACAAGTAAAATCAGCTACTTTCGCCCTGAGGTGCCACCGCCTCACATCACAGAGGAAAAGCTGTGTGAGCGAAGCCAAACTGACACAGTCACATTGGATTATTCCAAGGAGGACTCCTCAAACTGAACATAATGCCTTCTATATCTGATATGCAGATTAGTGGACTCATTAAGCTCAGCAGCAGAAATCAGTACCATGGTTTGCTTGGTATGTTATAGATCACAATGCAGCAACTGAAGTTATGATTTAGTAATAGGAATAATTCAAGGCAATTATTGTGATTGTGTCATATTTTTAATGCTTCACTCTAGTTATTCAGTATGTTTGTGCAAGGTGACATTGCTTGTCCTCATAGCTGAGAGAATAATAATAATAATAATAATCCAGAAAGTGTTTAATCTGATGGCAAGATGGGGGGGTGGAATACAAAAACTAAAAGTCATGCCAGCATTAAATGAGGTTTTGTTTTGTTGTGCAGCAATTGGTTTGGTTTAGCTATGAATAACTTAATAAATGCCAAAGACAATCAGTAATTCAGATCAAAGTTACCAAGTGGGGGAACCACCTGATTATTTGGAAATAATAGCCAAATAGGGCTCAGTTATTTCTTATGAATACCTTCCTGCTGGGTATTAAATACAATAGATGAAAAAATAAGTACAGCACTCGTGATCTCGAACAACAAAGCACTGTACATGTAAATAGGGAATAAATACAAACAACCTCTCTCCAAATTGCAAGAGTTTACAAATAAAAACAATTAAATCTTCCAGTTAAAGTACTTTAATCAACAAAGTCACTAAGCTTGTAACACTCAACTAAACCACAAAGCAAAAATGAAAATAATAAACTAATAAACTACCAAAAGTAAAACAGCAAAATATTCAACTAAAAATAGAACCAATAGCCAATAAAATGATGCAATGATGTCACAGTACAGTATAAACTGTGAATGTTGAGAAACCAGGTTTATTTAAGAGGAATTTGGAATATGTTGTGAATTACTTACAGCAGCACCAAAATATATAAGGACATGAAATAACTCGATTAATGATATATAGTAATAACACGAATAGATGAATATGTATGCTTAAAGACCAAGGTTTGTATTGAACAATTTGGGAATGAGGCCTAAACTAATTAAGATTAATTTAAGACTAATTTGAGAACAACAACTGGATATGCATTCAAACAACCAGTTCACACTGCAATGCAGAAGTGAAGATCAAAACATTATTTTAATAAACTAATGTTTCATAAAATAATTTGCTTAATTGGAAAGTGAGTGGCATCCCCCACCCCCATGACACCTTAAAATGATGAAGCTAGCATTTTTCTATCTTAGGAATCCTTTTAAGTCCTACTTGTACTTTTCAGAAGTGTTTTTGACAGTACTAATTGTTTATGTGTGCCAGTGGTTTGCTACCACTGACTGCCGCATGGATGGATAAAGCTATTTTGTAAACAGCAGAATAAGTTATAGTCATCTTGGCTTAACATTAGCCACTAGGATAATGGACACCATTTAGTACATTTTGAGGACTATCTTAGATAGTTTAGTGAGAACAAAGGAAAGAGAAAACTGATAAAATGTGGTTTACTGACATTGCATGAGTAAAATTACACTACTCATCATTAACCTTACAAAACAAATGTCTATGCCACAGGCTTAGTGGTCTTCAGACAGACACAGACAGAGAGATAGATAGATAGATAGATAGATAGATAGATAGATAGATAGATAGATAGATAGATAGATAGATAGATAGATAGATATGAAACTTTATTAGAAATTCATTTGAGTTTATTTCAAATGTAATGGACACAAAGGTGAAAAAGAAAGAAGAAAGGAAAGAGAGAAAGCTGGAGAAAAGGTTTAAACAGGAAGAGGAAGGAGAATAGAAGGATAGAATAAAGAAGGAGATACAAGTAGAGGAGAGAAAGAAGTGTAGAGATAACACAAGTCAAAACCTTTGAAGTCTGCCTCTAGACCTGCGGAAAGAGAAAAAAACAAGACTGAAAAAATATAACAACATATAACATATGCATATATAATAATACCAGTTATAAGATCAATGCAAAGTACATAGTACAAGGTAATACAAGATATATTTAGTACCAATACTAAAACATCCTATTGGAAAATGAATTCACAATTCTGGAAAACTTTATTTATTCCTAAAAAGGGACTTTGTTCACAGCCACCCAGGCTATATACAGTCCAAGAGAGGCCAACACAAATACTATAGTCATGAAGTAATTACAAAGTGTCATCAACTGTTAAAACCAAGCCTGTAGCCTTTTAGAATAAAATATAACAATAAAAGCAATAAACACAATGGTGGAGCTGCTTGTTGCAGATGAAATAAAAGATTTTGAAATACAATTTATTTTTGGCCCTCTGATACGCCCCTCCACCTCACCCCCCTCTGCAACCCGCAAGGATAAGCGGGTAGAGGCGATGGATGGATGACGGAGGGATTTGTTTTTGTCAGGGCCATGACAGAATGCCTCAGGGCATCAGAATAAAGCACCAAGATAAAATGTGTCTTTGTTTTGGGCTGAGGATGCACTCAGCCTTCTTCCTAACCTGTCTTTGCTACAGCAAAGACTCATCTCTGTTTGGCACCATCAATTTTGAGCATACTTTATTATTATTGCTATTATGCATTTGAAGCTGTTCTTTTCCCTAACAGGAAGAGGATCTATCCAGCACATAAGAAAAAACAACAAAAAACCTTAAATAAAAGACCCATGCACTGCTGCTAACACCCCCATCACTGACACCAAATGAATTTTACCTTCACAGAAAATAAATCTGTCTGTTGGAGAAAAGGATTGGGGCTTCATCTGGTGTTATGCTATGTTCCATTGTGCTCCATTCTGTAGAAAGAGTTGAGCAAAAAGCAAAGCTCTGGATGCACAGGTCTGTCTAAGTTCTGACCTCACCTATAGTCACAAGATCTGAGTTATCACCGAAAGGATGAGATCCTGGATGCAAGTAGCTGCAATGAGCTCGCGACATAGGATGGCTGAACTCAGCCTTAGAGATATAGGGTAAGGAGTCATGAGAGAGATGATAGATAGATAGATAAATGCTTTATGTATCCCGAGGGAAATTCCATATATCCAAGTAGCCCATAAAACATCAGCACAGAAAAACAAACAAACAAAAAAACCCTATGTACATACATCCATTCTGGGATGTTCTCGTTAAGTAGCCTATAAGAACATCAACACACTCCACCTCCCATCCACGATGTCATGCAGTAAATGAGAGCCATTGTTCAGTATGGACTGCAGTTTGACCAAAGTCCTTCTCTCCTTCACTGTCGCAAGAGCTCTCAGCTCCTGTACCCACCACTGCACTGGCTCTCCTCACCAGTCTGTCCACTCGATCAGCGTCTCTCCTCCTAATGCTTCTCCCCCAACAAACTATAGCATAGAGGAGGATGTTGGCCACAACAGACTCGAAAAACATCTGCAGCAATTTTTTGCAGATGCTGAAGGACCA
The DNA here is from genome assembly GCA_014839685.1 of Anableps anableps. Classification (NCBI taxonomy): domain Eukaryota; kingdom Metazoa; phylum Chordata; class Actinopteri; order Cyprinodontiformes; family Anablepidae; genus Anableps; species Anableps anableps. The sequence goes on from CM026081.1 coordinate 28,611,961, forward strand.
CAAACTTTGCAAGAAGTACCAACAGCTTTGCCCTTTCTTGTGAAGATTGTCCATGTGGACAGACCAGTCCAGCTTATCATCCATCTGTAGTCCCAAATATTTGTATGTCCTGACCACCTCCACATTGACCCCCTCCATGGACACTGGTTGGAGATGTCTTTTTTTCTTCCTAAAGTCTAACACCATCTCCTTGGCTTTGGAGGTGTTCAGATGCAAAAAGTTGGTCCTACACCATCCCACAAAGTCCACAATCAGGCTCCTTTACTCCCCCTCCTGTCTGTTCTTGATATATCCAACTATCACAGTATCATCTGAGTATTTCTGTATATGGCAGAGCTCAGAATTATAGTGGAAGTCAGATGTATGCAAGGTAAAGAGGACAGGGGAAAGTACAGTCCCCTGTGGTTCTCCAGTACTGCTGATCACAGTGTCTGATGTGCAGTCTTGTATTCTAACATACTGTGGTCTCCCTGTGAGTTAATCCATAACCCATGACACCAGGGATGAGGGGGAGATGAGGTCCACCCTCATCTCTGTCAGCTTGTCCCTCAGAAGGCACTGGAAAAATCCATAAATATCAGTCTCACCACTCCGCTCTCCTTATCCAGGTATGAGTGGACTCTGTGGAGTAAGTACAGGATGGCATCCTCCACCCCCATCTTTCCCTGGTATCCAAACTGCAGTGGCTCTTCTGAATGATGTACCTGTGTTTTCAGGACCTGGAGCAGCAGCCATTCAAAGATTTTCATATCTGATGTCAGTGCTACTGGTCTATAGTCGCCTGGTTTGTTGTGATACTTTATCTTGGAAACAGGGCCAAGACATGAGGTTTTCCAGAGCACTATGACTTTTCTTAGCTGCAAGCTCAGTTTATATATATGCTGGAGTGGCTCCCCCAATTCAGTAGTGCATGTTTTAAGTATCTTTGAGCCCACTTTGTCTGGACCCACTGCTTTCCTAGGTCAAAGCCTTCTCAACTCTCAGCTCACCTGGTTCTTAGTAATAATTAGGGGAAGAGATTGTGAACTGTCCCTCTTTATGGAGTGTGGGGATGGCCTGCCCTCTGATATAACTGTGGGCATAGTGGCTGAATGGGCAGGGGCAATTTAAAGTGTACCATTAAAGGCAGCAAGAACAGGAGTGTCGAACCTGTTAAAACATAGGTTTAGCTGGTTTGCTCTGTCAAGATCTCTCTGTCCTGCCCTGTTGCCATGTGTTTTACAGCCTGTGATAGTTCTCATGCCCTCCAAGACCTCTTTTATGTTCATGCAAAAGTTCAGGTAGTCAGTAATGCAATGTATGACCCCCTCAAGGTCTTCCCCATGTGCCACCTGAAAAATGCTCCAATCATTGCATTCAAAGCAGTCTCTCAGAGCTTCCTGCGCCTTAGGAGACCATTTCCTGAAGGAGAGTTTTGTTATAGTCTGTCTCAGGATCCATGGTTTATACTGTGGCATAAAGAGTACCAGATTATGATGTGATTTTCCCAGTGGGAGCAAAGCAGTGGTGATGTAAGCTTCCCTCACATTGGCATACAGGAGATCTAATGTCCTGTCCTTCCGGGTGGGGCATCTCACGAACTGATAAAAACTGACAATGTAGTGTCCAATGTCACATTATTGAAATCTCCAGAGATGACAATGAATGCATCTGGGTATTGGGTTTGCAGTCTCGCTATGGTGAAGTGAATTGTATCTCTTACAGTTTCTGCATACGCTCACAGGGAAATATAAACAACCACAACGATGGCATAGGAGAACTCTCGTGGCATATATGGTGTAAGACCAACCGCTAACAACTCAATTTCTCTATTGCACATTATTTCCTTTACCTTAAGGCAGTGGTGTCCAAAGTTGGTCTTCGAGGGCTGACATCCTGCATATTTTAGTTCTCTCCCTGGTGGTAGTAATTACCTCCTCAGCATGCCAATGTTCTGCAGAAGCCTGCTAACAAGCCATCATTTGATCCGGGTGTGTTGAACCAGATGGAGAGCTAAAACACATAGAACCTGGCCCTTGAAGACTATCTTTGGACACTACTGCCTTAAGATGTTCATAATTACACCATCTGTTGTTGATAAACAGTCTCCCCGTTTCCTTTTACTGCTGCGTCTGCAGTCCCTGTCCACTCTTACTGTGGTAAATCCAGGAAGTTCCACATTAGCGTCTGGGATGTTCTGAGTTAACCAGGTTTCCGTGAAGCAAAGAGGACTGCACTCTTTGAACATCTTGTCCGTCCTGATAAAAGCAGCCAACTCATCCGTCTTGTTGTTCAGACAGTTGACATTCCCCATCACTATTGATGGAACAGTGGGCTTAAACTTCCACTGCTTAGCTGCTAGCCTAGCCTTCACCTTCAGACCAGCTCTGCAGCCTCATTTCCTCTTCCTCAGCTCGACTGGTATGTGATGGAAAATATCTGGTCGCCCCTCTGTTTGGAGTGCAAGTAGCTCTTCCCTTGTGTAGTCAAGATTCCTGCTTTCATATTGTGCATATTGGGATCATTGTGCCCTTCCACTATATAAGTTAAAAACAGTTAAATAAGTTAAAAACATGAACACACACGGAGTACTTGGATAAGCATCCTGCTCTCACCGGTGCATGTCATCTATAGATGTGGGGATAGGTTGAAGTATCAAAAGGCATCTGTTTAGGATACTTTCTGTATGCCTCCCTATGAAGGTTTTCAGCGCACACTCAGAACTGACTGGAGGGATTAGATATCAGTTCAGGCCTGGGAATGCCTTGAAATCCACCAGAAGGAGCTGGAGAATGGTATGAGAGGGAGGTAGTTTCATCCTAGAACCTGTAACCTCTGCAACCCAATCCTGGATAATCAGAATACAATAAATGGAACATATAAATCCTGTTTAGGTGTATTTATAGAATTTTACATGTTCATAGAAACTTTTCCCAAATATTTGAACAGGTCAGCCATTACTTCCTCACCATATATAATGCTAGGTTTTGGCTTGGCTTTGCCCTGCCTGAAATAAGTAATAATTTCATCAGCTTTTTACACATTTGGGTGAAGAGAATCGTCATCACCAAGGATGGAATTTAAGATGGTTCTTCCAAGACCTCCAAGGCCAAGACCAGACCTTCCAAGACCAAGGCTGTGGCCAAATGTTTAGAGTTCAACAAATATTTGCCACATTTGCGCAAAGGTCGATATTAGTTAGTAAATTAGGCTTTGCTATTTACTTTTCCTTGTGTGTCCACTCATTTTGCCTATGGTTAATCCTAGAGGTAGGCTAAATTTACAAGTTGCCCAGAGATTTTTCTTTCCTATTTTTTCAAATTCTTAGTGTATTTGAAAAGCAGATTTAATCATATTCGAAACTGCGGGCCATATAAAACAAGACCAAGGCATAAAATTCCAAGACCAACACCAAACTCAAGACCAGGAAAAAACAGGTCAGGCTGGTCTTGAGCTCTCCATACCTGGTCATCACACTACGCAACAAACGAAAAAAGCACTACACTGTGGCTATCCACCCTTAAGGAGGGAAAAAAACAGCAGTACAATCTGAGAATTTGGTCAAAATAAATATAAAACAATACTTCTGTTGCCTTTTGTGTTCAAAAAGAAAAGCAGTGAGGACAGGACACAGTCCTGACATGACCCTGTGCTCAACACCACTTCAACAGACAACTGACCATTCTCCAGGACAGGACTGAATCTTGTTCTGCTGATTAAAAAAAAACTGGTCTGCATTTTAATAAAAGCAATTGAGAAGTTAGAAAATCAAAATCTAGCATGTGTTTCTGACTCTTCTAAGCCTTTAAACATCTTGTCTAACACAAAAGGTTTAGCACATTTGTCAGAGAAGCAAATTGCAAAGGGTCTAATTTATTTGCAGCTGTGACCGGTCTGAACTCATTTGTTGTTTAGGTCTAGAAAAGATTTGGGAGTAGGTATTACTGGCAAATCTCTTTAGTTCCTTCCATGTGAGGTCAGTGCAAAGCAACAATCTTTGCATGATGTTTTTCTTTGAAGGGCAACTATTAAAAGAAGACAATGTTTCCAAGCATACCTCTCCCTCTTTTACACAAATCAGTCTGCTGATAAATTGATTGTTTACTCTAATATTTCCAGGTTTTCTTGCACACATGAACAGTTTTTACCATTGTTTACTTTATAAAACTTTTATTCAACTTTTTGGATTTGAGAGAAGATTAAACACAAGAGGTGACCATATAAAAACTGTGGAGCTGGATTAGCAGCAAAACTGAAAGACTAAACTTAATTTAGTTGACGGCTATAATGTCTGCACTCTTTTTCTCTGGTATACATGTATATGATATTCTTGCATATAATCAACACTGATTTATTTTTCCTTTACCCAATTTTTAGTCTCTGATGCTTAAAAAGGATTTCTTCAAATGGATTAAATTAAAGCTTTTATTGAAATACATATAAAGAGTCAGATTGTCACTGATTTTCTAGATAAAGTCTGATTTTACTTAAAAATATGGGTTTTACACTCCAGTTTGTGTTGTAAAGGCAGTTACAAGATTAGTGGCTTGACTTTTCATCTCCTGGGTGCCTTGTAAACAACAGGGGAGAGGTGCCATCTAGTGGCAATAGACAAGTTAGTTAGTAGACAAGGTACAACAAGGAAATATGACGTCAAAATGTCAGACATCATAATGCCTGACTGGCAGTAGTTTATAAATCAAAAGAAGTTGTGATGAAAGTAATTTCAGAGTAATTTATAAAGAGGATATTATCCAAAAACTCCAAGATTTGAAACGCAATGGAGAAACAAAAAATTATGTTTGCGGGTAACACTGCCTCATTATTACCTCATTATATTATTGTTGTCCATGTGGTATTAAACACTATAGCTTATATATCTGCTACAATCAATGTTATTGGTCCAAAAAACGGTTGCTCTAATTTCCACAAATGTTTAAATCCTAGAAGTTGTGTCTTTTGATTAAGAGCAGTTTTCAGATATGTACAAACATGTCAAACAAGTGAGAAATTGTAAAACTTAAGAAAACTGAACTGAAGTATGAATTCCAGTGCAAACAAAGCTGAAACTGTTGCTACTATAATAATTCAGATGTTTTAAACTCAATTTCTGTTAACTTACAAGCAGTTTATCAATCATTGCACCTCTAAAGCAGCTGATTGCTGAAGCAATGTTTGCACACACAGATTTCTGACTCTAAAGTATATGAAGGTTTAGGTTCTGCGCAACAAATCTGCTCAACGTGAGTAATTTTGATTTCTATTTTGAATTCTTATTACTATTATTACTAGCTTATTTTTTTATTTTTTATAACAGGAATGCTTCAGGAAAAAGTATGAAAAATCTGGTTAAAATCAGGGGTTAGCAACCTTATTCAAGAAATAAAATTGTATATCTAATTTTGGGTTTTAGAACAAAGAAAAAATGTCAAACTTAACTGAGAAGATAGTAAACCCATTTTCCTATGGAAAGTAAAGAATATAGCTTGCAGTCTAAAAGCAAAACATAAAAAATATCATTAGAGTCATTCTATTATGGATATTATATACAAATATAGCATGAAAAATTGCTAGAACTAAACTTTTTGAACCTTTATATTAAAAAATATTTCTCAGGTCTCAGGAGCCACTGTGCAGGACCTGAAGCACCACATGTGACTCTGGTGCAGCAGTTTGCAGATCCCTTAGTTGAATGTTCCATCTAGTGTGTATGCACAGGCAGGCAAACGTTTCTATGGGAAATCAATTATTTTGGATTATATTACTCATGAAAAATTATTTAAAGCATATAAATATATTTTATCTTATTTTTTATATTTTCCTCAATTTCTGTGTTCATCTGTGTGCTTCCCATTTACCTTTAACTTGCTGAATATCTCTTTAAGGGACAATTATATTATTCTATTCTATTTTAGCTTTTCATACTTTTGCACATTCATGCAGTAAAGTTTGCAAAGTTACCCCCAAGATCAATGATTTTCTCATTATGAAAGGGGAGGAAAATGTGAATGGAAGCCCAACTGAGTGAATCGATTGGAATCCACACACTGGTTCTCCAATGACAAACAGACACACAAACATACCCTGCAGGAACATCCAGTACTCAATACACAGATTTTCTCGGCAGCCACTGTGGGTCTGTCTGTGTCCAGTTACAGCATTTTTTCCTAATTAATACATACAGAGAGAAATTTGCTTCAATTCTACTCTTTTGCCAGGACTGACTCGATAAAATCCTGCAGTCAATTTGGACTTGAGCTCGCCTCAACTTCATTTCTCACATCAGGTAAGAAATCCATGAAAACTTTTTTATGGTCCTTATTTTTGTTTGTGTTGCATATTTTATCATTTAAGATGTGTTTTATGAGGATTTGGGACTGTTGGATCAAAACGCACAGTTATAGGTTTGAAAACTTTTAACATTATCATCAGATGTACGATAGTACAGTGCACAGAGGTTGGCCACTACCAACGGAAGCTATGTCAAATGTGCAGAACAACAGCAAAACAACGACATTTAGTATGCAGCATTAGTTTTTCACCACAGATAGGATTTTGCATACTGAAAGTTTGTGGTTGTAATGTGAAAGAAAGTGAAAATGTCAAAAGATTTTGGGTGTTTTTATAAACCACTGTAGTATTTACCAGTGGCAGCCATCTAAAGTTTAAAATAAGTAACAAAAAAGAATCACCTGCTGTGGGATAAACACCAAAAATATGAAATATTTTGAAGATGATCACATGATGATGATAAAAACTGGCACAAAGCAGCACAAGCTTTGTTAATACACCTCTAAAACATAAGCAACAAATTTCTGCTTCATAATAGGTCAAGAAACAAATAAAAAACAGTTGGTGAATCAGCTTTGACTCTTTCAGATCTCTTCTAAACGTGAAAAGTGCCATAAAGTCAAAAGACAATGAGCTGTTTCATTGTCTTTTTAATGACAGGAAAGAGAGCAGTCAGTTGAAAGGTTAGAAAGGATAGTAAAACTTAAAACTTATCAAAAATAAATTCAACTACCTCGGTAGTGTCCTGTTTGGTACAATGACAGATCCAGTGGAATGTCTGAGCAGATAAACTTTTGATTACCGCATGGCAGTTTAGTCAAGTGTTTCAAACTGATAATATCTGGTTCACTTTTGAGTTAAAACTCAGCTTTGTTTTAACAGAACTGAAATGTTAAAGTCCTTATGGTGAGTAGATGGTAAGAAGGATTCTCATTACTCTGTGGGCAGAGGGGTGTGCTCATGAGTGCACTCATGTGACTGTCCTTCACAGTCAGTGATCAGGCTTCAGGAACTTGGAAGCAATCGGAACTGACATGTATTGATCAGCCTAGAAAAGCATCCCAAATAGGCTTCAGGATGAGAAACCGACGTCATCAGAGGACTGGAGCTGTCAGTTTTTGTTGCATTTACGACAATAATAGGTCTGATGATTTCAAGCTATATGATACAGCTTTAGACTGTGGGTCAATTTGCCCCTTTGCCAAATTTTACCCCTAATATGGACCCACAAGTTGCCTAATTCAATTTCATACCCATAAACAACTTCATATGGAAGTACCATTGCATGTCAGTTTATTTCTATAGGTGATAAATTATTTTTCAAGAGTTATGGAGGCATGTAGCGATAAACTGCTCCAGTCTCACATATCATTGAATGGAAGTATTTTTTTTCTAAACACTGTTTTTTATCATCTATTTTAAATTATTTTGGTTCTGATCCCTGTTTGGGCCACTTAGCTCTTGTGAAATATGAGAGATGATGAACACTGATTAAACCCTAAATAAATAAGTCCAAGCAAATTCCTTCAAGTAGATATTATTTGTTGGAGTCATATAATCACATTTTATCACATTGCTTCATGAGTAGACTGTTGAAAATCCCTTTAAATCTTCAGCTGTCAAAGTGGAGACATCCTCCAAGCCAGTACAAAATCATTAAAAATCATCCTGCATCAAAAAAGTTCATTTCATACCTGACCTTAACTAATATGAAATATATTAGTTAAGGTCAGGTATGAAATGATCAAAAGCAGGGCAAGCAGCTTAAAATGTCTTGTGAATTGTTCATTAAACTATTTGTTTATTTATTACTAAAATGAAACTATTATCATATTTTTTTTTTACATTTACAAATAATGGTTATTATAAAAAATCAGACATTTCAAGAAAGCCCTCTTTTTTACACAGTGGAAAGAGGCAGCTGTATTAAACTGTTTTTGATGATTTTGATGATTTGCTTTATATTTGATTGATGTTTTTATGATGTGAAGCACTTTGAACTGCCTTGTATTTTGTCATTAGTGGTGGTGGTGGAGGACCTAAACAGAAGCGGGAGATCATGTTCAAACTTTGATTTAGAAAAATAAAAGTTCAACTTAGAAAGAGATGAAACCAGAGGAGCAGACAACAGGACTTTAAAGGTTTTGGCTAGATGGATCTGGAATAGAGCTGACTAAAATGAGAGCTATCTAGGCGGGGGTGATGATTACTGAGCAATGAGTGGATGACTGATTTGTAACAGGGTGCAGCTAAAATGGAAAACAGGGAGGTAGTCTGAACTGAGGAGATTGGCTACAAAATAAAATCCAAGACAGACTACAAATCAATCTTAAGGAAAACACTGGGAAAACAATGAAATAACACTAGAGAAATTTGAACACAAACATAAAAATATATATAACTGAAAACCAAAGTGACTGACAAAGCTCAAACTCATAAAGATCTTTACATATTCATAACCCTATTTGTGTATTTGTGGTTGAAAGTTCATCCATACATGACATTTTAACCTTTTGTATCAGCATTTTGTTTTTCTCTTTACTTACAGGAATAAACTGGTAACAAATTGCTTTATTGTTTTATAACGATTCCTAAAGAATATAGTTGACTCACAACTGTGTAATAACTGGTTTAGGAGCACATTATTACTAATTCTGGAACTCCTGAGCTGACTTGTGAGCAGCATTAGGGTCCTGATAGGATGCTGGGGTTTTTTCCATTGAGTTTTCCCTTTTGTCATCTATTGATGTGTCGGGGTTGTGATGGCACATGTGTTCCCATGTGGGCCTGCAGGTCATATGATACAGTCAGAGCTGCTGTAAAGCCAGGAAGATTACCTGACCAAATTTGTTCCAGCAGAAATAATACAGAGCAAGAAACTTGTGAAAGATCCATTTGAGGTTTGCTGTAACATTGAGTCAAAGCCAAGCCAGGGACCACATCTCATTTCTTTCTTCATTGTAACCTTGTGTTATGATTTTGATATTTCAGGATGGACCACCATGATTGGGAGCGGGGAAGAAGTAGAGGCCACAGGCACTATGATGATGATGATGGTGAGCCTAGAGTTCTCTGATACTTGAAGCTGGAAAACTGTAATATGTGTTGAAGCATTACATCAACTGTTAAAAACATACTTTTGCTTTTTGATGGGAATTTAATTTTTCGTTTAGTTTATTTGTTCAGCTTGAGTGGGTGGAAAGGACAGAGAGTCAAATGAACACAGAAGCACCAAGACTCATATAGTCATTGCACATAACAGTATTACAGATTTATCTATTTACCTAAACATCTGTCCATCAGTTCATTTTTAGTTTTTGAATGCAAACCATTTACTGAGTTACAAAACAGACATCACTGCATCGTGCACGGAACACTTTACTTGACATTTGCAATACCTACTGGCTAATTTGGCACTCTGTAAAACAAAACTTGGGCAGCTGCCTAAACTTTTCCATTTTGGATCAATTAGTTGACCAATCAGTGTCACATAATGCCTCTTCAGAGCAACCTTTAAAAGAGACAAAAACTAAAACGATACAGATTTACATAGATATCGCAGCAATTTAGAAAATGAGAAGATTTTTTTTATTATTACATAATATAAGCAGAAACTGTTTGAAAATGTTAGAGAAGTATTGAGCTTGGGTTGATTGGAATGTTAGACATTATGTTCTGGAATTTCCCATCTTCTTCATTATAAAACAGACAATGGCTGACACTTGCATTTATAAGCAGAAATGCAGACTAATTTCATAATCAAAGCGAGACCGACTACTTAAACACTATCCAGCAGTTTTGGCCCTGTTGTTACAATGACAACTCAAGGAATCATTGAATTAACAACAGAACTGTAGTGAGTACCTTTCATGGAAGTAGATTACTACATATTTATTTGATGAACATATCTGTCTGTCTGTACAGTTCATGTTACACAACTCGCATTATATTAGATAACCACTAGCCACAAGTTAATGCTTTTATATCTACACCCATAAACAATTCATTATATTCTTCAAAGAACCAACATTTGGAGATGGTATGGTTAATGTGAAAGGTTTTAGGCTATTAGCAGTGCTTTTTCCTTTAATTTTATTTCATGCATTTCACTTTTGCTTTTCTTTTTCTGCCAAACCCTTTCCAGCACTAAACCAATCCTGGTAAATGCTCGCTTACTGTCAAGCTCATGTTTCAAACTCAAGGCCCAGGGGCCAAATCCAGCCCGCCGCTGCTTTTATTCTAGACTCCAGAGAGACACATAAATAGAACCTTCAAGATAGCAGTTGTATGCTTAAATATTATTTTATCAATCAAATCAAAGCAGTTTTTATCTGTTTGCTGCCAAATTACATTAATCAGTCCCTCCACTTTTTTGAGATTCCGTGATCCAGGAAATTCCTGCAAAATCAACAGATGGCCTCATGTTTTCACACTAATCCAAAATTGTGAGTTTATTGCACATTTTTTCTTGTGAAAAATTTTGCAGTGAACGTTACTGCTAACTTCCACCTGCAGGCATCAGTACTTCATACTTCTACTACACTTCTGCCTCAGCCTTGCTTGATGTCAAGTTATAGTCCATGATCACTACTAAGTAAGAAAAAGTCACATGTACAGTCATAGATAAGGGCAAATATTGCAAAATTTCTTGCAAATATTTCTTAATTAGCACCACAAAATCAGTGATTTTGATTGCAAAAAAAAAAAATAAAAATCACAAAACCAGTCTGGAGAAACTGATCAATGTGAAAAGATGTTCAACATTATTTAATTTTAAGAAGTACTTACCGAATGCAGACAAAGCTATTTATTCCTTTTTTAACAGTTTGTTATTGGGTTTACATGTACATTATACATTCTGGCACAACCGGCTCTTTGAGAACATCCATGAGCTTGACACCCCTGGTCTAGCATGTTCAAGAGGTTTGTTTTAATACAGGGAGTCAGGTTGTAGTCAGTGCCAGGTATAGAACTGCACTTATAACTGCTGATGCAATTGATGTTTCATAAACACTAGGGATGTCCCAGTCCGACACCTAAATATAAGCTCAAGGTGATCATGACGGCATTAATCACAAGTACATTTTACTTAAGCAACAACCAGATTTTCTTCAGGACAGCCTCAGTCTGCTGCTCCCAGGGGTTGACTAGGTCATGTAACCCTTTACAACATGTGTCAAACTCAAGGCCCGGGGTCCAAATCTGGGTCGCCATAACTTCCTAAATAGAATGGTTGTGTGCTTAAATATCCTTTTATCAAGCAAATCAAAGCTGGCTTTAACAGTATACTACCAAATTACATCAATGTGAAAAGATGTTCAATATTATTAAACTTTATTAAGTACTCCCTGAATGCAGAGACAGCTTTTTATTCATATTTTAATGGTTTGTTAATAGATTTGGTAGATTTATCAATACCATCTGCCACAACCAGCACTTTGAGGACATTCATGATCTTGATGTGATCCAAAATGAAATGAGTTTGACACCCCTGCTCTACAATATTCTGGCAATGGGTTACCTAAACTTTTTATTTATATTATTTATTCTCATCTGTCCTTTGTTTATTCAAGATAAAAAACTCATTGAGATTAAAAATCTCATTTAAAAAAGTGTCCTGGACAACACAGCAACAGAACAAGATAAAAACAAGACAATATTAAAAGAAATTAACTGCATTAGTTTTTTCCAAAGATATACCTGACTTGACACATGCAGGTACAGTCTTTGACTTTGATTTTTCTGGACAACCCAGGTTTTTTAGATCAACAGAATAATGTACGGGGCCAACAATAAAGCTTTGCATGCTGCACACTGAAAAACAGACTGGGATTTTGAGAAGTTGCCTGGTTTTGTGTAGCCAATCTAAACAAAACTGCTTTATATCTACAGATTTCTAACAAACTATTAAAGACACAGACAGCAGGCTAACAAAATGGATTAGGAGTTGAGTTTAGCCAGGGATTTCTATTTCGATCATTTCAAAATGTCTTGATCAGGCGGCTGACTCACTCAGGACATCCTTATTTTTGTAGTTAAACTGTGTCCTGATGCAGTGGCTCTACAGGAATTCCCAACACAACATGTCTAAATATTCTCTTTTTCCCTTCCAGAGGCCCAGCCATTCTACATTGGTGTTCCAGTTTCCCACAGACGGAAAAGGCGCAGGCACCGCTCCTACACCAGTGACACTGACCGTGACTCACGACACTTACACTACGATCACCATGCACACCATGAACACTCACACAGACAATATTACCATGACAAGGAGGAGTGCTATAATGATGATGGAGGCAGCACAGAGCAGCACGAGCACCTTGATCCCACAGGTCAGTTACAGCAGCTCAGCTGCTCCTAAATGCTTAATTACAGATCCAAGCCCACAGAGGCAAGAGGCATCAAAAGTGAAGGGGTGGTCTTGCAATATTGGCTTTGCTGTGTCAAAAAGCTCTGAGGGATGCAAAGAAAAACCTCTGAAGATGTGAGATTTTATCACCAGAGTCCTGTCGAAAGACAAAGAGTTACATATGTGACAAAAATTATTGGTACCCTTCTGTTAATGCCTGAAAAGCCCACAGTGGTCACTGAAATAACTTGAAATTGACAAAAGTAATTATAAATAAAAATTTATAGAAAATTAACCAGTGAAAATAAGACACTGCTTTTGAATTGTGGTTCAACAGAATCATTTTCAAAATGATGTACCTGTAACTTAATATTTTCTTGTGCAGTCTTTTGAGGCAATCACTACAATGAAACCATTGATCCTGATAAAAGGTCATGACCGAAAGAACGAGATCACAGATACAAACGGCCAAAATGAGCTTCTTCTGCTGGGTGCCTGGGCTCTCCCGTGTAGATAGGATGAGAAGCTCAGTCATCTGGGAGCGACTCAGAGTAAAGCCACTGCTTCTCCACATTGAGAGGAGCCAGTTGAGGTGGCCCGGGCATCTGATTAGGAAGCCTCTTGGATGCCTTGCTGGCGAGGTGTTCTGGGCACGTCCCACCTTGAGAAGACCCAGAGGAACCCCCCTAGGACACGCTGGAGGGACTATGTTTCTCGGCTGGTCTGGGATCGCCTTGGGATTCTCCCGGAGGAGCTGGCCCAGGTGAGTGGGAAGAGGAAGTCTGGGCCTCCAAGCTTAAACTTCTGCAACCTGACCCTGGATAAGCAGAAGAAAATGGATGGATGGATGGATGGATGGATGGATGGGTGCCCTCTCCAGACAGCATGTTTCACCTCCTTCCACAGATGTTTAACAGGATTTAGACCAGGGCTCACAGAAGGCCAGTTCAGAAGAGTCCAATGTTTTGCTTTTAGCCATTTTTGGGTGTTTTTACCTGCTGTGTGTTTTGGGTCATTATCCTGTTGGAAGACCCATGACCTGCGACTGAGACCAAGCTTTCTGACACAAGGCAGCACATTTCTCTCCAAAATGCTTTGATAGTCTTGAAATTTCATCATATCCTGATTCAGTTGCAGCAAAGCAGCCCCAGAACATAACTGAGCCTTCTCTATGTTTCACAGTAGGGACAGAGTCCGTTTCCTGGTATGATTCATTCTTGCATCAGTGAACATAGAGCTGATGTGCCTTGCAGGAAAGCTCGAGTTTTGTCTCATCTGTCCAAAGAACATTCTCCCAGAAGCTTTGTGGCTTCTTTGGAGGTTGTTCTGGACTCGTTGGTTACCATTCATATCATCCTTCTATTCAATTTGTCATCAGTTTTTCTCCTGCAGCCACAGCCAGGACGGTCGGCTACAGTCCTGTGGACCCTAAACTTCTGAAGAATATGTGCAACTGTTGTCACGAGAGCATCAAGCTGCTTGGAGATGGCCTCATAGACTTTACCTTTAACATGCTTGTCTATAATTTAATTTCTAATCTCCTGAGACAACGCTCTCCTTCAATTGCTGTGGTCCATGTTCAGAGTGGTTCACAACATATCACCAAACAGCACAGTGACTATTGTCACCATTTCATTAGACAGACTAAATACAAGCTTGAACACACTTAGTCAAATTATTTTCAATCTTTCCTCAAGGTACCATCATTTTTGTTCATCCCTGTTTCATTAGTTTATTTATTTTTAACTGATTCAGTTGAACCACATTTTAAATGCAATGTCTGGTTTTCATTGCTTAATTTTCAGTAAATTTTTATTTATTATTACGTTTATCAATTTCAAGTTATTTTAGTCATTATCGGTTTATGGTCATTAACAGAAGGGTACCAACAATTTTGCCTATGTGTGTATATTATACACAATGCTTATATGTCAGTTGTCTAAATGATGGAATCAGCTATTGTCAGAGGATCGATTTGGCCAAAAAAAACCACAGAGACAGAAATTCTATTTTGAGAAACTTAGCTGTATCCAAAATATTAAAAGAAAGCCAGAGACAGATCTGCCACCCTAGTTCTCTCTCTCTACATGAAAGCAGGTATAAAATATAAAAGCTTTGTTAAAAGCTTCCACCAAACGTAACAATACAAGCTATAGTCCAATGTGACACACAACAGCAATATCAGGCTGCTTTCAGAACATTTTTCCCCCCAAAGTCACTGACCAAGTCAGTCCATTACAGTGACTGGACCCCCAACCCCCACCCCCCCAAAAAAACCCAAAACAAAACAAAACAAAAAAAAAAACTGTGAAGGTGTTTTTGGTGCAAAAGTATTTGTATCTTTTAAATTGAAGTCAGAGAGAAAAATCCTATAGGATTTTTGTAATTGTAGAGTTTTTTCAGTCTTTCACAAAATAGTTACGTCTCTTCAAATTCTTAATCACACAAATTGTGTTCTTTCAGTCACACTTTAAAAAAGTCTTACACTTACAGTTTTGCCCCAAATGATCCAAAACAAATGGTGCAAAACAAATCCACATACCTGTGTTGGGAAAAAAATAATGTGAATATTTCTTTATCATTCACAGACACAAAACTTCTGTTACACCTTCACAGATTTTTCAGTACGGTGCACAGATTCCATTCTACAAATGACAAAATATAAAATTCCTGCTCTAATAGTTTTGCTTCCTGCTCTAATAGTTTTGCTCCACTCACTTCTACACTTTTGGAGCAAAACAAATTTAAACACCTGTATTAACATCTTTACACAGACATATTTGTTTATCATGTTTTTTTTTCCTGTAACAGACACAAGTCAGTGAATCCCGACCTAAAACAACCAATCAGAGTCAGGAGGAAGGTCTTAGTGCTGTCAGTCACCATCGTGTATGGCTGTTAAATGTGCTAATGATGGAGAAACAACTTACCGCTCCAGAAAAACTGTTTATCTGTCGTCATCAGTGGCCATGCTAACTAGCCTTAACATTTGTGGCAGGCTATGTTGTGGTAGCGTAGTAGAGAGTATGTGAGCAGCGCGTACATGAGGGCAACTGACAGCGCTAAGGTCCTCTTCTTGGCTCTGATTGGTTGTTTCTGACTGAGTGGTGTATTTCTGCAGTTAGTATTGGAAGAAGGCAGAGGAGCTTGATTTTTTTCACAGATTATCTGTCTTATACTGTCATGACATAATGATAATTTTAACAAATATGTAGAAAACACATTTTTCATAAAAGTTACATACTGCAGCTTTAATGCATACAACCATAGCGTGTAGTTTATCGCTGTACCATGCCGGTTACACTTATATTTTTTTCCAGACTGCAGTAGAATAGTCAAGTGGTGCTGTCAATTTGGTTAATTTTATAGAGATAAGACCTTCATGTGGAAAAGGAACTTCTGTTCTTGTTTTATTTTGCACATCTGGTGTGTGACTAATCACCAATTTAAAACTATCTTCCCACTGAAAGACCTACATCAATCCTTCCTACTGCCTTTTCACACTGTAACGAGAGGCATATGACCTGGTCTGATGTATGCTGTTTGGATGGTAATCCCTATAGATCTACTTTCATGAACAGTATGTGAAAAGTGACACATTTATGTATGAATATTTTGCAGCAAGAGGTCATAAAGTCTGAAACCTGTAAGCTGATTAGAGCTGAGGAACTCCAGATTGAGTGTGCATGTGAGTGAGTACAGTATGTGCTTGTGCTTGCAAGCTAAAGTTACTCAGTGTTTATGTGTGACCTGGTTTGTCCTCTTTTTTTGTTCTGTTAGACATAAATACCAAATGGCACAGCATTAAAAGTGTGCAAGGGGCACTAATACACAAGTATTGTGGTCTTTAAATACCCCATGTACAAGCGGTGTCGAGGAAGTTCGTGTTTTTGTGGTATGTGAGCACAAGAGTCTGTGCATGGGAGGAGAGTACTCGAGAGCCCTGTGGTGTGTGTCAACCCTCTTAAAAGCCTCTGGCTGCTTGTTGCTTTGGAGATTTTTGTTGCTTTCCTAATCAACTGAAAGGTGGAGCAGCTGCACAACAAACTGTATATCGTTAGCTGATACTATAAATCCAGGAAATAATCTCTAAGGAGGACGACATTAAAAGACGTATTTGAGAAAGTGTGAAAGTGAATTATTTTGCTCCACTCAATGAGACGTGAGCTGAGGACTTGGTCTTATCAGGTGGACTGGAAGCTAAAGACCCATTTATCCTGAATCGAACCAGAGGACGTCTCTCTTCATTTGGATCTTATCTGGATCCAGTGTGCATCAAATATGACCTCTCATCTGACCTTACCTGGCTCCAGAACAGGTAAAGATTCCAGTAAAATGATCACAGACCAATGATGTATTGATGAGACAAGGTGATTAGAAACTGTTGCAAAAATGTCAAAAAATTAGCTATATTTTACTTCCAGTATCACTTAAATGCTTATATTGCCTTGGTATTTCCAAAGGAAGAACAGATTGCTAAATCATTAGTTTTAATGGTTGTGCTTTCTTACTTTTAAGTCCAGGATTTTGTCATTTACAAAGCTCACATGTCAAGGATCTTCTCTGCACTGATAATTTTGATCATTTTTGATGTAACAACACATTAGGCTGATATGGAGATGATATGAACTCATAAAGCAGTATGGGACCACTGATGTGTCAAAAAAATTATTGTGATATCATGTGAAAAGATAAAATAAGGAGTTCAGTAAGAGTCTGGGGTTTGCTTTCGTTTTGCTTTTCACCAGTTCTTATCTATGCATTGCATGTCTTCTCAACCTGCGTCCATTTTATACCTGTAAACAAATCTTTTCTTGGTCAGGTATCTTAACTATCGTTTATCTGTAAGTATTTTCATGAATTACAGAGATCAATGATAATAAAAATGCTCAAATCATATGTATATTAAAATTTGATAGTATATCAGTTTCCAAAGGCTCTGTAATACATCTGTGCTGACTGTTTACTCAGTAAACACTTCCATTGACTAGTTCTGAGTCCTGTTTGGGTTAGCTGATTCTCATAAATTTGAAGGATCATATAATCCCTGATCAAACCATAAAACGCTTGATTATCTTCCTTGTAGTACACTATATTGCAGTCAGATAATCACATTTTCTCGCTGTAGCTTTGTAGATTTGTCTTAATGGGTATGAAACAGCTTAACCTTGCCTTCCTACGCAAGTCTGCTTGATTCTCATCTCCCTTCAGTGCTCCGTCTGGGATTTCTCCCATTGAGCGTAATTTCTCTTGTTGAATTTCAACCGGGTCCATCAGCGAACAGAAGGAGGAGTTGTGAATGATGACGCCAAGTTTCTGTGCTGTTTAAGAATTGTAGGGTTGTGGTTTGGCAAAGTGGGCAGAGAAAGTGAATGAACCCATTCTGAATAGACTACTTTACTTTATATGCTCATGGTATTTAAGATGAACTATTAAATGACCATTTAAAAATGAACACATCACGATATTATGATTGCAGCTCTAAAATGTGTTATTTTGCATTTTCTTTAGCATGCTTGATGTGACTGCATGGGCGATTTGCTTCTTAAATGTTTGCTGAATTGAGGGCTGATCTTTACTCTTTGACATGACCTGTTGCTGCCAGAGCCACTGCTGTTCTAAAATAACAATTAGGATCACCGTGAAATTAACCATAACCTCTCCATAATCTCTATAGTAATAGTCAACTGTTTTTGAGATTACAGGTGTGACGCTGAAATTTCATTCCCCACCTGCGTGAGTGTTTATACTTGATTACTTGATTTTTTTGGCACATAACACAATCAATCTATACTGATAAAGTTTACATCTAATAGGATAACAGTGTTTCTACTGCTTTAATAGCAGTACTATTCAAATCAGGTTGTATTGCATGACAACCTGAGGTGAGCCCAGATGATGATGTCATTGCTTTAAAAACTTCTGATAGGTTAACTGACACGTTAAAGTTAATTGGAGGCACACCTGTGGGTGTATTTTAAGAGCAAACCTGGAAGTTTGGTCTGATTTAAGTTAGATAGTGAGAAAAAAAAGGTGTATGTGTCTTTACTGGTGTATGTAAACTTCTGGTTTCAGATGTACAATGTGCTGACCTAATGTGAATGTGTCTGTTTTTTTATTTTGTTTTCCAAGTGTGAGGCCAAAAAGGCACCAACAAATTTTCACTCATAACAATCTAAAGCTTTGTTTTAAAGGGGTGGTGACATCACCGTATAAAATATTTCATGTAGTTGATATTGCTGCACATGTCAATTCTCCAAAGAATTTTATTTTAAAAAAATAATGTCACCTTTTTGTAGAGGGTTGTTTTGGCAGGCCAGATTTCCCTCCTCGGTAAAAGCGTTGGGTAATGATATGTGGCTCTACCTGGTTGACTTCACTCTGATTGGCTACGACCATATTTGGGAAACTCTTCAGTAAAATGCGCAGAACATCGTCTCAAACTGAGGTTAAAATTGTGTGGTACTTCGCCATAAATGAACGTCAGCCACTCTTTTCTGGTTCTCTCATCCTTCTGGAGTCAGTGGAAACTTCCAGCTGTTTTTGACACAACAGCTCTGCTTTTTAGTAGCCATCCTCTTCTCAAGTGGAGTAGTCAGACATGCTAGCGCAACTTAGCCCTTAAAATTAGCTGGTGTATCAGCTGGGAGGAGGAGGGAGGGGGAGCGCTGTTTACTTGATGGTGTGCTCTAACTGGAGAATATGAATTACATAGAAAGATAACCTCTTCTGACCGCCTATGAGCAGGGCTTTTGATACCAACTCTTGACTTTCACACAACCTCATCAGTGCGCAACAGATCATATTATACTCCCAAAACCACAGAAAAATGAAATTTGTTGTCATGACCCCGTTAATTGGTTGTTTACTTGTGGGTTAGGGTACAGGTAAGGTTAGGGTTAGGGGAAACATATATACACTTTAAACAAACAGCCACTTTTTCTCATGAACAGAATAACTAAAACAACGGCTCTCTGTTTGTGTAGAAGGCCTACAAACTGTATCAATGAACACTACATATTTCTGTAATGACACATCAGATCATGTTTACCATCACTCACATTATTTTTGAAAATTTTAATTATATAAAACCTATCCATACTTGCTTCGTAATTGTCTTATTTGGTTTGTTTTCCTGTAATTGTGTATAATAACAGTTTATGTTGTTATGGGCTTGCAGTCATGCTTGTGGCGAAATTAATGTCACCTATGAAATCCTTTCATCATTTGATCACGTGGTAATATGGTACTGATCACTTTGCTACTGTCTAAAAAATTGGGGATAATTTCAGTTGGCTGCTTGAGAAACCTCCTGTCATGGCACCAGAATCTGTTTTTTTTTCTTTAGAACTGGTGGCTTGGTTCATTAATAAAGGCGATTGCATGTATATCTTTCCACTGGCCAGAAAACTGACCCAAAACTTTGCAAAAACAATGCACACTGCCCCCCCCAAATAACATTGGCAGGTCAGAGTTCAGAGTTCAGACATAAGCAGATACCCAGACTCTGAGCTGGCCAAGTATTGGAAACAGTAATTATTCTTGGGGATTGTCTTGAATTACATACTACTCTATGCAGAAATTGTAACTGCTATACACAACACAGTGATGATGAATAAAATAAGAACTCTTCATAAATATTCATGAATTCAAATATTTTATCAGTTTTCGTCATTACCTTCCTTTTTAAGAGGAACAAACTGATCAGGGATCTTGTGTATTCTGGTGTTGATGAACACACATCCGAGATTGATCTGCTTAAAATAAAATTATAAAAGAGGTGCTGGGTGATGGATCTCAACATGGTTGCCAGATAATCATTACAGACACAAGGGTTTGTTTGGTAAGGATGACTAATATGCATTGCTTTAATACATAGAGCTGTTATGTAGTGCAGGGCTGCACGATGGTGCAGTTGTTAGAACTGTTGCCTTGTAGCAAGAAGGTCCTGGGTTCAGGTTCCACGTTCTCCCCGTGCATCCATGGGTTTTCTCTGGGTTCCTCAGCTTCCTCCCACAGTACAAATGCAGGATTGTCAATTATAATTGTTGTTATCTTTCAGGTTCAATCACTCCCAGTATGCCATACTCAGATCATTCCTTTATGTTGAGATTCTTAGTTCTTTTGCGTTCGGTCATTTATGTGAGTTTATATTCTTATTTTAGTGGCATTCTTTTGCTGTTGGCTCAGTAAGGTTCTTTTGTGTACCGTTAAGATCCCTTTATGTTAACTTCTCAGTTCAATAGTCACTTTCCCTCAGCTCTTCAGTTTAGGTCTTCACCTTGCTGCAATGTATTTTTCTTACTGATTTGTCTCACCTGGTTCTCATGTCACTTAATCACCTCCCCAGCAGCTAAAAGCCTGTAAGTTTCTTTACCTTCTTGTCAGATCCTTCTATTGTCTGTGATCTTCCATACCAGTTCCATAGCTGTCCTTCTGTCACAGTTGTTCCTATCAGATTCTCTGTACTTTCTCTTGTGTTCCATGTTTTATTTAAGTGTTTTTCAACAAATATTCAAAGAACGTGCTCTTACCTGCTTACTGGAAAGCTGAACAATTATCTAAATGAAAATTGTGATCTATCATATAAGGCGACTTATAAACGTTATGTAATAATCACTGTCTACCATCTAAGTTTGGCTCAACTTTGCACTGAAAGTATCAAGACTGCAAATAAAATATGAAACTGATTGTGTTTATTTTTAGTTTCCCCTGCTGCAGAGCGTCTTCGCCACATCCTAGGTGAGGATGACACCTCTCCAACACCAACAATTTTCACTGAGATGGACACACTACAACATGATGGAGAAGAATTAGAATGGAAAGAGTCTGCGAGGTAAATTTACACAAAAGCACATGTACAGGAAAGTCCCAAGGTGGTTATTGCTGTAGGATTTCAGGTCACCATTTATAGGGTTCAAAGGTTAAAAGTTCTATTTGATTCCCCAAGGCTAGTGTGTAAAAGCAATCTAACACTTCATGTTACTAAAGCAAAAGAGAAAATTATGTAACAGCCTTTCTAATTGAAATACTAATTGATTGCCTGTGGCTAGAAAAATCAATCTCTCTGTCTCTCTCTTAAAAGGCAAAAACCTGAACGTCATTTGCTGAGTTTATCCTGTCCTCTTTAGGTGGGTGAAGTTTGAGGAGAAGGTCGAGGAGGGAGGAGAAAGATGGAGCAAGCCTCATGTCTCCACGCTGACCCTCCATAGCCTGTTTGAGCTCAGGACCTGCCTGCAGACAGGAAGCATTCTGCTTGACCTAGAAGGTTACTCACTGCCTCAGATTGTGGGTGAGTCTCATAAGACATATCACTTAAACAGTAAAAGGGAGGTTTCTGAAGGGGGGTGGGGGGTACTATGGAGCTGTCAATATCTTATGTCACAGTGGATAATGCTTAAATAAAGATAGCATAATGGTTCACATAAAATGCAATAAATGTTTCTACTATGTAAGGATAATCATTATTTTTTTCTTATGGTATGACAAGTTAAAAGGAATGGTTTTTACAAACTTTAGAACTGCACAATATAAGGAAAACATAACATTACACTATTTTTTGTAAACAGTGGTATGAATGTTGCCCTGGGCAAGCCCTTCTTTCTGGGCAAGCCTTCTAACCAATTAAAATACAGGAAATCTTTTAAATACTGGGGCAGGTCACAATGAAGCCCAATCCTACACAAAGCATATAAAATAGTTTCCATATTCCTAGCTGCAAGCTTGGACTTCCAACACTATTGGCTGCACATGCATGAGAGGATTAAAAAAGGTTTTCAGAAACAAACGGACAAATAAGGATAATTTTTAATCTGGTACCTGTGGAACATCTCCCCACCCCACCCACCACCCAATCTAGTGCTGCCCTGGGCAACTGCCCATATGGCCCTCATCAAAAATTGCCACTATTGTTAAATATCGGTGACAAAATCGATTACATTTAACACATTTTTCTCACAATTTTCTTTCTTTTCCATAATTACAATTGCTCTAGCGCTCTCCCTGAGCTGTAAAATCTCTGCTCCCCCAAAGCTCTGCACGCACAAGAAACATAAATTGGCACACTCTGCTCACACACAGAGACTACGGCAGCCCGTCAAGTTTCGTGGAGAAGATATAGAACCAATGTGCAGACAGCCATTGATGTGAGGCATTAATGAGAAATTTCATAAGCAAAACTTACAAAACTAAGGGCCAGGAAAAACGGGACAAGGAAGGGAGCAAAGAACTATATGAGTCAGGGCATTAAGACAAAGAACCCAGCACTGAAGATTGAGCTTGAGGGCAAATCAAGTAAAACACATGAGCATGATGAGGCAGCTCAGATGAATGGTATTGGTGAGGATTACTGGTGAGTGTGAATGCAATAGAAATGGGAGGGAGACTAATAACATGAGAGACGCTAAAGAGGACACAACAATAAAACAAAGAAAGGCTCAAGCTAATCTAAGAAAACTAAACAGAAATGCACAAAGAACAAAATGCAAAAATAAACAAAAACTAAATTTAAATGAATAAATGTTATATGTCAAGACGTTTGGAGCAATAATAAATACAGGGGACTGAACAGAATATGGCAAGATCTGAAATGAAGTTGAAAACACAGCAGATTACGATAGGAAAAAATCTAAAGGAAACAAATTTTCAGGAGGGAGAACACAACAATTAACTATGAAATAGACCTCAAGAAAAGAACAAATATGTCAGAAACTATTAAGCATGAATAATCCACAAGCAGAAGTGGGTAGAGTACCTAAAAATTGTACTCAAGTAAGAATAGTACTTAAGAAGTATCCATCCAAAAAATTACTCAAGAGAATATTAAAAAGTACTTTGTAAAATGGCTACTCAAATACTGAGTACAATGTCTGAGTTACTATTTAAAAATTATGTCATCAGACAAAAAATTTAAAATTACGTGAAAAATTTGGTATTTTAAAGACTAAAATGAAAATAGTGTTTTTTCAATGTTATTTTTCATGTCCACGTTAATGCCATGAGGCTTGAAGTTAATGAAAGTGACTCCAAGACACTTTGAATTTACTCATGTAGATTTGATTTAGAACTGACTTTGTTCTTTTGTTCTTTGTAATTTCTGTACAACAAAACTACCGAGTTATAGATTGATAGACAGATCTATATGAAAATATCATCAAGGTTTTTGTTTTGTTTTTGAGAATACCGACACTTATTTTTTTCCCACTTAAAGCACTGGATTAGAGATAGATTAGGACATATGTGGTGTATATACTGCAGCAGATCTTTTTGCTAATGCTCAAATACCAGACAGAACAAAAAGGGGCAGAGAGTGGGTCCTGTTTGTACACACACATTTGCACAAATGGTAGAAATTGTCAAAATGTACTGATTGGCAAAAAATTCAACCCAATGCCAGTGTTTGGGGTACCTTACTTTTAGATTCTGTGGAGTGAAAACTCCACATATACTCATATGGAGAGGGTCAGTGTATGTTCTCTTGTGAAAATATTGCTAATAGCAAATAATCTGAATACTTAATGTGTAACATTTTGCATCAGAGGAGATTGTGGATCACCAAATAGCCGATGGTCTCATTCCTCTGGATCTGAAGGAGAAGATCATCTTTGTGTTGCTCAGAAAGCATCGTCACCAGACAAAGAAACCAATCCATCGCTCGCTGGCAGACATAGGAAAGTCTTCCAACGCGCCCTCTAGTAAGTGCCTGTGCTGTGTGTTTGCATACTCATTTATAAATCAGCAAAGTCTTACTTGTAAGTGCTTGATCATGTCCAATCATATTGCTTTCCTTGTTTTCTGAAATTATAATCATCACCAATTTCCTCTCTCTTTGTAAAATCAGCTCTTCTTTGTTCATTGTTTCCACATCTGCTGCTGGTCTGTCAGACCGTAGTCCTCAGGTTAATCTGACTCGTAGCACTAGTTCAGCTTCCGGGATCCATCGCTCCACGGAAGACCTACGCTCTCGGCAGTCAAGCAGCCTTGGCCGCCTGCGTGAGTCTCAACACACCACACAAACACACACATATGGCACATATGCTTTAGTCATATTTGAAAGAATGCAAAAACATTAGGGGCGTAACACACACACGAATCACACTTTGTTATTTACATGAACCATTTTGTTCAATGCTAAATGCTTTCCCACTAAAAAAGCCCCTGGTGTAGTGGTGGGCGATTTGGACTTAATGTTTTATCACAATGTTTTGTGGTACTATTTTGATAACGATAAAAGTGACGATAAGAACTATTTATCATATCTTTTTTAGGTAACTGCATGCCTGTGCCTGCATGGCACAGCAATCATAGCCCCACAATCACAAAATACTGTTCTTAAAAAACACACCTATTTATAATACACTTCTTTAGGACACTCGTCACATAAAGAAGTATCACTAAAATGTACACAGTGACTGCAGGTGATTATATTTTCAAATTTATTGATACTCTCATTGAACAAACAATAGAGAAAATAGTAACACCAACAATCCTGACAATACGGACAGTTTTGGGAGATTTTAAACAGCATTAATTGGAATTTATCGTGACAACGATGAATCAAAATTCTTATCATGATAAGAAATGTATCATGATAAATAATAAATTATACGATAAATGCCCACCCCTATTCTGGTGTGATTATTAATTGGGTTCTGGTGGTGCCTATTAAACAGCATAAACAACATTTATTAAATGTCATCTAGCACCACAAAGCATCCATATAGTAGCATAGTCGGTGTTCCATATTTCCACTAATCTCTCATTGGTGCTATAGAGAACCTGAAATATAAAACGTTTAACACCTCTATGCTCCCCCATTCTTGCAATGCTTTGGTGTGGAGTGCTTCAGATAGTACTCCACTCATTTTATGTTACGGCACTTTAAAGAAGCAATAAAAACACATAACTAATGTCCTGCTGATCTGTTTGCATGCAGCTATGAAATTTGTAGTGATAAAATTTTGAATGAATACATGTACTGTTACACCCCTAAAAATGCATATGTGGTAAAATTAGTTGGCACCCATGTTAGGAAGTTTATTTGTGTAGCAAATTACAGCAACAAGGCAGTGAAGGTAAATTACCTTTTAATTATAAACACATAATATAACACTGAAAAAAATAGAAACTCAACTTTTATTTTGAGTTTATTTATTCAATGAGGGAAAAAAAACATCAGGAGAAAATTATTTCAGCAATATCACTGATGGAACAAGTATTGGTACCACTTCTGATTGCCATGTGGATAGCATCTAACAGTTGATAGGAGAGATGGTGACAAGATGCAGAACTTTGCTGCAGTTCTTCAATGGAGAGCTCCCTTATTATCCTGCCCACTGAGCATGGTGGGATAGATGAATGCAGGTCCCCAGCAAGCCTAGTGGGCAACGACTTCTGTATATCATTTTTATACCTCAGGAAAATAGAAGTCACGGATTTCAAATTGAAAGTTCATAGAAATTCTTATCAGCTCTAAAAAGTAAAATTTAATTTTATTAAGTTTACATTTATTTTGAAAGTATTGTTCGAAGTACCAAAAGCTGTGCCACCCATAATTTTCCACTTATTTCTCAACAACGTTTCATAAATGTACTCAAATGAAAGGCTGGATGTTTTTTTAATTATTCAAGGTGAGATTATGTTACTGCAGTAACAGATACATTGTAAGGTTTTTTTTTATATATATACTTCTTTGCAATCTTTTAAACCTCTCAGTTTCTTTTGTTAGAATGTGTTATTCTTTGATTTAATCAACACTGTTTTCTGTGAACTTCACTTCCAGCTACTGCATGATTGCAACACTTAAGAATCTTCACTTTCTGTGTCCACGTCTGGAAATGTCTGTGTATACTTACGATAATATAATGTTTTGGGCATAATTTACAGGGCATCTGAAAAGTATTCACAGTGCTTCCCTTTTCTACATTTTGTTATGTTACAGTCCTATTCCATATAGTCTCTTTGCTCAAAATTCTACACACAAATACCCAATTGCAATGTGGAAAAAAAAATTCAGATTGTTGCAAATTTACCAAAAATAGAAAACCAAGAAATCACATTTATGTAAGTATTCACAGCCTTTGTTTAATACTACACTTTTAGCAGCAATTGCAGCCTCAAGTTCTTTGAGGCTTTTTTGATACAATACCACAAGCTTAGCTCACCTAGCTTTAGGCAGTTTCACCTATTCTTCTTTGCGGTTCTTCTCAAGCTCCATCAGCTTGGATGGGTGATGTCTGTACAGCCATTTTCAGATCTCCCCAGAGATGTTCTATCAGATTCAAGTCTGGACTCTGGTTTGGCCGCTCCAGGACATTCACAGAGGGGTTCTAAAGAGCAGCTCATCCAGGATGTCTCTGCATACTGCTGTATTCATCTTTCCCTCTATCCTGACTAGTCTGCCTGCTCCTGCTGCTGCAAAACATACCCACTGCATGATTCTGCCACCACCATGCAGCACTGTAGGGATGGTATTGGCCTGGTGATGAGTGAGGTCTAGTTTTCTCCAAACATGACGCCTGGCATTCACACCAGAGAGTTCAAGTTTTATCTGATCAGACTAGAGAATTTTGTTTCTCGTGGTCTGAGAGTCTTTCAGGTGCCTTTTGGTAAACTCCAGTCAGGCTGCCCTGTGCCTTTTATTAAGGAGTGGCTTTCATCTGGCCACTCTGCCAAACAGGCCTGATTGGTGAATTGCTGCAGAGATGGTTGTCCTTCTGGAAGGTTCTCCTCTCTCCACAGAGAGCTCTGAATGCAGCAGAGTGACCATCAGTTTCTTGGTCACCTCCCTGACAAAGGCCCTTCTCCCCTGATCACTCAGTTTGGATGGCCAGTCAGCTCTAAGAAGAGTCCTGCTGGTTTCAGACAATTTATGAATGATGGAGGCCACTGAGTTCACTGGGACCTTCAAAGCAGCAGAAATGTTTCTAGATCCTTCCCTAGATTTGTGCCTCAAGACAATCCTGTCTCTGAGGTCTACAGATAATTCCTTTGTTTTCATGCTTGGTATTTGACCTCTGACCTGCACTGTCAACTGTGGCACCTTATATTGACAGGTGAGTTTCCTTTCAAATCTAGCCCAGTTAACTAAATTTACACAGGCGGATCCATTTAAGCTGTAGAAACATCTCAAGGATGATCAGTGGAAGCAGCTCAATTCTGAGCTTCATGACAAAAGCTGTGAACACTTAAATAAATGTGATTTCTTCGTTTTCTATTTTTAAAAAATTTGCAAAAAAACCCCAAAAAACTGAAAAACTCATTTCCACATTATCATAATTGGGTATTTCTGTTTTGAATTTTGAGGAAAGAGATTGATTTAATACAATTTGGAATGAGGGTGTAATATGACAAAATGTATAAAAAGTGAGGTGCTGTGAATACTTTCCGGATGCACTGTATGTTAATGTAAAAATCATTGGTACTATTGTGTGTACCTTTATTGGTTTCTTTGTGAACCCATATGGATTATTAGAGAATTTTCTTTGGTTATCTGTGCAGTGTTCTTTCTGAGTTTCAACTCTACATGAAGAAAAAATGTGATATAACCCTCCTTCTCAGAAACAGCGGGTCATGAATAATTACTTTTTTCCTCAGTATTTTCCTTTGAATTATAAGTTCACTGTTTTTTATATATTTTTCTCCCTACCATCTATTTAGGATCAGTTCTTGATTTAGCAGCCCCTCTGATATTGAAATGTGATACACTAATGTCTACCCAATGAAATACTACAGCTTTATTTTTTACAAAATACTTTAAAAATAAGCAGAAAAATTATAGGGAAGGAGTAAATCCACAAGGCTCTGTTCTCATTGGCTGATCTCCTAATTAACCCTTAATATAAAATATTCTATTATTCAAATTATAAATGTGACAACGTTACATGAAAGGTCACAAATTTAGTAAGGTGTTCCTCACGGTTCACTTTTTGGCCCAATACCTTTTCAACACGTGCTTCATCTTGAAGATATCAGGGCTTTATCTTTTGAGTCTTTACAGATATGCATGTTTCATTACTTTGCTTTATTACTCTTAGGCTAATATTTAGTAGTAAGTGCTTCATGAATTCTGACTTAAACTGGAAAAAGTTATGCTTTCATTCATTTAGAAAGCTTGTTTGTATTTTATGAACCCTCCTGACCAACCAGGTTCAGCTGTTTTAAATCTCAGTAAGTCTAAGTATATGAATGTGTACAGATGTGGCTCTTTAGGGTACCTTGGATGCCTTCCTGTACCCTTGATGTACTGGCTTGGTACACCATTCATTTATTATAGATGGTATGTCATACCAATCCATCTCAGTGGCTTGGCACACATACTTCTATAAATAATGTAAACAACTGTAGATCCTGTAAGTCACATTTTATATCTCTATGATACCAGAAATAAGTGTGCTCTTTCGCTACAGATCCTGCCCAGAGCCGAAGCATGAATGATATTTCAGACACGCCGAGTACAGACCAGGTGAATGTTGTTGTTTTACTGTATTTTGTGTAAAGGGAACTAGTACATTTATTTTTGCAGTTTTTCATTGCCTTTAGACTTGAACATTTTTAATTCCAGTGTTCATTTTGGATCATTGCTGTTTGTATCTTATCCTTGTTGCTGCAACTCCAATACTGATTCCCTTCTAAATTTTTGGACTCTCCTTTTTAATTTAACTTAAAGGATGTTTTCACACCTGATAGTCCGGTAGACTCGGTTCGACTGGGGACCAAAATTGCAACATTTGTTACATTTTTAGTTAGTGGGGTTCCCTTTTACACTGTACTGTGTCAAACAAACCAAAGCCTTTGAAAAACCTGTCCCCCCACCTCACCCCTCAATGGTGCTGCACCAAGAACCACTGAACGAAAGGACACGAAAACCTCTGAAGAAGATATTGAGCACAACTTCCTTCTTCATGAAATGCAAACAAAAATGGAGTGGGCATCAGATTTTAGCAGTTGTTGGATTTCTCTTTTGTCTTTGGCAAAAAACCACAAGTCATTTCTCCCGAACGAGCTAGACTCGCACGTTTCTTTTGGTTGTATTTACCCAGAATGCCCTGGACTATAGTCCGCTTTCTGCTTTTGGAGCGGTCACACATGGATTCACATATGCATTCGAACCGCACCAGAGTTCACTTCAATCGAACCAAGACCTAGGCTTTTAGGTTTTGCGTCCTTAGTCTGCATCAGAGTTCGATTGTGTGTTCACACCTCCCCAAACGAGCCGGACTTTCTAGGCAAGAAAACTAGAGTTCAATTAAAGCAGACGAGACAGGGCTGGCGTGAATGCACCCTAAATCTATTTATCTCTCACTATCTTGCATCTCTTACAGTACCTTGCAAAAGAAATTCAGATTATTTAAACTTCCCCACAGTTTGGTATATTAGTACCACAAACTTTAATGTAGTTCATAGGAATTTCATGTGATAGAAAACAGAAGTTATTCCTTACTCCAAAGTTAATGGAGAAGGATACATAGTTTTCAGGGATTTTACAAACAATAATCTGGAAACTGAGGCATGCCTTCAGTTTCCCTATTAGTAAATATCATCCTGATCTTAATCTCAGTATAAGTTCATCCATGAAATCTTAAGATTTCCACCTAAACTCTCACGACACACAAGGAGAGCATTAGAGTAACACTCAAGATGCCTGTCATAACACTGGAAGAGCTGTAGAGATTCAGAGCTCAAGTGGGAACATTTATAACTGAAAGGCAGCTGTTAGTTTTACTCTCCTTAAATGGAAGGGTAGTAGGAGTAAGTCGTTGTTGAGAAAAAGCTATCAGAAGTCTTCTTTTTGCAGTTTGCTACAAACCATGCAGTGGATACAGCAAACGCGTAGAGAAAGATATCTGGCCAGATAAGAGCAAAGGTGAACTTTCTGGCCTGCATGCAAAGCTCCATATGGAATTAAAAACTAACACCACACACCATCCTTAACATGAAACATGAATTTTGCTTTTCTACATAGTGCTTTTACCCTATTTCTTATTATATAGGAAAACAATACACTCACAAACGTAGCTGTAAATTAAAGTGACTTAAAGTGACTAGTTACTTTAGGTTTTGACTAGTTTTACTCGAATGGTAGAAAATAACTGACTGTTTTAAATATTTCCAGCAGGATATTAACACGTTCCAGTATTTGGGTTAGTTGGAGACCATATGTGGGACTGAATTCAAGTGTAATGTTTGTCTTTTTGGTAATGAGGGAGACTAAGTGCAGCATTGGGTGCATAGGGTACATAGGTGGGTAGTAACTAGTTACATTTACTCAACATATTGGAAAAAATATATTTTTAGGAGTAGTTTTACAACACAGTAATTTTTACTATTGAGTAATATTATTATGAAGTATTGCTATTCTTACTTGAGTAAAATTTCTAGATACTCTACCCACTGTGAGTAACTTCACTGAATGAATCACAAAAATGTTTCAACCAAAAATGCACCAGATACCGACACACACCTACAGTTTATTAAAGTGAAATATCTTGTTTCTACACAAGCTTTGTTGTTCTGATGTTATTTTCTATCTGCTGAGCCTGTTGTCGCTTTTCAAGGTCAAGTGAAGATACGGTAAACGCCATATATTGTCACAGGAAGTCCTTTTTTAATTTTACCTACTTTAAGTATTGATATATTAAAAAATGAATTAGAAAAGCGTTTCTTCTGCTTAAAATTGGTTATTTTGAGAGTATATTTGTATACATTTTTCATTTTAGTCTTTAAAATACCAGAATTTCTACAAACTTTATATCTTTGTCTGTCTGATGACGATTAAAAATCTTAAATCAGATGTTACTCAGTACTTGAGTAGCCTTTTTACTAAATCCTTTTTTTACTCTTACTTGAGTAATTTCTTGAACGGCTACTTTTCATTTTTACTTGATAAAAATAATGTTGAAGTAGTGCTACTCTTACTTGAGTACATTTTTTGGGTGCTCTACCCACCTCTGGGTGTGTACAAGATTATGAACGACAGTTTGTTGTTGTTTTCCCTTCGGTTAGTTTGCACTGTTAAAGACTTAAAAGTGTAGCTCAATCAAACAGAGAAAATATGTTTGGATTAATGTGAAATGTACACAAGTTTTGAAAGAAACATGATTTTTGCTCTACCATCTAAGCTCCGACTCCATCAGAGCATTTAAAGAAACAGCTGCAGTTACAAACATCCAACGCAGGTTATAAAAAGTGATGTCCTCCCACTAATTTCCAGAAAAGCAGTTGTACATGTAAAATACAAATAATTTGCAAACAATTTCAGCCCTTGCATGGATCTTTTTTAGTGTGATCACTCTAGGATTTTTCTTTTGTACATTATTTGTCTGTGTATAAAGTTTTGAGTCCATTATGTGATAATAATATCTAACTGTAACTTCAAATAACTGCTACTTCCATGAGTTCATCATACAAAAAAAAAAACAAAACAAAAAAAAAAACATCAGCAGTTCAAGGATTTCCAAAGTTCAGATGCATTATTTGTTATATAAGAAGCAGAAATCATGTGGCATTTGTGTGTCACACTGGGGAAATATCAAAGCCAACAATAATGAAACATGCACATGTGATCGGCTGAGTGGAGGTAAGTATTCATTCAGAAAAGCTGGCTTTGTGCCTCTGAATTTTCATTGTTCTTTATAGTTTGCATAGTTATGGGATAAAGTAGGGGACATGCTAATATTTGCAGCAGGGTTTAAAATGAAACAAATAAATATCCAAAAGTATAAATGCAGATAGCAGGGAAAACTAGGGAGCAAGTGTGTCTGTGTGTGTGTTTAAATTTTTGGTTGTTTAGGACCAAGATGCAAAGACAGGTAGTGAGAGAGGACCAGCTGGTGTATTGACTCTGAAAGCAGCATTAACAGATTATGAAGAGATTTTAATTTAAGCACCCACCGCTCCACTGCCACGTGCTTTTTGACTGAGAAACAGGGGTACACAACAACAAAGCTGTAACACAAAGTTACAGGATTTTTTTTCCCCCCTACTGTATGTATGTTTGCAGTTGTGAAATAACAAAGCAGATAGAGCCTAATTGGAGAGTAAGAGCGTAAAGCCCACTTCCACTTGGTAATCCACTATAATATAATGCAAAAAACAAGAGAGTTACTGTACACAGCAACTAGGCAGCTAGCAGAGCCAAGGGTGAACTTCAATATGCTTAACATTAGGTACCTTTACATGGACATAAGTAATCGGGAAAACGGCCGATCGGAATAAAATAGCGTCATGTAAACGCCCCAGTCGGAGTATTCTGATCTGCTTCAACTGGATCGGAATGAATTTGTAATCCGAATGAGAGGAGTGGTTTATTCCAATGGAATGTTCCGATCATGTTATTCTGATTGTGGCAAACTGACCTGACTCCGCATGTGTGTGCTGTGTCTGGGAAGTATAACTGGTCTGCTGAGCTGTGATCCTGTAGCGCAGGAACACCTCCAGCTCCTGCTGAGCCTGCAGATGAACGCTCGCGCAGTGCCAGCTCCACGCGCGGCAGGAGCGAGGCAGACGTCGCGGTCGGGCGACGGGGTTGGGATGGGGGTGTCCCATCAGCGTCACTTCCAAAACCACGCAAAACAATCCTCATTACAGCGCACACAGGGTCACGTCGACCCCTCACAGACAGCGGGAGGCTTAATTAGAGAGTGCAGTCATTTCTCAACCGTTATTAGAACCTGGTGCGGGTCCGTTCAGAACCAACACACTACTGTTTGTGTTTACGTTCAGCACAGGCTGGAGAACAATTTCTTCTGTTTTTTTTTTTTTTTTTTTTTTTTTTTTTTTTTTGTTTGTTTGTTTTTAGTTGTTTTTTTGTTTGTTTGTTTGTTTTTTTATTATTATTACAGAAATGTTACAACTCTGCGCATGTCAGTGCCTCCATTCTGAAAACAAACAAACAAACAAACAAAAAACTGGGTGCATGTAAACGCAGTCATGATCGGATTATTTCATTTTGCGCCCATGTAAACGATACATTCGGATTATTTAACCTGAACACGTTTCAATCCGATCAAAAAATTCTGTGCATGTAAACAGCTATTACTGTTAATGAGAGTAATTACTTCTTAGTGGTCAAAAATGTCTTGTATCACCTGAACTTACTAGTACATCTAAAAAAAAAAAAAAAAAATAGAATTTTGGACATTATATTGTATAATGGTGCAATATTTCTTGCCAGTCATCTCAGACAGTGAAGCGGTCATTTTATAGATATTTAATACACATCGAGTAAAATATTTCAAGGTTTTATTATTTGCAATTTTATTCATTATGGCTTACAGCTAAAGAAAATTTGTTGTCTCAGAAAATTAGAATATCACATTAGACCGATCAGAAATGGATCCTTTAAGCACAGATGTCAGGATTCTAAAAAGTCTGGACATTTCTAAGCACTCAGTTCTTGCTTGGGCTCCTCTTGCATGAATTACAGCATCAGTGCTCCGTGGCAAAGAGGAGATCAGCCTGTGGTTCTGCTGAGGTGTAATGGGAGCCCAGATTGCTTTAATAGCTCCAGCTCATCTGCCTTGTTGGGTCTGGTGTCTCTCATCTTCCTCTTGACAACAGCCCAGAGATTCTCTATGGGGTTAAAGGTCAGGGGAGTTTACTGGCCAATCAAGAACAGGAACACCAAGGTCATTGAAGCAGCTTTGGGTACCGTTGGCAGTGTGGGCAGGTACCAAGACCTGCTGGAAAATCAAGCATCTCCATCCAGCTTGTCAGCAGAGGGAAGCAGCATGAAGTGCTCTAGAATCTCCTGGTAGATGCTGTGTTGACTGTGGACATCAGAAATCCCAGTGGACCAAAACCAGCAGATGACATGGCGCCCCAAACCATCACTGACTGTGGAAACTTCACACTGGACCTCAAATACCATGGATTCTGTGCCTCTCCACTCATCCTCCAGACTCTGGAACCTTGATTTCCAAATGAAATGCCGAAAAAACAGGACTCTGGGCTATTAGTGCAACAGTCCAGTTCCTTTTCTCCTTTGCCCAGATAAGACGCCTCTGGCTCAGGAGTGGCTGGACACGGGGAATCAGACATTTGTAGCCAATGTCTAATATTCATCTGTGTGTGGTGGCTGTTCTGGAATAGATTTTGCTTGACAGTCCTCTAAAGGCTGGTGCACCTTTTCTTACCACACTTCTTCCTTTCACTTAATTTTTTATTAATATGCTTGGATACAGCTCTCTGTAAACAACCAGCTTCTTCAGCAATGACCTTTTGTAGCTTCCCCTCCTTGTGAAGGGTGTTGATGATTGTCTTCTAGACATCCGTCCAGTCAGCAGTCTTCCCCATGATTGTGTCCTACTGACCCCGACGGAGAGACCGTTTAAAGGCTCAGGAAACCTTTGCAGGTGCTTTCACTTAATTAGCTGATTAGGGTATGACACCATGAGTTTTGAGTTTTCATTATTTGTAATTTATAATCATCAGAATTTTAAGAAACAAAGGCTTGAAATATATCACTCCATGTGTGATGACTATATGAGTTTCACTCTCTGAGATGACTGGGAAAAAATATTGCACTTTTCCACAAAATTTAAATTTTTTGAGCTGTACTAGTATTTGAGAACTAACACACCGGATGTTTCACCCTGTCACTCTTATGAGAGCTTTCCTCCCTTCTTACAGCTAAAGAATAAGTTCATGAAGAAGATTCCTCGTGATGCAGAAGCTTCCAATGTCCTAATTGGTGAGGTGGACTTTCTGGACAAGCCCTTTGTTTCCTTTGTTCGCTTGGCTCAAGCCACGACTCTGGGAGGTCTCACTGAGGTCCCTGTGCCAACCAGGTAGGTATCCCTCCTATCTTCCTTCTATCATCATTCTAACAAATGTTTTGGGTTTATCAATCACTCTCCTTCTCAGGTTTCTCTTCATCCTGCTGGGTCCTCATGGCAAAACTAAGTCCTACAATGAAATCGGCCGAGCCATTGCTACTCTGATGGTGGATGATGTAAGAAGCTAAGCATTAGCGCCTAACCCAGTTAGACATTTCTTGTAATCCCGTTTGATTATTGGTTTGTTCTGATCAGCTATTCAGTGATGTCGCCTATAAAGCAAGGGACCGTGATGACCTGATTGCAGGAGTTGATGAGTTCCTGGATGAGGTGATTGTCCTTCCCCCAGGGGAATGGGACCCCAAAATACGCATTGAACCCCCAAAGAAGGTTCCATCAGCAGAAATGAGGCAAGTCCTAGGAGTATTGTTTCTATAGCGATATATTGTACCTCATAGTTGCAATAATATGTTCTTGTAAGGATAACACCTGTTTTAGCCATTGCATGTATTAGACCTTTGGTTTCGGGCTGCTGTGTCAAGCTCATTTTCATTTTGGGACATATCAAGATCATCAATGTTCTCAAAGGCCCGGTTGTACCTTAATGTATTATTTATATGTAAAACCCATTAAAAAATCTGTTAAAATATCAATAAATAGCTGTATCTGCATTCGATAAGTAATTCTTAAAATTAAATAATATTGAACATCTTTTCACATTGATCAGTCCCTCCAGGATTTCATAATTGTTGTTGGGATTTTTTTGCAATTAAAATCATTGATTTTGTGGTGCTAGTTTAGAAATATTTGGAATGAATTTTGCAATATTTGCACTAATGTATGATGTTAAATGTGACTTTTTGTTACTTGCCGTATCGATTATAACTTGATATCAAGTAAGGCCAAGGCAGCAGTGTAGTAGAGGTATGAAATACTGCCGCCTGCAGGTGGAAGTGAGCAGTCACCTAAACCCGATGTTTTTGATCATTCTTGCGGAAAAATTTGCACAAAAAAACACAAGGATCTGTTGATTTTACTGGAATTTCCATGACTGCAGAATTGCAGAAGTGGGGGGCCTGATTAATGTAATTTCGCAGCAAACAGATAAAAACTGCTTTGATTTGATTGATAAAATAATATATTAGCATACAACTGTTATCTTGAAGGTTCTAGAGGGCCACATAAAAAGCAATAGTGGGGTGGATTTGGCTCCTGGGCACACATGTGGTCTAGGGTGTTTAAATACCGTTAATTTTGGATGTAACATCCTTATACTCTATACCACGTAACATTGTGGTTTTACTGTTGTAGCTTAAAGGTGTTAAGATTCTCTTTTGCAGTTTGAGGATCTTGTTATGGCTAAAAAAAACTATTATGGTGAATAAGACCAAATTTTACCAACTATCTTTATTACAGGAAGTCAGTACTCAACCTAAATGAGCTGGGTCAGATGAATGGCTCGGCTGGTGGCGCCGCTGGTGGAGAAGATGATGAACTTCCTGTTCAGCATGAATTGGGAGAAGAGCTAAAATTCACTGGGAGGTATGCAGAAAACTTTAAAAAGAATGCTGTGATGGTGATTGAATATCTGCAACAAATAGTCATAGACAGTCCATAGAAAAATCCAAACATAGAGCATATGCATAGGTGCAAGAAGAACCACAAACAGGACAAGAAACTGACAAGGTGCAGGAGAAACAAAGAAGCATGAGCCATAATTAAATAGCATCAAAATGGTACACTGAGTTACTAAAACCATGTACAAACAGCAGGACATAAATAAACAGTGCATCTGGAAAGTATTTACATAAGTTTTTACAGCCTGTGCTTTGACACTCAAAACTGAACTCCAGTTTCAACTCATCATCCTTCGTTATGATGTGGGGATTTGTTACCGTGGCAGGAACTGGGTAACGATAGTCTGTACTGAGAGTAAACAGCCAAATATAAACTGATTCTCCAAGAAAAAAAACTTCTCCAGAGTGCCCTGGATACCAGACTAAAGGGTCAAGTCATTTTTCAACATGACAATGACCCCAAGCATCGAGCCAAGATAACAAATCAGTGGCTTCAGGAGCAATGTATATATGACCTGGAGTGGACCAGCCAGAACCTGCACTAATATCCAATTGTGAACATTTCTAAAAAGACCTAAAATGGCCGTCTATCAGTACTGCCTATACAGCCTGTCTGAGGCTGAAAGGAACTGCTGAGAAGAATGGAGCAAAATACCCAAAAATGGGAGTGCCAAGCTGATAGAGATATATCCAAGAGGCTGTAAAGTGCTGCCAATCGGGTTTAAAAGAAATATTGAGCAAAGGCTTAATACTTATAGACATGTGATTTATTAGTTTTTTATTTAAAATAAATTTGCCCCCCAAAAAACAACCTTTTCACTCCATCATCATGTGGTATCATGTAGAATTTTGATTGATTTGTTCATCCATTTTGGAACAAGGCTTTAGCACAACATGTGGGGGGAAAAAGCAATGAATAATTACAAACTCAATGAAAGCAATCAAACAGCTCAGATGTAATCTGTAACATAGAATATTAAAATCAAGATTGTATATCATAAACTATCAAAACCCAGATGTACCCACTTATTCTGGACCTTCAGTTTAATACAAAATAGACAACAGAGCGTTAAGAGAGTTGAGTGTTTGTCGAACTTTGTTTTCCAGATTTTGTGGTGGATTGTGGCTTGACATCAAAAGGAAGATCCCCTTTTACTGTAGTGATATCTACGATGGCTTCCATATCCAGTCCATCTCTGCAGTGCTCTTCATCTACCTGGGCTGCATTACCAATGCAATCACCTTTGGTGGACTGCTGGGAGATGCTACAGACAATTACCAGGTCTTAATAAACATGGCATAATGTCTTCTTAATGCTGAAACTGACAGTATATTTAACTAATTGTAGCATGTGTTCTAAGAGCAACCCATCCTTTTTGTCTCATTCTTTCAGGGAGTGATGGAGAGTTTTCTTGGCACTGCTTTGGCAGGAACCGTCTTCTGTTTGTTTGGTGGACAGCCTCTCATCATTCTCAGTTCAACTGGACCCATTCTCATCTTTGAAAAACTGCTTTTTGAGTTCAGCAAGTGAGACAAAGGCCAAATAATATTTCCTTGGCTTCATTAATTTTATTTTTCCAGAATGTTCTCCTGGGACCATATTGAAAATAAAAGGAATACTGTAGGAACTGCATAAGGTCATATTTAAGCAAAAGGGGGGTCTACTAGTAGTTTTCAAATGCCCAAATTAAGAGAAAGAGCCAAGCACTTCTCTATTTTATCTAACCAGAGAAAAATAGTGCATTTTTATCTCAGTTAACCCAAAAACGTAACTGATAAAGAGACCAATGGATTTGATGAAATTATCATTTGGAAAGAATCTCCCATATGTTACATAATATTTTAAGGGAAAGAGGAAAGGAAGAGTTGATTGTAAGGAAGGAATGCTGGTGCAACTGGATTCTTAGCTTGTTGGAGGTACAAGACAACAAAACCGCATATACTTACAACCAAAAGAGAAGCATGAGGACCAGGATTGTTCAGAATCGCTGATGCTTATTTTATCTATACAGTGCCATAATAACCTGGCTGATGGGTTTTAGAAAATAAACAGCCTGTTTAAGATCGTGTCGCATCATCTCAATTAGATTTAAGTTTAGATTTGGTGTGCTTCAGACCATTGTTCTTCTGCATAAAGCAAGCACAGTTAAGCTTTAGGTCAACTGATGGCTGTTCATCATTCAAAGAATGCTTTTTGTATTTACTCAGGTTATCTTTATCTAATGTTACAAAGCATTTCATGATCTGAAACATTTACCTGTGACCAAAAAACAAAAGAAAGTAAGGAAGCCAACACTTTTTCTTGGCAGGGACAGTTTTATTGGCAAAGAAAGTTTTAAGCCTAATCATGAAGTGAAAGAGGGTATCTGTCAACTGAATCTAAACGGAAAATTGATTTCAAAACTAAGAAACTCTATAACTAAAGGCAAATGTAGTTTTAGAAAAGGTGGAAACTAGTGATGATCCAATCGGTTGATCAGTGATTGAAATCAGCCTATTATTCCCTAATCAGCTCTGACCTGTGGTCGTCTGGTTTGAGATCAAAAACTAGGGCTGGGCAATATGGCTTAAAAATAAGATCTCAGATTTTTTTCATACCATTTCTGATTTCAGATTAAATTTATTTTTTCTTCCTCTCTTTTCTGAAAAAGAAATTACAAATGACAGAAAATATTTTCAAAAAGTGGCTATTATTTCAGTCATCCGTTCTGTGAGAATTTTTGTTTAATTATGAGAATATAGAAACAATATTAATATACAATTTTACCAGAAGACTGTCTTAAAGTTGGGGGGGGGAACATAATTTTAAGGAGAAAAAAAGCTTCTAGAGTTATTAAGATCTGATGTGACCAGCTCAGTCCGTGTGATTCTTTCTTTAAAATAGACTCAGTCTTTTCAAAGTCCTGCGACTGATAATAATTTGATGCTGATGTGTTAAAAGATAAAGTATTTCCTTATTTGTAAAACCGATACTGAAGTATAACTTACCAAGATGCTTAAAATTCCTCATTTCAATTTTTTGTTGGTTTTTTTTTCGTGTTGAAATTCTCATAAAATTACCTCTTCATTCTCCTAATATTATGAATCCATTCTTATAATAATAATAAAAAAAATAAAATAAAATGTAAAAATCGTAGCCTGGCTTGAATTCAAAGTCCAAATAAATGGAAGCTATAAAACACGCTTGTCAAACAAGAGAGTAAAAAAAGTAAAAAATAAAAAATAGATTTTTTAAAAATTAAATCTTCAAAAACCAAAAATTCAATTAATCAATAAAATCAATTAATCCCCCAGCCCTACCAAAAACTTTGGAGTTTTTTTTCTTTAGTAAAATCTTAAAAAGTGAAAACTCCAGAGTTTGGGTTTGTAAATGTATCAACAAATAGTTTGTGTTTTGGTGCGCTTTGTTTTAAGAGTAACAGAAATCAGGTATCAGTTGCGGAAACTTGATGCATTAATTGTTATCATGTCATAGACTGTACTTTTCTGTTGGATTTAAAACTACGACCCCTATCGACGAATCAGCATCACTCTTTTTCTCTTAGGCTCTCCATTTGGTACATTCAGTTATAGTTTCCACTGACGAGTTTGTATGTGTTAGAGTCCTCGAGAAGAAAGTCAGAACCAGCTGGTGAGACAAAGAAAATTGCTGAAGATGAGTTGGTACATGGTCGCTGACAGCCTCTCCCCTTTCTTTTGCTTTGAATGGCTGCCCTCACAGGAACAACAGCATAGACTACATGGAGCTCCGTTTGTGGATCGGCCTACATTCGTGTCTGCAGTGCTTTTTGCTGGTCGTTTCAGATGCCAGCTACATCATCAAATACATGACCCGCTTCACAGAGGAGGGTTTCTCTAGCCTCATCTCTTTCATCTTTATCTCAGATGCCATTAAGAAGATGGTGGGTAACATGCTTGAATATTTGTATATATCCTCGTTGTGAACACACAAACGCATCTTAGACAGGAAGCAACGTGTTTTCCTTTCCATAGGTTGCATCCTTCAAGTATTACCCAATCAACCGGGGCTTCAAACCAGATTATGTTACATCCTACAAGTGTGAATGTGTGGCTCCAGACCAGGGTAAGACTTCTGTCCACATTTTGTTCGTTTTACTTGAATCAAATGTTTTAGGGAGCGCTACAAGAGGAATTCAAAGCACAAGAAAGTTTGGTTCCAATTCACAGTCAGTGTGAACTAAAATATGATTCCTTGTGATTTATGGTTAAAACAGAATATATACTGTATATAACAGTTGAAAACAGCTGTTTATAAACTGCATAAAAAAATGTTTATAACCTTTTTATTCTCACTTAAATCAGGTTATTCCTGTTTTAGGTCAGTTAGGATTACCAAAATTATTTTTATTTACTGTAAGACAGAATAATAATAGAATTTCTTTAGAAGTTCTTTTTATTACATTATTTAAAGTCAGAAATGTAACAGTAACACCTCAAACATACTGCTTCCTTGAATGACATCATGGGGAAAATAAGAGAAATCAACCAGAATATCAGGAAGAGAAATCTGGACCTAAGTCTGGGAACAATTTCCAGATGTCTGAAGGTGCTGTGTCTATTTGTTCAAACAGTTTTACACACGTACACACATGGAAATATCCAGCAATCATACTGTTGAGGAAGGAGACAGGTTGAATGTACCAGAGATAATCATATTTTCGTGAAAAGTGTGTGTATCAACCCTAGAACAAAAGTACAAGACCTTGTAAAGATGATGCAAAAGTTGACTAGAGTGTGAGATTATCCACATTGAAACAAGTCCTGCACTGATGGCCACACAGCAAGGAAGAAGTTGTAGATGCTGATGGCTGTGGGCAAGAAGGATCTCCTGTACGGTTAATATTACAGTGGGTCTGAAGAAGAAGCCTCTGATTGAAGACATTGTCATAATAGTCTTATTAAGAGGATGTTCAGGGTTGTCCATAATTTTCTTGATTTTATGCAGAATCCTTCTTTGTACAATAATCTGCAGATGTTGCAGAGTCCCCAGAATAGAGCCAGACTTCTATATCATTTGGTTTAGTTCCAAAGCTACTACCCCAAAAGATGATTGCAGAAGAGATTGCACTCTCCACAACAGACTTATGGAATATCCTATAGAGCATCTTGCTGCAAACCTTGAAGGACCTAAGCTTCCTCAAAATGTAAAGTCTGCTATGTCCCTTCTTGTGGACAGCTTTAAGGGCCCAGCATGGTCAGACCGAAGTTTAACTGTTGAAACGCGGCCACATGTCAGATAGTCATTAATCCAGGTGATTGTTGAGGCCTCCACCTGTGCTTTCTCGAGTTTCTGACAAAGCAAATCAGGCTGAACTGTGTTAAATGCACTAGAAAAATCAAAGAATATGATCCTCACAGTGCTGCCTGCTTTGTCCAGATGACAGTGGATTTGTTGAAGCAGGTGTATGATGGTGTCTTTAACTCCTACTCTACAGTAATAAGCAACCTGAAGAGTGTCCTGATAGGTGCTGGTTTGCATAGACTGGTTGGCCACCAGGAGTCTCTTCGGGACCTTCATAATATGGGATGTCAGGGCAACGGGTCTATAGTCGTTAATGACTGATGGATGAGTTTTTTTTTGGTACTGGAAGACATCCATTGTTGACCTCAACTTGACCCTTCTCTTGGGTCAAGTTGAGGTTGAAGAAGTGTTGCAGAATCCCACAGAGCTGCTCTTCACAAACTTTTAGCAATCTGGAGCTGACACCATCTGGACCTGCAGCCATGTTCCAGTTCAGTCTCTCCAGCTGCCTCTTCACCTGAATTCTAGAAACAGAAAAGTGGGAGTGGGAAGCAAAGGGAACAGCAGCATCTCCTGATTTGACTGAAAACAAACTTGTCGAAGCAGAACAGTCTATGACCGAGGTGGAAGATGAAACATTCAAGCTGTGACAGGAAAGCTGTGGGTCAAAGGAAGGTAGGATGTCTGTTTGACTGGGGACAGGAGAGGAGGATGTTGAGCTTGGTTCTGAGTTAAACCTACTATTCAGTTCATTGACTGTGTTCAAACCTCCATCTATCCGATGGATAGAGAGATAGGAAATATCACCAAGCAAATATAATTTGAAAATATTGATCAATGTTCCATATACTACTAATTAAAGGCAGATCTAAACAGGTGGTTTTTTAGCCTTGATTTAAAGGAACTCAGTGTGTCAGCTGATTTGCAGTTTTCTGGAAGCTTGTTCCAGATTTGTGGTGCATAAAAATTGAAAGCTGCTTCTTCATGTTTGGTTTTGGTTCTGGGGATGCAGAGCAGACTAGGACCAGAAGACCTGAGTGGTCTGGAAGGTTGATACAATGACAACAGATCTTTAATGTATTTTGGTGCTAAGCTGTTTAGTGATTTATAAACTAGCAGAAATATTTTAAAATCTATTCTCTGAGCTACAGGGAGCCAGTGTAAGGACTTTAGAACTGGGGTGATGTATACTC
The DNA here is from genome assembly GCA_014839685.1 of Anableps anableps. Classification (NCBI taxonomy): domain Eukaryota; kingdom Metazoa; phylum Chordata; class Actinopteri; order Cyprinodontiformes; family Anablepidae; genus Anableps; species Anableps anableps. The sequence goes on from CM026081.1 coordinate 28,655,388, forward strand.
CTCAATAACTCCCTGTCTCCCTCCCTGATGGTTCTTTTTTCTTGTTTAGCAGTTCCTTCAGGTCACTGGTGCAGGGTTTGCTCTTAGGGAAGCATCTAATTGTTCTGGTGGGGATGGTGTTGTCCACACAGAAGTTAATGTTGTCGGTCACACACTTAAGTCATGCCATTGATGTCCTCTCCATGTGGCTGGCAAAGTGCATCCCAGTCTCTAGCCTCAACACAAAACTGCAGGGCTTCTTCAGCTTCTTACAGTTCTCTTCATTACAGGTTGCCTCTGAAAAATGAGTTTATATGCTGAGAAGAGAAAAACAAGACTGCGAATTGATTTGCCCAGGGGAGGTCTTGCTTTGGAGCTATATGAATCCTTGACATTTACATAAAACAAATCCAATGTCTTGTTTTCTTTGGTAGAGCAGTGGACAAACTGTTGATATGTTGAAAGTGTAGCAGAGAGTGAGGCGAGATTAAAATCACCAGGTATTGCCACAAGCCCAATATGGTATTGTATTTGTAGTTTTGCAACAACTGAACTGATGACATCACATGCATTGTCAGGAATAGCTGATTGCAGGATGTAAGTGGTTGCCACAATAACGCTGATGAACTCTGTTGGTGAATAATATGGATGGAAAATTACTTATAAGAGTTCAATATCTGGGCTACAGAGACGACACTTTACAGTAACTTCATGACTGAAGTTCATGTTCTGGGTGACATTGTTGACAAGCACTGCTGATACACTTCCTTCTTTTTCTCACTCCTCTTTAGATTTCTGTCTGATCATATAGTCAGGGATGACCATGACAATGACTCAAAATTACCACCAGATTACATACAAAGTGACTTAAAGATAACAAAGACAATGTTTTGGAATAACTATCACAAAGCCTTGATCTCAGTCCCAAAGAAAATTTGAGAGCAGAATTGGAAAACTGTGTACGACAAAGTAGCCTACGAACCCAACCCAGTTAGACCATTTCTGTCAGGAGCAATGGGCCAAGATCCCAGCAAACTATTGTGGAAAGATACCAAAAACAATTGACAAAAAGTCACAAAGTTTAAAAGGAAATTCTAACAAAAACCTATTAAATGTATGTAAACTTCTAGATTCTGAACAAATGGAAAAGGTTTATTCTAAGAAAAGAAGGTTATGCATATCTTATAGTGTTTGTAAACTTCTGGCTTCAACTGTATGCAATTTTGAAAATTACATCAACTTCAATTTTAGGGAAGGAGATATTTAATGTGGTTGAAATTAAATCTTTATTTTTTACTCAGTATGTATCTCTTATGTGTTGTCTTTTTTGCCTCATTCTTGGTGCTGTGTGAAAATGTAAGTATCACACCTTGGCAGACCATGTAATAAAAATTGATGAAGCACTGTTACAATCTGGTAATGAAATAACATTAAATCATCAAAGCTGAAAGAAATTCTGTTTGTCCTCTTCAGCGTCTGCTCTGGATTTAAATGTTTCAGCTCCTATGTCAGATGATAACATGACTCTGCTGGTAAGTGATCAACGGCACAAATGTGTGACTTTTGCATCACTTTTGGTTTATACTTTCTTATTTATAAAGACAAGTGGGGCTACTTTTTGATATTTTTCATGTTGTTGATTTACTTTGATCTGCAAATTAAGTACTGTTTTTGACCAACAGTCCAATAATAGTCTCAGAAACATGAAAAGCAAGTTAGATACTATATAGATTAGGCATGGCTCAGTATGAAATTCTAACCTTCAGTAAAACTACCACAGTTTTACAGTATTACAGTATTACCACAAAGATAATACTGAATTAATAATAGAATTACAAAGATAATTCAATTCAATAATACTTTATTAATCCCAGTGGGTAATTAAATGATCTAAGTGTATGATTTTCAACAGAAAATCCACAATTATTCATACTGCTGCTAAAATAATACCGATTATTGCAGTTACAAGAATCACATCTACAATATTTATTATTGCCATTTTGATTTTGACACCAGAGCTAAACAAAAATATAGAATAAACAGGCTATCTGCTTAGGGAGACAGCCTATAGTTAGATGCTTGACAGACATGCTGCTCATAATTAGTCAACTATAGTTTGAAAAGGGCTGCATGGTGAAGCAGTTGGTAGCACTGTTGCCTTGCAGCAAGGAGGTTTTGGGTTCGAATCCAAGCCTGGGGTCTTTCTCCATGGTGATTGCATGTTCTCCCCATGAGTGGAGAACAAGCTTCCTTCCACAGTCCAAAAATATGACTGTTAGGTCGACTGATTACTCTAAATTGCCCTTAGGTAGGCATGATTGTATGTCCTATATGCCTGTGTGTTGCTCTCTGATGAACTGGCAACCTATCCAAGGTGTACCCTGCCTCTCACCCAAAAAACACTGGAGATAGGCACCAGCTCCCTCCACAACCTGCAAAGAAAGACTGGAATAAAATGGATTGATGGATGTATTGTCTGAATACAGCTCTACCTAATAATAGTGATAAGTGGCACTCATTTAGTTTCCATGCAGTGACTGTCAGTGTTTTTTGCAAGTGGAATAACCTAAATGTGGCAAAATTTGTCTTTTTTAGTAAGCAAAGGAAATGTGTTGGGCCTGTCTTTCAATTACCCGACAAGCAGTGTGCAGCAACAACGCTGGACACCTCTATGCTGTGCACAAAGGAAGAAAACTCTTCCACTCGGACACTTTCTATGACATGTCATGTAAAAGACTTTAGACCATAATTTTGGTATGGCAGGAAATCTTAGTGGATATAACATTTAACTTTTAAAAGCATCAACCAATAAAAATACTCAATTGAAAAAAAACTTTGTTTTTCTTATCTCAACTTACATTTGTCGTTAACACCCAAAAAAAATTATTTTTTTTCTTTCTATCAAGCCTTGAACATGACCTTGAAGCTCCAGTATATAACTTTTACAAAAATATGTTTTTTGTATGTTTGTTAAAACTGTCACCATGCCGTGACAGTATGGTATGAGACAGATAATCTGTGAAAAGACTGAACTCCTCCACCTCCTTCCTGGGCTACTATTACTGTCTAAACAAATGCACTGCTCCCGAGCTAAAACAACTACACGAGGGTGATCAGTGCCAAGACCCTCTTCCTGGCTATTATTGGTTGTTTCTGACAGAGTGATGTATTTCTACAGTAAGTACTGAGAGCACTGGGAGAAGGCAGAGGAATCTGATTATTTCACAGATTATCTGTTTTATACTATCACAACATAATGATAATTTGAACACATATGTAAAAAACATTTTTCACAAAAGTTACGTACTGCAGCTTTAAAATAAATATTTTATAATTGAAACAGGGTTTGCAAAATTTAGAACTCTTTTATTGGCACAGTTAGTACCAATCCATCAGCAGAAAAAGTATATTGCATATGTGGAAAAACTTTCTATCCCTTATCTGATATTTATTAGTACAATTATTATGAGTTTTGTTTCGTTATGAAATCAGATCAGAAATTTAGAGTCCAAGATTAGAAGCACTCAATTATTATGAGTACTGGAAGCGATTCAGAGTGGATTGACAAATATAGGCCATTCAGTTTTTTTCTGTACTGTTTTTTTCTTTTGTTATCGCCTGTTTTTTTTCTGTCTTTTGTTTGCCTTTTTCTCCCAATCCACTGCCCTCCCTTTGGTTTCCTCTGAACCCCTAATCCTCCCCAATCTATGTCTACAACTCCCCATCTCTCCAATCTATCCTTTTGCCCTGGCTCTCCTTCTCGGCTCCTAGTTTAACCTGACAGACTTGGACTGGAGTCAGCTGAGTAAGAAAGAGTGTGTGAAGTATGGTGGTATATTGGTGGGGAGCTCCTGTAAGTATGTTCCCGACCTGGCCTTAATGTCCTTCATCCTCTTCATTGGCACCTACTCCATGACTGTTTCTCTGAAAAAGTTCAAGTTCAGCCGCTACTTCCCGACAAAGGTAAGACCTGCTTCATGGACTGCAGTTTGTTGAAAAATTCCCAGGTTTTTCCGTTTTAACACTCATCGAATTTCTTCGGTCCAACAAAGTGTACCTGCATGAGAAATGCTTCAATCCTGAAAACATTGTAGTTGTTCAGTTTGAAGGATAAAGCTTGTGGTATTTCTCATTTGTATCTGAACTTTGTCTTGATATTCATTTACAATGATCTTCCAAAATATTCAGCAGCTTATCCAGTGACCTTATAAAGCAAAAAATTTCTTCACTTTTTCACTTTGTGATGTTGCTTTAGAATTAAGTTAAGTAGAAAATTATTCCTACAGTGACTATAAACACTGTACACTCCTCTCTTCCAGTATAATGGTTTAATGATTTAAAAAATGAGAACATGATAAATAGTTTTAAAACCTTCTCCATCTTTGATACAACATTTATCCTGTTTTCCAGTAATTTCTGTCTCTGGGTTGGGGTTAGTCTCTCTCTTATGGGCTTGACATACAGGAAGCAATGAATGGCAGTGAAAAGCGATAGTTTTACATCACTCAGGATGAACCCAGCACACAGCAAACAAAAGTTGAACATTTTTCAACTTTATTGTGCCTATGTCTCATGCACATTTACGTGTACAAGCTTGAAATTTTACATGCTCGAATTTCACCCGTCGCTTGGCTGGAGGAGGGCAAGCAGTTGTTGCCTCATCGTTCAGGTTCCATCGGAAATTAATAAAGAGGGTGCACGTTGCCTCCTGTATGTTAAGCCCTTCAGGCAGTGGAGTTCAAGTAACCTAAAGGGCCCTGCATGGTCGAGTCAAACGGCCAAATTCAGTTGTCATTGTCGCAGTTGCATGACGAAAATTGCGTCATTTTGTTTTCAACTTCATGTCATCCACCCCTTCTTGTCTCAACCCCCCTGGTGAACTTTTCACTCCCTCTCCATGCAAAACTATTGTGTGATTGGTCTGAATTTCGTGGTTGTTTATGTATGTAGAAAACAGCCCCAACTACTCAACTTCCAGAAGCTGGTTTTTCAGTTACAGAGCAGGATGGAATCGTTTTGAGGAGAAATTGTCCAAAGCCGTGAGGAAGTACGTACTGAAACATTAAAAAATAAAAATATAATAATAATAATAATAATAATAATAATAATAATAATAATTATTATTATTATTATTATTATTATTATTATTATTATTATAAAACACATCGATTCTCGGTTCTGGTGTTATGGATGTTAATAGTAAACACAGCGATCATGGCAGAGAGGATTGACTAACTGCTGTAAACCACACATAGCAAAACACCAAACTCCCCTACAGTGGGAGGGGTTTCACAGGAGTTTGGCTCAGTGTGTCTTGTGGACCATGAAGGGTCTGTGCGAAAACGAACATCCGAAAACCATGTGACCGCGCGTCGACAGTTTGGCTTCGACTTGACTATGCAGAGCTCTCAAGGCTCCCACATACTTCATCCAAAGTGCCAAAACTGACGTAAACAATGACAGAGAGCCATCTGCCTGCCAAACTCGCACCAGGCCCTGGTCGAACTATTTCAACGAAGCTCTGTGCGAAGCGTTGTGTGATTGATCAGAAGTTTGTTGTCATGGTTTATGCAGAAATGCACTCAGACAGCAGTGCCGATATTTCTCTTCAACTAGTCCGTTTCCACGATCTGTTGTCACTTTTTTGTGACTCAATGAGGAATTATGTACATTTGTATAGTTCTTCACTCAATAACTACTATAATAATAACACTGTCAAATGGCTAAAAACTCCTGAATGGAAATTGTGTCGTTGTCCATGGAGGAGGGTTTCTGCAGAAAAGTGTGGCACCAGCTCCATGACCGTTTCATTAAAGCAAAATAGAAGATGCAGGGAGGAAGTGGGAACCCTGTTGGGTATGTGCGTGACATATACTGAAGTGGGACAGGTGTCCCCCAGGTGGTCTGCGCCGTTGTATGAAAGGTGGTTGCAAATATGAATGGTCAGTAACTACGTGACTGCGTGTCAACTGTTTGGCTTCAAATGAAGTATGTGGAAGCCTTTAGTGTAGGATGAAGGCTGAGATCAATAGACGGATTAGGGCCAGGTTCAAATAAATTTGGGGACTACACCAGTTTGACGTGGAAAAGAAAGTTCTCAGTCAAAAAGCCTAACTCTTTGAGCTGTGCAAACCCCTCGCACACTGTTTGTATTTCACAGTCAACTGTACCGATTGCCTTCATTTCTCGTGACATATTCCTTCATTTCCCATAATCCAGATGCAAGTTTGATGAGCTAGTTGGGTGCCTAGCCCCACTTCTTCTCCACCAGGGCAGCTATCGCACAGCCGTCAGTGCGGTACAGAGAGCAGCGGTCAGGCTGCATGTCTTTGCGACTGGTTGCACCAACTCTCAACCTTATCAGCTCAGTGTCGCATACAAAACAGTTCAATGTGAATACTGTTTCCCGCCAAGAAAGTTACTGTGTGACATGGAGTACATTTACACGGTCGTAAAAATTTACTTTTGTGTGGACGTGTCCGGTGGATGTCCGCTTTGAGCCCACCTCGAGTACACGCAGACCTCCGCGGAGTGAAGTACGCCCAATTAAGGCCTTAAGTCTCACCTATCATTATGACCGAAAGAACAAGTCAAGTGCCCTCTCACATCAGAAGGAGTCAGTTGAGGTTTCTCTCCTAGACCTGTTTCCCTCACAATCCAATCTCTTAAAAGTGGAATAGGATGGATGGGTGAGTGGATTGACATAACCGGTACAATTCAACTGAAATACAGACAAATCTTTTTAAGGGAAATTGGTAAAAACAATAACACCACAATAACCTAAATTGCATAAGTCTGCACACCCTTATACAAATACTTTGATGAAACACATTATGATTTTATGAGTCTTCTTTGTCACAGGATACAGGCATGCCACATCATGACTTGGAAGTTTCCCTACATGACCTTACAAAAGTTCTCTAAATCTGTCATATTGCAAGGAGATTGCTGGTGCACAGTGCTCTTAAGGTGACCCCACAGATCTGAAATATGTAGGTCTGCACTCTATTTGGATACTTTGATAAGCCATGTTCTTCTTGATCTAAATATATGCCTAAACTCATTATAACACTGAAAAGAAATTCCTCTTAGGTTTTTGGGATCAAAACTGATTGACCCCAAAAACATGATTACTTAATGTCTTTGACCTTAACTAAAACATTAGTTTCAATGTAAAGCAAGTAGGCCCAGAGCATGATGCTGCCACCATGTTTTACCGTGAGTATGGTGGGTTTTTTGGTGATGCTCATCAATGTCAATTTCTATAACACATTTAAAAACAACATCGTTTACTAAAGTGATTTACATGGTAACTAAGAACAAACAGGAAAACATGTTGATCAATTAAAATCGTTTTATAATTAAAACCTAAACATTGAAATCAATAAAATTATTTGAACAGAGGCTAAAACAAGCAGATGCCACAACATAGAAATTCTAATGTATTTCAATCTGAACTTGACTTAAAGCCAATTTTAAAATAATGGCTTTTCAGGCTGAATTTTAAAGACTGTATAGATTCAGCAGGATTCATATCAAGTGACCTGTTATTCCATAGTCTTGGGGCAGCCTCTGCAAAACCTGATCCCCTTTTTGCACCAGTTTTATATCAGGGTTAAACTTTAGTCATGACAGCTTTAGTTAAGTGTTTATTTTGGGAGTAAATCTTCTGTCATGTTCCCCTGCTCCTTAGTCTAGACATAATGAAGAACAGTAGTACATATATAGTATAATCCAATAGTTACCATTTCCTTTGATCCTTTGTTACCTCTCTGCACACTCCAAATAAAGGATGCAAATAAACAAATGTCATGAAACTGCTTGAAATGATACTTGAACTTTGCTATAATTGATGGCAGATGTAAACTTAAGAAGACTGAATGCTGTTAGGCTAGGTTAAGGGTGTGCATACATATACAAAACGGTTATTTCAGCTTTATGCATTTCACACTTCCACTCAGATTAATTTGCTTTTCTTCTGAATTGTACCACATATATTTCACATTAAAAATGAAAAACATTCGGAAGTAATTTATCATGGTCTTATTCTTGACAGGTCTTATTTTTAACAGAGGTGTGCATACTTTTGATGTATTGCATTGTAATATACACATTTCAGAAATCATGATGCAAAATATCACCAGCTTTTTGGTTTAAAGAAACAGATCACTATTTAGAGCTTAAACATTCCTTGTTGTCCAGAACCACCACCCCTAGACACCCAATATACCACAATGTTTTCCTTATACCCTTATCCCATGTTCTCCCTGCATGCCCTCTAGCTTCGTTGCCTGATAAGTGATTTTGCCATCATATTCTCCATCATGGTTTTCTGTGGCATGGACTGCCTTCTGGAGCTGGACACCCCCAAACTACACGTACCAACCGAGATAAAGGTCCAATCTTCCCCCGAGCAATTCATCTTTCATTGTCCCTTATCTTTGTGACTGCTACTTGCATCTCTTTCCCTAATAATGAATTCTAATCAGTTGTTTTCATGTTAATTCATTGTTATAAGAATTCTTATACAGAATGTATCACTTCTTGTTTATTCATTTATCTGAATTCTCATGTTCCCACATTTTCTGGGCACATATCGCCCATCCTCAATGTTACCCATCTGTGTTTGTTCTCCTCTTGCCTTGGTCTGTGTGTTTCTGTGTTGTCATGCTGGTGAACTTGTAGATGAGGAAGCTCATCAGTGATTTTGCCATCTTCATGTCAATCATGTCCTTTGTGGGTCTGGATATGTTGATGGGCTTAGACACACCCAAACTAATCGTTCCAACAGAGTTCAAGGTATTTATTTCTCACTAAACTTAAAGTTGGAATATGTGCATGCTTGTACCATATTTAGTGTTTGGAATTTGGAAGGTCCTATACGAGCAAGGTGTCCACGCATCCTTAAAAAGTCTTAAATTAATGTGTCCAAAATTAAAGCCTTTAAAATGCCTTTTAAAAAGTAAGTCAGCCTTTAATACATTAAGCACAGGTCTTACATTTTGTCTTGACAGGACTATTTAATGTCGTATATTCCACATTTTTTTTTTTTTCTCATGGAACTTTTCTGTCAAGCAAAAGTTTGAGTCGTCATTGCATTCTATAACTCGAGATGGTTCAGGCTACCAGTAACTCACTGCTAATATACCCTTGCTTCCTAGCTAGATAGATTTTTTGCATCTGTCATGGCTAAGTGAAAATTTCTCGCCAGTTGTTGAATGAAGTTTTTACCTTTTTGTTGAAATATAGGTCTTAAATTCCATTCATAATTGTCTTAAAAAGGTCTTTAAAAGTCTGAAATTTGAGTTGGTAAAACCTGCAGAAACCCTGTACTAGATACAGTCCAGGGTTACAAGCAGGGATACAAGCTCAAATCAACACAACCCAGCCGAGGCACTGACTACCCCGGAAGAACCATGCATGAGCACATGAGTAAAGCTTAACTCCCCCGATTACAAGGGAAAGCAAGGCCTGTCATGACGACTCAGGGGGAACAAATTCTGTCAGGAATAACTACCTTGGCACGACACCGGTACCTCAGTTCAACCCTTACAGCTTGCAGCCTCGCATGTTCAACCCTCATGCAGATATACTGAAGATCTCTGTCTCTCTGCTCGCTTCACTCTGACCAGTGGCAGCCCCACTCCACAGTGAAAACTCCACCCCCTCATTTGAATATAAGAACATGAAATAAAAAGAGCCTGAAATAAAAATGGAGTTAAAAAATAAAAGTACTTGAAATACATAATGTAGCTTTACAAAATAATAGTGTCACAAAATAAAACACCATTATAAAATGAATAAACAATGAAATAAATACATAAATAAATCTTGAAATAAATTAATGAAATTAATAAATCTTGAAATAAATAAAAAAAATAAACAAATAAGGTAAACATTTCTTTTTTAAATATTTTTTTGTTTTATTTCATGGCGACATTTATTTATTTCATGAAATATTTATGAATAATTTATTCATAACAGTATTTATTTATTGATGCATTTATTTATTTAATTTTGAATGAAATGGCTCTCCATAAGCTTAACCAGGGGTCTGTAACCTTTTAGAATCCAAAGAACCAATTTTGCACTGAGTCCAGTGAAACAAAATTCATCTATATGACTTTTAGGGGGAAAAAAAGATACATATCTCGTAGAAATGTTGTTGTCATTTTTAAAGAACCAACTGTTTTATTTGTATTTTTAGGTTTTAAAATAAAGAAAAATGTAAAACTTTATAAATGATAATAATAAAAATAATAATAAAAAGTTCTCTTCTGTGGGATGTTGATATTCTGTGATGGACTGGCGACCTGTCCAGGGTGTGCCCCACCTCTCGCCCGGTGACCGCTGGAGATAGGCACCAGCCCCCTTCATGACCCTGCAAGGATAAGCATGATGGATGGATGAATGGATGGGATGTTGATATTTGTGGAAATAATGTAAAATAAACCCCACATAGTTTCAAACCTAAAGACAAAAAATTTATTTAAAAAAACATTGCGAAAATTCAATGCAGTTATTCCATGACAAAAGACTAAAAACTACTAAAAACCCACGATTGTTATTAGAGCCATACTTAAAAACAGTCGGTTCTCCACCATCATGGAAGGTTCAAAGAGCGACTCTGGAGCCTCAGGTTGCAGACCCCTGGTCTAAACAATTAACCCAAGACATCCATTTTAAAGGGCAATTCTACAAAATACTGAGGGAATGGACATAAACTTATGATTTTAAAGACCCTGTTAAATAAATCTCTGACATTTTCTTTCTCTCATTTTTGTAGCATTTAACAAATAGAAATTATAAATTATTTTGCTGATTCTAACAAGAGAAATTTGATCTGATTTAACTTTAGACTGTGAGAATAAAAGGTGCATGTGTCTTTCTGTATGGGTGTGTGTGGGTGTGTATGGGTGTGTGTGTAAATATTATTTAGTTCAGCTGTGTATTATCTGCCAATCTGTGATATATATTTACCTTTTTAATACTGAATGTACCTGTGTGATGCAGCCTACACGTTCTGACCGTGGTTGGTTCGTGCTTCCATTTGGTAAGAACCCCTGGTGGTGGTACTTGGCCAGCTTTGTTCCAGCTCTCCTCGTCACTATCCTGATCTTCATGGACCAGCAGATCAGTGCTGTCATCGTCAACCGCAAGGAAAACAAGCTGAAGGTCTGAAATCACAACTCCTAAACCTCAAAGAGAAGATAGTATTTCAGTCATGACTGAGTTAGTCAAAAAGATTTGTCATTTGTAAGATACAATGGCGGGCAGATGTGTCTAGCAGCATGATTGATTTTCTTTTGACCGTGTTGCACTTTGAAGACCAACATTATATAGAATCAAAGCACAGACAACTTGAAATGGAGGATCTTAGTGAAAACAGGTTGTGAAGCAGAAAAGAAAAGGTGAACAGACTCCACCTGTCTACCAAAAGTCCCCTGTATGAGTGCCAACAGAATTTACTGATGTCTGGCAATGAGATCAGCTGAGATCTGAGATCTGAGATGTGAGTTAAGCTGGTCAACATGGCTTCTCTGAATTATTTCTAATGTGCAAATTAGATTTCAATAAATCATTTCTGTCCAACATATTTTTTCACATGCCTGGCAGGAGCCAACCAATTAGTTTTTTTTTTGTTTTGTTTTGTTTTGTTTTTTTTGTGGGGGGGGAGGTTGTTTAATACAATAAATAAAATGTGTGTGACATAAAGTCACTATTGCTTTTATGTTTTGAACATAAGTAATAGGTTAATATTCCTAAGAAATATTCAGCTGTCAGTAACACTACCAAAACCTGAAGTTTATAGAGAAAAGAGACTGACTTTTGAGAACTTCAAAACCCTTAAATTAATTTGGACTGAAAGACAAATCCTACACTTGCTGACTATTAAAAAAATATAGAAAAGCAAAATTGTGAAAGCTAACACACCGTTTGAACTGCATGAAACTGCAATGAGATTGTAAATGAAAAAAACAAACAAACCCTAAATACTGAAAGGAGCTTAACCTTTCTCTCCATCGAGTTTCCTGGAGTCAAGCAAAAGCTTAGGCTAAAATCTGATCCTACTCTGGTTCTCCATCTGAATGTTTGCAGAAAAAAAAGCATCACATGCTGTTTTGCATGTGATGCTTTTTTTTAATGGATTAGACTTAGATCATATTTTTACATTACTTTGCTCCAGTATGACACCTAGTGGCTGTGCAAAATAAAGGAATGGACTTTTTCAGCAAAGCATGTCATTTTGTGGAATCTTATAACATTAAAAGGCTGATATTTTAGAGATTTTAATCTGTAATACATATCTCAGGCTCATGCTATGCAATGCTGTCTGGTGACAAGATGGTAAGCTAATGAACACTGAATTCTACATCTTTGATCCCAGCATACATTACACTGTTTAGAATGGAAGTGTATCACAAGTAACAAATACTTCAAAGATGTAACTGAACTTGTCCCAGAAAAACCCTTAATTTTCTCATGGCTAGACCTGTGCAGCAGATGTTTTTCCACTACAACTACATGCACGGAAAAATAGGAAACAGCAACAGCAGCTTTAGAAGAAATTAAAGCTGCAGTAAGTAACTTTTATAAAATATATATGTTTTGACATATTTTTTTAAAACTGTCACTAACTTCTGACAATATGAGACAGATAATCTGCTAAAAACAAAACAAAAAAAGTTAAGATCCTCCTTGTGGTCCTACCACCATCTGCAGAAATACACCACTCCCGCTCAGAAACAACCAATCAGAGACAGGAGGAGTGTCTTAATGCTATCGATCACCATTGTGTACATGCTGCTGCTCTGATTGGGTGTTTCTGACCAGAAGCAGTGTATTTCTGCAGATGGCAGTAGGACCACAGGGAAGACACGAATGAGCTCAATTTTTTTTTTTTTTTTTTTTTTTTTTTTTTACAGATTATCTGTCTCATATGCTACAGTCAGGACAGTGAGAGTTTTCACAAATATATGAAATGTATTATTTTTATAAAAGTTACTTACTCCAGCTTTAAGATGATCATGTAATTTTCCTGTTTTTCACAGACTTTATCCTGCAGCTGTGGCATCTAATATTTGAAATGTGTTAATGCTGAGCATCCAAGTGAATTTTAAAAAAAATTTAATTTCTAATTTTTTGAATTACTTATTTTGCTTTTATTATCAAAACAAAATAAATGTGAGAACAATGACAAAATTCATTTAAAGGAGGAGTACAAGACAGACATTTTGTGCCCCATTAAAACACTGAATAATTTTTTTTTTTTTAATTAACTCACTTTATTTGTTTGCTACTACAGAAAGGCTGTGGGTACCACTTGGACCTGTTCTGGGTGGGTGTGCTGATGGCTCTGTGTTCCTTCATGGGTTTACCCTGGTATGTTGCTGCCACTGTTATCTCCATCGCCCACATTGACTCTCTGAAGATGGAGAGCGAATGCAGTGCCCCTGGAGAGCAGCCACAGTTCCTCGGAGTCAGGTAAAACTATGATGCCACAAAAAAAAAAAGCCCCACATCCATGATTTTTCATGGTGAAGATTATTTGTAAATTTCTTCCCAAAACTCAGTAAATACAGTGTCCCAAAAACTGAAGGAAAGCTTGTGATTCTATTTGTATTTGATGGCATTTCAAGAATTTGGGGTTATCTCTAGGGAGCAACGGCTGACAGGCATTCTGGTGTTTGTGCTGACTGGACTCTCAGTCTTCCTCGCTCCCGTCCTTCAGGTCAGTGGAAAGATTATGAAGAGAGTTGCTACCATCATTACATCATTTCTTTTTTCTTTAACACTTTATTGCTATACTGTTCTGCATAGTACATTCCAATGCCAGTCCTCTATGGAATCTTCCTTTACATGGGAGTGGCATCGCTAAGTGGTATTCAGGTATGTTAAAAAGCAACATGTTTTACTTTATGGTAATTAGACCAGTATTATCAACTTGAACTTTTTTAGAGGTACAAAATATTTAAAAAAATACATAGTAGGATGTAAGTATGTTGCCAAATATAAAAAGGGAAAAAACAGCCTAAATTAAGATGAATAAATACAGTATGTACCATTACATGAGAACTTAACTCAGGGCCATATTTCTGTTTGAAAGTTACTAAAAACATATTTTTAATATTTTGCAGTTTAACAAATAACACCAAGTGGCTCTTTGATATTGAGGCTCCAGTGTCCGGGAATTAAAATAATGAAAAAATAAATTATATTATTGTAAATTATTATAACTAATATATTATAAATTAAATTATGACTTGTATGTGTTCCTAAAAAATGAAGACAGATGATCTTTTAAACATAAAAATGTGATATGTTTGTAAAATATTTTATTAACTGCAAATAGAATTTTTATACATTTTTAAAAATTATTTTTAAAAATAATGTTAAAATGCTTTATTAAAATGAGAATTATTTTACTATTTATTTAAATAATTAATGTCTGTGTGCTTAAACACATCTAAAATTTATTTAAAGAGCAATTAAACCCCAAATCAACTTTTTTGGATAATAAACTGTATAAATTGGTCCTTAAGGGTACTTACTCTCTTTTGTTCATCTGCAAATTGTGACATTTTTGTGTAAATTTGTTTAATTCAGCAATATTTGGTCTAAAACCATATAAGTGCTGCCCTCCTTAGGTTAAAGGGTGGCTACTGCAGTCGAAATTTTCAGCTTGATTGATTTCGCAGTCACAGCCAGTTTGCGTATAAAACTGTCAGTCAGACACGTGCCCCGTGGTAAGTCAAGTCTAGTTTTGTCGCTAGTCGCTTTTTTGTAAAAAGAAAAGTCGCTAGATGGGTTTTAAAAGTCACTAAATATAGTGACAAAGTCGCTAAGTTGGCAACAGTGCCTTCCCTCATCCTGACCACAGACCTGCATAACCCCCCTCCACTCATCCCCACACTTGGCCGTGCCCCTCAGCTTCTCACTTTGGTGGAATCTTTCAAAAATTGTCTGGGGGCAGAGTTATGCTTTCACAGAGGGTTTAGTTACACTTTAATGTCAGTCTTATCCATCACAGTCAGTCGGCGGGACCAACACAGCTCTTGCCAATATAATTGGTTTAAAGTTGACTTACTCTGTAGGTCAACCAATCAAATGTTAGGTTCCATTGGAAAAGGTTTTGTGACAGTTCGAATTATTCTTTGGTGCTCTGCAGCAAAGAAATCATGAAATAATACGGAGATATTTATTCAAGGTTTTAACAAATATAAATTTTAATTATTAAATGCATTTTAACTAATGATTTTCACATTGGAGAAATGTATGTCTTTAAGAACATAATAATTAAAATAATTAAGAATAGATGGACTTGTTTCATTTTAATTGTAATACATTGTCTCCAGTCCTCGAGGGCCAGCGTCCTCCAACCTTCTGATGTGTGCCTGCTTCAACACACCTGAATCAAATGACTGAATTACATTCTCAGTATGCAGCCAAGTTGTTCAGAGTCCTGCTAATGAACTATTTAGTTGATTCAGGTGGGATGATACAGAGACACATCTAAAAGCTGCAGAGGACACCAGTCCTTGAAAACTGGAGACCTGTGATATAGTTCATGACTTATTGATTTATTAAATTCCAATACTTGTAGGACTTCATATTCGGAGGCGCTATTTTTTCCCAAGGAAATAGAACAGCTTTTCTTGGCCAGTTTGTCTTTTAGTACTATATTACTTTGGTTGCAGTGTAATAAAGTTATGTTTATTCAGGGGAGAGTTTTTCTATAATCTTTTTTGCTATAAGAAACAAAGAGATCATTCACAATGCAGCAACTTAGTACCGACACAAGTACGTCCATAAAACTTTGAGAAGCTTGTACTCTTGCTAAGTTTTATGCTGGTTCATACGTGAACATTTCACTCTTGAAGAAAAATTATACTTTAAGTTCATTTAGTCATAGTCATAGAAAAGCCTAAAGATTTAAAAACTAAAAGTAAGATTTTTAAAAGTTTGGATTTTTAAAGTGATGTCTCTTTAAGTTTTACTTCTACAAATGACCGTTACTCAGGGAGAACATGTTTAATACGTTCTGTTTGGTAGTACTGGTTGCTTGTGGGACGGTGTTTGTTATGAACTCCAACCCACCATGGCTTTTTGTGTAAAAGAAGACTCGTACGCAAGTAATTTGCTTGTGCCAAAGTGACATTTTGGTTTTAACATTTACAATTGTGTTAATGATCTTTTTAAGACTGGAGTTTCAAGATAGCAGAACTCTTCTTAGGTCTCGGTTCTGCTCAGACACGCAGTTAGCTGGAAAATTAATTGCTATTTAGTTAGACTAAAATGGTCCATCTCCTTCAGGTAAGACATTGACTACTAATGATCTAATAGAACCCAAAAATGAGACCTATCCCCTTAAGAAAAAGAACAGAGTTTAATCTGATTACATTTCGTGAGACTTTCCAAATGCAGAAATGTGGCAAAGTACCATGTGTAGAAAAGAAGATCATCCATGGAAAAAAATGAATTTAATGTTGCAAGAAATTCTTTTTTTTGACATAGCTGTTCATTCTAAGAATGTGAGTCATTTAAAAATAAAATCTGGTCTGTACACTCTCTGTTAATTCTAAACGTAAAGATTCGATCATTTAGGAACATGTTCTGCATCTTTGTGTTCTAGTTCTGGGAACGTATCAAGTTGTATCTGATGCCGCCCAAACACCAGCCAGACTTCTCCTTCCTGCGCCACGTCCCCCTGAGACGCGTCCATCTTTTCACACTTGTTCAGATTGTCTGCCTGGCTGTCCTCTGGATCCTCAAGTCCACCTTCTTGGCCATAATCTTCCCAGTAATGGTGAGTTTTAGATCTATCTCGCTCTGCCTTTTGCGTCTAGTTGACAGCTTTGTTTTTCAAGTTATGTTCAGTCAATTGAATTGCATGGCTAAAAATATATGATGGTATACATTCAAATATGGAAACAACTTGTCAATAACAGGGGAGTCAGATATGAATTACCTGTAGACATCTTTATTACCTGAGCCATCTATGGAAAGCCATTTCAGCTTTTTTCAGACATATGACTACATTTTCCTAAACCTTTTCAAGATTACTTTGCACCAAGACTTTCAATCATACTGGATGCCTCACCTACAGGTAACACTTTTTGGGCAAGTAGTACTACCTTTACCTAACGAGTTGAAGCAGAAGCCTCACCAGTTAGCCAAATGGCCTCATTACAATGGACCCCCGCCTATTCGCGGTTTTGGACTCACAATTTTTCTGTGGGACGTAACTCAAATTTTTCATGGAAAATTTGCCTATTTGTGGAGTTTATCCTGTAGAGCATATCTAAAATATTTTAAAAGGCAGTTTGGGAAGCTGAAATACCGAGACACAATCCAACTTAACACATTTTTGGCTGGTGTTTGCAAAGCAGCCAATCCTGAAGCAGCACTAATTTCCCTTGGCATTGATTGGCTCTACCCCCAAGTGTGGAGAAAAGGAAGACTGTAGATATCAGGTTATGCGACAGTGCTAATATGTTTCCATGGTGCATATCAGTCCCTCCAGTTTTTCGTGATTCTGTGATCATGAAAATTCTCACAGAATCAACAGAGCCCTGCATTTTTTTTTTTTTTTTGCGCTAATGCCTAATTGTGAGTTTATCACAAATTTCCCCCTGTAATGGTTAAACCTGTATTTTTTACTTCTACTACACTGCTGCCTCAGCCTTACTTGATGTCAAGTTATAGTCTGTGGTCGATATGGCGAGAAACAAAAAGTCACATTTATTGTCATACATAAGCGCAAATATCGCAAAATTTCTTGTGAATATTTCTAGAAAAACAGGTTTAATCTATTGTCTTCTTTTATCTTATTCATTTATCTTTCTATCGTAAATAGATTCTGGGTCTGATGGTTGTACGCAAGTTACTGGACCTGATGTTTTCACAACATGACCTGGCCTGGCTGGATGACATACTGCCAGACAAAGACAAGAAGAAGAAAGAGGATGACAGGAAGAAAAAGAAAGAGAAAAAGACAGTTGAACCGGAGAGCGATGAGGAGGTGAGAAAATGGTGCCATTCTAAGCCAGTGACAAGACATTATGGCAATGCCTCTCTGATAAACCCACTCTTACTCTAAAGTCCAGAATTGTGAGTCTGTTTTCTTGAAATTGAAATCGTGTGTGTCACTCCATCTGCTGTGGGTGTGTTGCATCTGGCTTTGTTTTTTCTGACTAATACTGTATGTTTCTCCTCTCTTTCCCACAGTGTTGCTGAAAAGGCACTGTATAACACTTACTACAGTCTTCTTGTCTGTCCGTCCTAATCTTTGAGTATTTATCTCCTTCTTCCTCATTTTCCTGCACTGTAGAAACAGTCTGTTTGCTTATTCATGCCAAATTTGTCTTCAATTCAGAGAAGGCTGATGGTACTCGGTTTTTTGTTACTGTTAATGTAGCTCACAAACTTGATCACTTGTTCAGAAATGAGTTTGAAGAGATTACTTGAGGTCTCAAACTGCATTCCAAAAAATCCTAGTTTTGGACTTTTATAGCCTCACTGGATCTAAAGTTTGTCTTGTGTCTACATTCAAAAAGCCTGCAGTTACAGATGAAGAAAGAAAATGGTGAAAAGTATCTTTTAAATAAGTAGTTTTACCTTTTTACATAGACTAAATATCTTATTAACACAAGGAAATAGCTTTTGATTGGCAAAATCAACACTTATTGGGTATTTGGTGCTACATTATTGAATGAAATCAAAGTTCTGACATACAAGTGACAAAGATTAACATTTGTTGACAGTAACACAAACATGGAGTACATGTGACTTTTCTCTAAGGAGCGAGTTACTGACAGATTTTAATTTTAACCTAGGCTCTAGATTTCTTTGTGTTTGGGGGATTTGAGGTGAAATATTTGAGGTCAAATCATCTCTGAGGTAAAACATTAACAACAGCTCAATCTACTGCCTAATCTACTACAAGATTGTTTATACACAATGCCTTGCAAAAGTATCCATGTACCGTGCCTATAAAAAGTATTCATCCCCTTGGATATTGACCCTTTTTTATTGCTTTTACAAATCAATTATAATCAGCCAAATCTAGGGGATTTTTTGACAAAAAGTTATAAAACAAGTGCTTTAAAGTCAATGTGGAAAAAAACTACTAAATAAAAACAATTAAATAAAAATATGTTACAGTAAGTGAGTGCATAGATATTCACCTCCTTTAAAGTGACTGACCTAATTCAACCAAGGTCCAGTCAGTTGGTGCTAGTATTCTCACAATGAATGGAATTGAGATCACCTGAACACAGCGAGTGTGTCTCATGTGATTGCAGTATAAAGACACATGTGTGGAAGGTCCAGTCACTGGTTAATCGGGATTCCTGGTTACCATTACAGCAAGAAGACAAAAGAGCACTCCAAGCAAATCAGAGAAAAGGTTACTGACAAAGTAGAAGTCAAGGGATGGATACAAAAAAATTCTGCCGCTGCACATTTTGAAGCGTTTCACATCTGAATGCGTGTCAGTTGAAGCAACCAACACGCATTCAAGGCTGGAATTGGAAAATCCGAACTTTGGCAGCTGGATGCGGAGCATCAACCAATCAGAGAGACTCCGCAGACAGAAGGACCAAGAGCCTGTCTATGACCAGTCGAGCTATCACTATCACGAGACAGGAATGGAAAGAACCTTTCCTGGAGGAGGATTAGCAAGGAGTCAGGATCTCGGGTCAAAACATTGTTACCATGGTAAATATTTTCCTCCATTTGAGCTAGTCAAATCCGTTCAGCACAACGTTGAGCCACTACTAGTTTCACGCTGAAGAATCAATGTATTTATTCAAAGGAAATATGCAGGAGACGGTGGAAGAGTCTATGCGAAGGAGCAAAGTCAAGAGGCTCCTCCTGACTGTCTTTCCACACTTTGCTCAGATGCGTGTCTGGAGCGATTTTGATGCTTCATTCAAGCGCCTGACTTTAAAGTGCATAAACATCCAACTTGAAGCGTTGGACGCCTTTTTGACACTCAAATCGCATTCAGTGTGAACACAGCATATGGCACTGAGCATCCCCTGGAGTTCCGTTAAATCCATCATCAAGGAATGGAAGGAACATGGTTCATGTGTAAATCTGCCAAGATCAGCCCATCCTCACAAACTGAGTGGCCGTGCAAGAAGGAGACTAGTGAGAGAGGCCACCAGGACACCTATGACTATGCAGAAGGAGTTACAAGCTTCAGCAGCTGAGACAGGAGAGGCTCCATCCAACAACTTTATATAGATGACCATACATTTTGAACAAGATCTATATCGAATTGTTGCCTGATTTTCCTACTTGAGAAAAGTTATAGTATTTTCAATAATCAACTAACACATGAAAAAGGCTCCTGCTCTATAAAAAGCTACAGTATATATTAAAAAAGAAGAAAAAAACCTCTTTTAAAAAACTTGTTTTTTTAAAAATTGTGCCAAAAATGTAGACTCCAACACTGCCACTAGTTACACTAGGAAAAAGGGTTTTTTAGACATCCTAAACTTATAGGACTTAATTGTATGAGCCTAGGGTGGTCCTCAAGTAGCAATTACTGTCTGTTGTGCTTCCAGCTACATGCTTCTGTAACTTGGCTCCCATTTGGTTATCATAATTACACAGACAACACAAACAAAAATGGCTATTTGTATCTATCTAACTGTTGACATAGCCATGTTTTATTGCTCATTTACTATTATAGTAAAAAGAAAGTACATCCTTCTTTAGTTTTCAGGGAGTTCCATATTTTTTACGTCTTGGGTGTTTTGGGGCTATACTTCAATTTTAATAAACCATTCCATTTTGGTTTTGTGCTTATTTAATAAATAATGACATAGTACAATATGTGGTGTGTGGTTTTGTACTCTTAGAGTTTGATTTAAATAATATCAGGATCTGGTAAAGACCAGATTATTTTTACCATATAGCTTTGTGCTTTTGAGGTACCAAGGCTTTTATATCCATCCACAAAGGAGAATATGGCCAAGGTTGAAAAACTGTCCAATGCTCCTTAAAGACTTGAGTTCTACCTGCATGCCAACTGCTTCCTGTTTCCCTCAGTCCAACAGTCCATCCTCAGTGAAGATTCACATGGAGGCTATAGGCCCCCACACAGAGTCAGACCCCACCCAGGTTAACCCCTGCATAAAAAAACCAAACCTCTGAGTGAGTAAGCCAACCATTTCCTCTTCCTTAACAGTATCTGTTACCCATGTCAATATCTGTTAAAATTTAAGTATTTGTATCTTTGATGCTGTTTTTTAATGTGACAGGTCGGACTGTTCATAGAGCGTTAACAGAGCTGTGGTGTAACAGGATGTGACTATTATGCTTCTGCGCTGATGAAGATGTACTTACCTCATACCCTCACTGATAAAATATTGCTGAAACTAGATTTGTTGTGTTTTCATGATATGAAGATTGTCTCATTTATTGCTCTCATGTTTTTGGTTAGAAATAAGAAATTATTGTCATGTCAGTTCATCTAAAATATTTATTGGGAATCGGTTTTATCGGTTCCATTTATCTAACTCTGTCTTCATGTCTTTGTGTTGTGTTTTTATGTACATGCCTGTGTATGCTTGCTTTGTGTCGTTTTGTGCACGTTCTCTCTGCTTGTGTTACGTATATGTGATTCATTTCAGGAGATGAACCCTTATTCAACTGTCACGTCGGATCAAAATGAACTAGACCGCAGGTACCGTGTGCTGAAACTGTCTGTCCCCTACAGAGATCTGATGTATCCTCCTGACAGGAACACGGTTTAGGACAACATTCCAGATCACCCCACACGTAGCTGCAACTTGGAAGCATACACAACTGCTGTATAACTTCCATTATAAGTACATATATGAATGTGGAATGGATGGTTTGAGCCTTCAGTTTGGTTAACTTAGCTAATGGTATTATATGTTTCATGGGACTCAGTTTGAAAACTTCTGCTCTAGATCAATTTATTGTTATAACCCCCATCCCGTACTTTAATCATTGGAGATGCTGGTATTTATAAAAATTTTACATTTTCTTGAAACAAGTACATTGTGCATTAACATTGCCAGCTGGACTCACTCCTGGCTGAAACTTCACCTGTTTGTTTGTATATTGTTAATAGTTCCTTTCAGCACTAAGGAAAACTACAAAAAAGGGTTAAGGCCACTGAAAAAAGAGAATTCTGACTTTAATTTCAGAATTCTGACTTTAATCGGCCATGTTAAAAAAAAATCACTTAAATCTGCAGAAGAGGATTAGGGCCTATAAAAAAGAAAATGGAATCTGACTTAAATCTCAGAATTCTGAGAATAAAGTCAGATTTTTTTCTTTTTTCTTTTTTTGTGGCCCAAAACAGATTTCACCTCTGGATATGGCTATGGATAATTATGAGTAGAATTAAAGGGGTCATGACAACAATCATTTTTCTGTGGTTTTGGGGATATAATATGATCTGTTGTGCACTGATGAGGCTATGTGAATGTCAAGAGTTGGTATAAAAGCCCTGCTCATAGGCGGTCAGCTTTGTTTCATTGCTCAAAAACGGACGAATCAGAGAACAGTTTATCTTTCTACATAATTCATATTCTCCAATTAGAGCACACCATTAAGCAAACATCCTTCTAATTGTCTTCACTGGGATTTTGATGTGATTCTGTGTAGACTCAATCATCTTACTTTAGCTGGAGTTCAGGAGAATTAGAAAACTAACTGTAGTCAAACAGGTCTTTAGAAATACAAAGGAATTTCATCCCATTAACATCCCAACTATGTAACGTGTCTCCTCCTCTGTCTAGTCTTATGTGTCTTGATTATTTGTAAAAGCACAAAGCAGAGTTGCACTAATGTTATTGTACTGATAAAAAAAAAAAAATACTGTGCAATGACAATAAAGCTAATGTTATCTGATCCGCAGTGATTCAGAACACACCTAAACTCCCAATGCTGTCCAAATCAAACCATATAACTGTGATTAGTTTTTTCACTTGTCATTATATGTCCTTCAAATATGATGCAGCAAAGTAGCCTGCTGTTTTACCAAAGACTGTTGCAGAAATAAGAACGATGTCTGTTGTAACCGTGGACTCAGGCAGCCTACGGCTCGAACACTTTGTATACATCCCTAAAAAATGAATAATGTGACCACAGTCATACCAAACCTGAGAAAGCTATTATTTACCACTGCGCTTTCATTTTCCCCTGTATGCGAGTTAGACTTGACATGACGCCGTGGCAAGATCGCTCCGCCCTCGCGGAAGTGTAATTCGGGTAGAGCAAACCCCGGTTATAATGGTGAAAGTAGTGAAGCTCAGTTTGACGTCAGACCGGAGCTAATGGCGTTCTAGTTAAAAAATCGGAATTTCAACATGGCGACGCCAATAAACATTGTTTACAGTAGAAATGCAGGCGCTACATGTTACATATGGCTGTCTGCACAATGGCTCTATTTCGGTCTCTTCACTATGAAACTTGACGGGCTGCCGTAGTTCCTCTGTGCGCGAGCAGAGCGCGCCAGTTGTAGGCGCGAGCAGGCGCGTTATTTTGTTGTTGCGCGGGAAAGTACCGGTACACACCGAACGCTGGAGATAAGGCCCGGTACGCTGAGGGCTCAAATTTACAGGTGGTGGTACTGCATACTGGTTCACTTAAAGCACTGGATATTTTTGAAAGATGTTTACGAATAAAAATCTGTACCACTCACATACTCTTTCAGTTTCCCCACAATTGCTGTTCGTGAAATTCAGATTTATTTCGTTAAATATCTCCTTCCTTTTTTAAAAAAAAAAAAAAAAACAAACAACATAATTTTGACCCCTCCCTCTCCCCCCACTCCAGAATCATGTTCATGTCATAGAAAGGCACACAGTCATCTTCTTTAATGAAGACATCAATGTAAAACCCAATAAATAAATAAATAAATACATTTATAAAATTAAAAATACGACATATATATATATATATATATATATATATATATATATATATATATATATATATATATATATATATATATATATATATATACACACACACACACACACACACACACCTGGTTTAGTTCATATTTGAAGTTCTTGTGTTTTGTAAGGATAGTTTAGACATATTGGGTGATTGTATTGCCTCTTCAGTTACCAACATGTCCAGAAAGGAAAACAAAAACATTCTTATGGGATGAAATGAATGAAAAAATGAATGACAAAGGATTTGCTTCCAGACTATTTGGACTGCTTTGAGCATGGAAAGTGAATAATAGAGAGTAAAAATGTGCCCCCCACCACTGTCCCCCAGCATCACTCTGCACCTGAAGATCTCCTGCCCCCCTTCACCCACCCACTCCCAGACGAGCCTCGCCTCCGGGAACAATCAGCCTCAGCGTCCCCCGCACCAGCCCTTCCCCCAGGTCAGCATCCGTGTGGATTCAGACTGCGACCGTGAAGAGTCTGGCTTCTTCTCCAAACAGCAGCAGTGCAGCCCATACGCCCCCCCCAACCTGCCCCCGCCTGTAACACCCAGGGGCTGTCACAGAAAACAGCACGCTCACTTCAGAGACTCCTGTGCAGAAACCATTCTATAAACAACCTGCAGAAGTATACTCACACTGAAATCCATGTGCTGAATGCCACTTGTGATCTTCCTTTATTTGTAAATTTAAGGTCACGCTATAAACACGTGTCACATATAATTCAGGCAAACGTGAAAAAAATTCACATCTTCATCTTATTTCTGTCCAAGTGAATGTTCTGAACCCCATTGTTCCTGAGATGAACTAAAAACATGATAAATGCATGACCCCCACCCCCTCCAAGAACGCTGATTTATTTTTTTGAGAAGTAGGCAAAAGATGAATTACACTAACTTTGTGTACAGTAAAGTGTAAAGTACATCCCGAAAACTGTAATAAAATGCTATTAAATTCTATTTGTTTTAATGCAAACATGTTTAGTGTGGTTCTTTGCCAAATCTTACCTTGAATTCATAATTGTGTATCAAAAAGATCATTTATTTTGTCAGTATACAATGTTTCTTCACTGAGTTTAAATAAGGGCTGTTTTAATCCAATGCTGCACTTAACATTTAAAGCAGTGGTGTTCAAGCTTTTTACCACGAGGGCCAAATTTATTAAGATGAAAGCACTTGGGGCCACATAAATTTTATATTTTTCACAACATTTTAAAACAAACTTTTTGTGCCATTTTTATTTTATCTGCTCAATGATAAACTAAAAAATGTCAGTTTTATTGAAATCAACAAAGTTATCTGATGTTTGTAGAAAACAGATCTGTAAATCATTGTAGACACAAAACAGTAAAAAGGTTTTGCATGATTGCGTTATCAGACAGGCCCGCAGTTTCTACATTTTGGGGGTTGATTGTTTTCTCGTTTGAGAAGTAAGATTTGCTTTTGAGAAAAAGTAGCTCGATGTTTGTGGTTCTAGTTACTTCAAAATTAAGATGAATGCAAAATCTTTAAAAAATGGGAATCTAATTTTTAGTACCTAATATTTTTAAAAAATGTTATGTCTGTATAAATGTTGCCCTAAAAGATGAAAAAGTGTCCGTCTGCATCAACCACCTATGCTTGTAGACCAGATTTGCTCCATTCTAGAATTGAGCTCGAGGGCGGGTGGCAAAAAACACAAAATCCTTCAGAGGGCCATACATGTCCCCCAGACCACCCTTTGGACACCCACCAAATGACACTGGTGAGATTTTATAACGTGAGTATATCATTAAGTATGAGAAACAGCTACACCATCAGGAATTAAAGCTGAAGTTTTAACATTTTAAATAAGGTCCAATATGATACATGAACAACAGTCACAGGTAATTTAGTGCAACTGTTGGAACACCACATGAATAGGACCTGCAGTCAGTATGCTGCTATCAATGCCTGGTGCAGCTCTGCAACAAGGTGGTTAAAATATTTCGATGTTCCCAAACCAGTTCATTGATCCAGACAAGGAAACTGCTGGTCCAGACTGTTGCAGAGGACTCGTTAGTACTAAATGTCACCAAAACAAAAGAGTCGTGCTGTACGGTAAGATACTGTATCAGATCGTCTTTAGCCGTTGGTTGCCCAATGTCACAGTGGAGCAGGTTTAGTCCTTTAAATGCCTCAGCGTAGAACTCCAAGGCTCACCATCACCTGCTGAGGAAACTAAATGCTTTCCATCTTAGTAAAAACATTTTGATATTGGTTTTACAGGTCACTTATTGAATCCATCATATTTTATATCTCCTCCTGCAGTTTCGTTACAATGAAAAAGCAAAACTATCCAGAATCAACCAGGGCAGCAAAGTCATTGGTTTACTTAAAAGCTGTGAGCTGTACAGTGCCACAGATCAGAGGACCAGTCACATTTCCCACTGTTTGTCAGGTTATTCCCTCTGGGGGCGCTATAACATTCCCTTCGCCAGGAAAAAAAAAAAAAAGATCCCCTCTGCAATAATCCTTCTAGACAAGTCTGCATAATTACATCACCTTCATTTGGTTCTTCTGTACAAATGAGTTATTTTCTTGTGGATTTATCTGAACAGATGTTTTTAAATAAAGCCTGGTCAAAGGGAATTTATCACCTCTGGGACAAGGTTCATCTAAAGCCGTTTGAATGAGCTCCCTTACTAAACATTGGATGCTTTTCAGCGAGCAACATCATCTTTAGTTTTGATCTCATTTTCCTATTCATGATGACCTCAAGTATCTGGAGGTAAACCAGTTCCCGTTTACTTGGTAAACATCCAAGGGGATGTTAGTTCTGGATTAAGATCAGTGGCATCTGAGGAGGCGGCACTAAAACTTCAGACTAAAGTTTTGTTCAGCTATCCAAAATGACCTTAATATTTGATAGAAGTATTTCAATTTAGACTTTGAACTAAAAAAACATAAACAATCCTCAATCTTTGCCCAGATAAAGATCTAGAGCAGCGTAGTCAACAAGGCTAAAAGTTCAAAAGGAGGTCTCCTCGAGTGACGAGAGCAGCTCAGTCCATGTGGTTCTTTCTTTGAAATAGACTCCGTTGTTTGCTCAATCATTTCAAAGTCCTGCTACTGCGGATAATTTCATGCTAATGTGTTCAAATTAAAATTTCTATTAAATATTATGTGTAAAACTTATACCAAAGAATCACATTACAGATGTTCAACAGTCCTCATTTTAATTTTTTGTTATTTTTCGTGTTGGAGTTCTCATAAAATTATTACTTTATTCTCCTATTACGACTGCATTTTTGCATTATTTTGACTGTAGTTGTACGATGCTATTCTTGTAATATTATGACTTTATTCTTGTAATTAAAAATAAAAAATCTTAGCCAGGCCCAAATATTCTTTCATAGAGTTGACCTGAATTCAAAGTCCAAATAAACAGAAGCTGTGAAACATTCTTGTCGGCTTTGGGCGTGCTGACATCACTCGGAACTCTGGAAACCCAAGGAGAGCAATGATGAAAATATATCACGATTTTCCAAAAATTAAATCTTCAAAAACCAAAATTTCGATTAATCGATAAAATCGATTTATTGCCCAGATCTATGAAACATTAGTCTGCATATCTAGCTGCAGAATTTTAGAAGTGATTGGAACACCTGAATGCAGTGGTTCCCAAATATTTTCTGCTGGCCCCCCCCTTTGGTTAAGAAGAAAGTTTCTGCTCCCCAATCTATCTATTGCAATAAGTATTTTTATTTATTGCAATAGATAGGATTCAGACTAACAAAACCAGATCCAAATGTAAAACAATAAAAATGAGATGTGAAATTAACTTTGTGTCTAATAATTTACATCAAATTAAAAAGAAAAACATTTAAAAAGCTGATTTACCACCTTAAATTACCATCAAATGGAAAATAAGCAAAATGAGGCACAGAAACACTAAGATGGGCAAAAACAGAAGCAAGACAGTGAGATTTGAGATTAAAATATATAAATCCTGTAAAATGAGGAAAATTAGATTCTACCTAACAAAGACGAACCAAAAATGAAAACAAACAAAAAAAGAATTGTGATCAAAATCTTTGAATGTACCCCCCAAAATGATAGGACTAATATAAAAAGCTGTTAGATGTTTCCATTGTGACTCAGACCAAACTAAAAGTATAATAAGCAGAAATGACAGGAGATGCCAAATAAGCACTATATAGGAGCCCGGTCATAAACCTGTCCATTTTGCTATTTGTTTCCAGGAATTCTTTTTTTCTTTCAATCATATCATGCCCCCCTCCTAGGGGCCGAGAGTAAATGCAGTGATTCCATTGTGATTCCGCAAAACTGAATGTAATGACTTTCAAGACTGAGCGAATACTTTTGGTGACTTATGATTTCTTTTGCAGCTTTTCATATATTATTGATGGACTCCTATTGCAAGTATTTCCTCAGCGCTGTGAGTTCTTTGTTGTATTAACTGCACTCATGAGTATCTCTAGATAATGGTACTACCAGCTATACACAGTAACTGCAGGTGGTAATTCTGGTTCCGTGAGTGTCTTTTGGTTCATTAAACCTGGGTGTGGGTTTCTCAGAGTGCCGGATATTATCAAGCATCTGGTTAAAAGCTTCTCAAGAGATGAATTAAACGCAGCAGGAAAGCCACTAGAAACTGTTACCACGCAGGAAGCCTTGTACTCTTATTAGAATTCCTGCTGGCAACAGAGAGAGTCGTTAGGACATTAAAGGAGGTTGGAGGTAGAGAAAAGCCACATGGGAGAATTTGCCTCACAGTTGTTATATATTTGCAAGACAACAATATTTAGGACAGATAAAAGTCATCTGTTAAGCAGAATGGGAGGCGAGGATGCAAAAAGGAGTGGAAGTTCATTAATGGACTTTTACCATTAGTTCTAGGGATTTAGAACCCACTTTGTTTTATAGAGACTGTTTTGTCTGTGGCCTGTCTGACGGCTCTGGTTGCGTTGATGTCAAATCACATGTATCCCAGAGTGGTGATGAGTCTTGTTTGGGATGTTGTGGTCCTAAAAACAAATCCTCCAAATCAATTCTTGGCTCACTGTGTAACCCTGCAAACAGTGCCGATTTTTGACATGGGCGATACAGCTTTCTGCCCAGGGTGGCTTGAAATGGGCACAGCTAAATAGGGAACAAGCCAGAAACTAAAGGGTATTTCAAAGCTTTTTAGGGATTCAGACTGCAGTTCTTCAATTCTTGTTTGTTTGTTTGTTTGTTTTTTTTTTTAAATAATTTTTTGGCACCAGTGGCTTTTATTCAACAATAACTTGTTAGGAAGGGTGCAGAGAGAAGGGGGAAAAGACATGCAGCAAAGGAACTGAAGATGGTTCCTTTGGTCTGTAGCCTCGGTATAACGGGGCGTCCGCTTGAACCACTGCGCTTGGCAACGCCCCTGCAGTTGTTCAATTCTAAAATACTTCACTAGCGAGGACCATGCCAAAGATATAGTTTTAAGGAATTTATTGAAGGAAGAGGTCAAAGGGATGGATAGGATGAGTCATCTGGGGAGATATCCCAATGGAGGACTGGGGCAAAGACTGAGCGTGGGGGTACGGTCTTCAGGAAATATCCTTTCCCAAGTCTAGCGCACCCCCAGTTGGAACCTGAAACACAGGGGAGTTAGTAGGAGGTAGATCGAGATAGAGGTGATGGTGACCGAAAGGAAGGAAAGAATGAGCAGAGGGATGAAGGGAAGAGGAGGGGGATGAGGAGATGGAGAGGGGGATGAAGGGATGAGGAGGGGGATGAGGGGGTGGGGAGAGGGATGAAGGGATGAGGAGGGGGAAGGAAGGCTGAACCTTTATTCTGTTCAGTTTATTCTTTTCCTTTGAAGGTGCAGAATGAGGGTCTCACCATTTGTGTCAGAACCACAACTGCTCACCTGTAATTTAAGATCTCTGCACCATCAACTGGGTTCCACTGATCTTGATAATTCTCCTCCATTCTCTGATTCTCTGTCTCACCACTCTTTAGCTTCTTCTAGCTATGTGATCTACCATCTCTCCTGTAAAAAAGAATGTGAATGTTTACTAGATGGAGTCACACTGTGTCACATTAGTCATACTGAGCGGATCCTAAATCATGTCCTGCTAATGACAGCAGCCTGCAGGCGGCAGGTTCCTCCGTCCCATTTCTGCCTCGGTATGTCTGCCCTGCTCAGGAGGCGCAGGATTCCCCACAGGCGGGCCATCTGGTTGGGCTTCTTTTTTTTTTTTTTTTCAAAAATCACTTTTGGTCCATTATTTTACGAAGGTTACGATATTCATTTTTAATGTCAAAATTATTGACTTTTCCTTAAATATATTAGGAATATTGAAGCCTGACCTCTTAAAGGTCAGATTCTAAATATGGAATCTATAAAAAAACGCTGATTGAGATGGATGGATGGATGGATGGATGGATGGCTGGACGAACGGACACAGGAAATTTAATCTTGGAAAACAATCTTTTCCCATGCCTTTCCATAATTTTCCACAGTTAAATCAAATTCCATAACTTTCAAATTATGCAGAAATCCTGAATAATCCCCCTTAAATATGTGTTCAGTATAACCAGACTTACTGGAATTTAATACATTTTTAAAAATATCAAGAAGGCATAAATTTTAGGTCCAACTAAAGAAGGAAGCACAAGAGAGGAGATGGGAATGAGCCAATTTCACATATTAGACTTGTCATGTTTTTTCTAATTAGATCTCAGAAAGAACTGGAATCTACTGCTATAAAACACATAAAACATGACACACACACACACACACACACACACACACACACACACATCTTAAAACACTCCAGTCTTTACAAACATTTTCATCCTTTTTTTTATTCAAGTTTTATTTCTTATTTAAGTAAACTGATAATATTTGTCTAATCATAATGAAAATGTACATTTATTATTCTGCATAAAACATCACATTTACAGTACATCAAAATAAATACATCTTCTTCTGGGATTGTTTGAGTTGCACTTTAATAATGATCAATTAACTACAGCTACGCATTTCACATCTGCAATGAAGCCTGTTCATTATCTCACTCTAACCATCAGCCTCTCCTGCGCATTAGCGCCGTGGGCACGTCTATGAATCCAGCTGCATGAGACAGGAAGAAGACAAGAGTTCTGCATTGGCCCTCAGGAGTCAGATTCAATAGAACTCCACTACAGCTAAAACCAGAAGGGCTCAAGATGGAGTAAAAGGTCTGTGAGGTGACTGCAAGCAGGAGGACAACTGGGGACAGGAGACTTTCTGTATTAGGCTGACTGGGTTAAAAAAATAAAAAAGCTACATTTTCCTTCCTCGTATTGTTAGTGGAGAGAGAACATGACTCATCGATGTGGACAAAAAAAAATCCCCCATTCTCATGAATTATCAGTGAGCTTTGATGATGTTTAGCAGCACCTCAACAAATGAAGCAACAGGAAGAGTGACCCTGTTACATGTTCAAATGTGGATGCGTTAAAGTTCCAGTGAAATCAGATGCTTAGGATTTTTTTTGTCTTTTTGGATTTCAGTAACCAGATCACATTATGGTGCATTTGATTTATACTTCTAAACTTTACTCCTTTAAAGCTGCAGTATGTAAGTTTTATAAATAAAAAACGTGTTTTTGTTTTTTTTTTTTTTACATATTTGTTAAAACTGTCACTACATCCTGACAGTATGAGACAGATAATCTGTGAAAAAAATCGAGCTCCTCTACCTTCTCCCTGTGGGCCTACTGTCATCTGCAGAAATACACTGCTCCCGCTCAGAAACGACCAATCAGAGCCAGGAAGAATGTCTTAGTGCTACTCACACCCTCCCCCTTGCTCTCTGCTGCGCTACAGCTCCTTCCCCGCAGCAGAGCCTTCCATGAATGTGCAGGCTGGTAAGCATGCCCACCAACGACGACAGATGAACAGTTTTCCTGTACCGGTAAGTTGTTTCTCTGCACATTGAGCAGCATATACACCAACTTGACTGACAGCGCTAAGATTCTCCTCCTGGCTCTGATTGGTCGTCTCTGATCGGTAGCAGCGTATTTCTGCAGATGGCTTTAGGACCATCGGACGGAGGCAGAAAAGCTCAATTTTCTTCACAGATTATGTCTCGTGTTATACTGTCCTGTCATAGTGACAGTTTTAAGAAATATGTAAAAAACATATTTCTATAAAAGTTACCTCCTGCAATTTTAAGTAAATGGCACTCCAATATCACCTTCCTATTGAGACAGTATGTACCACATGTATGCTACCCTGCTACAGAGTGCAAATGCTACGCTAATGTTGTAGCAATGCCTAGTGCTACTTAATCTCATTATTCACTATGCAGGTGCCATGTCTGCACTAATGAAGATTCATTCATCTCAGTGGCTCACGTGGAAGAGGATCTGCTGTTTTATGAAACTCATTTCACAGTAACTCAACTGGATTTAAGTCCGGACTTTGACTCTGCCACTTAAAAACGTTTATTCAGAATTTTTTGAGCCACTCAGAGATGAACTTGTTTGTGTGGTTTGGATCACTACCATCCTTTTTAACCCAAGTGCTCTTGGGACTTGAGGTCACAAATTGATGGCCAGACATTCTCTCTCAGGAGTTTCTGATTGAGAGCAAAATTCATGGTTCCATTAATTACATCATGTTGTTCAGGTCCTAAAGCAGCCCCCAACTATCACACTACAACCACCATGATGTATGATGGATTTTTTTCTCTCGAAATGTAGTGTTAGTTTTAAGCCAGATGCAACAGGACTCACGCCTTTCAGAAAGCTCACTTTTTTTCATAAACAGGCATTTGTCTTCGATTTGCTCAGCTTTGGCCTTGGCCTTTGCCTCTGCGATGAATGTGATTTTTTTCTTCATTCTCGTCCTTATCTTTGAGTCATGAAAACTGACTCTAACTGAGGTGAGTGAGTCCTGTAGTGCAGATGTTGTTCTTGGTTCTTATGAGACTACCTGGTGTCCACAGTAAGTGATGCACTGATGGGGTCATTTTGATAGGCCATCGCTCCTAGGCTTTCTTGTGTTCACGCTGGTTATCCTTCTTTAACATTAAAATTTGCTTGACCATGTAAAGCATATGTATGTGGGGGAAAAAAGCAAATAAAGAAGAAAAGGGCAAACATTTTTCCACACCAATGTAAAATACTATGATATAATTTGATGTATTTATATTGACTGTGTTTGGTGTATATTGGATGTACTTGTGGGACTTTTAAGACTCAAATAACTATTAGAGTTTACAAGTTACAAGTTCTCCGAGCGCCACCAAGTGGTTGGATAGTCATTAGCTGAATTCATGGCTCCAAGCATTCTGCATGCCAATATGAAAAACTCTTCACTCATGCAGGTGTGGGCATGTTGTAGCAGAACATTAGGTAATGTTACCGAGTCACTGTTATTGCAATTGAGCAGCAAACACCTGGAGTTTTAACATGACTGTGTACATTTTTGAGATGCTCCTCAAGAAAAAGTGCAACAGGAGTTATTGCGGCACCAACATGAGCGGGTGGGCAGTGTATCGTTAGTGGTGAAGCTAACCATTACGAGCAAACAGATACCTCTGTTCAAAGAAGCCTGTCAGTTTGTATGAACACTCCAATAGTTGCATGCAGCTCACCTGGTGACTGTCACATTTTACTTTTTAGTTTGCAGTCTGACCACTGAAACCCAGTGAGACCAGTTTGAGTTAGCAACTACTTAAATCTATTATTTACATCCGACAGTACAGCACAGCCCCCTGTAGTCTGGTAGTTTTGGTGTAATAGACTCCAGTAGCATTTTACCTCCTTCAACCAGCTTCTGACATTTAAATTTCAATTGGGTCTTTCCAAAAATCGTTCCAACATTCCTCTTCTATTTTTAGAATGGGAAAGAAATTCTGATGATTGTTTTCCGTTGATCTCTTGCATGTAAACAAGTTAGAATTTAGCACAGAAGTGTTGAACTCTTCCAGTAACAAAGGTAGATACAAAATACATTAACTGGCTTCTACAGAAAAAAACAGTCTGACAACAGCTGTATTACAAATAAGCATCAGTTGAAATGAAAATAATTAGAAATCTAGTTTCTATGATTCCCTCAGAAAGAACGTGTTTTGACCCTCTAAGTTCACGTGTCCTGTCCCCGACGTCTTCCTTTATTACTGTCCATATCAACCCCCACTGATGTGTCACTGACTAGCATTAATATCTCTCTGCTTCACAGGTCCTCTTCAGTTTTCCATTATGTCTACAAAAGCTATCACATCAAAGAAGAGGGGGGCCGGGATGAGTAACTGTGACTTGTAGCAGGGAGGGGCTGGACATCATTATTTGTATTTACATGGCCTCCTCCTGGGTAAAAAGGGTCAGGGAGGGATGATGAGGTGTCAGCACTGGGTGGTTGGTTCAGAAGTGTCTTTAGAAATGTCTCATATTGATACTTCATATTCACGAGTGTCCTGCTGAAAATGAAAGAGTGATAGAGGCGGCGTTAGTTCAACAAAATCAGAGACAAGTCACAGATAGTTCACTGTTACAGGCCAGATATCAACATTTTCGCTACTTCTCCTTTTCAGTTGCATTCGGGCTTGTAGGTCATATTATTATCAGTTTCTAAGGGCGCATCATTCACACCAGCCCTGTTCAGCTCATGTGAATCTTTCTTTAAATTACTTACCTGCTTTGGGAAACAATAAAGTTCAGTTCTGTTAATAAAATGGAACTGAATTGAACAGGAAGGGTTTTTATGTTTTCTATCTCTAAGATATGGTTTTTGCCCTTTAATGTTCTGTGGGAGTTTATACATTTGAACACTTACTCCTGTCTCATAAAGCGGGTTATCAAACTCTGTCTCCACAGTGATCTGTCGGTAAGGGTGAGGGTAGATAAGCGGCAGCCTTAGGTTGGTGTGATATCTGCATCTGTTGGGCAACATGAGGAAAGCCACACATTAAACACAGCAATAAGACATTACATTGCTTATACATCCTTATGTAATACAACTTCAAATGAATTAAATGACGAAAAAAAAAAATGTAACAAAATATACTTATATAAATTAGAAGACACCCAATCATGTCACAGTTTGACAGAACATTGTAAAACTATGTGTACCACATAAACTTTAAACTGATATTTTGTTTTCAAAATGATTTATAAAAAAAGGTCTGAAAAGTGTGGTGTGCATTTATATTCAGCCCCACTGAGTCAACGCTATGTTAAACCACCTTTCACTGCAGTTATAGCTGCAAATCTCTTGGGTTTTGTCTTCATCAGTTGAGTACATCTAAAGACATTTTTGTCCATTCTTCTTTGTAAACTAGCTAAAGGTCAGTCAGATTGGATGGATATTAGCATCAGTTTTAGGTTGCTCTGCCACAAATTCTTACATAGATTTAGGTCTTGGGTTTGACTAGGACATTTTAACCCTTTGACTTAATCCATTCCAATGTAGCTCTGGCTGTATTTTTAGGGTTGTCCTACTGGAAGGTGAACCTCCACCCCAATCTCAAGTCTTTTGTAACCTCTAACAGGTTTTCCTCCAGGATTCCCCTGTAAATAGCTCCATCCATCTACTCAAAGCAGTAGTTTCCTTGCCCCTGCTGAAGACAGGCATCCCCACTGCATGATGCTGGACTTACAGGGGCCTTTTCAGGGGCTAAATATAAATGTATGGCACATTTTTCAGGTCTGTAAAAACAAATTGTAAGCTTGTTCCCATCACTTTACAATTATGCACTATTTTGTCTTGGTCCACAGTGACGCCCCCCAGAAAATATTCATAGGCGTGTAAAAATGTTATGGGGGCACAGATAAAAAAATTAAATTAAAATATTAATATTATATATATATATATATATATATATATATATATATATATATATATATATATATATATATATATATATATATATATATATATGCCTGTGAAGTTCCTTTGGATTATGTTTCTGTTGTGAAATATATTGAAAAATTAATTGTATAAAAACCTAACTCCTTTTAGACATAGACTTTAGTCATTCAACTGCACATTTAAAATGTACATATTGCATCATATTTCATTGTAAGACTCCAATAATAACAAATAAATAAAACAATAAATAAAGACATGAAAACTAGTGGGAGTTTAGAAGTCATAGTCTTATCTTAGCCTTTTATTGCTTCTTTGGTAAAATCCTTGAAACTCCTTGAACTGGAACGTTCCTGTGTTTGCCTGAACTGCTTTGTTAAGGACATTCCAGGGAGAGGTGACTCATTCAGGAGTTTTTGGACTGAGATATGTTCCAACTCACCTTGTGACATAGACATACGCCCCTCCAAGCAGCACAGACAGCAGCAGGACAAGGATGAAGATGGCTAGCGCTATGTTTCCTCCATCCAGAGGGGAGCCTGCAGTCGCCTCCGCAACTGACACCCAACAAATGAATGATGCAGGATTAATTACAGAGTATTACCCAGACAACAAGGAGTAGGGATGAAGGTGGTTTAGGAAATGCAGGTGGTGATGCAGGTAATCAAATGGATAAATGCTGTTCGTGGGATGAACACACAGATGGGAAATGATCTTGGCAGATGGAGGAGGAGCACACGCAAAAAGAAATGTTGCTTTTTTTTTTAAGCGCTTTTTTCCTTTTTTGTGATTTTTTTTTATTTTTTTTATTAATCTGTCTGTTGAGAAAAAGCATTTCATTTTCACCCCACTGGCACAAGCAGACACTCACCTTCCAAAGCATGGTTGCCAAAGCAGTCATGGTTAGCTGAAAAACATCATTATGTCAGTCACTGCAGATGAAAACTGACACCACACAAATTTCTCTCTTTTTTCAGATTGTATTTGTAACAAAGCTTCTCCAGTTTGATCATATTCGGTCTCCTTGTTGGTGCTATGGCTGTCAAATCTTCTGATTTGCATATTTTAATAATTTAATACAAAAATAGAGAAAACTTACATGCAATATATTTTTTTAATTAGTTTGATGACTAAGCACTGGCAGTAGTGAATGGAAGCTGCTGAGAGTCTCACTTTTCCACACATGATCAGTTGATGTTTTACTCATTAGGATTTAACTGCCCCCCTGTAATGTAGTTATCTGGACTAGTGGTGGGACTTGATTCAAATTTTTAATCGAGTTAATTGGAAGGTCTGTAATTAATTAATCGCAGTTAATCGCATTTTAATCAAAAACCATATGTTGACAAAATGAACATTTTCAATTCAAAAACCTTTTTTGCTGCTAAATTATTGAATAAATTGAACATGTGAGCTCAAGAAGAAAAAAATATATTTACTGTTTAAAAAAACCCTTTTTGCTGCTGAATTACTGAATAAATACACACGTGAGCTCAACAACTGAGAAATTTATTGCTTTTAATCTGTTTGATTAAACTTTTAGGTATGACAAAAAAGCAAGAAAATTTTTTTTCACAGCACAGGATTAAATGTCTGATAATCAAAAAAATAGAAAGAAATGTTTGTAAATGTGTTTAAATTCATTATAAATTTGTACATTTTTATTTTTGCCGATTAATGTCTACACTCGTTTCTTTCTTTACTCGAAGATAAAACACAGAAAACAAGGAATGTATCAGAATCAGGGCTTACCAACAGAAAAATGTATAAAGCAAAACAAAAAAGCTAACATGAAATTTTTTTGTGTTCCCATTTTTGTTGTTGTATTCTCTTATTTTTCATTATGTAGCTTTTTTAAAAGCCCTAAATCACTTTCAGTTGTTCCTGTGTTTCTAACAAGTTCCCTTGCATCCCCTCTATAATCCTAGTATATCCAGTGTCTTGCAGAAGTTTTCATACCCCTTGAACCATTCTATGTTTCACTGCCACAAACTTCAGTGTATTTTATTGGGATTTTATTTTACAATAGTGCATACCTATGAAGTGGAAAGTCTGGCCCTAAAGCTTTTTTACAAGCAAAAATCAGAACAGTTTGTATTCAGCCCCCTGTACTCTCACCCCCCTGAATAAAATTCATTGCAGTCATTTCTCTTCAGAAGTCACCAAAATAAAGTGCACCTCCATTTCATCTAATCCCAGTATAAATGCAGCTGTTTTATGAAGGTCTCAGAGGTTTATTGGAGAAGACTGGTGAAGAAACAGCATCATGAAGACCAAGGAACACAGCAGACAGGCCAGGGATAAATTTGTGGAGAATTTCAAAGATGAGTTAGGGTGTAAAATAATATCCCAAGCTTTTAACATCTCACAGAGCTCTGATCAATCCGTCATCTGAATATGGAAAGAAGATGGACCAACTGCAAGCCTAACAAGACATGTTTGTCTACCTAGGCTGACTGGAATCAGATGTCGTTACAACACGAAAATGCTTCTGTTGTTTTGGAAGAGGGCAAATGTGTTTTTTTCAGTCCAGGATCCTGGAGATTTTTTTTGTGCCTGTTGCCGTTCCTCTGACAGTTTTTTCCAACAAGACAAGTTCTAGAAACTGTGCTCTAGGGCTGCAGCTAACAGTTGTTTTAGCAATTGATTATTCTATCAATTAT
The DNA here is from genome assembly GCA_014839685.1 of Anableps anableps. Classification (NCBI taxonomy): domain Eukaryota; kingdom Metazoa; phylum Chordata; class Actinopteri; order Cyprinodontiformes; family Anablepidae; genus Anableps; species Anableps anableps. Next base: position 28,693,793 of record CM026081.1, read on the forward strand.
TCATTTGATCATCGATTAATTGGATTAAAAAAATTGGCTCATTCTGAAGATTTTTCATTTTACCACTTAAATCTGGAGTATGTAACTTATGAAAAATATGTTTTTAAATATTTTAAAATTATCAGTATGTTGTGACAGTATAATATGAGACAGATAATCAGTGAAAAAAAATCAAGCTCCTCTGCCTTCTCCCAGTGCTCCCAGAGAAATCCACCACTCAGTCAGAAACAACCAATCAGAGCCAGGAGCGTTGTCAATCACCTTCATGTACGTGCCTTTCACACACTCCCCCTGCTCTCTGCTAACGTACAGCTGATCCACCACAACAGAGCCTGCTAAGGCTAGTTAGCATGGCCACTGATGATGACAGATAAACAGCTTTCCTGTAGCGGTAAGTTATTTCTCTACCATTAGCACATTTAGCAGTGCGTACACGAGGGTGATTGACTGCACTAAGACCCTCCTCCTGGCTCTGATTGGTTGTTTTAGCTCAGGAGCAGTGCATTTCTTTAGACGGTAATAGCAGCTCAGAGAGGAGGTGGAGGAGCTCGATCTTTTCACAGATTATCTGTCTCATATTATACCGTCAAGACATGGTGACAATTTTAACAAATATGCAAAAAAAACATATTTTTGTAAAAGTTACATACTGCAGCTTTAAGCTAAATGGAGCCTAGGCATAAATTCAAGCTGGAAGACTTTTCCCAGCCTCACCTGCATCATCCAATCGCTGTATGATGCGCCTCAGCTGCAGCCCACCAGCTTCAGACCACACCTCGTCGTAGCTGATCATCGTGGAATTCTCCCCTCATAATGCTCTCTATCCATGGCTCCATCTGCTCCCCTGTTGAGCTACAACCCACCTCCGCCCCTTCTCCACCCTCAGTCTCTCACGGCTCCATCAGGCTCCCTTCCTTCCTTCGGCCTCCACTCCACCACCAGGGTCCGGGGCCCGGGGGGAAGACATTCTTAATCCTAAACCTAAATTTCCCGTCCATGTTCATTGCAATTCACAGCGTATTCATCTTCTGCCAGGGTCTGAGCGCCAAAAACTTTCACGATTCGTGTCAATAAAACCTTCTAATTGCTGCTCTGTCTTTGTGTGAGTCTCTCCAGGTTGAATTTTATACAATATTAGAAATACATTAAAAAATACAAATAAATAAACATTTCAATTCCTTTATTAAATAAGAAAATTAACATTTCATTTCCTAAAATGCAATATCAGCATTCCTTTAGTGAACGCTTGATCATTTGTAGCAAAGGATGCATCTTCAGCTAAAAATATACTTCTAACATCAGTATTTGAAAATCTCAACCCTTTCTGCTTCACATAACATCAGTACAAAGTAGGGCTGATCTGCTGATTGCTTTTTGGATTAATAGATTAATAATTGGATAGCAAAAGGTGATTAATAGGAGATTTTTTTTCATAGAATTTGGACCAAATGAAGCTAAAACTATGCCACTTGAGTTCTGGGTAAAACATATTTACAGACAATGATTTTTTTAATGTTAAATGCAAATGTATATATTTTTTATGCATTTGGGCTTAATTCTCTTAGAGTATTGTTCTTTCAGCAAATGGCCTTTTTTCAGTCTTTATACTCCAGTTAATTCCTAAACGAGTAATAATTATTTAATCTTGTGATCTTATTTTTTGCAGCATCTGGCAAACCTGGTGGAGCTCTGCCTCCTAGTTCGCTCTGACTACACAGTGACGCAACATAAACAGAATGTGTTGTTTGGCAAACCTTTGCTGAAACGTCTCTGTTGAGCCCCAAGCAGACATGCAGAATTGATTTCTCTGCCTATACATCACAAAGCAGCCCAATGCTGGTGTAAATGTGTCAGTTCTTCATTTTATGAAATTTGGGGAGTAAAAAAAACTATAAATTTTCTCACTACTCCATCACTAACTCATTTACAGGATGTGAAAAGAAGTCATAGGCTCCCATCTTTTCCCATTAGCTGCGTTTCCATTACAGATGTGCACAAAACTTTTACAATCTTCTGCAGAAAACACATTTTTGTAATTGTGGTGTTTTCATTAAATAAGAAATGGAATTAAAATCATATGTGAATAACCTTGTTCACGCAATAAGTCATTAAAAATAATGGTGGCAACAGATGCAATTTGCACAATTTTATGGTCAATGGAAACGCCAGTGGAAACTGATTAATTTGTTAATTCAGAACTCCATCTATAACAACTGACAGTTTGTTAAAGATTATTTTTCTTTTTAGTTTAATTATAATTGCGATCAGACTTTAAAATATATGTCAAAAGAAAGAGAAAACACTCCCCCTGGTCATGTAGGAGAGATACCAAACCTGTGGAACAAGGTGTTCTGGGCAGATGAGGCCAGGCAGAACTTATTTACTTATGTGAAAATGTTATGTGTGGTTGAAAACTAACACTCCACATCAGCCTCAACACACCATGTCTGGTGTGGAACATGGTGGTGCCAACATTATACCATGGATGTATTTTTTCAGCAGGGACATAGATGTTGGTCAGGGTTCAAGGAAAGATGGCTGAAGCTAAATACAGGGATATCCTGAAAGAAAACCTGTTAGAGGCTGCAAAAGACTGGAGGTTTGGACAGAGGTTTAACTTCCAGCAGGATAACAACCTGACACATACAGCCATAGCTACAAAAGAGGCTGAAGATTAAAGTGGAATCTTATGATAGAATAGCCCAGCAAAAGTCCATACAAGTGGTAAAAGTGGAACATTTACGTTAACAGATGACCTCCATCCAGTCTGACTAAGCATGAGATATTTTGTTAAGAATCTGTGAAAAAATGTGATTTAAGGGGCTGAACACATTTTTCTGATTTTTTTTTCCTTCCACTTTACAAATATGCACAACTTCATTTTGTTGCATCACATAAAATCATTGAAGATGCAGTTACAATGTGACACAGTATGAAAAAGTTCTCAGGGGTGTTAATACTTAAACAAGGCACTGTATTTTCTCAGTGTGTTGACTTGCTGTTGTCTCTAAAATTGATTTCTGGTTCAAATTAAAGATACTAAAAAATTATGTACTACAGGTAAGATATTTGCTGCTCATGACCTCCTAACTGAACCCCGGTGTGAGGAAACTAAACTTTAGCTTTCACTGATTTCCATTTGTTTCCTCTTGTTCTTCTGATGGTGTTAAATCTAAAATGCACTCTAAGCCTACACTACAAAAACACAAAATCTTACACACTTGAAATAAGTCAAAACAAACTTCAAAGTAACTTTTCTGCAAGATAAATATGTTCATTCTAAGTCAATAATTTTTGAATATAGATTAAAAAAATACTAGTTTCACTGGCAGATTTTTTTTTTTATTTTTTTTTTTTACTAATAATAAGACATTTTTCCTGTTTTAGGTGAAATAATCAGATTTTTTGTTTTGCAGTACAGGTTCATTTCCAGAATATTTCAGATCTTCTAAACATGGCATCAGTGTCAAAGGACAGATTTTTGAAATGCTGGCTTAAATATGTAACGTATACAAAGATGTATTGGAACAGTATAACGTCATCAGTATTACTGAAGTCATAACTGTTTAACCAGGGCTATTTTATTTCATGATTGGATACAGTTGATACAACAAATGTCCTTAACACCTTAAAACCTAAAGATCATGATAAATTCAAAAAGGCCGCATTCAAAACTAAATCTTACCCTGGCAGAGTGGAAGAGGGCCGCTCCAAACCGAAGGGTTCCCAAGGATGCATTTAATAGCCATTTCTCCTATGAGCTCATAACCTTGGTAACAAACAAACGTGAGTGACTCGCCGGGCAAGTACAACCTCTTGGACAGGATCTGATAGCCGTTATCAGGGAGACCAGGGTTCTCACAGGAAACGGAATCCTCAGCTGGAAGAGAGAAACACGACAATAGGGAGCTGGATGGATTTTGGTGTTTCTCAACCCCAAATCAGGATTTTTTTTTTCCACAGACAAATTTGACAGCCTCTGACTAAGGTGACATGAGTCATGGATAATCTCCACCCCCTCCTCCAGGTGGCTGAGGGCTGATTGGTACGCCCCATTAGCATCTCATTTACATATCAAACACTTGACACCTACATTAATAGCCCTGAAAAATACATAGTCCACACATTATCAGGGTAGGGTGAAAAGCACAAGAAGCAGCACCATCTCTGGCTTGCAGAAATGTTGGGATCTTTGTCAGCAACAGAGAGCGAGAGAGCCAAGAAATCACACAAATCCAGTCCTGTCAGATGGCTCTGCAACAGGAAACAAAAGAGCCTCTGTTCTCCATGCAGGCTTCGATTAGTCAGACTGCTTTCTTTCCACATGTTTAAATGTTTCTTTAACTATATTTCTTTAACTGTTTTGTCCTAATGGCTCTTAGCGGAGCAAATAATTGAATATTTTTGCAAAATCTTTCACATGTGGATACAAGAACCTAACTTGGCACAGAAGTTCCTAGGGGCTTGCTTTTTTGAAAAAAAAAAAAAAAAAAAAAAAAAAAAAAAAAAAAAAGACAGCTTGTCACTGAAAGATTCAGAATTGTGGCCATTTATTTTTGCACTCAATTTTCCAATATTTTCACAGTGTCAAATCATACATAATTAGACCCATAAAAATCATATTTACTGATATATATTTTTTTATTTTTCAAGATGGCTACCATGGTTGTCATGGAAAATTAATTTTTCCACTAAAATCGCCAATTACATTAATGTGTTTGGTGTCAAATCAAAGCCTACATATTTTGAACCACAGAAATCCTAGAATATATGTTTGAACTAAAATTAGCAAAACCTATTGCCAGTGGTGGGCACAACTTACCACGAAGATAGGTTCACTAGCCACTAACTAGCTACAAAAGAATCTTAGCTCTGGCATCGCTCAACACATTTTAAAAAATTGCGGAAGCTAACGCTAAACACCAAATATTAGCTTTGGTAACGTTAAACCACTAAACACAACAAATTTGCAGAAGCTAGCGCTAACCATTAAGATAACTGTATCTCAGTCTGTGTCACACACCATCTCATTCCAGTTGACGACTGGTGTGAGAGTAGCAAACAGCAAAGTCCTCAGTTTCAGTTTTGGCCTCTGATTTTGCTCCATGTTATTACTTTAAAGTTGTATGAATAGGATGACTAAAGTTGAAAACATATGATGTGACATAAAGTTCATCCAAGTCATGAAAATGGGTAACATTTTATGGCAATAATTGGTTTAAAAGGCTCAAAAATGGCAGCCATCTTGAAAAATACCTGTCATTCTGAAATTCAAGTGGCTAATGGGAAATATGAAAAACATGCGACCTGAGGGATGAGCATGCTAATTTTTACACTTGTATCCATAGCTGAAAGGTTTTTACAGTAATATGCTGCACTATTTGTGTCAGATACTCACACACACAGTGAGGAAGTCCAGACGTCCACACGGGAGTCCCTGGCTCACGGCCATAACAGGTGATGGTGGCGCCGCCCTGCATGATGAAGCCGGGGTTGCAGCTGTACTGAATGGTTGTGCCGACCAACAGTTTAGGGTCAGATAGAGTTCTGGTGGAATGCTGTACGTGGCCCGGGTCTGAACAGTACATTACTGGGAGAAGAAAAAAAAACAAAATCAACTTCAATTTGCGACTTGATTATTTTTGTTAACAGAACAAAATAAAGCAATTAAAAATCTTGAGAGTAGTTCTATTTTAAGTTGTAAAAAAAACAGTTGAAACCAGATATTTACAATCTTCTCAATGTCTGGCATTAAATCAGTCCAACTGTTTCTTATTTTAAGTCAGATTTCTTTTTCAGACAATTGATAAAGTTGCTTTAAATTCTGAAAGTTTCCTAGTTGTTTGGTAGACTTACCTTTTAAATACTGCTTTGTGTTTAGATTGTTAACCAGTCCTAGGTGCTGACCCTTAGTGAGGCAGTGGTGTTTTGTGACCATTAATGCTATCTATACACTGCTACTCCTTTGATTAAAGGAGAACACCTTGTGTTTCGCATTCACTTTAGTGTGTGGTTTTTCTCCCTTTGCAAAGATAAGGTTAAGGACCTTCAGAGACACATAAAGACAATTACAAAGTCAGTCTTCTATCACCTGAAGAACATTTTTAGGATTAAAGGACTGATGTCAAAGCAAAATCTAAAAAAACTCATCCATGTGTTTATCTTAAGTTACATTGATTACTGCAACAGTGTCTTCACAGGTCTGCCCAGAAAAGTCAATCAGCTGCAGCTGATCCAGAACGCTGCTGCTCGTGTTCTCACTAAAATCAGGCAGACAGAGCACATCACCACAGTTCTAAAGTCCTTACACTGGCTACCTTTAGCTCAAAGAATAGACCCTAAAATACTCATATTAGTTTATAAATCACTGAACAGCTTAGCACCAAAATATATTAAAGACCTGTTGTCATTGTATCAACCTTCCAGACCACTCAGGTCTTCTGGTTCTGGTCTACTCTGCATCCCCAGAACTAAACACGGAGAAGCAGCATTCAGTTTCTATGCTCCACAAATCTGGAACAAACTTCCAGAAAACTGCAAAACAGCCAAAACACTAAGTTCCTTTAAATAAAGGGAAAAACCCACCTGTTTAGAGCTGCATTTGAATAAAAACAACTGGAAAATTGATAAATATATTTGATGATTATTATTCTTGATGATTTTGATGATGGCATTTGACAAAATGTAATGTTTGTTGCTCGTATTATAATTGGTTACTGTGTTATGTTTTTCTCATGTAAAGCACTTTGAACTGCTCAGCTGCTTCAATGTACTGTACAAATAAACTCGATTCGACACACTCTGGGACTGTAAGAGTTAACTCAGGTAATCTGCTGATGGAACAGCACATGAATTATCTGGTCCAGGGATAGCAGTTAAATAATCTGGTCAGGAACCAGCTCTTAATTTTTTTAAAAATATCAGATAATGCTGCCACCACCATATTTCATGGTAAACTTAGTGTTGCTTTGGTGATGTGGATCCTTGTTTTGGTTCCAAACATATATGATGAAATTGTGGCCCAAAGTTTAAGTCTGCTTTTATCAGACCATAACACATATTCCTACAGGGAATATTTTAACCAGGATATATTTTTAGTAACAGATGGATTCTTCTTCTCATCCCTACTCCTTAGTGGACATAAGGGGAATACAAGAAATTGTTACATGTTGTTACATGTGAAACACAACCAGAAGTTGTCGCTGCCAACATCTTGGCAGCCTCCTTGACCAGTTGTAGACATTTAAGTAATAGTTTCCCTGTTGTCCGTTAACACATTAACGGATGCAATTAATCCAAAAAAGTTCAACGTCTTAATATTACATAGTGCAGATTAATTACAATACCTATTTTGACCTAAAAACCTCTCTCCCAGAGGGTTACTTAGTTCAAAGTATCACGTTACTTTGTCTTGTACAGCATTCAACAAAGTGAAACGATGAATGAGGAGAGTCAGACTGGTGCGCTCAGCGGCAAATTGTACTTTAAAAAGCACCGTAGTTAGAACAGGCGCCCCATATACAGATGTTATAGAGCTCGGTGTGGTTGTCTTGAGTTCGAATCCCATCCTCGGTTCCTCTGTCGCATGTCTTTCCTCCCTTCTCTGCCCCCTTGCTGTGAGATTACTGTCAAATGAAGGCCACTAGTGCCAGAAAAATTTGTACAAAACAAACACAGCAATGGACATATGGATAAAACCAAGGTAGTATGTAGCCTACTCACTGCAACAGTGAATTATCCTTCCACTGAAGCACAACCAGTGTATAGTTAACATTTCTAAATTATGTTTGAAACAAAATTACCTCTTTTAAACCTTCCTGAAAATGAAAACCTGGAAAACTGAGATGTTTGGTCTGAGGCAATAAAACATTTTCTTAAACAATTTCTGAAAACATGCATTTTCACATTTCAAGCTTACAAAGTAGTGATTAAGCGTAGTGATTAATCGTGATTACTAACAGTGCTAGAGTGTGATTTGACAAAAATTTCTGCTTGATTGACAGCATTAGGTGTTACATTATTATATTACCAGTCACATTGGTTTTCAAGTTTCATACAGGAAACTGCTTGTCTTAGAAACAATTCTTCAATTTTTTTCTGTTTCTTTTATGGTAAAATGCTGTTTTATGTGAACTGCCCTGTTCATTTCAATTCAATTCAAATCAGTTAATTTATACGACACCAATTCACAACAAATATTGTCTCGAGGAACTTTACCAGCAAAAAAAAATTAAATTAAATACATTCCAATTAATCCAAGTTATCAAACAGTTCACGTAATTATTCAAAGTAGTTCAAAAAGTTTCTACGGAAACCCAGCAGATTGCATCGACTTGCAGCATTCACTTCCTGGACGAGCATGTATCGACCGCATGGTGTTGTGCCGTTGACTTTACAGCAATCCCTCATACTGAGAATGCCTGCTGTTACATAGACCCAAGCTTTATCCTAGTAAGGAAATCAGTAAAAACGGAGCCACTTTGTCGAATTGCTTACAGCTTTTGTCACGAAAGTGAGTTTAGCTAATTAGACTGAGACAGAATTAAAACTTCATCAAAAGTCACAACCAGCCCTGCGTTCTGTTGTGTTGCTTATTATTGTGAGATGACCACTCACATATAAGGAGATGCACCAGAGGAATTATAAAAAAACTGACTCTTTTCACAGAAGGGAGGCTGAGAGCTCCAAGAGAGGTCCAGCTGACAGGTGAGGGTCTCCCGTCCCACCAGGTCATAGCCAGGATCACACTGGTAGGTGATCCGAGCTCCTCGCACTAGCGCCACGTGTGAAGTCGTCTTCCAGCCGTTCTGGATTTCAGGGAGGTCAGGACAGGAGTCATTTCGGGACACCTCTGAGAAGAGTAATTATAGACAAGAGCTTGATTAATAACCTCCCTTTGATGGTGTCAGGTGTTCAGTTCCATGATTGGCTGTAATGAAACATTTTCATCACAGTCACAGTTAACAAGGGTCAAAAAGTCAATGTGATCAGAAATACTACAGCTGATTATGACATGATACAGTAAGAAGATGGATGGATTCATCGTGCAGTGGCTTCACCATGGAACAGAATGATGGATGTCATCTGTGCCGGACCATCTTTGAATATCACCTCTATGTTGACTTTACATGAGGACAGCCTCATGGTGAAGCTGGAGTTTGAAGTTGCTGTCAGTTAGATGTGCCACTTTTATGATCTGTCACAAGAATTGGGTTTCTCTGTGTTTTTTTGTTATTACAAAAAGGTGAATTTTTAACTAAAACAAAAGGTTTTATTAAGCTGACAACTGACAGGATCTTTGTTGTTACAAAAATGTAGCAATGAAAAGATGAGTATTTGTTTTCATTAACTGGCCTTAATGTCATGCACACAAAATGGCAATGGGGAGCTGATTACCTTTTACAATGTGAAAAAAACAAGAAAAGTAAATAAAATGGATAATGGCCTTGTAAATGAAGGATCATTAACTGTTTTACTTATTCACCGACCGCATGGTCACATTTCATAGAAAGGAAGAAGTAATAAACAATGACAATATGGTTATACTAAGAGTCATAATAGAAATTGGATGTCTATATTGCAAATAAGTGTTTATAGAAACAATGATTCACCTACTGCAGTAGAGTTAGAAAATTCATAGGGGTAAGGGACGAATACCTAAAATCGGCAAATACTTGAGAATCCCTCTAAAAATGCTTATAACTGTCTATTCAAAATGCTATGTCCTGACCGTCTCATATTATACGTGCAAAAAATTATAATTTGAGAGCAAATGAAAACAAAATCTTTTTAGAGGTGAAGTTGAGAAACTACAAAACAAAAATAAATAACATTTCAAGAGGAAATCTGAAACTAAAGTATCAGTTTTATCACACTAGTATTGATCTGATACTGATACCGACTTGGTAATGATATGATTGATATTTTGGATCGATCCATCCACCTCTTCTGCTCACACCCCCCTCCCTTGCACAGAGCGTACAAGCTCAAGATTGCTGGTTTGCTGCTGCTGTGCTAATGGCTGAGAAACAACCAAACATTACCGGAGAACTGTTTATCCGCTGCCATTGGTGGCCATGTTTACTAGCCTGCATGTTCACGGCAGGATCCGCTGTGGTGGAGGAGCTGTTGCGCAGCAGAGAGAAAGGAGAAGATGTGAGCAGTGCATACACAAGAATGATTGACAGCGCTGAGACCCTCCTCCTGGCTCTGATTGGTAGTTTCTGACCGGGAGCGGTGTATTTCTGCAGATGGCAGTAGGACCACAGGGAGGAGGCAGAAGAACACGATTTTTTCCACAGATTATCTTTCTCATATTATATTGTCAGGACATAGTGACAGTTTTAACAAATATGTAAAAAACATATTTTTATAAAAGTTACCTACTGCAGCTTTAAATGAAAAAATAAAACATAAACCTTTACAAACAACTATGGAGTCTAACTACTTAAAGTAAAACTGAGGATGAATGTTCAGAGTAAAAAAAGCTGATTAAAGATTTATGTTTATCAAAATGTTAGTATCTCTCTCTGAAATGTAAAAACTGTAAACTCTTTACATATAGTTTAGATTATTAATACCCATTTTAAGTCTAAGGAAATATGTAGAGAAATTCAGAGGAGACCTTTAGGGTCTGGCAGGATCTGATGCCAGAAAACTCCTTCAGAACCAACTTGGCTTTTTTCTCTTTGTTCTATTAGATCTTAGCCCTCTCTCAGCCGGAGGGATTGTCAGCTTCGGCTTCATCAGCTTTTCTGCCTTCCCAGGGAGTTTGTGTGGTTTCTGTTGCACAGACCAGATATCTCAGTGGTTCCTTTCTTTCCTTTCAGAAATGAATCATGACTGTGCAAAGAATACTTCTGGATAGACTAGATTGTGGTTACTACAGCAGGTGTACAAAGGCAAAACACAACAAAGTTTGCAGGAAGGTTAGGTAGTGAAAAAAGAAAGATTTTTGCAATTTACTTCCGAATGAATTTCAATACAAGTGCATCACACTTGTCTTTTGATTTAGACTGAACATTTGCTAGGTGCAAGTTGATGTCTCTCTTTGGTCAGGCCCTCATTTTCTCCTTCCTTCTTACTCTGGACCAGCCTGCGCGTTGCTTTTCCAACTCAAGCAAACTTAAATCTCATTTCCCTTCAGCGCTCAGTCTGGGCTTTCCCATTGACTTGGATTTCTCTGGTTGAATTTCAACCAGGCCAGTCAGCAACCTGAAGGAGCTGTAAACAATGAGGTTGAGTTTCTGCATTGTTTTAGAAGTGTAGTTTGCCTGTGGTTGTAGTTTGGCAAAGGCAGTGAAGGAAGTGAACGAAGCCAATCAATTCATGTTGGCCACACTCCCAAATATTGAGCAATTAAAATTGGAGCAAGAAGAATGTATATGGCATTTTATTGGTTAACTTCATTTTAAGGAGAAAGAGGAGAAAGAGTCAGAATGACAGAATGAGAAGGGTTTTAGCCTTCAACTAGCAGTGCACAAGTCCCTCTCTTCATCTATTGCCTCAACTGGCAAATTGCACCAATGAACTTTAAAAAGAATGAAACATTTATCTCGATTCATATTGAAAGGACAGTTCTGATAGTAAAAGAATTCAACTACAAAGCCCTCTTCTTCAAACATGTTCTCACTGCCCAGTTAAACAAGTGAAGCACTCTTTGCACAGCACACAGAGCTTTATCATTAATCTACAAAGACAGGATTTTATCTTATAGATGAGGGAGTCTTTTATTTGGAATAAGTTCTCTGTTTGCAAACTTTATTCAATTAATCATATCTGATTATAAATACAAAAAAAAAATCTTACAATTTTTTTAACCTGCTGTTCAATGCAGAGTACTTTGTAGTATTTGTCCTGTGGTCTATAAACAAGAAACAATATACAGTGGGTAAAATAAGTATTGAAATATAAAGAAACCAAAACAAATAAGTTCAAAAATTAAGTTATGTGTAATAATATGAAATGACGTAGGGAAAGTATTGAACATACTTACTTATATTGATTTAATACCGTGTACAAAAGCCTCTGTTGGTAATGCCAGCTTCAAGACGCCTCCTTCATGGAGAAACAAGTCACATGCATTGCTCAGGTGTGATTTTGGCCCATTCTTCCACACAAGCAGTCTTTAAGTATTGAAGGGTTTCTTCTATGAACTCTGATTTTCAGTTCTTTCCATAGCTTTTCAACTGGATTCAAATCAGGTTGGGCCATTTTAGCAGCTTTATTTTCTTTCTCTGAAGTCAGTTGAGAGTTTCCTGGCTCTGTGTTTGGGATCATTATCTTGCTGAAATGTCCACCTTTGTTTCATCTTTGTCATTCTGAAAGATGGCAGCAGATGTTTCTCAAGTAAAATTTTTCAGTAAATTTTTCCATTCATCCTCCCTTCAATTATATGAAATTTACCAGTACCATATGAAGAAAAACAGCCCCACACCATGATGTTTCCACCTCCAAACTTCACTGTTAGTATGGTATTTTTGGGGTGATGCACAATGCATTTTATCCTCCAAACATGGTGTATGTTATGGCATCCAAAGAGTTCAGTTTTGCTCTCATCTGACCAGACTATGTTCTCCCAGTATTTTACAGGCTTGTCCAAACGTTGTGCAGTAAACTTTAAATGAGCTTCAACATGCTTTTTCTTCATAAGTGGAGTCTTGTGTGGTGAGCATGCACACAGGCCATGGCCGTTGAGTTCATTGCTTATGAATTGTACCTGCTAATTCCAGGTCTTTCTGAAGCTCTCCACAAGTGGTCCTTGGCTCTTGGACAACTCTTATGATAATTATTTTCACTCACTCTGTCAAAAATCTTGCGAGGAGGACCTGATCGCAGCTGGTTTATGGTCAAATGATGTTCTTCTCACTTCACTTACGGCCCCAACAGTGCTCACTGGAATGTTCAGAAGTTTAGAAATCCTTCTGTAACCAGTGCCATCAGAATGTTTCGCAACAATAATGTTGCAAAGCTCTTGAGAGAGCTCGTTGCTTTTATCCATCATGAGATGTTCCTTATGTGAAACCTTGTTAATTACACACCTTTTTATAGGTCATCAGTTTGGACTAAACCAGCTGAAATTCATTTGCACTGACAAGGGGCAGGATGGCTTTCTGTTCACTGATAGATTTCAGCTGGTGTCTTGGCTTTCCATGCCTTTTTCCACCTCCGTTTCTGTGTGTGTTCAATACTTTTTCCCCTGCATCATTTCACATTATTACACATAACTTAATTTCTGAACTTATTTGTTTTGGTTTCTTTCTGGGTATGGATTACTTGGGTTGTTACCAACACCTTGTGAAAATTTAATGTCAGCACCATTAGAAATATGTTTATGATGAAAAATTGTGATGTGTTCAATACTTATTTTACCCGCTGTATATATGTGTGTTATATTGTATATATTATGCATAATCTTCCCATTTACATTGCCAACATGGACACTTTGTCTAGGTTAAATCTAATTATCTCGTTGTTCCCTTCCTACATCTAATGATTGAACTGTTGGCTTACAGTATTGCATAACTCTATGCAACCTAACAAGGCCGCAGGGATTTGTAAGTTGAAGCTCCAGGATCAATTTATCTTTTTCTATTGACTTGGTCTTCCTCTGCTATGCAGCCTGAATGTTTGCACAGTGTTATTTATTATCGCCACACACACACATATACTCACTTTTTTCAAAGCGAGCAGCCTCATGTTGTGGCTAAATTTACTCCTCTGGGAAATGCATGGGAGTTTGTGGTGTCGAGAGGGTGACAAGTAAATTGGACTGCATGTGTCTCAGTGCGCACCTAAATTGGTGTCAGGTGTCGGATCTGGGACGCAGTGGAGATCACGCCATGTAAAAGAGCGGAGGAAGCTGCAGCCTCTGAAACCCCACACTTGTATGTGAATGAGTGTCATTGTGCGATCGGTGAAACAAATAGGATGTGATTGAATAAGGGCACAGGGAAAGTGGAAGAAAAGCCAAATGAGAATGTGAGGGGACAAAAGAGAAAATGAAAAATGGAGTAGGCAGCTTGAGGACAAATGGCAAAACTGAAATGAATTGAAAGCTAAATAAAAGACACCCTTTCTGAATGTATTACAATGAGAATTCAATGTTTTTTTTGGTATTTTTAAGAAATTTTAACATTTTAAATTGCTACTTAAGTTGTATTTACTCTCCTAAATATACAAATTAATAAATAACTGTATTTGTAGAAAAAATATATATTGTCTCCCCATAATTTTTACATTAAAGATGTAACAATGCCACAGAGAATCTTGTTGATTAAATTCACCAGAAATTCACCCAGAGAACTTATAACTTAATGGGCTATTTTTCACTTGACAAATATAACCTGAGCACAACTCATTTTAGTGAAATTAAACAATGATAAATTCAGGAGTGAATGGCTGCGGTAAAGTAATGGACTATTAGGCAAAACTATCTGCTTTATGAGGTTGATGGCTGTTATGTAGGATGGTTCCTGAAGTCTCCACACCCACAAAACAAACATCTCTGTGTGATATTTATCCAGTAAAACTCAACTGAAAAGGAACTAATTCATTAGAGGAAAATATAACAAACAGAAAAGCTGCTGTAACCTGGTTGAACACCTTTGGAGTGCATTCACACCAGCCGTTTCGTCCGCTTTACTTGAACTCTAGTTTATTTGCCTGGAAAGTCTGGTTCGTTTGTGAAGAGGTGAATGTGCAATAGAACTCTGAAGGCATGTCTCAGTTTCCAGATTAATCTAAATATTTTTTGCCATGTACTGTAAGAGATGCGAGATACTGAGAGATTTAGGGTGCATTCATACAAGCCCAGTTTATTCCGCTTTAATCAAATTCTAGATCGTTTGCGAAGAAAGTCCAATTCGTTTGGGGAGGTATGAATGCACAATCAAACTCTGATGTGGACCAAAAAAGCAAACTCTGGTCTGCCTAAAAACCTAGGTCTTGGTTCGGTTGAATTGAACTCTGGTGCAGTTTGAATGCTTATGTGAACGCCAAGTGGACCGGAGAACACTCCAAAAGCAGAAAGCGGACTACAGCACAGAGCATTCTGGGTAAATACAACCAAAACAAATGGACGACTCTAGCGCTAACGGACGAAATGGCTCTTGGTCTTTTGCCAAACACAAAAGAGAAATGCTACATCTGATAAAATCTGGAGCCACTGCATTTTTGTTTACATTTTGTGAAGAGGTAAGTTGTGTTCAACGTCTTGTTCAGAGGGTCGTTTCCTTCAGGGGTTCTTGGTGCTGTCTTTGTACTACATCACACTCCTTCATAGTCCTGTATTACCTCTTGCTGTGATTGTGGGTTTGTTTCTAGCTCCTAAGGTGGATCAAGGAGGTTAATATTGGTGAATCAATTTAAACCCTGCAATTCATGTTGAGCCCTTCTGTTGAGCAAATATTTTAAACATTTGAATCAAGGTTAAGGTTTAGCGTTCTTCAGCTTTGTTTCCTTGTTAGAGGATTCATGAAGCATACTAAACCCATGCAGATCATGGAACAAAAGAAGGATATGAAATGGCTTTTAATTAGAAAAATAGCATTCTGTCTTCTGTGGTGGTCTATTAGCATCTTGACTTATACTGAAAAATATAAATGTAACACTTCTGTGTTTGCTCCCATTTTTCATGAGCTGAACTAAAAGATCTAAAACATTTTCTCCATACACAAAATAACCTTTTCTCTCAAATATTGTTCACAATTCTGTCCAAATCGGTGATACTGAGCACTTCTCCTTTGCAGAGTTAATCCATCCCATGGCCATGGGATGGATTAATCATGCTGTCTAATCATGCTGATTAGACAGCATGATTATTGCACAGGTGAGCCTTAGGCTGGCCACAATAAAAGACCACTCTGAAATGTGCTGTTTTATCACACAGCACAATGCCACAGATGTCGCAAGTTTTGAGGGTACATGCAATTGGCATGTTGACTGTAGGGATGTCACTAGAGCTGTTGCCCGTGAATTGAATGTTCATTCCTCTACCATCAGCCATCTCCAAAGGCACGTCAGAGAATTTGGCAGTTCATCCAACTGCCCTCACAATCGCAGTCCACGTGTAACCACACCAGCCCAGGACCTCCACATCCAACATGTTCACCTGTAACATCGTCTGAGACCAGCCATCCAGACAGCTGCTGAAAGAATTGGTTTGAACAAACTGTCAGAAACCATCTCATGGAAACTCATCTGCATGCTCGTCGTCCTCATCAGGGTCTCGACCTGACTGCAGTTCATCATCATAACCGACTTGAGTGGGCTCACATTCGATTGGAGAGGTGTGCTCTTCGTGGATGAATCCCGGTTTTCACTGTTCAGGGCAGATGGCAGACAGTGTTTGTGGCGTCATGTGGGTGAACTGTTTGCTGATGTCAGCGTTGTGGATCGAGTGGTCCATGGTGGCGGCGGGGTTATGGTATGGGCAGGTGTATGTCATGGACATCGAACATAGGTGCATTTTATCGATGGCATTTTGAATACTTAGAGATACGGCGATGAGATCCTGAGGCCCACTGCTGTGCCATTCATCCACGACCATCACCTCATGTTGCAGCAGGATAATGCACGGCCTCATGTTGCAAGGATCTGTACACAATTCCTCAAAGCTGAAAAAAACATCCCAGTTCTTGCATGGCCAGCATACTCACATGTCACCCACTGAGCATGTTTGGGATGCTCTGGATCGGTGTATACGACAGCGTGTTCCGGTTCCTGCCAATATTCATCAACTTCGCACAGCCATTGAAGATGAGTGGACCTACATTCCACAGGCTACAATCAACAACCCTGATCAACTCTATGCGAAGGAGATGTGTTGCATTGCATGAGGCAAATGCTGGTCACATCAGATACTGACTGGTTTTCAGACCCCCCAATAAAGCATAGCAGCACATTTCAGAGTGGTCTTTTATTGTGGCCAGCCTAAGGCACTCCTGTGCAATAATCATGCTGTCTAATCAGCATCTTGATACGCCACACCTGTGAGGTGGGATGGATTGTCTCTGCAAAGGAGAAGTGCTCACTATCACAGATTTGGACAGATTTATGAACAATATTTGAGAGAAATTGCTATTTTATGTATACAGAAAATGTTTGATATCTTTGAGTTCAGGTCATGAAAAATGGGAGCAAAAACAAAAGTGTTGCATTTATATTTTTGTTTGGTGTAGTAATAGTAACACATTCTGCCTTGTTGCAGTTGCCAAAACCTTTCAGATTGTGAGGATATCTCTTAGGAACAGTTCTCTTCAAGTGACCTCACAGATTTTCTGCCAGATTAGGTTCTGGACTATTGTTCAGACCTAAAAAAAAAAAATGTATAAAATGTTGAAGCAATACCTTTGCTGATCTTGATACAAAGTGATTTTCAACCTTTTAGCAGACACCTGAAGGCTTTGGGTCAAAACACACATTATTATTATTTAATACTGTTCATAGTTCCACTTATCTTGAAAAAAACCCCTCAGTTCTATCTGAAGAGAAGCAACCCCAGATCATGATGATACCACCACCATATTTCACTATTTTTATTTTATTTTTTTTGCTTTTCTTACCAAGCAAACATTCTTACAAGTTTACAGAATATTTTGGCCTGACCTGAATGTTTTCTTTGGAGGAAAGAGCCTCTTTTTCAACCTTACATATTAGTTAAGAAATACAGAAAATAGTCTGCTATAACCTGTAGAACATAACCAGCACTTTCCAGATATTGCACCAGCTTTCCCAGTGCTGCTGTCCACTCTTGACAGCCTCACTGACTAGTTTCTGTGTTGTTTTTTCAACAACTTCGGAGAGACATCCAGTTTTTGTAATTTTATGGTTGTCTCATATCATCTCCAGTTGCTGATGACTGTCTTTACTGTGCAAAGATAGACATAAAATACTATGAACTGGAAAAAAAAAAGGTCAGACTGAGAAGTTGTCTATATGCGGGACAGTCATCTTAACTGCTCAAGTGCTGTTTTATTGCAAAATAGAAATTTCACTCTCTACATGAAATTAATAAAAAAAAAATACTCATCGCATTAATTTAGAAAGCATCTTTTTGCCATATAAGCTCCAGATTTTTGCAGCTCTTTAGGATCCTGAAATAATAGTTACATTTTCATTCAACAGTAGTATAATCTTTAAGTAACTTTATTTTATTATACACTTCCTTAAAGTCTGGACTCCGTTCTGGATCCGAATCGAACAGCATGTCAAGGAGTCAGACTTTATTGAGATCTTCTTTTGTTAAAGTTTTTTTATTATTCTTATTTTATATGTTGTATTATATGTTCTATTTATTGACTTAAACTGTAGACATACTTTTGCTGTATTTATCAATCCATCCATCACTCATTTTCTTTTTTTGTTTGCTTGTTTAGATAAACACCTCTAACCTTTGATTCAGAGGCACAAAGTATAAACGCAAATAAATAGATAGGTGATCAGAGATGATGCTTTTTCATCTCGCAGTTTCTTTCTTTGATTTTTGTTAACTTTTATTTTTTATTCCTATTTCTAGATTTTAAGGCAAGAATGTTCTTTGGTTCTCCATTCTACACTTCAGTCGTTTTTAAAGCACACACCTGTCAATATGTTGTCAATATGTTAAAGATTTTAGGTACAAATCAATCAAATAAATTTTTTTTATTATATTCTTTTCACAACAATGTAATCTTATTGCACTTTACAAGACAGGTGCGTTCAATATTGCACTTGAACTTTATAGAAAATTCGTGAAAATGTAGCTAAATGCCAAAGATGAACTTTGTAAGACTTTCAATATTTCAAAGAAAGCAATTAAAAATTACTTAAATAAATTTTAAACTGAACACATTACAGTCTTTTTGATTATTACAGCTATTCTGTCTAGATAGGGTTTATTAATTTGGTCTTTTTTTGCTTGGTCTTTTTTATCATAAATGATGACAGAAACTTTCACACCACCTTGATACATTAAATCCTGTAATCAAATCCTTCAAAGAAGCAGTTCAGCCCTGCTGCTACTGAAGCAACAAGAGGAAACATCTTCCCTTCCTCCAGACTGAGACACATTTATCTGACTAATATTTATTTTTAAGAGTTGATAGAGACAGGTTTTTTGCTATGGAATTCTATGAGCTACAGAAGAAGGGCAAACAAATCTGCTTGTTTTTAAGTAAACATATGAAACTAGTGGCTTAATCCATGTTTTTAATAGATATGGATTGTTAAAGTTCTTCCTTCATGAAATCTGGCGCTTGTCAAAAATATTTGGGGTTTCAGCCCAGAGAGTCCAGATCTACAGACTCCTAAGCTCTCACCGATATAATTGATGATGAAACCTTCCCCCTTTCCGAAGACGAGGCCGGCAGGGTCAGAGTGGAATGTGACTGTCAGGTCCGGCGTGCTGGAAGAGAGTTTGAAGGGGCTGCTGCCTCCAACATAACGCCCCAGGATCCGAGTTGTGACTTCGTCACCATCGGTGAAGGTCAGCATGTCGCTGTCGCTGATGTTTAGTCTAAGGACAGCGAGGGTGAGGGAAGAAGAAACACCAGGAGTCAGAAAACAATGTATCAGGTCATGAAGACTCAGAGAGCTGATGTTGACCTTGACGGCATTGCAAACCAGAAACACCAAGGGCTGAATGCTACCAGCTAAATAGTCCGGAAACATGTGTGGGAGCCTCCGACACCCCCGGAGGGTGCCTAAAACTGTGGTTAGAGAGATTTGGAGCAATAGGAGGGAAATGAAATGCTTTATGACATATTTCTGCCAAAAGACTTTGTATTTGCAATAAGGTTTTTAGTGGGTTTTTACATTGAGTCTTGTTTGAAATGTGTGAAGAAACAATTTAAACAGTTTTCCTGAACTCTCCATCTAAGAATTTATGTTGTGATTTGAAAATGACCCAAACTTTTCCCAATACAGATAGAAATAAAGAAATGTCCTTTATTGTCCCAGAATAGAGAAATTCAAAATTACATATATAAAACTTTTCTGTTTGGATTATAAGCGTCAGTCTTTGAGGGTTGATCTCCCATGGTATTGAATTCTGGTTGTTTTGTTGCCTTAGTCTTGTAAAGCTTCTTTAGCAGGTTTACGAAGTTGTAAATAATTAAGGCATCTATGCACCTAACCCAGAGGATGATCAGTTGTGTGTCCAGTAGAGGTGTAACAAGATGTTGTGGTGTGAAATCTCAAAGCAAAACGGCACAATATTTCTCATAAACACGACGTCTGTCTCAACAGGTGCTGAGTCTGGTGAAGCAAGCCTGAGCCCGTTTGTTTGGGCTCTCGATGTGAACGTAAGTGCTTTAAGATTGCTACTATCCTGAATCTATTGGCCCTTTTTCACCAGTACCTTCTCAGCGTGGCTCAACTTGGCTCTGGCGGTTTTACGCTAGTAATGGTTACATAGTACCAGTGGCAGGTGGGGGCCTACAGCTCCAAAATAGATGCATACCAAAACATATACTAGGGTATCACACCAGTGTATTTAGATGACGAAAACAACAAAGGCAACATTATAATGTCATGTAGTGTTGTACTTTTTGTATATAAATTTTGCTCTTCTATCACTGCAAGAAGCAAATTTCTCAACAGCCTTCATCAAGCTGAGATGACATGTTTATTTTCCCAAACATGGCTAGTCGCAGTTTTCCATGTGGATCCCAGATTGTTAATGCTTCTTTGCCTTTTCTGAAAAGTGCTTTAAGTCAGCCATACCTGTCAAATCAAGTCAAGTTTATTTGTATAGCAGATTTCAAGTATACAGCAAATCATCAAAATCATCAACATCATCAAGCAAATACACATGAAAATTCTCAAAATCATTGAGCAAATATCAGTGCATCAAAATCATTAGGATAATCAAGCAAATATCATCAAGCAATTATAGTTCAATGTTCTACTTACTACTGATCAAAGGCAACTCTAAACAGGTGGGTTTTTAGCCTGCTTGAAGAGGAGCTACTGCGCATGTATAACTTTTAACGAGAGTCTATAGGCAAAGATTTTTGCACCCCAGGGCAGAAATATGTCACCACTCAGACAATGTCGATGAACAAATCAACTTTACTCATCATTGACTATAAAATATTTATCTTACACAACTATAAAAATATATACTGTGACGTCCAGCCAGATGTACTGAAAAAATGATTGAAGAAGACGTGAATAACTGTTGCTTTATTGCATAAACTTAAATGGTTACTGTTGACCATAATCACGCCTTTACAAGAGAGAACTGCTCAAAAAAAAAACCTCCAGCTGCACACACACACACACAAAGTGAGTGCCCGCACCAACAACTCTAACAACCTCTCTCTCTCTCCCCTCACTCCTCTCCTCCAATCTCACGTTTGTCCTAAACCCCATACAGAACAATGCATTTTTACGACAATCGGTAAACAGAATTGTGAAACCAGAGAACAGCATTGTTAACATGAATATTACTACAGGGTTGTCACAATACATATATTTCAAAATATCTTTATTTTAGTATTTCATTTTTATTTAATTTTTTAAATTTTCTTATTCAAGGGTAATGTGGTGGGGCAGCGCCCTTGCGCCCGCTGTTGGCCAGCTGCCACTGCATGGTACCAGCCCCTTTTTTAGAACCGACTTCACTGGGTTCCAAGCATGCTGAGGCGGGCTGAAATCCCAACATCAGAAGACTGCCAGTCACTGATTGAATAGAGGGTGGAGTCACTGGTTAAGTCTCAAGAGAACCTCGCTCACATTAATCTAACCTGCCGTTTGTAAAAATTCACAACAGCGAATGAGCGTATTTGGAGTTTTTAGGGACAATGGCAGACTGAAAAGAATGTTCGATATAGCTTTCATGTCCTCCATTGTTGTGTTGTGTTTGTGTCGTGTACAGATCACCTCGCGCTACCTTTTGGACTCTGGGACTGCCCAACTATATGACGACCCCACTCACTAGAGATGTTACTCAGTTGTAATGGAAAACCACCCAAACTATGTAGAATAGAGTTAAGCTGAGTTGGTTCGTGTTGTAGCTGTACTAATGGAAAAGGGGCTTATGTTAAAGATTCTTATTTTGAAGTAAGAAAGGAACCTTTTGTTTTTGAGAACTTGTGTTCTTCATGGGTGAAATTTCAAATAAAAGTTGAAAAAAAAAAGTAAAAAAAAAAAAAAGCTATAAAGCCTTATAGGTAAATTTAAAGATAAACAAATGTTTACCTTTGGATTAAATACAAATTTTGTTCTTTTCAAATTTACATGTTTTTGTCATATTGCAAACATGAACGAGTGTTTTTTTTTTTCCATAAAATATAACTAGGAGTCTCAAAGAGGGTGTCATACATAAAACAGGCCAAGTCAGGTGCAGATAGCAACTGGATAGTTGTCTTAAAGAGACACATTGCTTTGACAAGAAATATTGTGGTGCTTTAATATCTCGTAACACCCCTACTGACAGTTAATTCATTTTCGAAACTATTATGCTGCTATATTAGCCTAATATGCATATTTGACTTTCTGCCAAGTAACACAATGAAAACAATGCGTTTTCCTTACAGTTGAACATCAAGCAGCACTCGTTTGTCTTCGCCAACGTGTATCCTCCAGCTGCAGTCCTCTCCTTCTCCATACCACTCAGGCCAGTTTGGGGACAGAATCACTCCTCCCGGACCCGTCAGGTCCCCGCCGCACTGAGCTACAGCGGGATAGATGCAGGACAGAATAATAAGGAACAAGTCTTTGTCTTTTCACTACCCTGTTACTAAATTGTTCAGTGTCAACTACAGACATGCTGATGGCTAGTTTTGTTTGTCTGAGAGACTAGCTAGCCATTTTTACAAATTTTAAGTCATTAAGCTAAAACAGGAAGCTGCTGAAATAATACAGATACACTGTAAAACATTTGAAGGTGGTTTCTTGAAAATGAAGGTTCACTTGCTGTCTTGAAAATGCAAGTAAAGTCCACTAGAACATTGGTGTGGTTTTAACTTAAATAGAATTTCATCAAGTTAATTTAGCCAGAAGAGGCAAGTTGTCTAACCATAGTTTTTTAAGTTCTGATAGCTCATTAATCTTCAATTGTGAGTTGTTATAACTTAATACTATAATTTAAACCAAATAATTATTTCACAATATGCAAGAAAACTGCCCTCATCTAGTTGAACAAGCATGCATTTCTGTATTATTTTCACTCACATTATCAAAATAAAATAACTACTTATTTTAAGTTAGAAGAATTCAAATTCTTGATTCAGCTTATATGACCAAATTATCTGATAATGCATTTTATTAAGCATCACACTGGTTTTTGCTCAGACATTTATTTTGAATAGCGCTATCAACCTACTAATGAAACACATAAAGAATATATTACAACAAGGCAGGTCTTTATGGTTCAACCACTGTTAAATAATGTCAGCATCAACAAATGTTACAGCACCGATGAAATCAATATTATAAACCTTTACTGTTGCCACTTCTACATTAGAAAAATGTACATTCAAGGTTATTTGTTCTGGTTCTGTGGTTTGTCACAGGTAATTTTTGTGTAGGGTGAAACATTTCTTGCAAAATGGAGAAATGCTGCATGATGCAGAATTATTCACTGATAAAAAAAAAAAAACAAAAGTCCAGTGGTTCAAGCTAACATTCACTCTCCTATGTTGGTGTCTAAGCTTCAGTCTCAGTTCAGATTCAAGTCCTCTGTTTCCAGGACTGTACTCTTCTGGAAAAAGATCGTGGTTGTTCCTAGAATCTACCAGACATGCTCAGGAATTAAGGGTCATAGTCTTGAGTTTCTGTATCAATCTTTATTTCTTTTTTTTTCTTTTTCTCAAGTTCCTTGTGTTCTTTCTTTCTGTTGTTGCCTGTGATCACTATGTCTGTCACTACTGACTTTCCTTATGGTCTGTCCACCATTATAAGGTCTAGTTGGTTAACCATTACCTGTTTGTCAGTCTGAATCTTGAGGTTCCAGAGGATCTCAGCCTAATCATTTTCAGGCACTGGCAGTGGGGTTTCCCACTTTGGGGACCTCCAGGTCTTAGCCCTGTTATGAAGAGACTGTTTGACAAGGTAGTCTCCTACCTGACTATAGAAGCAGCACTTTACAAGGCACAGCGATCTCGATTCAACATCCTTCCTCAAACCCCGGGTTCTACATCAACTCATCACCACATCTGCTGATTCAGTGACACAGTTAGGACTAACTGTGTCACTACGTTTCTTAAACATCTGAAAGTCTTAGAAGCTTTACTAAGTCAGTGTTCAGTGTTCACATCCAGTTCACCAGCATTCAAGCCCTAATCTGCTGCAACCAATCTTGATCTCTCATCC
Organism: Anableps anableps; assembly: GCA_014839685.1. Classification (NCBI taxonomy): domain Eukaryota; kingdom Metazoa; phylum Chordata; class Actinopteri; order Cyprinodontiformes; family Anablepidae; genus Anableps; species Anableps anableps. The sequence continues at coordinate 28,718,090 of CM026081.1, forward strand.
AGCTTCTGGATCACTCCATGTACTGTAGGTTCTTGGTTGAGCCTAAATTATTTGTAATCTTTTTTCTGGTTGAGGTCTCGCTGTGAGATTCTAAGGTACCCATATGTTATCTGAAGGTTTTCAGTGTTTATTTCTGATAGTTCCACCCTCCAGTTATGATCGCCAGGCTATCTTAATTTTATTGTTTCATTCCAAAAGACACTTAGTTTAGTTTCAATAAATTATAAGAAAGTACTGGGTTTGAGGCAAAAACACACATTTGTCTTGCAGTGAACCACATGACATAGTGACTGAAGCTGCATTTATGACTCAAGAACTCTCTAAACGTTTCATCCTTGATGTGGTGTTGATCAGGACAAACCCAATAAAAAAATAAAAAAAAAAAATACCCAAGATGCTACAAAAAAGACATTAATTCCCCACCTCATAAAGAGGTACTACTCATAAGGTTGAAGCAGTTTGAATACTCTGTCAGTACCATATTAAATGAGCATTAGGCTAATGAATATTAGACTAAATTAGGGGAAAAACATGAAAAACTTCAAAAATGAAGGTAATTTTTTTACCTTTGCAGAGAGGCTCGGTGTCATTCCAGTACGGGTCCCTGGCACTTATGCACTCAATTACTGGAGGCCCTTGCTCTAAAGAATGACCGGGGTCACAAGTGAACTGAACCACTGTTCCAACGCTGTACAAGGGGTCCGATGTTGTGAAGTTTCCATTCTGGAGGTATGGCTCGTAGCAGTGGCCACGTTCAAAAGCTGAAACAGTAAAAATAAAGAACCGTGTTATGAACATTGCTAAATATTATTGTCTTTCATTTCAGGGTGTAATTCTGAAAAATGTCTCTGCTAAATTTTTTGAAAGAACTTAGGAGCATCTTAGTCTTTTCATGTCCAATGATTGGATTTAAAATGGTAGAAGAAATGTTGAAATGCTTTGGCAATGACAAACTGCCAGAAAATAGAAACTTTATCTCCTCTTATGCTGATAAGCAGCTCCCTTCCTGGCAGTCCATCAGAAAACAGCTTGGCAGTACATCATGTTAAACCAAACTCAGCAGTGCTCCTGTTTGTGTGCATGTGTTTTATCTTGAAGCTGTACTCCTGTACCTTCATAGCGGATGTTAAACCCTGTCTCATGGTTGGGCTGATCGGTGATGAACTGGACCCTTACAGCTGGACCTTCGCTGATCACCCCCTCAAAGGGTATCTGTCCCCCTCGCCCTGAATCGAATAACACCACAGAGCCAGCATCCAGGCCACTCCATAACACCAGCCTGCAGGGATACGAACAGAACAGCTCAGAAGAATGTTTCCAACTGTGCATTGAAGAAATTAAGGTAAGAAACTGTGAGGTTAAGACAATAGGAAACACATTTTGTTACAAACAGATGTATTTTGCTATTTAGAGGAGCAGAAGGTGTTTGTAAATGTGCCTGTTATTAGCTTTTAAGTCAACATGATCTTGTATCCAATAATTTCTAATTTCCGCCACCTGCTGAACAAAATAACTAGTTCTTTGGAAGCCCTGTACTCCTATCTGTGCACAGCTTGAAGGACTGACCCAGAACAGTCCAGTTGTCACCCTGTAGAATAATACAAGTTCATCAAACCCAGGGTTCTTTAAAGGGGCAGACTTATGTATTTTCCAGGCACATAGTGCCATTTTAAGGCACAATTAAGTACCTATGTTACCTTCAGTTGTTACAAAAATGCTGTATATATCAAATATGACTTAAAAGAAATTTGACTTCATAATTTAATGCCTTGAAATTGGCCCTCTGTCTCTTTAAAAACACCTGCTCTTTCTGAAACTCCACCTTCAGGAAGTTATCACAACAGCACTCCTTTATTAACCCTTTAGCAACTTTTTTTTATCAGTGTTTCACTGAGAAGTAGCTCAGCAGATGCGCAGCTCCACCAGGTGTTAGCTAATTCCTGCTGGCTAGTCTGAAGGAGCTGAGTGGGGAAGTCGCGGGTGAGGGGTGTTCTATGAGGCAGAAGCTCGGAAGTTTGGAAACTACAGCTCTGAGGAGGAACTGCATCTCGAAGGCGGAGCTTGGTCCGCCCAGGCGTTTTGCACAGCTGAATGGTTGCTATGGACACAGGACACAGTATGGCTTGACTGTAAATATCTCTCAAAGAAAAATGTATGAAAAGCGTTTCCCACTGATGTCGCAAATGGCAGGAAAATATCTGTACATACCGGCCACAAGCAATATTGTTAACCACCTGCGCACACTGCTAAATCCCAACAGGGTAAACATGCTGGTTTTCCTTGTCAAAGAATTTCTAAGCTTTATCCAGAAGAAATATTTTCCTTTTTTCTTCTTGTTCTGATTCTGTGTAGTTTTTGGATGTTTCCATCATGTATTTATTTTGAATGTGCCAAATGACTCAAAAAGACTTAAAACTGTGGTGATAAAAAATAATAATAATAGTAGTAGAATAGCACGTTTGCTAGAGGAGACCATGTTTATTTCAGTTTTTGTTTAATTTTGTATTTGTTGTTTCATACTTAGCCGAGTCCATAAGCGCAATTAAGGTGAGGGAAAACCCAGTCATTGTTTGTTTGCCACCCCACCATTGCAATTATTATTTATATAAATGTATTTTCTGGGCATGGGATACTGCCTTGCTGTTATAAGTTTGAGTAAATAAATTCTCGCTCTCTGGAGGCTCTCTGGAGGCTCTCTGGTGAAAATAAAAGCTTTGCTCACAGCTGGAAGGAGTTTGTGTACACCACTTAAATATAGCATTAGTTTTTTTTGCATCTTTTGGCTTCAATCAGCTTTGTTATTAATAAAGAAAGTAACTCATGGGCCAAAAAAAAAAAAGTTGCTCTTTAAAAAACAACCAGTCGATAAATTCATCCAATCAGTCAACCTTATTTCCTATGTTTGGCTTCCCCAACATATCGTTCTAGCTTTGAGCTCAGTGTTGTTTACAGGCACACACATTCCATATCTGACATGCCTCAGCCTGTAGCTTTAAATGATTTTAAGCATTTTAAGCAATAATACCTTATCTCTTTTGATCCCTCCAGTTTAAGGCTTTAGCTTAGAAATATGCTCCAAGCACAACTTGAGGCCTCAAGATCTACTGTGCTATCAGACTCTACAAGATAGCCCAGGGTTTCAATATGGGTGGGTTCATGTATTTCTGGGTCTTCTTGAACTGCTCACGTATCAGATTTACATGTATACATCCAACAATTTCAGAAAGCAGCACGTGAAGATGTGGGACCCTACCAGAGATGGTGGTTTGATTTTGAGATTCCAACTCGAGTCACACTTAAGTCACAAAAACCAAAACGTCAACTTAGACATGTGTTCCTACTTAGATTATAAAGCTCTGCGACTCGAGTCTTACTAAGAATCTTTAGCTCATATAAACTGAAGTAAGGTACAGACTGCAGCTCAGACAGGAGATACACCTCATGATCATACTTTCTTCTAAAAGGGAGTGCTTGATTTAACAATCAGTGATGTTTGTTGGCACTGGGCTGTTAATGCCTCATAACACTCTGTTCATGTTGGCTTTAGTGTCATAATAATGACTATGTGGATAACTCTGAATGCTGGATTAGATGATTTGTGTGGTTTCAGAACAAAAAAAATTAAAAAAAACTTTCCTACTGACCTCCAACATCCTCTCAATGTGTAGGTCGCCACATTAATACATAGACGCCTCCTGCTTAACAAATTAAAAGCCCCTCCTTTTCTGTTTAATTAGACAATTTACTTACTAAACAGCACATCACTTATTATGTTGCAATTTATATTATACCTTGGAACGTGCTTACTGTTTAGAGTTGACAACTAATTTTAAATGTTGATTTAAAATTCTGAAACTCAACATTTACAGATGTTTATCTACTTTTTTTTTTTTTTTAACATAAATTGATTTTTTTTGTTTCTAATGCTGTAAATATTGCAATTGATCAATTTTCAGAACAATTTAAAGCATCTCATGATGGGTTTTTTTACATGTTGAATTAAATGTTGAAATATTAGGATAATTGCTACTGCTCACGCTTTGAACTAAACTTAAGACCAAACAGTACAGGATTTGTATTTCTTACCAACAGTAACACAGTGTTGTAGGTAGAATAGATGAAATGCATTAGATAAGAAAATATGGACTTTATCGAGGATGGATCCTGATATAATTGGTAATAAACATAAAATAAATAAATGGCTTGATAAAGTAACTCTTTTGCCAGATATTGCATTTAGGAAATGAAATAAGAACTTTCCCTGCTTATTTGATTATAAAGTCTAACATAAATTAATATTTGTTTATCATTTTCAATAGCATTAATTTAACATGATAACTATTATTTAATTTTCTATTTTATTTCCAATCTTATTGTTTTGTTAGTTTCCTTTTTTATTTCAGTATTATTTTTTAACAAAAATTATAGTAATAGTAAGTAAAAAACATTGAATAAATTCTGAATATAGAAACAATGTAATAAAAAATTAAACCATGACAGTAATTTTTAAAAAATCATATGAAATAAATACACAATATAAAACATTAGAAACAAAATAATTAAATAAAAAATAAACTAATAAAACAACAACAATGGAAATAAACTGGAAAATTAAATAGTACTTATATAGAATTAATAGTGTTGAAAATGATAAATAAATATTAATTTATGTTGGACTGTATAATGAAATAAGTTGGAAAAGTTCTAATTTTTATTAACTGGATACAATATTTGCCTCATGAATTACTTTATTTACATCTATTTATTTACATCTATTTATTCTTATGTTTGTTGCCAATTATGTCAAGATCCGTCCCCCCTAATTCTTGACATGGACCTGGGGAAAATGAGATGATTGCCTCCTACCTGTCAGTTGGCCCTAGGGCCAGTCTCTCCAGATGCAGATGTAGTCTTTGGTCTTTCGGTGCCTCCAAGGACCAGGAGCAGGAACGGTCCAAAGTGGCATTTGGCCCATGGTGGGGAGATGGGGACAGCACCCGCCCCACTGTTGCGTTCTTTACTGTGCCTCCACAAAGAGCTACAGGGAGGAGGGTATGCTTTACACACACTTGAATATGAGATCAGTAAAACTGCTGAGAACATTAACGGATTATTGTTATGAATCTACACACGCATACATACTCACCCCTGCAGGTCGGCTCCTTGCCACTCCAAACCGGCAGTGAGGCGTTGATGCAGGTGAGCTGAGATTCCCCTTGCAGGTGATAACCCATGTGGCAATGAAAGCTCGCTACGCCTCCAGGGAGCAGATCCAGCACTGACACCTCTCCAAAGTGAGGTCTCTTCGGAAGTGAGCAACTCAGCCTGAAGACTAAAACCAGAGATTAATTATAAGTTGTCGTTTGACCAGATTTGTATTGGGTCACCACAGATACCAAATGTGAAACCAAAAAGGTGATATTTAATTCCATTTAGCTTCTTTTGTTGCTTTCTCTTCACAGAATGGGGATCCCTAGCATATCTTTTCTCCATACATGAAATATATGCTTTGTGCCAGTTTGCGTGTTGGTAAATGTACATGTAGCGGCATATACCATAACACCCCGTAGTTACTAATGTTTAATTTTTGATTATTTACATGCTGTAATAAAACAGCTTCATTACTGTTTGCACTGAAAACTCTATTATTTGGGGGCATTTTAGACTTCAGTTGGACACAGTAGATTTTATTATCCCCTTGTGGGAGCAAGAACAGAGTGTAGCTAGTACCACAACTGTTTGGTTCATTTAACTGTCTGGAGTTTCTAAGTCAACCTAAATAAATGTACATCAGATGCAGCATTACTTCCATGATCTACACGGTGCCATTCTAGGTCCTGTCTTGGATTCATAATATACAGCATGTTTCTTTTGTCAGCTGAACAGAAGCAAAACTGGAGTTATCATCTTTGGACCTAAAGAAGAATGATCAAGAGTCAGCACGCAGCTTCTGATCAGGCCTGAAATCTGGGTGTAGTGATCGACTCAGACCCGAACCTTCAGAGACACATAAAGACATAAAGTTACAAAGTCAGCCTTCTATCGCCTGAAGAACATTTCTAGGATTAAAGGACTAATGTCTCAACAAGATCTAGAGACACTCATTCATGCGTTTGACTTTAGTCGCATTGATTACTGCAACAGTGTCTTCACAGGTCTAAAGATCCACAGCGGTGCTGCTCACGTTCTTACTAAAACTAGGACGCACATCACCCCAGTTCTAAAGTCCTTCCACTGGCTCACTGTAGCTCAGAGAATAGACCCTAAAATACTTCTGTTAGTTTATAAATCACTGAACAACTTAGCACCAAAATACATTAAAGACCTGTTGTCGTATCAACCTTCCAGACCACTCAGGTCTTCTGGTCCTGGTCTGCTCTGTAACAGGAACATAACAGCAACATTGATCAAAATATTTGACGTATATTTGCTTGATGATTTTAATGACAGGATTTGACTAAATGTAATGTTTATTGCAGTTTCACAATTAGTTACTGTATTATGTTTTTATGATGTAAAGCACTTTGAACTGCCTTGCTGCTGAAATGTTCTGTACATATAAAGTTGATTTTGGGGGTTTATTTTTAGAAGGCATTTTATACCCCATGCTTTGCACATTGTATTCAAATAAATTAATGTAAAAAATATTGAATGTAAATAACTGACTGGTTCTATATTGGCCCACGTGTATAAAAAGTAGAACCCAATAGATGGCATTTTATTCCAGTTTCTTATTTTGTTACCTCTCCTAAAAATTGTGAACTTCTCTTCATGCTTTAAATGTTTTTTGCAACATTCATCACCAGAAGGATCACTTCCACTTGGAGTTCCCAGGCACCTGTAGGTACATTATCTCAAAAAAACACTTAATAAGCTTTGCAGGCTTGATGGGATAATATTCCTCGCCTGTTAATTTCAGCTTTGTTGTTTCTTATGTCTTATCTAATCATGTACAAATCTTCTTCTGCAAAGAGGTTTTGATCTGAGTCAGCACCATCGTAGAAGTGATGTAAAGGGATTAGATGGCTGTGATTATTGGCACAGGTGGATCTAGCACTCTGATGTTCTCTCCGCTCCACTCCTCATCACATGTGCAACTGCGTCCTCAGACACACATGAAAACAAACCCGACACAGACACTCTCCCCGTACAAAGTCCCACATTCTCAGCCTTTTAATGAGATGAGAGACGATTAATCAGAGCTCTAATCAGCTAATTCACATGACAGATTCAGTCATCGTGCTGAGTGACTCAATGAGAAGGTATTTGATTATGCAATTAACACGTACAGTGTAGAGAGTGTAAACAGCCTCTTGGCTCCTAATGAAAGGGCTGTTGGATAATTCTATAACCAGTTTATATGAACACATGATTAGGTTTCCTGTGTTTGTATACCGATGTGGTGTGGTGACTTACTCTGGTAGTGCAGCTGGAAGAGGCCCATGCTTCCCTCTGGCGCAGAGCGGTAGTAAACGGACAGGGAGTTGGTGGGACTGCGGATCACCTGACCTTCCACCAGCAGCGTATGGTTGGCCAGAACCAGCATGGCACCGTGATCATCCACGCCTCTGATGGACAGCTGCTCAGTGTCCGACAAATTCACATTCTTCACCTGCATGTCCAGGAAATTAATGGGAGGCAGTGAAACGCTACATTAATAAGAGATAATTATTATTAGAAGACATTATAATTTCTTATATGAATGGTTCTTTGCGTGTCGAATTTATTTTCCCCAGTCCAGTTTATCCCTTGTGTAAGTCCAGCTCTTAGTGTTGAGTATTTGAGTTGCTCATTAGATTTACTGTTCAACTTCTCTTTTGATTCTCATCTCTGATTTTTCTTCTCAGCCAGTTTTACCATTCTCTCAGCTGTGCTCTGCTCAGTCTACTCTTAGTTACTTTAGACTATGTTTAATTATTTAAGTCTTGTGTTACATCGTTTCAGTTAGATTCATTTTCCTCGTTCTCCTGTCTGTTTCCCCCTCACCCCTTTATGCCATTCTCTCTCCCTCCTCCTCAGTCGACCTCTCTGGTCTCCTCTCACAGCTGCAGCCCGTTACTAATCAACCACCAGTTTTCTACCCAGTAATCAATTCACTTGGACTTAAACTCGTATTTGTCAGCCAGTCACTGCTGGATTCCACGGTTGTTCTCCAGTGTTTTATCACCTGTAGTTCTGGCTTCATTTCAGTAAACCTGCTGTCTTCTGACCTCTGCCTGACTGTATTGCAGTCCTACTCCTGCACACATCATGACAATATTAAGCTAAAGATGAGAAACAACAGTCAATATTGGATCCACTAGAAAGAGTAGTGGCTAGCAATAATACTGGAAAAATAGATTTCCAATATTGTTCTTTGAATAAATGGAAGTTTGTTGCATTGCAAACTGAGTATTGAACACAGATGTAGAATAATCCAGTCCAGCTTTTGTGTTTGTCTTGTATTAAGGTGGCTCCAGTGCCAACAAAGTGTTCAAATGCTCCTTTCTTGAAGTAGAATAAAGGTTTTATAACAGCCAAACTTTGTTTTAATGACTCTCTAACGTATTCTGGCTAAACAGTTCATGTTTAGCCAGAATACAACTGAAACCAGATATTTACTTAAACATAAGAGCTCAAATTTGCAGTTTGCCAAGTGTGGGACACAGCAAAAATGTGTAAGGTGCATTTCAATGAGTCGTGCAAAACCCTGTGAGTGGTGGAAAATTAGCAATGTACACTACTCTGAACATAACATCTCCATGGGAGCACATGATGGTGGAAGCATCATGGTGTGGGGATGCGTTTCTTAACTTAAGCTGGTAATAATTTGTGGCAGGTGACAAATTACAGAGGAAAGCAGTCGTGATACATGTAATGGTGATGCTGTAAGTGACTGCAACATCAAATCTGAACAAGATCTGACGTTTCTAAAAAAAAAAAAAAAAAAAACCAAACAAACCAAAAGAAATCCATCACCAGTTCAGTTAACCATCCCGTTTTGTTTAAAACAGTCAGCTTTTCCCTAATAAAGACAAGTTAATTGACAAAAGGGCAGGAATCACATATGCTTGACATTGGAACTGGATCAAAAGAATTCCTTAATCAAATGTACCCGTCTGAGGAATTCCAGTTCCTGCCTGTCTTGCTTGGGTGATTCAGAAACTATAAGTTACCACTAGGAGGCAGAAGTCAGCCTTCAGAATAAAGGCATCCACATGATGACAAGAGGACAAACACTGCAGCATCCTCCATTAAAACCATGCTAGTTCTGATAACCAGACACTCCGCAGGCTGTGAACATGTCCCAGCCTGACTACAGTCTACGGGTGTGGGATTTCCCAGGGGCTGATACACACCTGCAGTTCCACTCCGTAGCCAGTGTACACGGTCACAGTGTAGGTGCAGTGCAGGAAGAGGCCATCAGGCAGTGGTGGATTGTCAGAGGAGTCTATGTATCCCTCTGGGTCTGAGAAATTTACCATGCAGCTGGATGCAGCTGAGGAGAAAGCAGAGAGTTTAGATTATTTTCCCAACTGAATTTGCTTGTAATCCCTTTTAATGGCATTCTAACTGGAACCATTCTGGAAATCCCTGCTGTGTGTAATTAAAGAGAGAAATTACAAGGTTTTTTACCACTACACAGGAAAAATGTACAGCAAGGTCTCCTGGGTGATAACACCAGCTCAGAGTAAATAGCCACACTCAGGCTTTTAGGAAGCTCTATGCTGGACCGACCAATATAAGCCTCTCCTCGCTAAGCTTATTGTACTTCATTTCAGTTAAATGTATATTTTTAAACCTTTATTTATTGAAAATGTCTTAAGTTGTATTTATTTCTAGTTAAATTGTTCATGTGTATTGATACACATGAAACACTCATTTCTAAAAACATGTATTTCCTCTTCATACTGATGCAGTACCTGGGAAAAGCATTTTTACAGCTAAATATTTTTACATTTTGTTATGTATAACCAAACCTAATCGTATTTTGTTAAGATTTTGACCAAAACACAACAGCAAAAAAAGAAAAATGATAGTTTTCAAAAAATATTCTGAAACCAAAAACACTGAAAAATGTGGCATGTAATCATCCAGTACCACTAATTGCTGCAATTTCCGTCTTTTGGGATACGTCTCAGCCAGCTTTGTACATCAAGAGAGAATTTTTTTTTTCCCATTCTTGTTTCCAAAATACTTTTAGCAAGATTTAGATGTCAACTTTGACTGGCCCATTCTAACTCAGAAATGTATTCATTGTTCTGCTGTAAGCTGAACCTCTGTACTGGTCTCAAGTCTTTTGCAGCCTCTAACAGGTTTTCTTCCAGGTTAGCCCTGTATTTGGCTCCATCAGTCTTCCCATCAACTCTGACCAGATGCCCTGTTGCTGTTAAAGAAAAGCTTCTCTGCAGGATGCTGCTGCCATTGTCTAAACAGAAGGGAAGAAAAGACAGAAGGGAAACAGACAAAGTATACTGTTTTGTACACATTCACTTGTTGCATTTGTCCTCAACTAATTTAACAATTCATCATTCTTAACTCTGCAGTTGATGTTTTTTGATCGATTTTGTCAGTGTGTGTGCATCTAGGGTGGAGGGTGAGGGGTTGATCGATCAGAGCAGATTGAACATTGTTCCACAGGGTAGAGAAGGCGTAGTTCACCACTATTATTCTTGTAAAAACACCCGATATGTTAGCAGCATATTAGCAACAACCTCTTATTTTACATATGATGATATAATGATGTCCTGAATCTTCAACACATGAACACCATTATGACCAGTAGGTCTTTTGCTCTAACAAGCCACTCAAAAGTCTCATTGTCTGGTAAAGTATCTGTTATAGGAATGACCACCTGTTTGTTGCTAATTTAGAAATTTTGAAAGCTTAAAACAGAATCATCAATGATTAGTTAACTTTAAATGGTGATTAGTGTTAAACTCCGAAATGTAGATTTTAATGATTTTATTCAGTAGAGTGACATAATTGGAAACCTTGAATGTGAAACAGCTTCGGCCTGGAGAAAGCTTTATCAGCTATGATATTTTGTTTACATATTTATTGCTCCCTCTTGTCTAATGACTGCTGTAGAAAAAAATTATGAAATAGTTTTTTTCCTAAAAGCTGACTTATGGAAGATTTCCCTAAATACTTCTGATTGGCTGATCAGGCCCTCATGATGACTCCTTCTCTGGAAGCTGTCAGCTCACAGGGCTGAGGTCAGGGACTGACAGCACAGAATACAGAACCACACAGTTAACAAGATGCTGCCTGACAGAGTGAGAAAGAAAGCCTGATCACTGCGCCAGATGTGGTTGCAAGAAATGTTTCTGTTTGCAAATTTTGTTTGAATTTCTTATAAAGCTTTAATTTGCTTTTCTTCCACACCTCTGGCATGCTCAGCTACACTCATTCATTCATTAAGAGCATTTTTTTCTAAATTCAGTCGAGTTCCAGAGTGATCAAAATGGGGAAATCCACCAAGACATAAAACAAGCTAAACCAGATACGAGATCCTTCCATTCTGATAAACTGTTTCGGCTATCACAGCTGTTGTGGAAGATCTTCACATCAGGGGTCTCATGCATAAGAGTGTGCAGCTTTCATGTCGAAAGTTTGCGGTAGGGAGAAATTCTGAAACTTCAGATGTTTAAAACCATGCGTAAACACATCACCGCGCACGTTGCCTCAATAAGTCTGGATTTGCAGTGAACTGGACGCAGCTGCACGTGCATTCCAAGCCGCTTGATGTCTCCCCCTAAATACTTATGCAAGATAGTATAAATACCAGAAAGGCTCCCACCACGTGTTTGAATAACCGTGGCAACAAGCCCCTGCTTGCAGTCTGTTTCCAGCAGTGCTCCTAATTAGGGCTGGATGATATGGCTGAAAAACGTATCACAATATTAGCATCTCACATTAGTTGATATCAATAATTATTGATTAGTTTTTTTGTTTTAAAGATCTGGAATACTGCCAAACTAGTGATGTGACCTTTCCTCTTTTATCTACAGTTTTCACTCCACGCCTTGTTTATGTTTAAGCAGTTATGAGGCACAGTGGCGAAACCTTAAACTGCCGCTATGCAAGTTACTCAACAAGTTGTTGCTAGGTAACCAAAAAGTGAGTGAGTTAGCTGATGTTACTTATATGGACCGTGAGAGGTTGAGCAGCTAAAGTCTTTCTTCTGCCTACATCCCCCAGAATGCTGTGTGGATCTGGATCAGAGTTTAGTGAATATTTTATGTACTGAATATTGAATATTCTGTCAGACCTATTATCTATTGATATTGATCATGTGTCTGGTTCATTTTAATCATTTAGGTTTAAACAATCAAATATTAAAATCATTAAAAAAACATTGGTTTTGATGCTCTTTGAGTTAAATAATCCTGATTTTAGTCAGATTTCAGTGTATTTAGGTGAGTTTTGCGCTCAGTTTGACGATAGAGTTTAGATCTCAGAACTCAAGGCTTTGAAACCCTTAATTTAAACTCCTGAGGAGAAAAATTCGATCCAGTTAAATAGCAATTTAAACATTAAATTGGTATTCAGAAAACGTTCCTTTTTTCTATAAAAGTGGACTGTAGTATTGGTGTTAATGTCTGTTTTCTGTTTCTTTTTACTTTATTGAATAATTAGAATTAGTGTGGGTAATAATAAACTGAATCACTGATTATGTGTTATTAATTCATCTGATTGATGATGAATATATCTTAATTTTAAGAACTATGCTAAATCTTTTGGATTCTATAAATATTTAATAAAATCATACAATGGGATAGGGAAAGAATTTATCCTTTGGGCTGAAGATTATAAAACTGATTATGACATTGATTTTAATAATATATGAATATAGAATAATGTAGCACTTGAACTAGTACATTTTGGATATTTTTGTGACGTAAAAACACATTTTGTGATGAGAACAAATGATCTAAGAGGAAAGTGACTGACAGCTTGCGTTCATAGCGACAGAAATCTAACGTCTCTTCAAATTGAGCCAAAAATACAAGACAGAACAATTTAAATAGCAGATGTCATCATGAAAATGGTAGCAATATTAAGATGATAATACGAGCATAAAACAGCTTCTTAAGTTTAGAAAGGCTTTTGAAATACACAATTGACTAATTGTATTTCTTTTAAAGGAAATTCAAACTACCAGTTCATGGGGAAACAGAAATTGATAGAATGAAAGAGAATTCTGTTCAAAAACATGGGCAGATATGAACAGTATTTATTAATGCAGACTGCAAAAATCCCATTTAACTTCAAACAGTGTTATTTGTCCTGAGTCTCTTGCATGTCCTTTGTGTTTGCTGGGAAAGGATGTCAAGGGTTTAGTAAACGCACAAATTGCTGCAACACAAAGCACCTGCAAATATTCAGATGCAAGATTCTTCAAAGCTTGAAAAAAACAAAAACAAATACTATTTGACTTGAGCATTTTAAACTGTTGATTTAACTTTGACAAATACCTGATAAAGGTGTTTCAGTGTCCACGTCAAGTACAGTGCCCACAGTGGTTATTTCAGCCTCTGGCTCAGGGGTGTGTGTCCGTGTGTGAGGCAGCTGAGAGCGTGTGTCTGTGGATGGAGGTTGGCTTGGACGGCTGCCCTGGCCCGACGCCGCAGCTGATGCCGGGGACTTTACCCCCGTTGGTAATCCCTCACTTTGATGCTCCTGGGGGTTACTTCCATGGAAAGAGTTGACACTGAGTCCTCTGCCCAGAAGAGGAAGCAGATTCTGGGGGAGTGCAGAGGGGACAATATCCCCTTTCTTGGACATGAGACGTCCTTTTTGGGCCAGCACTGAGTGTAATACACCTCCTGCTGCAAGGCTGGGAGTTTTGCCTCTGGAGCTGCCTTCCCTTGGGCCACCCGTTGTCACCACTGGAGACTGAATTGAGAGGGGAACTGTGGGGACTTCTTTATCTAAGAAAGGAAATCAAAGGATCAATCACTGTGGCAAGACAGGAAAGAAATCAAATATCTTGGAAGAGGAGTAAGGTCTGTTTGGTTCTGCATCAGTCCTTCATCTCTTACCAGAACTGAGGTTACAGCACCTGGATAGTTGTCACATACCGGTGTGCAATAACCACAAACTATAATGTGTTTTCTTACCAATTTTTCATTTAATTTAATTTTTATTATTATTATTATTATTATTATTATTATTATTATTATTATTTTAGAATTTAAAATGGTAGACCAAGACAAGGCAGTACATAACCGTGAAGTCGAAGGAAATGATAGTGTTCTCCAAACATCTTACAGTTACAATAATGCCCCCCCTTTTAATTGGATGCCACTAAATAAAATCCAGTTCCCCAATTTACCTTCAGAAGTCATCATGTTAGTAAATCTACTCCACCTGTGTGTAATTTAATCACGGTATTATAAGTTTTTTTTTTTTCCAGTCGATTAAGCACAATTTAGAAAACAGGTTTTGGTTTTTCATAACACTTCACACAATTAGTACAACACCTTAGATTATTTGCAAAATGGAACACTTCAGTCAAAACTCTGCAATTTCTTACAAAAACTGTATTTTCTAGTGGTGGGACTCGACTAAAATTTTAATCAAATTAATTATAGAGTTTGTAATTCATTAATCGCATTTTAATCAATAACTATATATGTCGACAAAATAATCAACATTTTCAACTGAAAAACTCTTCTTGATGTTATTATTATTGAATAAATAGACATAAGAGCTCAACAACAAAGATATTTATGGTTTTTAATCTGTTGTTTAGGTTATTCAACCGTCTGATTGGTGCAAAGTGGTATGATACCCATTCAGCTTTCAAGTGTTTCAGGAATCATTCATGGAACTTCTTTGAAAAAATGCATTGTGACCATGGACGCTAATATCAGCGTTGGGGACGTCTGTGCTGCTGCAACATGTTTTGCATTGAGATAGTATTTTAGGCTTGAACAGCTTTAGTGATAGGCCAACTGCTTTTAGCACAACTTACACACAATAACAGTCTTTTCTAGCTTCACATCAGATCACTTTTAAAGCAAATGTTAACCCCCAGTGGGTCAAGAGAAGCGGCTTTGTCGTCCATTACTGTTGTTTGCAGATGTTGCTAGTTTGTCAGATTTATGGGCGTACCAGCAACACAATACAAAGGTTCTGGACTTTTTTTATGTAACAAAGAAAAATGTAATTAATTGCGTTAAAATGAACGTGTTAAAGGTCTGGTTCTGCTGTTTTCTAATCAAAACATCCAACAGATTCAACGTATGGTCTGATTCTGTTGGATTCAGTGAAACACTTATTTTAAAACACAGACAGAATGTAAAAATAAATTCACCAACACTACATGACACTGATCAATGAATTTATTTATTTCTCTTCATTTCGCAGGTTTTTGACCTTGTCAACATCACAGGCATTGTGGGAAGAATCTTTTGGAGTGACAAATCCATATCTTTATTGGTGTTACATCAATTTGGTCTTGGGCTTCGTCCATAGCCTGGATGAGTGGTGTCTGGACATACAGCCAGAGATCACACACCTTCCACCACCATGCTGAGAAGAACTCCTCACTGGGGTTTTTCTTAGCATGGGGAAGTATGGTAGAACTATAAATTCAAGCTGTTGCTGAAACCAGTTGTGAATCTCAGCATAACAATGAAAAGATACATTGTCTCAGATGACAATATATCTCATCTGATCCCTTTGGTTTGCAGCTGTCATAATGCAATAAGTTCAAAAATATAACAATGAGCACAAAGGACACATTGATAATAGCCCTGCGGCCAATGATATCTCTTCTCTTTCTTCTCATTGTACTCAGGGTAAATCCAGCCTCATGTACATTTTTGTTGAAGCCAGGTGACCTGTTGCTTTTTAATAGCGTTTGTTAACCTGATTTGTGTTTCACCTGTGTGTGTGGAAACCTGGTGGCTGTGTTTAACCATTTGGGTCTTTGCTCTGATAATGCAAGGAAGTAACATTATCACTGATTTCAGTGTCAAAGGTATGTGACACTGAAATCAGTGTCAGTATGTGACGTGTGTGTAGGGTTTTTCAAAAAGTGTGAAGCTGTGGATGTGCTTATAGTTGGGCAAAACCGGGCTGATGTTATGCTCCTTGACTGTTAGGTATTGTTAATTGTGGGACAGTTTTAGTTTTAACACGTTAGTAATCACAAACAACTATAAATGCAACTGGTCTATGAATGTTATAGAGGTTTGTTGGAGAACATTAGTGAACAAAGAGCATCATGAAAACCAGGGAACACAGCAGATAGGTCAGTTAGAGCTTTGTGGAGAAGATATGCCAAGCTCTGAACATCTCACAGAGCTCTGTACAATCCATCATCTGACAATGGATGAGAATGCCACAACTCCAAACCTACCCTACCATGACATGACGGTCCACTTAACCTGACAGGTCAGGTAAGTGAAAATTAATCAAGACCCAAGAGGCCAATGATAACTCTGAATGAGAGATAGATTTTAAACAGACAATCCACAAATCTGTCCCTTATGGAAGAGTGACAAGAAGAAAGGCATGTCTGAAACTGTTGTATTCCACAGAGAAAGATGATCCTCAATAATGAATACTTTATTAACAAAACCTGCTATTTATAAGAAAGGTTCAAATGACGAGTGCTGGGACAGAAACCCAGCCCCCCAGAGGCCCACCTGTGTGCCTTACACGCTGCTCAAAATACTGTAGAATATTCTAGAACTTTATGGAAAATGCTATTATAATCCATAGAAATGTAGGACGAAAAGCCCCCACATACTTGGGCGTATTTCACTCTGCGGAGGTCTGCGCGTACTCAAAGCGTACTCAATGCAGATTCAAAGCGGACATCTGCATATTCACGTACTCGCTGTGTTGTACAGTAAACTGCTCAGTGACAAACTGAGTTTACATTGAACTGTTTTGTATGCAACATCAAGTTGATAAGGTTGAGAGTTGGTGTAACCAGTCACAAGGACGGACATCAGCCAGAGTGTCGCTTTGTGCTGAACTAACAGGTGTGCGGTGGCTGCCCTGGTGGAGAACAACTAGATCATAAAACTTGCTAGTATCCATTTCAAATGTGGGACATGAAGGAATTTGTCATGAGAAATGTATGCAATCAGTATGCTCAAGTTTGAAATCTCAACCGTCCACGGACAATGAGTGAAACTTAACAAAAGGCATAAATCTAACACAGCACATAACACTGAACATATCTATTCCCACAGTAGGGATATGATGGTGGCAACATGCTGCAGAAATGTTTTTCTTCAGCAGGGTCAGGGAAGCTGGTCCAGGTAAAATGAAGGAGGATGGAGCCAAATACAAAGCAATTTCTGATACAAAACCTGTTAAAGGCTGCGGAATACTCTAGATGGAAGACAGAGGTTTGCCTTGCTGTAGGACAACAACAGAACATACATCCAGAAGTACAACAGAATAGTTTAAATCACAGCATTTTCATTAGGATGGTCCAGTTAAAGTCCAGACCTCAATCCAAATGAGAATCTGTGGCAAGACTTCAAAACGCATATTAACAGATGCATCCAATCTAACTAAACTGAAGCAATTTTGCAAGGAAGAATGGATTAAAAATTCATTCTACTCTGTAGAGACAAACCTGAGAAGACTTATAAGTATCACAGCAAGAAAAGCTGGTTTTAAATGTTAAATTCAGGGTGAAAACCATTGTACCATTTTCATTTAATTTCCCAAATATATGCCAGTTTGTTTTGGTGTTTCACATAAAATCCAATAAAACACACAGAAGTTTGTGGCTGCAATAATGCAAAAAGTTCAAGTTGGTTGAAAATTTTTCCATGATGCTATATATACAGACAGAACAGCCTATGCCTAGATGAGCTTAACTCCACATTCAATACACACAAAATGCTGATGATACACACAGATAGACACACACAGTGCAGCACAGACTAGGCAGTAGAGCATGACAGGAGTCAACCTCACATGTGGGAGGAAGAAGGAGTTAAAAAAAAAGAAAAAGAAAAGCATAGACAGGGAAACCGCTCTGCCGTGCATTATAAAATGCTATCTCTAGCAGCTTGGTTCAAAAACAGCACACAGCAGCATTTACACACACAAGCCTGTATGTACGCATTCACACATACCCCATGTCTTCCCCTTCACCCCTACAACAACAAAGAGTAGGCTTGCTTAAACTGGAGAAAAGCTTCCGAAAGGTTGGAGTCATCAAATTTTATGTAATTCTTAAACTCCTGGAACAAAATCATTAAAACCTGTCAGAGCTCTGTCATTTTAAAACAGATACAATACGTTTTTGAGTGTCAATAGTATGTGAGCTTTTCAGTCCAGTTTGGCTCCTCTACAGCTGTATATATACAGCTATATATATACAGCCATATACATATATATATATATATATATATATATATATATATATATATATATATATATAATAATTCCCTTCTCACCCTCCACGGGTGGTCTTTCTCAACCTCTGAGCTCGGGTCCTCTACCAGAGGCCTGGGAGCTTGAGGGTTCTGCGTAGTATCTTGGCTGTGCCGAGAACTGCGCATTTCTGGACTGAGATGTCTGATGTTGTTCCTGGGATCTGTTTTAGCCACTGCTCCAGCTTGGGGGTGACTGCCCCGAGGGCCCCGATGACCACAGGCACCACTGTGGTCTTCACCTTCCAGGCCTTCTCCAGTTCCTCTCTGAGGCCCTGGTATTTCTCCAGTTTCTCGTGTTCCTTTTTCCTGATGTTGCAATCGCTTGGTATTGCTACATCCACCACAACGGCTTTCCTCTGTTGTTTATCCACCACCACGATGTCCGGTTGGTTCGCCATTACCATTTTGTCTGTCTGGATCTGGAAGTCCCACAGGATCTTAGCTCGGTCATTCTCCACCACCTTTGGGGGTGTGCCCCACTTTGATCTCGGGGCTTCCAGTCCATATCCTGCACAGATGTTTCTGTACACTATGCCCGCCACTTGGTTATGACGTTCCATGTACGCTTTCCCTGCCAGCATCTTGCACCCTGCTGTTATGTGTTGGACTGTCTCAGGGGCCTCCTTGCACAATCTACACCTTGGATCTTGTCTGGTGTGGTAGATCTGAGCCTCTATTGCTCTGGTGTTTAGGGCCTGTTCCTGTGCAGCCAGGATGAGTGCCTCTGTGCTGTCCTTGAGTCCAGCTTTTTCCAGCCATTGGTAGGATTTCCTGATATCAGCCACTTCAGTTATTTGTCGGTGGTACATCCCATGTAGGGGCTTATCCTCCCATGATGGTTCCTCCAGCACCTCATCCTCTGGTCCCCATTGTTTGAGACATTCGCTGAGCACATCGTCGGTTGAGGCTTTGACCTTGATGTATTTATGGATCTTGGATGTTTCATCCTGGACAGTGGCTCTCACACTCACTAGTCCTCTGCCTCCATCCTTACGGCTCGCGTATAGTCTCAGGATGCTGGATTTAGGGTGGAACCCTCCATGCATGGTTAGTAGTTTCCGAGTTTTAACATCCATGGTCTTTATCTCTTCCTTTGGCCAGCTTATTATTCCTGCAGGGTATCTGATTACTGGCAAGGCATAGCTGTTTATCGCACGGATCTTGTTCTTGCCATTGAGCTGGCTTCTCAGGACTTGCCTTACTCGTTGGAGGTATTTGGCCGTGGCTCCTTTCCTTGTGACCTCATCGAGGCTGCCATTTGCTTGTGGTATTCCCAGGTACTTGTAACTGTCCTCAATGTCTGCTATTGTTCCCTCTGGGAGTGAGACCCCTTCTGTGTGGATGACCTTCCCTCTCTGTGTAACCATCCGACCACACTTCTCTAGTCCGAATGACATCCCAATGTCAGTGCTGTAGATCCTGGTGGTGTGGATCAGTGAGTCGATGTCTCGTTTGCTCTTAGCGTACAGCTTGATGTCATCCATGTAGAGGAGGTGACTGATGGTGGCTCCGTTCTTGAGTCGGTATCCGTAGCCAGTCTTGTTGATGACTTGGCTGAGGGGGTTCAGACCTATGCAGAACAGCAGTGGGGACAGAGCGTCTCCTTGGTATATGCCACATTTGATGGACACTTGTGCAATTGGCTTGTAGTTGGCTTCAAGGGTGGTTTTCCACATCCCCATCGAGGCTGCAATGAAGGCTCTTAGAGTCCTGTTGATGTTGTACATCTCTAAGCATTCAATGATCCAAGTGTGTGGCATTGAGTCATAGGCTTTCTTGTAATCAATCCAAGCCGTGCACAGGTTGGTGTGTCGGGTTTTGCAGTCTCGGGCGACTGTTTGGTCTACCAGGAGTTGGTGTTTGGCTCCTCTGGTATTTATGCCGATGCCCTTCTGTGCTGTACTCATGTATTTATCCATGTGCCCACTTATCTTAGCTGCTATGATGCCTGACATGAGCTTCCATGTTGTAGAGAGACAGGTTATTGGCCGATAGTTGGATGGGACCGAACCCTTTGAGGGATCCTTCTGGATCAGGATTGTGCGCCCTTCAGTTAACCATTCAGGGTGAGTCCCACTTTGCAGCAGCTGGTTCATTTGAGCTGCCAGTCGCTCATGGAGGGCAGTGAGTTTCTTTAGCCAGTAGGCATGGATCATGTCAGGACCTGGTGCTGTCCAGTTTTTCATACCTGAGACTCTTTCTTGGACATCTGCCACTGTGATAGTTACTGGGGCTTGCTCAGGGAGGTTGCTGTGGTCATCTCGTAGAGAGATTAGCCACTGTGCATTGCTGTTGTGGGTCGCCTCCCTTTCCCATATGCCTTTCCAGTACTGTTGGGTCTCCAGCCTTGGTGGGTCTGCTCTGTTGTTATTACCCTGCCATTGAGAGTACACTTTAGCTGGTTGGGTGGAGAAGAGCCGGTTAATCCTCCTGGCTTCATTTTCTCTCGTGTACCTCTTTAGGCGACTGGCCAAGGCTTGGAGCCTTTGTTTGGCAGTTTCGAGCGCTTCAGGTATGGGCATCTGGCTGTACCGCTTGGGTACCGGTCTTTTGATTGCACCTCTTTGGAGCTCTGACAATTGGCTCACTTCCCTCCTAGTTACCTTGATTTTAGCCTCTAACCGTCTTTTCCATGGTGGGTATTGAATCTCATGGTTGCTCCTATAGCCGAGCATCTCAAGGATCACTGATGCTGAGTTGTACACCAGCTCATTGGTTTCCGTTATGGTGTTGGTAGGGATCGTTCTCAATGCTGCATTCACATCTTCAATGAGACTTTCTGATGGTACTTCACTCAGCCGTTGTAATTGGCATCGGGATTGCCTGGTGTTCATTCGGGCCACGATCCTACCTCTCAGGTCAGTTGCTGCCTCGTTCAGCTGTGATGGTTCGTTCATTATTGGGGCTGCGTACCCAATCTCTGGGTGGGGAGTTGAAGCTAACTCCCCTCTGACCTGGCGTCCTGGCTCCCCCTTGCCGTAGCATTTGTGTTGTACCTCATCTATCTCAAGTTGTGACAGCATTTGCCGTTTGCGGATGTTGGAACACTGAGCTACTAGTTGTTTGGCAGTTAGTGTTGAATGGGGATGTCGACGTAACCATTCCTCCCGCATTCTTTGCATGTAACCCCTCTGACTAGGGTTACTTGAGTAGTAGCATTCCAACAGATCCAAGTTTTCACCTCTCGCCCAATTCCGTCTTGTTCCAGTAACCCATTTTTCGTGAAGGTGCCCTGGTTCCCCAGCACCTGACGCAGACCTTGTTTGGCCGGGCGACGTCTGAGCCGGCATGGCATGTATTCCTTTATCAGTCATCATGAGGTAGGCAGTAGCGCGAAGGATCTTGTCTAAGGACCCACACTGGATATCTCAACCAAGCGACCCGGCCTGGATTCGAACCCCGGTCTCCCGGGTGAAGGTCGGGTGACTTACCCATTGAGCTACCCAGCCGCTCATTCATATATATATATATATATATATATATATATATATATATATATATATATATATATATATATATATATATATATATATATATATATATATATATATATATATATATATAACAATGTTAGTTTAAAAAAAAAATAACCAAAAAAACAAAGTACGCAAAGTTCAGTGTGTCACACCAGCAAGAAACCCCTCTCTGCTTCTGCAGATTGCAATCGTTTAAATAGCCACACAGAAACAATTGCTGATAAAAACACAGTCACCCGAAATTTCAGGCGACAGAGCAAGTCTAAGCTAGATAACTAGATACCCATCCTCTCAGATCCCACAGACAGCACTGCATCAAGAACCATTGGTGTGAATGAATACTGATGATCCTAATAACCTCATCAACTGTTGGGTATCTGCTTTGTGTTACAGTGGCATATGAAGATAAGATACCGCCTCGGATAAATAATGCTCCAGCATTGCCTTCCTACACATTTAACAGTTTTACAGTGTATATCATTTGGTCTTTCTCTAAGGAAGCCTGGCACAGGTTTTCGGTCGAAAATTCTACAGCATGGGTTGGCCTCATACCTCTCACATGCCATGTATACCACAAATACAGAGTTTATACAACTGCTACTCAGATATTGCAACAATAAAACATGATGCAAATGCTCTGTGTGCATGGATGAAAAATAACTCACCTTTCTCCCAGTCAGTTTAAGCTTATATTAAAAACAAAATACAAAGACAGGAACATGCCAGTAAAAGTAACACACCTTGTCCTGATGCAGCTTGTGCTGTGAATTTAACTCCCTTGATGCCAATACACACACATACTATTTAAAATCGCAGTGCTTCGGTGACTTATGTATGATAGAATTTGATGTTTGACAAAATGCACTTTATTTCCTTATGTTTAAACCTGTGTAACATGATTACTAAGAAAACCAACACAGATTAGAAACAGTGTGACAGCATCTTAAGATTTGTATCAATCTTGAGCTGTACCAATGCATGAAGGAGAATAACTCTGCTCACCAGTAGCACTTTGGATACCACCCATATCCAAATGCCAAAGTGAAACAAGAAAGTCATTTCTTTAATGTATGATATGATGTTTTTTGAAGTTCTGATGTAATTTTTAAACCAGCAAGATATATTCACAGTGTAACTGATTTGATGTACAGTGCAGTGAAGCACCAGTATGAATGATTTATCATTGTATGTCTTGTATTTTCATTACAATAGGTTTGGTTTGGCAATGATTGCTATAAATAATTGCTGAGGGCGATTATTATCAAAATAAGTAATTTGGATCAAAATTTCCAAGTCGGGGCATCACCTGATTATTAGGAAATAATAGCCAAATAGTTTTCAATCTTATGAATACTACTAATAATTAGGAATAAGTTGGGGGCAGACAGGCAAACGGCGCTACCGGGGAAATCCCTGGTGTGCCGCTAGCTTAGTCGGCCAGCGGTGCAGCCCGTGAACCACCGGCCCACGAGCTGAACCACCGGCCGAGACGCAGGGCGAGCGCAACAGCAAGTACGCAATAGGCGACAGGCTCTGGGGCGCTGATGCTTTGCTGGGCTACTCTGCCCCAAACTATGCCATATTAAATGGCTTCTCTACCTCTCAATCATCAATGATGTGGAATTCTTTAACATTTTTTTAACAACCTCCCACCACCACCCCAAAAAAACAAAAACAAAACACAGTAGCAACCTCACTTAGCCTTAGATGAAATGGTGTATGTTACAGCATCCACTGTAAGAGAAGAAGATGCAGGAGTATCATGTAGCAAAGCAGCTTATTTCCCTACGCCTTTGAAATGTTAGGCCAATTAATAAAAGTGTGATGGTGGTTTTCTTTTAATACAGAATGAATCTCTGATGTGCAGAGGCAAGGCACAGGTGCACTGATAAATACTAATTCTCTACTTCCACGCAATACCAGAATATCTGACTTTGTTACCTACCTTCATGGTGACAAAATATTTAAAGAGAAAATCCTGACACTTTTTGTGAGTTCTCTTCATTGTCTAGCTTTATCCATTAGACTGCTCATTTCTCACAGATCCATTAGTCACATGTGGAGTTCTTCTACTGACACCATTCTAACTCAGAATCCTGCAAACATTTGGAGTACTCACCTGGCCAAAAGTCTGGTCTTTGTTCCAAAGTAATCCTGAAACCAGTCAAAAAAATATGGTTTTATTATACATATACTGGGGATTATGTTGAGATAGTTCTGGTCGGTACCTCTGCTGCGCCTCCCTTCAATGTCTCCTGGACATGTCCAGCTATTTAGGTATTAAAGGTTTTCTGCAGGTTTCACAAACTCAAATTTAAGACTTTTTAAGACCCTTTTTTTAACGCTGTTAAAAATTAAATTTAAAACCTGTATCGAGATAGAGTTTGTGTCGCACCAAAGGCTGCTCTTAGATCAGTGCTGGTAGTAGCACTAGCAGTGCTGATAGTTTTCTGGGGAGTTTTAGCCATGGAAGGGGATCAAAACGGTGACATTTCTGGGGTCTGTTTTGTTGCTCTTGGTAGCAGCTTTGTGCTTCTCACACTGCATATGGCTGTCTATAGCCTTAATTGCTGAAGTGCCAAGCTTTTTTGCACAAAATGCACGTAGCATTGTACAGGTTGGCAACAGAAGTAAGCCAGTGGCAAAGACGAACGTCATCCAGCCATCCGGCGATAAATTTGCACTTACCCATGATAGACGCAAAAAAACTAGATAGCAAGGGTATATTAGCAACTCGTCAGCAGTAGCCTATACCACCTTGAATCACAGAATGCAACAAAGATGTCTGCGCGCAACTCAAACTTTTGCCTAACAGAAAAGTCCCACGGGAATTAAAAAAAATTTAAAAAATAAAAATCTACATACAATATACAAGATTAAATAGTCCTGCCACCACAGAATTTAAGACCTGTGATTAATATATTTAAGGCCAAATTACATTTTTTAATGAACTTAAAACATTTTAAGGGCTTAATTTTAGAAACATGAATTTAAGACTTTTTAAGACAATTTAAGGATGCACAGACATCTTGTATTAAGACTAGTTTCTCAGTCTCCAATTAATCTTGGCCCAAGACAATTT
This sequence comes from Anableps anableps, assembly GCA_014839685.1. Lineage (NCBI taxonomy): Eukaryota > Metazoa > Chordata > Actinopteri > Cyprinodontiformes > Anablepidae > Anableps > Anableps anableps. Next base: position 28,743,049 of record CM026081.1, read on the forward strand.
GAGACTGGAAAACCTTGCGCTTGCTGTAACCATACCTTCAGCTGTTTATGTGATGCCAATTAGATGATATTCTCCAGACTGATAAGCAAGACTTAATAATTAGACTCCTATTTTAAACTCACTTGTGTAATTCAGTCTTACAGTAAGTCTGATGACTGGGCTTTAAACTCTCCAGCAGGGATGTAAGGTACAGGTACATCTCAAAAACTTAGAAAAAGTTCAACATTTTTGTCACTCATTTCTGAGTGAAACTCATATATTCACCCATAGACTCAACACAGAGTGACCTATTTTTACCCTTTATTTCTTGTAATTTGATGATTATGGCTTACAGATAATGAAATACCAAGATTCAGTGAGTAAATATTACATAAGATCAATAAAAAAAATGGTCTTTTAAACAGAAATGTCAGGATTCTTAAAAGCATGTTCTTTTCTTTGCACTCAATGCTTGGTTGGGGCTCCTTGTACATGATATACTGCATCAATGTGGCATAGCTCAGTTTTCTTTGATAACAGCCTTCAGGTCATCTGCATTGTTGTTTCTGGTGTCTCTTGCCTTTCTCCTGATAATACTCCATAGATACTCTAAGGGGTTCAGGTCAAGTCAGTTTGCAGGCCAATCAAGCACAGTAACACCATTATCACTGCAGCATTTTTTTGGTAGCTTTTGGTACCTGCTACTGGTGCACTTCTTCCAACCATACTTTTTTCTTCCACTCAACATTTTATGAATATGCTTAGATACAGCACTCTGAACAACCAGCTTCTTTAGCAGTGAAACTTTTGTGGAGGATCTCAATGACTGTCTTCCGGACATTTGTCCAGTCAGCAGTCTTCCCCATAATAGTAGTAGTAGTCAGTAGCCTACTGACTCAGAGTAAGAGACCGTTCAAAGGCTCAGGAAACCTTTGGAGGTGTTTTGAGTAATTAGCTGAATAGGGTGTCACACCATGTGTTTCCAATATTTAATTTTTCACAATATTTACATTTTCTGAGACACAGAATTATGGATTTGTATTATCTGTTACCTACGATCATCAAAATTACAAGAAATGAAGGCCTGAAATATTTTACTCTATGAAATGAATCTATATGAGTTTCACTTTCTGAAATAAGTGACAAAATATTGAATTTTTTCACGATATTCAATTTTTTTTAGATGAACCTGTATAATCAAGCTGCACTTTTGTAAATTATGTTGTCACAACCTCTTTAGCAACACAGATCTGAGCAGAAGAGTTTGTGGTTCCTGATCATCCTGACTGGATTTCTTTCTACTGAAGATGACAGTTTGTGTCTTCCAGATTTGACAACAATGTGCCACATATGTACAACTTGCACTCGTGTACCATTGTTTGAATTGATTATCTTTAATTCTGAATTTACAGTTGTTTAGAAATGGCTCCAAAAGAAAGAGCCCCTTGGACTGTGTCGGAGCATTGATCGGTCCAATCAGTTCTGTTAAGTAAACCCTTACCAGATGCAAGCAGTTATGATCATTATAAGTAAAAGAACCTTGATCTTATTAAGTTAATAGACATTCTGGAACCTGCATTTATAAAATCCATCTTTATAATTTAGGTGAATGTAGGTGAATATGTTCGCCTGTATGCATAACTATGACCCAAAATGAATTTGAGACAGTACATTCAAAAATTGGCGGATCAAATTCTTGCTTTAAGAATGATTGCAGATGGATATTGTACAATTATTTCAACCTGGTATAAAAACAGTTTGAATAAATCATTAAAAACTCAACATTTCTATGACATTGGGCCCATAAGGAGGGTATGCAAACTGCTGACTGGAACTGTAATCTCTTTGCTAAGCAGTTTGATTCTGACTACAGAGAAGCAATTTAGAAAAGCTTGAATGGGCCCATCTCATCCATTTTTATCTTTATTGCCAGCTTTCCCTTCTTCCTGAAAAATGAGATCTCAGATCACCTTTTATTGTAACTAACAAGCTCTAATGTTCTATATGATCTATCCTTTTTAAGCTCAGAGAGCCCTCAAATCAGTGAGCATTTTCTCTTCCAACTGGTTTAAATCTGGATTTTTACTTAAATAATGGTTGATGTTGATGTTAACAACTTTAGACAAATACAACATTGAGATTTAGTGCTTTCACAATCAAATATGAATGTTATTTGAACCATGAATTATTGCCTCAAAATGTCATTTTCTGACAAAAATTATGCATTACCTCTTGCAACCATACAACCCTGCAGAGAATGATGTGTTAGCTATGATGGAGTATTAGGGCCAGGCTAAGAAAAAATAAATAAATTTATATACCTTTATAATTTTTAGTTTAAAGTGGAATTTAATTCATACAGTTTTTTCTTACAAAAATTCCACCCCTCTCCACCATTATTTATGGTGGCATAAATAAAAACAAATACATAAATTAACTGAAGAACAAAATACAAATTAATTCATTAATCAAAAATAAATACAACCCAAAAGACTCAAATCACTACCATATGTCATGATCTCATTCTCAGGATTCTCATATTCTGATATAGAATAAAAGAAAAAAACAATTATCACAATTTATGCATAAGGAGACAAGAAGATACCTTTAAAAAAAACCACAGTAAGCTGCAATGGGTCAAATAACTGGTATACCCCTAACATATATAATAAACTGTGACCAAGTTTTATTGAATTTATCCTGCTGTCCTCGCACTGTGTACCTATTTTTTTTTTCCAAATATAATCCCAACATTACTTCTTGAGTCCAGTGAGCATATCTTGGAGGATTCACTCCATTCCAGTTCCGTAATATCAGACAACAGGCATGCAATGAAGCATAGGCAATTCCATATCTATGAAGACATGATACTCCCAGCCCATATCTAAGTATACCAAAATGCACACCACCTGTGAGCTGCACCTGCCAATCGCACCCTGGAGAGAGCAGAAACCAAATAAGTAGCACACCAGTCTGAGAATACAACAGTCCTCCCCCTCACCCCCCAGAGGAGGTAGAACGATTCAAAATCAGAAATAGGAGTATGGTTGAGGATAAAAGATTGAGGAACCAATGAACTGTCCTCTGGACCATACCCTTCCCAGTCAATGAGGTATTGGAAACTTCTGCCTTGGGGACGAACACCAATAATGTGCTGCACATCAAAAGCGGGATGATTGTCAATGACCCAGGTGGGAGGTGGGGATCAGCTGGAGGGCACAAAGAACTGGAGTTGACTGGTTTGATCTGGGAAATGTGAAAAACAGGATGAGCTTAAAGCTGAGATGGAAGTTGGAGACGAACGGCAGATGGGCTGATGACAGATTGGACAGGAAACAGACCTAGGAACCTTGGAGAGAGTTTCTTAGAGTAAGCCTTTAAGGGAAAATCTTTAGAAGAGAACCAAACTTTCTGAACTGGAAGATAGGTGGGAGTTGAAATGCGTCTGCGATCAGCAAGCCTTTTGTTCTGGGCCTATGTTCGGTCAAGTACGGCTTTGGTCGGGTCCCAAATTCTCCAGCAGTTCCTGAGGTGAATCCTGACAGAGGGAATAGTGGAGTCTGGAAATGTGGAGAAAAGGAGAGATGGCTGAAAACCTAGAGAGGTTTCAAAAGAAGAAAGACCTGTAGCTGCTGAGATGTGTGAATTGTGAGCATATTCAATCCAAGGTAAATGGAAGCTCCAGGAGGTTTGGTTGTTGGCACAGGGCGAAGGCGAATCCTGAGGTGCGTCACAGTTTAGCCCCAAGAGAGGAGCAAAAAGCCTTCCAAACCTGAGACACAAATTGAGGCCCATGATCTGAAAGAATCTCAGTGGGAGTGCCATGAAGTCTAAAGACGAATAAGAACAGGAGTCTGGCTGTTGTGGAGGCTGAAGGGAGTTTGAGAGCAACGAGGTGACAAGCTTTAGAAAACCTGTCTATGATGGCAAGAATTGCTGTCTTGTTTTTACAAGCTGGACGACTGATGACAAAGGCAAGTGAGACGTGGGACCAGGGCTGACTCAGGATGGAAAGAGTTGAAGAAAACCTGTGGGGGGATGGTGAGAACTCTTTTTTCGGGCACAAACTATGCAAGTGGAGATGAAAACAATGATCTCCTTATTGAGAGATGGCTATCAGAAGTAGCAACAGAGTAACCCAATGGTGCAGCTAACACCAGGGTGACAGGAGAACTGGGAGTTGTGGGCCCACTGGAGAACCTAGATGGGACAAAAAGGTGGTTAGGGGGGGCCCCACCTGGATCAGGCTCTTTGACGGAGGCTCTTTAAATGAGTCTCTAAATATCCCAGGCAAGGCTCCCCACAGTGAAAGAGGGCAGAAGAATAGGTTCAGCAGTTCCTTCTGAGTTGTCAGGGGAAAATTGTTGAGAGAGTGCGTCAGGTTTGAGGTTATGTGTTCCTGGACAGTAGGTGATGTTGAGATTGAACCTTGAGAAAAACAGGGTCCAACGGGACTCTCTAGGGTTGAGTCTTTTAGCTTTCTGAAGATAGGACAGATTTTTATGGTCTGTCCAGACAATCGCAGGGGTATCTGTGCCTTCTAATCAATGTCTCCATTCTTAAGTGACAATTTTATGGCAAGAAGTTTTGTCACCAACATTGTGATTTCTTTCAGGAGGAGTGGACCATTTGGAAAAGAAGGCACAAGGATGGAGCATTCTTCTTGGGATCTTTGGGAAAGGACTGCTCTGATGCCAGAGGTGGAGGCATTGACTTCCAGGATGAATTGGGAGTCAGGTTCCGGGTGAATGAGAATTAGGGTCTGGGAGAATTTCAGTTCTGTAAATGCTTGGTTAGCTTCTGAGGTCCAAGAGAATGTCTTTTTGGTGGAGAGAGATAAGAGGAGAGGAAATGATGCTAAAGTTTCTGATAAACCTCTGGTAGAAGTTTGTGAACCCCAGGAAGCGCGGGAGTTGCTTTCTGGAGTCCGGAACTGGCCGATCCAAAACTGCTCAAACCTTTTCTGGATCTGTTTTCACTGTCCCCCCTCAAAAACAAAGCCAAAGAAGGTTATGGAAGGAACTTAGAATTCAAATTTTTTTCAGCCTTTACGTAAAGGTGATTCTCCAGGAGTCTTTGGAGACTTTCCAAACATGGATCTGGTGTTGTTCTAAATCTTCAGAGATGATTAGAATGTCATCCAAGTATACAAAAGAAAAATGTGTTGAGGAAGTCCTTTAAGACATTGTTCACCAAGGCCTGGAAGACAACAGGAGCAGTACAGAGCCCAAAGGGTATCACCAGGTACTCAAAATGACCTATATGGGTCTTAAAAGCTGTCTTCCACTCATCTCCCTCTCCTATTCAGACAAAGTGGTACGCATGGAAAAGGTGGATGCCTTCTGGATGGATTCAAAAGCTGATGAAAGGAAGAAAGTACTTGTTCTTGACTGTGATTTTGTTAAGACCCTGTAGTCAATCGGGGGTCAAAGGGTCTTATCCTTTTCAACAAAGAAAAAACAAAGAAAAAAACCTGGGCCCAGAGGTGATAAGGGCTGGATAGTACCTGCATCAAAAGACTCATTGACATTTCTGCATGCCCTGTTGTTCTGGGCAAGAGAGGTTGAATAACCAGAGCGAAGGGGGGCGCCATGGAGCAAATCAGTAGCACAGTCATATGATCTATGAGGAGGAAGAAAGAGCCCGGATTTTACTAAAAACCTGTTCCAGATCATGATACTCTGGGGGAACTTTAGACAGATAAAGTGGAGACAGTTCTTTAAGTGAAACAGTGTTTTTAGTAGGAATGGCTGAACGAAGGCAGTTATTGAGACACCTGAGGCTCCAGGACTCAACACGAGACTGAGACCAATTTATTTGAGGGTTATGTTCCTACAACCAAGGATAACCCAGAACCACAAGAGCATTACTGGTCAGGAAGACAGAGAAAGGTCTGCTTGTGGTGATTGCCAGAACAAATTAGTTCCAGAGGTTCAGTTTGATGAGTTATGGTTTATTGGGAGCTACCGTCTAAAGCTAAGAGTGGGATGGGGGATGAAAGACATTGGATGGGAATTTGGTAATGCTGAACGAATTTGGGACTGATTAGATTCTGCTCAGAAGAAGAGTTAGGTACTCAATTCCAGACGCAGCTGGGTCAAAGCACCGGCGCTATGACGGTAGTTAGAAAGCTAACTGGATAAAATAGGATTTTGGAAGGAAAATAGGAATAATTTGAAATAGATAAAGAAGCCTGGGCAATATAGTCATTTTTATTGCATTTATCCATCCTGCTAAGGACAATGGTAATTTGGACCACCTATCCAAATCAATTTTGGTTTGATCTAAAATAGATTTGTAATTATATTGAAATATAGCCTTGACTGAACTTGCTATTCTTATTCCCCGATATGTAAATTCATCCTTTTCAATTTTAAAAGGCAAATGTTTGTAATTAATTTGTCTTGCTAAACTATTCAGTGGAAATAGTAAGGATTTTCATAGATTAACGTTATATCCTGATATATTACTGAATCCTTCCAACAAATAAAGAAGAGAGGGCATGCTACTAATTGGATCAGCTTTCTGCAAAAGCAGATCATCTGGATACAGCAAAATTTTGTGATTTATTGTGCCTCTGGATATAGTCTTAATCCTATTATTTGATCTAATGAGAATTAAATCATAATATTACAAGAATAAAGTCATAAGAAAGTAAGTTGAAATAGTACGAGAATAAAGTTGTAACAATACCAGAAAAAAAGTTGTAACACAAGAAAAAAGTCATACGAGAATTAAGTCATATTACAAGAATAAAGTCAATATTATGAGAACAAAGTCATATGAAAGTAAGTAGAAATAATGAGAATAAAGTTGTAATAATACAAGAATAAACTCATGATACTATGAGAATAAAGTTGTATTTCAAAGACGAAATAATATGAGAATAAACTCATAATATTATAAGAATAATATATTCTAATTAATTAGTTTTTGTCGCAATACCACAAAAAAGTCGTAATACAAAAAAAGTCATCATGAGAGAAGTCATATATGAGAAATCATATGAGAATTAAGTGATATTACTTTGAGAATAAAATAATAATATTACAAGAATAAAGTTGTACAAAAGTAGGTCAAAATATTATGAGAATAAAGTCAAAATAATATGAGAATAAAGCTGTAATAATAGGAGAATAAACTCAATATGAGAATAGTCATAGTCAAGACCAACGTTGTATGACAAACTCATAATATTGCCATACTAACTAATAGTCATACTATTAGCAGAATGAAGTAGCAATTTTATTATAACTCCTACACGAAAAATAATTAAAAATTAAAATGAGGAATATTAAACATATTGTGAAGTTATACTTTGGTATTGGTTTTATAAATGGGACATAATTAAACTTTTAGCAGTATCAAACTATTATCAGTAGGAGGACATTAAATCGACTGTCCAATGATGTCCATTTCGAAGAAAGAATCACGGAATAGACAAGCTGGTCAGATCTTGATAACTTTTGAAGCTTTGCTCTCATTAAAACAAATTTTTTTCTCATAATTTTATGACTTTCTTCTGGTATTTTTGTGTCTTTATTCTGCTAATATAACTTTGTCATCATAAAATTGTGACTATTCTTGTAATTTCAAAAAAAAAAAAAAAAAAAAAACAGAAAAAAACCCCTCTTAGTTTGGCCCCAATACTCTGTCGCGGTTAGCTTTCCAAGAGATTATGATAAAAAAAACCCATAAGGAATCACTTCACTTCCCCATTCTGGGTGAGTCGACCCTGTCAGGCTGCTTGTGACAGTTTGTTGCCTGAACCCTACATTTGCGGTCTCATTTGCTTTATAGTGCTGACAGTATTTTCTAGAAAGTCATTGGTGGTTAACAGTCCTTTGTCCTTAATTGGTCTCCTGTGTGAGTGCATTTGCATTTGCTGAGCCTTTGTTGTGCTGTTACATTCATCCCAATTACCTTATTTATAGCAGTATTTCTGCCTTTGACAATGATGTCTAATGAGAGGGGCACATAGATGCAGATAGCACCGGATGGAGAGGTTATTAAGACAGAATCAAAATTATTTTTTAATGTAGTTTTAATATTGTAATGTGGAATGGAACCAAAACAAATGAAGCTGCAACATCATTAGACAACAAAAAGATGAATGTTGCTGCTTTCTCTGTGATATCCGTGGTGCAAAAAATTAAGTTTACTGAATATAAGATTTGTTTTTCTGTTCAGACTGACAAGCTTCAGGATGGAACTTCTCAATGCATGCAAAGAATCGTGAGGCATGTGTCAATTAATCACGTAGCTGTGGTGGTGCATGAGTAACTGGGTTCAGTCATCAGATGAATAATCGAAGCCCAGATGCTGTGCAGCCTCATGATAGACAGATTGCAGAGTTAGGGGTTAGATTTAAGTTGGATTTTTCATATTTAGTTGAGATCAAATTAATGGTGGGAAGAAAAACAATAGCCGTGCCGATGACAAATGACAGCCGGGTTGTTTCTGAGCTCTGTTTGGGAGGAATGACAGTGTTGTGAGAGGACGTTTTGTGAGGCATTCAGCTTTTTCATAAGAATGTCAATCAAAAGGTAAGGAGAAAAAAACATAACAAGTTTGAGATCTTATTCCAAACCTTTGAATCTCATTAAAATTAAAGTAAAAGGCTCAGAACTGCTTTCAGTGATTGCAGCCATCAGACAGAAGGAAATAATCAGTAAATTCACCCTGTGCTTGCTTTCTAACAAACCGTTCAGTTTGCAGAATTAGTACAAGTCACATGAAAGGAGCAGCAACAAAGCTGAGATGTGGTGATAAGACAAATGCAGCTCTGATTTAAACGCTGAGCAAAAAAAGGCTTTTCTTCCTACAAATGAATTAACAGAAAGCTCCACTTATCATCCTATAGACTTTAAACTAATAAATTGAGAGAGCTGCATGGTTAGTGATGGCAAATTACATTAGACAGCTTGCTACAAAACGATTCAGATATTCAGACTGATGATTTATTTTTATTCTTAAAGATATCAAGTTCTGATTTAATCATAGCCCTGAGCTTTGAAAAACTTGAAGGTTAATTCATTTCAATTCAAAAATACTTGATTTTCCTGCAAGACTGCAGCTTGGCAATTTAATGTTGTAGTAAGTCGTATCATCCAAGTATCTTCAAAGAGTCATTGTGGACGGTGATGCTGTGGGCAGAATGGCTCTTCGGTAGCAGTCAGTCTTGTAACGAATCCGAAGAAGACTCTGACTGTTGCTGTATGACAGTCTCATGACTGCCATGACATGCTAACAGCTCAATTTCCAAGCAGCAGAAACAATATTCCAAAGTAACATGTGTTGTTAGTGACCACTGCTAATCCACCTCGTTTGCGTTTGCTTCTCCTCTTTAAATCTCTGGCTGGCTGGATGGTTAGAAAACGTATGGTTTATGGTTAAGGTTGAGATCTCCCAATAGATATTTAATGTTTGTCTTACTTAATAACCTGCACTGTTGTCATCAAGTTTGCTTGTTGTGACTGATTTTTTTAAACTGACTGATTCCTTAGACAACAGTTTCATTTTCAGGTGAAGCTGTGTTTCATCTCATCCCTGTAAAAGAAAGAACCGAGGCAGCTGAGGGATGGCCTGTCATTGTCATCACTCTGAGGCACCAAAGGGACGATGGCAAGAGGGTGTGAAGTGGGGGGGACTGTCGAACTCAAATATTCAGTAAACTGAAAAATGTTTGAAGATGTATCGTCAGACATCAGAATGAAAATCTTTACTGAAACAAAACTGAAGCTATCATATTTGGACCTAAAGCGGAACAATCTAGAGTCAGCACGCAGCTTCAGTTATTCCAGCTAGAAACTAGTGATCAGGCCCGAAATCTGGGTGTTGTGATGGACTTGGACCTGAACCTTCGGAGACATGCTTTGAAAAAAGCCGCAACACCTACAGAATGAAGTTTTTTTGTATGTTTTTTTAAATATATGCTAAAACAGTGTAAAACAGATGAGATATTTACTTTATATTGAAATCCAACACTGCTGGCTCCTGGCTGTCTGTCTGCAAAGCTGGCTACCGCACTGCCAAGTTCGCTTATTATAAGCGATTTGGGGCTTGTTTTTTTCTAAAGTTGCTCACAAATCTCATGAGTCGTGGGTTGCAGTTTGTTGGGCTTGTTTTTGAACGTGAAGTTGCTTATTTGGGTTTTGATTATCCCCCAGCTCCCCACAATAAAGCAAAACACTGATGGCGATGCTATGTTAGGCTTGAATACCTTCAGTGATAGGCCAACTGGTTTTTGCACAATAGTCTTTTCCAGCATCCCATCAGATTGTTTTTTTAAAACAAAAATGAACCCTCAGTTGGCCAAGAAAGGCCGCTCTGTCATCTGTCCTTGTTGTGTGCGGATATTACTTGTGTGTCAGATTTACGGGCATTTCTGGAAACATGCGAACACAAAAATTCCGGCCAGAACAAAAAAAAAAAAAAAAAAAAAAGGGAAAAAGAAAATGGTTAATGTGGTGAAAATTAACATGTTAAAATCTATGGAATTAATTGATCAAAATAAATATGTTATAGTCCCAGCACGAATATTAAGATTTCTATAGAAGCAAATGTTTCTCTCCTCCAGATGAGCAACCAATTGATCAGTAATGAACCACACATTCTCGCTGTTCTTGATTTCCTTGAAGCTTTATTTTCTAAATTGCCAAAGATTGTATGAGAGAAGCGAGACGTATTCTCCCAGAGAACTGAGGACATCTTGTCTCTTGTGAACCCTCTGCACTGCATGCTGCAGATTCTGCCTTTCAGTTACACAAAGACAGGATCATGCTTGTTGCGATGCTACCTATAGTGTCCTGGTAAAAGATAGTGAAAATAAAGGTAGAAATCACATCTGTATTTGATCTTGTGAGGAGGTGAATGTGTGTTTTTTAAATCAAAAGCAGCTTTATTTCCCTTTTAACATAAGACTGGAGCTTCAATATTGTCAAAATGTCATTCGCTGCTGGGGAATCTTTTGTCATGGTGGCCATTAATTGCTAAAATTGAAATTTAATCAGCGACAATAGCATTAAAAGCTGCAGAAGACTTTTCACTTTAAACATCTGATTTAGCAAACATAAATAAACATAGGACAAAAATGATCAATCACGTGAGTCCTTACTACTTTTCAGTAAATTGGGGAACAAACAATATTGTTTCCAGTGATATGCATCTTGAAGGGGCAGGTGATTATTAAAGTATTCTTGTGTTAAATGCATTGATAAAGTGAAACACCCAAACCCAAGCTGAGATTTTTGTTTCATTGCTTAGCTGTATGTAGTTGAATCATCCCCCTCATCAAAACGAGCAATAACCCTTTCAGGACGTTTTATTCAGGAGTTTATTCACAGTTGTTCTTGGGTAGACACTTGAAAACCAAACACTATTTCATGCTTCATTATCCTGAAGGCATCAGCAAACTGGGGCCTGCAGTCCCTTTCTGATACACTACACACCTTGAGTTTGTCAAACAAGTTATTTATATGAACAGCAGTTTTTATGATACTGTTTCAACCCAGACACACAGACATAGACGCATGATATAAAACCGTTCTGCTTGGAAGTGTCATACAGCAGATGTCCCTGTGTGAAACTGAACACCGTATTCTGGCCTGGATACTTCATGGTGTCAAAGCTGCTCTTCCTGTTCAGGGCCACACTACAACTCTAAGCTATTTCTCTTTAAATTTTGTTTAAAAAAAAAATCAGGATGTCTCGTTCCCTCTAGGAAGGAAACAGAAACCTATGACAACACAAGATTTTTTTGGAATACTCAGTAGTTTTCTGCAATGTGAGAAAAAGGCTCCTTAGCTGCAGGCTGACAAATTTAAAACTAAATCACATTAAGACCAGTTCCCTTATTTTTTTTTTTTTTTTTTTTTCCAATGAGAGAATTAAGTCTTCCCAGGGACACACCTGCCATCAGTTATGCATAATCTGATTATAATAAAATGAAAAACCTGGCAGTTTCACAGGGGTGTGCACCCTCTGGTGGGTGCATCGCTTCTGCCATTTGCTTTGGTTCTTTCCCATATCTTTGTAATGCAATGTTATAAGAGTTTCTTCCAAGGGTGTGTTTTTACCATTGGTAATGACCACAAGCAGCATTTCTAGTACATAAAAATAAGAAGTAATGTGTACCTTTGATCATAATAATCAGAAAGGTTGAGCTCATTTCAGGACATCAGTAGGATATCAAGACAAGTCTTAACTTAGTTCATTCTGTAAGTCCAAAAACAGCCTGTATGGCAACAGCCACAACAACAAAATACCTTACTGCTGTGGAGACCAGCATCATTAGGGTTGTTCAGTTTGTTGTGTAACCCTAATGAAGGAAATGTAAAAGAAGGGACAACGACAGCCTCTCGTTAAGATTCCACCAGCCCACCTTGTTGTTCTTGTTAGTTGGAAAACAACAATAGCCACATTTTGACTTTAGCTTCTGGTTCTAAATGTGCATAATGGCTAAAAAACACAGTTAAGATGCAAAGTTGAGAGAAACACTTTCCTATATCTTGAAGATATTTCACCTCACATCCTTCTCACTTCTGACAGATTCAAAGTTCCAGACTCATGAGCCGTCACACCTAAAAAACACCTTTAACTGACGTGCAGCACTGAATCACCCCTGGAATGTAAGGAGCTTTGTTTTTATCTATCAGCAACCAAAATGCTTTGCACGTTGTTCAGACAGAGATGAATGGCAGGTGGCAGTCATATGAGAAACAGATCAATCATAAACAGGTCTGCAGGTGTGGTTTTTCCACTTCAGATGATAAAACTGGAGCACCCTTCAACTCAGAGGAAATCCAAGTATATTTCAGATGGTAGGTAAAATGTCTTTAAATAAAAAGAAAAGAAATCATAAATCATTTTATTCACTGACCGAGGATTCTTTTTATTTATTATTAAATCATTTTGTATCTTAATATAAAAGCAATAAAATAAAATCTAATATAGGAAAAGTTTAAATCTATTTAAAGTCATCAATGCCTTTTTAAGCAGAGTTACGTTCTGTGATACATATTAAAGCACCAGACTGTTAATCCTTTATTGATTCTAAGTTTGAATTGAACAAAAGTGCTGTAGGGAAGTGTTAAGAGACCCATCCTATATGGCTTAATTATTAAAGATCTGTAGATTATGATAAACATGCAAAGTGATTTAATTCAGTTTCAGAGCTCAACCGCTATTAAATTCTGATTAATTCTGCCTTGATAGCCGATTGTTATCCTGCCGGGAGTTCTCCTTTCTTTCTGAGAGTCAGGCTTGGCTCAGTTCATTTAAAGCTTACTCCACAGACACATTTTCAAATGGTTTGTTTATTTTAAAGCATCACCACTATAAACTAATCTCAGAATAACAGCATATTAAACTGCCTGACATCGCATTCTGGACTCAGCTGTTGCTGAGTGGGTGGAGATCTGGGTCCCCAGATCGCAGCAGGACTCCAGCAGAGGATGTAATCTACGTAAGTGACCTAACCTTTGACCCTAAAGCAGAAACACACACAAAAATCAGCATATACAGAGGAAAGACTCCAGGAAGTTAAATTCTGGAACAACAACAACAACAAAAAAAACATTCACACATCTTACTCAGTTGATGTATTTTTTTTTTTTTTCAAAGTATTCCAACAGATCATTGTAGCAATTCTTAAAACAGACACATTTATGACCTCACACCACTTTAGCAGAAAAATGTATTTACATCAGATTACAGTTCAAACTGTGGGACATTATTGCAAAGCTTTACTCCAAAGAGACACTGAAATCAGAAGGTCAGTAGCCCTCCAGTCTCCTACAACCGGTCCAAAAGTCCTGCTCATCAAAGCTCTCACAATCTGCATCATCATCAGAATTATTACTGTCATCGCTGTCCCCTCAGAAACTATAACCATAACAGCAGCAACTGTAATTTCTTGTGTCTATAAAATTCGTATCTACGTTTAAAGTACCTTGTAAAATATGCAAATGTCAGAGGTCACAGCAATACCCAGCATTAAATAGATACAAATCTGCAGCACATGAGTACATTGTCCTACGCGTTTCAGAAATGTCCCTCATGAGACACTCCCACGTCTGCAGTTTGGCAGAACAGCAACTTTAAGCAGAAGAAATGTAAGGATGTGATAAAGAGGTAACAAAGATGTTTATGTATTCTAGCTTTCCTCCCTTGATTCCCTGCATCGTCATGAAGGGAAAAGCAGCGGCAACACAGAACTTCTAGACTGCTTCACGACACTTCAAGTGCTTCATTGTGACTGTGTACTAAATAAAGTAGGAATGCAATCATGTTAGTCTGGTTTCACAGAAATGCCATTAGATAAAAATATATACTCCAAAACAGCAAGCCACAATCACTCTCTATTGTTGAGGACATCAGAATGTGGTGACAAATTCAGCTCTTTTTCCAAACCGTACTGATATGACATTTTTCTGATTCTTCTTATTCAGCTTATCAGGGATTTTACTGAAGCTTATTACCCTTTCTCAGATGGTGAGGATGATAGCATGGCAACTATGTTGTACCTCATCTTTCTCTTAATGTAACAGAATATTACTCTTAGAAGCATAAGAACACTGGGTCAGAAGTTGATCTGGATCAATCAGGATGTGGAGATTTTACAGCCTCCAAAGCCCAGCTTCTTCCATTGTGCTTGCTTGTATCAAGGTGTTCCTGCAGTTCATTATTCATTAGTGGTGGCCGCTAGTCATACATGCAGCTTAATCACAGCTTTTAGTGGCTACTGGATCATTTGGGCATCTGTACTAAATTTACTTCTTGATTTCTGCCAAAGAACAAACTGCAAGGAACTTTTTAGCATATTATTGAAGTATAATTTTATGGACTTCCTGACGAGTTCTGACTCAGAATGTGCAGTGATAGAAATAAAGCTGAACATCGCTACATGTCAGACAGATCTCACCACCCACTTTATCTCCCACTCTATTTTTTTTAATCAAAGCAGAATAATAAAAAGACATCTTTTCTCATTCTGTCAGCAGCTCTGACTATGTTGTTTGAAATTAAACCTTTTAAATCGCATCCACATTGTGAACCTTCCAAAAACCATCCATTGTAAACAGGATGAACCACACAGTCTGGGCAGGAAGCTGAGAAGTGGCTGGCAACAATAATATGATTGAGCAATGAAAACCTATGTGTATAGCTTAATTTGAGCCTTGTAAAAAGGGTTGTGTGACGCTTTGCAACACAACATGACCTGAAAAACATCCATTTGGAGACTAAAACAAGGACAGGACACTCATTCTGGGTTTAACAGCACAGTAAAAACATTAATAGGGTTTTTAACTGGACTAAACAATAAGTGGTAAACCCAAAACCACCACATTCTAACTTCGGTTACACCAGCAGGGTTTCCCCCAGTGTATTATAAGCATGGCGAGCCACCAGGCTTTACTTGCACGGCCACCTGGCTAAGCATCGCTTGTTTTCATTTTAAATAGGGTGTTTTTATATACCAGTAAGACTGATAGCAAAGATGCATTTATGTTTGATGCACTTAACTGGGCGCACATTGTCACGAATTTTTGTAACTCGGTGTGGATCGTGCATGCCATCCTTCACTGAAAATGGTTTATTTGGGATCATGCTCTTGCAGAGCAGGTGCACCTGTAAGATCCCTCTATGACGGCTGTCTTTTTCTGAGAATACTGCACCAAGATGTGCATCAAAAATAAAAGCCTCACCGCTTGCTCGGCACACTCAACTCAAACCTCTAAAAGCGCAACTATAAAGACTGGGTTATAGTCACACTTTTACAGGTCTGCATTGAGCGCGCAGTAGACTGATGTGAGCACATGTATAATTATGAGCAAAGAGTAATGCTTGGCCAAGTTTAATTGGTTATTATTTGCTAAGCTGTATTTGTGAAGGAATCCATGATTAAATTTATTGCATCAGATTGTTGCTATGGTAACACAATAATCAAACTAAGAAGATTATTCTTTACAATTTTACAGAATAAACCTGCCAACTCCTTTAAATCTTAAATTTAAATGTTAAACAATTTAAAATCTTTTAATTTATCTATTCTGAAACCATTAAATCAGGCTGAATAGAATTGCCATTTTCAAAAAAAAAAAAAAGTTAAAATTCTAGATCTATGCTCTGTGTTAAAATTCAAGTATTTATGGGAGGTCCCTGAACCGAGAGTAAAATGTCTTTCAAAATCCTGAAGGTAGTAATACGTGCAAAACAATAAAACAACAATATCTATTACAAAGTAAATGCAACTGATAGTTAGTCAAACCATAAGTAAACCGGAGGATCAGGAACCAAATCACACTGACCATGTGACCGGTTCTCATTTTCCATGAAATGCACTTAAGCTTCCCAAAGGTAACCAGTTCTGAAGGTTTGAAGTCTTACTGTAAATTATGCCATTAAGCTCTGTAAATAAAGAGAAAATACTATACATTATATAAAGCGTTGCACGGATCTGTGTGAAAAGGTGATTGAGAAAGAACCTTGTAGTAGCAACCTTTGAACCTTTGAAGTAGCAACATGAGGTTATAAAGGCACTACATGAATTTGGACCATTTACCATCTACTGTTAGAAGGAAGCAATGTGTTTATTTCACCAAGCAAGTGAGGTTGTGACAAGAAAGCAAGATTCAAAGGTACTCAGCAACTGCTTAATTTCTTTGCCACTCCAACACAATAAGGACTGAGAAATCGAAGCTATGTGAACAAAAAGATTTCAGTGGGAAGCCAGACAAATATGAAAACGGGCTCCTTTATGGTTTTGTGTTTGCAGATTTATGTGTCTTCAGGGCTTGTATTAAATACAGAAAAATCTCATCTTTTTGTTCTCCTTGTTACTTTGCTTAATTTGTATTCTAAAAGCTGGTGGCTGTTTAAAGTGTTTTATCAGAGCCGAGACTGGCAGCAACAGTATCTGGAACACATTCTTTGTCGACCATGTCTGTTCCCCATGGAGATGCACAGTGATAAATACACACTTAGAGAGAAGGACAGGGGGGTGCACGATTTAGCTGTCTGAATTCTGCCCTGGCTATCATAGCTTTCTGATGCAGTACAATACAGGTCAGGCCATCATGCCAGATGCATATTTAACAGCTTTTGCTACTACACAGAATTCTGGTCCAGTAATCTGGATTGAATTCAAGATTATTTAATTTTAGGTGGTATGCTGAGTTCTGAGATTAATAGTTTAGTATTACAATTATTAATAAAGTTAGATTTTCTTTTAGTCAAACTAAATGAACTGAGCTAAATGCAGAGCGATTCTAAAAGATGAGTTAATGGCTGGGATGTAAATGCACAGCACCCTTAAACATTTTTTCAACTAACTTCTGAAAGTCAGTTAAAATACATTCACATTTTTAATGGTAATATGATATTTGAAAAAGTTGAAATAGTATTAATACTTTTCCAAACTACAGTAGGCAGACGGTTTTGATATAAAATAAAGGATTGTATTTATCAGGACATATAAGAATCCTAAATACACACACGTTGACAAAATTGTTGGTACCCTTCTGGTAATGACTGAAAAGCCCAAAATGGTCGCTGAAATAACTTGAAACTGACAAAAGTAATAATGAATCAAAATTTACTAAAAATGAACCAATGAAAATCAGACATTGCTTTTGAAGTGTGGTTCAAAAGGATTTTCAAAAATAAACTAATGAAACAGGCCTGGACCAAAATGATGGTACCTGTAGCTTAATATTTTGTTATGCAACCTTTTGAGGCAATCACTACAATAAAAGAATTTTTGTAACTGTCAATGAGACCTCTGCACCTGTCCACAGCTATAAACTGTTCCAGCTGTCTCGGGATGGATGGGTACCTTCTCCAGACAGCATGTTTCACCTCCTTCCACAGATGTTTAACAGGATTTAGACCAGGGCTCACAGAAGGCCAGTTCAGAAGAGTCCAATGTTTTGCTCTTAGCCATTTTTGGGTGTTTTTACCTGCTGTGTGTTTTGGGTCATTATCCCGTTGGAAGAACAATGACCTGCGACTGAGACCAAGCTTTCTGACACAAGGCAGCACATTTCTCTCCAAAATGCTTTGATAGTCTTGAAATTTCATCATATCCTGCACAGAATCAGATGCAGTAAAGCAGCCCCAGAACATAACTGAGCCTTCTCTATGTTTCACAGTAGGGACAGAGTCCATTTCCTGGTATGATTCATTCTTGCGTCAGTGAACATACAGCTGATGTGCCTTGCAGGAAAGTTCCAGTTTTGTCTCATCTGTCTGATGGACATTCTCACAGAAGCTTTGTGGCTTGTCAATATTTGTTCTGACAAATAACAGTCTTGATTTTTTATGCTTTCCTTTCCACCTTGGTTGTCTTCCATGAAGTCCACTTTGGCTCAAACGACAGATGGTGCGATCTGACATTAATATACCTTAACCTTGGAGTACTCTTTACTTTCTTTGGAGGTTGTTCTGGACTCGTTGGTTACCATTCATATCATCCTTCTATTCAATTTGTCATCAGTTTTTCTCCTGCGGCCACAGCCAGGACGGTCGGCTACAGTCCTGTGGACCCTAAACTTCTGAAGAATATGTACAACTGTTGTCACGAGAGCATCAAGCTGCTTGGAGATGGCCTCATAGACTTTACCTTTAACATGCTTGTCTATAATTTTCTTTCTAATCTCCTGGGACAACTCCACCAAACAGCACAGTGACTACTTCTCACCCTTTAAATATGCAGACTGTCTAATTACAAACTTGAAGACACCTGTAATGCTAACTACACATCAGTTTGACATGTCCTTATGGTCAAATTATTGTCAAATTATTATCTTTTCTAGAGGTACCACTATTTTTGTCCATTCTTTCATTAGTTTAATTTTTAAAATGATGATCTGACAAAAGCAATGTCAGATTTTATTGGGTAATTTTCAGTAAATTTTGATTTATTATTACTTTTGCTAGCTTCAAGTTATTTCAGTGACCGTTGTGGGCTTTTCAGTCATTAATAGAGGGGTACCAACAAATGCACCAGAATCATAAATATTGGTGCTGGGAATGCACACTGCACTGATTTAATGATTTACCCTATGCTGACACCCCTCCCTATATATACAGACACACACACACACACACACACACACACACACACACACACACACACACACATACATACACATACACCGGTCAATGTTATCTTTAAATTGTTGCTTGAATTGCAGTGTGGGTCAGCGGGTGAAATGACCTGAGACTGAAAGCAGAGCAGCTATCGAACCGACCAGTCAACGATGACCGCAGAGCACATGCATGCAGCTCAGCAGTAGCTCCCTCAAACATGCCTAACCTGTTGTCTCACACCCCCACAAACACTTACACTGCTCACAAGCTCATTAGCAGACTTGTTGTTTAAGCTTGTTGTGTGTGCAAAAAATGTCAAACCCATAAAGCCTCATTATAGTTAATGGCCCTCTCAAGTTTGGATGAATATTATTAAAAGTTTCCAGCATCAAAGTAAAAAGATAATGATCCTTAATATCCCTTGTAAGGTTTGACTACTAGATTGAGTTTATGGACCAAACATCTTAGAGCTAGTAATGTGAACTAGTAGAGAGAGTTTTAACAAAAGTCAGTTTGTGAGACTTGTTTGATCTGAAAGATGAAAACATGGTTTAAAGGACGGAAAATCTCCAAGTTTCCTTTTAAAGAACCTTCATCAAGTATTAGTCACTGGAGGTGGAGGACTTGACTGCTGCCTTTGATACAATCGATCACAGTATTCTTTTATCTAAACCGGAGTCCATTGTCTGTCTCAAAGGCTCAGTCATATTGAGGTTCAAATCTTATCTGGCTGACAGGTCTTTTTCTGTATCTATGGGAGAATATTCCTCTTTCTCAGAGCCTATTTGTTGTGGAGTACCTCAAGAGTCCATTTTGGGTCCTATTTTGTTTTCTTTATACGTTCTGCCATTGGGCTCTGTTTCTAGGAAATATAACATTTCTTACCATTGCTTTGTCAACAACATCCAAATATATTTCCCTTTCAACTTCAATGTCTCTGACCCACTGCAACCTCTATTAAACTGCCTACATGATGTCAAAATATGGTTAACCCAAAATTGTCTGAACGAAAACAAAACTGAAATTATTGTGTTTGCCTTCCTAGGCAAACTGACTTCCTTGGCCCCCCCTGTCCATTGCCTCCACTGTCAGGAATCCGGAGTGTTTTTAGACTGTTCTTTTAAACTTCAGAAACAAGTGTCCACAGTATTCAAGCTTTGTTTTTATCAGTTACACCAAATTGCCAAATTGCCAAAGCCTACATTCCTCCTAAAAACTTAACAACTCTTGTCCATGCATTTATGACAAGTAGATTAGACTACCACCATTCTTTATATAGTGGAATGGATCAGTCGTCTATCCATCGCTTGCAGCTAGTCCAGAATGCAACTTCTCGTCTTAACAGATACCAGAAGACATGACTGGTGGATTTACATTGGCTGCCTGTTCATTTTCGTATTGATTTTAAGATTCTTTTACTTACTTTTAAAATTTTGAATGGTTTGGCATCTAACTATTAAAATGTTCTGCTTACCTTTTACAGTCCAAAAAGAGCACTGAGCTCTTCTAACCAGATGCTCTTAGTGCAGCTGATTGTCAAATTAAAGCGCTGTGGAAATTAAGCTTTTGCCGCCCCACGACACTGAAACAAGCTGCCCCTTGATATTCGTGCTGCAGAGTCGGTACAGCCTTTTAATTCTCTCCAAAAATCTCATTTCTTTAAATTGGCCTTCAATTCAAGCTCAATTTGATTTCCATCAGACCTGTTTGGTTATGGTGTCCTATAGCAAAGCTTTTATTCTATTTTTTGTTCTTGTTGATTTTATTGTTGCTTTTAACATCGTTGCTTTTACCCTTTGTGAAGCATTTTGGTCAACTTTGTTGTTTTTAAATGCGCAATATAAATAAATTTGATATTGACACGTCCAGTAATACTAACTATATGAAAATATGTGGCAATGTAAGAATTATTGACATTGCTATTTTACTTTTGTTTACTTGTCTTACTTACATCACTGCTTAGTTTTTTGTCAAAACCGCTAATATCATCCACTATACAGTATGCCTATTGCGAATGTGGTTCCTCGGTATGACTTATGATATTTGCATGGCACAGAAAACACTGTACCACGGCTTCATGGTGTTACATAAATATTTGAAACAAAAATGTATAGCATTATCAAAAAGCTATATTCAAAACAGAAAACTCACAATCACAGGTGTGGGCTCAAGTCACATGACTTGGACTTGAGTCAGACTTGAGTCATTAATATTATGACTTTAGAAAAAATGTTCAGAGACTTGTGACTTGACTTGGACTTTTACAGCAATGACTTGGGACTTGAATTGGACTTGAACCTGTTGACTTGAAAAGACTTAACATTTTACTCACAATCTGAAGTTTAAAACATATGTTATTTAAAAAAATGTGTTTATTCTGGAAAATTATAGTTTAAAGGAAGACTATTTTTGCACCATACAATGTAGAGTTGGAATTTTAGGATTACTTTGTTTATACTTGTTAAGTTCAGTTGCATGTTTCATCGCAATTTCAGGTAAATACACATTTAAGTACACATGATCTATTATTTTAGCATAAAAATTTTATATATATATATATATATATATATATATATATATATATATATATATATATATATATATATATATATATATATATATATATATATATATATACACATAAAGATCACCAAAGAGAACAGCAGATTATTATTCTTTTTACCATTCTAATCTTTATTGGAGGGTTCCTACACATTACATTTATGTAAAAAAATAATCCATACTTTTCCAGACTCAACTTTTCAGATTTCCTACTCCACCTTAAAATATGAAATGCTAAAGTTTACTTTAAGCTCATTGCAAATATTTCTACAGCAAACAGGCTGTAGCAAGATTTAAAAATGCTTTAAAAAGAAGAAAACGGAAGAGAGGAAAAAGACCAAAGGAGAGAAAGAAAGGAAGGATACAAGGAAGGTAGGAAGCAAGAGAGAAAAGGAGGTAGAAAGCAAAAATTAAAGGGTAGGAGGATGCAAGACAGAAAGGAGGCCACAAGAGCAGAAAGAAGGAAAGTAGAAAAGGGAGGAAGGAAGGATGCAAATAAAGGAAAAAACCAAAAAGGACACAAGTGAGGTAGGAAGGAGGTAAGGAAAGAAGGATGGACACAATAAAGGTAGGTAAACTAATTGGCTGTATTTTCAGCTAAAATCCGTTGACAGCCAGCACAGGACTTGGCCTAATAGGAGAAGAAAAAGAGAAGGAGGGGGAGGAGGACCAATAAAACAAGCTATTTTTCCCTACCTTCTAAAGCTGCTTCTCCACCAGAGCGCCTCTAAACAGATCTGGCCCAGTCCGCCCCGGCCACAGTCATCTCCATTAGCAAATCGAGCACGGCTCCATGCGGCTCTGCTCCGTAGTACAAGCCGCACCAAGCTAAATATTGCACGGAAGCAATTTGATTGACAGTTGACCACATTTGTTGATTGGCCTGTGATTTAAGTCACGGCAAACTCCAAACAACATTTCTCATATAGTTTAGCAGAGGACCGGCGGAAATACCGTCAGATTTCAGAGAGCTGCTCAGTCTGGAGGAGCGTAGTTATGAGTTTAATCATGAGCAGTACATTGAGTTTTGGAGCGGAATGACTGCCAGCAAGGAGTTTCTGTAAGACAGAATGAAATTTCTGGGTTTATTTGAGTAAATCAAAACCACAATCTCCAGGTTCTCGATTGTTGAGTGTTGTTGCAAACAATATCTGGGCTCATGGCCCACCCATGTTCCCATATCCGCAGCCACGATATTGACGAACAGGCAGTAATGGGGACGATCACAACTGGGGTAGAACCGAACTGCACATTAACCAGTTAGAATGAGGCTTGCCAGTGGAGAAGCACCTTAAGTCTTCCTCACCCTCCTCCACCTCCTCTCGTTCTTCCACACATAAAGCTACATTACGTCTCCCAGTCTTCTTCTACTCCTATTTGGCCAAGCCCCATGCTGGCTGTCACCAGATTTGAGCTAAAAATCCAGCCAATCAGATCAATCAGAAGAGTTACCACCCCCAACTGACAAATACACCCAATAAAGACAGAGAGCTAGCACAATTTTCAGGCAAGATGGGGGTTAACTGCTCGCCATGCAGCGTTTATGGGCCTGTGAGTAAATGAAAACGCCCACGATCAGAGCTATGTGCTCTCTCGATTAAGTGCACAGTTGTGATTGCTTAATAAGTTCCTCTGGGTTTTTGGCAAGAATCTTATGCCATGTAAAAAAATTAACATTTTCCAGTGCTGTCAGTTTTGACTCAAAGTTTTCAGGAGTCACCAAGAAAGCTGAGAATTTTGTGCCTGCATCACAGTGACTCCAAGCATACATCCAGCTACATTAGAATAATTCATATGAGGAAAATAGACATTTTGGAATGGCTCAGCAAGAGTCCAGAACTAAATCTTGCTATAAATCAGTGGGGTCACCTGAAAAGGGCTGTGGACAAGAGATGTCCTTACAGTCTAATAGATGTCAAGAGCCTTTGCAAGGTACAATGGGCAAATATTGTTAGGTCGTGATATGGGATGCTGACAGAATCCAGTCAAACAAAACAATGCTGAAACTGCATCAAAAGGTGCCACAACCTATGCCACCAAGTTGAGCGTGGAGTGACCAATGTGCACATGCAGTGAGACTCACTTGAGCGCACATATCTTTGGAACAACCTATAGTTTGAGGCATGTTTATTTAAATTTCACACACCCTTGCTCAATAAGAGTGTGTGCTAAACTCTGACAACTCTTGCTCCGCCAGCTGTCTGCTCGCGCTCAGCTCTGTCTGCGCTCCCAACTTAAGTTATATGTAAATGAACCACACCACCAGTAAACCACAGATAAGTCTTTTTCAGCCAATCACAGTATTCTAAGGAAAACTTTGTGCTGGAAAGAAAAACAACCAATCACAATCATCAAATCAAAATACTGCACCGACTGGACAAAATTATGAAATAAAGCGGGAGAAGAAAACACAATAAAATAAAGACTCAAATTGTACAACTTCAGAATATTTACTTAAGGAATTCAAACATTTTTTGTATTTTAATTCAGGAAACATTAAATTTTTAAAATTTTACTGTAGATTTTTGGAGGTAGGCCTAGAGGAAATCATAAGAGCATTTTTCTCCCATCTTTCTACTATTTCTATATATTTGGATTTTATGTAATAGTCACCTTGTATTCGCACAAAAGAACATGTTTTCTCTATTGTCTTTTAATATTTTCACATTTTAGTTTACAGTTTTGAAGTGAAACTGTGAATTTTCATGTCAGTATTATGCAGTCTTGGAGAGTCAATGTAATTTGCATAACCAGCCTGTCTGAGTTGATTCAAAACTGAATGAAAGGCATTTTTAAAATACATTTCAAAAGTCTCTGAAATTTAAATTTCAGAAATCTGTACTTCTATCTATTCTATAGCTTTGTAGATGTGTTTCAAACACATGTTTACATCACTGTTTTTGAGAGTAACATAAACCTGCACAACATTCTGTGGCACTAATTTCTCAAGGGAAACCATGGTAAGGTGATGTAAAGTAACTGCTGAAAGGAAATCTGCCCTCACGCGGCGTAAGCATCTGTGCTACATTAATTCAACAGTGACCTTGATCAATGCTGGAGAACTCCCACACACCTGTTGATGAAAACAAAGCAACAAAATATAGTTCTGCCTCGGTAATACGTCTAAAGTAACAACATATGGAGCTAGGTAAGGAAATCTTTCACCAGCTGTCAAAAATCTGTTTCTGCTTTCAGTTGAATGGTAAATGGTTGACATTCAGCAACAGTTTCTAAGAAAAGGCTCGGCTGCAAGCCATTAAGGTATATCAGGTTAATGTAAAATAATGTTGGATAAACTGAGAAAAATGCCTCTGCATGCGTGTGTGTGTATGTGTGTATTAGCAGGTGTCTCAGCATCCAGCCATGAGCAGATGGCATCATCCATGGTTTCATTCTCCTTCACAGCAACCCCCACCCTCCATCCCATCCATCATGACCAGCCTGTGGTGCAGCTGTGCTCCACTCTCCACTTTTCTGTTCGCTTCCACCTCGACTTCAATCTGTGTATTAATTTTAAATACTTATATATGAAACAGCATCTGTGACTCTCTCTTCTTTTCTTGCTTTGAGAAGATGTGCCTTAGTGTTCCTCGCTCCCGACCAAGCAAAATGTGTGAATAATCAAGAATACATTACTTTGCTCAGCCATGTAATGGATTGTAGAGCAACATTAGATTTTAACACTGGGTCAGTCTGTGCTTCTCTTTTGCTTTGATGTTGCTCAACATTTTTTTGCAGTATGGATGAATGTTCAGCCAAAAACATGATCGAGGAGACTACTACTCAAGTTAGAAAATAGGAAGAGCAGAGGCTAAGAATTCCTTTCAGTTCCCTGAATGAGTCATGCTCCCAATATACAGCATATTACAGTTTCTTTTTCTGGTATTTTCATGAAACTTTCCCTCTTTTTTCATTTTTTTTTTTGTATCTTTTAAACCTTGTTAAGCCATTTAATGAAGCTGATTTTCAGTCAAATGTTGCATTTACCTCACTTCAGGATGCTCTCTCAGGGAGAGGGAGGTCCTTTTTTTCCAGCAGTCAAGAGGTTCACCCTGGACAGGACAGATGGCCAGTTCATCCCAGGGCAACTCACTAAGACATACAGGATACACAACCATGACCCACACTCTCTCCTAGGGGCAATTTAGAGAGCATGCATATGCATATCTTTGGACTGTAGGAGGAAGATGGAGTAACAGGAGAAAACCCGCTTTTTACAGGGAGAAATGCAAACTCCATGGAGAAAGATCCTGATCAAGATTAAAATTTAGGAACTTTTTGATGCAAGGTTAACAGTGCCAACCACTGAGTCTCTTTTCAGTCTCTTGCACTGTAATTGAAATTTTGAGAAATTCTGTTCTGCATTCTGTTTGGCTGTGCTTCACATAAAAAACATCGATCAAGTATACAGCAAATCGTCAAAATCATCAAGCAAGTATCCAGCCAAATAATCAAAATCATCACGCAAATACACATGAAAATTATCAAAATCATCTAGCAAATATCAATGCATCAAAATCATAAGGATCATCAAGCAAATATTGATCAAAATTATACTTTGATCAGTAGATCAAATTCAACTCTAAACAGGTGGGTTTTTAGCCTTGATTTAAAGGAACTCAGCGTTTTGACTGTTTTGCAGTTATCTGGAAGTTTGGTCCAGATTAGTGGAGCATAAAAACTGAAAGCTGCTTCTCCATGTTTGGTTTTGGTTCTGGGGATGCACAGTAGACCAGAACCATAAGACCTGAGTGGTCTGGAAGGTTGATACAACGACAACAGGTCTTTAATGTATTTTGGTGCTAAGCCGTTCAGTGATTTATAAACTAGCAGAAGTATTTTAAAGTCTATTCTCTGAGCTACAGGGAGCCAGTGGAAGGAGTTTAGATGTGCTCTATCCTTGTCTTACAGAGAACACAAGCAGCAGCGCTCTGGATCAGCTGCAGCTGTGTGATTGACTTTTTAGGCAGACCCGTGAAGACACTGCTGCAGTAATCAATGCGACTAAAGATAAACGCATGGATGAGTTTCTCTAGATGTTGTTGAGACATTAGCCCTTTGATCTTGGAAATGTTCTTCAGGTGATAGAAGGCCGACTTTGTAATTGTTTTTATGTGTCTCTGAAGGTTCAGGTCCAAATCCATCACTACACCCAGATTTCGGGCCTGATCACTAGTTTCTAGCTGTAATAACTGAAGCTGTGCGCTGACTCTAGATCATTCCTCTTTAGGTCCAAAGATAACTTCAGTTTTATTTCTGTTCAGCTGGAGAAAGTTTTGACACATCCACGCATTGATTTGTTCTAAGCATCTGTTCAGTGCTTGGATGGGTTCAGAGTCACCTGGTAACATTGTGATATAGAGCTGTGTATCATCTGTGTAGTTGTGGTAGCTTATCTTATTACTTGTT
This sequence comes from Anableps anableps, assembly GCA_014839685.1. Taxonomy (NCBI): domain Eukaryota; kingdom Metazoa; phylum Chordata; class Actinopteri; order Cyprinodontiformes; family Anablepidae; genus Anableps; species Anableps anableps. Next base: position 28,770,091 of record CM026081.1, read on the forward strand.
ATACTCTGAGCTAATGGGAGCATGTAGATATTAAATAGGAGGGGGGTCTCAGGATTGAATCTTGGGGTACCCCATATGTGACTTTTGTCCACTACAGTGAGAAGTTGCCTATTGACACAAAGAAATCCCTGGTCTTCAGGTAGGATTTGAACCAACTAAGTACTGTACCAGAGAGTCCAACCCAGCTCTCCAGTCACTTCAATAATATATCATGGTCAACAGTGTCAAATGCTGTGCTGAGGTCCAACAGAACCAACACTGTGGTTCTTCCACAGTCTGTATTTGTGTGGATATCATTAAACAGATTGACAAGGGCAGTCTCAGTGCTGTGGTGAGCATGGAAACCGAACTGAAAGACATCAAAGTGGTTTGTCATTGTTAAGAAGCTGTTTAACTGTTGAAACACTGCTTTTTCAATATTTTTGCTGATGAATGGAAGGTTAGAGATTGGTCTGTAATTCTGCAACAGTGATTTATCCAGATTGTTCTTTTTTAACAGTAGTTTGATAAGTTAGTGGCTAACGTTACTGGCTAACAGTTAGCCAGCTGAAGATTTTCATAGTGATTGCAGCTGTCCTTATCTTGTCTTTCCTTGTCTTTATCTTCATTCTTTGTGGCAGACTTTACTTTGAAAAGAAATCTTAATATTGCAAGATGTTGTGCCACAACATTACATTACATCTTGCTTGACCATTGCCTTAGGATTCTGCTCGATTCTCATCTCCCTTCAGTGCGCCGTCTGGTATTCGGAAATTTGGAAATCAGTGAACAGAAGGAGAAGTTGTGAACAATGACGTCGAGTTTCTGCACCATTGTTGAACTGTAGTCTGCCCATGGCTGTAGTCTGACAATGGCAGCAGAGGAAGTGAATGAAGCCATTCAGTCCGTGTTGGTCAGGCTTCCAAATATTGAGCAATTAAAGTCGGAGCAAGTGGAATGTTTCAGACATGTTACTCGATTGTTTACAGCGCATGCAAAGCATCATAACTTCCTTCACGATCAAGCTGGCGCATTACATACATCACGGCCAAATGTTAGTGATTGTGTAAAATCAGATCCAGTCGTTTAAAACTTCAACAGAGTCCACATCTCCAGCAACCAATCATTTCTCAATAACCGAGGATCCAGACCTTCTGTGCGAAGCAAGGCGTAGAGCAAGGAGCTGGTTTTTACCAGGCTACATTACATACCTACCGTAAACCATTATAAAGAATTTACACAACAGTACAGATCTGCCCATCATGCCAAAGCTCTTAATGGACCATTGAGAAGTCAGCAAAACTTCATTATTAGGAAATAAAAGTTCTAAGAAAGTCTCAGTAGACTAACCTAGAGGAAGATCACAACAAGGTTTGGATGTTGCTGTTAGCTTGGCCTAGGCTCTTTCCTGTATGGTTGAGAGATATCTCCGTTGTGGTTGCTTAAACCACTCATACCAACCACCCGTTCCCCCACAACTCACACACACATTCTCATCATTTCATCCATCTGTCTTGGGTCTTCCTGAGCCAAAGTCAAACTTTTACCTCGAACACCCAAACCTCAATAGGTCTCCTTAGAAGACACTGTTGTAAAGCGTGCTGTCCTGACGGTTTGTTCCAGAGGCTTGATGAGGTTTGCTGTTTTTCTTGAGATGTACTGTAGTTGTGCCTAGTGCTTATTTTATTAAAAAAAAAAAAAAAAAAAAAAAAATACCTGCTAAATTCATGCACACGTGTGTTGGATAGTTTAATTCTGACAACTGCTTGATGCCCTTGGCTATGCTGAAGTTGGCTCAGCCTAGGATAATGAACATCAACTTTCACCCTTAAAAATGTTGCCATTGTTATCATGGCTTGCATCTCTGTCAGTCTTTGGAAATAATCTTGTTTCAATCTAATGAACTGCATGTTGTTACATTTAAAAATCAAACTATTGATGAATTCACTATATCACAAAGGTTTGAAAGTGAAAGTTTTCTTGCTGTTCCTTTCTTCTTAGCTAATTTCTCCTTTTTTCCAGTTACTGCTAGATGCAACATTAGAGCTTTTGAAATAATCTCTAATATCTTCAGCAAGTATAACTACCCAGTTATAGTAACATAACTCACTTGCCTCAATTGAAACATTTAAGGAAATGCATACATTAAAATGAATGTTCTGACAAACTAACTTTAGATGTGGAACGATTCTGATCTGTATTTAAATTGTTCTTAATCAATACTGCTAAAAAACATTTTCTGATCACAGAGCTGTGAGCATGTTTACTCCATGCAGCTAGCTCACTGACTGAAATGCTTCCATTAATCAATTTTTAGATTAACAACAAATCAAATAACCATGATAAAGTCAGGGAGCTTCTTCCCACTCATGTTAACCCACATATTTAATTGCACACATTTATATTAATCTTTTTTGTATATTGCAGTTAAACACATTCAGTGTATAATTACCTGTTCTTGCTCTCATTAACCTTTGCTGCAGCAGCAGCTAGAAGCATGCATTATCAACTGCTCAAGTATAAATATGATGGCTATAAAGCTTAATTTGGGTTGGACTAAACTAAACCAAAAAGAGGAGGAAACACAGGATTTACACTGGACTGTAGCTTCTTCTCAGGACATTAAGTTGTGCCTCTTTTAAATGCCCAAGTCATCTCCAAATACGTTCAATCCACTTAGTTCAATGCTTTATGCCTATTCCAGTTGGACCTGTTAACTGAGCATTTTTAGTCCAGAAAATATATGTGGTGTAGATATTTATCTCATTCCAAATTTAGCCGAGACACCAGGGATGGGGTCAAGACCAGTTGTTCCGAGACTGAGGCCATTCCAGGACATTGCTTTTTGTACACCACAAAATGTAAAAATTAATGGAAAAATGGGTAATTACTCAACCAAAATCACTTCTTGGTATTAAATTAATAATGGTCATAATAAACTAACACTTGAGTTATTAAATGCAGCCATACATCGATATACATTCTCTAAACTCAATTAATCAGCACACATTGCACAATTGTTATATGATAAATTTTAAAAAACTGTGAGAAATTAGGCTGATAAAGATTTGTCACATTAAAAAAATCTTTCCACATGATCATCTGAATAAAAGCAATTCATCAGAGTATCGGATGTTAAAAAACACATATGCTGGACATATTAATACATTATTAGGCATTTTAATATTATTAGTCCATGCAGGTATGCCAATTGCCTCACAGAGGAAATTCCAAAACCATGAGAGCCAATAGAATCTGTGGGATTTACAAAACTCACGTAGCCAAAAGGGATGACGCAGGGACAACAGATTACAGGAGCCAATTGGGAATATTTTCCCTAACATGGATTACGACCATAAAACATCGAAGGTAGGACTGAATTTATGTTTTTGGCTTGATGGGCCTTATTTTTTTTCTCTCCATCGGCTGCTTTACTCACTTAATAAGTGAGTTTCAGACATAGGGCGAAGGTTTAGCGTCTGTTTATATTTTTATTATTATCATTATTATTATCATTATTATTATTTAGCTACTTAGTATTGAAACTGGGCGGTGTTGTGCACATTTTTCCCATTACTACTTACTTTTCCTTGTGTCTGGCGTAGATGTCTAGTAAAACTAGATTCATCTACACCAGACATCGCGTTCATTCTGCATATCGTTATTCCTGGCGGTGGACAAAACGTACAGGTGGCCCGGGATTTTTCCCTTCCCCTCAACTTTCCTGTCTTAAAATTCTTCATAGTTCTAAAAGGCAAATTTATTTTTTTATTTTATTTTATTTATTTTTTTTTTTTTTGCAGTCAGGTGCAGGTTTTTGATCAGCAAAAACTCGTCCGCACAGCATGTAAACATGCAGGCGCGCTCTTTTAAATCAAAGGGCCAACTGCTGTCTGGTTTTGTAAACAATCATATGCAATACGATTTCGCAGTCATTAGCAATATCCATCCATCCATTATCCATCACGCTTATCCATGCAGGTCCACGAGGGGCTGGTGCCTATCTCCAGCAGTCATTGGGCGAGAGGCAGGGTACACCCTGGACAGGTCGCCAGTTCATCCCAGTCATTAACAATAATAAGGTTGTATTTTTTTTAGTGGGATGCAGCTGCACTTCGTTCACTGCTTTTAATTCAGCTTGTTGTGGTTCTGCGGGTGAAGATAAAAGGGAGCTAAGTTTTTGTAATTTTGACAGAAACTATTGAGTCTCGAACTGGTCTTGACCCAATTTGTCGAACGAAACCAAGACCAAGACCGAGGCATAACAATCCAAGACCGAGACCAAGCCCAACACCGGGAAAAAACAGATTGAGACCAAGACCATCCATGCTAGACACTGAGAGTCATAATTAGTTGGCTTATATGACAAACCATTCCAACATTTCAACCACATTTAGAAATCATCAGATTTCCTCATGGGGACAATATTTTAATTTAAGTAGTTTCAAAAATCTACACTTTTACTTGAGCATGTTTTAGGTATTGTACTCTTACATTTTAACAAGTAACAAGTTATCAATCAGTTCCAGGGATGCACAGACACTTATCATCATGACAAGTAATATAGCTACTAAAAATGATAAGAGAAAATCAGTTTGCCCACTTGACTTGTTAAGTGTCTTACCCAAGGGCACAACAACTGAGACAGACCAGCAAGCAAACCAGCAAGGACAGGACAAACTGAAAATAATGTTTGTTTTTTGTTTCTTTAATTTCTAGTTATGTGCTACTTTATGCTGATCTATCACAGTAAAATAAAATGAATATTGTGGAAAAGTTTAATGGGGAAACATAGTGTCTTCAGTCAGAGGCCTCTTCGGGTACTGTAATACAGTCCACTACAGGAGATCCTTTCTGTCCACAGCCAACAGCATCTACACATCTTTGAAGAAACTTGGATAATATAAATTGCGAAATTTAATTTCTCTTTTGGATTGATAAAATGTTTTAGAACTGAAATGAAATGGGTTGAACTGAATACTTTATAAGGTACTACAGATGTCCCAATGAGCTTTTTGTGTGAAACAAGGTTTCTGCAGGTTTCACTTACTCAAATTTAAGACTTTTTAAGAATTTCTTAAGCCCATTATGTGCAAAAAGATGTACAAATAAAAATCACATATTTTACAGCAATGTCAAGCTTTGTTGCACAAAATGCACATAGCATCGTACGGGTTGACAACAGAAGTGAGCCAGTGGTGAAAAGAAACGTCGTCCAGCTATCTGGTGATAATTTACTTCCCAATAATAGATGCAAAAAAGCTAGCTAGCTAGGTAGCAAGGGATTATTAGCAGCTAGTTAGCAGTAGCCTCAGCCACCTCAAGTCACAAAATGCAACAAAGATGTCTGTGTGCAACTCAAACTTTTGCCTGACAGAAAAGTCCCACGAGAAGAATAAACTACATTGAGTACGCGAGATTAAATAGTCCTGCCATGGCAAAATTTAAGACCTGTGTTTAATGTATTTAAGGCTGACACACATATTTTCTAAAGATTTTAAGACATTTTAAGGCCTTAATTTTAGATACATTGTCTCTAAGAATTCTTAAGACTTTTTAAGGATGTGCAGACATCCTGGTGAAAATATCATCTAAAGAAATTAATCTTCTTCATATATGATATATGCAAATCCTGAACAGTTTAGTTTGTGGACCTGTGACAACCAAATTTAAAGGGATACATGGTATCTCAGAGAGTTGGTCATGCCAGATAAATACTATCACCTTCTGGAATGTTGGGGTCTGACAATTCATGTTTCAGATTACATTTCCTAAATATGTTTGTCACAACAATAAGATGATCTTCAGAACTAGGTCTCATAACTTAACAGCAGCAAACCGTGTTTAGCTATACAGTAACATAAATGAGGCTGCAGGAATGAACATACAGACAGCAGTGCATTCTAAACTGCAGCGGCTTTGGGACTCCGTGTGTCTTCTCATGTGAAAATATTTAATCCTCGTGAGGATTAAATGTCCTAAAAAAGAAAGCGAAGTGAGGCAAGTATGGCACAGTCAGAATATTTCTACTTCTTTTCAGGGCACTTCAGATTTGGATGTGGGTTTAGGGCTAAGATTAGAGCAGGATTAGGTGGAAATGTCAGAGAGGGAACGCTTAGGGAATGAATACAGTCAATGAAATTCTTGACAAGCACGCAGCAGGAATACAAATCTGTGTGTGTAAGTGTGTAAGTGTGTCTGTGTGCCAATGGTGAAGTGTTTGGTGGCCACTCTGTTCAGCGAAAACACTGTTGTTTGAGTACACTTGCAGACAGAAGTCATTGAAACCCTCCTCACACTCCTCCTGCCTGTCTTCAGCGAGCAGCCACACAAGCAGATTGGGGGCGGTGGTGGTGGGGAGGGGGGCACTAAGGGAGAGTGAAACCATAGAAAACGGACTACTTCTCTACACTGTTCTGTTTCTATTGGCTATTCAGCCATAACATTATGGCTGATGACAGGTGAAGTTAATAACTGATCATTTCTTCATCTGGGCACCTGTTTGTGGGTGGGAGGTAGTAGGCAAACCAGCAGGGGCAGTGCAGCCTTCTGCAGGGTCAGCGGTCTGCATGCCCTTTTAGAGCCTCCACACAGAGCACCCCTGCCTATTTGTGGTTCAATATTCGCAGATTTTTCAGTGGAACATAACTCAAAATTATTCAGGGAAAATTTGTGTATTTGCAGATTTATTTTTGTAGAGAATATCTAAAATATTTGCAAGAGAATGTACCTTGGGAAGCTGAATTACCTAGGACTCATGCTACTTGACATACTATTTGCTGATGTTTGCAAAGCAGCTAATCCAGGAATGCCATACATTTTCCTTGGTGCTGATTGGGTCTACCTCCAAAAGTGGAGATAAGGAAGACCATGGATGTTAGCCTAAAATGGCTCTTGTAAATCATTACTTTAGTAATTGAGTAATTTATCGATTATTCTGACAACTGATCAAGTAATCGAATAAAAATGTTCCCTTTCTGTAGCAGCTACTAAAGCTTGTAAAAGATATATATATATATATATATATATATATATATATATATATATATATATATATATATATATATATATATATATATATATATATATATATATATATCTCTTGATGAGGGAATAAGATTATAATATGATATAAAGCTAAAAAAAAGTTGGATTTAATCATGACCCCTCTTTAAGAGATTTTTTACGTGGGCGATTAAAGTCAGAAGCCTGAGAAAAAGCCAAAATTCTGAGATTAAAACTAGAATTCTAAGATTAAAGTGTGAATTCTGCAATTAAAATCTGAATTCGGAGATTAAAGTCAGAATTCTTTTTTTTTTTTTCAGTGACCCTAATCCTCTTCTGTAAGTATCTGTGGAGTGTGCCAGAGAAAATAAATCCAATCCATGGAATCCAACACCCAAACTTACAGGACTTAAATGATCTATTGCCAGATTCCATGACACAGAGCAGAGGAATCCATGCCTCAATAGACCAGGGCTGTTTTGGTGGGGAAAGGCAGATAGGCTATGTATATAAAGCATGTGCATCATATAAAAATATTGTTTGTATTTGGTGTAAAGTTTACTTGAAATTCTCATTTGAGATCAATCTAATTGCTGTGTACTGCAAGTACTGACACACACACACAACACTAATTTGGAACAAAAAGCTTGACAGTCCCTCTAACTGCACTGTTTAATAGTAAAGTCAAATACAACAGTGGTAGGAGCTCGTCCCGTAATCAGTGGGTTGATGGTTTGAGCCCTGCTCCATCCATCTCCATCGTTGTGTCCTTGGGCAAGACACTTCACCCACCTTGCCTGCTGGTGGCGCCGGTGCATGGCAGCCTTGCCTCTGTAAGATATGGCTGCTATCCAGTAGCTTACCACCATCAGCGTGTGAAGATGTGTGTGACTGGGTGAATGACTGAATGTAGTGTAAAGCTCTTTGGGGTCCTCTGGACTTGATAAAGTGCTCTATAAGTACAGGCCATTTACCAAATAAAGCATTTCAGTTTAGTTCTACATCAGTCACTGTCAGTCAACCAATAGTTGTAGAGTTTTGTTAACAGATGAAACAACGCAACAGTAAAACGTATTTTTGTCCCAGGTTGTTTTTTTTTTTTAAATATCTCTCCCTCGGTTGATATTTGATCATGTTTATCAGCAATAATCCTGTTTTAATTCACCGGTTAGTTAATGTCAGATGCACACAAAAACATGCTGGTATTTACAGGGACTTCCATGTAAAACATTGCCTTTGGAGATGCTTATTATGTCTTCACTAGCCTATTGATCCACAGTAATGAGTTCCCATTTTGTTGCTTGTCTCATAAGCTAAATGTCAGGTTAAAGGATGTTTCTGGTGGATCCAAACAACAACATGGATGCATCATTACTGCCTGACCTTCAACAGACCAACCAGTATTCATCCATCCCAAAAATTCCAGAAAATCTCTAGAAACCGCTAACAAATACTGTTATCCATGCACAGAACATGTTGCCATCTCGACTAAAACCAGTGATCAAAAGCTTGTATATAAATATAGATATGGTTCTTGAAGGTAGGTATAAATGTACACTTTGATGTACTATTTCTAAACGTTTCTACATGTACTGTGGCATATATCCTGTATATTCAAAGTGAAAAAGAAATTCAATCGAGGAAAAAAGTATCAAAAACAAAATGCTGCACCAACCTTGTTGTATAATGATGCACATCCTTCAATTAATGCTTTGAATCAGCTTTAATTTGATTTCAGCATTCAGTTTGATTTAGTTCACATCTGCTCTCAGTTGCAGTGAAACCGATGAACCTTAAATAGAGTTCTGCTGCTGTGGAAGAATTTTCTTGACATTTGCTCAACTGCATCCTTTAGTTAAAGCCACAGTAACGTGAGAGGTTACAAAAGGTCGTGATTATTTCCTTGTACGAAGGTATCAGTCAGGAGAATGGTACCAATTAAATCCTTTTTATATACACCATGGCACAGTTGAGAAAATATAGGACAACAGGAACATTACAAAAACTGGACATTTCTCCAAACCTGATGAAAAACTGAAATGAAAACTGATGAGAGATGCTGCCAAGAGGCTGAAAGCAACATTAAAGAAGCTGCTACTATTTCTACGAAGTGCTTGCTACTATTATAGCTATATCTATAATCTCCTGTATTTTTCATATGTCTAGACTAAGAAGTATAGTTAGGATAAACAATCTTTTCTTCCAAAGAAAACCCCACAAAATCTCACAAAGCCTAATGGAGAATGTGTTTTGCTGTCATAGAACTAAACCTGAACTTTAGCAAATGGTGAGTCTGGCAAAAAACATCACCTAAAGCACACTTTGTCAGGGTGAAATATGGTGGTGGCAGCATCATGGTCTGAAGTTGCTGTTCTTCTGATTGAACTGGGGTTGTTAACAAGCTGGATGAAGTAATAAACAGATCCAAAAACCAGTTAGTTTTTGACCAAAACTCTTAAAACGGCAGTATTTTGTATTTTCCAGGCGCATAGTGCCATTTTATAGCAAAATCAAGTAACTATGGTACCTTCAGTTATAAAAATGCTGTATGTATCAAACATGACTTAAAAGAAATTTGACTTCACAGTTTAACACCTTGAAACTGGGCCACTGTCTCTTTAAGAAGTTCCTGGTCTTTGCTGCACTGCGAAGTAGCTCATTTGATGAGCTTAGCAGATGCGCAGTTCCACCAGATTCCTGCAAAAGAAGAGTGAAAGCTGAAACTGAGTCAAAAGTTGCTTCATAAGATATTAGCTAAAGAGTAGTTATTGTAACTTTTTTTTTCCTTCGAAAAGATTTGTTTGTTTTCCAGTTGAATTTTATAGGTTAAATGTCATAAAAGTCCAAAAGAATTGAAGATGATTTATCATCGTCATCAGGGCTGCGTGTACCACTGTAAATATGAGCACTGTCACTCAGATAGAGTAGAAATGTGTGTGTGGGTGTGTGTGTCTGACGCCCTGTCACAGGTGGGCTCTGTGCTTTTAATCCATGAATAAATAAAAAGGTGGACTGGATTTCCTCACCAGCGACATCAAATGTGAAAGAAACCAGAACTAAGAGGGGTCAGAGAAGAAAGGAGGAATGCTTTTAAGGTGAACCTCACAGTGGTCATGACCCAAATGTCAACATGAAGAACATCTAGTTATAAATAATGAAGCAAAAAAGAAATACCACTATACTGGGTGAAAGAGAAACACAGACTGATGATGCTCTTAAAGTCAGGGATGTGGTTGTTCAGCAGCACCAGATCATACCTTTTTTCAATCTATCAGATTTGTTGTATACATTTTTTTCTATGTTACACATTAAAGAATTTACAGCAATATTTTGGTTTATTTAGCTTGTCAGAGAAAAAAAGGGTGTTTATTTTTCAAAGTCATATTTTCACCATGTTATTCAAATATTTACAAATTTAGTCTAAGCTAAATATTTAGCTTACAAACTTAACATTAAGTTCAGAAGTAAATATTTATTTAGTCAATGATGATAAAAAAAAGTTACTTGAGCGACCTCTGAAGTGATTCAGTCTCTTCAGCCGTAGGGGTTTATATAGAAGTCTGCAAAATCCAGCTTTTATTCTAATAGTCCACTTCCGCTTATCAGCAAGACGCCATCAGTATTTCATCAGCTTGTCAGCAGTGTGGAGGGATGAAGGTAAGACGGTTTCCAGCTCAAAGTACTGTGCACCATCAAGTGTGCTATCCTGCACTCAGTGGTGTGTGTGCATATCTCAGCAATTTTGTATTTAAACTGAATCTTGAAAAACTTAGAAGTTCTTTCAGTCTGACAGCAACACGCCTGTATGCACAATTCGGAGGTGTGTGAGTTTCTCCCCCTGACGGTAGCACTATTCCATAGGGAGCAGGGAAGTATACTGATCACTATGTACAGAGGACCTGATCATGCCCCTGTTCTTACCGTTGCAGAGATCACTGATTATTTGTTTCAGTTGCCTGGTGAAATCTTATTGGTTCCAACCTGAGCACTGGCTGGATAATACACACAGAAGCCTTGCTTCAAAGAGCAACTTTTTTGGAGCCTGGCTATTTTAGTGTGTGTGTGTGTGTGTGTGTGTGTGTGTGTGTGTGTGTGTGTGTGTGTGTGTGTGTGTGTGTGTGTGAGATGAGGTTAAACTGCTAATCCTGCTTTAAATTCTGTGAAGACCAATCCTTGCCCTGGTGATTTTAGAAATGTAAGAAAGGCCAGCATGGCTTGGATAGAATAAAATCCACTGATTGGTTAAGCAGTCCTTCAGGATATCTCCTCACCCAGCAGCTCAGTCTCCTGGTGAACTGCTGGGTCCAAGCTTTAGAACCTATCACTCTTACAAGGTCAGTTTGAAATAATTATTTTTATTTTCTTTAACATGCTGTAAGCCTCACTTAGTAAATTTCTTGAAGCACTTTTTCCTTCATATCGCCTGTGGCAGAACTGACAACTTGCCAATCTCAGAAGGCCCTCCAGGCAGACAGAACCGCTGTTGGAGCAGAACGTAACCATTCTCCAGGGAAGACATTGGTGGGTGAACCACATGAGCAGAGAAAAATGAACAGCCCACACCTGACAAATATAAGGCACTGTTATTACTTCTATTGCACTGATTCTGGTGCTAAAAGCAGAGCTCAGTCAGAGCTTTCTCCCTCTAAAATTCAAATAGAAATTGGAGCTTAGAATTAGGCAATAAAACCTTTTTCTTTAGTATACTGAGAAACCAGTAAAGTCCTGATGAATGTTAGATCTTTAGTTAAGATAATATTTTGAAATTAATTTATTATTCAAAAAATGTTTCTTTTTCTTTTTACAATTAGTGTGTAGGTTAATAATGAATGATCCTTCATGATAGGTTTGAATTTGAATTTCATGTTGATTATTTTGTTCTTTTATTTAAGTTAATCTGTAGTGAATAGATACTGGTTGGCTAAAAATTAATTTGATTACCTTTATTTGTACCTCCCATGTATTCCTTTTTATAATATTTAATTACAGTGCTGATTCTAACAAAATCCTAATGTTTAAAAATTTCAGAGATTTCCTCATGCTTATGTTATGTGAAGAGTATTTCTCAATGGCAAGGTCAAGAATTCATCCGCTGATTGAGTTAGAGACAAAAAGACTGAGTCATGATAGATTATGAGACTATGATTGGTTTGGTTATTGGTTTATGAACCCAAAAGCAGTTTAGCATAGCTTAATCATATTACACAAATAATGCAAATATCTAAAGGTGAATTTTTGCAATGCAAAGAATGATATGTGTGTTTTTATACATTGAGCAGTCACCCCGAGATGTTGCGATGTTTTGTTTGTGATTGTTGCAGCCTAAAATTATTGATATTGCAGCACATTTTTCAAAAACTTGCAGTCAAAGTTGCAAATTTTTTTAAGCTTTACTTTTTCCATGACATGGTCTTACCGTGGTCTTACCGTGACATGGTAAGACCATGTCACGGTAAGACCATGACTTTCATGGACCTTCTTACTGTCCAAGTTGAAATTGCTGCACATCACCTTCCCAAAAAAACCGGATTTTAACATAATTGATATTTCAAGTGCAAATAACATGTTCAAGTACTTTCTTAAAATAGCAGCCTTAATAGAAATAAAATCATACCCTGAGGAGTTGGCAAAGTGCAAAAGAAGAATTCCATGTAGGTCTTTCAAGTTAACATGAACTGTATACACAGTACAAGCAAATCATACAGAACGTGCAAAAAAAGAGGCAACAGTTACCATTTAGCGTCACACATGCTGTCATCTTGCAGGTTCAGCTTTCAAGAGACTTTGTGAAACAGGAAGTTAAATTAGAAGGGGGCTAAGGGGATTGGTCAAAATCCAGCTGAGTTGCAGTGATTGGTCAGAAAAGAAGGAAATATAGAAAACGTTAAGGCGATTGCTCAGATTTGCAGAAAAGTTGCAATGACTGGAGAAAATTGCAAGTCCGTGCAAAATTTGCGAATAACGAGTGAATTTCCATTAATGGTTGTGATCACAACATTGCTACCTCCTGTAGCGATTGATTGAGGTGAGATTTACATCATTTTTGAAACTGGCAATGATCAGATTTCTGACTGGAAAGTGAAGTACTACAGCACACATTTGTGACTCTTGTTTCTGACTGAATTTATCCTGTCAGGTTCTTCAGAGCTCAGAATCAATTCCTTTGACATTTAGCATTTTCATCTTTTTGAACTCATCATTTGTGACAGGTTTTCTCCCTGCTTCATTTCAGCAATAAACACATGGAGAGGCTGGATGACCTTGTTTTCTGGTGTTATAAATTTATTTCCTCTGTGGCATCAACACATCTAACAGGGGCCCTTCAGAAACTCTTTAAAGTAAATCAGGGCTAACCAGCCAACCTCGGGGCTGACTGAAATGCTTTAAAGTCACAGAAAACACGCACGACTCGATGTTACACTCCATATTCAACACACTCAACCATCCATTCCAATCAACATCTCATTGTGTCGATGTGTAGATCAAACATAAGATTGCTCCCACTCTTCGTTAGGCTCTTGAGAAATGCTTATCCTATTTCTTCTTTACCCTAACGTTCCTTTAAAAGTCACTTGTTTTGGCAGAAGAAGTAAATCTGATTATTTGTCATGCATGCCAAAAAGGTGAAAGAGGGACATTTATACAGTTGAAATCAGAAGTTTAGATTCAGGTGTTTGTTAGATACACTCTCAGTTGGGCTGCAGTTGCCACTAAATACATCTTGTATTACCTTGTACTGTGTACTTTCCATTGAAGTTATAACTGTTTTCATATATGCATATGTTGTTTGTTGTTGTGGATTCTCGGTTTTGGTTTTTTTCTCTTTCTGCGGGTCTAGAGGGAGACTTCAAGGGTGTTGACTTGTTTGATCTCTATGCTTTTTTCTATCCTCTGCTTCTATCTCCCTCTTTCCCTTTAAACCTTTTCTCCATCTTTCTCTCTTTCCTTCCCCCATTTTTTCGTCTTTGAGCCCATTACATTTGAAATAAACCCAAAGCAATTTCTAATAAAGTTTCATATATATACCAAGTGGAACATCATGGCAAAAGCAGTACTGCTCCGCCAGTGAAAGCTAATCTGTTGGGCCTTACCTTGACACTGAGATGGCAGTTCTGAGTGCCACACTGCTGGACAGGACATGTTAAAAAAAAAAAAAAAAGAAACCAGAAGTTTACATACACCACATAAAAAGACGCACCTTTTTTTCTCACTGTCTGGAGTTAAGACCAAACTGTCAGAACAAACTTCTCTTGTTCAGTTAGAATCACCAAATTTATTTTGTATAACATCAAATTTAACCAAAAGACAGCTATCAGAGACACTACAGTAGAGGAGGTGAATCAGTGACTGAGGCTGTGGGAATAAAGTGCAGGAATTTATTTTTCTGCAACAGTTTTGGTGAGAAAAAGCTTAGGCATCATGAAAAACCATATTCATATTACATTTATTGTATTCCAGTTCAGTGGCAGTTTTACGCATGCGTAATTCAGTTACTATACGGAGACAGAATGGAGTGGTTGCCTCTACTGCAGGCTGCTACATAACGAGCCTGCTGTCAGTCAGACTGACCGCCTGCAAGGCTTCTGGGGTGGGAGGGGCTCACGGCAGCTCTCACTGCTCACTGCAACCGCAGTACTACCGGAGCTTTCCTGCTTTGTCGCCAAAGTCTCCAACAAACCAGATAAAAGTCGCTAGATTAGTCACAAGTCGCTTTTTTGAAAAAAAAAAAAAAAAAAAAAAAGTCGCTAAATATAGCAACACAGTCGCCAAGTTAGTAACAGTGCTTCCGTTCAGCCTGTGGTTAGCTTTGCTCGCGGTTCTAAATGGTAATATTTAATCCTTGGTTCATGTCCATCAATATGAAGTAGCATTTAGCGCATCAGTCAAAAAATTATTCATGAAAAGTGGAAAATAACATGTATAAGTCACAGATTACAACCACAAACCCTAAAGATTAGGGTGATGGGAAGGAGGCCTTCCAACTAGAAAGACTTTGAAGCTCACAACCAAATGGAAACAGGTAAAAAGCTGATGAAGCTTGTCATGTTGCAATGCCATTAAAGATTCTTTAATTGATCATTGAGAAGGGAATAAATATTTTCTCAGATTTGATTTTTAAGAAATAAAAAACCTAAAGGAAGCCAACTTTGATTTAAAACCCCAGCTTTCCTCCTTTTTCCTAGAATGTGACTCACTGACTTCAGTTTGCCCTCAGAGCAATGGAGCAAACAACAGAGTGCCACACATTTCACATTTTCTAAAGATCAAGTGTCAAACACAAGCAAAAGCTTTCTGCTGGATTTTTCTATGTACCTGCAACAGTTTCTTAATCTGACATAAACAACATTCCACTACCACAGAGCCTGACTGGCAGCCATCATCCTGCAGTGAGGATTCAGGTTTGAATGATGGCCTCCTTTTTCTCCTCAGACTTAATATTCATCCCTGCCACGAAACATTTGGACCAGAAATTTTCAAACGCACCACAGGGCTTTGCTTTTATGAGAATCCTGCACTCCCTATGACAGAAATCAATCAATCAAACAGGGAACCGTCCGACGGAACACAGCATGTCAGATGCATTGAGCGGCAAAAGCCCAGGCAGAGGCCAGCCGAGAGAAAGCGATACATCCTGTCTTTATTCCACGGTGCTCGTTTCGGCTCCGCGGCTCTATCAGAGCTGCTCGAGTGGAGGTACAAATGCACCGACTCGACGGCATGACAGGCGCAGCTATCAGTGTCTCTGTGAGCACAGTGGATTATCACACACACAGACACTGTTTGTCGAAAGCGTCCACAGAGCTACTCCAGCTCCGTCCTCGTATCAAAGGCACATAGATAGTGGTGTAGTGGCTTAGAGAGTGCTTTGAAGCAAAAGGGAACTAAATATTAACCTTTTAAAAGGCTTGGCGACTGACACATTTGATTGTGCCAGCGGGTTCTGAAGGACTTTGATGAGATGACGTGTCGGGGCGAGTTTGTGTGCCAGTCAGAGAGAAAACACAAATTGATACTCTGATCCCAGGCAGCAGTTTGAGAATCTCTTTCCAAACATTTCCAATGACCTCTCCAGCCGCAGTGTGACATTCAACTCAAACACCTCTCTGTCAGGTAACATTGTATAGTTTCCCATGAATTCCTTTATTTGCTTTGTTCTCCTTCCTATGTAGCTCATAATAAAGACTGAAGGGATTTTTATTTAAGCAACAGAGGGACCCACAAGTGTGCAGCTTAGCTTTACTCATTCCCTGTTGGTGTGATTTACAATAGGGCTCTAACAAGATGTCATGATATCAAGAAGCCGTAGTATTTCTCTTCAAAATGGGGAGCTATCAAGCTACCACTTGTGACTGTCAGGTGAAATAAACTAAACAGTTTATAGCTTAAATAGCACCAACGGTTGCCAAGGCAGAGGGTGGTAGAGTGAGGTAAACACACCAGAGATAAATATTCCATCCAGATGGCTTCCTTTGGTCAAGATAGCAATGAGGAGTTTTATAATAGCAGTAATTAGCTGCGTTTCCATTGACCATAAAATTGCGCAAATTGGATTTACAAAAATAAATTCACTTAATGAAAACACGCCAATTAAAAAAAAAATTATATATATATATATATATATATATATATATATATATATATATATATATATATATATATATATATATATATATATAGATAGATAGATAGATAGATAGATAGATAGATATAGATATATAGTTACAAGTACCTGGGAATACCACAAGCAAATGGCAGCCTCGATGAGGTCACAAGGAAAGGAGCCACAGCCAAATACCTCCAACGAGTAAGGCAAGTCCTGAGAAGCCAGCTCAATGGCAAGAACAAGATCCGTGCGATAAACAGCTATTCCTTGCCAGTAATCAGATACCCTGCAGGAATAATAAGCTGGCCAAAGGAAGAGATAAAGACCATGGATGTTAAAACTCGGAAACTACTAACCATGCATGGAGGGTTCCACCCTAAATCCAGCATCCTGAGACTATACGCGAGCCGTAAGGACGGAGGCAGAGGACTAGCGAGTGTGAGAGCCACTGTCCAGGATGAAACATCCAAGATCCATAAATACATCAAGGTCAAAGCCTCAACCGACGATGTGCTCAGCAAATGTCTCAAACAATGGGGACCAGAGGATGAGGTGCTGGAGGAACCATCATGGGAGGATAAGCCCCTACATGGGATGTACCACCGACAAATAACTGAAGTGGCTGATATCAGGAAATCCTACCAATGGCTGGAAAAAGCTGGACTCAAGGACAGCACAGAGGCACTCATCTTGGCTGCACAGAAACAGGCCCTAAACACCAGAGCGATAGAGGCACAGATCTACCACACCAGACAAGATCCAAGGTGTAGATTGTGCAAGGAGGCCCCTGAGACAGTCCAACACATAACAGCAGGGTGCAAGATGCTGGCAGGGAAAGCGTACATGGAACGTCATAACCAAGTGGCGGGCATAGTGTACAGAAACATCTGTGCAGGATATGGACTGGAAGCCCCGAGATCAAAGTGGGGCACACCCCCAAAGGTGGTGGAGAATGACCGAGCTAAGATCCTGTGGGACTTCCAGATCCAGACAGACAAAATGGTAATGGCGAACCAACCGGACATCGTGGTGGTGGATAAACAACAGAGGAAAGTCGTTGTGGTGGATGTAGCAATACCAAGCGATTGCAACATCAGGAAAAAGGAACACGAGAAACTGGAGAAATACCAGGGCCTCAGAGAGGAACTGGAGAAGGCCTGGAAGGTGAAGACCACAGTGGTGCCTGTGGTCATCGGGGCCCTCGGGGCAGTCACCCCCAAACTGGAGCAGTGGCTAAAACAGATCCCAGGAACAACGTCAGACATCTCAGTCCAGAAATGCGCAGTTCTCGGCACAGCCAAGATACTACGCAGAACCCTCAAGCTCCCAGGCCTCTGGTAGAGGACCCGAGCTCAGAGGGTGAGAAAGACCACCCGTGGAGGGTGAGAAGGGAATTTTTTTTTATATACACGATAAGGTTTTGCGCTGCGCTGACGTGGATTTTCAGCCAGGTTGAAATTGGTGTTGTTCACAAAACTGCAATGGAAACACTTTTTTCGCATCACATGAGTTTGTATTCAACAGCAACGCGCTTATTTGTAGGTACTGGCCTCGTTGGACTCCCTGGTTCCACCAGAGTTTTCACAGCATCATACAGCTCATCAAAAGTTGAATCCATAGCTCTTTTGTAAAATCACCTA
The DNA here is from genome assembly GCA_014839685.1 of Anableps anableps. NCBI lineage: Eukaryota > Metazoa > Chordata > Actinopteri > Cyprinodontiformes > Anablepidae > Anableps > Anableps anableps. Next base: position 28,788,319 of record CM026081.1, read on the forward strand.
CAACAATTTTCCCAAAATGCCGCATATCTACATAGCCTTTCCCAAGTATTAGGGGCTTCTCGCTCCAATGCCTGAATAAGACGCCAACATCTCCTTTGATGCACTAGTGCCGTGGCTGAAGTATGATTATATCTAATGTGTAAGTGTTTACATCTGTCGCCGCCATGATGTTTATTGACTTATCAGGTGAACAAGTTTATTCACATGTGATTTTAATTGTATTTGTTATTTAATGGAAACAATGGAATTGTAATTTTTTCGAAGTTAGCAGAATATCAACAGATTTGCATACATTTGTAATGGAAGCCCAGCTAATGACAAGGATTTATATGAGATTTGAAGCAATGAAGAGAACAAAAATACTTCTGTCAGGACACATGAGAAGGGGCAGCACAGACGAGGTACAAGAGAAGGATAACCCCTCCTACTGTGCGACCCAGTGGTTTTTTTAAATTTTGGTCATTATATGAAATCAGTGGGCTATTTTGTTGGTTAAGCATGTTTTTTTTTGATGCCTTGATGTTTGGAGACGTTATCATTTTAATGGCTCATTTATATGAACTGGAGCATAGTTATGCAAACAAACAGCATGGGGTCTGATGGAGGAGGCGCTTGCAGCTTGCTCCCAAACACAGATATATATGATCCCAGCATGTATATCTGTGTAATATGGCTTAGTGACACATCTCTTAGCTAACACCTGAATCGTCACTGGAGGCAGAGCAGTCCTGTGCTGGCTTTAGATAATGTGACAGATATTGCTTCTTACCAGGCCTTTACCAAACTTGGTGGCATGCTGATGAGGTAATTCAGTCATCTAATTCAGTTGCTTTGGATAGTTAGGATAGATCCAAGACCTGTTTCTTAATTAAAAGTTTAGCTGAGGGCGCTGTGAGAGCACACAACCCAAGACCAGCTGTAGCGGGTTTGAGTCCCAGCCTGCTGACCTTTTCCGACTGTCTTCCCCCTCTCTAAGTCACTTTACTATCAAAATGTGTTCATGGAATTTGTTCAAATTAGGGATGCAAGTTATCAATTAATGAGTTAATCTAAAGTTGATTGAGCTTATTGACCAACTAAAGATTAATTGATAAGTGACCATTTTCTTTAAGACCTGAGTTTTCTTTAGTATCACAAAGGTCTTTCTATGATATGAGATGTTAATTTTTTTATATACTAAATCTGAAAAAAAGAAGCACATCATTATATTTTAACAATTTTATGTGTCTTTTTTCACATTCCGTGCAAATGAGCTGATGGTAAGGATTATGCTTCCTTGACGGATCATGGAATGACAGGCCATCTAGAACAGGGGTCCTCAGCCCCGGACTTTGGTCTAAATCCGGACCCCGAGAGGGATTTGTCCAGACCGCAAAGCAATTTCTAATTTCTAATTTACTATGTAGTTGTATTTAGACATTTTAATCTTGTCAGCAGCGGTGTCTGACTTCTGAACAGGCACAACGGGCAGCTATGCAGTCAGCGACATCCTGGGGGTCCTTCAAAGCAGGTTGCTAAGTTACAAGCTAGGAAGCTCACACATAGCAAACTGGTGGTACTTGATGGAGCACAGATGAGTGAGTAAAAAAAAGATGGTTTAGTTAAAAATATGTAAGGTAGTCTACAAAAATCACACATTTAAAGATAAATTTACAGAAACATTCATTTTACCTCTGGGTGCAGAGCTTGCGCTAGACTTTTTCATTGTTCATCATTTTGACTGACGGGATGAAAAATTCCATCCTAATTTATATTTACCTGTTAGTTTTTAAAATGATAATGACATTCAATTGCATTTAATTTTCATTTGGTTTAATTAATATTCAGCCAGATGAACCAAGGATCCACATTACCACTTGTTTCAAATTCGCAGACATTTTCAACTTCACACACAGAGTACATAGGTAACTAAAATCAATTAATTTTTTAAAATGCCAACTAAGTCTCATCTCTGACCTGGACACCAAACTCAATGCATCTTGCTATCTGGGAGCTGAGCGCATTGTAGAACTATAGAGGCTTTGGAGCACATCTGCTGCAGTTGAAAAAGTTAAATATATTCATTGGCTTGATATATGATGACATAATGTCATCACACATCAAGCAGATGAATATATTTAACGTGTTTTCTGTAGTGACAAGTTTTGAAATCAGGGACTATTTCAAATAATCAGAAGTCGCCAAGACTCTCTGAACGATGGCCTACCTGATCCCGCAAACACTCAGTAGGAGGAGACTCCCGCAGTGGTTAAGCTGGAGCAGATGTGCTCCAAAGCCTCAATAATGCATTGAGTTTGGCGTCCAGGTCAGAGATGAGACTCAGATGGGATTTCAAAAAATGAATTGATTTTAGTTACCTCCGTGAGGTACTCTGTGCGTAACGTTGAAAATGTCTGCACATTTGCACCAAGCAGTCGAGTGTGTGTAATCTGTTAAAATGCCTTCAGGTTTTCCTGTCACTGGTTAAAAAACCTGTCAAATACGGAAAATATTCGGTTAACGCGACCCCTGGTCGGGTGTTCAGTCAGTCTGCCTCATATGTTCTGAATCAGTTGGACTCAAAGAGCAGAAATCTAAAGAGACATTATGAAACCAAACATAATTCAACCAAAGCTATTCGCCTGCGTCTGACGGTAGAACAAGGAGGATATTTGAACAGTATGACTTGAACAGTATGACCGAGATACACAGCTGATAAGACAGTCTTAAAGGCCCAACAGTGAGAATATGATTGTTCACTGTGAGATCATAGTATCATTGTTAATTTTTTTGTTTCTGTTTTCGTTTAGTATTAGTATTTAAATTGGATTGCACTTTTCAGTTCAGCGAATGATTTAATGGGCATATGAATAACTGATCAGTAGCTAAAAAAGATGAACTCTATATTGTTAATTAAATGTTAAATAAAAATTAACATTTTTGTAAATATAACATTTTATATGAAATATGAACATTTTAGTTTTGTTTAATGGTTGCAGTAGCTCCTCTAGTGGTCTCATCTAGGAGAGAAAAACAGTAAAACTGATAAGCTCCACAGCAGCAGTAAAATGGATGGCATGAAAAACAGATTATATAGTTAATTGCAGTAATAAAGTCAGCAACTGAAATGTAGGTCAAGTTAAACAACTGTAAAACCTCAACATGCTTTTCATAACCATTAAGACTTCTTTTCGGAATACACTCCATAGTGTTTGAACTCAGGTCCCCAAAGTTTCACTCTTCACCCATATAGGTGGTAATAACTGGCTGGTGTGTAAACTACTTATTCAGATATATATTAAAATAATTTCCCACCAAGAGTTTGACACTTTTTTTCTGCTGGGTGATAAATTGCCCAAATGTGGAAAAAAAACAACACATCTCCTCACACAGCATCTCTGTAAAACAAGCCTCCTTGCTGTCTTGTTTTCTATCCCTGCCTGTGGGCGTACACAGCCAGCGTGGCCACAGAAATCTATCCTGCAAGAGCTCTTCTGCACACAGAGCTGCCTGATCATCACAAAATACATTTGCATAACAGAGGTATCACAGCTGAGTGGACAGAGAACCGTGAATCTGATCTTACGCTCGCAAATTACTGTATTGGCTCTATCAGCTAACGAGGGACAGAAACAGAGGAAATGTTGAACAAAAGCATGTTACTATAATATCTGAAGCTTAAAAACCATAGAAACTTGTTCTGTTATGATGCTTATCTTCTATAACATTTCACAAGGTTAGAGCATACAAAGGTGCATTAATTTAGAGGGAAAAAAAATCCTATGTTAGGGAAAAAAATTTTAATAAAATCTCAGACATCACAGTTGTCGATAACCTTCAGAATCCCTCTAAAGTAAATGTATTTGAAGCATTCTTTCAATTTACACATAACTGTTATAAAGTTAGACAGTTTGTGTGAACTTTGAACCAGTAATCCATGATCCATGTATAGACAGGATGTGACACGGAAGTCCATTTCTTTTAGGCGCTGACTTCTAGTTTTGATGAGGAGAACTTTTTTTTTAGGTTTTTCAAAGGGTTTGGTTTGTTTGACAGAGTGTAGTGTGAAAATGAACCACACCAGGTGAAAATGTAACAAATGTAGAAACACTGGTCCCCAAATGAGACTTATCAGGTGTCAAAACACCCCATGTCTCCATGACAACCACTACACAAGCTACATACCAACCTGGAAGTGATACCAGAAAAAAAGCAATTTCTGTCCCACCATCACAATTATAATATGTTAGAAAGTATGACAGACAATCTGTGGTGCTGAGGGCCTGTTTCTCTAGCAAAGACCCTGGCAACCTGGACAGAGAGCGTGGCATCATTTTAAGTAGACATCAGTTGGGTTCTACTACAAAACTGGAAATGAACCACCTTTAGGGTATAATGATCCAAACCATATATCAAAATTAAAACATCAACATCAACCTTCTTCCATGACCACCCATGTCCCCTGACCTAAATCCTATAGAAACACACACAATCTATAGAGATTGTTTAAAGAGGAATGGCCAGAAATCCATCCCTCTGTATGTCCTAAACTTGTGAAATGTTCTACAAGATGAAGTGGTATCCTCTCGGCAAAAGAAGGGATACCAATAACTTTCTCACTGTTACCTTGCATATTCATATGTTTTTGCAAATGGAAATGTTTCAAAACTGTTAAATTTGTTCCATGGATAAGAATAGTTAAGTGGGCAACAGGTGAGGCAGGGGCACCACTCCGGAGAAAATTCCAGTGACTCCAGCTCTTCCCCTGGCATTTCAGTAAAATAAATTGAAATTGTACAAACAGCATGATGGAAGTTTACAGCTATATTCAAACCAGGGGTTGCGATAACTTAATATTTTCTGTCTTTGAATGTTTTCTCTTTTTTTAAATGGTAAAGGGTAAAGGAAAAATCTGAAGGCCATATGTCATTTTGACCGATTAGAATACATCGCGGTGGTAACTAAATCAATCAAACAACAACAAAAAAAAAAATCCCCATCCTTTTCATCATCTGAGCATCTGAGTATCATCTCTGACCTGAACTCAATGCATCTTGCTATCGGGCAGCTGACAGTGCGTTGAAGAGTTATGAACAGGAGGCCTTGGAGCACATGTGTAACCACTATGGTCATAGACCGGTGCAGCTGAACCACTGGTGCAGAAGGAGCCCATGCTGCAGGATTTCGAAGGCTTGCAGGATCAGGAAACCCTTCGTTCAGAGTCTTGTCAACTTCTGATCACTTCAATTGGAGAAACGCTACCTGATTTCAAAACTTTAAAGTAGCACTTGAAATTCTAGTCTCCAGTGAGGCAGCAGAACACAGTTTCAGCTTCCAGAACAACATCAAAATAGCCATGAGAAGTCATCTGTCTGAGACACATGTCCAAAACCTCATAACAATAGCCACTGCAGCAAGTCCCCAAGAGACATGTGATTACTCCAACGGGATACAGAATTTTGGTCCATCCAGACCAAGAGGATGTTGTAAAACTGTGTGTTCAGGGTACAGCAGGTGAGCTGTTCATGTTTTAAGTCCAGTCATTTAATTTGATTGTTTGTATGTAGTTACTGTGGCCACAGTCAGTGGTTTTTGTCACCAAAGAAAAAAAAGTTACATCCATTGCATCAGGATAGTCACATTGCTTCACTTTTTCCACATTTTGTCATGTTATACCCTTATTCCAAATTATATAATATTAATTTCTTTTCTCAAAATTCAACACACAAATACAATTATCACAATGTGGAAATAGAGTATTTTGCAAATTTATTAAATATAGTAAAACAAGAAATCATATTTATGTAAGTATTCACAGCCTTTGCCATGACGTTCAAAACTGAGCTGTTTTCACTGATCATCCTTCAGATGTTTCTGCAACTTAGCACCTGTGGTAAATTCAGCTGATTGGACTTGATTTGAAAAGGAACCACCCGTCTATATAATCTCCCACAGTTGACATCGGGTCAGAGGTCAAACACAAAGCATGAAATCAAAGGAATTTTTCCCATATTATAAGTTAAAATGTCTTGTTCCCCTGGCAGATTATTTCACTTATAATTACTGCTTTTTCAACAATATTAAGAAATTCTTGACTTAAAACAAGCTTCTATATGGTGCTGAGAAGTTACTTGCAAGTTAGTTTTGTTTTATTTCAAGCGTATTCAGTATATTTGCACTAGAAACTAGACCAAAAATATTTGGTAAGATTTTGTATTTTTGCTGGGTAGACCTTGCACTGGAAGCAGGAAAGCAGGTTTATTAAAGTGATGGCATACTTTTGAACAACCCAAAGGTACCTAGTAGCATTCTTGGGAAGACTATATTTGTCTTCACAGCATATCCAACTGGTGTCCAGATTTTAGCTGTTGTTGAAGCTTTGGTAGAAAAATGTGTCAAAGAGGCAGGGTCTTTTAATGGCCTGTATGGTTGGGAACAGAGGATAAAATATAAAATGGGCAACTCCAGGGCAAAGTTAAGAGGTTGCCAATTAGCCATTCCAGAGCTCGAGGTTGACACACTGAAGAGACAGCACTCCAGTGAAGAGGGTTCACTTAAAAGTTTCAAAAGGCCAAAAAAAAAGCTGAAGTCAACTATATGCCACCACTGTCATTTGGTGAGACTCAGGAAACCTTAGAGAAAGACAGACTACATTTGCTGAAGGAAATATAGAAGAACAACAAGAGGGCAATTAATGAGAAAATGGAGAAGTCTTTCGCTATGAGAAGAAGAGAGGTCGTCAATGACTTTCCCCCAATCCAAGACCTCTTAGAGATGGCCTTCCATGTTCTGTGAAAATCAGGTAAATCTCATTCTTGTTCATGCAGTAACTAAGAGTATGTAAGATCTCATGAGTAATCTTTAAATTGATTTTGTGTTTTTATCTCTCATTTCAGTTCAAAGAGGAATTTAAACAAATGATCACAATGCATTTTGAGTGAACCTTTTTGTTTAGATTAGACAGATGCACCACCGAACTCCTGGAGATATTTCAGAGGAAGGGTGGGACTGCGGGGACCAAAATAAAACCAATGTTGGACTCACTGAATGATGTCCTTACCTGGTTCATTTTGTGATAGGAAGCACAGTCATATGACAAGGTTTGGACACCCCTGATAATCTTAATTTTCATTTCCAAATCTTTGAGTGTTTAGATCAGCTATTTCACTTTGATATATATCAAATAATTGATGGACACAGTAATATTTTAGTAGTGAAATTAGGTTTATTGGATTAACAGAAAATGTGCATATTCATGCATATTGCACATTTTCTGTCAGTCTAATAAACCTCATTTCACTACTCAAATATCACTGTGTCCATCAGTTATCTGATATATCAACGTGAAATAGCTAATCCAATGATTTAGAAATGAAAATAATTAAGATTGTCAGGGGTTGCCCAAACCTTTTCATGTGACTTTCCTGTGATGATGTGAAAAATTAATTTGTAGGTCCAGTGATGAGGCAGAAAACTTCCCTTCACAGGGCGGAGACAGAGTTTCTGGACCCACAGATTATGACATGCACTAGACATTGACTCTTGTCTCAACACACTTTGTTAAGAAATTCATGTTAACTTGCATACTTCACAACATCAGGATGCAGTTGCAGGCTTACATTGCCCATGGGTAGCTTTCTGTTTACATCTGTATGTGCTGTTATGCATGTATGCATGCATGTATGTATGTTATGTATTCTCTGCAATAAATTTTCTTTTGTGTTTAATAGCATCATGTCAGTGGCAGAAGGGACATTATGATCCGTTGCTTGGTTGAGTATCTTGGAGAGAGTGGAGAGGAACTGATCAAAGACTATCAGGTATCTGATGATCATGATGACCATATTAAAATGACTGTCTAGCCTTATAATCTGGTTTTCATTTGTGATATTATAGTGAAGGTCAAAGATTTTCTACATCTTTGATGTTTTTTATAAGAGACTCAAGATGCTTATTTTTAATCAGGCTTTTAACTGATTTCTTAGGGTGTATTCACACCAGGAAAGTCCTTTGGTCCACTGGTTTGGACCAAAAAAATCTTTTCCACATTGTCATGGTTGGGTACTTCTGTGTAGAATGTTGAGGAAAGAGTTTCATTTAATTCAGTTTGGAATAAGGCTGTAGCATAACAAAATGTGGAAAAAGTGAAGGGCTGTGAATACTTTCCAGATGCATTGTATTTATGCTAATAACCCAAAATGACATAATGAACTAAGGTTGCTCTGAGTTAAGTTGACACCTTCATCAACACTTTGGTCTCACTTTGAAGGAAACTCTTCCTTCACGTCTTGTCATCACTTCATCAAGTCGCCAGTGTCATTCGCAGCCTGGATTAAATATGCACCTCTACTCACTGACACTGGCTCTGGTAAACCTTGATATTACTCAGTAAACTATACTGTGTTTCATCGAATCATTTTACTCTTTTGCTCCTCTGTTAGTTTCAGTCTTATGCAGAAAAAAACTGACACTAACATGAAGGAGCCACAGTAGGTTTCTTTAACAACTGAGGTTGACCACACACACACACACACACACACACACACACACACACACACACACACACACACACACACACACACACACACACAGATGTGGCCTAAAACAGACATAAACAAAGTTAAGCTTCAGTTAATTGCTTCTATTGTGGCGAAGTGTCAGCAGCATCTGTGCAATCCGGCAGCCATCCTAGAGAGGATAATCCCAGGCACTGACGCATGCACCCACCACTCCTGCTGAGCTTGAGCCACACAGCTCACACACATCCAGAGCCTTTAGATAAGCAGAGCTGGTGTTTCACAAAAGTGAGAAACTGGGGTACAGACATCCACGCTGGTAAGAGCTGCAGACGCTGCTTAAACATCCTGGTCAGAGAGGTTAGCTTCAACACCACAGACGAGGCACCATGTAAATCAAGACCCCCACCCTACGTACCAACCATCCTCTGGATTCTGTAGAAACTGCTGGCCTCTTGTTGTTACTGTTTCCGACCATATGTCAGACTGTACAGGCCAAGATGAGGCTGCAGGTATTACCTTGATCCTAATGAGTGCAGGGACTAAGTGAGAAGGCATCTTATGAAACATCTAAACACTCCTCTAGCTTCAGCTCATTCAAAACAGACACATACAGACTCTTATTGCAATAAAGGACAACATTCCTTGACCTGTAACTCCCTGGGCATTTAATCCATGTACCTGCAGCCGAATGCTACAGCTTTTGTGTCGTGTTTGATTTTCCTCCGTGTGCCTCTGAAAATTTTTCTTGAAGTGATTCCTAAACTTCACACAAACCTCTGAGACATTGACATCAGCTGAATATACAGGCACCAAAGACCCAAACCAGATCTATGTAATTGATGCTAAAAAGAGAAAAAATACTGACATATGTTAAGATAGTTTTCACAGATTTTTTCAAAGCACAGAATGTTACAGTAACTAATATTCACCCTCAAGGTAGAAGTTGATTTCATTTAAAATTAGGGGTGGGCATTTATCGTGTTGTTTATCAACGATAAATTTCCTATGATAACATTTATATTTATCGTTGTCATGATAAATTCCAATTAATGATATTTAAAAAAAACTTAAAACTGTATGTATTGTCAGGATAGTTATTTTTACAATTTTTCTCCACTGTTAAAATAAAATGTATTAATAAATATCTATAAAGATATGATTAAATGCAGTTACTGTGTGCATTTTAGTAAATAAAATCACACTTCTTTATGTGACTGATGTCCTAAAGAAGCATTACAAAATTGTTTCTCAAATTTCTTAATTTGTGCTCGTGGGGCTATGATTGCTGTGCCATGCAATCACAGGTATACAGTTTCCTAAAAAATAGTAATAAATAGTTCTTATTGTCACTCACAATCATTATCATAATAGTACCACAAAATATTGTGATAAAATTTTCAATCCATATTACCCACCCCTATTTAAAATACAGCCAAAAATTTGTAGAGGCTACATCTAAGAAGAGAGAAGCACGTAATTGTTTTCCCCTCGTGATTTTTTCTGAAAGTTCAGATAATCATCAACAGCTAAAAAACTTGCATTAGATTTTTTTAAAACAATTTTGCAGTTTTAAAGCCAATTAAGCTTCTCATGAATTGATCTTTACTTTACTCACTCTTTAGTTGAAACTGAGGCTACAATTCACACAGGCTTGCCAACATGGGACAATAACAGGTCTGAAGAGTCTCAGTTTCACCTGCACCCTTAGTGCCAACTGAGCATCATTTAAACCCCACAGCCTTCCTGAGTATTGTTGTTTAAATGCTCATGCCTATATGATCACGGTGTACCCATTTCCTGGTGGCTACATCCAGCAAGATAACGCACCTTGTCTCAAAGCTTAAATGATTTCAAACTGGTTCCTTGAACATGTCAACAGAGTCCACAGATCTCAATCCAATAGTGCACATTGGGGATGTGGTGGACAAATATGGTGGTTGACAAATATGCAGTAATGGTGTGATGCCATAATGTCAATAGGTACCAAAATCTCAGCTGATTTTTTCTGAGCCAATGTTGAATCCATACCACGGTAGTTCTATAGGTTGTCCAATCTGGTACTACCAGCATGTAGCAAATAAAGTGACTGCCAACTGTATTTCTATGCAATCTTTTTTTCTAATACATGCAGAGTGGGGTTGCTGAAATATAGTCATTAGGAAAAGGAAGTTTTTGTCACTGTCACAACAGCCATTATAAAAACTAAATCCAATATTGCTGCTCCCAAAGGAACCAAGAGGGAAAGTAGCAACCAGGTGCTGCTAACCAAAAGCACTTGATTAACTAAAAAAGCTTTAGTTGCTGTCGCTTGCTGGTCTGGAGAATTCAGGTTTGTATTAACAAAATGGAAAGAAGAAAACCCATTAAGGCCCCCATATACTCAGGCGTACTCACTCCACAAAGGTCTGCGTGTACTTGAGGCAGACTCAAAGAGGACGTCTGCAAAAGTAAATTTTTACGACAGCATGCATATACTCACTTTTACAGAGTAAACTCCTCAACGGGAAACGGTGTTCACATTGAACCATGTTGTATGCAACACCGAGGTGATGATTTGAGAGTCGTTGAAAACAGTTGTGAGGATGCGCAGCAGCTTGACTGCCAATCTGTGCCACACTAACAGGTGTGCGGTGTCTGCCCTGGTGGAGAAGAAACTGGGTCATACACCCAACTAGCTTATCAAACTTGCTAGTATTCATTCGGATTGTAGGAAATGGAGTAATTGAGAGATTGAGAAATGTATGCAATCGGTACGCTCGACTATGAAATCTCAAACGTCCACAGACAGTGTGTGCAGAGTCCGTGCAGTTCACAGAATGCGCACAGTACACCTGAGTATGTGGGAGCCTTTAGTCATGAACTTACAGAAGCAGGTAATACTGCCTCTTATAAAGAACTTTCCAAACAATTTGAACTGCATCCCTAAGCAGTGAGGAAGATTATTCACTTATAGAAAACTATTCACAACAGGGGCAAATCATGCTGATGTCACACTGTTCAATGACCAGAGAAATAGAAAAGGGCTCACATGTTAAATGCTAATGTTCATGACGGTACGACGGGACTGCACAGGTTTGGCATGTTGGGAAGGATTACCAGGACAATGCCATGTCTCTTGAAAGGTTCTGGAGTAGAAGGAGTGGGTACCCTGAAAATTCCCCCTGAAGTCAGACTGTGCAATACAAGAGGATTTAGATTTGCAAGCATGCATCAAAAAGAGCCACAAGACTTCTGGATTATAGACCTTTGTAAAGGTGAGAACAAAGTAGAGAAGTTTGTCCTTAATGCAGCGCACTAGTTTTCTCGATAACTGAACAGCTTTTCAGTACAGAAACCAAGTCAAGCATAGTGGTGGAGGGGTGATCATTTGTTTTGCAGTCACAGGAGCCTGGTGTCAATCAGTCATTCAACTAACCAGGAACTCATCTGCTTACCAAAGTATTTTAGAGTCAAAGGTTTAAAAAGTTCTGATGACTACAGCTTGGTATTACAAGCAGAGTCTTGTAGTACGCTGTTAGTTAATCTAACAAATTTTTACATAACAGTCTTGTCAGTAAACAAAAAAACATTTCATTTTTTTAAAGATAATTCCAAAAGGATGCTGTTTGAGTGGTATACTTCATGGTAACACAGATTATGGATGTGGCTTCGCATTATTGTTGCCTTCAAAGTAGATGTTACTCATACTATGTGCACTTATGCATATCACAGGTGCTGGATAGTAAACTATGTGCTTTTTAGAAGCTGGATAATCCCTCACCTTTTTAGCTTTGATGATTTGACATTTTTGAACAGGTATTTTGATTTTTATTGGTCAAACCACTGGACTGTCTCCTACTTTGTCCATATTTAAAGGACTAAAGCACAAAATATATATTTCTTTAAGTATGGGTTATTTAACATGAGTTTAGATAGATAGATAGATAGATAGATAGATAGATAGATAGATAGATAGATAGATAGATAGATAGATAGATAGATAGAACATCAACAAAAATATAAATACATGTGTGTATTACAAACCTATTAAAACTGAGAGTCCACCATTAAAATAACAGATTACAGTAGCTAAGTAAACAGTGCAAAGCAATAAATATTGCAGATCAAAATGAACATAATATAAACAAGCAAATGAAAGCTGAAAAAGGAACACTACAGGAATGCAGGAACTAAATGCAACATGACACACCTCACAATTTTTTTATAATAAACCTGAATTTTCATTTGGATGTTATGGCTTTGAAAAGGCATGGGTTTGTTCAGTTCACCCTGTTCTTGAGTCTCCTCTTAGATTCTAAATGCCTGCAGGTCCATAAACCATCCAAACACAAGGTCTGCACTAATATGCATGCAGATCATTTTTAGTTATTAAGCAAAAACCTGACAAACATCGGTGATCATTTAAATCTATTCTGCCGCTTTATACCTCATCAAAAAACACAGCATAAGTTCTTCATTAAGAACACATAGATCTGAATAACCATGCAGCAGCTTTTATTCTTGGGAGCTCTGTGAGAAATGAAAGGTTAAAACCCTCTAAGCCCACCTGTGCATCTCAGCTGCTGCAGGACCACGCGCCTGCTGATTAAAAGGAGTCACCAACAACTTTCTATTGGTTTCTGCGACAGCTGCCAGCTTTTGTCCTGATAGTCCCTTTAGTCAATTTTTTTTTTTTACAAAATAAAACACAATACGGAAATTTAGCTCTAGAAATCCTTTTTAACTTGTTCTCAATCAGAATAACACATTGCTAGCCTGAATTTTAACCTTTGTCTGGTTTTTAAAAGCTTTTCACAGCCTTTTTACAATGTTTCTCTTTAAAACACTCATCCAATCTGCAACTCAGCACAAGTACTCTACTTGCTGATACTCAATCACATCAGATGTGATGTACAGTAGCTATTCTCACCGTATTTTGGTCTCAACAGAAAACATGTGAGTAGTTTTTTAATCTATGGTTAGAAACCAGAACATTGCTTTGGTTTGGCTTTGGTTCTGTTGCTAATGCTGACCCAACATGTTTTAACAACAAAACTACATCACATTAAATTAAACTGAAAAATCAAAATGTTGAATGCAATGAACTTCAAAATTCCATTCTTGCACACACATTTCAAAATTGTTACATATTTTGTCATGATACTGAGCTAACGTACAGAGCTTAACAAAATATTTATTATTATCTCAACATGTCTGCATGCAATATCAATAATGTAAAGAATGGCTTGGTACCATAACTACCACCAGTTAAGGCTCTCTATGCCTGCATATATCCGGTGATGTTTATTGTTGAAAATGTCATGTGATGTGTTAAGATATTTTGGTGAACTCTATAAAAAAAAACTTACAACTTGATGATATCTTTGCCAAAACAGCAAATGTAGCCAGATGCAACTTTTTCTATGAAACCATGTTGTTGAGATAAAAGTAATGAACTTTTTTTTGCAAAGAATCCAAATCTGTTCATTGCAAATCATATCATTATTACATCTCCAAAACTGTCACATTTTCCTAATCTCCTTGATTAATTCTAATTAATGTGTCAAACTTGTACATACATGGCTATTACAGTATGCAAATTCAAACTGTACAAATTACTATATTTTGCTGAATGACCATATTTTTAGCAGCACCTGGTTGTTATACGTTGCTGAAACCTCAAGGCTGCAGTAAAGCACAAAGATGCCATTTAGGGTGCAATCACACCAGCCCTGTTTAGTCCATTTTAACTGAACTCTAGTTTGTTTGACTAGTAAGTCTGGTTCATTTGGGGAGGTGTGAATGCACAATCGAACTCTAATGCGGACCCAAAAAGCGAATTCTGGTCCGCCTACAAACCTAGGTTTCGGTTCAGTTGAAGTGAACTCTTGAGCAGTTTGAATGCTTATGTGAATGCCAAGTGGACCGGAGACCACTCCAAAAGCAGGACGTGGACTACAGCACAGGGCATTCTGGTTAAATACAAACAAAACAAATGCAATCTTGTTCTTGCAGGAGACATGGCTCATGGTCTTTTGCCAAAGACAAAAGAGAAATCCTACACCTGCTAAAATCTGATGCCACTCCATTTTTGCTAACATTTCGTGAAGAAGAAAGTTGCGCCCAGTGTCTTCTTCAGAGGTTTTCGTTTCATTTCCTTCAGGGGTTCTTGGTGCAGCGCCCCCACAGGCAAGGGGGGTAAACAGGATTTTCAAAGGGTTTGGTTCATTTGACACAATGCCATGTGAAAGCAAACCACACCAACTGAAAATGTAATAAATGTTGCAATTTTGATCCCCAATCAAACCGAGTCTACCGGACTATCAGGTCTAAAAACACCCGTAGTAATAGCTAAAGAAGTAGTCTGCCTGAACTGCCAGACATACATCTGCCTGGCACAGACCTTCAACTGACAGATAACAACCATAATAATAATAATATGAAGAGGAAAAAAATAGTGCACTCTCTTAAATGCGCACTGTTGTGTGAATCTGTTGTGTGAATCTGGAGATTTGATTTTCCTCATTTACGTAATGATTTTCTGACAATCTGGGATTGAAAGTCCAGATATTACCACACAGTATATGATGCTCAAATAATTATTTTGTAAATTCCTCAGAAAATATTTTGAACTGCCCTCTTATCAAGAAATTTAAAGCATTCAGAAATTGGAGGTGAGTGAATCTTCATCAGTGCAGATGGAGTGTCTGAATAGTATAGCATGAGAATAAATAACAATACCATTGAGTCTTTGTTGCAACATTTGTTGTGTAAATTCTATAGCAGTGGCACATTTCCATGGTATAAATGGTATCTCAAAAGTAGCAGCACTGATGCTATGAAATGTTTTTCAAACGTCCAAAGTGACAGTCTGACAAAGCTGGTGATCACATATCACATATGAAACAGCATCATGTACTCAAAGCCACATAGGTTCTTACACCACGGAAATACATGGCAGAGACAAGATTGTATGAAACGGATACAACATGGTAGTTCTGGTTAAAATCACTACTTTCTTTAGTCATGGTATGAACGAGGCTTTTATATATGCACATAAATGAACTTGTTTACAACCCTTCAAAGCTGAAAGTGAAAAGAAACTTCTGTATTAGTTTCATAATAACTATTTTTTATGAAGAAGCTTCTATCTCATATCTACCACAGATTAATAAATCTAAGCAAAAAGTGTCTAAACAGTTTTGGCTTCTTTATTTACAGTTTTTGTCTATCAGAGTTTTGATATTGTCATTGACACTGTGAGGACACTGGATACTGGAGGAGAAAAGGCTCAAAAAATCCTTGTTATCCGATCACGAAATATAAAACTTTTGTACTTATAAAAGCTTCCACTGTGATTTTGTGAAAGTCAGCTCTGAAAAGAGTCTGCTGAGGCCAATTTATTTTTGCAAGATGTTCACAGTCTGGCTGGAAACGACTGCACATACTTTTTCTGAGCTCCCAAAATATTCACCATTTTCAGTGTAAAACCTAATACGAGAGAGGGTATATGTATTTTACAGTGCCTTAAAAATTATTCTTATTTTGCAAATAAAAATCTGAAAAATGTTGAATGCTTTAATTTAACCAGGAGTCGCAAACTCCAGCCCTTCAGTCTCGTTGTCCTGAATGTTTTAGATGCCCCAACATAGCTGAATTAACGGATGAATTACCTCCTCACTATATCATTAAATTCTGCACAGAACTGGTAAAGAGTCAGTCTTTAAAATCAGTATCTTGAACCAGGGGAACACCATCTCATGGTCCCCCAAGGTTCTATCTTGGGTCAAATGCTGTTTTTATGATATTTATTGGCAATCAGATTGATTTTTTAAAAAACACATAACAGTTTTTCATTGCTATATGATGATGTTCAAATATACAGTACCTACCACTTAGAGTTAGAAGAAAGTGTTACATTCAGCCTCTTTTTGACTGCTTGAGTGAGACTGAACCCTGGATGACCAGCAATTTTTTACATCTTAATGATAACAAAACTGAGATCATTCTGTTTGGGCACAACCACACCATGATCTCAGTGGTCTCCTAGGTTCCTATTTCACTGTTCTCCACTTATTTCTCAAGAAGCTTGGTGTGATGTTTTACAGAGATTTAAAATTTTATAAGTAGGTGAGCTCAGTCATCAAGTCAAGCTTTTACCAACTAAGACTTAAAGCTAGAGTATGTCCTGACAGTATAACATGGGAAAGATAATCTGTGAACGCGCTGCTCACACCCTCCACCACACAGCGTGTCCAAGCTAAAGACTGGCGGTTTGTTCCACCTGTGCTAATGGTGGAGAAACAACCTAACATTACAGGAAAACTGTTTATCTGCCATCATCGGTGGCCATGCTCACTCGCTTGTGCATTCACAGCAGGCTCTGCTGTGGAGGTGTCAGCAGCACATACACGAGGGTGATTGACAGTGCTAAGACCCTCCTCCTGGCTCTGATTGGTAGTTTCTGACTGGGAGCGATATATTTCTGCAGATGGCAGTAGGATCACAAGGAGGAAGCAGAGGAGCTTGATTTTTTCACATATTATCTGTCTCAAATTATACTGTCAGGACATAGTGACAGTTTTAGCAAATATGTAAAAAAATATTTTTTCTAAAAGTTACCTACTGCAGCTTTAAAGCCAAGGTCAAAAACTATTTCCCTCTCAAGGATCTGGAGAAATTGATCCATGCCTTCATATCATCATGAATGGATTACAATAATTCACTCTAATATAGGATTGACCAAAAAGTTCTACAAATAAACTTTGACTTGACTCTTGAGGACTGGAGTTGGCCATCCCTTGTCCAACCGATTTAAAGCTGCAGTATGTAACTTTTACTATTGCCGTTTAAAGAAATGCACCACTCGACCAAAAACAACCTATCAAAGCCAGGAGGAAGGTCTTAGCACTGTCAATCACTGTCGTGTAGCGCTGCTAAATGGTGGAGTGCTCATGGTGGAGAAACAACTTACAGTTTCAGGAAAACTGTTTATCTGCCATCACTGTTGGCCATGCTAACTAGCCTTAGCATTTGTGGCAGGCTATGTTGTTATGATCCAGCTCTAGCATAACAGAGAGAGATTGTGGGGGTGAGCAGTGCATACATGAGGATGATTGACAATGCTAAGACCCTTCCCTGCTCTGACTGGTTGTTTCTGACTGAGCTGTATATTTCTGCAGTTTGTACTTGAAGCACTGGGAGAAGGCAGAGGAGCGTGATTTTTCCACAGATTATCTCTTATACTGTCATGACATAAGGATAATTTTAACAAATATGTAGAAAACATATTTTCAGAAAAATTAAAATATTGCAGCTTTAACTGGAGCTCTGTCTGTATGTTTAGGATCTTTGTCCTGCAGTAAGATAACTCTATCCCAGTTAAATACTCTCATTGCACAGACTGTCCGCTTATTTGGACAGCCTTATCTTGGTTGGTTTGCAGTTGTGCCATGCTCTTTCCTAGTTTTCAGATGACTGACTGATGATGGATCTGTTAGATAATCAAACCTTGAGATATTGTTTTATAACCTAACCCTGCTTTAAACTTCTCCTCAGTTATACATTAGAGATTTTTTTAGGAGTATTAAAATAAAGGGGGCTACATACAAATGGAAACCACAGATCTTTATTTATAAAGGATTCTGAAAATTCACAATTATGATCTCCTGTGTTGTTCTGTTGCATAAAATGTCAAGAAATACATTGGAGTTTGTGGATGTAAAGTGACTGCATTGTATGCATACTTCCACTGAGTGATATAAACACAGTATCAGCAGCGACAGATTGCAGTTTTGTGTTTCCCCTCTTCTGTTTCATATTCTACAAAGTTTTTTTTCTCCCTGAAACCTGTCTTCATGCTTCTCTTACAACTGTGTTTCTTTGCCTCATTCGGTGCCTCTTTCTGATGCTTACTTGGCACAATAATCTCAAAAGTTTGGAGACTAAGGATCTGGTTGCGTAATAAGGCTCAGGTTAGTCAAGCAGAAGAGACAATCTCCCCTGTCTTCCCCTCAGTTCTATTTTTCTCTCAGCTCACTCACAAGAAATGGTGGGGAGAGGCTACAAGACAAGCAGGGTGAAAAAGACCACAGGAAGGAAGCTAAAGAGCAAACAGCAGAGGTGATGAGATGAGAGGAGAATGGCGGATTATGAGCAAGGTGAATTTCGAGAAGCGAGCCTCCTTTTTGAAAATTTTGTTTGAGAGGATGTACAACAATTCCAAGGGCGGTATGGGTCGATAGCACTGCTGCATGTTGCTCTCTGGATCCAAACTGCAGTTAGCTCTGCTTTCTAGTTCGAGTTCTTGTGTCTCTCCTCACCCATTAAGCTGTCTTTTCTATGAGATTATTGTTCTAACCCTGAGAAATCAGAGCAAGCAACAATCCAGCCTAACTTCATGCCCGGAGAAGCTCATGTCAACAGCGTGCATGTTTAACACACACACACACACACACACACACACACACACGTTCCCGAGCTTGCTCGACGACATTAGGTCTCTGCTGGAGGAGCTCATTAAGCCCAAATGCCGGTGGTGGGATGAAACCAGTGGTGCAGAGCAAGACGTAGAGACTGAGTGCATGCATCTGCAGATCGAAACGTTGTGCATGAACACTAAAGTGGCGAGGATTAACAAGAAGACCGACGCCTGCTGAGAAAATATTGATGATTTCTCAGCTGAAACTATTTCTGCATCATCAGGGCACAGAGGCAGTTCTTTCTAACTTTCCAGCCTGAGATGATTTAAGAGCTCACAATTTCACACAGGCAGGTTCACATGGGATCATTTGTTCAACGAGGGAATTACTGAAAGGCACAGAAGAAACTTTATGACTGATGACTGTGTGACAGCTCACTCACAGGGTTTTACAATTACAACTAAAAGAACAGAATGATGACATTCCCTGAAATTGAAAGTTATATGCGTTTATGTTCACTGTAACTTTGAGTGAGGACATGAACAGGCAGGCATCAGGAGGTGCAGGAGCACCTGTCCTTTTCCTCTGGACTAAAAACTTCCCCCTGAAATCATTTATTTTTTTATAGTGTATAGCGGAATTATCAATCGATGTCACACTGCGACAGTACTCACTGTGCTGCACATGTCCCCTGCATAAAGAAAGCAAGAATACATTATTCTAACTATTTACACTGTTAACAGTTAGGCTCTGTGGCATCTGCTGCAGATGTCCACGGTTTGATTTTTAGTACAGCTTCTATGTACCTGGCACTCCCTCCCATTCAGCCTGTTGCACTTTGGATTTCTGATGGCTTAGTTTACCACTTGCCTTCATGGCTGCAGCGATATGTTCATTTTTTTATGTGGTACATGGTTATCACATGTGGTTTGCATATGTGAAATTCATGGGATTTGTTTCTGTAAGGGTGACCAAACACTGTGATACTCTTTGAAAACTAGCATCTAGGTTGCGTGTGCATCCGCTGTGTTTACAAACACATAATTCCTCTATAGGGCGTGACCCAAGGTAGCATTTCCACATTTAAATGTCTATAGTGCCCCAAATTTTGATCATTTTGTCCGACAAGACCCCCACCCCAGAACGTTGGTGATGAGCCAGTTAACCATCCGGATAACAAACAAAATGAGGGTATTCTCCTCCTAAGCATCTGATGCAAAAGTTAAAACTTCACTTGTCTCAGTTTTGTCAAAGCAAAACAAGCCAATCCTTGCCTGCTACATCTTCTCTAACTATCTCTATGAATTACATTTGAATTAAATTCAAATGTATCTCATAGATGTAGTTATTACATTTGATATAATGGTACCTGATGACTTCTATTTGACTAAAGTCTTTTTTATTTCAAATACAGCAGACAAGTTACCTCTGTCATTTAAATACATACATAAGGCCAAATGAGCTGGGTAACATCACAATTCAGACGCTATTAAAAATACCTTTATTAAAGTTCAGCTCAGTAAAAGCGGGGCATGTAGATTAAGTTGTATTTTCAATTTCTCTGTGTGTACAAATTATGATCAGAGTATTTGAATATGTAAATAATGTCAGCAGACAACTTGTTTTCTCTTCTCAGGGTTTGTAGTTAATCTCATTAATCTTAACTCTCTAAGAATTATTTCTGTCATATATCACACTGGCTACATGCAGAAGTATAGATGATTCTTCTTCTGGCCATATTCTGTGCTGTTGGTTTCATTTTGAAGCTACATGGAGGTTTGTACAAGTGTACACTGTAGCTTATAGGATGACTTCACTACTTTGCTATCAGAAAGTAGTTGTAATTTATTAAGTGATATAACTAGTTACATAAGCTTCTCAAGCACCTTTAGTTAATGTTGGCTTCCGTCTGGCCACGCTACCATACAGGCCTGGTTGGTGGATCGCTGCAGGGATGGTTTTCCTTTGAGAAGATGGTGTGTATTTGGGATATTTGTGTGTAGAATTTTGAGGAAAGAGATTAATTTAATACAGTTTGGAATAAGAATGTAACATAAAATGAGGAAAAAAGTGAATACTTTCCAAAAGCACTGTTTATGATGTAGAGGATATTTTGTGATAAAGTACAGAACCTACTACCTTTTCATCAGTCTAGAATAATTTGGTTGTTTTATTATTCCTAAGAATTTCATAAAATACACTTAAAATGCATCTTTATTTGAAGTTGACACCACCACCACCACCCCCTCACCCATCCCCCAGTTGACATTATTAAACATCTGCATCAGACAATATATGGCTATTGATTTACACATGATGTTTAACCTGTGCCTGTAATAAATCTCACACAAAGGCAGCCGGAGGTCCCATGTGCCGCAAAAGGTGTCCTTTTTTTCACTTGAGCACCTGCCCCCGAAAATGTCTGTGCACCCCACTGCCGTTAAGTTACTGGTGTTCTGCAAATTCAATGTGTCCTTTTCACCCAGAGTAATCATGTAAATAACTTGAGCTAAATTAAAGAATTAATATGTAAAAAAAAAAAAAAAAAAAAGCTAAACAATAGCCATGATTCAACAGCTTACACCTTTTTGCAGCAGTTCCCTAACATCTTTTGTATGATTGCATCGTTTTCTCACAACATTGTGGCGGGACCTTTGGTTCACCTTTCTGTACAATGCTGGGTTCAGCATTGTACATTGCACTGAACCATGAAAACAGTGAAAGCATGACTTTAGCTTCCTTTACCACGTTAAGGACAAACACTACAGTATAACAGTGCTTTAATCCGGTTGTGACCTGCAACACATACATGAAGCAGTTTGGACCAAGCCTTACTTGTTAAACACAAAGCTTCACATTTGACGATTTGAGACAAGAAGTACGTTTGAAGGAGTCAAGGTGAGGCTTTCAACCTAAACAACTATGTAATAACTGTCAAGCATGGTAGCAGTAGTATCATGCTTTGGATTTGCTGCCAGTGCTACTGGTGTATTGCACAAAGTGGATGGAATAAGGACTACTTTAAAATTCTTCATCCTCTAATCAGAGGTTAAATGCTTAATCTTAAGGTTTATTCACACCTGACACATTTGGCTACTTTAAATGGACCAGAGTTCATTTCCCTCGTTGGTCCGGACATTTTGTGCAGGTGTGAATACACTCAAGCGAACCCTGGTGCAGACCAAACAACCGAGACCCACTTTTTGAGGTGGTCTAGGTCTTTTTCCAAACAAACTCTGGTGTGGTTCTGGTGTGAAAGCATACCGGCCTTGATCTGAACCAACTACTAGAAATATACATCTTTGTGGACTTCACGAGCCACCGCTGCTGGCCATTATGGTGAAAATTAGCCTGTTTTGCCAAGATTAAGCATATCCCATCGTGAAACCATTGTTGTATTACTGCTCTGTGTGTGTTGTTCTTCCAGCAAATGGCCTTTTTTGAGTCTGTATATTAATCGATTACTAAATTAGTTGACAATTATTTTAATTATGAATGCATCACGAATAATTAATTGTTTCAGCCCAAGTTGCAAGCGATAACATTGCAATCCAACGTCTGTTCAAGTATCTATTTACTAGTACTGGCATCAAAGGTAGAGCAACTCTGTGGAGAATTAATATGATGACATATCAAAACACAAGAAGTTATACATTCTTGTACAACAATATATACGCTATACAAAAAGCTGTACAGGGGAACCACAATGATCATGCACCAACATTTTTTAATGGGGGTACAGCACAAAATACTTTCTCTATAACTGTGTCACAACCATCATTCCCAGCTTACTGCAATCATGTTAGTTGCAGAGCCTCTGCAACATAACCAGACCAGAGGGATGCCCCAGTTAGAGATGAAGAAAACTGTAGCACCAGAAGTTATTTTGATCACCTCAGCTGATCAGGAGAAAATGCTCAGAGCAAACTTTCCTAAACATGAACATTTGATGCTTTTGTTTGCATTTTTTGTTGAAATATTATTTCCAAAAAGGAAACTGTGAACATGTTAAATATTCATGTAACCCTTACCACATCAGCAAGGTCGTATTCCACTAAGAACCAGTGGTCTGCAAACTTTACAACTCAAACAGCCATTTGTGCCCTTAGTCCATCTTAATAAAACTCGTTTAGTCAAAAACCCTACATAAGCTTTTGAAAAAAGACAACTTATAATTCTGATGAATATCAGAAACAAGAAATGTGTTGTTATTCTTAAATAACCACTATTTTATTGACATTTTTAGGTTTTAAAAGAAAGAAAAGCATAAAACTTTTTAACAAAAATTCATTTCAAATTCATTTCCTTTTGTGGGATGTTGATTTTTATGGAAAATATATTAAAGACACAATTTCCAACCTAATGACAAGAAAAATAGATTTAAAAACATGGTGTTTTTAGTGACATTCTGCGGTGGAAATTTAAATATGCAATTATTCCATGAAAAAAAAAAAAAAAACTACTAAAACCTGCATTTGTCATCTACACATATTATTAAGATCCGTTGTGGAAGGTCCAAAGAGCCACTTGCAGACCCAAACAAACATCCTCCATGTCAGAGAAGTATTTGGAAAGATTTCGCTTCCGTCTCTTCCTATTTTTCCGTTTTTTTGCTGCTGATGCTCAGACTGTCAGTCTAACTGCAGCGCCTGTTGACAGGTGATCTCTTCCTCTGCATTCACCCTGCTGCCTGATCAAGGCTCCCACGCACACGAGTGGGCTCCGCTCCGCGCGCACTCCTCGGCTGAGTGAGGCGTGCGCGCACATCCCGGACCCCTCGTGCCAAAAAAAAAAAAAAAAAAAAAAAAAAAATCGTTTGGTGGTTTGAGCTGCTCTCACTGTAAATAGCCTGCATTTATTTCAAGACTTCAAAGGGCTGCTTCAGACTCCCTCCCCTCCACTAGAAACCTCCCACGATCTGACTCGAAAACAAGTCGGGGATGCCCAGAAAAAAAAAAGCGAGTTGGTGATGCGCCGAGAACTGAACTCAAGCTGCTCTCGATCTGCTTGGACGCAATCCGAGACACAGATGATGGGAGTTAAAAGTAGAATAAAAACACTGCTACAACAGGATTAAAGAGCAGCCAATAAAAAGCTCCTTACCTCCTGCTGAGACGCTGCTCCACAGCAGCCAGATCCACAGCACCGCAGGCAGGGTGCCGCGGAGTCGGACCGAGCGGGCAGCCGACGGCATGGCGACAGAAGCCGGTCCAGAGGCGGGAGAGCGGCGGCGCGAAGAGGCTGCGGGGAGGAGGGGGGGTAAACACGCGCGGGCAGATCTGCGGGCAGGCGTTCAGGTAGAGCCAGTGGCGTCAGAGAGGGTCCGCATGTCAGAGGAGCAGCCTCCTGACTGCGAGCAGCGGCTCCTGCTTTCTGCCTGTCCTCCTCTGTTGTCCTCTCTCACATTCTCAGTCACAAGCAGCCTCCCTCTCTCCCTACCGCTCACCCCTTTCTCTCTCCCTCTCTCTCTCTCCATCACACACACACTGACAGTCACACACAATGTGACCCTAATGATAATGAAACTTTGTTTTGGAAAGAGTGAGCAGTGTGTGTGTCATGGTGATGAGCTGCACACTTATATAAGATAGCAAGGGAGTAAAGATTTGCAGGAGGGATGAGGGGATGGATGGGTTGAGTTAGGAGCTTTCTCATCCCGAGCTGGTAATCTGTTTGAGTGGGCTAGTTGTATTTCACTGTGGGAATCCACTGCAGTCCCTTTCTTCTAGGCAAGAGTAAGACTGAACACTCTGCAGGTTAATGAATGCTGGCCAGTGAGAAGCCATCAGAGGATGATGCCACATGGCATTTAATATCAAAATTCAGTCTCAGCATCCAAATTTAAAGTAAAACGCATTCACTGCTCACAGTGCAGCAAAGTGCAAATATGGTTGCCAAATTCCAGTATATAGGCAAGAGAACTGAAACAAATTTTACATGCTAGTGTTGGCAACTGTGCTGCAAAGTAAATTATGTGTGTCTCATTGTTAAATATGCTGATGCCGTCACATTGTGGGGTGCATCAATGGCAACAAATAGACAGCATACAGAACTGAAGTACAACAGCCGGCATCATGGTGTCACAACCACCACTTGGCTCTTAACATCAAGAAAACCAAGGAAACAATTGTGGACTTTCACAAATTAAGTAAAAACACCTTCATCAGAAATGAAGCTGTTAGGAGGGTCACAAAATTCAAATTTCTGGATGTGACTGTGACAGAGAACCTGAACATCTCTTCAGCCATCGGAAAGGCCCAACAACATCTTCTTCCTGAGGAAACTGAAATGGGTCAGAATTCCTCAGCAGCTTATGTTCAACTTCTACAACTGTGCTGTTGGAAGTGTTTTAACCTATGAATTCTAAGTGTGGTGGACCAGCAGGCTCTCCAGCGGGTGGTACAAACCCCTGAGAGGACCATTGTCATTACTCTCCCAGAGATCAGAACTATCTATACAACCCGCTGTTTGAGACGGGACAGGTACCATCTGGCACATGACTGGTACCCCCAGGCAGAAGATACCAGTCCATAAGCGCCATTACCACCAGAATGGCTCATAGTCTG
Source organism: Anableps anableps (assembly GCA_014839685.1). Taxonomy (NCBI): domain Eukaryota; kingdom Metazoa; phylum Chordata; class Actinopteri; order Cyprinodontiformes; family Anablepidae; genus Anableps; species Anableps anableps. The sequence continues at coordinate 28,813,783 of CM026081.1, forward strand.
TACCTTTTCATTCCTGTGTCCTATTTTCCTGCCCTGTCATCCCCAGTTAGGCCTAGAAGTGTTAATTGGGATGCAAAGTTAAAGTTCAGCTTCTTTCAAGTAGGGTTCTTGTAAAAGATGGTATGATCAGTCAATATCTTACCTGCAGCTGACACATCTCCTAGCATCTTCATTTTGCTAAAACTGGGTCTCTGCCACTTTAACATAACATGAAAAACATGTTTACCACTTTTCAGTCTGATGTCAGACATGGAGTTAAATGTGATAGTTTGTCTTTTTCTTTGCTGTATTTAAACATCTAGTTACAACTGTAGATGGATATTGTTGTCAGTGAGGATTATTCGATGTGTTTCCGAACGCTGGAGTGTAAGATGTGAGAGCATCAGTGTGAAGACCTGCAGTTTTGGGCATTAGATCTAAATCTGTCGCTTTTCACTTCCTTGCATCAATTAAATTCAATCAGTTTAATCATGAAATACTCTATACTCTTATTTAGAAACATGTTTCACCCAATTATTTGATTCAGGTTGTTATTAAACAAGCAGATGGTAAATGCCTTGCACCTGTATTGCGCTTTATCAATTCAGAGGATTCCAAAGCACTTTACAGTCATTCACCCATTCATACACACTGATGGTGGTAAGCTACATTGTAGCCACAGCTGCTCTGGGGCAGTCTGACAGAAGTGAGGATGTGATTTAATCAGCACCACCCTGATCTCCAACAACAGGTAAAAGCAGGTGAAGTGTCTTACACTGCATGCGGCTCTGCTCCACTGCGGAGTCCAGAGATCCGCTGAGAACCATACATCTGAAATGTGAGATCATGCGATAAAGCCAGTAATAAAAGGATGACTGGTGTTATGTAAAATAATGTATCTGACAACTTCCAAAATGAATCTTTCCTGGTCCATTGCTCTCTCACTTCATCAACTTTGACTGGTGCTCCAACTACCACTTGAGCGAGAGGACATGACTTAATAGGTTTCAGAATAAAATCCATGTTTTTATTGTATCATGTGCCATAGCCATAAATTATACACTTTGACAGCATATATGTATAAATATACCCATATATTTATTACTATAGCTAGGATTTTGAGAAAATGTCTGTCTTTGGTGAACTATTTTGAAAATATAGATTTTAGTGCTTGTTCATTTTCCTGTTGTAGTGCGATCTTTGTAGATTGATTCCACACTTGCTTCGGCCCAAGGACACAACAGCAAAGTGACTGAGATGGACAGAGAGGGGATTCAAACCAGCAACCCACCAGTTACAGGATGAACCCAAATGACATCTAACTGTAGGTGGTTCTTCCTCTCATTGACAAACTCTTTGTTAAAAAGCAGAAGATGAAGAGATCTGCCAAGGAGACGAAGCATAGGTAAGACTTGTTCACAAATAAGGTAAGGATGGCAGAGAGCTAAAAAATGCACACACCAGCTAATTATAAATTAGCACAATTAACTCTTTTACACCATGAAACAGCTGTACCTGCCTCAGGTTCAGACTTGTCTCCAGTGAAAAGCTCCATAACGGGCGAGCTACCTTTTTATTATGCTGTCCTTTATATTTCTGCTCATATAAAGAAAACCACAGATACCAAAGCCTTCTTTAAAGACAATCAGCCTTACCATGTTACTGAGAACAAGGCTTTCGACACCTTTCCCGTATTTTCTGTTATTTTTATTTTACTTTTCATTACCTCCTCCGTGTCTCAGAGCCATGAAAGTACAGAGACAGAGAAATGCATTTCTCAGCACAGCTGTGCCACCTCACTTACACGACAGTTAATTTCATAGCTGATACTGCTATTATTCACTAGTTTTAGTGTATTTTAAATAAATTCTGAAGCAAAAGAAAACTCTGAGAAATGGTGTGTTGTTCAGGATGTATAAAGCTGCATTTTGATGCAATCATATCTGCAGCCTGGCAGGTTTTAAAACGTTTCACTGAACCTCAATGTTTTTATTTCATAACAAGTCAGATAAAAATGCACTAGACAAGAGCTGGTTGTGAAAGGCTGTTTGATGTATTGATTTTCATTTTATGTATTTTTTTAACACGAGTCCTGTCTGGCAATGTGGCACTCAAAATTGTTGTCTGAAGCTGTGTTTTTATTAGCCGTAATATTGCGCAATTTAAAATAACAACAATCATTTCAATCAATGGAAACATGCTATTTTCAAAAAAATTCTCCTTTATCAAGAAAAAGTTTTGGCGCTAGACTGAGGTGGATTTTTTTTGGCCATATCAAAATTGGTTTATTTTACAAAACTGCAATGGAAACACTTTTTTCGCATCACACGAGTCACATGATCAACAACTGGATGTTGCCACTGGCGCAAACCACAAAGAAGATGACAACAGAAAGTAGTTGGAGGATCATGGTGTGGCATGTTTTTAATGACTTATCACATAAACAAGCTCATTCACATGTGATTTTAATTTAATTTCTTATTTAATGGAAACACCACAGTTGCAAAATTGTGTTTTTTGACATTAGCAGAAAATCGACAGAGATTTGCGCACCTTTGTAATGGAAACACAGCTTGAGTGTCAAGATGAGGCCCTACAAATTTATTTACAGAAGCAGAGCATTACAGCCATGATGCTCCACCTGATATTATCTATCTATCTATCTATCTATCTATCTATCTATCTATCTATCTATCTATCTATACATACATTCACACACACACTTCTCATAAAATTAAAGAGAACACTAAAATAACACATCCTAGATCTCAATTAATTAAATATTCTAATTGAAAAACTTTATTAACACTGTGGAATTGATTGAGAAGAATAACTCAAAAATTATCAATGTAAATCAAAATTATTACACCATGGAGATCTGGATCTGGATTCATACTCAATATGAAAGTGGAAAATAATATGACAGGCTGATTCAACATCAGTGAATATCCTCAAGACAAGTCTAAATGAGGCTCAGTAGTGTGTGTGGCCTCCACGTGCCTGTATAACCTCCGGACAACGCCTGGCCATGCTCCTGATGAGACGGCGGATGTTCTCCTGAGGGATCTCTTCCCAGACCTGGGTTAGAGCATCAGTTAGCGCCTGAACAGTCTGTGGTGTGACGTGGCGTTGGTGGATTGACCGAAACATGATGTCCCAGATGTGCTCAGTTGGATTCAGGCCTGGGGAACGGGCAGGCCGGTCCATAACATCAATGCCCTCATCATGCAGGAGCTGCTGACACACTTCAGCCACATGAGGCCTAGCATTGTCATTCATAAGAAGGAACCCAGGGCCCACTGCACCAGTATATGGCCTCACAATGCACAGTGGGTATGAGGATCTCATCCCGGTACCTTATGGCAGTCAGGGCACCTCTGGCTAGCACATGGAGGGCTGTGTGGCCATTCAAAGAAATGCCTCCCCCCACCATGACTGACCCACCACCAAACCAGTCATGCTGGAGGACGTTGCAGGCGGCATAATGTTCTCCACGGGGTCTCCAGACTCTGTCACGTCTGTCACTTGTGCTCAGTGTGAACCTGCTTTCAACCATGAAGAGCACAGGGCGGAAAAGAAAAAAGAAAGAAAGAAGCATAAGAAGGAAGTCAACACCCTTGAAGTTTGCCTCTACACCTGCAGAAAGAGAAAAAAAACAAAGCAAAACTGAGAAACCACAGAAACAACACAATAACTATAGCCATGTATATGAAAAATACATGGCACAAGTCAATACAAGATGCATTTAGTGGCAACTGGAGCCCAACGCAGGGTGTATCTGAAAAACATAATCAGATATACCCAGCTGCACAGTATAATTTCTTTGCTTTGTCTTGTTGGATTGAATCAAACTGAATCACATTAGATCACAAAACCTTCAAACTAGTGAATCAGAGGGCGAATTGTATTGTGTCGTATCATTTTTTCCATCCACGCATCTAAAATGTCAGCAGTGTATCAACATATACATCATATTGGAGATACAACTCTATTTTTTTTACAGTAAACACAACTGTAGAAGACCACATGAGACATGAACTACAAATTGAAACATGTCAACAACAGTAACCATATCATAAAAGAGGAATTCAAAGCAAAAAAGTGAAATATTAGGTGGATGCTCTCTTATTTATTTTTACACTGCCTCTCTCCAGTAATGAAGAAAATCACAGAGCTGAGTTGGCTGTTATGTTGCCTGTTCACACTATGGTTCCACAAGTCCTGCACAACGTGTGCTTAAACAAATGAAAGCAGATGTGACAGAAGCCTTGTGAGTTAGAGTGTAGTGTTGAGTGTCACGCTGTCCCCGTCATTTCACACCTACTCCTCAACTCGGCTGGGTGACCTTTGCTGTGGAAGGCCAAGAGTTAATGCAGAGTTAATCCATTCCTCCTTGGGCATTTTACACATTACACCAGTATGGACAGAAGGTGTGAACGTGTTGTGTGAAAAGGACCCATGTAAAATGGCAGGTAGCCTATGCACTGCTAGACCTTAATGGAGATGGCAGATCCATGTGGTGAAGTGTATCTGTCACCAATATGCTTTTTTTCTTACCATCCCATTCACCTTCACATTGAAAAGTTTACTAGAATGAGAGCTACAATGGATCTAGAATAGCCTAGTAAAAACCAGCCCCTTGTTCTGCACTTTGCCTCTGGCAGAGGGTCTGGCCTCTCTGCTATTGAGAAACAATTGCTTGCTGGAGGTGTGGACTCTGTTGAGGTTTTAAATGTTACCCAGTCGCTAATGTTTGGCCATGACGTATGTAATGTGTCAGTTCGACGTTATGAAGTTTACCAGAAATTGACTGCGCTGTAAACAACCACCCCCCAGTGCAAAGAGAGAAGTGCAGAGCCAAATAAGATGGCTGTTAATGTTATTTAAATAATTATGTGGCCAACACAGACTGAGTGACTTTGTTCACTTTCTCCGCTGCTATTGCTAAAACTACAGACTGACTACAATTCTAAAACAGAGCAGAAAATTCATGTCAACTTTCACAGCTTCTCCTTCTGTTCACTGAGTGGCCCGCTTGAAATTCTACCAGAGAAATCCAGCTCAATAGGAGAAAGCCCAGACGGACCAGTAAAGGGTGATGAGAATTGAGCATAGGAGGGCAATGGCCAAACTAGATCCAGGGTAAATGGACAAAATAACCACCCAACTGTTTCTATACAGATTGATCTCAACACCTTAGATCCATCCACTGTTTTGTGTATGTCTAAGATTAAGCTGAAGACGTAACATGAGAACTTTGAGATCCCCCTACCCAGCAAGACTTTTAAGCTCCTGATGGAGGATCCCAAGTCCAGAACATCCCAATCAGATGACCGACCCACCTCAACTGAATTCTGTGTGAAGGAGAGGCAGATGTATTACCTGCTTTCATTAAATTTGAAGCTCCTAACCTAAGCTTTAGCCAGAGTCTGACCACCAAGCACAATTAGACCCAAATAGACCAGTTAAAAATTCTCTTATTTAATCAAGCTCCCATTTCAATTACCAGTGTAAAGAAGACCCTCTCAAAACTGATAATTGTGCTGTTGTGAAAAAAATTAATTGCCAAGCACTGGTAGATGAAAATCACTCAATCAGATTCATTTTATACTATGCACATAATATGAGACCCATAAGAGCAATCACTTATGAACAGGTCAGATTAAAGCTCCAAGTAAGGCTCTGTCAGACACTGTCAACACATGGGTTTTATACCATCGATACGGACTCCAAAAGAGAGGAGAGACAGCCTGGTTTCCATGCAGCAGCAGAAAACAACATTTAACTTTGGGTGTGTAGGCCAGACAGATTCATTTGGTGAGAGTTCATAAGCATTTAGAATAAAGACATAACATGACATGACCAACATATTTATAAAGTCAGAATATATTACATTGCAATAAAATTTTCCACCACAGTACCCTCAATCATGCATTATAATGTAATTTAACCATGCAGGGACAAAATGGAGACAACCTGGTTCAATGAGGCTATACGAAGACCACTGCAGCAAAACCAGCCACAGAATAGCTGCTTCTCTTAGCCTCTGTTGATTAAATGATTTTCTCAATTACTTTTAATGACTTCCTGTTTTAGTGTTTATGTTCAGGATTAGTTAAACAGCTGTGGCTCTTAAAAGTGCATTTTTAAATATGCATTATTAAGATGGCTATAAACCTGTAACCTGAAAACAGCTTGCAAAAACACGAGCTAATTAAAAACTAAAAATGAAGTGTTTGGCCAGATTGACCATTGTTATGTTTGGAGGAAATATTGCAATTAAGCAATACATTGATAAATTGAGTGGATATTTGAGAATTACACTGCTACATTCTGCTACACTCAAGTTAATTTTATATCAATAAAAATGTAAAATACCAAAATTTACCTATAGCTTTTGCCACTCTCAACCACCATTGCTGCTTCCATCTGAACAGCCGGCTTCGACCCGCAATGAATCATGGGATTGGGCGGGCCATGAAGGATACACCAGACCCATCCTTCAAATCGGGGGGAAAGGGAGGGCGCATTTGTTGGCCGCATTTGATGGAGTCTTCAAATTCGGACAGGCCTAGTCGCCGCACTATGACGAAATTGGCCTATAAATCCGGCCTTCGAAGGATGCGGCCCCTGAATTCAGACACAGCTATTGTCTTCTAGGAACTGTGATTGGTTCCTCTTCTTCTTCTGATTAATGGTGGTTGGCAAATAACTTGATGGAGCACCACCAACTGGTAAGTAGTGTGGACTAAATGTTGCCCAACCCCACCCCCCAAAACAAAACAAAACAAAAAAACTCATTCTATCATATAACTTACACTGTCCTAAACTTTTAGTCCTTGAGTCTTTCTGAAAGAAATCAATAGGTCTAGTTGTGGCTGTGACAGGTTGATACACGAAACAAATTAACACATACAAAAAAACCCTAAATACGCCCCCAGTAATCATGATGGAAATTTACTGATCATTGAATCTAGACTGGATTAAGAAAAGTGTTTCATGATGATTAAATTATACAAAATGAAATTAATTGCCACACAGCAACATCAACATGTTTGATAGCACCTTATTTACAATTTTTTCGTGATTTCAGGAAATGACAGACTGACGGGACACCCCCATCCATCCCTGCCATCCTGCCATGACATCTCCCTCGCGCTTCCCGAGCATCTAGCTACAGGGGTTTTAAGACACTCTTAGGCTCACTAAATGCCCTTCTCACTATTACTAACATTGGAACATTCTTAAGGCTTAAGATGCTTTGTGAATAACTTTTTTCTTACTGAGGAAAAATTCAGAGAAAATTTTTAGAATTCCAGAAGTTATAAAAGTTTTCCTAAAATGAGTTAATCCACGTTCATCCAAGTTCACCTGGCCTGTATTAGACAAACAGAACTTGTACAGTTCTATAAGTCAAGCTAATAAATCCCAACTTGAGTAGAAGCTTGACCATGTGTACACATAAATCAACATAATCCAAAATGAAACTAATAAATCCCAAATAAATACATTATTAATATTTACAATGGAATATGATTGTTCAACAAATAATCCATAATAGGTATACAATGCAATACTAACAGCATTGGATCTGCTTTGGATCTGCATTGGATCAGCTAATGCTAACTGCTAGCAGCTAATGCGATACAACAAAGAATTTAGTCTCACCAATTCCAAGATAATTTCACACTCAAACGGATGAAAAGGTCTCTCTGTGCACTGATCATCCGATCTAAAGGTTTTACATCAACACACTTAGTCAAATATTGCAGTAGAAACATTTAAAGACCAAAACAACCAGTTGTTTATAAAAGCAAACCTGAGAATATCCATCAATCTGCTTCCCCCAGTCATCTGATTGCAAGGAAGTTAGTGTAGCTTGTACCTTCGCTCCATTGCTACAATTGATCAAACATGATCACCTGACTTACCTGAGGGATGCAACTACTCTGTAAGCACATAACTCAAGGGACATTAACAGACAGTAGAAAGTGGAATAATTAAAAACATATATCGGTCTAGGAGAAAGAAATATAGATATACCTTTATTTTTTTGAGCAGTGTAACACCTAAACAAAACAATGTAAGACCAAATCAGTCACACCATTGTGGAATCAATGTCACAGTGTTGATGTTTGCTAGGGAACATAAAAATCATCAGATTCGCCACTGGTGCCCTGTGCTCTTCACTGATGAAAGCAGGTTCACACTGAGCACAAGTGACAGACGTGACAGAGTCTGAAGACCCCGTGGAGAACATTATGCTGCCTGCAACGTCCTCCAGCATGACTGGTTTGGTGGTGGGTCAGTCATGGTGTGGAAAGGCATTTCTTTGGATGGCCACACAGCCCTCCATGTGCTAGCCAGAGGTGCCCTGACTGCCATAAGGATGAGATCCTCAGACCCACTGTGCATTGTGAGGCCATATACTGGTGCAGTGGGCTCTGGGTTCCTTCTTATGAATGACAATGCTAGGCCTCATGTGGCTGAAGTGTGTCAGCAGCTCCTGCATGATGAGGGCATTGATGTTATGGACCGGCCTGCCCGTTCCCCAGGCCTGAATCCAACTGAGCACATCTGGGACATCATGTTTCGGTCAATCCACCAACGCCACGTCACACCACAGACTGTTCAGGCGCTAACTGATGCTCTAATCCAGGTCTGGGAAGAGATCCCTCAGGAGAACATCCGCCGTCTCATCAGGAGCATGGCCAGGCGTTGTCCGGAGGTTATACAGCCACGTGGAGGCCACACACACCACTGAGCCTCATTTAGACTTGTCTTGAGGAATATTCACTGACGTTGAATCAGCCTGGCATGTTATTTTCCCACTTTCATATTGAGTATGAATCCAAATCCAGATCTCCATGACGAAATAATTTTGATTTACTTTGATAATTTTTGAGTTATTCTTCTCAATCAATTCCACTGTGTTAATAATAAAAAAGTTTTTCAATTAGAATATTTAATTAATTGAGATCTAGGATGTGTTATTTTAGTGTTCTCTTTAATTTTGTGAGCAGGTATATAGTTTTGATCCTGGGCTACAATACTTTTAGTCTTAGGATTCTTTGTGAATACTGGCCCTGATGGCCCAATAATCATCAGGGCCCTGATGATGCCTTGATGAATACTGGCCCTGCACTGTAAAAATCTTCTGTCAGACTACTGGAGTTGCTGTTTTTTTTTGGCTTTTATACAAGCCCTGAGTTGTTCCTTGTAATTCCTAGAATCTCTGGTAACTTTGAAGAGGATATGCTTACTTAACTTGCTTTCTTTTGTGCTCCTGGGTTGAAGAAACCACTTCAGTTCTGGACTCCTATGACAAACACTCCTGAGAAAGAACTCCAAGCACAACCGTCCTTCATCGCTCCATTCACTGCTCATCATCTACCTGCCTGTTCTCTAGCACAGTCCCTACTTTGAACTCCTGGACACCACTGTGGTGTGGTTCATAACGAACCACACCACATCTTAGATCAGCCACCACAGGTTGCCTCCAACATACAACCTGCAGGATCAAACACCTCCTTCTACGCTTCCATTCAACTCAAAATACATAAGGCCTTTCTTATTTTCCATTAGAATAATTATTAATAACTCACCTTCCCCTGTTCTAACAGCTTGTCTTCTTCTAGATGCCCCAGAACTCCAGATCCAGAGAAACAGCCATGTACATCTCTTGTAAATATTATAATAAATTTCTATTCATGTTTACTCTGAGCCCTAAGCCTGATTCTGTGGGTGGGTTAGAAAATTACCTCAAAACATGACAACTACTAGTCACCAAAATTATATCAACAACTGATTAAAGACTGCACTCACTTTTGAACTAAAAAAGAGGAAAACAAGGGGACAAAATGGCAACAAGGTGGGGCTAAAATTAGTAACTGAATGTTGTGCTGAGTTTGCTGATCTGTTTCTAGAATTTGGTTCTCAAACCTGCAGCATAATCAGCCATCTTAGCAATGTTGTAAGCTCAATCCTGGAGAAATTACAAACAAAACAACTAACTAATGTCTAATTTCCACTTGAAATAGCATTTGACGCTGTGTTATGTAATTCTCAGAAGAGTAGTTGCTAAAAACATCAAAATAAAACTAATAAATAGCTCTTTGCTTGGTCCACCTAGTCTTTGAAATGTGAGAAAAATGTTTACTGGGTAGACTTTTTTTGGGGGGGGAGAGATTGCAAATAAGCCTGAAAACTCAGTCTGAAAACTCAGTGGCTTTTTACTTGTGGTAAATTAAACATATTAAAGGGGGTTATAAAAATGCTGTATATATCAAACATACATTAAAAGAAATTTGACTTCGCAGTTTGACGCTTTGAAATTGGCCTGTTTCTTTAAGAAGCATCTACTCTTTCAAACACTCAGGGATAGAAGAGGCTAAGAACCAACTAACGCAAACGGAATACACGGAGAAAAGCATTCCATTTTTTTGAGCTGGTATTGTTATTTTTGTTAAAATCAAAAACGTTTTAGATATTGTTCAAAAAAAACATCCTCGGAAAAGCCTGGGATGCGTTCTTTGACACATATCACATGCATGCTGCCAGTTCTGTCGTTATAGATTTAAGTTGGAAAGGTTATTTAAACAAAAGCATGAAGCTGATCTAAAAAAAATGTTAAACAATAAAAACAAAATAAATGTCACTACAAAGATCCAGAGCAACACCAGGAATAACTCTGAGTCTGTTGGAAGCATTTCTCTGTTTTATTTGATGTGCTTCATTCTAACTCCAGGGAGATACAATCTGGCTCTGTAGCTGCTTAATGCTTCTCTGTGTTCTCCAGCAACTGTGTGTGCCTGCTGTTTGGTGCTGAGCAGGTGGTGCACTTGGCCACTCAAGACAAGTTACAAACTAGAGGGAATGAGAATGAATCTGCAGGTGGTTAAAACATAAATGCAGCAGCTGAGAAATATCGAGATGCTCCACGGATGGGAGGGAAACAAAGCTAATAGTCATGTTCTCCATCACTTCAGGTGATCCATGAAATCAAAACAACTGTTGTATCTTTTTCAAAGTTAAACTGAGCAGGCTGAGGTTCATATTATATTCTCCTCTGCCATTGGTTTTAATAGCTGTTAAAGAAAAATATGTGTATCTTTTATGATATCATTTAACTTTGTCAATAATCAAACTGGAATAAGTCAATAGCCAATTCTCCATTGTCAACTCTCACTGTCACACATTCAGCAACAAAATCCAAGTAAGCTGTGGTGTTTATCAGTGCTTAAGGAGCAGCTAAACCCCATATCAACTTTTTTTGCAGATGTATAAATTGGGCCTTATGAGTGCTATCTTTTGTTATTTTGCACATTATGACATTTTTATGTAAACTTGTTTAAAGGGGTAGTATTATGTAAAATCGTCTTTTTTGAGCTTTACATGATGTTATGTTATCCCTTCATCAAAAACATACCTGGAGTGTTGCCTTGATTCTTTCATGCATGTTTGAGAAATCCTTAAATCATGGCAACCATTCAGTTATGCAAAATGCCTGGATGGACTCAGCGCCGCCTTCGGTGTAGCTCCTCCTTAGAGCTGCAGTTTCTAAGCTTCCGAGCTTCTGCCTCACAGACATGGAGAAGCAGCATTCAGTTTCTATGCTTCACAGATCTGGAACAAACTTCCAGAAAACTGCAAAATAGTCGAAACACTGAGTTCCTTTAAATAAAGGCTAAAAACCCACCTGTTTAAAGTTGATTCTGATTAGTAGTAAGTGGAACATTGATCAATGTGATGTGCATTTGCTTGATGATTTTGATGATGGCATTTGTCTAAATGTAATGTTTATTGGTAGTTGGTGGCTGTATGATGTTTTATGATGTAAAGCATTTTGAACTGCCTTGTTGCTGGAATGTGCTATACAAATAAACTTGATTTGACTAAGTTCCACTTTAAGTAATACTAAGAGGCCCAAGGTTTGCCATAATATCTCCCAAATCCATTAGACTATCACCTCTTGCTTGAACCATCACCGTTTCCTCTACCATCATCCAAGGGGGGTAACCGCCCCACCAACAAGACCATCTGCCCTACACGACCAGGTGCTGCGACGGCATGTAAGGACAATGCGCGGGATTGAGGACGGCGCCGTGCCCCCTCACGCCTGGGTCAGTGCGTTAACTATAAATGTAGCATTATTCTCCAGCATGTAGCACCAGGAGTAATGTTAATTTTCAAAAACATTGTATTTGTTTATGATTAAAGCCAGGTTTATAGTTGACAGATTGAACCGGGCGCGAGACGGAGCACGCCAAATGCGCTGTCCCCTCCCCCGCACGTTGACCTTGCGTGCTGTCATGGCGCCCGATTGTGCACATCCAAATATTTGTAACTCATTGCAGGTTACACGCGCCACCTTTCACCACCTTTCACCACCTGGATGATTCAGAAAATGCTCCAGCAGACCAGGGCCCCCTGTACTGGCATTTGTAAAATTCCTCTATTAAGGCTCAACACGACCTTTCAAAAGTGCGACTATAACTCAGCCTTAAGGAGCAAAAATAGTTCACTTAACATGTGTGCTTGTCTATTTAAACAGAGTTAACACTTGTTTAAAGGGAAACAAGGAAAAAGTCTCATCTTACCTCTTTTGAAGAATTTTCCTGGTGTTCCCGAGAGGAATGAGAGAGACGCAGTGGCAGTGGAAAAAAACTCAAGTCTGTAATAATAATAATAATAATAATTTTTATTTGAGGGTGTCTTTCAAAAACCCAAGGTCACCTTACAAAACAAACAGACAAAAAACAACAAATAATAAACAGTCAACAACAATTATATAAAGCAAGTCAGTAAACAAGACGCAACAACAGTTAATCCATGTTACAGTGAATATGCCAGTTTGAACAGGTGTGTTTTCAGCTGTGGCAGACGAGGATCTGAGGGAGCAGGAAGCAGTGGCGATGTGAAGCAGGTCACACAAATAAGGAGGGGCAAGGTTATGGATGCACTTGAACGTGAGAGTTAAAATCTTGAAATTTATCCTTGCTTCTATGGGCAGCCAGTGCAGCTGCTGCAGAACTGGGGTGATGTGTTCTCTAGATGGAGTATAAGTTATGACCCGAGCTGCAGAGTTCTGAAGGAGTTTGAGTTTATGGAGAGACCAAAAAGAAGAGAGTTGCAGTAATTGATCCGGGAGGTGACAAAGCTATGAACAAGGATGCCAGCAGCATGGGGTTGTAAGGAAGGGACGAAGTTGGTTAATGTTGCGTAAGTGAAAGCATGATGACTGGGTGATATAATTAATATGAGAATGAAATGAGAGACTACTATCAAGTATGACACCCAGACTCTTTCCCTGAGGGGAAGGATGAACATGGGAGTTGTCCATATTAATAGAGAAACTGTGAGGTTTGGTTAAAGTGGAGGCTGTGCCAATGTGTAAAACTTCTGTTTTCTTACTGTTAAGTTTGAGAAAATTAGAGGAGAACCATGATCTAAGTTCCATAAGACAGTCCGACAGGGATGTAGGTGAAAGGGAGGAATTGGGTTCGGAGAAAATGTAAAGCTGAGTATTATCTGTATAGCAGTGAAAATTGATGTTATATTTCCAGAATATGTGGCCAAAAGGGAGCATGTAGATAATGAATAAAAGGGGTCCTAACACGGAACCCTGGGGCACACCTGCAGAAACAGGAAACAAACTTGAAGAATGTGATTTAACTTGGATAAACTGAGTGCGGCCTGAAAGATATGAGGTAAACCAGGCAAGAGGTGTGTGACTGATGCTAATCTGCTCAGGAGAATATTATGAGAAATGGTATCAAATGCTGCACTGAAGTCGAGAAGGATGAGAATGGTGAGGAGGCCAGAATCAGCTGCCATCAAAAAGTTATTGGTGATCTTTAACAAAGCTGTTTCTGTACTGTGGTGGGGGTGAAAACCAGACTGGAATTGTTCATAAAAATCATGTTTATTGAGGTGAGTGGAGCTGGGAGGCAACAACTTTCTCAAGGATTTTTGAAACAAAAGGAAGGTTAGATATTGGGTGAAGGTTATCAAAATTAGTAGGACCTGAACCAGGCTTTTTGAGAATAGGAGTGACAGAAGGCTTTTTTAGAGATGAAGGAACAACTCCAGTGTTAAGGGAAGAGTGGATAATAGTGGTTATGAGAGGAATCAATGTGGGGAGACAAGCTTTAACTAATATTGTGGCCTAAGCTGGCAGGTGGATGATTTAGATTTTTGAATGATATTAGATACATCAGTTGTGGAAGGAAGAGCAAAACTTGAAAATAACTGACTGGGGTCCAACGAGGAGAACAGGAGGTCAACTTCAGAGTTAGCAGCTCCTACAGGGTTGAGTCGCTGGTGGATGTCAGAGGTTTTGACAGTGAAGAAAGACACGAGAGAGTTGCAAAAGTCAGCAGCGTACATAAAGGAGGGAAATGAGTCCAGAGGCTTTGTAATTTTGGCAAACAGAGAAAACAGAGACTTGGAGTTTCCTTCACCAGAACTGATTAAACCAGAGTAGTATGCAGATTTAGCTGAGACAATGCAGTCCTTACAAAACAAAATATGATTGTTATACATATCTTTGTGTATGACGAGTCCAGTTTTCTTGAACAGATGTTCCAGTTGGCGTCCTTTGGCTTTGAGATGACGCAGGTTGAGCGTAAACCAAGGTGCTGAGCGAGTAAATGAGACAGACCTATGAGAGGAGGGGGTGTCGGGACAGCCAGGTGGAAGCGGAGCTCTGCTGCAGCGTACTGAAGGAGTGCTGTCACCGGGTGGTGGACGATGGATAAAACAGCCCAGGTGACCACACACACACACACACACACACACACACCCTGTGGATCCACATCTTGATCCGGTCCGTTGTCAAACAACGCAGAAAATCTTTACAAACGATTCAAAGATCCTCAGAATTAGCAACTGGTTAACAGCGGCAGCCAAGCGCGCCAGCGTTCACTCAACCGGAAGTTCCAGGACATCGAGGTTGAAAAATCTTTGCTGACAAAAAACGTTGGTTCAGAAAAGTCTAAAATATTCAACATTCTGCTTTAATCATCACATCGGGGTCACCATTTGTTAAAGTTTCAAAAACGTTCCTTTCTGATTAAGGAGACACGAGTCGACTGATTCCCGACCTTGGTTGTATCAAGTAGTTATTTGAGTAACCAGTGCTTTTCTGTCATCAAAACCAGTCCTCCCATTCTCATCTGATGTTAGCAAAGCATTTCTGTCCACACAGCTGTCACTGACTGGGTATGTTCTCTGTTTTGGACCATTCCCTGTCCAGGATGCTTGTTTGTGAGAATCCAGCAGATACTCAGACCAGCTTGTTGTGCAGCAACAAACACGCTATGTTTATAGCTGCCTAAATCCCCATTCTGACCCTTGCTTTAAACTTTAGTGAGTCATCTTAACAACATCTAGATGCATGAATGGATTAGTTGCTACCATGGGACTGGCTGATTTACTATTAGTGTATATAAGTCAATGAACAGGTCTGCCTAATAAAATGGCCCATAGGTTGTTCGAACTGTAAATTTTCACCTTCATGAAATCTCTTTTACTTCTTACATGTGTAGGAAGTCTTTGTGCCTCATGTCAGTAAGCGTGATCTGCTAACAGATGGTAAGCCACCCCTAACATATCTCTTGCTAGTATGCTAGTGTTCCCTTGCCTGAACTCATTTTTAAGCATTTAAAACTCATTCCACAGGCAAGAAAATTCTCTTGGCATGAAGAAGTCCAATTTTCCACAGAGCACCCTCAGCGCTCCCAGACTTTGAAAGGTTAAGATATGTTTTCACTGCTGAGCTCACACAAGTGCTTTTCTAAATACTAAATGTATCTGTCTAAGTGAGAACAGTCGACAGCCGTTTACCCAGTCAACTCCCAGCCTTCACTCCCCCTCTGTCACCACAGCACTGGAGGCAGCATGACTCGTAGTCGAGACTGAGTCAATAACTGGCTTTCTTTTCTTTTTTTTACACATGTAGACTATATTGACAAAATGACTTGCTTGTCTGCTTTCACACAAACTTTAGTAACATTTCATTCTGAATATAAATAGGGTTTACTATGATTTGAAAACATGACACAAGGGTTTGGAAAGTTTATGGGAATTTATAACCCTTCTTCCATTTGTGAGGTCAGACGCTGATGTTGGACGCCCTTACTCACAGTCTCCGTTCTAGTTCAACCAAAAAGTGTTCTGTTGAGCTGAGGCCAGAACTCTGCACAGGCCAGTCAAGTTCTTCTACACTAAACTCATTCTTCCATCTTTGACCTTATTTTGTGAACTGGTGTACGGGGCCATCCCCCTACTGTCCTCACAAAGTTAGCATAAGGGAACAAAAATTTGTCCAAAATGTGTTTGTATGCTGAAGTACTGAGTTACTTTTAGAGTGCATTCACACCAGACCTGTTTAGTCTGCTTTAACCAAGGTCTAGTTTGTTTGCCTATAAAGCAGTCCCTCCAGGATGTTGCGATGTTTTTTTGTTATTGCTGCAGCCCAAAATGACTGATTTTGTGGCACCTTTTTAAAAATGTTGCAGTGAAAGTTGTAAAGGTTTTTCAGATTTATTTTTGCCTTGACATTCTCACAAAAAAATTAAATTGCTGCACATAACCTTGCCAACAAAAAAGACAGGATTTTAACATAGTTCATATCTGAAGTGCAAATAATATTTTCAAGGACCATTGTTAATACAAATAAAATCAAGTCCTGAGGAGTTGTCAGAGTGCAAAAGAAGAAATTCAAGTTGGTCATTCAAGTTAAGATGAACTGTATACACGGTATAAGCAAATCCAAGAGAACATCTCAAAATGGATTGAGCAAAAAAACGTAAAGTGCAAATAAAAGATTTTGAAAAAATTCTATCTACATTTGACAGCTGCTTTCATTCACCTGTGACAAAACAGCTTAATAGTTTTTTTTTTAGAACTCTAAATGCTTAACAAAACTCATGATCAGCCAAGTTGTGGAGCTGCTTAAACCAGGTCTTCTTCCAAACCTTCTTCACCATCCATTTCTTTTTAGTGAACTTCTCTTGCAAAAGCCCCACTAGAGGGGCCCTGGTTGTGGTACAAAAGACCAAAGCTTTGAGATTGCAGTTTGTGACTGATCTTCTTCGATTGGTTAACACGAGCTTGTAAATGCTGTTGTTTTGTTCAGCATCTGCCGAGTTTGTGATCACATCTTTGTATCTTTTGGCTAAGACACGGAGGACAGGAAGTCATTCTTTCAGGCCATCACACATCATGTCTAGCTCTTGCACTCCACATACCGAGGCATTGACTGCTTTTGGACCCAGGTGGTAAAAATAGCTCTCAAACTCCTCTTGAGGCACAGCACTAAAACCTGGGATGTGTTTGTAGCTTGAAGTACTGTTACTCATAAATTATATGTGCCGAGGATCAAACAACCTGACTTCTTGAAGAAAGAATTGCAGGTTACCCGGCTGACGTGTGTTTGATGAGCTTTTTCTCTGTGTTGTTGAATGCTTCCTCCACTGTGTTGAGAGTCTCTTGTTTTTGTGGCAAATGAGACGTCGACAGTCAGGTAAGAGTGTTTCATCTGGCGGCTGCCGAACCCATAGCTGACTATTGGATTGCCTGGCAGTCACTCCAGAGAACACATCTCCAATACTCTGAGGTCCAGTTGCAGTGAATTTTACACCACTGCATCCAATGCTTTTCATTGCACTTGGTGATATAAGGTTAGGATGCAACGACTTGGTCATGGAAACCCATTTCATTAGACTCTCTTTAGCTAACCAAACGGTCACATAAAGGTATGTAGATATTGACTCTGCAGATATTTGGTGACCTCCATGCCTTAGTAATTTGCTGACCCCTGTGATTTTTTTCTTTTTCTCTTGTGGCTTCCCATTTCAGGGCTGAGCTGCTGTAACTTTAATGTTGTTATAATATAGCTAACAGTAGACTGTAGTATATTTAGTAGTGAGAAAATGTTACAGCTTTAAAAGCTTATATTTTCCTTCTGTTGTCATGGAGTTGATATGCCTGGCCAAAAGCTCCAGTTTGGTGTCATAAATCCCCCAAAAAACTCTCTCAGACACTTTGGGGCTTGTCAGCATGCATTTAGAATTTTTATGGATGCTTACATGATCTTCTTGGAGCCAAATATGGTTCAAAATCTGCTAAATGGTGAAACCAGAAAGTGACGTACAATGACCTATGAGATTAGCTTGAGTAGTTATGGATGGCCTTGGCCTTTTTTCAGCATTCTGCACCGATCGATCATTGGGCTGCATTTCATCCTTCATCACAAAGGCATGCAAGTTTCCATTAGAAAATTACCTTGAACTGTATGTCTTTTCAGTAGACTTGAAGCATTGTTTCAATGAGCTGTAAAAGCAATAACAAATTTGTCTACATCTGCAGAACATGTAAGTGATGATATGTGGGACCTTATCTGGAGCTCAGCAAACTCATGGTTGTGGTGCACTTATTGTGGATATTAGTGGAAACTCATGAAGAACAGGCTTGTCATGCTTGAGGTTTTTTTTTTTTATTTGTTCCTTAGCATTGAAAGATCTGGGATAAAAGAAGTCATAGCAGAGCTGCAACAAGATTTTATGAAAATGTATGAGATGTCACACTCCTACTGTCATTTCTGCTTTACACTTTGATTTTAATGTGTGGCTAATTAACAAATATTTAAAGTCCTGGAGTACAAAAATACACAAAATTTGCATCCATACCTACATCTAAACAGGATAGCAAAAAAGAAATGCCATATAAGAACAAAATAATGTGAACAATTTAAAGAAAAGCATGTCCTACAAAACTTATATTTTATGATTGACATAAATAAAACATAGCCTGGCCATTTCCTTTCTACACAGTTCTGCTCGTTTCTCATCTCTTTTCAGTTCCTGGTCTGGAATTTCTCCCATTAAACTGGATTTCTCCAGTAGAATTTCAACCGGGCCAATCAGCAAACAGGAGGAGGAGTTGTGAACGATGATGTCAGTTTTCTCTGCTGTTTTAGAATTGTGGTCTGCGTCTGGTTGTAGTTTGGCAATGGGAGCGGAGGAAGTGAACGAAGCCATTCAGTTCGTATTTAAATACTGAGCAGTTAAAGTCGGAGCAAGAGGAAGGTTTAAGACATTTTATTGCTGGCATAGATGTCGTTCGGCTTGGAACTTGTATATTCACAGTGGGAGATGGCTGTTTACAGTATATACAGTATAACCCCCCACAAAATCTTATTGCTTATAATAGCTTTTTTGATGTATACTTGATTGATGTTTTTATGATGTAAAGCACTTTGAACTACCTTGCTGCTGAAATGTGCTATACTAATAAACTTGACTTAACTTTAAAGGGGTCATGACAACAAATTTAATTTTTCTGTGGTTTTGGGGGTATAATATGATCTGTTGTGCACTGATGAGGCCGTGTGAATGTCAAGAGTTGGTATCAAAAGCCCTGCTCATAGGCAGTCAGCTTTGTTTCTTTGCTCAAAAATGGCCGTAAACAGTTTATCTTTCTACGCAATTCATATTCTCATCATGCAAAAAGTCCTCCCCCTCCGTCCTCTCCCCAGCCGATACACCGGCTAATTTAAGGGCTAAGTCGAACTAGCATGTCTCGCTACTCCACTTGAGAAGAGGATGGCTACTAAAAAGCGGAGCTGTTAAGTCCAAGTGTGCTCAGAAACAGCTGGAAGTTTCCACTTATTCCCGAAGGCTGAGAGAGGCTCAGGAAGGAAGAATGGCTGAAGTTCATTTATGGCGAAGTACCATGCAATTATAACCCCAATTTGAGACGATGTTCAACGCATTTTACTGAATAGTTTCCCAAATATGGTCGTAGCCAATCAGAGTGAAGTCAACTAGGTAGAGCCACATATCATTACCCAACCCTTTTACCGAGGAGGGAAATCTGGCCTGCCAAAACAACCCTCTACAAAAAGGTGATGTTATTTTTTAAATTAAATTCTTTGGAGAATTGACATATGTAGCAATATCAACTACATGAATAGTTTATACAATGATGTCATCACCCCTTTAATAGTCAAAAAACAGGGTAATCTAAGTCTAAATTCTGATGAGGAGGTCGGTTATAATTCAGCCCTATACAAATGATAGATTCCACCCTAACGAGCCACAGGACAACTTAGAATTTAGACCAAAAAAAAGTTACTATGTAGTAATTAAATTTTCAAAAGAAAAAAAAAACTATATTATATCATATAATATATATAATATGAAACAGATTTTGCAAGAAATTAATAACTACAATTCACAACTAAATGTTTCAAATAAAGTAGATGTGGTCTGTACCAGGCCAGTACTAGCAACTCACAGTCAATGAACATCTCCCATAGAACAAAATAACAAGACAATAAAACATACACTGTGAATAGTTACCACAGTAAATTCTCATATCATCCCGACTGGTTTTAGTAACAACTTTTAGATATCAGTTTATAATCCTTTATCCGGTTCCTTTTTTTGTGACTACACAGTTACAAATGACACAAAAAGGCAGCTACAGTTCACCAAGACAATCTCACTCTCAATGTTCTCAAGTTTCAATGCAACGTAATACCACTTACATCCACACCTTCAAGACTATTCACATTTGTCCCCATACCCATACAGTAGGCTAACCATCCAACACAACGTAATACCATTCAAAAGTCCTCGAGGTTATATCTGGACAATCTAAAACATAAGTTACTATCCGAATTGCTTTTGATCTTACATGGACAGAGTTTGTTGCTTGTCCTCCGACATTGTCAATGTAGCTTCTTTCATTGGTTTATCACCCACACCAAATCTTTGCATCTCCTTCACAAACCTCTGGAAATACTCTAGTGGTGTGTGGAGAGAAGCAGCACCACTGGTAACATCTGGACCAGAGAAATCAACACATTGACAAGTGAAATTTTTATGCCTTGCGATATTTATCTCGGGGCATAGCCCGATGAGTTGTTTGGCTTAGGCTGGTTAAATGGTAAATGGCCTGTACATTTACAGTGCTTTATCAAGTCCAGAGAACCCCAAAGCTCTTTACGCTACATTCTGTCATTCACCCATTCATGCACACTCTCACACACTGATGGTGGCAAGCTACTGAACTGCAGCCACATCTGCCCCAGGGCACTGCTGGCAGTGGGACAGCAGTGCCACCAGGCCCTCAGGAGGCAAGGTGGGTGAAGTGTCTTGGAGACGGACGGAGCAGAGCTTGAACCAGCAACCCACCCATTACGGGACAAAGTCCTACCATTGGACCTGCATTCTCATCCACCTCCTTGTCACTTGATTCACTGGTGTCTGATTCTATTTCAAAGTCACTCTCTAGCTTCAGTGACGTCTTTCACAGTGTAAACATGTTCCCTTGCTTGTAGAAATCTGAAATGGAAATAATAGTGGGAAAAGTTAGAGAATGGTGCAGTCTAAATCATTTCATACAAATGAATGCTAATTATGTGATACATTCCATGGAAGTCCAGAACAATGTACCATACTTACAACCCCCAGACCACTTACATCCACACTTTCAAGACTATTCACACTTGTCCCCACACCCATACAGTTGGGTAACCATGCAACCACTACGCAAGCAGTATCTGGCTTTAGATATTTGAGCAAAAAAGCCCAGAAAAATAGCTGTATATGTATTTCTACTGATAAAATACATTTAAATTTTAAAATATGAGTACAAGAGGTGCTTGAAATACTGCAATGATAATTCATGTTTTTATTCAGAATTACTCAAATCTGTTTTACACAGATAAAAACAAATTATAGAAATTGCAATTGATAAAACACATCATATATTGAGTAGAAATAAGTATGTTTTTCACAATATGTGAACATTTGAGAAGTGCTATGTCCTCATTTATTGTCCAGGTGCATCTCATCTGCCATTTTGATTACCATTCTTACCCAGCATTGTAAAAGTACAAGACATAATCTATAAATATAAGTTGGTGTATGCATTCAACAATAATTTAGTAAATACAAGTTCTAGTCATTTTAATAATCATAAAAAAATAATAATTCAGGGATTTTATTTACTTCAGTGTTGAGATATCCAGTTCAGTGAAAGAGCGAGATATGCATAAGAAAGTTTGCAAGTTGTATGACTTGATAGCCTGACAGTCAGACCTATTTCACACATTTGCCGTCCAGTGGCGTTGTAAGACTAAACAATAAGATCTAATGACAATGTAAATATGGTCTTACAAGGAAAAACATTTGCAGGTTTGTTTTTTTACAGCTAAAAGTGATGTAATTTTGCAACGGTGGGCCTTACAGGGTTAAGGGACAGTTACTTTTTACACAGGGCCAGGTTGGTTTGTATCGTTTTTTGTCTTTAAAGACAATCACTCATCAGTCATCTTTGTCTGGAATTGTAAATTGTTTTATGATCCATAATATAAACAAATATTTTGACACTGAATGTACTGTAAGCACTTACCATCAAAAACATCCTTATTTGGCATTCTGTACTTTAGAATTTATAAAAGGCATTGACACCATGATGCTAGCAAAGTGTTATTCCTAATATTCTGCTATTTTTACCATCTTCAGAATCATCAGAACCATGAATAAAACTCCTAAACTTTTTTAAACACAGCATTTCTGTGCTGAGGCAGTCAGAGCTGTGTGTTAGTGGCAGAGCGCTATCTCCTCCGTCTTTGCCAAACAAAGAATGAAATGATTAGACAACAGCTTTAGAAGGAGAAGAGATATCGTTCCTTCTGAGAAGCATCAGTCCCTCCTCCACCTCCATCTCCGGCTCGATCCTTGTCTCATCTATCCACATCCTATCTCATCCCCTTTGTAATCTACAATCCCTCCTTCTCCTCTATCTCCATCTTAACCCCAATCTCATCTCTTTTATCTCTTTAATTTACAATCATTGGTCCTAGCCTGCCTGCTGCTGTAGTGTTTTCTTTACAAATTTCTGGGGGGACTAAGCATCTGCAGTGAGATGTATGCTCTGACAACACATCACTCCATTGTACTGCACCGCAGAGGCATACAGGTCACAGCTTATTGTTAGTTGAGGCAAAAGATAGCGCACAAACAAGTGAAACAGAATAAGGGAAAAAGTTAGTAGACCTCAAAGATGCCCTGAAGCATATTTATATCAGGAATAATTTATGTTTTTATTTCGCATTAGAATTTGCACCATTCTACTTTATGGTGAGCTAAAAACCAGCATGAAATTTTTCTGTGTGAATCAGTAGAAGACAGGCAGTGGTGCAATCCTGATCACACAAAGTACACCTACAGCTGGGCGCTGACTTGAGGTGACTAAAATGTCAGTTCAACACTGTGATGATTTTTTTTTTTATATATAGATAAGGTAATATGAATAAATGTTGTATATGGGGATATTTTATGTAATACTGAAAAATGCTCTCAGTAACCCTCTCATACAAAGAAATCAAAGCAAGTTAGTCTATAACTTAAGTTACAGCATGGATAAAAAAGTTAAATTGCACTGGGGAAAAGTATTTAACTCCAAAATTGATCATATACTTTGTGAAAAAGTATGACCTTTTCTTCCTCACAAGCTTTCTTTAAATCTTAAAGGTTCAAATCAAAGTTCACCTTGATTTTAAGTTTTTTCCCACAGTTTTTAAACAGATGGAAGTCAGGTAAACTGTTTAGAAACCATCACTCTTTTCATCTTCGGATTCTTGTCAAGCATGTTCTTTCATCCCCCCTTCATTTTCATAAAGTTTGCCAGTACCGTATGGTTTAAGACAGCCCAAACCATGACAATCCTACTCATAAACTCCACTCTGGGTTTAACGTTTTTGGGGTGATGTGCACAAACATTCTTTCTCCAAGAATGGTGTTTGTATTGACTTCTAAAGAGCGTCTTTGGCGTCATATGACCAGACTGTAAAATTCTTCATGTATATCACTGGCTTTGGAAAATCTTCTACCACAAACTTTACATAAGCTTCAACATGCCTTTTCTTTCAGCAGTGGAGTCTTGTGCAGTGAGTGTGCCAATAGGGTTTTGTGGTTGACAACACTGATTTTTGTTTACATAAGAAAAATTGCACCTGCTATTTCCAGGCCTTTCTGAAGCTCTTTGTGAGTGACCCACGGCTCTTTGAGAACTCTTCATTTTTCCTTTAATTTCTGTCAGAAATCTTACATGGAGCATATAGTTATGGCTGTTTTATGGGGAAACTGTTCTTTCCATCTTTAGAATTATGGCTCCAACAGCACTGACTTATTGGCTTCCTACATAATTCTGCTTGATTCTCATCTCTCTTCAGTGCTCCATCTGGGCTTTCTCCCATTGAGCTCAATTTTTCCTGTTGAATTTCAACCGGGGTGGTCAGTGAACAGAAGGAGGAGTTGTGAATGATGACGTCGACTTTCTGCACTGTTTTAGAATTGTAGTATTTTACAATTTTACAATTACAATTATTTTACAATTAAAAAATTTACAATTTTTAGGATTGTAGTGTCGCTATGGTTGTAGTTTGGTTGTAGTTTGGCCTAACCCTGAACAAAGCCATTCAGTCTGTGTTGGCCACACTTCCAAATATTGAGCAATTAAAGTCTGAGCATGTTTAAAGCATTTTATTGCTGGCAACCATGTCATGACCCTACTCCCCACAGGGTTGTTTACAGCATACGCAATTTCCGGTAAGCTTCATTGAGCTGGTGCATAACATATGTCACGATTAAACGTTAGCAATTGGATAAAATCAGATCCAGCTGTTTAAAACTCCAACAGAGTCCACACCTCCAGGAAGCAATTGTTTC
Source organism: Anableps anableps (assembly GCA_014839685.1). NCBI lineage: Eukaryota > Metazoa > Chordata > Actinopteri > Cyprinodontiformes > Anablepidae > Anableps > Anableps anableps. The sequence continues at coordinate 28,838,508 of CM026081.1, forward strand.
TCAATAACTGAGGGTACAGACCCACTATATGAAGCAAAGCATAGAACATGGGGCTGGTTTTTACCAGGCAAGCTTTCACTGTAACATTTAGAAGTATATTATTGCAGCTATAAACATGGTAATTAGTATGTTTTGAGACAGTAAGACTTTTTTGTAAATGTTTGATTGCTTTAACATAGCAGCAGGGTTGTTTTCCAAATGCTGATAGATTTCAGCTTGTTTCTTGGCTTTCTATACTTTTTTTGCACAACCTTTTCTTAAAGCTGCAGTATATAAATTTTATGAAAAATGTGTTTTTTACATATTTGTTAAAATTATCATTATGTTGTGACAGTATAAGACAGATAATCTGTGAAAAAATCAAGCTCCTCTGCCTACTCCCAGTGCTCCCAGTACTAACTGCCGAAATACATCACTCAGTCAGAAACAACCAATCAGAGCCAGGAGGAGGGTCTTAGCGCTGTCAATCACCCTCGAGTACGCACCACTCACAAATTCATGGACTAATTTGCTTTCAATTCATTGTATGTGCGAATTACTTGGGTTGTTGCTGACAACTGGTGTGAATTTTATGTCAGTGGTCCCATTAGAAATATTTAAAACTGTTGACATGTTCAATATCTATTTTACCCACTGTAATTAGCATCTTCAACAGCAGAACTAAGATAGTTACAACTCTTATTCTGATAGCCAAACAGTGTAGGGTTTAAATTAAAGAGTCTGTGTGATTTTCTTCACATTCCTGACCAATCGGAGTATATGTGCATGCCTTTGCTAATCAAAGTCTCATTTTAAGTATTTATTTGCAAAAGCATATAATTTGCTGATAATAAAATGAATCCAAACACGTGTGGTTAATTTTGACGTGAAATAAAAACATTCATTATAATCATCAAAATCTGCATGCCTTCACTAGGAAAGGTTACCACGGAGAGAAACCATTCTGATTTGGATGTAATCTGGTTTACATTATCTGTATGTGAATGATTTCATTTGGAAGGGGCTGGAATGTCTAGAACGAGCAACAGAGGTCATAAGTAGTGGCATTTTAACCAGAGCAACCGTATTACAGACAGTTGCCATTCCATCCATCCATCCATCCATCCATCGTTGTACGCTTATCCAACGTTGGATCACAGGGATACATACAAGTCAGTAGAGAAACCCTGATGTCCATCTCCTTACTGACTCTCCAGTTCAGTAAGGGGATCCAAGGTGTTCCTGTGCTAGGAGGGGTATACAGTACTTTCAGCGAGGTCTGTGCCACGGTATCCTCTAAGTCAGTGGTCCCCAACCCTGATCCTCAGGACCCACTGCCCTGCATGTTTTAGATGTTTCCCCACTCCAGTACAACTGATTCAGATGATTGCATTACCTCCTTTGGATGGCTCCAATCACTGCAGATGCTTGTTAATCACCTGTTCATTTAATACAGGTGTGCAGGACAATGGATCCTGAGGATCAGGGTTGGGGACCTCTGCTCTAAGTAGAATGGGCCTAGAAAACTTCTAAAGGCAGGTGCCCAGGAGGTACAGATCAGAACAGTACAGAACAGTACAGTAATCAGACGTTCAGTTTATGGTTAATGGGAATACCTCTGTTTAGTGACCTTTACTCAAAACAGACTTTTGTGCACCCAAATCTGCTTTTAATTAATTTATTAAACCTGGCTAAATACACCAAATATGATCCAAAAAGTGACCCAAATTCTGTTCTTATAGCTGAAACTTCTTTTCTTTTAGTGTTTTTCTTCCCAAATGAACCTTCCAAAAAATTTGCAAAGTGGGTGCATTTCTTTTAATAAGGCAACCATGAAAAATCCATTTTCAATTTATTTACACACATCTTTCTTACAAAAAAACTTTAACTACTTCATTTGTTGAATTAAATTATTACATGCTTAGTTTATTGTTGTTTATTCTTAGTTTATAATTTATTTGGGATTATCAGTTGTTTTAGAAATTCTATTGTTTTGGCCTATCAGTAATTTTGACGATTTTGGCTCGTGACAAAAAGTTTGGACACCACTGACCTACGCACGTTTATTTATGCTGTGATTACCAACATCTACAATTTTTCTCAAACTGAACAGCTGAAGTGACGTGATTTGCTGCAGGAGAGGAAGCAATGACTTTGTTCTGACTTTGTTTTGCACCAAACAGCAGAGGAGACAGTGTTATTAAAAGAAAAGGGCTCTAATAAAGACAGATTCTGTGGTGACATATGGTGTCAATAATAACAGTTTTTTTTAACAGAATCAGGAGCTAGAACAGCAAAATTCTCTCCTTCCCTCTCTTGAACACATTAACCACAATACAGGTATAGGCCAATATGTTCGGTCACTGAATAAGGGAGTTTAAACACTAGGTTCTAGGTCAACTGTGACTTGTCTGGGATAAAGAGAACCAATAACCCCTCCTATATTGACTTAGAGACCAAAACACAATGCTTTTTTTTTTTTTTTTTTTTTTTTTTTTTTTTTTTTTTTTTATAACGTGTCCTGTCCAGCAGTGTGGCATTCAGAATTGCCGTCTGAATGTCTAGGTAAGGCCCAACAGATTTGCTTTCACAAGCGCAGCATTGCGGCTTTCGCCATGATGTTCCCCTTGGTATATATATATATATATATATATATATATATATATATATATATATATATATATATATATATATATGAAACTTTATTAAAAATTGCTTTGGGTTTGTTTCAAATGTAATGGACACAAAGACGAAAAGAAAAAAAAGGGTGGGGGAGGAAAAGAAAGAGAAAAAGAAAGAGAGAAAGATGGAGGAAAGGTTTAAAGAGAAAAGAGGAGACAGAAGTAGAGGAGAGAAATAGCATAGAGATAAAACAAGTCAACACCCTTGAAGTCTGCCTCGAGACCTGCGGAAAAAGAAAACAAAAGAGAGAATCCACAACAGCAAACAACATATGCATATCTAATAATAACAGTTATAACTTCAATGGAAAGTACACAGCACAAGGTAATACAAGATGTATTTAGTGGCAGCTGCAGCCTGACTGAGAATGTATATAACAAACACCTGAATCTAACACCTATGTGTGTGTGTGTGTGTGTGTGTGTGTGTGTGTGTGTGTGTGTGTGTGTGTGTGCGCTTGTGTCTATAAGGTTTCTCCCTAAGAATATTTGATAGTACAGTGCTTGTGTTTTCCTTCTATTGACTTCCGTACACACCCTGCAATGCAGGCTGTGGCAGTGGGGGTTTACTGCTCTCAGCATGAGATGCCCTGAGGCAGAGAAGATTTGCTAAAGTGAAGAACCTGCATTGCTCCTCTTATTGTTAAGACTCTTTAACAAGTAACATTTGGCTACACTGGCCTGCAGCAGTCAGATCACACATAAAAGCCTGATACTAACCGAGGCTCACTCATCTAAGGATTGTTTTAGTTGCCATTCGGTATACACGTTATATCATCAAGTGCCTGGTTTACATTTTACTGCCTTCTGTCATTAGTTTTATTAGCAGGTCTCAGGGAACATAAACAGGATTTAAATGAAGTTGTTAACTGCTGACAGTGTGTTTGATTGCAGGAGTTGATATGAGACTCATCTGAAACAGAGGGAAACACCAGTCCTGGGATGCCCGGCTGTTACTGTAACTCATACCGCAATTACCAGCGAGCACAATCAGGCTCGGTGTACATGATTTCTGCTCAACCTGGATGAAGCTGTGAGAATCTGATGCAGCAGGGATGTAATCACAGAGGATGCTCTTCTACTGATGTGGCATACCTAATGTGCAGCTGTTCAGCTCCTAATGAGTGCTTGCTGATTTGCTGTGCATTCATTGCTTTCTACAGAATGCTGCTACAGAAGTATGGTGCTGTGAAAAGTATATGCCTCCCTATAGATTTCTTATTTCACTATTTAAATGCCTCAGAACATTAACAAATTGTATTAGACAAAGATAATCTGAGTAAATACAAAATGCAACTTTGATGTGATGATTTGATTTATTAATTGAAAAAAAAAGAGGAATTACAGCTTCAGCCCCCCTGGAACATCTGAGGTACTAAAGAGGAGGCTCCGACTGATTGTTGAACCTCAGATTCAGGTAGAACAATGTCGTTTTCGTCCTGGCCGTTAAACAGTTACCTGATTTTTACCTTCAAGGAATTGCTGAGGGAGTTATGAGAGTATGTTTCTCTGGTCTGGATGCGTTTTGTGGCTTTTAAGGGCTATTTGAACCTTTGTATGCCCAAAGCAAGAGCAGTGTTCGCATTCTTGACACAAACTCTAACATGTTCACACAGCGGGAACTTGTCAGCGGAGTGTAAGTATCTTGGGGTCTCATTCATGAGTAATTGGAGGTTGGAGCAGGAGATAGACGGATTAGGGCTTCATCTGCAGTAATTCAAGCGCTGCTTCTATCTGTTGTGATGAAGAAAACTCTTGATTTGATTGTCTGTCTTTGTTCCCACCCTGACATGTGGTCTCATGACCACATGTCAGGGTGTTGAGAGAACTAAAACATGCAGGATACCAGCCCTTGAGCACTGACTTTGGACACCCCTGGTCTTGCCTGTGCACAAAGTTACTTACCTGCAATCCTGATTTTTACAGCTCCTCCTTTCCTGGACTTAACTCTTCTCTCTCTGCACGTTTCAGGTTATTGTCTGAAAATCCTCATTCCATAATTCTAAGACTCTTCTGATTCTGGATCTCCTCTGAATTACCTCTGCTCCACGGTAGTCTCCCACAGCTCCATCGTTGCCAGTCGCTCTCTGCCTGCCCGCTAACCAACATACCCTGTCTGGAATTTAAAAAAGGACCACATTCCATCTACTCACTCCAGCACTTACCCCCACAGATCCTGCTCCTCCCTCTACACCGAAAGCCACCCATCGGACATCATGCCTGAAACAAACAAACATCACTTAAGTTCTTCTTTATCATCATCCCCCTCCGTGCTAAACAGTTTACCTCTCCCTCTCCGGACTGCATTGCTGATCCTCCTGATGACTGGACACATTCCTTGCACATTTCCACCTTTGAAAATAAACACTAAATTTTACTCGCCATCTCTGTGTCTGATTTCCTCATATGGGTCAGGAAACGATCTGAACTATCATGTCAGCATGTCCCTCTAGGAAGACACAACTTGCTTGAGGGACAATACAGACATATTCAGTAATCTATAAAATGCATTCTGATGAGGCTTGTTTTTTCAGAATAAAAGTACTTTTTTAAAATGACCTTTATGCAGGTATTAAACATACCTTTAATTAGGCCATTTCTGTATTAAAATGCTTTTTTAATTGATCTGATGTGATTGTCTTGAGTTAGCAATAGAACTCTGGTGCAAGCAGAAATCACAGATACACAAAGAAGTAAGTTTCCAAACTAAATGAATATTTAGTTTGGAAAATAAATATTGCTTTGAAAAATAAATATTTACTTTGGAATGGAACTAAATATTTAGTTAAACTTAATACTTAATTTGGAACTAAATATTTAGCTCAGACTTAAACATGTAGTTGGGAACTAAATATTTAGTTTACAAACTAAATATTAAGCTTCATAACTAAATATCTAATTTGAAAGCTTAATATTTAGCTTCTAAATTAAATTTTTAGTTTAGAACTCTGACATCTATAAATGTATTAACTTGAGAAAATATGACTGAAAAATGAACACCCTTTTTTTCCCTATGATAGACTAAAAAACCTAAATATTGCTGGTAATTCTTTACTGTGTAACTTTACAAACGGCGCCCCATATGATGTTGGGAAAAACAGTATGACAGTGTCTTACAGAAGTATTCACACCTCTTTATGTGAGCTCAACAGAAATACTACCTCTGTCCAAGAATGCCCCTTGATCCAGGGCAGCTGGTGGGAAACAGAAGGATTCTGGCTAAAATAACATCACTGTTTGAAATCGTCTCCCACCCCATGTATGAAGCTGCTGCTGAACTGGAGAGCTTCTTCAGGGACAGACTGCTGTATCCGAGGTACACAAAGGAGCGTTACAGGAGTTCCTTCCTCCCAGCAGGTGCTCCTAACAAATTCACAAAGTCTTTAAAACTCTGTTGATATTTGCACATCTTTGTTTGAATTTTTTTCACTTATTGTAGTCTGTTGTTTTTATCCCATATGTATCAGTGTTGCGTATATATATATATATATATATATATATATATATATATATATATATATATAATTTTTTTTTTTTTAAGAGTGACCTGTTGTGACGAACTAATGTATTAAAATTCTTATTGTGACATGATAAAATTAGAAAAAATAAGACCATATCAATAAAACATTATGAGCCAGAACAGCCATCCAATGATACGATTTACAATGATATGATTTCTACGATTTTAGTATATGTTTCAAACCCTTTAGTTTATTTTTTTTTTTTTTTTTTTACCTCTGTGTTAATCTGTGTGCTCCCACTTACCTTGAAGTTGCTGTTGTTGCAACTGAATTTCCCCACTGTGGAACAATCAAGGTTGTTTCTATTATATAAGACCACACAGACAATTTTCTGTTTAATAAAAATAGTTCAATTTGAACCATAATGCAGTGGACCTCTGTCTCTGGTACTGACGGATTCCTGGATTTTTCTGTGGAATGTAACTCCAAATTATTTGCAGAAAATTCACCTATTTGCAGATTTTTTTGTTAAGCGTATTTAAAATATCTGACAGAAAATGCAGCTTGGGAAGCTAAAACGCATAAGGCGCAGTGCTTCTTGACACGCTATTGACTGGTGTTTGCAGAACAGCCAAGTCCAGGTGCAGCATTCATTTTCCTTGGTGCTGATTGGCTGTACACCCAGGAGTGGAGATCAGGAAGACTGTTGATATTAGCTTCTGCTGTAGTGCCAAGATGGATTCCACTGTACGTATTAATGCATATTAAGGTATATTTGGTGTTTGAACTATTAAAATAGGCAGTTATAAGTATTTTTAGAGGGAGTCTTAAGTTTTGAGTATGAGATGTGTAATTATTTTGCAGAGTAAGAAAAGGACAGTAACATTTACCATATAGACTCAGATAAATGACAAAGTAAGAAATGCACATGGACACGACTCAAAAATTATTCATTCATTTTTAATCATATACAAACAGAATGGATTTGAAAATACAGAGTGTGTTTTTTCAGTGGCTTTAATATCTGGATGAGGAGTCCAAAGCATCTGCGTTGACTTCTAAAGCATTTCATTCAGCATCCTGTGGTCTGCAAGTCTCTTTGAAGCTCACAGCTGGAAGCCAACACATGAGGAGGCTGATGGGATATTAAAAATATAAAAGAACATGATGGTCAGAACAGAGAGGTTGATGTGAAAGAGGGGTGTGATATGATGTTCAGCTGCTGATACAAGCCCGAGCCTGGATTCGTCTACCACCTGAGAACCGCTCCTCATATTCAGCTGGGACTGAAAAAAAAAACCTCTTTAATTTTGTCTGAGTCATGCTACACCTACCCTCAGCAGGAGCAGCTCATTTGGGAGAAAATGACATTGTTGTTTGTGCTGTTTTTTGTGATTAATGACCGTAGCTGATGGTTGTTCCGCAGCGGTGCCAAAATAATCATGGTTGTGTTTCCTTGATAATGATCATATTTTTCTCCTTAAAGCTGTGCTCTGAACACATTTGTATAATTCTTCAGGCAAAAAATAACAGTGCATGGAGATGCTTGATAAAAAAATAAAAATAAAAAAAAAACATAATCCACAAAAAAGCTTTGTTTTTGGTTTTATGTGACAAATCCAATTTTCACCCTTGTAATATAAGCCAGCCATACATCTCAAACCATAATGCATAACATACACTATATAAAACAGTATTTTCTCACTGTTTAGCATTAAATAAAATTAAACTTTATCTGTCTTAGGTCAGTCAGAATCAGAAGTTTACATACATTTCCTCAGTATTTGGTAGCGTCGTATTGGGCTTCCTTCTACAAGTTTCTCACAATACTTTGCTGAAATTTTGGCCTATTCCTCCTGCTAGAACTGGTGGAATCGGGTCACATTTGTAGGCTGCTTTGCTTGTACACACCTTTAAAGTCACAAATTTTCTCTGGAACCAAGACCAGGGCTTTGTAATGGCCTCTCAAAAATATTGAATAAAGCACAAGCTAAGCCACTTTGTAGCTAATTTAGCCATGCCTTCAATTCGTTGTCGATTAGAAGACTTATTTGTGGCCAAGCTTTAACTTCTGGCCTTGAGATGTTGTTTCAGTATTTCCGCATAACGTTCTTTTTTTATGATGCCATTGATTTGGGGAGGTGCAGCAGTTCCTCCTGCACCAAAACAATCCCACCAAATAATGTCTCCACCTCCTTTCCTTTCCTTTCCACTTGGCATGGTGTTCTCAAGCTTTCAAGTTTCCCTCTTTGTTTCACCAAATGTAATGGGCCAAGTTTGTGGCGCAGAATAGCTTATTTGAGTGTTTTCTTTAAAAACTGAAGTGTAAAAAAAAAGTTTGAATAATAATACACAGTATAGGCTTTGCTACACAGTCCTCTCAAGATTGCCTGTTGCTTGTGTACCTTCTTCTACCACACTTTGTCCTTCCACTAAACTTTCCATGAATGTGCCTTTACACTCTGAACCTCTTTAGCAATGAGCTTTTGTGGCTTACTCTCCTTGTGGAGGGTGTCCGTGAATCTCAGCTGCACAACTATCAAGCCAGCAGTCTTCCTCCAGATTGCAGAGGCCACAACATGGACAAAACATAAGGTTTCTGTATTAAAAATACAATACTAGATTTTTATAGGTCTTACGTAGTATTCAGATTTTAATAGAGGCTAAATTGTGGGTTTTGATTAGCCATTACAAATAGATATAACCAATAATATGTGTGTGGGGGGGATGTGTAACTCAGAGGGACTTCAATATTTCACAGAAACAGAAAAGAATCTTTAGCACACAGTAATATGCTGTGGGATCGGTATCAGTCAGAGCGGGTGTTTCATTTGTTGATAAGGGACCTGCCTTTTTTAAGTCATGAAGTAATAAACGCAGCACTGGTGTGACTTCAGTTGTGATCCCTCGACTGAATTTCTCAATCAGCTTAAGATGCTTTTGGGAAATCTGGCCCAGATATTGAAGTAATTTGATGCATGAAAAACTAGATGTGTGAATGAAAATGTTCCCTCAGTTGTCAGGCATACAGACCCCCCTTTAATTCCTGTTAATAGCTCACCTCGGCTGCATCAGTCGATCTCCTTCTTCAGGTATTTCTTCATGACAGAAGCCACGTCTGCCCCCTCGCTCCCCTCCGCCTCCAGTCTTTGCCCTTGTGGTCGTTCAAATCTCCGTCGTGGCCCGCTGCCCTGGGAGCTTCCTCCTGACCCCCCTGAGCTGGAGGACTCCGTCTCAGAGCTTTTCCTGCTGCGCGTGGAAGGCGGCAGCTCTCCAAAGTGGACGCTCAGCGCCCTCCTGGTTCCTCGGATTGAACTGGCCAGGCTGCTGGTGGATTGAGCTCTCCGGATGGCAGGTAGGATGTCTGAGGCAGCCTCGTCGCACCCACCGGTGAGACGGCGGTTCTGGAAGACCATTGGTTCTGACCCCAGAGACCCCTCACCTCCATCTGCGGTTATGACGCTATCCAGCATGCACCGCCGCAACGGCTGCGGAGAGCGCTGGATGGGAGCGGCCACTGAGCGTAGGGGTTCATCCTGGTCCTCCTCAGGGATGGACAGGGATGGAGGGGGATGGCGAGCAGCAAGAGAAGGTGACAAAGAGGAGAGGCGAGGCAGGGACGGGAGCGAAGAGGCCGAGACGCTTGAGTTGAAGCGAGGGAGCTTGGCTCCAGCTGCAGATACCTCTGAGTCGTTGACAGAGCGAGTGCTGGCGGCGCGTGGTAGGAGAGGAGAGGGTGGTTTCAGGATGCTGGGGCCGGGTCGGAGCTCCTGGACGTCCGCTGGACCGAGGGAAAGAGCGGAGGCTCTCCGCCTCAGCGTTGACGCGCCGGTCGTTTGATAAATGGGAAGGGACACAGCGCTGCCAGCTCCGTCTGCCATCTCAGTGCTTGCTCTGCGTTTACGGAGTCCATCCAGCAGCTCAGACAACGCTGAGGAGGATGGAGCTCGACTGAGATGTCGGGCGCCGACACCCGCTGCCTCAGAGCCCTCGTCATCAGGGTCCAAACAAGAGCTGCAGATGGATAACAGAAAGACATCTATTAGAGTACCTGAAAATACCAATAACATACTCATTATTATTATTATAAACAGAGTCCAGTATCCTTTTTTCCAGTCTTCCTAAAGCTTTGACCCGCCTATTTTAGCTGATTCTTGTTTTTTTTTCCCAGTTCTGATTGCATTGAGTCACTGACTTGCAGCATTCACTCCCCCTAGACGAGCACGCAGCGACAGCAGAAAATCGCTTGCGTTGTGTCGTTGAGCATGCATGTATCAACAGTGGAGAGGAAAAACTCCCCTTGAACAGGAAGAAACCTCCAGCAGAACCAGAATCAGGCTCCACACCCATTTAATCTAGGTGCAAAGGTATACAGGTGTGACGAGACATGACAGAGGCAAACGGCTTTTTGACCATGTGAAACGTGTGAAACCTGTGAAGTGTATGAAACATGGGAATCATATATCAAAGCGTCAAAACACCAGTCAACTCATCACCCATGGTGATCGAACGTAGATTGGCGAAGTTTGGCCACAAGAGATCTGATTATTAGAACAAAGATCATTTACTAAAGGAAAAGAGCTCATCCAGCTGTCTGCAAAATTTGAAGCAAGTCCAAACAAAACAGGTTGGTTTTAAAATTGAAATATGCAGGTAGAATGAAAAAGATGCTAATCTGCTTCTTACAAGAACATCATGAGCCAGTTTTAGTTTATAGCAGCTACAGTGAAAATTAAAAAGACAATTCTACAGTACAGATGCATTGATACCCTTTAAAAATAGTAAAGTAGAAATTAGAGCTGGGACTTTAATGTGTTTATTTCTTTTAATTAATTACATAGATTTTAATGAGTTAAAAATTTTAAAACAATTAATTTTTTTTTTTTGTTGTTGTTTTTGTTTTTACATACAAAAGTTCCAAGCAAGAACCTTTGTATTTGCATGTTTCTGGTACGCCTGTAAATCTGATGCACAAGTGACATCCGCAAACAACAATGGACAACAAAGCTGCTTCTCTCGGCCCACTGGGGGTTAATTTTTGCTTCAAAAAAAATGATCTGACAGGACGGTGGAAAAGTCAAGTTGTGCTAAATGGAGTTGGCCTATCAATGAAGCTTTTCTAGCTTCAAATACCATCTCAGTCCAAGACATGCTGCAGCAACATCCCCAACGCTAAAGTCAGCGTCCGCCGTCCACATTTCTAAAGAAGCTCCATTAACGATCAGGGGTTCCTGAAGCACTCGAAAGCTGAATGGGTAGAATAGCACTTTGCATCAATCTGATGGTTGAATAACCTAAATAACAGAATAAAAACAATAAATATATTTGTTGTTGAGCTCATATGTCTATTTATTCAGTAATTTAGCAGCAGAAATTGTTTTTGAATTTCAGAAATTCAAAACCAGGCCAGGAATAACTTCAATAACATAATTAAATTGTTGTAATTTATTTAATACAAACTCTGGGTGAGCAGCTCCAGCCTCTATATCTCGAGTTTGGTCAGAAATATCTATAATAAGTTCATGAAAGAGCATTAGCCAGAGTTAGCTAGTGAGCAGAGCGAACACTGATCCTGTCTGAAGTCTTTGGCAGCTTCCTCCACGCAGCACCACATCGTGAACTTGTTAGCGACATTTCAGACCAAACTAGAGCTACAGAGGCAGGAGCTGCTCACCCAGCGTTTGTATTAAATAAATTACAACAATTTACTCAAGTTATTCCCACACTTCTGGTGAAAATATTGACCCAGAGTCACAACAAACTTGAAAGAAGTTGTCTTAACTCTATATTTAAAAACTTATTTTTTTGTATTCATTTCCAGTTTGAACAACTTGATCACACATTTAAATAATTATTTATTAAGTTATTTATTTATTGTAATTTGGCACTCTTTACTTACCATACATATGTACAGTTAAAATAAAATATTTATTGTAGCTTAAACTGTATAAAAAGACACCCATTTTTTTCACTGTCCAATATTAAATCAGACAAAAAAGTTTTAGATCAGTTAGGATTGCTAATATTATTTAGATCTATTAAATTTCAGAATAATGACAGGAAAAATGTTTTATTACTTTCTTCAAATTCAGATGTTTACATACACTAAGATTACTATACCTTCAACAAATTTGTGAAAGTCCCAATGATAATCTCATCCATGTGTAACTTTCTTATTCCCCAATACTGACTTAACTGGAGGCACACTGTGGATGTATTTTAACGCCTCAGACACACTGGTTCCTTGCGTTATCAGGAGGAGAATGTTAGACCTCCATAGGTCTGGTTCGTCCTCGGGAACAATATCCAGATGTCTGTCCAGCCGTCATACCGTTCAGGAAGGAGACGGGTTCTGTGTCCCAGAGCTCCTCATGTGTGTAATGTGAGTATCACAGAGCTGGGTGATATGACCTAAAATTGTATCGTTTAACTCAATATGTGATATAAATTGAGAATTCATATAATCGGTTATTATTCTTGGCGTTGATGTTTAACCAAATAATGCAGTGGTGAACCACGACTCAGACGGCGACCCTCTCCAGCAGCAGGATAGAAGCAACAAACCTCGCAGCTTTCCTGCTACATGGTGACATTGAACTAGTTCAGCTCCAAAGGAAATGTTGAGCAGCAGTTCGGCTGTTCATTTTGAACAAGTCTGGTAAATGTATTTGCAAATAACCAAGAACCAATGACTTGGGTAAAATACAAACCCCTGCAACCAATAATTTCACTGCCTAGAGTGTGACCAATGACAGATTACCAGAGTACAGAATTAGCCACCAAACACAATAAATAAACTAAGCAAACTGACTTTGAACACTTGTTACATTTTGTCCAGGTGTCTAATTTGTTCAGCTGCCTCCATGATGCTTCCTCTCACCTGTGAACAGATGGCCCGCTCAGGGATTTCCAGGTGGCCAGAGGAGAGAGTGAGTGAGTGATGCGTTCAGGAGCATTAGCAAAACTACTCTCTTCATTTGTGTGTGTGTGTGTGTGTGTGTGTGTGTGTGTGTGTGTGTGTGTGTGTGTGTGTGTGTGTGATAACTTCAACCCCCTACACCACATCTTTTCGCAAATCACAAGGAGATGACAAAAACACATTTTAATCCTGCCTTGAAATTTTTCGCAAAAGGTGCTAGTGACACAGACCTCAGTATCTGGAGACGTGTTCTGTGGTTTGAAAAAACAATGCTCGAAGTGTTCGGCCATAATGACCATTCATACATTTGGAGGGAAAAGGGCACTAGCTGGACATGAAGCAACGTCTCAAGCCATGAGGCAAGAAGTTATGGCTTCGGCAAAAACAAGTCTTTGAAATGGACAATAACCCTTAGCATACCTCCAAATTTGTAACAAAATGGCTTAAGACATTTTTTTTTTTAAATAGCTAATACAAATAATTTGATAACAGATTGTTAAATTGGAAAAGTTTGATCTGACTAGTTGTCAGTCAGTGAGAAAAAAACATCCTTTTAATTCACTGTATCTACATATCTGGTATAAATCAAATGTATCTACTGGATATATTTTATTATGTAATAAGGCATAAGCAAAAAAATTTTGACTGCAAGCTCAAATTTCCAATCCAAAGGTGACCAAAATGTAATCTGAAACAAGGCACCCTCATTGGGTCTGGATTTGGGACTTCAGTAATATCTGATCTAAAAATGATCTTTAATGTAAGCCAATACTGATTGTGGATCAGCTCAGTCCCAACTTTATAAAATGAAAAAAAAAAAGCTTAAAGCTCAAGCTTCATTTTGGAAGCTGATCTATCAACTGTTTAATAATTCAAGCGGTTAGAAAAGCAAAAGTACCTGTGTAGATTTATTAGGTGGAATTCTTTTGTTGGTGCATGTTTCTTTAATTTTACAACCTGGATACACTGCAGTTGTAAAAACTTACCGGAAGCTGTAGGTGCTCATGGTATCAGTGACAGACTGTCGGCCATCTTGGCTGCTGTAGGGAGAGCCACCTCTACGGGACCGAATACCCTCTCCGACATCCTTTGAGCCAACAGAACCAACACTGGACACAGAGTCACTACAAGGTAAAAACGATACTTTAACACACTGGCCCCCCTCTTGCTTCTACATCTAGCAGCTAAGTATTGCCAGCAGCAATGCGCATGCAAGCACATTATAACATGGTAATAAATATGTGCCTGCAACTCAATAACTGTCAATTTCACTACAAGCCAGGGTTGATTTACAGTTAGAACTGCACTACATTTCTGGATTTAGTTGAAAATGTGAATTAAAACAAGTTCCTGTTCATCTTGGATAATTTTCTGGTCACACAAGGCAATTAAAGTATTTTCCTACCTTACAGATTTCTCCTGTTTTTGCTTTTTTATTGTCACACTTATGTTTCAAAATCACTAAACAAAGATAACCTGAGTCAATACAAATCACAGTTTGTATTATTCAGATATTACTGTATCAAAACCAACTTGGCCTTATAGAAAAATGTAACTGGCCCTGAACCTAAGAACTGGTTGTGCCAGACGTGGAGGCAACAGGTTTGTAATAACTCTCAGTGAGTTGTTTACATCACTGTAGGGGAATTTTGGTCCACTCTTCTTCGCAGATTTGTTTTTAAGACCGTTTTCAGACACTTTGGAGGGTTCTTGAGCATGAACAGTCACCAATAGGGCTGGGTATTGTTAAGAACCTCACAACTCAATCCAACTTTGATTCTTTGGGCCACAATTCAATATTGATTTAAATACTTTGATACTGACTTAGTAATAAGTAGTATACAAATAATTAATTGGAGTATCTATTAATAATTTTATGTAATATTTATTTTTCCTCCCCATATGATGAGCCATGGTGGTATACATTATTTTAACAGTGTATACATTCAAATTTTTGAGCAGTAATATAGTTCAAATAAAACAGGAGCACAGAAACACTTATGTTCAATAAGGAGTACAAAAGTTAACACACAACATCACTGTATTAGAACTGAAGCATCCCACCACACTGACAGGTATGTAATGGGTGCCTGGTGGTAAAGAAATGGTGCGAGGTGTGCAACTGGCTCATCAAACCTGCTACTATCCCACGCTTTTCTTCGCCCCACTCGCAGAAAGTGTGGGAAATGTAGCAAGCGGTATGCTCGACTATGAAATCTGAAACGTCCTGGGACAGTGGGCATGGCTCTCGAAAGTGTTGATCACCGTGGAGCAAACACGCTAACCAGGGGATCTAATCGATCTACAGGGTTTTCCGAATTGATATTGAATTGGAAAAAAAAATGTATTGCAATGCAATGATGAATCGATATTGTTACCCACCCCTAGTCACCAAAAGGATTTTAGTCCAGGCTTTAACTAGGTCAAAACTTTCATTACCGTTTTTCTTTTTTTTTTGGCTAATGTGAGACGGTCCTTTGTGATGCCATGTTTGCCCGGTCGATTTCTTTTTGTTGTATCGTGAACACTGACCTTAACTGAGACAACTGAGGCTTCAGCAGTGCTTTAGATGTTGTTCTTGGTTCTTTTGTGACCTCCTGGAAGGTTTGCTGATGCGCTCTTAAAGTAATTTTGTAGGACTGGATAATAATGCTCACTGACACTCTCTGTGATATGCAAGAGTCTCAAAGCCTTAGACATGGCTTTGATGTTCTTTAATTTCTTTCGTTTGAAGCGTGATGTGTTGCTTTTGAAATCTTATTGCTTACTTCCGAGTATTGGACAGGGTTTATTGAAGTAGCTTCCTGATTCCATAGGTCTGGTCTTGGATAGCTCGTTTCTCTTTAAAAAAATGAAATCATTTGAAAACTGCCTGTTGCTTTTACTAGTGTTATCCTTGTCTGATATTAAAATTGTTTTGATGATCTGAAACATTTAAGTGCAACATAAACAGAAGAGGTTGGTAAGGGGAGAAATGCATAACATAATTAAAACATGAAATCTAATGTATAGCTATCATAGCGTAAACATTTTACAGCTGCGTTACTACAGGAGCACATGGACTCTTAGCAGCCATGCACAGTTATTTTAGTTGACTTTGCTTGAAGGATAATTCTGTGTACTTGGATTTGATTTCCACTAGTTCAATATTTGTTTCAGTCACACAGTTGTACTCACCAATGTCATATTATAGAAACAGACCACACACACAGTGAATTAAGTGTGCTAAAGATATTTATATGCAACTTAAAATGGGAAAAATACAACCTGTTTGCCATTGAAGAATATTATGCTTTTATTCCTCTGCAACATTTGTATTTTTTGATATTTCCAAAAAGACAAAGGTATTATTACTGTACAGAAGACTCAGCCCCATGTTTTCCAGGGCCATTTAAAAAAAGACAGCCTATCATGTGCACGGCTGGAAAACTTAGCTTTAAACACTGTGTGTTGAAAATCTGTTGCCAAATCTGGGTTTTCCCTCACAATCAAAGAAGTTTTGTCTTGAGCCCAGAATGTATCAGCTGCAGCGGATCCCTGTTTGTCTGGTTACCGCTCTGGTACCTAAGGTGCTGCCCACCAGAAGAGAGCCGCGCATTAAAAATTCTAACAATCAACAACATTTAGGAAGCAGGAGAACAACTTTTCATCCATACATGTTTGACCAAAAGTATGTAACTGAAATGATGTTAAAAGCTAAATTCTCACTGAGTCATATCAAAGCAGAGGGTAAACATGCTAATGTTAGCCTAGCACTTCAAACTATTTGGCTTGTAAAAGTTGTCAGCAGGAGTAGAAAATGACATTATTAAAGATGGAAAATTGATATTTGGAGTCTGATGTTTAGAAGCAAAAGTCTGTTTTGTAGAATATTTCATTGGTACAAAATATATGTGAAAAGAATAGGATCTGGAACATTAGTAGTGAGTGAATCTGCTGCTGTAATGCCGTTATTTTACTGCACTGTACTGCATCATTTTTACTATTCTTTAAATCAAAAGATACATGCTGGAGTAGAAGTAATACATATGCAATAAAAAGTTTCCCAAAGGATTTGAT
This sequence comes from Anableps anableps, assembly GCA_014839685.1. Lineage (NCBI taxonomy): Eukaryota > Metazoa > Chordata > Actinopteri > Cyprinodontiformes > Anablepidae > Anableps > Anableps anableps. The sequence continues at coordinate 28,855,607 of CM026081.1, forward strand.
TTTTTTATATATAGTCATACAAATTCCAAGCAAGCTACTTTGAAAATAAATAATCTATGCTAAAATTTATTGGTGAAAAAAATTGAATAATTTGGTCCTGCTTACAGTGATCTTCTCTATGTGTCTCTGATTTTGGAGCATTTACATGTATGTCTTTCAGATGTTTGTTGCAGGAGGTTCTGCCTAGTGTGTATGTGCATCCTCTGTGAATGCTGGGGAATGACTGAACATATGCTTTTTCTTTTCTCCAAAAACTTGCTTTATCTAGTAACAAAGTTATTATCCAATTGCATGTCAGGTATTTCAGCTTCCAAAGCTGCATTTTAGAAATGCTTTACAAAAATAGTCTGTAAATAGAATTTTCCGTGAATAATCTGAAGTTACATTCCACAGAAAAATCTGTAAATAGGTGAATCCACCAAAACTGAAACATAAAAAGGCAGCGTCCACTGTTCTAGCTTTCAACTTTTAGCCTTTAAGCTTGTTCATCACATGGCACTTTTCCCCATTCACAGCCTTTTTTGACAGGGCGCCTTGTGTGTCGATTTATGTTGCATAACGATGTGGCTATAAAGTCTGTGTGTATTTTATGGAAATTGTTGTTTATTTTTTATTTAAAAAGCTGCAAGATAAACATACTGCAGCATATATAATTTTTGGGAAACTGACAACTCCCCCGGTCTTTGGGAAAACTTGACGTAGATAAACCGCGGAGTTCAGTAAACTTACTGACCGAAACCCAAAAAGGTGTTAGAGTTTCATATTAAGATCTCAAGTAGTTTTAAAATACTGATATGTTAGCTGGAACAAATGTGTTTGAATTTTGAAGGACCTCTTAAGAGTTAGACATCAGGAACAGTTGGACAGAATATTTTAGTGGTTTGAAACTGTGACTTTTTGAAACTGTGGTGCAAAGTTTACAGTCTTCAGCCTAAAATTGAAGACTGTCCTCTGCCTCAAGTGTGAAGCAGCGTTGGTGAGTACAATGTTATGATCAGTGTTGGAATTATAACCAAGAGAAACTGTAAAATCAAGAATTATCCTTTGACAGGTTATATTCTTTTTCAAAGATATGAGCATTGTAAAACTGCTCTTTATGATGAAATGTGATGCAAATACAGTTCATAACATGAGCAAACCCTTGAAGCATAACCACACACTACCACCTCAAACACATTCATCAGCTCCTTACAGGTCTTTTTTTCGAGTAAAGGACTCCACAGCAGTTTGAACGCTGAATTTAGAAGCACAGTGGTCAATGATTCAGAATAAATACATGGATAGGATGATCTAATCGGAGAATTACCCCGCCTGAGTCTAACTACCTTTCAGTCTCACTCTCATCGCTCGATTCCACTTCTTCCAGTGCGGCCTGCAGATCGACGATACGCCGGATCGATGTCTCCAGGTCAGCCTGTAACGTCTGTTGGACGGCAGAGAGCTCCTCCACCTGCATTTCCTGTAAGCAAATCAGATTAAAGGATGTTTGTAGACGTGAGGGGTAAAGTGACACTGTCCCTTCAGTTCCCCTTCAACCGCTCAGCCGAGTGATCTTATCCCCTTGCAACCTGTAAAGACCCCAGGCTTCCAATCTGCCTCAGCTATTACTTTTAGCCGAGCTTGCGTGACCTCATCAGTCAAAGCTGCATGTTCATTTTCTCAGACACATAATCTTATCTGTGCTCTGCCAAGTTTATCTAAAAAATACTACATTCTCTCTTTGACAGTGGGAAAACAAGAGTGATTGATTAATTCATCTTTTTTGCTTCATTTTTTCCCTGTGTCTCTTGCATCCTGTCACATGTCTCCACACACAAACATGAGACCTTTCACATGGGCAAACGCTTCAAAGCTTTCAAAGTTATTGGCTTTGTTGGCTTTGAAGAGATGGGTGTGGGTGCTGCTGGTTGTCATAGAGACACACGGGCAAGTATGAGTGTGTGCGTGTCCATAACCTTGAAGAGACAATGAGAGTTAATCACAGTCGCAGAGAGAGAAACTAGGATGAGGGAGAGATGACGCTGAAGAACGGTGCTGGGTAAGTGGGAGGAGGATGAATGTGTATGAATGTTTATTCATGACACGTGTGTGTGTGTGCATGTGTGTGAATGCAAGGCCAGTTGGTAAGTTCTTAAAGGGCAACTCCGTGCATGTGAATAGCTTTGCACTAATAACTGAATAATTGTTGAAGCTTTTTTCCCCTTCAGAGGTCACAAAAAAAAAATCTACTGAGAGTGAGAACAAGAAGCTGAAGAGAACGGGCATTCTCAGAGAAATGAAGTCATGTTATCTAGACAGCAAAATGTTCGGTAGGCTGCAGTCCAGACTGACAAACATCATCCTCCCCTCTGACTATAGTTGAATCTTTCCACATTCTAAAGTTGAATTCACAAAAAACTGAACATGCCTACGCTTCATCTCAGTAGAATAAGAAGCAGAAATAAGCAGTTTGTTTCAATTATTCTGCCAATGTAGAGCTGAATCATTTCTCCAAAGTGCTTTTTAAAAGCCTTGTTATGTATTCAGCAGCATGTATTTGACTGAAATATGCATTTCAAAACTAGTAAATATATGACCACTTAGCTTCCCATATGGGCCCTGACAAAAGTTTACTTGTACTTTTTCACATTTGGTCACATTCCAACCAAAAATCTCTACATATTTAATTGGCATGAGTTTGTAGTCAGCCCCCACTTACTCTGATACCCTTATATAAAATTAAGTGCAATTAACTGTCATCATTATAGCTTCATAATTAGAGTGCACTGATGTGTAATTTAATGTCAGGATGAATCCACGTTCTGTGAAGGCCAAGAATCACAGCAGACAGGTCAGATGTGAAGAAATTTAAAGCAGGATTAGGTTATACAGGGTATCTGCAGGTTTCAGCAAGTCACATTTAAGACTTTTTAAGACCTTTTTAAAGCCACCTTGAATGAAATTTAAGACAGAAAAACTATAAATATAGGGGATGCACAGCAACAATTGTGAAATTTCTGGGTCTTTGCAGCAGCTTTGTGATTCTCACACTGAATATGGCTCTCCACCGCCTTAACCCTTGTAGCACCAAGCTTAAAAGTTTGTGGTTTTTTTGCACAGAATGCACCTAGCCTCATATCGGTTAGCAACATAACTAAACCAGTGGCAAAAACAAATGTCATCCGGTCAACTGGCGATAAATTTGCATTTAAAGGGCTTGGTACATGACAAGCAATGTTGCTTCTTCTCCATTCATTTCCAATGGAACTAACATGATGAGGCAACAATCGCTAGCCCTCCTCCAGCCATACAACCGATGACATTCGTGCAAGTGAAGTTTGGCACTCATACACGTAGATGTGCACGCGCAGGCTGACGACTTGACACAAGAAAGTTGAAAAAAAAAAAAAAGTTCAGTATTTGTCGCATCCTGTGTGTTGGGTTTCACGATGACTTTCGCCTGTCGCTTGTTATGGATGTATGATTTTGTGGTCTTTTCTAATCATCTCTTTGCTGCTCTTATTAAATATATCTGCCCTGCTTAATTGCTTATCTGCTGCCCCGCTCACTGCTACAGCTCACACAAACATAACCGCTGATATCACATAAAACGCAACACATAGTCAAGGACAAACTGATACAAGAGGATGCCATCCTTTAGGAGGGTTAAGAGTGAGGCAGAGATAAAAGCAGGGCCCACGCTCCATTCTGTGCTCCTCTCGGTTCGTTGGGCTGGGGGGAGCCCGGTACCGAAGGTGAATGTCACTTTGTATCTGTTCTTTTCTATACTCTGTACACTGATCATTATGGCATTACATCTTGATTTTATACTTAAGCATTTCTCATTATTTCACAGGGTAAACACTTTGCTGGTTTTAGTGGTTGGGTCTCGGAACTGGAGAGAAACGAACTTGGTGTTTCAGGGAGGGGGAAAGAGGGTGAGCCCCATCAAACACACTCGTAGCTCCCCGTGTGCTGAGCTCTATCACCCATGATAGTTGCAAAAATGCTAGCTAGCTAGCAAGGCTATATTAGCAGCTTGTTGACCAGCTGTCTCAACTGCCTCAAGTCACAGAACGCAATAAAGATGTCTGCACGTCACTCAAACTTTTGCCTGACAAAAAAGTCCAAGGATAAAAAAAATGAGAATGAGAATGAGAATATGAGATTAAATAGTCCTGTCACAACAAAATCTAAGACTTGTGATTAAGGTATTTAAGGCCAACTTATATTTTGTTTTATGAATTAAATATTTTTTAAGGCCTTAATTTTAGATACCTGAATTGAAGACTTTTTAAGAATGCGCAGACACCTGGTTATAAAACAACATCAGACACTTTGAACATCTCACAGAGCTCTGTTCCATCCATCATCTGAAAACTGAACGAATATGGCACAGTATGGAGTTAATTTCTTGCCAAAAGGTTGCACACAAATAAAACATATTTCACAAACTGTCCTGAAATGTTGCACACAAATAAAATATTTTACTGTTCTCAAGTACAAAGTGACCTCTTCTCACATACAAAACAGCTTCTCCTTGCGTACAAAACACTGTGCCAGGTTTCTGCCAAAAGTCATGTGATACCTTACATGAGATTAGGCCTTCTCCCCTCCTAGACAGCGGAGGGGAGGGAGGGGGGCATCGAGACAACAGCTGGAACATGAAATGGATGTTTTGATAATCTACAAATGGAAAAACAAAATGAGCATTATCTGGATAATGATGATGATACACTACACCTGGTTCTATCTCCACATCAGTAGAATATGTCCAAATTTAGCTGTTGCGTCCATCGAAGGACCCAGGCTGAGACCTTTGTCGACCACAAACACCGGCGTATGTCCTATCGCCTAGCAACCGTGACAGCACCAAACACAAGCAGGTAAAAATAAAGCTTGAAATCATGCTGAGTCTTTGTATGACTGATTTCATCCTCGTAGAGCTACAGCAGTTTTAGCGTCGTCTCAGGCTGAGAGATAATCATATCCAGATAAAGGAACTTTACTTCTACAAGCTTTTAGGAATCGCATGTTAACTTGAGCTACTTTAATGGATAATTTGAGCCACTTAATGACTGATGTATTAACTAACTATATTAACCTCTGTGTGTACATATAACTACAGTGAAACATTTTCTAAAACTCCTTGTGTGCAGAGACTGGCTGTAAAAACATCACAACACTGATTATATTTATAATTTTTTTTTTTTTTTTTTTTTTTTTTTGAACAGCCAGTGCAACACTAAGAACAAAATAAACAAAAACATTTTAAAAACTTGTTTTTTTCACCACTGGAGGTAAAAACAGCATATATGCACCCTTCTCCACATCTGCCTCAGTACTGCTGACATTGTGGCCCCCTGAGGATGAGCTGGAGGAAAATGTAGCAGAGGATGAGGGGGAGGCTGGTTTGGAGACAGGCAGCGGTGCTCTCTGATGGGACCAACTTTTCTCTGAATACATCATAGTGATGAGGCAGCCATCGATTGAACCAGCCTGCAAACCATGTTGATGGACAATGTAGTGAACAGCACAATGAAGCTCCCCAAAGCACTCTCTGCAGATCACTCTGCCTGGTCTTCCATTCAGTGGCCAGAAAAGGCCATCAATGTGTCTCAGTTGCAGCACTCCATCCACGTCTGTCTTTCTTCAGCAGATCCAGCAAAACTGCCAGATTTCCTGTTTATTCTATTAAAGTTTCAGTAATGGTCTGCTTTTGGAGCAGTCTCCAATCCGCTTGGGATCTACAAACGCATTCAAGTTCGAGTTCACATGAACAGAACAGAGACCTCGGCTTTTAGGCGGACCAGAGTTTGCTTTTTTGGTCCTCATCACAGTTTGATTGTGCATTCACACCTCCCCTAACGAACCAAACTTTCCAGACAAACAAACTAGAGTTTGATTAAAGTGGACTCAACAGGACTGGTGTGAAAGCACCCTAATTCCAGAAAAAAAGCTTGTTCTCATCCCACAGGAACCATGACAATTTGGCATGAATACACAGGAATACATCTAAAGATGGAAGAAATCTGTTTTGCTTTTACATTTACTGCTCATAACTTCTTAACAGAATGAAAGTTCCCTAAATCTGAACCTAAATACAACTTGAAAAGCAGGAAATGTTGCATGTTCTTCAGTTAAGGATTAGAACACACCAGCAGGCTTTGGGCACACTAAAATTTGGAAGCAGAACATTTCAACAAATCACAAGATATAATTTAATGAGAATTTCTGTCGGGAAATTTGACGATAAATGCAGCCTTCTCTCACTCTTTACTAAGCTAGTAAAAAGTCACCAGCACATACAGCTCAACTATTTTTTTAGACCTAGGAGGCGGTATGACAAGACAACTTCAGAGACATATCTTGATATGTTTCAAAAGGAAACAAGCTCAGCATATTTATGGGTGTGCTTGTTTACACACACATCTTAATATGGCTCGGAGAATTTTCTCCGCTGACATTACAAGACAAATATTCTTGAAACGATGTAAAAGGAAGTGCTTGAGTGAGTGCGTAGACACTCTGTGCAATCAGTGCTGCTATGATCATGCTCTCAGTAATGACAATTATGTTTTCCAAATGTCCCAGATAATAGAACAGCTGCTGTTTTTGTTAATGAGAACAGCAGAGCTGCAACTGCCTTGGAGGAGTACTTTACTTTCAGTCATTGCCTGAAGGAAGTATATCCTTCCAGTCTGCCTCTAATAGGTTACTTCACAGCTTGGATAGGAGTGTTGTCGGTTGGGGCTCAATTTTTAGCAGCTTATGAGCTGCCCAGGTATCACTGATCAATTCAGTGTGTCCTGGTCCTCTGGGATTCAGCACATATGTGAGAAAAGTAGGACCTAAAATACTTCAGGGCTGAAGATGAGGGATTAAAAGTCAAGATGGAAAACAGGTTGAATTTTGATCTCTGCATCTTTTCACTTTATTTCATTATGAACAAAATTTTAGAAATTTTGCAATTCGAATTAAATTGATCAGGTTGGGTTAGGGTGAGTGGTTATTTAGTAGCACTTCTAATATGTGTGACGGGAATGAAATATTCATATTTCACCTCTTGAGAGGGGATATATAGCAAAAGGTTTAACATAATACAAAGTTAGCACCTAATCCCTCTCCTTGTTCAGCATCAGTAGCTGTTTTGGATATGGGCGATGTGGCCATCTGCCTAGGGCACTGGGTGTGGACACAATGCTAAAAAAAAAAAAAAAAAAAAAAAAAAAAAAACAGCAGTCAGTTAGACTCTGAAAAGGTTTTCTATTGGTGATTTAGTTGCATGTCCAGTCAATAGGAATGGTTGTCCTGCAAATGTTGCTGATGACCCAATCTGGCTCTAATGGAAGAACAACCACTGTATAAAATCCCACTAGCCCCACAATGGTGTGGTTGTGCTGGAGTACCGTCCTGCATAGAAGTACTAAGAGCCCTATTGGTAAAAATGAGGGACAATTGACATACAAGGATAATTAATGGTAAATGGCCTGTACTTGTATAGCCCTTTTTCAAGTCCAGAGGAACCCAAAGCACTTTGTATTCAGTCATTCACCCAATCATGCACACATTCACACACTAATGGTGGTAGGCTACTACATTGTAGCCACAGCTGCCCTGGGGCAGTCTGACAGAAGCAAGGCTGGCATGTACTGACGCCACCGGGCCCTCAAACAACCACCAACAGGCAAGGTGGGTGAAGTGTCTTGCTTGAGAACACAACAACTGAGACAGAGTTCAAATCGGCAACCCATCGGTTACAGTACGAAGTCTTGCCACCATCGCCATCTTTTCCCTTGCATCTGGAAAGGCTGCTAAAGGAACAAGAGCTGGAGGACCAGAAGAATCCTCGTAATGCTCGAGAGATGCAGAACTTCATTGTGGTTGACGGAATGTACATCAACACAGCAGACATTTGTCCTCTTTCTGAGCTGGTCAAGCTAAAGTATAGAGAAAAGGATAATAAGATTGTCTAAATGCTGTAGACTTCAGGAAGCTTGTTGCACTTCTCCCTCTTGTTAATATTTGTTATTATTATTATTATTATTCAAAGTGGGGAATCAATCCTAGTTACTTTAATATTGTCCTTTGCTTTTATGTTGTGCTGTTGACTTTTCGCTTTATGACTCCATTCTACAAAGAAAACAACAACCTTTGTTTTAGATCTATTTAACCTGTTATAAATTAACCAAATTATCGACTGCATCACATCACTGCCTGGTTTATTTCTGTTTTCTTTGGTGTATTACAGTATTTAAGGTTACATTTACACCAGACCACTGTTTGGAAATTGATGGTATTTTCAGATGTTGATTGGGGAAAAGTTCCACGTTTAGATGGGACCGCCAAGACACAAGACACTTTGAATCCGCCGCAGTTGTCATGCCAGGCCACTAGATGGCCCTTAGCTTTCATCTCACCAGCCTCCAGCTCATTTAGAAAACAGCAACCCGTCTCTGATGAACCAAATGCTGATGTAACGCATATATATATTTCTTATCAGAAGATGTGTTAAACTGAACAGGTTAAGTAGCGCAACACAGCACAAAGCTAGCCGCCATTGTTTTTGTTGTTATCTACCCGTGCATGCGTAAAACAAACCCTTTAGCCATGCGTTCTGCGTATGTGCAATTTCACACCTTCGGACTACTTCACACCATCACGGGGGTATTCCCAAAAAGTTTAACTCTGAGACCTGGTTTCAAAAAGTGCCGGTGTCATAAACTCTGATCACTGGAGACGCGTAAACAAGTGGCTGGATAGCAACAAAAATGTCATGGTTTCACTGACAGCGACTGCTTCAAACTGATGGTCAATGCAGTTAGTATGAATTCTTCCCCATGGAGTAGCAGTACGGATAAACCAATAACTATCCAAACATAGAAAGATCATTGAGTTTAAGCCTCCGTGGTCTGTGTGATGTGTGTGTCTTTGTCAAACAAAGTCCTGAGCTGTGTGTAGTGCTTTACAGCTTATCAATGTGCACAGAACAGCTCACAAAAGGCAGCCTATTATCATGACATCCTTCATACTTCTTTGAGTTTGAATTTGACCAGATGCTTGAATCTGTAGGTTGATGTTCCTTTTGAAGAATTCAAGGCCTTGGCTTTCAAAGTTCTTGTTGTCCACAATTAGAGGTTTTCTGTGAGATACACTGACTGTCTTCAACATGACAGGGTTTCTAAAAAACAAAGCTGAAGATAAGAGACTGAGGTTTTATTCATGCTGAAGCAGGATGTTTTTATTGTATTACATTCTGAGCTAAGCAGATAAAAACTCTGAATTTTAAACACTGTATTCTAGGGTTGTCCCTATACTAACATTTCAAACTTGATACCGATACTAAAACACTCAATACCGTTTTTGTTCCAGGCAGCATTTTTTTTAAAGGGACAAGGTCTCTTTTTACAGAAGCGTTTAACTGCCTGAGCTTGGAAATAAATTCAGGAGCAGCATTTTATTTCTTGTTAACTTGTTATAATGAGATTTATAGCACATTAAAACCAAATTATCTTCTCTTTAAAAAAAAAAAAAAAAAAAAAAAAAGATCGTAACAGTAAAACAGCAACACCTCTTGGGATTTTTAGATGTCAGCGGAAACAGGGTGAGAAGAGGGAGAGTCATAGCTAACCCCTTGGTTCCTTTATAACGAGATATAAAACTTGTCTCATTATAACAAGAAACTTTCTCATTTTAACAAGTTTTGCATCTTGTTATAACGAGAAAGTTTGCTTGTTTTAACATTAAATGTTCTCGTTATAATGAGATACCGCTGCTGAATTTATAGGTCAGGCAGTTAAATGCTTCTGTACTTTTTAGTTAAGAGCAAAACATATGATTAATAAGAATATGGCAGTATTTTAACCTAGTTGCAAGTTGGAATTAAAGCTGCAAGTGCATTAAAGTCTGTACTAAAAGCTGCTGTATTTATTGACTGAAAGTGGGGGAGTTTTGATGCACGTAATGAGTAGAAAAATCTTCCAATATTTTAGTATTTCCACTGCAGGTTACAGATCAAAGCAAATCATAGAAAGATAGGCAGATTCCAGTCTGAACAATTGACTGCTAGTTTTTGCCGTGCTAGACTTTGGTGTGTCATGGATCAAAACTGGAAGAGCTAGTACTGAGAAAAAAATGTTCACACACTTGCCACTGGGATAAATTTGATAGAAAGAAAACACTGTTGATAACACAGAAGAATCCATTGCACAGCCCTGCTTCTGTCAGCATAACCTATCCTATCATTATATTCTACATGTGAGATTCAAAAGTGCAGCAGGCCACAGATACAGTCAGTAGAGATGTGTGATACTGAATATTTTGGTATCGATCTAATGCCAAGTGAATACAGGGCCAGCATCGCTGATACCGATAATCATCAAACTTCTGGTCTTTAGATATTTTTGTGGTTTCTTTCCTTGAATTACTTTTTTAAAACCTAGGACAAAATTTAGATAAAGTTGATAGGTATCCACAAAATACTTTAATAACATATTTACATGATAAACAGAAACAATAAAAAAACTAAACAAATTTGTGTGCATTGTTTTTTAAATGAAACGCAAAAAAAAAAAAAAATCATCATTTGAGAGCAACTCAAAGCTAATTTTTTTTCGTGGTAGAGTTGAGAAACTATCATTGAAAAATAACATTTCAAAAGGGAATTTGAAAGTAAAGTATTGAATGTATCGTGCTAGTATTGATCCGATACTGATACTGAATTAGTATCAATATCACTGATATTTTGGCTCAATCTGCCCACCTCTAGTAGCCATTACCGAAGTGTCTCAGCAGGTAACTTACTCTCACTCAGGTATGACAGGGTGTCTTGTAAACTGCCCAGGCACAAATTCAACACAGCTAAATTACTTCATAGGCTGACAAAACGACAGCTCAAGCTCTATAGGGTGACCCTTTATATGTTTTTCAGAAAAAGGGAGTGAAAATTGAAGGTATGCCATCAGAATTTCCAAAAGTTAAGCCATTAGCCATTTCACATTTCATTTTGTGACCATAACCACTGAACTTGAGCAATATCTCCTCAATTAAGATGATCCAAAGTGAACAAAAATGTGCATCAGGCTCTTTAAAACAAACAAACAAAAGCAGGTTTTAAGACTGATCCGTGTGTTGAGCACAGTTACCAGCTCCATGCGTCTGCGGCTGCTGTCCTGCTCCCTCTGGCTCAGCTCCTCCATCTCCAGCCTCATCTCCTGCAGGCGCTGCTGGTAGTACCGGGCATGTTCCCTCTCTCGAGCTTCAGCCTGGGCGCTCTGCTCCAGCTCCTCTCCCAGACGAACCACACTGTCCCTCAAACGCAGCACCAGCACCTGCAAATTATAAAAAATTGGGGCCAACACTGAGATAAAGCTATGCATGGATTACAATATCAGACATGGTGATAATTACATGTTGGAATTGGAAAAGCTTTATCTGATCTCACCTCAAACCTCTTGACTTGCCCTTTCTGAAACTCCAATTTATTTTCCAGGTCACACACACGGGCCTCCTGTTTGCTGACTATGCTGCGCCCCACAGTGGACGACTCCAGGAACTGCACCCTCGACACACACTGCTGAAGCTGCATGGGGGAGATGCGAAGGCCGGGGTGAGCAGAACGCGTTTAAATTCAACACAATTCAGCACAATCCACCTGCAGCTTGCGGTTACATTAAGAAGTGCCACAAGGACGTTAAATGACCCAGAAAGCCATTACAATCTCATCTCCAGCACTTCCAGCAGCACATTCACCTCATAAAGCTCGTAGTGTTGTGTTTATTTTCTGCTTGTCAAACAGATATTACCTCCTCTTGGAGTGAGTGTCTCTGTTTCTTCACCTCCTCCAGCTCAGCTTGCAGGTCTCTGATCTGAGCGATGTCACTGGAGGACTGAAGGGAACAAAGTGGGACTTCTTCCTTTCTGCTCAGGTAATAAATGATATGATTAGTGAAAAAAAAAAAAAAATAATACCTGTGCAATAAGAGCTTTGTGTTTCTTCATCAGCTCATTGAGGTCTTCCTGGTCCTCCTCAAGCCTCTTCAGCAGATCCATTTTTTCATGCTGCAGCAGGGCCAACTGTTCGTCCACCTGAACTCACACACGGAAGTATTCATAATAATAAAATAAAATAGCTATTTGGACTTTAATGTTTTTTTTCTAAAAAACAAGGGAAAAAATAACCTTTAATATGGTTTAATATCTAAAATACTTGGTTTAAATTCATTTCATTAATAAGCCAGAAAGCTGGGTAACCTTCACTGCCTCTCCCCAGCAGACTGTTGCTGCTACCAGTCTGTTAAAAAAGAACAGACTGGTACAGACAAATGCAGGTATCAAGGTGGCAAATGCAGGTATCAAGGTGGCATTATGGTTCATTAAAAAGCTTCAAATTGTCGCCAAACGCTAATTTACAAAAAGCAAAATTAGGGCTGCAACTAACGATTATTTTAGTAATCGATTATTCAATCAATTATTCTGATGATTAATTGATCAATTGCATTTTTAAAAATGGCACATTCTGCTGTTTTTTTTCCATTAAACCACTTAAGCCTTTATAATATTAGAAATACAATAATGACGCAAATAATTCAATTCCTTTTTAAATAAGAAAATTTTGCCTAAGATGCAATAACATAGCATTCTTTTAGTGAATTTGAACCAGGTGACACTAAAACTATGCCACTTTAGGGGTTTTGGGTAAAACATATTTACAGACAAAAGTGTTTTTATATTTAATGAAAAATGTTCCTATATATTGTACAGTTTTGGCTTAATGTGTAGTGTTCTTTCAGCAAATGGCCTTTTTTGAGTCTGTATACTCTGGTAAACAATTAATCGATTACTAAATTAGCTGATGATTATTTCAATAATTGATTCATCACGATTAATCATTTAAGCCCTAAGCAAAATAGCTGGGAAGAACTACCTGTACTGATATAAATGAACTGCATTTAAATCTAGATTTTTGTTTCTTTCCAACACAAAATGTGTCTACATGTTTCAGAAGAAAGCTACATGAGTTATAAATCCGTCAGAACATTGTCATCCAATCAGTAAAATATTTCTTACATTGCTTGCTTTAAGAGTTTATGTTTTAGTAAAGCTCTGAACTCCAATGTACAAAGCTTATAATAAAGTCCTTCAAGGTGAATACAGAAGTGGTTTAAAATTAAAGAAACAAAGTATGAATTAAGAGAGAAAGGTTTGTTAAAAAAAATCTAAAAGTTAAGACAAAAAAACCCCAACTGTACTTAAGTTAGAAATCCTACTCTAAAACCGGCCTGGTAAAAAGGATTTGACTGAAAAATACATGACAAACAGTCAATGTCCATCGAAACCTAGAGGACCTATTGTACAATACAGTCTGCTCTGGCATCTGTTGTCTTAGGATGGTGGAGTTAGTTTTCGCCAGTCTCTTGGGCTGTCCTTCAGATGGACCAGTATAAAGTCACACTCACTACACTCTTCAGCCTGTAGATATTCTCCAGTTCCAACTGGGTGTTCTCCAGCTCCATGGAGATGGTTTTCTGCGTGTTCTCAGCCTCTAGCCGCCTCGCCTCACTTTCCTCCAGCTGAACAGAAACACAGAGTGAACGTTTTTTTTATCCGGACAGAACACAAGGTGATTCTCAGCAAAGCTCCGCTAAATGGCGGCGCACACCTGGCAGTGCAGGCGTTCTATTTGGTCTTTGCTGCCGTTGGGAAGGTTCTGGCCTGAGCTGTCAAGGGTGGCAAGGAGCAGCTGGGCGTCAGCCAACAGAGCGTGGGTTCTCTTCAGGTCTCTCCTCAGCTTCCTCTCCACATCAAAGTCTCTGTGTCCCACCTGCAACATGAGACAAGTTAGATTTGTTAACTCCATAAAGAAAGAGTTAGACTGGCACAGGACACAGGAAAAGAAAATGGGACAAGGGTATTGTTGGCACCACATGTCTTGAACCCAAAAAAAAAAATAATTTGACAACAAATAAATAAGTGACTGCCTGATTTAAAAAAGAATCATAAATCATCTCATATGAAGCTAGTCTATAGGTGTTCCACAGGGACCTATCCTTGGATCGTTTTTTTTAAATCCTTTATATTGAAGGGGGTATTATATAAAATTGACTTCTTTGAGCTTGATATAATGTTATAATGTTATTCCCTTATTGAAAACATACCTGGAGTGTTGCTTTAATTCTATCATGCATGTTTGAGAAACCTTTGAATCTCTCGTGGCAACTGCTTGGGGGTGCCTAAACACTTGCTCATAAGATGCACCACTTGTTTACCCAAAACTCCTCCTTGGAGCTGCAGTCCCCAGCTGAGCTTCTGCCTCACAGAGCACCCCTCACCCCGTGCCTTCCCCATTCAGTTCCTAATAACGGTTTAAAATATCAACAGGAAGGAGCATTGTTGTGATGATGTGCTGAAGGGGGGAGTGTCAGAAAGAGCAGGAGCTTCTCAAAGAGACCGAGGCCAATTTCAAGGCATCAAATTGCAAAGTCAAATTTCTTTTAGGTCATGTTTGATATATACAGCATTTTGAAGGTAACATTGTTGCTTGATTGTGTTATAAAATGGCACTATGTGCCTGTTAACCCCCCTACCCTTTTAAAGACCTTCCAGTAGTACATTAATCCTGTAACATTCAAATATATGCAGATGATACTGAAGTTTATGTACATGGTAAAAGTATGACATAGGTTTTGAATGAGACAAGAAACATACTAGTTAGAACATGGTCAGAGCAGTTATGCTTGCAGCTTAACTATGTTTTTTTCCACAAAAATCACAAGTGTCTGTGCAGAGCTGCACGTTTTTGTATTAGATGAGACACAACAAGTTGTTTATGAATATAAGAATTTAGGAGTTGTAATTTAGTCAAAACATTTAAGGCTCAAGTGAAAAAGATTTGTGATTGGGGTTGGGTTTGATCTCTCAAATTTAAGCTCTGCAACTAATCACAGGTCAATAGAAGTAGCTAAAACACACTTTATGATTCTTTCACGAACCATTTTACGGTTAACTTCCTGATCACGTGTACGGAAGCATGTTGCTGTCAATTTTCAAACACTATCATGTTATAACATGATAATTATATTGCATAAACGTGATCATTATATTGTATAATGGTGGTGGTAGTATGCTTTTATGCTGCATTGACAAGACTCAACTGTAGGAAGAAGTTGACATACCAGCTTCATTCGGGATGCTTGTGATGAGAAATGAATGGCTAATAAAAATATGGATAAACTTTTGGAAGATAGGGACCAGTCCCCCTTGCGACCCTGCAAGAATAAATGTACTAGACAATGGATAGATGGATGGTTGGATGGATGGATGGATGGAGGGATGGATGGCCCTTTGTTGCTACTGCGACGGATACCACGTCATAGGACATTAGGTCCAGGATTTACATAAATGGGTCACATCAGCCGCCTCTTTTGCCTTCGTTCCACACCACAGGAGTCAACAAATTTTAATAAATGTATTTTTGTACTCTGAGTCACAACATATCCAAGTTAAACAAGGTGGTGAAACTGAAACTTCTCATAACTCTCTGGCTGGTCAATTCATGTGGCCGCCACATCTAAAGGACTGGACTGATTGATTTTTCCTTCTGTGCAGTCCCATTCTGTTTAGGATCCTTCTCAGAGAGCGCATACTAACAATGATTTCATCCACAATGAGCAGCAGCATCAGTATCTCTCCATGTCTTAGCCCAAGCATGAAATAAAACTTGACCAACTCCCCATAGCCATACCAGCCTTTATTATGCATGCACTAATAGCACACTACCGCCACCTTCTGGATGAAATGATCACATTTATATAATATATTATCATGTTTGTACAATATAATAATCACGTTATAATGTGATAGTGTTCAAAAATTTGTTTTCCTCTGTGACATGCATCCATACATGTGCATGTTACTGGATTGAAACCATTATAATCATTAAACACCTAAAGTATAAAGAACCTGTTGTTACAACAGTTTTTAATATTGTGTCTCAGAGTTGTTCTAGTCAGAATGTTGCAAGAAATCTTGCTTTTCTTCCCCAGCAGCAACATTTGAGTGTTTATTAGAGCTTGATGACTGCAGATGACTTGATCCTGAACTGTTTGCCAACTTGGCTACACACCAGGTCCTGTTCTAATTCCAGCCTTGGTGTGAATGAGTGTTAAATCAGCTCCCACCTTTAGGCTGCATTAGTTTGTTTCATGGTGGTTGGACTGTAGCAGCAACACATCCAGGCACCATGAGAGCATTAACCTGCTATAAGAATGATTTACCACAGAACGCTGGCAGTAGGCTGCTGACAGATTGCGGTACTTAGGCAGTAACATTTGGCTTCCAATAAGTTTTTGAAGTTCAGTTAATTAAATTAAAATGAATATCCAGGTAACAAATGAAGTAATAAAACAGTTTAAATATGACTTTAATGTTCATCTCTAAATTGGTATCCATATGGCCATAGAAAGAGTTTTTAAAACTGTAGGCTTTAACACACAGAAAATACACACATGTCTTCAAATAAGATAAAAAAAATATAAAACAAAGATGATGGCAGAAGAGATTACACTCCCCACAACAGACTTATAGAAGATATGCAGAATCTTGCCACAAACACTGAAGGATCTAAGCTTCCTCAAGAAGTCCAGTCTGCTGTCCAGGTGAACACCGAGGTATTTATACTCCTCCACTACCTCCACTTCTTCTCCCTTAATGGAAATAGTGTTTAACCTAACTGTGCTTGTCTTGAAATCTAGACAAACACCTCACACCAACTATCAAGCACTGCAGTGAGGGGCTGATCATTTAGGATTGCTTTGCAGCAACAGTTTTTGGCTTCGTGGTAGGCATTGAGTCAACTTTGAAATACTCTTAATAGCAAAACATTCTAAAAAGACTTTGGTGTATAAAACAGCTTTCTATAGATGTCCATCTGATCATCTCCTTTCAGTTGTTTACTTGGCATTCAGTCCTATATTCTTCAGGGATTGTGGAAATGTGGTTGTTTTCCAAAGGCAGCCATCTTTATACATTTCTTTGGCTCTTGTCCAAAACCAAAGATCAGGTATTGTGTCTCTAATCATTATCTTTATTGAACTGACAATTCACCACTGGATATGCCTTTTGCTAAATCCATATTCATCCTCGAGTGATAAGTGTTTGTCTAAGATCATAGCTTCTTTTTACCTGTTAGTATTAGATTAGATCTGGCTTTCAAAAATGGAGATCTGTGTAATTGTTACTGTTTATTCATAATCCTGAATTTTGTGTTCCTTCAGTTTTGAATCAGTTTTGATATGCATTTTGTATTTTAGGGTTTGTTTGCAGGAAATAGCTCTGTTTTTGACACTGGTCTACCTGTGTATATGTTCGCTTTACAGGTTTCCCTGATTGTTTACACTTTCAAGGTCTGCAAGGAATAGTCATAATTTTTGCCTAAGCACCAGGGTTGCTTAAAGGGTGCTCAAAGGGTGTCCAGGGTAGCATTAGCCACCTTTGGAACCTGATTTGGACTGATCATAACACCTAGCATTGAAAGATATATGATTAGAGTAAAAGACAAAGACAGATGACTTATAGTCACCATTTTGTCAATGTGCAAGGCGACATGCCCGTTATGCAGGTTCTGCAGGGTGTGTTCAGAGGGTCAGTCGCACACATACACAGTTTTATAAGAGTAAACAAGTGGTGCTCAGCAAACAGGAGGAGCAGCGAGGTAGAATATGAAAGCAAGGATGTCTTTACCAGCATATGCAGAGGGAATGATTATTGCTGGCCTGGTAAAAACCAGCCCCTTGTTCTATGCTTTGCTTCGTCCAGAGGGTCTGGCCCCTCGGCTATTGAGAAACAATTGCTTGATGGAGGTGTGGACTCTGCTGAAGTTTTAAATTTTACTCAGTTGCTAACTTTGGCCTGTGACATATGTGATGCGCCAGTTCAACACTACAAAGCTTACTGGAAATTGCCCACGCTGTAAACAACCATCTCCAATGTGAAAAGAGAAGCACCTAGCTGAACGACATGGCTGTTAATGCTAATTTAATATTTGGAAGTGTGGCCAACACGGACTGAACGGCTTCGTTCACTTCCTCTGCTGCCATTGCTAAAACCACAAGCAGACTACAACTAAAACAATGCAGAGAATCGATGTCATCATTCGTAACTTCTCCTTCTGTTCCTGATTGGCCCGGTTGAAATCCTAGTGGAGAAATCCACGTCAAAGGGTGAAAGCCCAGACAGTGCAGTGAAGGGAGATTAGAATTGAGAGGCATTGCGCAGAAAAGCAATGGCCAGGCTAGATTATTGCTAAATGTTTGATAGACTTGTAAAAACAGATTAAAAGTTACACCTATGAGATGTATTAGGTATTAGGAATGTTCTTCTCCTATCAGTTGTTAAATACAGGCATATTTTATCTTTGAATATCTATCCTTAAGGGCATGTATAGGCAAAACATCAAGAATTTAAATGAGAGGATATGAATGGCATGTATGCCTGGGGTGAATACAAGAGGACAAACAAATTATTGTTAATTTGTTACTCTCTAAATGCAACTAACTGCAACCCATAACACTGTACAGCAGTGGTGTCCAAAGTCGGTCCTCAAGGGCCGGCATCCTGCTTGTTTTAGTTTCTCCCTGGTGGTAGTAACTACCTCCTCAGCACGATAATGTTCTGCAGAGGCTTGCTAATGATTCATCATTTGATCCAGGTGTGTTAAACCAAGAAGGGAACAAAAACATACAGGATGGTGGTGTCCAAAGTCGGTCCCTTAAGGACCGACTTTGGACACCACTCTTGTACAGAGTGCTCTTTGGAAATCTGAAAACAGGCAGTAAAAGTAATTGTTTTCCCATTTTAAACTAAATCCCAATGTATGACTCCTGTAACTGAAAGAAGGCTAGATGTACATGGCAATACCAAACAGAGACCTAGAGTTATCAAGAAGAGATGTTCTTTAGGTACCAGGTTAGAGAAAAATAATTTTTCCTTTATTAGCATATGGACCTCATGATGAAACTTTGCCCACTCACTGACCACTCCTATAAAAGCCTAGTTCTGTTACTGCTCAACACATGATGCAGCTGATTTTCCAAATTTAGAATTGAAAATTTACTTTTAACATAATCTGCACATATCAGTAATACAATTACTGAAGTGGCCTGAAACTCCAAGATTTAACACTCTAAAACAACAGAACTACATAAAAAGCATCTCGTGACAGAATAAAGCAACACTCAGAAAAATGAGCCTCTCAGAAAAATAATTTTTCCTTTGCTTGCCTTACACTTCTTCCATGGAACCCTTTCACAAAAAAAAATAAAATTAAAATCTGCCAGCGTGTGAGCTTGTGCCTATTAATACTGGTATCTATGTTGAGGAATTATATGTGTCAAAACATATATGTGTTTGGGTGGGAGTTTACCTGCTCACATAAAGTTGCAATGAGTCCCTCCAAGTCATGCTTCTCATGAATCACCATCTGCTTCTCCTCATACTCCTGCTCCAACTGCATCTCCAGCTGCTTCAGCTGTACAAAACCAGACATCAACATACAGGATGAAAATTAATGACTTTCCTGAACGGAAGTTGCATAACGAGTAAATAAAAGCATTACCTTTGGAGAAGTTAAATGAAAAACAATCAGATACTGTATCTCGCAGGCTTGCTGACTACCTACCATCAATAAAACAAACAAACAAACAAAAAACTATCCAAATGAAAAATAAGGAGGTGGCTATAAAGTAAGCTCCAAGTCAATCTTTAATGTTTTGTAGCACAAGATGAAAAAAAGAAGTAGACTTAAAACTGATCAAAAAGGGAAGCTAGACTGTTGAGGTGAGCACAGATCTGCTACAGGTCATTGACTTTGGGTGGATCAACTTCCATGGCCATATATGTATAAAATCCTGCACCTAGGCATGCAGACTGCTTCCACAAACATTTGTGAAACAATGACTCACTCTCAGGAGCTCCGTAAAGTCACTAGGATGCCCTTGTGTAAGAAGTGCTTTCATGAAATTTCCTAGCTAGCAAATGCAGAAGCACTCAGTGTGCAGAAGGTACCAACTTCCTGCAGAGTCAATAGTTACAGAAACATATACTTTCTGTGGTTTGTGTGTAGATACCATCTTGGACTGTTTCCATAGCAGGGCAGAAGCATCCAAACCTTACATCACCAAGTACAATGCAAAGTGTTAGACACAGTGATATAAAGCACACCACAAATGGACTCTAGAGTGATCAGTCTCACGTCTGCCAACTGGTGGATGAGTCTCTGTTTGGCAGTGAAAGAAAAACCTTACTTGCCTGTCTGCATTGTGTCAAGTGATTATAGTGCTGTGCTATTTTTCAGGGTTTGGGGTTGACCTCTACTCTACAAACTCTACATCCAGGCAGTGCATGTAAGTTCTGAAAACAATCCCACAGTCTCGTCTTATGACTCCACGATAATGACAAGTTAGTCTGGAAAAATGCCTAAGGAAATGTGGCGCCAATGTACTGCACAAACATCTTATGCTGCATAAGATAGTGAAACAAAAAAGCAGAGGATCATTAAATCAAAACTTATGTTTTTGTTCTATCACCTAAAGGGAAAGACTCAGAATCAGCATCTTTGCAAAATATGACTTGAAATTTTATAACACATAAACTTCAGAAAACCGAAAGTTCAGATATTTTAAGAAAAAATGGAAGGACAATTATATAAAGCAAAAAGTTGGATTGTTGATTGTTGTTGATTGTTGGATTGTCATGCACACTCTTCAGGGTTTCTGCAGGTTTCACCAGGTGAAATTTAAGACCTTTTTAAGACCATCATGAATGGAATTTAAGACCTGTGTCATGACAGAAATGCACAAAAGAACATCGCAAAATTGTATGGGTTGGCAACAGAAGTGAACCAATGGCGAAGACAAACATCATCTAGCCAACTGCTGATAAATTTGCACACATCCAATACATTAGTATATTAGCAGCTAGTTACCTGTAGCCGCAACCGCCTGGAGTCCCAGAACTCAGGGAACGCAGACTCAAAGTTTTGCATAATGTTAAAGTCCCGCAAGAAAAAAGAATACGACATAGAATATATGAGATTAAATAGTCTTGGCACAACAAAATGTAAGACCTGTGCGTAATTAAGGCCAACAATTTTTCAATAAATTTAAGATATTTTAGGCTTTAATTTTAGATACATAAATTTAAGACTTTTCAAGACTTTTTAAGGATGCGCGGACACCATGCTCTTTTTAGCAAACAGGTTAGACCCTAACTGAACAGGTCAGTGCTTCATAAACAC
This sequence comes from Anableps anableps, assembly GCA_014839685.1. Lineage (NCBI taxonomy): Eukaryota > Metazoa > Chordata > Actinopteri > Cyprinodontiformes > Anablepidae > Anableps > Anableps anableps. Next base: position 28,876,878 of record CM026081.1, read on the forward strand.
ACACAAACACTAATCTGAATATGTTCAAAGATGGAAGATCTTTATGTCAAATAATCAGAGTTTCTGATATTTTTAACAAGGAAAATAAACATATCCCTATAACTTAACCTTACCTAAATTCAGCAGAATTGACTATGATCAGCTATTATAAACAAAGATAGCACATTAACTATTTTTGATATCTTGGAGGCTAAATACTTGTCTCAAACGATGTTTGTCCTGTAACAAGTTTTAGATATTTTCATCGAATATGAATACAAAATGGATGGATGGATAGATGGATGGAACATTTGGACAATGGGAGAGTAAATAAAGTTTGGAAGCAAACATTTTCCCACACTGTATTTCCTGTTATGCAGATGTGGAAAAAACTTCATTTAAATTCCAGACTAATCAGCACTTCCATATCAACACTGATCCCTTTTTGTACCTGATGAGTACCCAGTAATTAGGGGCTGTAATCCAAACACACCGTTTCTTGTCCTATACAGTGAGAAAAATAAGTATTTGATACATCGCGTGTAGCTGGGCAGCATGGTGTTTCAGCTCCCTGTAAACGTTTTTCTATTGGGTTCATGTCTGGAGACTGGTTAGGCCATTCCAGTGCCTCGAAATGCTTCTTATGGAGCCACTCCTTATTGGCCCTGACTGTGTGTTTTGGGGTCATTCAACTGACGGAAGGAGGTTGTTGCCCAAAATCTGGCAATACAAGGCCCCACCCATCATCTCCTATATAAAGGTGCATCATCTTGTCGCCTTTGCAGAAAAGCATCCCCAGAGCATGATGTTTCCACCCCTATGCTTCACTGTTGGGATTGCATCCTTGTGGTTGTACTCATCCTTCCTTCTTCTTGGTCTCATTTGAGAACATGACCTTCTCCCATGCCTCCTCTGGATCACCCAGGTGGTCACTGACAAACTTCAGGTGGACCTGGACATGTGCTGGCTTGAGTAGGGTGACCTTGCACGTGCTTCAGGATTTCAGTTCATGACAGTGTAGTATATTGTGTTACTAATGGTAACCTTTGAAACTGTGATCCCAGATCTCTTCAGGTCATTGACCAGTTAATCCCATGTAGTTGTGGGCCGATCCCTCACCTTTCTCATGATCATTGATACTCCATGAGGCGAGATCTTGCATGAAGCCTCATTCTGAGAAAGACTGACAGTCATCTTGAGTTTCATTCCATATGAGGCCAATCTTTGAAGCTGCATTAGGAAGATGTATTAGGAATGTTCTTCTTTTTAACTATTGCGCCAACACTCCAGCATCTCTCTACCCAACTTTCTAACCATACAGTCAGATACAGATTTAAACAGGAGCTGCAAAAGCAAATGAGGTGGATTAGCAGTGCTTACCAACAACTGGTTGTGTCATCCAGGACCTTTTGCTGAGGAATATTGTCTCTGCTGCACAGATATTGAGCTGTTAGCATGTCATGACAGTCATGAGACTGTCATATAGCAGCAGTCTTTTGTCAGAGGCCTCTTCAGATTTGTTGCAAGACTGACTGCTCCCAGAGTTCCTACCTGCCCACAGCATCACTGTCTGCAACGACTCTTTGAACGGACTTGGATGATATGAGTTACGAAAACATTTTATTTCTCTTTTTGATAAATAAAGTATTTTTGAATTGAATTTCTAAAAAGTAAATAAAAAGCTTTTTAATAAGTTTATAACATTTAATGACCAATATAAAATATGTGTTTAAAAGACTCTGGTTGTGTTTTTTATTGAGTCCTGAGGAGACATTGGAGCAAACATCTGTTCAACATTTGAATATGCATCACCTGTATGTTAGACCCACCCGTCTTTGAGAGGACTTATGGACATCCTCCAACTCTTCTTCTTTGTCCTCCAACTCTTTTTGATGCATCTGCTTCATCCTCTCCATCTCTATCTCAAACCGCATGTGGATCTGTTTGATGAGAGATGCAGATGAGCTGAGACAGCAAGCAGGAGGGTTGTGTTACCCTTTCGCTGTGCACCCTGATGACCTGCTGCTGTTGCTGAATTTGGGCAGAGAGTTTGGTCATTTCTTCAGCTCTCTCACTGGCCTGACTCTCCAGGAGGCGAATCTGTTTCTTCATGTCAGGCACCGAGTCCGAGGCGAGATCGACTGGCAGGCTGAGGTCTCTGATCTGAGCACACAACTCCTCCTTCTGCTTCTGCAGACGACTCATCTCCGCCTGGCTCTCCTGTAAAACGTAAATGCACAAACACATAAATGTTCGACTGATGCACTGAAATTATTAAAATACATATAGAATAATTTCAAATAATAATGACCCTTTTTTCACTACCAATATATTAATGTACAAATCCCATTAGTAGTACTGTTTAAAAGTGCAAATATGGTCAAGTTTACATTACTGTTTGCAATCTGCTCATCTTCTAAATATTCTTAAAAAAGGTTCAACCCACATACTTCCTGTTACCCTGCATCTGTTGTCTGTCTTACTGACTTTATGGCCAATTTTTGAATTGTTTTATTATCCAGTGTTATGTTTGAACTCACAAAGTTCTTCCCAGTCAATTAACAGGCATCTCATCTCTCTGTACAATAATTTAAAATCATATCAACACATGCACAAACATACAGTCATTTTCAAATTTGAGAAAATTATTGAAAAGTTCATTTTATTCCAGAAACTCAATTTACTAAGTGAAACACATTATATGGATTAATTACACAGAGATTGATGATTTCAAGCCTTTATTATTGTTGATTATGATAGTTTACCCCTTTCAGCTGATAAAAATGTGACATTTAAGATTAGAAAATTACATCAGACTAATAAAACAACATTTTTAACACAGAAATGTGGGCTTAATGAAAAATATGATTAATGCCTGCTTAAAGTTTATTATTTTTAAAAGGGACTTTAATCTGATAAATGAACTTCACTGGAACACATTTTCTGATTCATTAAATATGACTATACATGCTTGTAAGACTGCAGCTCAAGATTATACACCCCATGCTTCCCTGAAATGTAGAGGTTTTTAAAACTTACAAGGTACTTTCCTGGAACTTTTATTGGAACTTTCATGAAACTTACTGGCAATTTTTACAAAACTTAATGGGTACTTTTTCAGAACCAAGAAGTTACATTCCAGAAATTACCATGTACCTTTCACAAGCTCCCATTGAAATGTAAGTACCTGGTAAGTAACTACTAATTTCTAGGAAAATACCTCCGGTAAACCCTGGAATGTAATCTCTTCTGGCTAGTAACCTCACATTGGGGGTCTGTAAAGTGTTGTGCTGCAGAAAGGTCTCTGGTCATGACTGCTTCCTGCAGCATTTCTTCTTTGTATTTGTTTAACCTACCAAGTGCAACAGTGCTGTTTTTCTGGCCAGTTCCAGGTGCTACATAGTGGCTGACCAGTCATCTACACCGATGTGTTTATCTTAGGGCTGGGCGATTTGGCTTAAAAAAGTAAAATCTCAGACTTTTTCATTACACATCCAATTTTAATTTGAAAAAAATCTCACTTTCTTATCTAAAAAAGAAATTACAAATGACAGAAAATATTTTCAAAAAGTGGCTTTTATTTCAGTCATCCCTTGTGTGAGTTGTACGATGGAGTATTAGGGCCAGACTACTAGAAGTTTTGTTTAATTACGAGAATATGGTCATAATATTAGCAGAAGATACAATTTTACCAGAAAAAAGCGTCTTAAGGTTACAATAAAAAAGTTGTTTTATGGGAAAACAGTTTCAATAGAGTTATAAGGATCTGACGTGACCAGCTCAGTTCGTCTTAATCTTTCTTCAAAATGCAAATAGTTGTTTGGATGATCATTTCAAAGTCCTGCTACTGACAATAATTTGATGCTGATGTGGTAAAAGATCAAGTATTTCTGTTAAGTACTATCTGTAAAACCTATACCAAAGTAAAACTTTACAGTATGCTTGACCTTGCTCATTTTAATTTTTTTATATTTTTTTGTGTCGGAGTTCTCATAAAATTACAACGTTATTCTGGTATTATTACGACTATTGTGATGTGACTGTATTCTTGTGATATTCTTACTTTATTATTGGAACTAAAAAACAAAAGCTCATACCCTGGCCCAAGTCCAAATCTTTATCTTCAAATCTTTAAATCTTCAAAAAAACAAATTCGATTAAACAATAAAATCAATTTATCGCCCAGCCCAAATTTATCTGTTTGTTTCTTGCTTGACAGGAAAAATGAACTATTTACATTAAAGTGCATGTCTATAGGATCGGTCTTCGTTCACATTCTTCTGGACTGTGTAATATTCAAACAAACTTCTAAATCTTCAGGGTGTAACATTATGTAGAGCAGCTGGGCTTCTGATAAAAACAAAAACTTTATCCAAACACACCTGGAGGTTGCAGCGCAGGTTGAATACTTCAGCACCCAGAGCTGAATTCTCCTGTAAGGCTTTGTCCTTGTGCTCTCTCTCGTTGTTGGCCTCCTCCAGAGCCTGGGCCAGCTCATTATCAAACCTGCATCAACACACAGAAACACACAATAGTAACAGGCAGACACAGGAGTTTGGTGGCTGTGACAAAAGTATTATTACAGCAGTGAAAATGAACGAGTTCCAAGAGGAGAGAAATTTTAAAAACATGAGGTACTTAGGACTGCTATAGAGAGTAAGCGTCTAGAAACCAGGTGATGTCTATCTGAAGGGAAGGTGAACCTTCTCTGCTTGCGCTCCAGCTCATGCATGCGACTCTGCAGAGCATCACTGAGAACTCTGGCATCCTGGAGGTCCGAGGTCACCCTGCGACAGTGACGTTTCAGCTCTGATGTGCTCCTCCGAGACTGCTCCAGCTGGGCCTGCAGTGTTGCCACCTACACACACACATATACACACAGAAGTGCAGTTACCTTGAGACATTTAATCTGCTTTCAGTGCTGCCCTGCACACCGGCGTGTCCTTTCTCACCTTGGTATCGAGCTGTTGTCTGGTCTGCCTCTCCGTCTCCAGCTTTTCCTCCGTCTGCTTCAGTCGTCTGCGGACAAATTCCACCTCCGTCTGGCAGCACTCCAGCTGCATGGCCAGTTCGCCCTCTGAATGACGGGACACATGGGTCTGAATATGTCAGGCTGGGATGTCTGAGTCTCAGCTCATTAAAGCTTTGTCCTGTCAGGTGTTTTTGAGGTCGGGCCACAAAGCTTTTGTTCTAGTATTTATCACCTGATCCAGAGAGACAAACTGCCTGTGCTAAAATCTACAGTTTCATTCAGAGATGGCCATTTTTTCCTACTACTGAATTGTTTATTTCACCATATCTCAATTCAATTTTTTACATTCCATTGTACCATGCAAAGGTATTCTCACTGTATCACATTTTGTCATTTCACAACCAAACTTGAATGTGTTTCATTGGGACTAATCTTGGCTTTTATCTTGCCAGCAGACAGTTCTCTCGTACCTGTTGCAGCTCCTCTCTGACTTGCAGCAACTTGAGCTTTCTGCTTCTCCTCCTCTAGCTGCTTCTCCAGGGTTTCCATGGTAACTTTACACTGGTCCAGCCGAGCCTTAAGAAGTCACAAATAAAACAAGAAAACAGATTTTATTTGAATCATGAAATTAAAGTAAGCGGGTGTTGGTTCAGTGTTGGATGACTTTGCTGGCGGGCCCACCAGAAGATCTCTGTTCTCCCTGCTGAGACGAAGTCTCTCTGCCCTCTCCACATCCAGAGCCTGACCCACTGCATCTCCACGAAAACGCTCGTCGCTTAGCTCAGATGTCACAGCTGTAACCTACACATATAGATCACATTAATAGCAGCGAGCCTGTGTGTGTGTGTGTGTGTGTGTGTGTGTGTGTGTGTGTGTGTGTGTGAGTGTGTGTGTTGCAGCTCAAACCTTGGTCTCCAGGCTGTCTGCTGTCTGTCTCAACTCGTTCCTCTCCTTCTCCGACTTCTCCAGGCGGTGCCTCAGAGCCGACACCTCATCCTTTAAAAAAATGAAAGAGAAGCTTTTTACAGAGACACAAAGATCTTTTAAAGCACATCGCAAACATTTGCTGGATGTTACCTCTGCTCTCTGTCCTTCACTGAGATCACCTGTTAGATGTAGCTGTCAGGGGATTCAGGCGCTGCTGCAGCTTACTGCTGTTCTGTTTGTTTTTATTGTCACTTTAAAGTACAATGGCTGTGTCTCTTTAAAAAGACACACAATATTTTTCTAAGTGACTTATTAAATCCCTAAGACACGTCATTACATTCCTGAACCACTGGGGGCAGTAATTTCACATCAGGCGGTGCCATGGTGGTGCAAACGACCTGTTTTGTTTTCATGGTATTTTTGAGAGTACAGTCTTTGTGCAGTAGACTGGATATATAAAATAAGGAAGAAAGGGAAACCAATCTGCTTGTTTTTACGTAAACATGGAATTCTAATGAATTTTTAGGGGTGTGATGCAGTGGCTTCAGTGTCTTCCTTCAAGAGATCTGGGGCTTTTAAAAATCCATTCAAGGCCCAACTACTATTGTTGCTTCTCTCATTTGATCATCCGTGTGCAATAACCACAATATCAGTACAAATGGGTATTTTACTTGATCGTTTATCTTCTTCTGACTTTTGCCATTTTATCTTTTGTTTTTTCTGTAGACAGACAGAACAAATGGAGCAGAAGATCGAGAGCACCGGATCGGTGCTGCGTCTGTAGCGATGCAGAAAAATAGATGGATGGCTGTACCTCCTTGGCTCTGAGCCTTTCGTTGTCCATGTTAACGTCAAGCAGAGGACGCACCCTGCAGAAAAGCTTCCACCAGCTCCATTTGGCTACAACCTTCAGAACCCGCAGGTTCCTCTGCAGACATCTTACTGCCATCTGTTGCACCTGAAAAACACGCACATGCAAATGTGAAAAGTCTGAGGTAAAACTGCAGCTGAGGTCCCATGGTGATTCTTATTGCATTTAGATGGAACTGATCTCATTACAGCAGGACCAGAGAGCTGCAGAATGATGCAAGATTAACAACTAGGCTACATTAAGCTGAAAACTTGAGATTTAATATTAAGAGGGTGGATATTTTTGAGGCCAACTAAATCACTGGAACAACAGGAACAGATCCAAAATATGTTATGAGTTCAGAGTTTGAACTGTAAAATCCTCTATCCATTCATGAAATCTATGTCTTGAAAATCTCTGATTAGAGAGAGGAAACATACAGTAACTTGTGTTATTGGACACACCTAATGATGCTGATCCCTTATATAACCAGTTTAATAGCACTTGATTTATGTTAGAACAAATTCCAACTTTTATTTAAATGGGATTTATTGTCTGAAGGATCCACAAAATATTGTGCAAAAAGTGTTTCGGAGTGAACTGGATTTTTTACAAACATTCTAAGCAGAGGGAAAATGTATAGTTGAATATATTCAAGAATGTAAGCTATATTTCCTTAAGCGGTCCACTCAGAAAGTAGTTGTTACGGCAACAGAATAAAACTAATAAATAGAGCTGGCTGTGCACATTTTAAATATATGAGGTGTTTAAAAGAAAGTCAAAGGCAGCAGACAGATAAAAGAAGCTATTTAAAATGTCACTGAAAACAGTGTTGTCAGTGACATTTAAAGGCACGTCTGCTGCTTATTTAGGCTGCAAGACAGCAGAAGAGACCAAGGCGTTCAGCAGATCACACTAAAGCTAAGAATATTACAGTTATCTTAAATAAGAAATACAATAATTAACATTTATTTCATTGAAATCTTTAGTCATTTCTACTTCATGACCATATGCTGCATAACATCATGAATTTATTTTATCTCTCCACCTTACAAATTAAATCACTCAGTGGGGCTAGCACTACTGTAGAACGGGTGGCAAGTCTGCAGGGTAACCAGTCAGATATTAGGGTTTGTTCTGTAATGAGACATAGCAACAGTCAATTTTTTTATGATGTACAGAGAAGAAAAAAAAATCACAAAAAATTGAAGTTTATATGTATGATTTAACCATGAGATTTCCCAATTTAATTATTTCATTGAGGGTGATTCTCACACCTGAGCTGTAGATCTCTGCAGCTCCTCTACAAATACCACATCTTGGAAAGTTGACAGTTTTGCCATTTGCTTCCCATTTTAAGTGATAGATGAACAAAGCTTTGGGGATGGTTTCATCACTTAACTCTGCTTTAAGGTTCTCCACAACGTTCTCCCTGACCTGTCTGCTGAGTTCCTTGGTCTTCATGGTGCTGTTTGTTCTCTAATGTTCTCTTACCAACCCCTGAGGCCAGAAACAGAACAGCTCCACTCATACTGAGAGTCAATTATTCACAGGTGGACAAGATTTACTACTTGGGTGAGTTCCCAAGGTAATTCATTGCACCTGATTTTATTTCAGGGTATCAGAGTAAAGGAGACTGAATACATATTTATATGTACATATTTGTAAAAAAGAAACAAAAAAAGAAATCAGTTTGTGGTTGTAATGTGACAGAATGTGGATACTCGTGTGGAATAGTGTTAGAACACACACTAGAGATCCACATAGTGAGCCAAGACAGAAGCTCACCTTGAGCTTGCGGTATTTCTGACGTCCCAGATGCCCCTTACAGGCGGCCTGCAGGTAAACCAGCCACCCAGTGACCTGCTGATCCCTCTGCTGCTCCAGGTATTGCAGCACACCTCTCTTCATAAACACCTGAGACCCAGCAGAGAAAAATGTATTTCAGTCATGACTGACTAATTCCTGTTTGGTCGTCTGATGATTCCAAGCGTGCGCTCACCCTGCTGGCACCAACCACGATGCTGTTTTTATCGACGTCCAGCTCAACCAGCAGCTCCTCCACCGCCTAACACACAAGGGAAAAAGCAGATTCGTTCTGAGTTTGTGATCTTTTTATTAACGTGAACTCCAGCAACGCGCTGTCCTACCTTTCTCTCATCGTGGCTGACAAACATTGAGGCGTAACGCTTCATAATCGGAGGAGACAGAGCCTGGAAGTGGCACCTGAAGTCACTGAGCGTCATGTGTTCTGGATAACCTGGAGACAGAGAGAGGCACATTCTTATTCATTTATTTTTTATTGGTTTAGAATTTGTTGCTATTTCTATCTTTATATAGTAGATTTTTTTTATGGAATTATGCAAGTCTGCATTTATGTAATCATAAAAATAATCAAAAGGGACCCTGATGTAAAAATTATAAACTAACTCACTGCCCACTTTATTAGGTACACTTGATGGGTATGCAGAACCCCATCACTGGATGGTAGCAACAGTAGCAGCAGACCCCCATGTTGCCACTCCTATCAGCTCAGAACAGGAAACCAGGGCAGGAATTCACACAGGCTCACCAAAAGTTGAGAAAAATGGGCTGAAAAATGTTGCTTGGACTGATGAGTCCAGCTACAACATTCAGATGTGCAGGGATAGGGGGGAGATTTTGGGCCCCGTAATACCAGTTCAGCATCATTTAAAAGGTACATATCCTGCAAAATCCACCATTTTAGCCCTTAAGTACATTTTGACATGTTGTGCACTTGGGGTCTCTTGGAGAGGAGAATAGTTGAATTTAGTCTCTCCCGGTGCTGCGAAGATTTCTTTGTACTCTGTTTGGGTAATATTTTTCAGTCCGTTCAGTTTTCTATTTCCCTATTACACTTTTTTTTTTTGAACTATTATGTCACAGTATTTGCTGCAGAACTGTTAAATAAGGTCAAGGCTAAACAGTTTCACAAATCCATCATTTTTATTTCTTGCAGCAATTTTGTAGTTAAGATTTAAGGATGCCGGAGCTACAAGTGAATGTTGGTTGTTGGGTGTATTAACCCACATAACTCATTCCACCGTCCCCCAGCATCAGGTTGCTGAAGCACTCGTCCTGTCCCCACTGAGGCGGGTACAAATCCAAGAAAAATCTCATTTAACCAGGCACTTCGAAGAGGTTCTCTGCTGAAAGATTTCATCTGATTGAAGTGTCAGTTCTTGCTATCAATGGAAATGATGGACACAGCAAAGCAGTAAGCTGCAAATAACGCTAACATGACAACAAACTTTATTTTAGATACAAATTTATTGTGTGTTGATATTGACGTCCTGGCCATTATTTTGATAGCAGTAGCATTGTGCTTTCTGCTTATGTTAGCGCTCTGCGCTAGCTTTTAGCTCCTTGAGGAAATAACTGTACTGCATGCTTTGAACAGCAATATTACATGAACAGTCTGCCGTTGTTCTTGCCATTTTTGTCTTGGGGAACACATGATTCAAATGCATTCAGTGACGTTTCTGAGCAGTGAGATAATTGTATCTCTCCTACCAAACTACAAAAATGACGGAATGTGGTGGAGTGGAGCGCTCTGTGACCCGGAGGGGGGCGGGGTGTGAAGTGCCTCAGTTGCATTTAAAGAGGCTGCACCAAAAAAGGGTAAAAGACGAGCATGTGGAGCTACAATAACGAGGAATTCAGACCAAAGCATTGCAAGTTCCACTTTAAATAGACCACAGCTGAATGATTTAAATGTTTAAAGGAAAAATTTAAAGGCATGATATGTCCACGTTAAACACCACAACCTACATGAATATTGCTGACCATGTCCATCCATTTATGATCAAAGTATAGCACCTTCTGATGGCTACTACCAGCAGGATAATGCACCATGGCACATAGCTCAAATCATCTCCAACCTTTGGGATGTGTTGGAACAGGAGATTTGCATCATAGATGTGCAGCTGACAAATCTGCTGCATCTATGGAATGATATCATTTCAATATAGAGCCAGATCTCTTAGGATTGGTTCTGGCACCTTGTTGAAATTATGCTATAAAGAATTGAGGCAGTTCTGAAGAAAAGATGAGTTCCGACCTGGTAATAGGAAGGTGTATCTGAGAAAGTGGCCAGTGAGTATACACAACAGCGATCTATTCTAACTGGAAGCAACTGTCGGTCAATCAGCGGGCTCAGACATCATTTTACACATTTGTATCTGAATCATCTGAATACAGGCAAGAATGGGAATTCGGGGTCCTTGTTGTATCTTTGTAATTAAAAACTTCCATCAGCACCAGTTTCATATTCACTGGGGAAAAAAAAAAACCCTCATTTTCAAACCAGGACATGTACTTTTTAAATTTCATTAACTATTCATTTGAATAATGAGAGATTTGAAAGATTAAAGCTTTAGGATGTGTGTCTCCAAATGTCCTGCAGGGGCATCGATGGCAGTCAAATCCAGCCAAAGTGAAGTATATCGTTACGAGGCAAAGGGCAAATGCATGACATTTGAAATATTATAACCTGCCATCCAAGTAGTCCTTTATTTCACACATACTGATTTTGCAGTAATAATAGACACATTGTGCAGTAATATTTTTTTTTACCTTATAATAGACTTATTGTTTAGTCTCCTACTTCAAGAGATTACTTGCTATCCAAACCTAAATTTTCTTTTTTGGGACCATTTTTTATCCATTTTTATCAAGACTTAAATTCTCACAGCACTGATGGGTAAATGAACTTACTTTTGTCTTAAATCTTCTTGAACTAAGTTATAATGTACTCAGTATTATAAGTATAGATGTATTTATTTATTTCTTTATTCATAGTAGTAGTATCTTTATTCTTTTATATTATTAGCAGAAGTATCTTTATTATTTTAATGATTATTAGTAGTGGTGTCTTTATTATTTTAATTATTAGTAGCACTATATTTATTACTTTTATAAGTATCAGTATCAGTCATATTTTCATTATTTTAATAAGTAGTAGTATTTTTGTTATTTTTATTAGTAGTTGTATTATTATTATTATTATTAGTAGTAGTAGTAGTAGTAGTAGTAGTAGTAGTAGTACTATCTGTATTAATATTATTATTGAAAGTGATGGTACTTGTAGTAGATCATGTCCAGTACCTGTGTATCTGGATTTGTGTATTTTACACACTTCAATAATGATGATGCTTATCCTTTTCATTGTACTAAGTAGATACATACACTACACACACCCAAACTAAAATAAGGTTATTTCTTATTACTTTGTTCCATAAAATTTCTTCTCATTGTTTTGTCAATGTAATGTCTATTCATATATTCTGAAACAAACAAAAAAAAAAGAATACAATTTTTAAAAAATGAATTAAATAATAATTGTCTATTTTTGGTATGGCAGTGAATTTGGGGGGTTTAGTCTGATCACTGTATGACTGATCAGCAACCACTGAACAAACTGGGTTGCACTAGTTGTGGAATAATACTTGTAGATTCTAGTTTTTGATGGCTGGCCTGTCTGTCTAGAAGAAAAGCTGCTCTGAAGTGAACAAACCTGTGCGGTAGAGCTGCAGGGCTGACAGAATCTGGGTGGAGTGCAGCTGTACTCTGAGAGCTGGGACATCAAAACTGCCGCTGCTTGATTTTGCACTGACACACTGCAGGAACACTGGTCTGGCTCGACGGATCAGGTTCACCAGAGCATCCTGCAGGACGAGTGAGACAAAGAAAGCTATCACAGTTCTGGAGTAATCTCAGAACATATTGACTGTAATGTCATACTTACTGCCTGCAGCTTCACTGCTATACAGTGGGAGTGCCTGCGTATTGCTGCCATCCCACCACTGAAGGTTTTCCGGATGGTCCCATTCCTCTGAAGAGCGCGCTGACTGCCACCCTCCAATCCGCCCAGGCCTCGACACAGAGGGGGAAGGGAGATTCTGGGTGTGAACATGGTCTTCACCACCCCTCTGAGAAACACAAGGTGAGAAGCTGCTCATCACAAATCAATTCTGTTACAAAACAATGAATGCTGTAATCCAAGCTGATCAAATACGTTTCTCAGGTAAATCAATCTTCATCGGAACAGACAGAGCATCTGCACAGCATAACATGGGATTAAGTATTGTTTTATTGGGTCAATGCTGCCACATTTGAGTTGTACTTGTGTTGACTCTGAAGCATGGCGCAAATGTTTAAATGCTTATGGTACTGAATTTTTTCAACGTGTCAGAAGCATGTGCATGGTATATCAGAAGTGTAGGAAGAGCATTCTTTTACCTAAAGCAGTGTATTTTTAAACACAACACAGAAGCACACTCCAGATATGCAAAGGGGGTTTAAATATTTCAATACATTTTCTGTTTGCAGTTCTTGTACGGTAATGCTGTTAGCCTGTTGGTGAACAGGGCTCCGCCCACCTGCACTCTGCCTCACTGATTATCCACCAAACTGTCACTGTCCTCCACCCAAACCCCATATCTTACTATGGACCTATTGAGTGCAAGTGCAGCCCATTTAATGCACGAGTCCTGTCATTACTAACCACACATCTCACAAAAGACAGTAAAATAATAAACAACAGTAAACCTTTGCACCATTTTTCAGACAATAACGGACTGCTTTGTAGGAACATGCTTTCAAATATTTAGAGAACTGCCAGAGAGATTTCACAACAATGGATGAATATGGTCAAGTCAATATGTGAAGATGGGAGAAGGTTCTTTTGGCCTTTAAGCAGATAAATATACTAAAAAAACTACAATCAAACATAACATGGATAAAGTTGGGTCAAACTCACATGGTGGAGTTCTGGAGCAGAGTAATGGCATTGAGAGCAGACGGGTTGTTCTGGATCTGACCAAACCATCCCGTGAGGTCGTAACGGACAGGGTCACATCCCGTCAGGTGGCTCACCTCGCACTGCAGTGGCTGCTCACACTGACGCACTGCAGAGACACACACTTAAATTATGCCACACTGAATGAAATCGCTAGTTACAGTCACCTCATACACACAAGGATCCTCTCTGATCATATGTGCGTTTGTGTGTGTGTGTGTGTGTGTGTGTGTGTGTGTGTGTGTGTGTGTGTTTCATATGTACCAGTGTTGCTGTAATACTGACAGACTCTCTCCAGGGCAGCGCTTTCACAGGAGGAGGGTGTCACCATCTCCTCATCCAGAACCCACAGAAGACCTCGGGGGTCTCCATCTGCTGCCCGGACCTCAAACACACAACCACAAATGCAAAATCAAATACACAGCTCTTTTTTTTTTTTTTTTTTTTTAGCCAAAATCTGTCTAAAAAATTCTGTTTTCTTCTGTCATTTTAATTTCATTATCATATTTATATTCTCAGACATGAACAGCCAAATTAAAGCAGAAATTAAAAGGTTATCTACCATCAATGTCACTCCTTTTGGTGGTAAAACAACTTGGCTGTAATGTAGCCCTAACACCCACAAAGAGCTGAAAAGATGAGTGGTTAAAGACATCAGTCTTTGCTCCAAACAGATTCTCCTCAGAGCTGAAGTGTAGTACACTCAGGCAGTGCTGTTAGCTAGCTAGCTTAGTTCCATAAGCCTCTAAAGATTGTATTTGGATCACGGAATGACATCAAACCCAACCATCTTTGGAAGCTGGAAAATTTGTGGGACTTTACAACCATTGTACTTAAAGTGTAACTAACCCCCCTGTGAAAGCATAACCCCACCCCTGACAAATTTGGTAAAATTCCACCAAGGTGGAGCCAAGGGACACTGAGGAGCATGGCAGAGTGTGGGGATGAGTGGAGGGGGTAAGCGGGGCTGTGGTCAGGACGAAAGAAGCACTGTTGCCAACTTATCCACTTTGTCGCCATATTTAGCAATTCTTTAGACCTCTGTAGCAACTTTTGTTGTGTTGTTGTTGCAGAGTTTTATGTTAACAACACTCTTCAGCACTGCTGCAACCCTGCTCTGTCCTGAGCAAGCAGCGAGTGCTGCCGTGAGCCCCTCCCATCATGAGCACTGCAGTCAGTGAGAAACAGTCATTTGTCCTGCAGTGTACTATTGCCAACAGCCAGAGCAAAGGAGACCCATTCCACTTCGTGTCCACATTGCAAATAAATCACACGTTTGTAAAGCTGAGTAACGCTATCGCTTAGTGCTCACCGCGGTCACACTCGCTATTCCAACTCCTGAGTGGCCACCATGCGGGTGGGGCCGTGTGTCTGAGTGAGATGCTTTCTTACCCAATAGTGGGGCTGTGACAAAGTTGTACCAAGCTGTACCACTGTAACCAATAGGAAAAATTAATTTGCTTAGGCACCGCTTGACCTAGGGAGGCTAGCACTGAGATGGCTTTAGGCAAAATATTGCAGAACTGAATACATTTACACAAATGTCAAAATTTGCACAGTAACAAAGATAGACCATAATAACCTATTTAGACAATTTATCAGCAAAAAAAGGGTGATTTGGGGATTAGTTGCACTTTAATGACAAAGCTAATTTCTGTTAGCAAACAAGCTAATGGTAATGTATGTCTCAGTATTTTATTAACTCAAACAAAGGAACATGGTCACAAATAGGGATGCTATGTGTATTTATGTATTGGAAAGAACAAGATACAAATTACTAGAAGTGGAAAATAAGTACATTTTAGTAGCTTTCACTCTTTAGAAGGGCAGCCATGTTGGATTTTTAGGTCGGAGGTTTGTGAGAAACCTTCTTTCTCTCTCTTAGTTCTGACTTTATGGGATCTGAATTTTTCCAATTTGGAAAGTGGAAATCTTTACTTCACACTGTTATTTTCTATCTGTTTGCTGACAAAACAAATGGAAAAGCCTTGTTGTAGCGATGTTTCATAAAGTCTTGACAGCATGAATGTGAGTTCTGGAAAGAGAACCACTAATTTGAATTATTTACATTTAAACACACTAGCAAATACATTTGACAAAAGGCAGCTTGTCTTTTTTATGTAATGAAAAGTCAAGCATAGTCAAAGATTTTCATTAGTCTCAGAGAATGAGTGACTTTCGTAGACACCATGTATCTTTAAAAACAATGCAGGGAGCAGGGTAAGAATCTGTGTTTTACAGGAAGCTGTACCTGCGGAGGCGACTGATCAATGGCAGACACCACCTCTGAAGAACTGCTCTCAGGACACTCGAATGCCACATGAATCCTCTCCTGCACCAAAAACACACAAGTCTTATGTCACAGCATGCTCTGCAGCCATATAGTTTAGTCATCAATTTGTCAAAAAGTTGTTGATTTTCTGTATTGTTTTCTTATTTTTCCTATTATAGACTTTATTACTTACTGGTTAAAAAAAAACTGAAAGGCTGAATGAGCAAATGTGCTGAAGACTGACAACAAACTAATTCTAAAAATCTGTGAAAAATAATTTTAATAACAGTTTTTATACCATGATGTCTTAGTCGCTGTTGCCCTTTGCTCTTTACTTATTAGTACGATTAGTGAATCTTTCTCAGCAATTATTTTTCTGTTTGTGTTTCCAGGGATGTTTTGATGTTGTTGATGATGATCCACCACAGACGCTGAAAATAAAATGTCTGTGAAATTAGCTTTGCTTCCAGTCTTTTATTTGATACCAGAGCATTTTTTTTTTTTTTTTTTTTTTTTTTTTTTTTTTTTTTACTGTGAGTTGTTTATTTTTACTTTACAGTACATACACTTACTGGCCACTTTATTGGGTGTACATCTCTTGTTGACAGAGATGGCAAATAAGTAAATTAGGGTGCAACTAACAATTATTTTAGTAATAAATTATTCTATTGATTATTCTGACAATTGATTAATTGGATGAAAAAAATTCGACACATTCCACGGATTTTTCTTTTAACCACTTGCCAACCACTGTTCTGGATGGACTGTACTGAAATGGGAATTTAACCCCCTGGGGGACTAATAAAGGAATTCTGATTAAGCCTTTTTTATACAATATGAGAAATATATTAAAATATGCAAATAAACAAATAATTCAATTCCTTTTTTAAAATCAGAAAATTAGCATTTTATTGCCTAAAACACAATAACAGTGTCATGATGCGTGGTGGTTGAGGACCCAAATGCAGAGGAAGTGAAGATTTAATAACAAAAACACTGGCGGTCACAGGAAGCCAGAGCAAAACAAAGCATAAATCCTGGGAGCAAGGAGCACAAGGGGTTAGAACTCAGGCAGAGAAACAGGATGCTTAACGGGAAGAAAACAGGAAGATAACGGGAGAAACCAGCGAGGAGAGGCTGAAGGAGAGGAGCTTAAATAATGAGGGAGTGAATGCTGGTACAATGGTTGGGGCTGATTAACCAAACGCTTGGAGGTGTGGGCAATTAACTAGATGGGAACTGAGGAGAGAGAGAGCGAGAGAGAGAATGGCAACAAGGAAGAAAGTAAAATTATGTAAATGTAACTGAGAATAACTAGACACAGGGAAATAACTAGAACTACTAAGAACAGACTGAAATAATCAGACTAAGCACTGAACAAACCAAAGAGATAAACTAGACTGGGGAAAATTGAGAATCAATGCAAAGAAATGACAGAAGCAAAATCTAACAGAAATAGAGGACAGCTAAGACTAAAGCTGAACCAGAACATGACTGATCTAATAAACATAAGAAACACAGGATGACAAGAAACAAGGAGAAAACTGGACGTAAGGAAATAACTGGGATAACTCAGGAAAGACTGAAATGATTAAACATAATCTAAGCGTAACTGGATACTCAAACTAAGAACTAAACATTGAAACAAAACCCAAAATGTCCAGATCCTGACAAACACAGCGTTCCCGCTTGATCATTTGGAGCAAAAGATGCATCTGCAGCTAAAAAAACACTTTTAACATCAACATGTGAAAAGCTCAGCCTTTTCTGCTTGACTTCACATCAATATGGTGCAGGACTGATCTGTTGATTATATTATTTAACCAATTAATAATTAGATAGCAAAAGCTGCTTATTAGATTTTTTTTTTCTTTTTCTTTTTTTTTTTTTTTACAAAATTTGAACCAGGTGAAACTAAAACTATGCAACTTGAGGTGTTGTGGTTTAAACATATTTACAGACAAAGAAGGGTCTTTTATCTTAAAGGCAAAATGTTTAGATTTTTGTTCAGTTTTGGCTTTATTACTGCTCTGAGTGTGTTGTTCTTTTTTTAATCAAGCAATTGTTATACTCTAGTTAATGATTATTTGATTGCTAATTTAGTTGACCGTTATCTCAATAATCGATTCATCATGATTAATCCAATCAATCGTTTCAGCCCTAAAGTAAATCACATGACAGTCAGTGGGAAGGAAAGTCAGTGAGTTTTAACACTGGGATTTTCACACATAATCATCCAAGATTTATAGAGAATGGTCCCAAACAAGATTTTAAAACATCAGAAAACATACTTTGAGTTCCTGCAAGGTGGAGAAAAATGCATTGTTGATGTCACAGGAGAGAGAGGAGACGGATGACAGAAAAGTAACAGTAGCTCAAACAACCACTCATCACAACTAAGCTATGCAGAATCTCTGAACACGACCCGTCAAACCCTGATGTAACTTGGCTTCAGCAGCAGAACACCACACTCTGGTCAGCTGACAGCAGAAAGCTGAAGTCACAGTTTTCATCGGCTGGCCAAAGCTATAAAAAGTGCTTCCTGTTCCTGCAGTGTTTAGATGGTTTGATCACAGTTTGGAGGAAACAACATTACAGCACAGATCCATCCTGCCTTGTCTCAATCCTTCAGGCTGCTGGTGCTGATGGGGGATATTAGCTTGGCACACTTTGGGCCCTTTAGTTCCAACTGAGCATCATTTAAACCCACAGCCAGCCTGATTAATGTTACTGACCACGTCCATCCCTTTATGACCAGTCTACCCATCTTCTGATCTTCTGAAGTAAACTTGGAACAAACAGTTTGTACCTAATAAAGTGTCTGGTGAGTGTTTTCTACCTCCCGTTCACCTTTTCATAGCCAAATGTTCAACAGACTTCTTTCAGATGTTGAAAACTAGATATTTTAGCTTGCTGAGCAAATTTACCTCCTTATGTTCAAAACTTAAAAGAGAAAACACAAAACCTTTACTATAAAATCATATACTAAACTGTCTCATACAAAAGTATTCATATCCATTTAACCTTTTCACATTTCGTCTTGGTAAAGCGACAAACTTCAGTGTTTTTTTTTAGATTTTATAACAGAACAACACAAAGTAGTCCAAAACTGTGATGTGAACGGAAGCAGATACATGGTTATGAAACCTTGTTACAAATACAAATCTAAGCACAATATCAGAATGGCCTAGTCAAAGTCTAAGGCTAAATCTATTTCAGAACCTATGGCACGACTTGAAAACTGATGTTATCAGAGGCTCTTTCTCAAATCTGACTGAGCCTGAAATCTTTTGCGAAGAAGCTGCAAAGACCTCAGCTGCAGCTGTAAATGCAGCGAAAATTTGCATCCGTTTCCTTCCAGTTTACAATTACATACGTACCATTAGTGGTGTTGGTGTATCACATAAAATCCCAACAAATTCCAGCATGTTTGTGGTGCAACAGAACAATGTGGGATAGTGCTCCATGTTACCTGTGCATATCTCTCCAGTGAGTGTGTGAAGGTGTGTGAGTGGTAGTGCTCCAGCAGCCGCTCCTGCAGGTAATTGTGACACAGCTCGGACCAGCTGGCCCCTCGCTCCTCTGCAGAGTGTCTGGGGTTCCTCAGGCCTGGGGTGTCCACCACCATCACAGAGGCTAACGCCAGCTGCTCACTGCTCAGAGCCCTGCCCACAAAACAGAGCCAACATTACATCTGGTCAGGTTTTTGGCAAAACTGCACCGGAGTTGTCAGGACAGAGACTGACCTCACCGTAAATCAGGGGAGTCTAAAGTGAGGCCTGGGGGCCATTTGCGACCCCTGGACTGATTTTCTATGGGCCCTGTTGCAATTGCAATTCAATCAAGGGACAAAGGGAAACCTTGGGTTCTCAGCAAAGGTTATTATGGTGATTACAACTCAAAATATTCATCTTGTATTAACCAGCCTTTTAGCATTTTCTTTAATTTAGTAAATCTGACCACATTTATCTGGTGACTTTACTCTAAAGTAGACATTAATGGATCCAGATCTGCATTTAATTAACTTATTAAGCTTGACCAAATACAGCGAATGTTTTCAGAGAAAGAGTGACCCAAATCCTGTTCTTGTGCTGAGAAGAAACTCAGTTTTTGCATATTTTTTTCCAACTGAGTCTCAAAGAATCTGCAAACTGGATCCCTTTCTTTTAATGAGCTATAGCTTTTAAAAAAGTTGTAGATCTTGGCCCACAAGTACTTTTGACTTGATGACGATACTTTTACTGATACTTTTGACTAATGTGACAGAAAGTTTGGACACCCGTCATAAATAAACCAAACAGGGATTTGATGCACATCAACAGAAAGATGTACGTTTCTTTTGTTGTTGTTTTTTTGCTTTCACCAAAAACTGCACATGGTGCAATATCCTCTAATCTAAACTTCCAGATTAGAGGATATTGTGTTTACAAATCTCTGGAGTCATTCTGTAATCTCGCTCCCTTTCTGGTTAACAAGCTGTGAAATAATGGCTTCTTATGTCACATTGTTTGAAATGCATTCATACCTGTTGATAAGTGAGACTATGGCAGTGAAGAGCTCTTCATAGAGTCCAGCAGCCATTCCATCCACACACTGAGCAGCTGTTAAACGGGGACCTGCACAAACCGGCGTCACACAGGCAGACGAGGCTGTGATCAAACACCTAAATGACTATAATTTCAATGAAACTATAGTTTAATGACACATCTACTTGCTTCCTTTAAGGTAACATTGTATCTCTTGAGTTCCATATCTCAGTCATCTTTATTTCATGTGTTTCAGAGTGAACCCCCCCCCCAGGATTGACCTACTGGTGACCCCCAGTGTTACCATAGCTGTCAGATAAACTCCCTCCCTTGTTTGCTTCTTCATTCTGCCTCTGCCTTTCAGAGAGCGTTTCTTCTCCACTTGCAACTCTCACCCTCTTCAGACTCGTTCCTTTCTCTGCCCACTCCGGTGGCTTTCTGCAGGAGCTGTCGCAGGTGATGTTTAAAGACGGCGGTGTCCAGCTCCTCCGCCTCACACCCGAGGATTCTGCTGGCGGCCTGAGCGCTGTCGAAGTTCACAAACTGCCTCCTGCCCACTGGGCATGCAAACAGAGAGGACTGTATCATCAAGTCTGCTTACATCGAAACCATATATTTACATACACTGCATAAAAAGACACATACGCATTATTTTCTCTGTCTGAATTTAAATCAGACCAAACTTCTCTTGTTTTACATCACACAGAATGACCGAAATCATTTATATTTGCTAAACGGCAGAAAATTTTGCAAGAACATTTCTTAGAGATTTTTTTGTAACTTTCTTTGAATTTACAAGTTTGCATACATTTGGTCAGTATCAGGGATATTCATCTTTTGAACTGTATGACTTGAGTCAAACCTTTTGGGTTTCCTTCCACAAACCTCTGACGGCTTATCTGACAGATTTGTGTTAACTGGAGGCTCATCTGTGGATGTATTTTAGGGCCACACCTGGAGCACACTGCTTTCTGGTTTGACACGATTGGAAAGTCAGAAGAAATTAGGCAAGATATCAGGAAGAGAATTATGGAGCTGCACAAGTCTGGGTTATCGTTGGGAACAATTTCCAGATGCTTGAAGGTGCTGCGTTCATCTGTTCAAGCAATTATATGGAAGTATAGACATGATGAGAATGTCCAACCATCATGCGGCTCAGGAAGGAGACGGGTTCTGTGTCCAAAGTTTGCAGATTGACTCCAGAGCAAAAGCCAAAGACCTTATGAAGATGCTGCTGAAGCTGGTAAGACGGTGTCTTTATCCATAGTGAAATGTGTCCTGTGTCGACATGGACTGAAACGCCACTCAGTGAGGAAGAAAACAAGACCTTCATTTCTGGAGACTTTTCCTCTGGTCTGATGAAACTACAGCAGAACTGTTTGATGTTTGTACGAGCCTAACTGTGAAGTACGGGGGTGGCAGCATCATGTTGTGGGGCTGTCTTGCTGCAGGAAGAATTGGTGCACTTCATAAAATAGATGGAATCATGAGGAAAGAAAGTTATGTTGAAATATTGAAGCAACATCTAGAGAGAGAGAGAGACAGACAGACGTGTGTGTGTGTGTGTGTGTGTGTGTGTGTGTGTGTGTGTGTGTGTGTGTGTGTATCTTCAATAAAAGAAAAGTCAAACACTTATGTGAACAAGAAGATGATCAGACTTGCTGTAGAGGTGTGGTCATCTTAATGATACAGTTCGTTTTTGTGATCCAGGTTTTATTTCTCGAGTATGAAGTTGGTGAAAAATATACAACCAGAGCTGCAGCTCTTCCTTCTTTTAACTGGCCAATCTCCCAGCACTATTATTATTCCTGTTCAGGCCTCATGGTGAGAACATCTCCACACTATGAGGATATTTGATCCACTTTCATCAAAACTACAACTATAATAAAATGAAACTTGTCATTAAGACAAAAAACCTGGGAGATATCTATCTCTCTCATATATATATATATATATATATATATATATATATATATATATATATATATATATATGTGTGTGTGTGTGATTACCTCAGGGAGATGCTTAGTGTGTGACTGATGATACTGCCTATTTAATGTGTCACCTTTACAGGCCCCAGCAGCTCCCAGGTGGTAAATAGCAGCCAGAACATGCCAGATCGCCTTCTGTTCTCCGGCTGAGAAGCTTAGCGTTTCCATGGCAGTCAGCAGCTTTGTGAAGGCAACAGACGCTCGCTGTTTTTCTTCAACCTGTGAGCATGCAGACAGAGAAAGAAAGGAAATTGTTGGTGCTCTGTCAAGGTTGCCTCTGAAAGTCAGTTGCCTAAAATGGCGGAAGAACAGCTGAGTCACAACACAGATCACACAGATCTCCTCACTGGAGGAGTTTGGTTTATTTTTTCTAGTCGTAGTCCCTCTTTTATTCATACTCACAGAAAGATTCTGAAACTCACCAACAAAGATTTCTATTTGATTATAGGTAGAACTAGAAATGCTCTTGTTTTATGCACTGTATTTATTAAAGCAACATCTAAGCTAACAACACATTCTAAGCTATGCTTATTTATGAAAACAGCATCTTATCCTACCTGTCAGTAGGCAACTTCTCATCGGAGCAGACAAAAGTCACATGTGGGGTACCACAAGGATCAATCCTGGGACCCCACCTATTTAATATCTACGTGCTCCCGCTTGCTCAGATTACAACAAGAAAAGAGATTCGTTACCATAACTACACAGATGAAACACAGCTCTACATTACGATGTCACCAGGTGACTCCAAACCCATCCAAGCACTGAACAAATGCTTAGAACAAATCAATGCATGGATGTGCCAAAACTATCTTCAGCTGAACAGAAAAAAACTGAAGTTATTATCTTTGGACCTAAAGCAGAACGATCTAGAGTCAGCACGCAGCTTCAGTTATTCCAGCTAGAAACTAGTGATCAGGCCCGAAATCTGGGTGTAGTGATGGACTCGGACCTGAACCTTCAGAGACACATAAAGGTAATTACAAGATCAGCCTTCTATCACCTGAAGAAAATTTTCAGGATTAAAGCATTAATGTCCCAGTAAGATCTAGAGAAACTCTATCTTAAGTTGCATTGATTATTGCAGTGTCTTCACAGGTCTGCCTAAAAATTCAATCAGACAGCTGCTGCTCATGTTCTCACTAAAACCAGGAAGACAGAGCACATCATCCCAGTTCTAAAGTCCTTACACTCGGTCCCTATAGCTCAGAGAATAGACTTTAAAATATTTCTGTTAGTTCACTGTGTGAGACTCACCAAAATACATTAAAAATCTGTTGTCATTGTATCAAGCTTCCAGACCACTCAGGTCTTCTGGTTCTAGTCTAATCTGCATCCCCAGAACCAAACATGGAGAAGCAGCATTCAGTTTTTATGCTCCACAAATCTGGAACAAACTTCCAGAAAACTGCAAAACAGCCGAAAGACTGAGTTCCTTTAAATTAAGGCTAAACACCCACCTGTTGAGAGCTGCTTTTGATTCATAGTAAGTGAAACATTGTTCAATATATTTGATGAGTATTTACTTGGTGTTTTTCACAAAATGTAATGTTTATTGCTTGTTTCATAATTGGTGATTGTATGATGTTTTCATGATGTAAAGCGCTTTGGACTGCCTTTTTGCTGAAATGTGCTATATAAATAAACTTGACTTGACCTGAACAAAAGCATATTTTGGTTACTGGTAAAATCTAAAATCTAAAAAAAAGTGATATAACAAGTTATCTGGTTACAACCGCAGGCAAGCAGTAAAAAAATAAATTTACTTGAGTACTGTGCTTAAGTACAGTTTTTGAGAAAATAGTTCTTTAATTGAGAAGCATTTTTTGGGAAAACTTAATACTTTCACTCTAATACATTTTAACGATAAAAATCATACTTTTTACTCCACTACATTTCTCTAAAGGCTTTTGTTGGCAGTGTTTGTGTAGTTTGTGTCTATTTTGTTCCGCTAACACACGGTGAAATTGCACATTAGCTATATAGTAGGTATGTATATATGCAGCTTTAAACAGGTTGCAAGGAGAAGAAGAATCATTTTTGGCCCATTAGTGTGGCCTTATAGGTAGTGACATGAATGAATAATTAACTAAAACTGTAAAGTGTCTTTGAGTGTCTAGAAAAGTTAGAAAAATATATGACTAATGCATTATTATTGATGTTCTGTGATATGTCCAATTTAGCAGAAAATTTCCCAATTTTCTCGACTACACTTAAAAAAAAAAAAAAAAAAAAAAAAAAACTTCAACATTTTAAGTACTTTCAATACCTGAGTATTTTTGAAAGCACAGACTCCAGTGCTTTAACTTAAATAACAATTTGACAGAGCTACTTTTACTTTTACTGGAGTATTATTTGACCAGTTTGGCTCAAGTAATGAAACTGAGTACTTTGTCCACCACTGGTTACAACCAGCCCAGAATAATGAAAACTTTTCTATGGTTCATATGTGTTTTTGCCAGCAGGTGGCAAAGTTGTACCATTTATTAGCACTAAAACCAGAACTTTAAAAATATGATACTGAAATTGTTTTTGTCATTCTAGGAATGTTTGATGTCTGTAATATAGTAAATATTTGTGTTTTTTTTTTTTTTTATAGTGACATTCAGATTTGAGAACATGCTACTTTTATGTTTAATTTTGTCAGTTTCAGTCCTCCATAAAATATGAACCTTTCCATCAACCCTGTGGCAGCTGGAGAACACACTGCGGCTTTTCTTGGGCAGTAAAGCTTCTACATCAGATGAGACGTTTACCTCAGGACATACTCTTGTGTGGTGATTGGTCCAGAAAAATTACGTATAACGGTTTATGTATTACTTGTGTATTGTCTGGCTGTTACGTCACCATCAGATTATTATTTATGTTATTGTTGATGCTGCAATCTTGAACACAATGAAAGAAAATGAAAGAAAAATCAAATATACATTATATGCATGTAGATGTATAAGTTTTGAGACCCCAGACAATCAGTTATCAGAGCTTCTTCAGCGATCGCTTTGTTCCCATCCAAATGAGTCACCCACTGACAGGAGTGGCAGCAGCATGCGTGGGAGCCCCGTCACCTTCAGCTGTAATCAGTGCAGTTATGAGCAGAGCTCACGGAGCTGATTTCTTCGCTCCTCTAACCACCTGCTGCTGCTGCTGAGGCTCACTGAGACAGACTGCAGCTGGGTTTTACATGTTAAGGTCACAGCAGTGACACTGCAGCTGGTAATGAATGCTGTGGTTTTCAGTGTGCAGAGACTGAGCTGGCTGGCTGACTATGGTACAAAGCCAGTTTTATTTTTAACAGGCACCTGTTACACAGCAGAGAACAATCTAGTATGGAAAATAAAAAATTCTCTCAAATTCAAGCAGCTTTGAAGAGAAACGTTTATGAAGACCTTTGTGAAAGCTACTCCGTGTTGAACTGCTTTGCAGGTTTTAATAAAAGGATCCATTGTGTTTGTGATTCTGCAGGAGGAAATGACATCTAAGCCCCACTTAGTCTAATATGATGCATTCTATAAACTGTATGACCTATTAGATTGTGACAGTAAATGCTATGAAGTCAAGGTTTTGTGCCATGCAGTTAAAAGAAATTTTAGATTTCTTCTGTTTTGTTTTGTTTTTTTGGTGGTCACATTTGCATGTTTAAGATCCTTAAATTTCAATGTCCCAAAAAAAATCCCTTTTCCCCTCCTTTTTCTGCAATAAACACAGAACTATAAGTGTCTATTACAGATCACTTTGCCCTGTCACACCATACAAATAGATCAACTCAGATCATGTGCGACAAGTATTTGCATTTCATGGTGGTGCGTAGTAACCAGGTTTCAAACTAAAGCTTCAAAATGAAAACAGAAAAAACTGAAGGAGGAGAGAAAAGAAGGCAAATTATTGAAAAGCATATTCAGATTTTTATTATTATTCATCAGTTGATTAGCAGCTGAAGAGAAGCACCTTAAAAAGTCCAAATCTGAGCATAGCGCAATATGACAATCATTTTACATTTCTTGAAAGGTCCTGACTGGGTGAGAGCAAAAAGCCAATTAGTAAACCCCAGAAAACTTCACCCGTGCTGAGTCAGAGAAGGTAATACGCGTCCACAAAGACACAAGCAGATCCTCCCCCCCAAATCAAGGCTCTCACTGATCTTCACTGCAGTCTAATGGCTATAATATGGCATTCGTAAGAGTCAGGCTCAAAGAACAAAAACACGCCTTCAAATTTCAGGGCTCCAAAACACGGGAGACTGAGAAGTAGAAGAAAGTTTGATTTTACATCATCCGACTTGAGATGCTTTCTATACAGCACAGTGGAGGGGGGTCCATCATGGTCTGGGCAGCTTTTCCTTCCAATGGAACGATGAAGCTATAGGTTGCACTGGGGCATCAAACCATGCTATGTGGAGACGTTAAAACAGGCAGCCATCTTGACTGAGGGTGGATGATCTGTTGGGCAAAAAATGTCTGCCAGGAAAATTAAATTTCCTTTAATCGGCTGACAAACAGCCTGCTTTACTTTTTGCTCCTTCTTCTTCTTTAGACATTTTGAAGCTAAGCTGAGAACCTGGTTATGATCCAGCAGTGTGAATTCAAATACTTGCAACTGAGCTGTGTGTCACGTTCCTCATCGATACCGTCCAAATGCATTCAAGGCATTAAATACAAGCGGAGTTCTTGTGTGCCATCCTCAACATGCTATGATCAACATATTTCTTAGAGTAGAAGGACAACAGAGGATCACCGGTGTCTCTGGTCTCTTTGCACCTGACTTGGCAGCTACTACTGCTGCCCTGCTTCGTATCATATCCCCAGGTCACACACATTCCCCAATCCTCTAGAGAAGAGTGGGGTAAACTGAACTACTTTTTACTTACGCTGTCCTCCAGGCAAGCAAATGATACAGAAGTAAAACAAAAATGTTTACCTTTATTTAAAGATGTTCCTTTTCAGTGGAAATGGTAAGAATGCATCCATGACATAAGGAATAAAAATGGACTTCTTGAAAATCAGTAGTCTGTGGTTCAACTTGCCCCAGCTTGGAGGTAAGTTGAGCCACCTGGGGTTAATTTGACCCATTTACCTTTTTCAGTTAAAACCCAAGCATTATTTTGAGTTATTCTCAAGAAACTTTAAACTATAGAAATCAAATACAAGGATATTGTTCAGAATATTTTAATAAAAATTATAATAATTGCACACTTTAGTGCAGCAGATAATTGAATATTTCAGCAAAATCTTTCACATGTGGATACAAGAACTTAACTTGGCACAGATGTTCCCAGGGGCTTGCTTTTTGAAAAAAACCGCTAGCCACTGAAAAATTCAAGATGGCACCCATTTTTCAAGGAAAATTTATTTTTACACACAAACTGCCTATATTTATCACAGATGAATACTTTTGGTGTCAAATCATACACAATTGGACCCATAGAAATCATATACACTGATAATTTTTCCAAGATGGCTACCATGGCTGCCACGGAAAATTTTTGCACTAAAATCGCCAACTGCTACAATCATAGCCTACAAATTTTGAACCATATAAATCATATATATATTCTCTTGATCTTGTCTTTACTTTTTCCGGGCGACATTTTTCAAAGTAGCCACCATGGTTGTAAAGGAGAATATACGTTTCCGCTAAAATCAGCAGTTGTTATTGCCAGTGGTGGGCACAGCCAACCAATCTGCTGAACAAAAATCTTAGTTTTGCTAATGCTAAACACATAAAAGTATTAGCAGAAGATAATGCTAACTATTAAGATGATTTTGTCTCAGTCTGTGTCACACATCTTTGTCTACTTCCAGTTGACGACTGGTGTGAGACTCAAACAGCAAAGTCCTCCGTTTCAGATTTTGCTACATATTATTACTTTAAAGTTGTATGAATAGAATGACAAAAGTCCATCCAAGTCATGAAAATGGATAACATTTTATGGCAATAACTGGTTTAAAAGCCTCAAAAATGGCAGCCATCTTGAAAAATGGACGTCATCCTTAAATTCAAGTGGCTAATGGAAAATGTGAAAGACATGCGACCTGAGGGATGAGCATGCTAATTTTTTATGTTTGTACCCACACTTGAAAGATTTTCACAGCGATATGCTCCACTACTATAAAACAGTGTGACAACTGTAACAAACTCGTGTAGTTTTCTCTACAGTCCGCCCCTCAAGGCTGCAGGGAAATATAAAGTGCTGCTCTCTGTGCAGCTCCTCCAACCGTTTGAGATTGAGGTAGCTTCTTTAGCACGTCACCGTGCTCCCTTTGATTCTTCTTCTTACATGGTGTAACATGCTGGCAAATCGTCAACATGTATGGTATACATTTTTACACCTGGATAAACATGTTTTCATGTAACACACATTGTAGCTAAAATGTAAAAAATGTACTTTGACACACTAAAAACAGCTTTTTGTTAATAAAACATGCTTATCACAAAGCCATATGCTTCTCCCAATTACAGGGACAGCAAAATTGGAGGGTACTTGCAGAATTTATGGTCACATGACAACAAATGTGTACAGTCTTCTAGACACTGGCTCATCTTACCCCACTCTCCCCTCTTACCCATTATCTAAATGAAGCACACACTCCAGTTGCTCTTTCTGTACCTTGGTGGGATGAAGTATACCAAAAGAGTTGGACTCAGGGAGCTGGTGCAGCTGCAGTTCTGTCCTGGAGAACAATAAACAGGATGTTTCTCAGGATATGTTCAAGGGGAGCAACAACAGATTACATAAAACACAGGTGCAAAAAAAGATTTGGGCCTTCAGGATTTAGATTCTTTGCACAAGTTAAAACACCACTAACATATTTGCACTTCAAAATCATCTGGTCTATGTCTGAATCTTGACTTTGTATCTAGTTATTTCTCAAACAATCCCAAAATAAAAGGACAATATTCCCAAATTCCTTGTAAGGCTCTCACTTCAGACATTTATGAGCTTGTGTCTACAGGGTCCAGTCAAAACAAGAGACAGAGAACTGATGTTAAAAGAGAACAGAAGTCTAGACAACCTGGAGTCTCCCGTACGTAAAAAAACTGAATCATTTTCTGTCCCTTTCTAATGTTACGGGTTGCAGGGGTGAGCGTCGGTCAACTGCCATAACTGCCAAAAGGCAAAGTATACATGTCCTGACAGAGACAGACAGCCACATCCACCTTATCAGCCGCTTATCCCTGAAGAAGGGGATGGTGTAAGTGCCAGTCTCCTGAGGCCGCTCATGGTGGCAGCGTGTTGGGGCATTTCTGTTACGCTTGTTCTGATTTGTTCTTTTTCTGGACCTTTGTTCAACAGTTTTTTGGGTTGAGGCGTCTGCTTTGGACAATTCTTCCCTCTGGCTTTGGATGCTGTGCAGCTGGAAGGATTTTTACTCTTCTTTTTTTACTTTCAGGACAGTTGTCATGATTCGTAACCGTGACAACAAGGTGTCCTTTTTTACAATTGGGAGCAGCTGATTAACATCTCAACAGTTCAAATAATACTTGAAATGTGACCCCAGATCCCAAAGGATGCTTCATGGATGCAGAGCAGGACCAGAAAGCAGAGAGAGAAGGAGGAAGTTCAAACCATCTCTTCCATCAATCATAATGATCCGGGATCATATCCCCAACTCCAACATCTCTCTCCCGGACTGATGGTGTCAACCAGGTCATGTTGCTGTGGAATATCATCTCTGCTGCCCTGATGTTGAGCTGTTGGCATGTTATGACAGTCATGAGACTGTCATAAAGCAACATTCTTCAGTCAGAGGCCTCTACCAATCTGTTGCAAGACTGACTGCTACTGGAGATCCTTTCTGCCCACACCTTCACCATCCATGATGACTCATTGAAGATACTTGTATCATATGAGTTATGACAACATTTAATTTCCTTTGGGGTAAATAACATATTTTTGAATTCAACTGAATTGAATCATTGGGGGAGAGGGAGAGTACGCCCTAAACACAGACACACAATCATGCACACATGAACGCATTCCTAAGGGGAATTTAGAGAGGTCCAATGAGCTAGCATGTATGTTTTGGGATTGTAGGAGGAAGTCAGAGTACCAAGAGAGAACCCATGTATCTATGTATCTATATTGTTTCTACATGGATATAACTGTTTGAACAGATGAAAGCAGCAACTTCAGGCATCTGGAGTTTGAACCCAAGTTTAAACCAGACGTTTGGGGGTCCAGCATTCTCTTACTGAAATCTAGGCTGATTTCTGTTTTATCTTTCTATGAAGTCACACAGGAAGCAGTGTGTTTGAGGCGCTAAAAAACATCCACAGGTGTGCCTCCATTTAACTCAGTGTTGAAAATTAAGCTATAAGAAGCTTACAAAACCATGACATCATCATCTGGAGTTTCTTTTTCTTTTATTTTTTAAGCCACGCTGGCGTATGTAAACTTCTGATTTTACAGAAAGTAATCAAAAATAATCTGACAGTTTCTCCTTCTTATTTGTACAAAATCAATATTATTTTGGACCTAAAACAGAAAAACTTTATGCAGATTTAATGGCTAATCGAATTGGTTAATTTATGTATTTCATGACTGCATGAAGCGAGAAGCTCCCACTGGCAGAATCTGGAGCAGCAAATGTAACTTTGAGAGTTAAAACTCGTTCTATAACGTGATGAGCACAAGTCGTTTAAATGCTACCTTGATTTCAAACGTTACCTCATTTCTGTGCTGAGTCCTGCCAGCATCTGAGAGAAGACCAGGAAGTTGCTTTCTCCTGGAGTTTTCTGACACACTTTCCATTTGTCCAGCATCATAGTCTGTTTAACGGAGAGCCACGCAGCAAGAAGAAATCAGCTTCAGTGTGTTTGACTGTTCGTCTGTGCATTTGTCTGTGCTGCATACCTGCAGGTGTCCGGCAGAGACCTGACCGGCGTGGTTAAAGTCCAGAGAGAAGACCATGGCAAATCGAGACGAGGCATCGCTGTGCCGGGAGCTCACACAGCCGAAAGACCTCAGGATGGTGAACATGGCATGCACACGCTCCACTGGTGAGACAGATACTGGTATGAAACACTCTGGAAAGTGCTATGTGTTTGGTTCTGTTCTGTTTCAGAAACGGAGGGCTCACCGCTGATGTTCTGTCCATCCGTACCGGCTTGTTTGAGGAGAGCATGCGTGAAAGCTTGGCACGTTGTGGTCTTGCCTGTGCCGCTGCGTCCCAGTGCGCACACACTGTGGTCCCTCCTGGTTCCAACCATGGACACATACAGCCGCTTGACAAGCGCAGCCAGGGCAGGAGGGGCATCCCACACAGACTCCCCTCGCCGTGTCTTCGGGGTCTGAAACAAAAAGAAAGGAGGAGAAAAACGGCTGAAACCAGTTTCATCACCATCTGAACAAAAGTCCAACATGCTTTGGGTGGAAGTGAAAGAGCATCTTTTTGCTGATGTCCTCTCTTAATGGGTGGAGTTTAGGAGCTCACCTTGCTATGGGTCTGAAGCGGGGGCCACAAACTGACCAGGTTGGGTCCGGCATGCGTGAGGGGCATGCTGGCTTTCGCTCGGCTGGTCAGCGTGTGCAGAACTCCACTTTCATTCACACTCTGCAGGTCGCTCAGGTCCTCACACTGGTCCAGCTCTGACGGGTTACACTGGGGGGACATGATTAAATCTCACGTGCCATTTAATCGTATATCATTTCTTAAAAATGTTGTGTTAAACACTCTTTCCATTTAGCTTGGTTCTGATCCTTGTTTGGACCAGATTTTGATTCCTGGTCAAACCAAAATAATTCAAAGTGAGCCCCTGCTGGAATATATTATTTATTAAAATAATAAACACATTTTCATACAGAAGATATTGACCAGATTATGGAACAGCACTATGAAATGTCCTGTTGTAAATGGCTCCGTTTTGTACTGAGCAATGATCATAATCACACCCGTAAGTTCACCTCTTAATGGCTCAAAAGGAAGGTTTTGTAGTGGCCTAGTCAAAGTCTAAACTTAAATCAGATTGAGATTGATTGTGGCATGAGCTCAAATAAACCCTTCATCTGTGAAAACCCAACATTGTAACTGAATTTAAACAATTCTGAAAAGAAAAGTGAGCTGAGATTCTGCCAGTTGTTGTTATGAACAGTGGCAGAGCCAGAAACGTTTCACGGGGCGGAACAACTGCTCGGTGCCATCGGGTCCGGGTGGCCCCAGACACAGCGAGTTCATAGGGTTAGATTATAGATGGTCAGGTACAATAGAAAACCAGCTTTTTGTTTTTATTCATTTTTGTTCAGTGTTTGTTGGTGGCCAAGGAGGCTGCTGTGAACGTTAGTGTAAACGCTGCTAATGGACCTTCAGAACGTTTCATCAAAACCACTTCAAAATAAATTCAGGCTGCAAATTATAGAGAAATATGGATGACTCATTACTTTTGCACGTTACTGTGTTAGCACTGCATGCATATTATCATTGGCACGTTGCCTGCCACAATATGCAAATGCGGGCTTTCCTAAATATTGTCAATAAAAAAGTCACCTTCTCAACTTCAAACTCTGTGACATCATGGAGCGACCCGTCTGTCTGAAGCCGGACTCTCACCCGACCATCCGGGAGTTCAGGTGTGCCTTCATCCGGCTTCAGCTGAGTGGCTGAAAAGAAGAGAAGTGAGGCACTGTAACCAAAGGAAAATAAAAAAAATACCACATTAACAAACAAGCATGTGGCTTTATTTGTCTTTAGGTGAGCTTTCCACCCAAACTCTCTGCTCTCTGCACAGTGAGACGGGGTTCACAGGTTCGGGCTGCCGGGCTCGAACTGGATCAGTGCAGCGAGTAGATGGGCAGCTTGACACGAGGGCAGCACGGGATAAAAAGAGCCGCTGGAACTAATCGACAACATGATATCCAGCCAATGCAAAAGGCTGGATCACTGCAGATTGTGTGTGGATTAACAGATGATTCGACTAATCCCAAATCACATCCCTGGAGAGACGGAGTCTGTCCAACAGAATTCAGATGC
Source organism: Anableps anableps (assembly GCA_014839685.1). Classification (NCBI taxonomy): domain Eukaryota; kingdom Metazoa; phylum Chordata; class Actinopteri; order Cyprinodontiformes; family Anablepidae; genus Anableps; species Anableps anableps. The sequence goes on from CM026081.1 coordinate 28,910,179, forward strand.
ACGATCAGTTCATTAAAACAATAAAAGCTTTTACTGTAGTTTGATGACGGAAAAGAAAAAAAAATCCTCTCATCTAATCTTTCTTGACATAAAGAGATTAAATTAGATGCTTTTGGTTCTAACCATTTGTTTTCACAAATTACCAAATAAATGGTAATTAATGGATTTTTAATCTATTAAACTGATGAAGCTTTAATTCATTTTTATCTAAACAAAAACGCAATTCAGTTCAACTCTATTCAAAATATAATTTATTTCTGTTGTTCCAACTCATAATTTTCTGTAAAGAGTTATGTATAGATGCTGATAGCTGTGGACAGGAAGGATCTCCTGTAGCAGTCTGTATTACAGCGACACCAAAAGGGACCTCTGACTGAAGATATTCTGTTGTTTTATGATATTATATGTTTTAGTCTCATGAAGAGGATGCTCAGGGTTGTCCATAATTTTCTAGATTTCATGAAGAATCTCCAGAGGTTCCACAGTCGTCGCCAGAACAGAACCGGCCTTCTTTAGCAGGTTGTTGTGCAAGAAGAGATGCCACTCATATCATTCAGATTAAGTGACCAAGATGCTTGTTAAATGAGCAGATATTGTAGTTGACATTTGTTTAAGCAGGGAAACAAATTTGGGGGGGAAATTTTCTTTCTCCATCTGAATTGCTCTGCTGCAAGAAAACTCTCAGATTGGGGCATCCTTAGGTTATCATGAAAACAGCAGGAATATAGTCAATAAAAACAGTTCATTCTCTTTTAGTTTTGTGTATTAGGTCATAATAAAAATGATATGGTCTGTATCAGGTTCTTCATTTATTTCAGTTCAACTCCAAATGTAGCAAAACAAACCACAGACTCCAGCAGGCTGTTATTTAACGAACAGAAATGAAACTTCAACAGAGACGCTGTGAGGCACTACGGTCGAGCAGAGCCCCGCCAGTTTGTTTTGATTCTGTGAATAAGTGAGAGGTAAACCATAATGACACCACGTCGTTGGTCGTATGATTAAACCATTGGGAAACTAAGTTGTTCTCGCTAGAAAACGGCCATCGTTATTTCGTGATAACGACATAATTATCTCGTTATCTCGAGTTAACCATCGGAAAATAAACATGCCAGTACGACCGCTCTCGGCTTCTGTATAAGTAAGTAAGTCAGTTTTATTTACATAGCACCTTTCTCAGACAGCAGTCACAAAGTGCTTCATAGTAAAAATAATAAGTCTTGTAGCTCTTATTCAAAGAAAAAAAAAATGATGATCAGGAATAATTTATTGTCCACCAATTGTCTATACCTGCTTATCCATGCAGGGGGCGCTGATGCCTACCTCCAGCAGTCATTTGGTGAGATCATAGTTTATTATATGCTTCAGTTGCTTAAAACTGAGCAGTAACACTATTTATGCTTTAAGTTTAGCGAGCATTCTACATAAGTTGGTTACATTTTTCAGCTTTCAGACAATAAAACTTATTTATACAATAAACACCAGATTGGTGGATCAAACATATAGCTCAGTCTCAGAAAAAACAGTAAAACAAAAAGAATAACTTTTCCTGTACTGAAACACTTTCCTTCACATATTTCTGTGAATTTAAGTGGAATTTGCCTGTAGGTTTACTTGCAGAATGTCTCAGTGACAGGAAGGACTGCTCTGTCGATTGGAGTTTTGAAAAAAGGTCTAGTACATTTTACTTATATAGCACCTTTCACAGATAAAAATCTCAAAGTGCTTCACAGAAACAAACAAACTAAAACAAAAATACACAATGGCACAAAATAAAATACTAAATTAATCAGTTAAAAGCTTTTCTGGGCAAAAATGTCTTAAAAGGCTACTTTTTAAAATTTCAGTGGAGTCAGTGTAACGCAAGAACAGCAGGGGAGAGTTCCACGGTCTTGGAGCAACTGCCTGAAATGCCCGAGCCCCACGAGTTTCAAATCCAGCTCGTGGGACGGCCATCAAATTCTGACCAGCTGACCTCAGTGCACGGGAAGAAGAATGGGGTTTCAGACGGTCAGCAATATGCTGGGGGGATGGACCATGCAGGACTCTAGAAGTGAGAACTAAGATCTTAAGGTGAATTCTAAAATTTACTGGCAACCAATGAAGAGGAGCTCATTCTGGAGTAATGTGTGGTCTTCTATTGGTGCCTCTCAAAAGTCTCGCTGCAGCATTTTGCACGGTCTGGAGGCGATCCGAAGCTGATTTACATGAACAAGTTAAAAGACTGTTACAATAATCCAAACGTGAAGCAATAAAAGCAAGGGTAATCATCTCAAGTTCGCTTTAGACAGCAGCAGTCTAAATTTTGAGATGTTCCTAACCAACTGTTTTTATAGCGATGATCAAACATCAAACTATCAAAAAGGACACCCGAACTTCTCAGATTTGATTTATCAGAAGAGCCCAAAAAGCTGACGTGTTTCCTGATAGCTAGGATCACACTGTCTGGGGCCTTTTTCAGAGTCCCAGTTTTCTCATCGTTTAACTGAAGAAAGCTGTCCTTAACCGTTTCTTGATATCGGTCAGGCAACTTTGTAAACACGACAATTTATAAAAATTCAGAGGCTGTCTGTGGCGCAATCAACCCCATGTTACATGTTGCCCCAGACTGCCACACAGCTTTACTTCTGTTTATTGGGGTAGTCGTTGGGTGCTGCTAAACAAATGCAACTGATCAGCCTATTACCACAGGAGCAGTAGTTTTGGCACTTTGCTGGTCTGGTGCATACGTGTGTGTTAGCATAGCACAAAGAGGGAAGCAGATCACTGATGACCTTAGGGAACCAATTGCTGCTGTCCATCAGTCTTGGAAGGGCTGTAATGTTGTTTAAATAAAACAAGGACAGCTGCCAACTTCCAAATTCAAAAATACTTTATTGATCCCAAAGGGAAATTAAATGTTATTGAAACTCATAGATGGTGACGGCTGTGGGCAGGAAGGATCTTCTGTAGGGGTCTGTATTGCAGCGAATTAAAAGAAGGCTCTGACTGAAGACCCTCTGTTTTTCTACGACAGTCTCATGAAGAGGATGTTCAGAGTTGTCCATAATTTTCTTGATTTTATGTAAAATCCTTCTTTGCATCATCATCTCCAGAGGTTCCACAGTCGTCCCCAGAACAGAACCAACCTTTTTTATCAGGTTGTTGAGCCTTTTTAGGTCCCTGGCTCTTTGCTATGGATGGAGCTCCCATCATATGAACCCAATGCTCAAAAAGAAAAACTGCAAGAAAAAACTAAGAGCTTCATCTGAGAAACTACAGGCCTCATCCTCTGAGCAAAAACGGATTGTTTAGACAATAGATGAAGCTGCCTTCTGTCTAACAACATGGCTGACCAGTGCAGAGACCTCTACATACTGACATCTACGCAGGTCGAAGTGTGGTTTACAGGTGGCTACAGCTGACTTTCAACAACTTTGTCGAGGCAGCTAAATGTAAAAGTTTGTGACAGTACAGTAAGAACAAGACTCAACTATGTCTTGTTTTTACCAGAGAATCTTTCTCTTTTGCCAAGAGAAAGATTCCTTTGTCTAAAAAGAGAGCTGGAGCTTGGCCACGATGAGGTCATAGAGGTAATAAAACCATGTTTATGAACAAGAGTCAGCCGAAACTCCCACCAGCACTGCCTTAAAGACCGATAAAGTCAGACAGAAAAAGATTACTGAGAGTTATTGTTGCTGAAGGTGCTTTAACAATGGTGGGAGGTACTTTCTTTTCATAGAGTTGTTTTCACACAGTTCTTCCATTTTATCTTTATTAACTGAATAATGACAGATAATATCAGCTATGTGTTGTGGCACACCTGAGGTTAGACTGAAATACTTTTTAACCTGGGAAAGACCAGACCATTGTGTCATGTCCTGCTGCATAAGAGTTTTCTTTTTACCAATACTATACATAGATGTGTGAATATTGTTTAAAGACGAATGTCTGTGTGTGTTCTTGTCTTCAAAACTCACCACGGGTGAACCCGTCCTTGTGGACGTACCACACAGGTCCCACCTCATACCACACGTCCCTTACCTGACAGGACAAACAAAAAAAAAGTCACAAAATCTGTTTAAAAAAATTTATATTTATATATATATATATATATATATATATATATATATATATATATATATATATATATATATATATATATATATATATATATATATATAATTTTTTTAGTCTTGAAAACCATTTATTAAAGATTTTTCTTTGGATTTTTGTAGTTGTACATACAAACAACTCCTATCTTGACAGGCGTGGATTGCCTGCTGTCACTACGTGCTCGTCCAGGAGTGAACGCTGCAAGTCAATGACTCCATGCTCTGCTGGGTGTCCTCAGAAACTTTTTGAAGTACTTTGAGTAATTATTTAAACTTACTGTACTGTTTAATAACGAGGATCAGTTGGAATGTATGAGTGATTGAACTGAAACGATTTTTTGTAAAGTGCCTTGAGACGACATTTGTTGTGAATTGGTGGTATATAAATAAACCGAAATATCAAACTCCCCAGAGAGTTTTCTAAAATTTAAACCCTTGTATAGGTACAGATTCTATCTATCCATCTATCTATCTCATAAGTTCATCATTTAACATCTTGGCACGAAAAGATACACATTTTGTAATTTAAAAAAGACAACATTGCTAAAAAACTACTTCACTAGATTAGCCATATCTACCTGCTGGTTTCTCAGGTCCAGCTCAGCTTCAGCATGGGATCAGAAATCAGTCGTTCCTTTAATAAATGATATCAAGCTGGGTCTGAGAAAGCTTCTTGTTGCTTTGTTGTGATCTCTATAAGAAGTCAGCACATCATTGCATAATCTTGTCAATACCTGTGGAACTTCCCTGTTTCAGGTTTCTGCACCTCCACCATCAGTCTCAGTTTCACAGTAGAGGAGGAAGCAGCATCAGCCTTTTTTCTTTCTTTCAGATAATCAGCAGTATGGGAGGAGGCAGTGGAATGGGTTAGCTCTACAGAGCGCTGCGTACTGCTGAGTGAGTAATTCTGCACAATGATTATAAACTCTGTGCTTATTCCTCCACGTTATCCCTCTTTATCATGAATTACAATACCTGTGCTTTTGTTTGACAGCTATTTTTGGTATTTAAGTAGCTGTCTGAAAGAAATTTAATATCATCCAGCAAGCAGCACAATTTGCAGGCATTCACCTTTCTCCCCAGATGGGAACCTGTTTAGACCATCAGCATTCTGGCTGTCGCAGCGTAGTAGTGATAGTGTCACCGTCTGGTGTGAATCAGGGACTAAATAAACACCAGAAACACATGAAATAAAATATTCCTCTTTTAATGACATAATGAACATACCCACCTCGTTCCTATTCTGCTCTGCTACAGTTGTGTCAGCTTGCCTTCCCTCAGGTTCTTGTCTCTCCTCAATCCCATTCTGGTTCGTTTCCACCAGCTTCACATCATCCATCCTCTTCCTGTTCTGCTCAGGCTGCAGCTTCTTCTTGCTGATGATTTCTTGCTTCTTTTCCTGTTGCTGGTTTCGCTTTGGGGGCTCTGGTGACAAAGTTTGCCTGCTTTCTGGTTTACTGTCAGAATCCGGAGTCATTATGTGGCGCTGAGACGAGGGCCTCCCATCCGACTGGACCGAGTTGGGCCTTTTCTGTTTGCTGTTGTTGACCTGTTCAGCCCGCAGCGCCATCTCCGCCTCGAGGATCGGAGGAGTCTGATCTGGGACGAGGAACTGTTGCACAAGGTTGTCGCTCAGTTTGTTCGGCTGAAACGACAAGGAAAATGAAGACATAGTGAAGTTTTTTGGGATACTGTTACAAAACCTTCTCAAGGCCAAGCAGCTGCATTAGCATAAAATTAGTCAGACAAGGCATTCAAAAGCGCTTTACAAAAACAAATGAATTAAATGGATTGAAATTTACACATGACATACACAATAATGAAATAGGCAGTAAAATATAAATTCAAAAACTCTTATGATACAATTATGTAACATGCAGATGTTTTTGGGGGTTTTTTTTCCCTGTCCTTACCCGCTAAAATAGTTCTAAGTTATAGTATAAACAATAGTTTTATTGTATTTACAGACGGTCTCAAGGTATTTCATGTTTTATTTCATTTGGCTCAGAGTTTCTAAATTCCAACCAATTAACACAGGTAAACCTGAGGTTAAAGAAATTCAACACACAATGTTATGATATGATTTACGTTTGTGTGTTTTTAAATGTGTTTGTTTTATGCTGTTAAATCAGCTGCCTTTCAGTGTTTGAGGGCGCATGAACTAACTGAAGCTTGTACATGTAGTTATGAACTTACTGTTCTCTCCTCTTTGACCTCTTTGACGTCTGGCTCTTTATGTTTGGTCTCCTTCTCTGAATCTCTGACGAGCTGTTTCAGGATGCCCCCTGGCAGAACCGACAGCGGCGGCGGAGGGATGGTGGCAGCCACTGGTTTGTTCTCCTCCTTTATCTGTAGTTTTAGAAATTCATGGAATCAGACAGAATTTGACAAAAACAGGAAGTCATTGTGTGACGTATGCTGACAGTACAATTTATCCAAACAGCATGCTAGGTTGGAAGTTTCATCAAATGAGATGCATTCATGTCATATTTGACAAGTAGCAATCAAACAAACAAAAAGAAATCTTACAGGACCTTGCAAAAGTATTTCTAGTCCTCCTTAAACCTTTTCACATTTTGTCATGTTGTTTTCATGAACTCATTAGTGAATCGAGCCCAGCTGTGTGGAATTTAATCTCAGTAAAAATGCAGCTGTTCTGGTTCTGGCCTCAGAGGTTTGTTAGAGAACAGGGGCCACCCAAAACCAGTCCAAGTGCCACAAACGGTCCCCGGTCCGCACTTTGGACACCCCTGGTTCAGATCGAAGCACATGTGCTGCAGTAACGAAATCCAGTTGAAAATCTTGGCAATACTTGAAAATAAATATTTACAGTTGTCTTTGTTGAAAAGAAATATTAAAAACTTTGTATGATTTTCCTTTCACTTATCAGATAAAATGCGAATAAAATACTTTCTAGTTTGTGGTTGTTATGCATCAACACATGACAAAGTTCGAGCTTTATGAATACTTTTGTTAGGTTCAACAACATCCTTTAGAGAACAACATTTTAATGAACAAAACTATCTCAGCTGTGTTTATTAGTTTATGTAGCTAAGAGAAGTTAGCATGGTGAGTAACAGCAATGCAGTCCTGCTGGGTTTCACACTTGCAGCTGGGTGACGGTTAAGTCGGGTGTGCGCTTACTTCACGATCTGGCTTCTGTGGGAAACCGAACACACTGTTAGTCACTTGGATCACAAAAAAAAAAAAAAAAAAAAAAAAAAAAAAACTTATTCCAGATCATGCACAAAGCAAATACTGATTTAAATTCAAAATTAAAGTTGTACAAAATCACTTAATTCAATCTTCCTTTTAGTGTTAAACCAAATTAGCTCCAAGGAAAACAGATGGCCTTCATTTACAGGAAGACATTTGGATTTTTATCATAACCACATGACAAATTATAAAAGTACATAGAAACGGGCTGTAAGCAATGAAATTAGTTATTGATTTGTCTAAAATCAGATAAAAATCAGTTTGAAAGATGCAGGGAAATTATATGAAGGTAAAAGTACCACAGTTACTATTAGTACAAACTTCAGACATGTCGCCTGCTCCTCTGTTTTTCTTCTTTAGTCCTCTGCAGTGCATCCTTCAGATTTGACCCTTTACACATAATTACTTCCATCAGTTTCTTCAGTGTTTTCGCCATGACTTTAGAGCTGCAGATTAACCACTTATCAACGTCCTGAAGCCTTCAGAGTCGACTGTTTTATGACCTGCTATGATCAAAATCTATTTAAATGCTTGGTCATTTGTGTCGAAGTGTCTGTTAAATATTAGGGAAAATATTTTTCTGATTTAAAAATTCAGAAAAGATTTTATGAACTCATTCTTAATTATTCTTGATAATTCAGAACTTTAAAGAGTCCATGTGTGACAGTGGATTTGGTCTGGTGATCCTGGGAGCTTCTAGCAGCTGAGCTCCGAACGCTAACTCTCAGAAATGAGAGATAAAAAAGGCATGACAAAGAACCTGTCAAGATGTTTGGAACCAGGTTTGACTGACCTGGTGGGATTTGTGAGCACTTGGTATTTTTATCGCGCTCTTCTTAAAAATTGGTTCTTAAAATGGTCCTTTTTATCTCTTCCAAACGTTCCCAAGCAAACTTCGGTAAACTGAAAATTCATACTTCAAAGGTTTGTTTCCAGGAAGAGAAATTTCTCCTCAAGACTGCACTTTCTTCTGTTGCTTTTCAATAATTTGGTTTTTTAACTAAATCATCTGGAAGTAGACCTTAGTGTGAATAATATTATAATCTCTGATTAGGTGCAGTCAGTTTGATTGTAAATAAATATATATTTTTATAAACAGACATAAGAATGTGTAATAAGACAGCTCCCTGATTAAAGGGGTTATGACAACAAATTCAAATTTTCTGTGATTTTGGGGGTTTAATATGATCTGTTGTGCACCAATGAGGCTGTGTGAATGTCAGGAGTTGGCATCAAAAGCCCTGCTCATAGGCGGTCAGCTTTGTTTCTTTGCTCAAAAATGGCCGTAAACAGTTTATCTTTCTACGTAATTCATATTCTCCAATTAGAGCACATTATCAAGCAAACAGTCCCCCTGACTCCCAACCCCCCAGCTGATACACCGGTTAATTTAAGGGCCAAGTTGCTCTATTTGTCAGTGTGCGGAATTACATTTCATTTGCTATGACGTTACCAGCAATACAAAAATATGAAAAATATACATGTAACTGTATTTATCTAAAAGAGGAGTCAGCAACCTTCATATATCATAAAGTCATTTTTGCCCTGAGTCTGCCTGAATAAAACGTCTTTCAAGTCACAAATTTAACATGACTTTTTTTTTTTTTTTTTTTTTTTTAAAGACAATTTATCTTTTCTAGTAAAGACCTACTATTGAAAATTTGTTGTGATTTTTAAGTAGAACCTCAATTTTATTTATAGGTTTTTAAATAAAGGAAAATATTACACATTTTCAAAAAGAGGATTGGTATATTTTCTTCCATTGGAGGTTGATATTTGTGGAAAATAATGTAAAATAATAATTCTAAAAAGGACATAGTTTGCAACTTAAAGATAAAAAAGATAGATCTAAAAAATTTTACTGGTACTTTTAGTATCATTCTGTTGTGGAAATTCAATGATATTATTCAATCAAAAAAAACAAAAAACTGCCAAAATGTGCATTTGTCATTATATCTAACTTTAGAAACAGTAGCTGGTTCTTTATCATTTTTAGCCAGAGTTACTGAAAGTCATTGTGGAAGCGCCAAAGAGCCACCGGTTGCAGTCCCCTAATCTAGAATACTGGGATATCTGTGCTACCAGCATCATTTCATTCTGCATTATTGGGTTTTCTGTGAACTAACATTCAGATGGTGCTGAGAGATTTTAGGTATTTCAGTCCAAGTTTAGTGCCAGGAAGTTATTGGACTTCTCAGCTGCTGACCCACAAAATAGCACTGCATAAGTCGTGTTAAGTCAAGCATTTTTACAGAGTTGGCTAAGTAGAGGTAAAACGACAACACAAACAGAATCAACAGCCAATATTTTTTTTTTATCTATTTCTAAATACATTTTTCCTTTTCACATCTGAAGCTAAATATCTCCCTGAGCGACAGACCTAACATCAGCATCAAGGCCATACATAATCTCATCTATAACTGAGTCAGTAGGGAGGCAAAGCCCCAATATATCAGGTCGAGGTTTAGACCAAGCAACAGTGCCTGGAGTAAAAGTCTAGGTTCAAAACTGAAATAAAAAAAATCATAACATTCACCAAAAAATCCCTTGTAAATCATCCAAATACACCAAGAAACACAAAATGAAGCATGTAGACAGCTTCAGCTGAGTCAGCAGGAATGAATTTCATCCATTTCATGTATTTACTGTTTGTACTGATTGTAATTATTAACAAAGTGTATGTATTTAAGTCATTTTACCCTTGTTTTATATAACCTTTGTTTTTAGCAAGACAAATTACTCATTGTCCAGGGACAACAGATGAAAATTAGCCAAATGGCTAATTCTGTCCCATTTACTGAAATGTTAATTAATGTGGATTGTCCCTGCCAAATAAATTAATACATTTCAAATTTCATTTTTCAGTTGTTACTGTACATTACGGTTCTAATTACAATGTGGGCAAAAAGACTATAAAACTTGAACAGCTGAGAGAATAGTCATAGAGTAGATGACATATTTACATATTTGGACCGTACTGGATCTGAAGGAGCATGAATGACTGGATCAGTGCAGGCGAGCCTCCTGCTAAATACCACCAGAGACGAGGTTTAGCTTGTCTTCCAAAAAGAAAAGGGTCAGCCATTTAGCAGGAATTCTTTTCCAACCAGAACTACTCCAGTTTCATGCAGTGGCAGCTCCTCCTACACAATCTTCCCAAAGCTGATCACTCACGTTCGTATTTGGAAAAAAAAAAAAGAAAAAAGAAAAGCTCATTAATTCAGTAGCAACTCCACTAAAACCATGTCTGGTATACATGGAGAGCCCTGAACTTCTATTGTTTGTTCAGAGGTGTGTGACCGTTAGCTCATCTGGTAAAGATGCTTATTGTCACGTCCCACGCTTGGGGCCAACTTGTCTTCCTCTTCTTCCTGGGCTTCTCATTCTCACCGATAACATGCCAAATTTAGATTTCATATAAAGTCAGAAAAACATGGCAAATTTTCAGTTGTAGGCAAAATACTGTTTATACCAAATTTATGGGGCATTCAGACACTGCGTAGACATATCTTTAGCAATGGAATGAAGCTTAGGATGCTTTACCATTATTCTTTTAGCTAGAGGTGGGGGGGATCGAGCCAAAATATCGATAATATCAATACCAGGTCGGTATCGGTACTAGCGTTGTAAGATTGATCATTTAGTTTCAGATTCCCTCTTGAAATTTCAACTTAATCTCAAATAAGATTTTGCATTGATTTGTTCTCAAATGAAATAACTTTTTTCTATTGTTTCTGTATGTCATGTTAAATATGTTATTAAAGTACTTTGTTGACACCTATAAGTGTTGTCTAAATTTCTTAAAATAATTCAAAGATAAAACTACAAAAACACCTACAGGTCAGAAGTCTGATGATGTTTCAAACTGAAATAAAAAGCATCGCTTTTGGCATCCGCGGTACTGGCCCTGGATTTATACCGAAATGTGCAGTAGCGCACACCTCTGCTTTTTAATATTCAGCATCATTTCTGAAAAAGATCTTCACGCCCCGCTCTCGTTGATTTGCAAGCCCGGCTTTGGAAGCCACAGCTCTCAGCTATCTTAATCTGCTATCAGCAGTCTGAATGCGTCGACCACCATGCAGATACAGCGTCTGGCTGTGACTGGCATGTAAGCGCTCCAACAGCCTGATGAAATGTATTTTAAGTACTCGCATCTCGATCCTGGTCTAAATTTATCTTTAGCAATGCCATCCAAAGGAAATTGGTACTGGAATGAATTCAGATTAGCAACATTAAATGAAATGCTGTTAGATTTATGGCATAAATAATCTGCGAGTTCCTATTTTGAACCAAGATGGAAAATATAGGCATTACCCAGAGGGCGTGTTGAGACAGTTACACAAGAGGGTGGGTGCTCGATGTTTTGGCCAGTATGTAAACTGCTGTGTTTGGCTGATAACCAACACAGCACATGACCCTGAACACACTTTCCCCATGGTAAAACATCCAGGTGGTGGCAGCATCATGCTGTGGGGATGCTTTTGCTGGTCAGAGTTGATGGGAAGATAAATGGAGCAAAATACATGACAATCCTGGAAGGAAACCTGTTAGAAGCTGGAAAAGCCTCAAGACTGGGGTGGAGGTTCCCCTTCCAGCAGGACAGTGACCCTCAACATCAACAAAGCTACGATGGAATGGTTCACGTCACGGTCTGCAGCCTTCAGAACCCAAAGAGCCGTTTTGGCCCTGAGACCAGCAAAACAAAACCCATTTCAAGCCACAGCTGTTACTTGACCTTTTGGGGAAAAAAGATACATATCAACTAGGAATGTTGTTGTCATTTTTAAAGAACTGCTGTTTTATTTCTAGTTTAAGGTTTTTAAATAAAGAAAACGTAAAACTTTAATAAAAAACATTTAAAAAATAATCGATAGATACATTTTCTTCTGAATTAAATTATTTCATGACAAAAGAGTAACAACTACTAAAAACCTGCAACTGATGTTAGAGCTATACTTAAAACAATTAGTTGGTTCTACATATTTTTTTCGACGAAAGTATTAGGGACCATCGTGGAAGGTTCAAAGTGCTACTTGCGTCTCCGGAGCCTCAGGTTGCAGACCCCTGGTTTAGATCAAAGCATATTCATGTGTTAAAATGGAAAGGTCCAGATTTAAATTCAGTCAAGAATCTGTTCCAGAACTGAAAATTGATCTTCACAGACACTTTCTACCCAGCCTGACTCAGCTTGAGCTGCTTTGCAAAGAAGAAAGGACAAAACCTTCAGTCTTAGACCAGCGGCTGGAAATGTCAACTCTCTGGGGCTTATTAGAAATGCACGCCACATGTTTCAGATTTTTATTGATAAAAATAATGATACCATGTATTATGTTCCTTCTACATCACAATTATGCTCTACTTTGTCTTATGAAACCTTAACAAAATACACCAAAGGTTATGGCTGTGAAGAGATAAAAAAAAATAAATAAATAAAAATTAAGTGTGTAAATAAGCCTGTTGCAATAAGCAATTAGTCACATGATAAATTAAAGTGAGCTAGAGAATTTCCATTCTGATTATGAATATTTTTGAATGGCTTTTTTTAATGGTTTCAGTTATATGTGGTTTTTATTTCCATTTTATTTACTGTTTTTGGTTGTTGTGTTTTATTTTGGATATTTAAAATGTCTTCCAGTACCAGCGTTAAGTGTTCTGTGCAAACACTATGAACAAATGATAGAAATTTATAAGTGTTTGAGGGGGCGAACTTGCATTATTATGCCATAGCAATATACTAACTTGAAAATGGTCTCAAAACAACAATATTATCGTTTATCGCAATCATTTCTGGGACAATTTATCATAAAGCAATATTTGTTGTCGCGACAGGGTGAGGTGTAAATTAGCCATGCAGCCTGAAACACGCTGCACACCCCAGAGGTTAAGGCTTTTTCTGCCGTGCATTCAGAGGTTTTTCTACAGGCAGATCATGGTGTTTCCTCACATTAACCACAGAAAATGAATAGTTATGGTCACCCAAAACATGTTCCAGTTTCTGAGCAGAATAAGCTAACACTGCCAAGGAACTGAGGCCCAACTCAGATGCTCTGATGGAATGTTGTGTGTAGCTTCACTTCAAACCAGCTCACACACTTTAATTTCTTTTCATAACAATTTCACTGAACTTAACAGTCACTTCCTGCCTGGTTTCATGCTCTCTGTCGCTTAAATTCTCCTGACAGCTTCTATGTAATCGTTAGCCTGACTCATGCACCAGATCTTGACCAAGAAAAACTCCAGTTTGGGCTTTAAATGACCTCACTTCTTCCTTCAGGAGTGTTTTTTTCCTGGATGGAACCAGCTAGAGGCCCACTTACTGTCCTACACATGTTGGTGAGCAGCGTGAAACAGCTATAAATGGCAGCGTGAACATGCAGGATGACTAAAACACTGAGACTGCACAGTGACATGCCACAGTGACTCAGGATCAGAACAGAGGCTACCACCGACTGTGTAATCAATGTTTCATCCCACCACACACACACACACACACACACACACACACAGGCAGGCAGAAATTAGATCCTTAAGGTAGAATTAACACAGCATGCAGCCCTTGTGCACCTCCCTTCTGCTCCCACAGCTTTAAGCGTGAAGACAATGCCATGGTTGCTCCGAGGAAGAGGGAGGGGTTCAGGGATGTGTGGTGGTGGTCGTGGGGAGGAGGGGTCACAGTGACGTCAGCCAGTGGTGGGGTGTGTGTGAGACAACCTGTCATTGGAGAGAAGCTGTTAAAAAGAGGGAAGCTAAGGAATATTTCTGCCTGCATCAGTCCGAGAGGAGCTGAGCTACAAACAAACACACCCACCACCGGGATTCAGTTTGCTGTGGCTGAGATGTTTCACCCGCTTTGAGTCTTTTTTTTTTTTTTTTTTTTAAGAAAGCATTTTCTCAGCCTGTTTCTAAGAAGTTTTAAGGTTAAGTTGCAGCTTTTTGCTTCCTCTTCTTCTATTTCTCTGCACTTCCAGTTTTTACAGCAAATAGAGAGACGGATAAATCACAGCAGCATCCTCTCACATTGAGAACCTTAGAAAAACACTTTAGAAAGAAAGATAGAAAGAAAGCAAGCAAGCTTTGAGAGCATAGGGAAGCGATTTAAATTTGGAAAACACTGAGGATATTTATCCAGTGAGGGGAAATAATTCTTTCTAACCAAATCACCAGAGGTTCAATCGTTGGCACCCCTGCTATAGTGCAACAGGACAGTCCTCGGTTGTCTCCTGTAGCACTCCTGATGCTTGGAGCATTCAGAGAGAAGAATCGTTGACCATTCCTCTGTGTAGAATATCTCGAGGTCACCCAGAGTCCTCCCTGATGTTCTCTCCAGCTCAGCCCAAACGCTTTTCTTTACGATTTAGGTCTGAGGATTGATGTGACCAAGAAAGAAGGCTGATTTCATGTCAGACGAACTCGTTCTGTGTTGATTTGGCCACATGTTTTGCATCATTATCCCACTGAAAAAACCCAGGAAGGATCCATTTAGTTAACTGGCAGAACACATTAAAACTTTATTTAATATGTTCTTGGATTTTGAACAGTTCATGGTGACAAATAGCCTCGGAAGGATCACAGGGTTGTTGGAAGAGAACTGAGCCCACAGCATCATAAATCCAACACTATACTATTGTTTCACCCCAAATCCAAGTGTTTGTTGCATAAAAGTTCAATTTAGGCCTCAGCACCCAGTTCCAGTTAAAGCACCAACAGAGTTAAGCAAACTCCATGTTTACATTTGTGATGGTAGAGCAGAGATGACTATATCTGGCATCACTCCTGAACACGCTAGCACATCAATAGCATCTAAGGATTATTACGGTCACTTGGAGACCCACGGATGGTAAGCTTCCTTCCAGCCTCGTCCCTAATCTCTACTCCAGCCCAGTAGCCAGTGGCTGAAAGACGTGAGCTTTTGTGTGACATCATATTTATTTCCTAAGGAAACAACAAAAACACATGAATCATTAAAGTTCCTAAAAACTGATTTTGAACACTGATTTTGTTGAAAAGTAATGATTACCCAGCATCGGATGTTTCCCCAGGTGAATTAGTGTGTTTACACCGAAGGCTCGATTATGCTTAAATGGTGTTGTCTAAAATGACCTTTAAACAACTGACAGGTGAAAGGACCAGCTGCAGGACGTCCCCGAGGTTCCTCCGACCTCCAGAACTCTCTCGTTTACAGGAACGTGCTGGAGAAATATGTTTCCACCAGTGCAGAGCTTGCTCAGCTTTGGCAGCAGGTGGGTATGAATCATAAAGGGGAATGTATAGAATTTCTCAAACAGAGGTGTGGGTGACTCCTCAGAGCAGTGGAAGGCTAACAGCTAACCTGTTTTAGCTCATTTTAAGTATTTAGAGCAAACTAAACAGAAAATGTTCATATCAGCTGGATACACTGGTGGAGATGAGATACAAGAGCCCTGTAAATGTGTTAATTTACACTGATGGAGGCTGTGGACTCTGTCAGTCTGCCTGGTCATATTAAACTGCTCAGAGCACTTCTTCACTCTTCAACAAACTCACAGTGACATGACATTTTTCTACTGCAGGAAAGAGAGCTATTATATTTTTAAAAAATACAAACTATCCCTTTAAGTTAAGAACATTTGGAGAGCAGCTCTGTGACACAAAGAAGTCATTTCTGACAAGAAAAACATCCAGAGAAGACCCAAGTTCTGCAGGCAGTAAAGGAATAGTCAGCAGGAGACTGGACTACAGTTATTTTCTCTGATAAATCATCATTCTGCTTATTTGGAATATTTGGAAAATTATTTGTCCAGAAAAGAAAAGTGGAGAACAGCAGTGAAGCATCGTGACACGGTCCATGTGTGGGGCTGCTTCTTATCCAAAATAGTGAGCTTTCCTCTGCATTTCTACCCAACAGAGTGGGACCGAGACCTAGCTCTTCCAACAGTCCGTGAGCAATCTGATAATGACTTGTAGATTTTTCACCTCTGTACAATGAGGTACAAAGGTAACATTTTGGACCTGTGATCAGGACGCTCCTAAGTTCTTAATCTCATAGTTCACCAAAAGTATGTGGACAAACAGGAGCCAACAAAGATGTAAAGAATGCCTCACCATTAGTCAGGTTTTCGGTCCAGAAGTTTAAACCTAGCATGTCAGAGAGAATCATAGAAGTCATGAAGAAGAAGGGTTAATTCTGGAAATTTTTTATCTTAACATGAATTTAAAATATTTCTTTAAAAACAAACAAACAAAAAAAATAACTTCTGAAACTTTACATATGAAAGAAGCAGCAGAAACAATGAGGTGGATTAGCAGTGCTAACCCTAACCAGCAACTGACAGGGCCACTGAGGACATGCTACTGTGAAAAAATGTCTCTGCTGCACGGATACTGAGCTGTTAGCATATCAAGACAGTCATGAGACTGTCATGTAGCAACAGTGTCTTCAGTCAGAGGCCTGTTCAAATTTGTAGCAAGACTGACTGCTACCTGCTACTGCTTCCTGCCCACAGCATCACCATCGACAACAGCTCTATATTAGTTACAACATTTAGTCTCCCTTTGGAATAAATAAAGTATTTTTGAACTAAATTGAATTAATTGTTCATTTCCCAGTTTCTAAATCAAAGTTGCTAACCAAGCTGTTTGTTCATTTTAAACCAGTGAATCTATGACTAGTTTGTGCAGCTCAGCAGTAAATCTCACAAACCAACCAAACCAACTACAAGCTTTCATTATGATTTATTGCTTACTTTCTCAAAACCAAATCTCGTGGTTTCAGCTTTCTTATCTAACCCTGAGAGAGCTAAAACAGCCGGGGTGCACCAGCTGAACCTATAACCTATAACCACAATCTGAACTGACTCCTGAAGGAAAATTCCTGCTGGGGAGCTTTCAGACCTGGGTTTTACACCCAGTCTCCACCAGAATAAAACTCAAAGGTTTCTTTACCTCCAGCTGTGTGTGAACACAACACAGGTACGGGAACACAGGGCTGGAAACCTTCCAAAGAAGCTTCTCAGAGATCCAGAAGGCCAGTGGCGGACCCAGAATAAAAAGTCCAAATAAAAAGTCCTGCAGTCACACAGACACCACCACAGACTTACACTGGGTATGACTGAATGACGGGGGCATGTAGCATTAGAACCAGAAATAGAGCAACACACACACACACACACACTTAAAGAAGCAGCACACAACGGCTGGTAGAACACTCTATAAATAATCTGCAAGCGTGGGGTGGAGGAAGGGGATACAACCCTGTTTGGACAACTGGCTGATATGGATCCTTAGGAAAACATGATTTGGGGAGACAAACTGTTTCTAAAAGTCACTGCTGATAATCTGCATCAATGATTTATACACCTGGAACCATAAGTGAAGAGATCCCAAGAAAATATGATCAAATAATCACAGAAAGCTAAAATCAGCCCCCCTGATGATCTTTAGTGACAGAACCTTTGGACCTTCTGTTAAAATCGGGATGATGTCATGGAGGCGGACAGATCACCTGTGGAGACCTGCTGAAAGCCTGCACAGAGCACAGAGGGGGTAAGAATGGCCGCCCAGTGGATCCCTGACAGGACACAACTGCACATGTGCAGATCTGCAACACATCAGCTGTCTGCCATGACTGACGGCTACAGCTGAGGGCGGGAGGGGGAGGAGGGGGAGGAGCCTGCTGATTTCTGGGAGGAGGAGACAAAGCAAGCAGAAAAAAACACCACTTGATCACTCATTAAAACATGAACCAGTCTAACCAGTTATCAGTGGATGTTTTCATATACTTGTTTGTCTATATTGTAACTTTGATGTGATATCTCTTATTTCTTCGAAGGAAGAAAGAAAGAAAAAGAAGGAAAGAAAGGAACTTTCAGAGCATGTGGCAGCGATTTAAATTTGGAAACAAAGATTGTTCCATGCTCATCCCAAACTGGTCATAAAAACTCCCAACAAATTCCGTACTTTTCCAGAGAGCATCGGAACTGAGATCTTTGACTAGAACATTTTCTTACATTTTTGACTTAGAAAAAGTCTTTGTGGCTGCACATTACTACAAAGCATTAATCACTTTCTATACCAACAACTGTCATGTCATGTGTGCCTTGCAGTCTTCTATAAACAGAGATGCAAACATGTTGCTTGTTGTAAAACTATTACAGAAGACAAACAGAATCTAAATTCCCACTTTTTTGGCTCACACACTCTATTGTGAGCATTGCAGCACAACTAGCTGTGACAGGAAGTTAGAAATGTAGCTATTTAAGGATGCATTCACACCAGTCCCATTAAGTCCGCCTTAGGAGAGGTCCAGTTTATTTGCCTGGAAAGTCCAGTTCATGTGGGGAAGTGTGAACGCGCAATCGAACTCTGATGTGGACCAAAAAGCGAACTCTGGTCCACCTAAAAACTGAGGTCTCGGTTTGGTTGAAATGAGCTCTTGTGCAGTTCAAATACTGCTGTGAATGCCAAAAAGACTGGAGACTGCTTAAAAAGCAGGAAGCAGACTACAGCGCAGGGCATTCTGGGTAAATACAACCAAAACAAACGTGTGTGTCTAGCACTAGCAGAAGAAAGGGAACCACACCAGCTGAAAATGGAACAAATGATGCAACTTTGGTCCCCAGTCGGGCCGAGTCTACCGGACTATCAGGTGTGAAAACATCCTAAATCTCTCAAGAACCCTTCATCCTTCAAAAGTTGTAGAATTGGTAACATTTTCATAAAACATGTAAATTAAAAAGCAAAGGTCTTTTGGTATAGACCTATTCACAAAAAATGGAGCACTAGATCTGAATTTACTCAAAAAGTCCCACATGCCTGGACTGTAGGGACCTACTTGCCTTTGAATCTATCAGATCAGCTCCTCGATCCCAGGAAAACAAGCAAATGTTGAACTGTCCCTTTTCTGTCCTTTCAACCCCCCTAATGTGGTTAAGAGGGCCACCCGTGTTTAGCCTAGCGTTGCTGGAGGTTTCTTCCAGTTGAAAGTCTTTCCTCTCCACTGTCACCCTATGCTTGCTCAAGACAGTTGATTTCATCGAAGTAAGGATTCAGTGCAATCTGCTTGGTTCCTGTTGACAATTTTTTTACTTATTGCCAATTATATAATCAGCTGTTTGGACTGAAAAGTCAGTGTCGCAGAAAATCTGAAGATGACATACAGCCAATAATAAGAACTGCTTTGGGGAAGACAGCTGCCTTGCTAGAAATCAGTCATCGACGCCCTCCACAAGTCGGGTAAGCCACACAACGCCAAAGAAGCTGGTTGTTCCACCCATATTCATAGAAAGTTGAACGGAAGGTAGAACTGTCACAGGAAAACCACAGCATCAAGTGGATTGTAAAGCAAAGTCCATTTATAAGTTAGTGAGGGATTCACAAGGTGTCACCACAGACTGACGTTACCCAGGACATGGACTGTGATGGTCACATTCCTCTTAAGCTGCCCCTAAACCAGACGCGATAAAACCTCTTTCCTGGAGCTGAACTGTTGCTCAGTGGCCCGTAGTCCTCGCTTCAGAGTCTGGAGGAAGTGGAGAGCAACAGAATCCAAGCTGCTCGAGGTCCAGCATGAAATTTCCACAGTCAGTGATGATCTGAGGAACCAAGTCATCTGCTGGGGTTGGTCCAGAATTTTATCAACAGTCAACTCAGCCGACTACCAGGAAACATTAGAGCCCTTCCTGCTTCCCTCTGCTGACAAGCTTTATGGAGATGCAGGTTCCATTTTCCGGCAGGTCTTGACCCACACTGCCAAAGGTTCCAGGAGCTGCTGTAATGACCAAGGTCTCCGTCTTAGGGCTCCCACACATTCTCATATCCAAATTCACACTCATGTTACCAGTTATTTTATCACTTTTGTTATAGTTTAAGTACATAAATCCACCGTGAATTTACCTGCTACATCCAGAAACTAAGAAGCATGGATGATTGATAAATATAAATTTCATAACAATGAAATAGGGATAAAAGTGAAGAATTTTTTTTGTTCTTTTCCAGGTCTGGAAGATACTTGACCCAAATTGCAAACTTTTCCAGAGTGTGTAAGAATCCTGCACCATGCTTGACTGGTCACCAAACTGGCCTGACCTCCTGAAGCGAGAGGTAATTAAAGACAGGAAACAACGCAGCCAAGCTTAATGCCACGATCAAAGCAATCCGGGCCAATCACCTTCAAGACACGCCCAGATCAAGCACTTAAAACAGGCAAAGTATTGAGGGTACAGTATATGACCATATATTCTGTACGTTCTGATCGCTGATCTTTTTTTTTTTTTTTTTCCTGGACAAATTTGAGATGAACCTGAAATGTCTACCTCTTGGAGAGCAAATCTGCCCCAGACACTGCAAGGTGACCCGACCCACCATGCTGTTTGGCCAGGGTGTCCAGAGGGGACACCAACATATTTTTGTTGACTAGTAGGCACAAGAGGACCGTGAGGAAATGAGACAAAAATGCTTCGAGTTAATCAGCTGGTCAACTCCAAAATAAATACAACATGACAAGAGGCAACACAGAAAAAGTCGTTTTTATTCTTGAACTGTTCTTACAAGCAGTCCAACACGCAACTTTCTATCTCAAAAACAAAAGAATCGTTGAAATAAAATAAACTTTAGAATATTCACTGAATAATATTATCAGTCAGATAGCAGTTTTATTTTTAACCTCAATTTGAATAACCCAAAAGCAGTAGTATTTGTGTTTGTGGCGTGTGAAAACAAGAAGAGTTTCAGATGGGTGTAAACTGGAGGATTTTCTACAGTAAGCCTCGGCTGAAAGCTCCGACGTGTGGAGGAGAGGCGCGGAGTCCCGGCTCCCCATGCACACAATAAATATGAAAAAAGCACAGAGTCTGGTGTCTGAACAAAAATAATCATCTGGAACTCGCAGGTACAATATCTCTAATAAGTCTTTATGTGCAAGATTCAAGCTGAAGTCATCACCACAAACAATTATACTCACATCAACATTCCCAACCTCCCCTCCACAAGTTCATTTTGTTTTCTACATTAAATCTTTTAAATAAACCTAGAGCGTTTTGTCATTTCATATACACATATATTTATATATACTTTTTTTCCTATATGCTGTCCTTTTTTAAATCGTGTTGAGCATGTGTCTGAGCAAGAGAATCTGTGTGTGACATAGAAAGTAAAGCGTCCACCGGATGAGGATACGAGGCGCTAAGGAGGCTCACGTATCTCCCAAACTTACGACTTCCACACAGTGTGGAGGAGAAAACCCCCCAACCTTTCAGGAACAAGTACACGGAACTGGGTGGTGTGTGTTCAGAATCCCCACGGCAACCCGAACACACACACAGACACACAAACACCAGTGGAGAAACGTTTGGTCACAGTTTTGTACCCTTTCCAACAAAACCTCCCGTTTAAAGTTTGTGTGAGTGGATTTTCAATGGTTTTGGCTGCTGATGCGTCCGTGACGAGAAGCAAACATCCAACTTCCGGTTCGTTCCACTCGTTCATTTGAATAAAATAAGAAAAGTTATTTGGCACATTTAACAACTGGTAAGTAACACATTGGGCTAAAAAGGTGCAATAACAACTTTCAACGAAAACAATAAAAACCATTTTGGTTTATAAAAATAAAAGACACCTTAAGAGGTGGCAAAATCTCTACAACATGATAAGATTTCCCCCTGACAAATAAAGGCTATTAAAAAAAAAAAAGCAATTTACCCAAATCAACCCTTTTTCTACTGAAGCTTCTGCATTACAGCTCTGCAACTCCTGAACGCCACAGATGAGGACACTGTACTGCATAAAAAAATAAAACCCCTGAAATTACAATAGATTTCTCCTGTTGCACATCCTGTAACACTGTGGCTGTGCGACAACCCGTCCCGTAAACGCTCCGTCAGCCTCGTTTGAACCAGGCCGTAAAAAACCCCTAAACACTAATTAACGGGAGCTTTACAGACAGCTGATGTGTTGTTTTTTTGTTTGGTTTTAAACATGAAATTATTTAAAGTTGACTGATTGAGCTGAATTAGCTTCGTCTCTCTCACCTTTGCTCCAGATATGGCAACTATAATGTCAAAGTGAACAGCTGCAGGAGCTTTTAATACAGCGTGCAGTATTTCAGAAAGAAAAGATTCCCTGTGCTTTATATAGTTAGTACATGCAGCTGATGCATATTAAACATGAAAAAAATCAGAGAAAATTAAGTGAAACATTTAAAAAATTGAATGTTTTTAAATTTAATACAAAAGGATGAAAATTACAGACAGAAATATGAAAAATTTAAATTTGATTTAGTCCCAGTTGGACCTGAGAAAAGGTTCTACTTCAGTGCTCCATGTGGTTGGACAAACAAACTGAACAAGTAATTAAAGCAGCATAAAGTTCATGTTACTGACCAGGGGTGTAACAACTTCTACACCGAAGACTGTTGTCACCCATGTGAATTAGCAGAGCAGATGTGGTGCTTTCAATTGCTAGAAAAAAAAAGATTGGACTTTTGGCCACGAGATTTGGTCAAAATGGAACAACATTCATTCCTCATCTAAGCAAAATTTGAGAGCCTGCTGTGTTGGGGACTTATTTTATAGTGAGAAAGGAAGTAGTACTTGAGCGGCCTTGTGTTGACCAAGTTGGCTAATACAGATATCTTGTTGGGCTAGCCATCAGCACTGAGGAAGCGAGTGCCACTTTTAAATAGTTTATGTGGAAGCATTTTGGGAATTCAATGGAAAACTGCAAAGTCGCTAGCTGCCGATGATGCTAAAGTTAGCAATCATTAGCAGCTAACGTTGGTAAAGTTAGCATTATTAGCCACAAGCATCATTAGTGGCTAACTTTGGTAAAGTTAGCATTAGCTGTTAATGCTTCCTACAGATGCTAAACTGAATGGCTATTTCATGGCTGTTGTTTTTTTAAGCTAGCTTGGACTGCATGGGATTTTTTTTCTCAATCAAATACTTGGGCTGAACCTCAACATGATAATTCTACACAATGCAATTTCTGAAACCTTTATTTTGTTTGTGAAAATCCATAAAGGGAGCATTTTCAATTCTTTTAGCATTAGGATCAAATTCGGCCTAGACAAGCGTAAAAACCGCAACATAGCCTTGTGAAACCTGGACTGATATTTTCTAAATTAATTACAAATACCTTAAAACATTTTGTTAACGTTTACACCATTAGGGAAAACAAAACAAAAAAGAGAATTTGTAGCTTTAATAAAAATATTGCTAAAAATTTTGAACCCAATATTACGAATATATTTGTGAGCTGGATATGTTGTTACAGGCCTAGTATTGGGATTTGTTCCCCAGATGCCTTCTGAGGATATTGTATGATGCAGGTTAGAGAGTGAAAGCTAGAAAAAATAAAAACCAAGGTTGTGTGTAAAACTTTTTCTCAGCTTCAGCTCTTTCTCGTCCACCTCGTGCTCCCTCATGACAACAAACACTGGCTGAACCTGTAAACCCACCAGAATGTGTGTCTGTGTGATGGCATCATCTAAAAAACAGCCCAGCAGAGGTAACGCAGCACTGACACCTGACAGAGACTGTCTCCACTCCTGCTCATCCACCTCCCACTCTGCGGAAAAGAGAAAGAATAGCCCCGTCCTCCTATGGGGGGAAAGCCTTGCGAGGTTTTTGGACAGGCAGACAGAGGTCCTCCAATAATGCAAACACACTGGACTAAAACATTGGAGATGCACAGAGAAAGGGTTGCTTATATACACTGAATATGCCCCGTCCGCCTGCATACATTATAGTCCATGGTTACCCATCCTCAGGTACATTGGTCTTCACAGTTCCCATGGCAACCCGTTGCTGTTTGACAGCCAATGGAATCTCGGTCACCATGGAAACTGGCTGCACAGGAGCCAATCTGAAAAGAGTCTGTAGGTCCTCTTGTTTTTCAGGACTGGAATGATAAATCGCCACCAACAAACAAACAAACACCCCTGTAAAGGGTCTGGGGAGGTGTGTGGGGGGGTTGGTCCTCCCAGCCGCTCAGGTGACTCAAGTAAAATATCCACATTGGCACTTTGCACACTTCAGTAACTGAGATGGGGGTGGTGATCAGAGGGAGGGGTGACAGTTACAGTTGAGCAGCAGATTTGTTTTCCTAATGTGTTTGTTTTTACATTCCCCACAGTAGCCCCGCCCCTTCTGCATCGCCTTTGGAAGAGTGGGAGGAGGAGTTCTCTCCTGTGATTGGACCTCCTGCCCTATCTGATGTTTAAAATTTGATTTCATTTTGCAATAGTTTTTCAGGTTGTCCAAGAGATCCAGTTCAAGCGAGGGGGTGGGGATGGAGGGATGGAGGAGAGGCGGGGAGGTGGAGGACCAGGTCGACAGTCCTCGTCACATCCATTCAGAGGTTCTGTGTTTGCCAGAGTTGCTCTCCCCCCGTCTGCCCCGTCTCTCCGTGACTGGCAGAGTCCCGTGAATGAAACAGAAAAGAAATCAGTAAACCTCCTCTGATCGTGTCAGTGTGCAGTGTGGGTGAGGGGCTGGTGAGTCCATACACACACTGCGAGGCGTCGTGGTGAAGTCGGGGCTGATGTCTTGCTGAGATGAGGTGGTGTGCAGTGTATATGTGTGTCTACATGTTTGTTTGTGTTTTGTGTGTGTGTGTGTGTGTGTGTGTGTGTGTGTGTGTGTGTGTGTGTGTGTATATATATATATATATATATATATATATACATACACACACACACACATATATATATATATATATATATATATATATATATATATATATATATATATATATATATATATATATATATATATATATAAATGCGTGTGCTCCTTTCGTTCACAGGCCGTTGCTGTTGCGGTGTGTGAGAGGAGGTTTGGAGAGCTCCACCAAGCCGGCCCGGCCTTTCCCGATCACTTTAGGAGCTCGGCGCAGCAGCTTCTGTGCTTCTGTGAACGCCTCGTTCAGCTCTTTCTTCCACTGCACAAACTCTGGATCACTCTGAGAAAATGCAAGGAAACACATCAGCGCATGGGTTCATCAAAGCTTTACTAGTCAGAGTGAACCGAACAAGGAAGCATCCCACCTCACACTGCAGGACAAACTGCTTCCCTCCTTTGATGCGCAGCAGAATGCACTTCTTGTCTTTAACCTGTGTTTCTTCCACCGACACAATCTGCTCCATCGTCAGCAGGTTTTGCTGTGAACAAAGTTCGTCAGTCACACATGAGGTAACAGGAAATGTCAAGTGTAGGGCAGCAATTTTCTCAGGCCTGAGCCGATCGTTGGTGAAAGCAACGTGGACAGAACTAAATAGAATCACTAGCCATCCACGGTTACAATGAAACAGGAAGATTTTAATTAGGGGTTCATCAAAATTGGTATATTTCGTAAAACTGCTATAGACACGCTTTTTTCGTATTACGCGAGTCGCATGATCAACAACCGGATATTACTACTGCCGAAAAAGATGAATACAGGAAGTAGTAGGAAGATGATGGCGTAGCTTGTTTTCTTTTCTTTCTTTTTTTTTTTTGGACAATTCCCAGCTACCTCCACAAGAGGTCACACAGCATCGCACGGTTCAGAGGACGTTGTGTCATTCCAAAGTGTTGAATCCATAGCTCTTCTGGAAAATCACCTACTACAATTTCCTCAAAATGCCACATATCTACGTAGCCGCTCCAAAGTATAAGGGGCTTGTCGCTCCAATGCCTGAATAAGACGCCAACGTCTCCTCTGATGGCTGACAATGAAACGTAGCTGGTGACGGATTTTCAGACTTTTGCTGAGGTAGATAAGATCGGTGGATAAGATCAGTTTCATATGTACGTAGCCGCCCATGGCCCAAAATGATGAAAATCAGGGCAGATTTATTGGCTGGCCGAGTTATTGGTGCATCCCTTGTTTTAATACACCAGAGATGTTTGGACATGAACAGCAAGCTTTTATATCAATCAGTGCCATCACATTAAAGTGCTTTACAAACATTATGAACAAACTTCAACAAGTTTTATTGGAATCTTAAGCACAAAGTAGTGCAGACTGGAGTACATGACTGTAATAAGCAGAAGAAGGGGGCAACAAGTAGATTCACACTAAACATTATGGTGTAACACTGATCGAAAACAGTTTCCCTGCAATCTCTTTCAGAAAAAAATACCCTCAGCGATTCATTTCCAGTCAACATGGAGGGCTTGAACACCCTGAACAAAGAGGCTCGAAGATGGGTCTAAACTTGGGGCAAAAGTTCTATTGCTCCAAGATTAGGGTTGTCAAAATATATGATTCTTTCATACACTTACGCTTGCTGCAGTTAACAATTAATCAATTAATCGCAAGACAAATTAAAATGAGCTCAATCATTTCTATTCTGATTATTAATATTTTTTGGGTAATTGAGTTTACTTCATAATCTATTTTATTTTTGGTATCGGTTCCAGTTCCAGCGTGGCGTGTTCTGTACAAAATTAAAACGTTGATCTTTGAGAGGGCGAACTTACATCATTATGCCATTATTAATATATTACTTGAAAATGGTCTCAAAACAAAAATATTATCGTTTATTGCCATAATTTCCGGGACAATTTATCGTCCAGTAAAATCGTAACAGGCATAGATACCCTTGAGACACACAAAAAATTAATTATTCAAAGATACACATCTATGTCAAAAATCTATACAAAGTGACCCATTTATATTTACCCAAACTCTGGCACTTTATCCAGCAGCAGCACTAAAACAAATCTGACGTGCTGCTGGAGGTTTTAAACTCTAACGTGGCGAGAACATCCAGAAAAAAAACAAATAAATGTGATTCTCTTAAGATGACAAGGCTAACACAAAAGGGTTGTTCGGAGGAACTTTCCCTAAGAGGCAGACAGGAAAAAAACCAAATACTGAAAGATGCCACGTTCTAGCTGTGCTAATGCTACAAGACAACACTACAACACTGATGTTTAAGAGAAACAAAGTGTTATCTTGTCAACTAATCAAACAGGGAAGTGAAACTTTAAATTAGATATTTTTCTAAAAAAGGCCCGAATTCTCCCTTACTTACTAGTTTTGACCTTATTATGGAAGTTAAAGTATTGTCGTATTGTAAAGAATCATAGTTTTTGCTCCTAACTAGAAAGAAAACGTTGCCGCAGAAATGAATAATTTTCTTAGTACTGGTATCAAGGTGGAAATGTTGTCCAAGAGCTTGTTTGCTTTAGTTCTGGTTACACTCACAGCTTGTTGCTGGGGACACCACAGGTTGTGAAAGTCTGCAAGCTAAAGACGTCAGGGAGTGTAACCGGACATGTGAGCGCCTGCGCAGCACTAAGGGAGGGCTCCTCTTCATCTAACTGCAGCAGGAAGAGGAGGCTGGAAACACATGTACTGCTAAGTAGAAAGCTGGGAGGGGAACCAGACAGCAGAGACACTCACCCCGTCTCTCAGCATTTTTAAAGGTTTAAGCCACTTCTCCTTCAGAGGTGAGATGGGACAAACGGGCAGAAAGAAAAACGATATTCTCACACAGAGAGACAGAAGAGCCTGACGGTGTGAACGTGCACTGCACAAACACTAAATCTTTCCGAGTGTTTTTGGTCTAGTTTCTAGTGCAAATATCTTCAGTACACTTAAAATAACACAAAACTAACATACAAGTAGCTTTTCAGCATGATACATGAGCTTGTTTTAAGTCAATAATTACTTAATATTGATGAAAAAGTTCTAGTTATAAGAGAAATAATCTGCCAGTGGAACAAGATATTTTAACTTATAATGTGGGAAAAATGTCTTGTTAAACTGGTTAAACCAATTACAGTTAAAACAATTATTTCACTTTATAACTAGAACTTTTTCATCAGTGTTAAAGATATTAAGGAATTACTGAGTCAAAACAAGCTCCAATATCACGCTGAAAAGCTACTTGGAAGTTAGTTTTGTCTTATTTTAAGTGTATTCAAGATACTTTCACTAGAAACTAGACCAAAAATACTTGGTAAGATGTTATGTTTTTGCAGTGTGAAGAGTAACATGACTGCACACTCACCCGAGACTCGCCCTCTCCCCTCCACTCCACTCGGTTGGGGAACAGATAGAAGTAGCGGCGCTGCCACTGGGTGAGGAACGGGTTCCCCAGCTTCAGCATGTAGCCATGCATTATACAGTCCTTCCCCAAGGCATAGTCTGCGCGCACGCGCACACACACACACACACACACACACACACACACACACACACACACACA
Source organism: Anableps anableps (assembly GCA_014839685.1). Classification (NCBI taxonomy): domain Eukaryota; kingdom Metazoa; phylum Chordata; class Actinopteri; order Cyprinodontiformes; family Anablepidae; genus Anableps; species Anableps anableps. The sequence goes on from CM026081.1 coordinate 28,938,664, forward strand.
CACACACAGTTAGAACATGACAGAATTAGTCAAAGTGTGAAGACTGGCTTCCTGGGCTGGTCTCATTACCCTCCTCGTGGCCCAGCTGCTTGTTCTTGGCCCTCTTGCGAGCCTCTATCTTGTCCGTGTCTAAGTTGACCGCCTCGTAGACGGTCTCGGCCACCTCCTGCTGCCAGCGCTCCGATATGACCAGAGGGAAGTTTTTGTACAGCTCCTGGTCGCTGTCCAGCAGCTGCAGGGGAGACGGAGAGAAGACAGAGCAGCGTGGTTAGCAGCAATGTCACCATGATAGCAAAACAAAAGACAAAGACCAGAGATTCTGCCTGATGCTTATACTTCCTGGGCCAACCACTTCATCAGTGCAGACTTCAGCCTCACAATCCAGCTGCTTTCTTCAAACACATAGCTTGGTTTTTAACAGACAAGTGTTTAAGAAAGGAACTTGTTAGATAAGCTTGGTTAGCAGGTAGGAAAAACAGCACCTGAAGACTCATTTATTTCTTGCTAATTTAGCATTAAATTTCGACTACTGCATGCTTTCAAATGTAAAAGGTGCAGCCGAGTAAAGCATGAAGACCGCATTTATTATGGGGTTGAACTCTTTATTTTGTCTTTCCTTGGCCAGTAGAGAGAAATAGGACAACATCAAAATTAGACAATGATGCACATCTAGAGATAAAAGGCTTCATATTGCTACTACTGTGGCAGCTTTTTATGTGGCTCCTCACCCAGGGCACCCTTCTATTGGGGCAGCACTTGAGAAAAAAAACTTCTTTCCTATCAGCTGTGCCCTGAAAGTCTTTGCTATTGCTTGTTTGCATGTCCTGTCAAGAGTGAAAGGGCGCCTCCTAGTGATAGAAAAACAACAACAGCACATTAGAATGGCTGACTGAAGAAGTCTTGTCTTCTGCTACACAAAAGGGCCATCTAACTGTTACTTGAATGATATTTGACTAGAGCTGCAGCTAACAATTATTTTAGTACCTGAGTATTCTATCGATTACTCAGACGATTAATCGGATAAAAAAAAAAACATTGGCATATTCTGCAGATTTTTTATTTAACCACTTAAGCCTTTGTTGTACATTATTAAAAAAAATACTAACAAATGCAAATAAATAATTCAAATTCTTTTTTTTAAATATAAAAAAATAAACATTTTATTGCCTAAAATGCAGTAAAACAGCATTCCTTTAGTGAATGCTTGATTATTTGTAGCCATAGATGCATCTGCAGCTAAAAATACTTCTAACATTAACATGTTGGATTAAATGAATAATAATTAGACAGCAAAAGGTGCTGAATAGGAGATTTTTTTAAAGATATTGAACCAGGTGAAGCTAAAACTGCCACTTGAGGAGTTCTGGGTTAAATATATTTACAGATAAAGAAGGTTTTTCCTATCCTAAATGCAAAGTGTAGATACTTTTTGTCCAATTCTGACTTAATTTCTCCTTTGAGGGTGTTGTTCTTTCAGCAAAAGGTATGTTTCAGAGTATGTATTCTCCAGTTAACGATTTCAGTACTCGATTCATCACGATTGATCTGATTAATCGTTTCAGCCCTACATTTGACTGCAATCTGAAATACTTCGACCAATCCTACCTGAATTGGATTCCTCTATCCCGAACAAAGAATTGTTAAAAACACAATTTGAGATTCATGAAGCCTTTATCATTTGCTTGCTATTTCCTTTAGTTCTATTAGAACCACCTCAGAGAGAGAGAGGACAGAAATGAACTAAATTACTACAGATTAATTGCTCATTTGTGAAACCTTTGTTCCATTTGTGAAATATTTGCGTATTTATTACTACTACCAAATGTATGAAGCAATGTATACAGAGTAATTCCTTTGCAGAAGGACTCTGTGTACACTTTAGTTAGATAACCTTGAGTGTGTCATTTTCAGATTTCCATCCACAGACATTGTTGTAACCTGATGCATTTTTTCACAACATGAAAAGCCTATTGAGAATCGGTGTTTCATATTGATCACACACGACTTTTCAGCAAAAACAAACATCACCGAATGACATCTAGAATACGGTTTTTACACTGAAAACCTTGACTCAAAGTCACAGAACAGGTTTGGAGAACTGCTTTTAACTGCACCTTCTGATTCTTCTGGTTAATTGAGAACTCCTGAGGTTTCAGAGACTTTTGCATGTAGCAGTGCCTTTTTTCTACCTTTCTGCTTCAGGTAAAGCCGGGAGGATCTGGTTATCTGGTTATGAAACGTAAAAGCTGCGTCCAGTGATGGGACACTCAAAGTCCCGTCAGCAGCTGCGGTGTAAGATAAGAGGATTATAAATGTAGCATGTGGATGCTCTGGGAGTTGTTTTACCTTGATGCCCTTGGTGTCCTCCTCATCAAACGAGCCGATGTCGAAAGCATCCGCAGCGTTCACTTCTCCCCTGGGCGGGATTAAAGGAGGGGGGTACTGCAGAGGGGAGAACAGAGAGAGGACCATCAGGTGATGAGGGGGGGTGTAAACAAAGAAATAAACAAACACAGGCTACGAAAGAAACAGTAGTGCTGTGGTAACCATAGCAACGGAAACTGTGGTAGACTAATCACTGATGGACCTCAATCCATGGTAGGTTTAATACCAGCGTCTTGACAGGATCTGAGCTACAAACAGAACAAGAGTTTTCTCTGGTTTAAACAAGAAAACACAGCTGCAGAGTTTTATCAGGAGCATAAAGTCATCACTGCTTATTAATAAAAAGCTACAGTAAATAGAAAAGGATTAATTTTTTATGTTCATGTTGCTGGCTTTCAGAAACACATCAAGTCTCTGGGATAGCCTAGATTAGAGGTGTCCAAAGTGCGGCCCGGGGGCCATTTGCAGCCCTTGGAACAATTTTGTGTGGCCCCCTGACCACAAACCGACCTAATGTAGATGGACATTTTTTAAAATCAATTTTGAAGGGGGAGATTTTCAGTGATTCATTTAGAGAAGGAGAATAATGGAGGAGCAGAATTCAGTATCTATGCTCCACAAATCTGGAACAAACCTCCAGAAAACTGCAAAACAGCCGAAACACTGAGTTCCTTTAAATCAGGGGTCTACAACCTTTACAATCCTAGGAGTCATATTTGCCTTCAGTCCAGCTCAATAGGACTTGTTTAGAGCTGCAAATGTTACAAGACCTTTAAAAAAAAAAAAAAAAAAAAAAAAAAAAAAACACATTTTTGGTAAAAGTCTGTTTCAGCAAACTTGTCATTTTTAAAGACCCCATTTTATTTCTGTTTTTAGATTGTAAAATAATGAAAAACATAAAAGAAGAGGGACCTCTGTGGGATGTTGAAATTTATGGAAAATGGGGAAAAAAAAAAAAAAAAGTACATAGTTTCCAACTTAATAACAAAAGTAGATCTAAAACAACGCCACTGGTATTTTTTTTTTTTTTTACATGATTCTGTTATGGAATATCAATTTATTACATGAAAAAAATTGCTTAAACCAGCACTTAATAAATCTATATTTAAAACATTAATTGATTGTTTACCATTTTAAACCAGAGTTATTAAGAGCCACTGTGGAAGGTCCAAAGAGCCACAGGTTGCAGCACCCTGCTTTAAATCAAGGCTAAAAACCCACCTGTTTAGAGCTGTCTTCGATTCCTAGTAACAGGAACATTGATGTATTATTTGATGTATATCTGCTTGATGATTTTAACGATGGCATTTGACAAAATGTAATGTTTATTGCTTGTTACAGAATTGTTTGGTTACTGTATTATGTTTTTATGGTATAAAGCACTTTGAACTGCCTTGTTGCTGAAATATGCTACACAAATGAACTTGACTTAATATCTTCTTAAATGGAGAGAGGTAGGTATTAAAAGTATTTTCTTTTATTACCCATGCTTTTTTTGGCTTTCATTTTATAATCATACAAAGCAAGGTCATAAACATTCAGTGACTAATAACTCAAAAACAGACTGATTCATTACACCTGGCTGAATACGGTGAGGGTTGTCAAACAAAGTTCTTGTATTTGTTCCTGAGAATCGACAAAAACCATTTTCTAGACCAACGAAGTAGAGAACATTTAACCCAGAAAGTTCAGAATCAGTATGCTTTTCCTTTATTAGGGCAGATATCTGAGGCCCTTTTTGGAACCTACAATAATTTGTTTTTTCCCCACTTTGTTTCAGCAAACTAATACATATTTTGTTCATTGTTTGGCAGACAAAAAAGAAAGTAACTCACAATAAATTATTTTGTAATTTTTTTTTTTTTTTTTAAAAGCCTCCCTGAGTGTTTTCAAATTTGCAAGTTTGGTCTGTGGTGTAAGAAGTTTGGACACCTCTGGCCTAGATATACATTATGTCTGGATAAAATACCCAGAATTATGAAGTGCATCTAGATTTGGAGGAACTGAACCTCAGTCTCATCAAAGGAAACAAACCAAAAGCTGAAAAAGTGATGAAGCTTACTCACCTTCTGCAGGTACACCTGCTGCCAGTCGATACCTTTGAAAAACTGATGCTCCTTCACCTCCAGTGCTCTACATGGGAGACAGAACAGATGGGTTTGGGGGTTTTTTTGTTGTTTTTTTTTTTTTTTTCATTTCAACACAAGGTGGCAGTGTTGCCTACATTGCTCATCTGTGACAACTTCATCCAGTCTTTCAACACCCTGATGTAAAATGACAGCACTAACTTCACCCCTCAGATCACTCAGTCCACCACTACTCATCTTCAGCATCTCACAAAAGCGAGTACAATCTTCACAGTTTTGTAAATATTTGATTATACTGTTTCATGGGACAACATGGAAGATATGACACTTTGATACAGTAGATGGCGTACAGATTATAAAACAGTGGAAATTTGCTGTCCTCTTAAAAAAAAAAACTCAACACAGCCATTAATGTCTGAATCTCCACTGTTATACAAGCTTTACACCGTTTACAATTGTTTCCTTTGAAAGAGCTACCTTGTAAAGAGATGAAACCTTTTCTCCATTTTTCCATCATATCTTCAGTGTTGTCCCATAAAAAGATAAGTACTCACTTTTGTGAAAGATTGTACATCACCCAGTGATTCCAGTTCTAATAAGCCCAATCTAACACAACCTATCTGGTAAACTGGCGAGATACTGTCTAGGTCAAGGGTGTTCAAAGTGAGGCCCGGGTGCCATTTGCAGCCCCTGGATTGAGTTTTTGCTGTCCCCAACCACAATCCAAGAATAAATTAGAATCTGCTGTTAATTGCTGTATTAAAACTGGGCTGAATACAGCAAGAGTTTTCAAATAAAGACTTACTTAGATCCTGTGTTTATTGCTGAGAACAGACAAAATAATTTTTCAGTTTTCTTCAGCTGAGCACCCTGGATGTCTTTCATTTAACAAGGAAAACATGCAAAAACCATTTAAAGTTTTGGATCTACAATCCTGTTCACACAAAAAAATCTGATAATTTTCTAATTAAAATAGTTTATGCTTAGTTTATTGTTAAGTATATATTACAAAAAAAATTTCACATTTTTGGTCATAGATTAGTTTTTAAAATTTATTTTTTTCCCCCGCATGTACTTTTGAGCTGATTATTTTAGCCCACGTTGCAAAAAGTTTGGACACCCCAGGTCTAGATATTGCTGTTGATCTGGACAGACATTTCATTTGGGTTTTTGTCATACCCTCGGCCCTGGCAACCGAGCCGCTTGGACACGTCTCTTTGCAGCAAGCCCTCCAGGAGATCTTTGAGCTCTGGGGTGAATGAGTCTGGTAGCTCCACATTCTGCAGGGAACAGAAAGGAGAAGAAAGGAACAACAGATTATTATTTTAAGATATATCAGCATCATTTGCACATATTACTGTTTTTAAAAAAAAAAAATTAAAAAAAAAAATAAAATAAATAAAATCAAGCCATCTGCTCTCAAAGAGTTTAAAGCTGCAGGATGTAACTAATACAAAATGTTTTTTTTACATATTTGTTAAATCTCTGTGATTTCTTTGATTTTTCCATGATGTCACACATGGAAGCAGCATGTATAAATTGTTGCCATCAGAAGCCTACAAAGCCATTATCATCATCTGGGATATCCTAAATTGTTCAAGACACATATCTAAGTGTATATAAACCTTGAACTTTGAAGAAAGAATGAAAATATTCTCTAAAACAATCTCTTTTTAGCATTTTAGCTTTAGTAATCCTGACTGACCTAAAAACAGGAAACATTCTGATTTAATGTCACTGAGAAATAAAAAAGGATATGTCTGTTTTATATGATGTATGTAAATATCTGGTTTCAACTCAAACAGTTGTGCTTGTGTTTCTTTCACTGATTTTTGTCAACATCTTTCTTCATCCCACTTGGAGAACTGAACAGGTGTTAGAGCAGAATTAATCCTTCAGACAGCATTACTGTGGATTATAGAGATGCAACAGTGGATTCCTAAAATCAAATGTTAAAATGTGATTACTGTGGAGTTCAAGCTGCATCTTCCTTCTAAGTGGGACATTTATTTAGACTGCAATAAGAAAGGTGTTCAGTTTCTATTTGAAAGAAATTAAACAGGTTGTTGAGTAGCAGTTGATCGACTGAGTTTTATGGCCGATGACGTCTTGACAAACCAAAAACCCCCATTTATGTGAACCTGCTCACATTTTTGGGTTGATACATGTAGGTTCTGGAAAATATACAGACATGGACAAATGTACTCTTATTGCTCTCTGAAAAAATACTTTATTTCTTCTATAGTAAATAATTCAGTTAAAACTAATTGTCTGTGCATCTGATTGACTTTAGTTTGTGACAGAGGAAAATGTCATTTTTCGTTGTTTTGTGCAGAGATGTTTTAAAATGGTATGGACAGATCTGTTGGTACCCTAAAGAAACTATTAATCCTTGAGTTACATTCATGTTTCAAATAGGGGTGCACCGATAAATCGGGCCTGATTTCTTTAATTTTGGGAAATCGTGATCGGCTGATACATGAGAAATTGATCTTATCTACCTCTGCAAAGGTCTGAAAGTCAGCCACTGTCCCATTTTGCTCTGCCACGAGAGAGGGCTTACTGACAGACGTGGTTAATAACAGTCACCCCACTGTTGCCAACTTAGCAACTTTGTTACTATATTTAGCGACTTTTCAGACAAAAATAAAATTGGTATTGGACAAAAATTGGCTTTTTAAAGCTCAGCGATCAGCCAGAAAATAGCAATTGATGCACCCTTAGTTTCAAACCATGTCTTTAAACTTAAATAGTACCACAGGCACCTTCAAGCTGATCATCAGCCATTATATGGGGAACAAACGTGCTACTAAGTAGCTTTTTATTACTGCGTGCACAATTCTGAGACTGGATTAGAGAAAGTAATGACCAGTTCTGTTCGAGGAGCTCAAAAAGACGATTCTAGACATCCATGTTAAAGGTAAAGGCTACAAAGTCAATTTCAACCAGCTTTTTGTTTCTGTGACCAAAGCTGGCAATAGGAGGTTCAGGGGAAAGCAGCCAACCTCCCGGGAGATGATGGGAAAGACAACAGTAGGTTGATCATGTGGACAGTGTGGATGGCAGAAAAAGAGCCAAGAAAACCATTCAAAACTAACCAGGTTCCTCTCTGATCAAACCATTCATCACTTTTTGAAGCATGGAAGATGGCCCCTGATAGGTTCCTCTACTAAGAGAAAAACAAATTCAGACTTGAATTCATCTAAATGTATGTTGATGGGCTCCAAAGTCTCTCCAATGAGAAAAAACTGAGCTTTTTGATCACTCCCATCAGCTCTATGAATCCAGAAGGAAAATTATATTTTTAACAGTACACCAGACCAACACTGAGACATGGAGGGGGGGCTTGTTTTTTTTTTTTTTTTTTTTGGGACTGCTTTGCCGTATCTGGTAAGGGGACCCTTTGATCTGTGCAGGGCCTAATTAAATCTCTCAACCAAGAGCCAAAACTAGTGTCAAGAGTCAAAAAGATCAGTGTCAGCCACAGATTATGACCCAAAACACACAGATAAGATCAGCCAGGAATAGCTGAGAATGAATCATTACAGAACAGGCTGCTCTCTGTGAGTCCAGATCTGAAGAGTATTGAACATCTACAGCAAAGCCACTTCCTCCCAGCCAGCACGCACATGTTCACACACCGATGAGCAGATCTGCAGGCAATTTGGGGGCAAGTGTCCTGCCCAGGGGCACATGCAACAGGGAAGTGAACTGCAATTGAAGTAACAACTCTGACCACAAGACAGCTACTCCTTGATTGAGCCAATCGCCTCTGTACCAACACAGCTGTTTATGTCTAAGACGCTGCAAAAAAAACAGAATATGTTGTAGTCCCACAAACAAAATGCACCACTTATTTTCCGCCTGCATTCCTGTGAAATGTAATCTGGTTGTGAGGAGCCTGACTGTCTCCACCACCCAACAGCTTCTCTGCAGCAGCGTGTTTTGTCTGTTGCTGACAGCTTTTATCTGCTGGTTCATGGAGATGTTCCAGCGAGCAGAGGTGCCAGTGGCTGGGACCTGTTCCATCCATCTCTTCCCAGGTGTCTGCTTCCTCCTCGTTTATGCAACCAGGTCATTCATCATGCTTAATAAACACAAAGATGCATAGGGCTGTATTTTTAGAGCTGAATTACAGGCGCTCACAGTCACTGCCGGCCATCTCCGTTACACACAGACACACCCAGACTAGGATTAGAGGATAAACCAGATTAAGTGGCTGGATTCCAACCCTAATCTGGATTTATTGTGATATGAAAGATCAGACTTTCTCTGTTTAGAGATCTTGCTCCGCCAGACAGGAGGGAGGGGGTGCAGCTCCCCTCCCCATTCCTTACAAGTCACACAAATGGACTTGTGAGAGACTCGGATGAGTTACACTTTGGATGCACAACTGCTGGTGCTGCCAGAGCTGCTGTAATGCTTCAACTGTGCAGCTCATCGCTGTAAACTGGTCTGTGTTCGGTGTGAATGGAGAGGAGGAGGCAGACCAGAATAGGTGGGCGAGAGCACATATGTCACTGTGTGGGCTCAATGGATGTCATTCATCTTGAGTGTGACCCATGACATCAAAAAGGCTCGGGAGCATATTCCCCCCAGAGGAGACACATACACAGGGATTGTTCTGAGGGCGATACTGAGCTATCGCTGGAGTTATGCTGCTATAGGCTTGGGCTGCTGGAGAACAAACTGACCACTTTTCCTCACTTTCTTTTTCTGCTACTCTCCAACTTGCATTATGTGCTGTTATTTCAACTGTTAACTTTCTGTTTTCTCTCGTTTTTTTTCCCCTCCATCGAAGCAACAGCCGGTCTGGCGTTCTGTTTGGCTGCGATACCTTTCTGGAGGAGCGCTTCAGCTGAGATAATGTTGCCACTAACTAATCGTTCTCCCTCTTCTATTAACTTTTTAGAAACATTAATAATCCTACATCAGTTCATCCGTTTCTTTTTGTTCTGTCATTCGGCTCTGTCTTCACAAACCCCCAGTCGGTCGTGGCAGATGGCCACTCGTACTGAGCCAGGTTCCGGTTCTGCTGGAGGCTTCTTCCTCTTCCTGTTAAAGGGGAGTTTTTCCGCTCCACTGTCGCAACATGCATTCTTGATATGAGGGATTGCTATAAAGTTGTCTGCTGTCGCTACATGGCTGTCCCGGAGGAGTGAATGCTGCAAGTCAATAACTGGGTTTCCTCAGATAGAAAGCTTTTTAAACTAATTTGAATACTAACTGAGCTTACAGCACCGGTTGATAACGAGGATCAGTTGGAATGTATGTGATTGAATTGAAGAGCCTTGAGATGACATCTGTTGTGAATTAGAGCTACATAAAAAACTGAACTGAACTGGATACTGGATTGTTTCTTTCAATCATGGATGGTTGAGGATTTCTTTCAGTGAAGCTGACCAGTGATCAGACTTCGAATGTGTTGGGCAGAAAAGATTTTTTTTTTTAATTCTTTTAAACTGGGCCTACATCTGCATCATGTATGAAATAACCAGAACAACGTTATTAACATTAAGTCTATTAGTTCCATAAACTCCTGCAGGACATCCAGTCACCAGACCATTTCTATGGTTTTGGACACAAACATTTTAGATTCCGCTTCTGAGTAAAATGAATCTGAAAGTAATGACACATTTTAATCATTGTATAATACAACAGGGCTCATATTAGAAAGTAAAAGGAGCACCTCCTATTGCTCAGCTCCATTTGCCTCAATAGTCGAGGGGCGGGAAATGATGTCACGCTGGAAGTGAACATGTTCCAGCTGCAACAGAGGCTGGGTTTGGAATCTAGTTTGTTGAAGGAGAACAAACTCTCAGCAGATTTTCTTTTTCTTCCATTCCATGGATGCGGGTTAGGTTAGGAGGGGTCCCTGGAATTATTGCTCTACAAATGCAATAAAAACTTCCAGAACATCTCTGAATGTACAGTATTTTCATGGGAAGGATCTGAGCGGCACTGTTATGTCTGTTATGTGTTTACACCTGTTCACACTGCAGTACACTTTCATTTCAATGTATTTATTTCTGTTGAAGAACTGAAAACAAATTCACCAATGCCATGAGCTACCAGGCAGTAGCATATCACACCTGGGAAAGCGTGTATCCCTTGAACTTTTTTACATTTTAACACATTACAATCACAAACTCCAATATATTTGATTTCCATTTTATGAGACAGCAACTACAGCCATGAGTCTGCTGGGTCTTTGCATATCTACAGATCGACTCGCACCCCTTCTTCTTTGTAAATGAGTTCAAGCCCAGTCAGACTGAATAGAAAGCAACTGTGAACATTAATTTTCAAGTCTTGCCACAGATTCTCAATTGGTTTTAGGTCTGGACTTTGACTGGGCCATTCTAAACCAAAAATATGCTTTGATCCAAATAATTCCAGTGTAGCTCTAGGTGTATATTTAGAGTTTCTATCTTCCTGGAAGCCTTTTTTTTAGCCTCTGTTTTTTTGTTTATTTTCCAGGACTGACCTATACTTAGCTCCATCAGCTTTCCTGTCCCTGCTGAAGAAAAGCAACCACACAGCATGATGCTGCCAATACCATTTTTCACAATGTGGATGGTGTATTTAGGAAGATGTAGTGCTAGTTTTCTTCCACACAGTGTTCTGCATCTTATCTGACAAGAGCACTTTTCCCACACGTTTACTGTGTCCCCTACATGGTTTGTGACAAACATGAACTGGGACGTCTCATGTCTTTCTTTCAACAGTGGCTTTCTTCCTGCTACTGTTATATGAAGACCATATCCTCCTCTGCCACCATCTGTTGCGGCCTCAGCATCAGAGCCAGGAACCTAAAAATGCTCAACAACTTGATAAAGAAGGCTGGTTCTGTTCTGGGGACGACTGTGGAACCTCTGGAGATGATGATGCAAAGACGGATTTTGCATATAATTAAGAAAATTAAGGACAACCCTGGACATCCTCTTTATCGTGAGACTGTCACTGGAAAACAGAGTTTCCTCAGCCAGAGGCTTCTTCAGACTGGTTGTAAAACGGACTGCTAGGGTTAGCCATCACAATTTATAGTAACTCCTTAATGAAATGACATCAACATTTCATTTCCCTTTGGGATCAATAAAATATTTTTGAATTTTAATATTGGTTGAGCTCATAATAGCTATTAATTATGTTCCTTCTGAGGGTACTAAGTTCCATAGGATTTTATTATGGGGCAGCCTAAAGGGGCCTGAATACATGCATGATAAACCTTTAATGTTTTTATTAATAAAAAAAGATTGAAAATCCACTTTACTGTTATACACCACTTTGCGTTGGTCCAGTACATTAAAATCTGACCAAACACATTTACAGCATATTTGCAGGTTTCAGCAAGTCAAATTTAAGACTTTTTAAGACCTTTTTAATGCCACCTTGAATGAAATTTAAGATGGAAAAACTAGAAATATGAGGGATAGTTGGGGGATCCTGCTGTATTATAATCAAGCATAGCAAAAATTGTGAAATTTCTGGGGTCTGTTTTTGGCTCTTGGCAGCAGCTTGGTCCTTCTCACACTGCAGCCTCAACCCCAGTAGCACCAAGCTTAAAACTTGTGTTGCACAAACGGATCTAGCCTGGTAAGGGTTAGCAACAGAAGAGAGGAAGTGGCAAAAACGCACGTCAACTGGCAATAAATTTGCGCTTAACGGGCTCGACACATGGGATGTGATGTCGCTTCCTCTCCATTCATTTCCTACGGAACTAGCACGATGAGCGAGCCTTCATCCAGCCAAGCGACCGATGACATTCATGCATGTGAAATTTTGTGTTTGTACACATAGATGTGTACATGCTGGCTTGTGACACAAGTTGAAAGATTTTCAACTTTTGTCGCTGCCGTTGCTATTGCTTCCCGTATGTTGGGTTTCACCCTGACTGGCGAAGACCTGTGCCTGTCGCCGTCGTTCGTCACTCCCCGTGTGTCAAGCCCATCACCCATGACAGGGTGAGATGCAAAAAAGCTAGCTGCCAAGCAAACGTATATTAGCAGCTAGTTAATGGTAGGGTAGCTTCAATGAGTCACAGAACGCAATTAAGATGCTTGAGCGAAACTCAAATTTTTGCTTGACAGAAAAGTCCCGAGAGTAAAAAAAAAAAATAATAAAAAATAAAAAAAAATACATATATAAGAATATGAGATTAAAGTCCTTTCATGATAAAATTTAAGACCTATGATTAACATATTCAAGGCCAACTTACATTTTTAAATATTTTTTAAATGAATTTAAGACATTTTAAGTTTTTAAACTTAAAACGTCAAATTTTTAAAAAATGCCAGACACCCTGATTTACGTCTGTGGTTATAATGTGAGACAACGTGAAAAGGTTAAAGGCATTATGCTAAGATTTGGAGACACATTAGACACATTTTCTCTTAGAACCTCCATCTACAGAAATAATTGGATACTTCAAAGCCATTAGCCCACTGTTCACCCTGCACTGTCACTGCAGAAATGATATTTGCACACTACAGCTGCCATGGAGGCAGACAAAACGCCTGTAACCCAGTGAGGCTACGAGGACGTGTATCTGTGATCCTTTCATCCCCTGCATTTTCCTGAGAAACACACAATCACATGATGGAAACATTTCTATCTGTAGGACAAACATCAACCTGATCACAGCTCCCTTGGAGTCTGCTCACAAGCATCCACAAATAAAAGAGTAAAGACTCATATCACCTTCTGAGTTCATAGCGTGTTTCCACAGAGAAGGTTTACTGTATAATGAAGGTATATCTGCAGCTGCAGGGATGTGTCTTACCATGGTCAGCGTCATGCGGTCTATCTCATGTTTGTCTTTGGTCTTGTGCTGTCTGAAGGGGCTGTGCCTGAAGAAGACAGAGAGGAGACCCTGATATCACCACTGCAAATGAGCCGAAACGGGAGGAAGGAGTTGAAGCGAGGGGTAAAGTGTAAAGATGGTGAGGGTGAACAAAACAGCTGCGCATCCATACACAACACGACTAACTCTTCTTTTCAAAACATGTCCTCCTCCAAGCCTCTTAGTTAAAATTTAAAACTGTGCTCATAAAACATCCAGCCTAATAATTCAGAAATGGTAATTTGAAGTGACCCAGATTTGACTAAGTCTAATTAGGATGACGAGGAGGAGACTGTTCAAATCCTGAAAGAAGACTTCACCATCGCTCTCTTCTACTGAACACACACTCTTGCAGCTCTCATTTGTGACAGTTCCTTTTGTTTTGCTGACTAAGCAGATGCACATTAATTATTATAATCAACTTGAACGGCTTAAAAACATACTTTGACTTAAAATTACAATCTCAGATTTTTTCATACCAAACATGATTTTAATCGATTTCTTTTTCTCATCTTCATTTCTAAAGAAGAAATTACAAATAACAGAAAATATTTTCAAAAAGTGGCTTTTATTTCAATCATCCCTTCTGTGAGTATTAGTGCCAGGCTCCAAGACTTTAATTACGAGAATACAGTCATAATATTAGCAGAATAAAGACACAATTATACCAGAGCAATGTTTTAAATTAAGAGAAAAAAGTCGTTTTAATGAGAAAAAAGCTTGGATAGAGTTCTAACTAAACCGGCTCAGTCCGTGTGGTTTTCTTCTAAACAGATTCAGTTGTTTGCGCAATCGTTTCAAAATCCTGCTACTGATAATAATTTGATACTGGTGTGTTAAAAGATTAAGTATTGCTATTACAAATTATCTGTAAAACTTATACCAAAGTATCATTTCACAAGACGCTCAACACTCATTTAAATTTTTTTGTTATTTTTTTTGTGGTGGAGTTCTAATAAAATTACCACTTCATTCTCCTAATACTATGACTTTATTATGGTAACATTAACACTTTATTCTCATATTATTTTGACTTTATTGTTGTACTTAAAATCCTAGACTGGCACTAATACGCTGTTGCAGAGTTGACCTGAATTCAAAGTCCAAATAAACAGAAGCTGTAAAACACGCTTGTAAAAACAAAATGGCCGCTCTGGGCGAGCTGACATCTTTCTGAATTATGGAAACCCAAGGAGAGCATCAGTGGGGGAAAAAAAAAACAAAAAAAAAAAAAAAACAAAAAAAAAAAAACAAAAAAAACCCAGACTTTTCAAAAATTACATTTTCAAAAACAAAAAAATTCAATGAATAAAATCAATTTATCACCCAGTCCTAACATAAATAAATATATATATATATATATATATATATATATATATATATATATATATATATATATATATATATATATATATATAGTGTTTATAGCACTGACACAAAATGATAACTAACTTTATTGCACAGATTAAACTGTGAATCTCCAGCTGAGACCGCTATCAACGTAAGCAGCTGCCTGATTGCTATAAAAGAGCAACCTGTGTGTTTAAAATCATTATCTTCATGTGTGGCCAACGGTTACCTCAACAGAAAAGAGTGGCGTAATCATTGCTGAGCAGAAAAAAGGCCTCATGTTGAAGGAAACTGTAACTACGGATATTATGTCAAAAAGAGCCATTTTCCTGAATAATGACAACAACAAAGTGAGAGAGGTTTGGCTGCAGTAAAGAATCCTGGGAAATTCTGACTTCCCAGTCAGAAAAATCACCTGGAACGCCCCCCGAAGCTGGACTTCCCACTGGGAAAGTGGGAGTAACTCCGACTACGCCCAGTTTAGGCCTGTTGCAATAAGCAATTAATCGCATGATAAATTAAAATGAGATTGATAATTTCAATTCCAATTATTAATATTTTTTTGAAGGGGAATTTTGTTTACATCCATTTTATTTATGGTTTTGGTTGTGTGTGTTTTTTATTGCCATTTTATTTATTGTTTTTGGTTGTGTTTTATTTTGAATATTTAAAATATCTTTAAAAATTACTAAATAAACACATAATATGGAAAAATTTAGATTAAAAACAATGAAAAAAGAAAAAAATTACTAAATAAGAGCAAAAAAAATTAGAAAAAATAAATAATGAAATAAATGCAACTAATAAAACAATAAGATTGGAAATAAAATGGAAAATAATGGTTATAATGTTATAATCTTTACAAAAGTACAATTTGGTCTTTGAGAGGGTGTACTTGCATTATCATGCCATTGTCAGTTAATACTTGAAAATGGTCTCAAAACAACGTTATCGTTTTCGCAATAATTTCTCTGACAATTTATTGTCCAGCAAAATTTGTTATCGTGACAGGCCAATCCCAGTTATGATTTCTACAGCCAACTTCGCGTTTCAATATGGCCGCTCTTCGCATCAACAGTGGAAGGCTGTGGTGGAAACTAGTTAATTTTACAAGACACACATGTAAGTCTGTCTAAAAATCAATGTTACATGTAGCGCCTGCAACTCTAAACTGAACAAACTGAAAGTGGTGTTTGCTTATGGAAAGTAAAGCTTAAAATGATGTTTTTAAGAGGTATTGCGAACAATGTCTACTTGGGCGTTGTCATGTTGAACTCCCGACTTCTCTGACTATGTGAACTGGAACGCTGTTACCTCAGGTGTGACGTCAAACCCAGCTCAGAGTCTCAACACCCAAGGTAACTACACCGCAGCATAAAGAGAGGCAGGAGAGTCCAGCTAGCATCAGAGAATCAAGCTACCACCAGGGCTTGCTCAACACTGTGCCAAAATTATCTCCAAAAAGCAACTTCTTCCAACAATCCAGGCGATATTATGATCTGGGTCTTTTACTGTGCTAACAACACTCAAGCATTGACATTTCAGACCCGATACCAAGAAGTTGGTAGGTGGAGAAAATGTGGTCAGCTCCAAGCACCAAGAACACAAGAATGGGTCATCATCAGTCAGGTTTCAGTCCAGAAGTTTACATCCATCATGTAAGGGAAACGTTATGATGAAAAGAGTTAATATTTCAGATATTTAGTTTTTGCATTAATGGATGTTTGTGTTATCAAAGCATTTAAAACGTCTCTAAATCAACACAAATGTTCTTCAGTAAAGTATACCAAACATGTAAAATACATCTATGTGCCGTGAAAACTTTTTGCCCACTCTTCTGCTTCTGGTTTTTTCACACTTTGATGTTTTTAAAGATCATTAAACTAGTTTTGGATCAAAGATAACTTGAGTTGGGGCGTCACATGGCGTGGTGGGTAGAGCGGGCACACCGTATGTGGAGGCTATAGTACTAGTTGCGGTTGTCCCAGGTTTGACCCCCGACCTCGGAACATTTCCCGCATGTCCTCTCCTCCTTTCTGTACCTCTTTCCTGTCTACTTACTGTAAAAAAAAAAAGGAAAATGGCCACAAGCGCTGAAAACAAACAGAAAAATAAAAAGATAACTTGAGTTAATTAAACAAGTTTTCAAATGATAATTTTATATATTTAGGGGGGGAGAGGGGGGGACTATCCAAACCAGCTTGTCCCTATGTGAACAAGCAGCCGTCAAGCATCTGCAGCAACTGACGGTGAGTCTTCTCCATCACTGTGGAGGAATGTTGACCCGTTCTTCTTTGGAGAAGAAATTTTTAAAGTCAGCCACATTGGAGGGTGAACGGTTTGTTAAAGGTCATGCCACAGCATCTTAATTCGGTCCAGACTTTGACTAGGCCACTCCAAAACCTTAACTTATGAAACATTTAGAGGTGGTCTTGCTGGTGTTCTTTGGATCACCATCCCCGCGCCATAACCCAAGTTCACTTTAGCTTAAAGTCCAAAACCGATGGCCGCATATTCTCCTGCAGGGTTTTCATATAGAGAGCAAAACGCATGGTTCCCTCACCTACAGCAAGTCATCCAGATCCTGAAGAAGCAAAGCAGCTCCAGACCATCACTCTACCACCATATTTGACTGTTGGTATAAAGCTTCTTTTCTAAAATGGTGAGTTAGTTTCACACCAGATGGAACAGGACTATGTAAAAGCTCCACTTCTGTCTAATCGGTCCACAGAATATTTTCTCCAAAGTCTTAGGGATCCTCAAGGTGTTTTTTTAACAAATGTGAGATGAGCCTTTGTGTTCTTTTTGCTCAGCAGTGGTTAAGGCATTGAAACTCTCCCATTTTTGCCCAGGTTCTTTCTTGCTGTACAAACAAACACTGACAATAACTGTGGCAAGCAAGGTCTGCAGTGTTTCAGATGTTGTTCTGGGTCCTTTTGGAAACTCTGGGATGAGTAATAATTTAGGAAGAGTAGCCACCCCTGGGAAGGTTCCACGCTTTCTCTAGTCGTGGATAATGGTTCTCACTATAGCTCGCTGGAGACCCAAAGCCTTAGGAATGGTTTTGGAAACCTTTCTAGAATGATGAAAATCAGCGACTTTGCTTCTCATCTGTTCAATTTCTTTAAAATCAGGGCATGTTATGTTGATTTTTTAGATTTTTTAGCCTGCTTCACGTTGACAGGCACGTTTTATTGAAGGATTTCTGGTTTCTAAAAGGTTGGTGGTGGAGCAAGTGAAAGTTAGTTTAACTTGCCATAAAACCTGGTGAATTACAGTGAATTTGTGATTTAACAAAGAGGGGGTAATTCTTTTTGTTTTCATGGTTCAGTTATCCATGTCTGATATTAAAATGTGTATACTAATGTGAAACATTTAAGAGTGACTAAAAGCAGAAACATCAGAAAATGGACACTTTTCTTCAGCACAAACCCCAAAAGACTCGTTCGTAAAGACTGTATCCTTTACATTCATATCCAGAGGGAAATAAAGAGTCCTGTAGCTAAAACGTATTTATATTTTCCCTCAGATTCTCTCTCTCTGTCACACACAAACTCTTCCTCTATAAACACATGGAACCAAACATCAATGGAAAGACACCTCTCTCTCTCTCTCTCTCTCTCTCTCTCTCTCTCTCTCTCTCTCACACACACCCTTTACCTGGATTTCGGCCTGCTGGGACCAGACCTATGGCATTTACACACTCCAGATCAAACACACGCACACACTTGCTCTCATACACAAACAAGATCAAACACACACCAAACAGAAGGCGGGCGGGCGGGCGAGAGGAGCTCAGAGAGAAGGGGAAGTGAGCAGATTCAAAGAGGCTTGCACAGAGTGCCAGAAGAGGTTTCAAAGCGGACAAGACGTCAGGATGCGGAGGGAGTGGAGAGCACGGAAGAGGAGGAAGATGAGGAGATGAGAGCAGCGAGGAAAGCTGGAGCTTTTTACCCTCTGAGGAGTTTGAAGAGCATGCAGCCTAAAGAGAACCAGTCTGCGCTGCTGTCGTATGCTGTTCCCTTCTGGAGGACCTCTGGAGCCATGTAGCCATGAGTCCCACTGTGACAAATGCACAACAACTTGGAGTTACACACCAGTGATTTACAGAGCAAGAGAACAAAACAGGAGAGTGGAAAAATGTGACCGGATGTTAAACAACATTTCTAACAAATTGGTTTGAAAGGAAATGATTTAAACTCATTAACTGCTTCTACAAGAAGAAAAAGGACAAAAAACTTCATGGAGATGAGACGTCTGCAATAAATGCAAGTCCAACTGAATG